>JASAOG010000004.1:4466666-5793333 GCA_030265305.1 Biomphalaria pfeifferi
CCTGCTGGTTATGGTCTCACTCTATCTTGTCTCCTCTATTTCCTGCTGGCTATGGTCTCACTCTATCTTGTCTCCTCTATTTCCTGCTGGCTATGGTCTCACTCTATATTGTCTCCTCTATTTCCTGCTGGCTATGGTCTCACTCTATCTTGTCTCCTCTATTTCCTGCTGGCTATGGTCTCACTCTATATTGTTTCCTCTATTTCCTGCTGGCTATGGTCTCACTCTATCTTGTCTCCTCTATTTCCTGCTGGCTATGGTCTCACTCTATCTCTTCTCCTCTATTTCCTGCTGGCTATGGTCTCACTCTATCTTGTATCCTCTATTTTCTGCTGGCTATAGTCTCACTCTATCTTGTCTCCTCTATTTCCTGCTGGCTTTTGTTTCACTCTATTTTGTTTCTTCTATTTTCTGCTGGCTATGGTCTCACTCCATCTTGTCTCTTCTATTTCCTGCTGGCTTTTGTTTCACTCTATCTTGTCTCCTCTATTTCCTTCTGGCTTTTTTTCACTCTATCTTGTCTCCTTTTATTCCTGCTGGCTATAGTCTCACTCTATCTTGTCTTCTCTATTTTCTGCTTGCTATGGTCTCACTCTATCTTGTCTCCTCTATTTCCTGCTGGCTATTGTTTCACTCTATATTGTTTTCTCTATTTCCTGCTGGCTATAGTCTCACTCTATCTTGTCTTCTCTATTTCCTGCTGGCTATGGTCTCACTCTATCTTGTCTCCTCTATTTCCAACTGGCTATGGTCTAACTCTATCTTGTCTCCTCTATTTCCTGCTAACTATTATTTCACTCTATCTTGTCTCCTCTTTTTCCTGCTGGCTTTTGTTTCACTCTATCTTATTTCCTCTTATTCCTGCCTGCTATATTCTCACTCTATCCAATCTCTTCTATTTTCTGCTGGCTATGGTCTCACTCTATCTCCTCTATTTCCTGCTGGCTATGGTCTCACTCTGTCTTGTCTCTTCTATTTCCTGCTGGCTATTGTTTCACTCTATATGCTTTCCTCTATTTCCTGCTGGCTATGGTCTCACTCTATCTTGTCTTCTCTATTTCCTGCTGGCTATGGTCTCACTCTATCTTGTCTCCTCTATTTCCAACTGGCTATGGTCTCACTCTATCTTGTCTCCTCTATTTCCTGCTGGCTATTGTTTCACTCTATATTGTTTCCTCTATTTCCTGCTGGCTATGGTCTCACTCTATCTTGTCTTCTCTATTTCCTGCTGGCTATGGTCTCACTCTATCTTGTCTCCTCTATTTCCAACTGGCTATGGTCTAACTCTATCTTGTCTCCTCTATTTCCTGCTGACTATTATTTCACTCTATCTTGTCTCCTCTATTTCCTGCTGGCTATTGTTTCACTCTATATTGTTTCTTCTATTTCCTGCTGGCTATGGTCTCACTTTATCTTGTCTCCTCTTTTTTCTGCTGGCTATGGTCTCGCTCTATCCCTTCTCCTCTATTTCCAACTGGCTATGGTCTCACTCTATCTTGTCTCCTCTATTTTCTGCTGGCTATGGTCTCACTCTATCTCCTCTATTTCCTGCTGGCTATGGTCTCACTCTATCTTGTCTTCTTTATTTCCTGCTGGCTATGGTCTCACTCTATCTTGTCTCCTCTATTTCCAACTGGCTATGGTCTAACTCTATCTTGTCTCCTCTATTTCCTGCTGACTATTATTTCACTCTATCTTGTCTCCTCTATTTCCTGCTGGCTATTGTTTCACTCTATATTGTTTCCTCTATTTCCTACTGGCTATGGTCTCACTCTATCTTGTCTCCTCTATTTTCTGCTGGCTATGGTCTCACTCTATCTTATCTCCTCTATTTCCTGCTGGCTATGGTCTCACTCTATCTTGTCTCCTCTTTTTCCTTCTCGCTATGGTCTTTCTCTATCTCCTTCTTTTTCCTGCTGGCTTTGGTCTCACTCTATCTTGTCTTCTCTATTTCCTGCTGGCTATGGTCTCACTATATCTTGTCTCCTCTATTTCCAACTGGCTATGGTCTAACTCTATCTTGTCTCCTCTATTTCCTGCTGACTATTATTTCACTCTATCTTGTCTCCTCTTTTTCCTGCTGGCTATTGTTTCACTCTTTATTGTTTCCTCTATTTCCTACTGGCTATGGTCTTACTCTATCTTGTCTCCTCTATTTTCTGCTGGCTATGGTCTTACTCTATCTTGTCTCCTCTATTTCCTGCTGGCTATGGTCTCACTCTATCTTGTCTCCTCTATTTCCTGCTGGCTATGGTCTCACTCTATCTTGTCTCCTCTATTTTCTGCTGGCTATGGTCTCACTCTATCTTGTCTCCTCTTTTTCCTGCTGGGTATGGTCTCACTCTATCTTGTCTCCTCTATTTCCAACTGGCTATGGTCTCACTCTATCTTGTCTCCTCTATTTTCTGCTGGCTTTTGTTTCACTCTATCTTATTTCCTCTTTTTCCTGCCTGCTATGGTCTCACTCTATCTTGTCTCCTCTATTTTCTGCTGGCTATGGTCTCACTCTATTTTGTCTCCTCTATTTCCTGCTGGCTATGATCTCACTCTATCTTGTCTCCTCTATTTCCTGCTGGCTAAGGTCTCACTCTTTTTTGTCTCCTCTATTTCCTGCTGGCTATGGTCTCACTCTATCTCTTCTCCTCTATTTCCTGCTGGCTATGGTCTCACTCTATCTTGTATCCTCTATTTTCTGCTGGCTATAGTCTCACTCTATCTTGTCTCCTCTATTTCCTGCTGGCTTTTGTTTCACTCTATTTTGTTTCTTCTATTTTCTGCTGGCTATGGTCTCACTCCATCTTGTCTCTTCTATTTCCTGCTGGCTTTTGTTTCACTCTATCTTGTCTCCTCTATTTCCTTCTGGCTTTTTTTCACTCTATCTTGTCTCCTTTTATTCCTGCTGGCTATAGTCTCACTCTATCTTGTCTTCTCTATTTTCTGCTTGCTATGGTCTCACTCTATCTTGTCTCCTCTATTTCCTGCTGGCTATTGTTTCACTCTATATTGTTTTCTCTATTTCCTGCTGGCTATAGTCTCACTCTATCTTGTCTTCTCTATTTCCTGCTGGCTATGGTCTCACTCTATCTTGTCTCCTCTATTTCCAACTGGCTATGGTCTAACTCTATCTTGTCTCCTCTATTTCCTGCTAACTATTATTTCACTCTATCTTGTCTCCTCTTTTTCCTGCTGGCTTTTGTTTCACTCTATCTTATTTCCTCTATTTCCTGCCTGCTATATTCTCACTCTATCCAATCTCTTCTATTTTCTGCTGGCTATGGTCTCACTCTATCTCCTCTATTTCCTGCTGGCTATGGTCTCACTCTGTCTTGTCTCTTCTATTTCCTGCTGGCTATTGTTTCACTCTATATGCTTTCCTCTATTTCCTGCTGGCTATGGTCTCACTCTATCTTGTCTTCTCTATTTCCTGCTGGCTATGGTCTCACTCTATCTTGTCTCCTCTATTTCCAACTGGCTATGGTCTAACTCTATCTTGTCTCCTCTATTTCCTGCTGACTATTATTTCACTCTATCTTGTCTCCTCTATTTCCTGCTGGCTATTGTGTCACTCTATATTGTTTCCTCTATTTCCAACTGGCTATGGTCTCACTCTATCTTGTCTCCTCTATTTCCTGCTGGCTATTGTTTCACTCTATATTGTTTCCTCTATTTCCTGCTGGCTATGGTCTCACTCTATCTTGTCTTCTCTATTTCCTGCTGGCTATGGTCTCACTCTATCTTGTCTCCTCTATTTCCAACTGGCTATGGTCTAACTCTATCTTGTCTCCTCTATTTCCTGCTGACTATTATTTCACTCTATCTTGTCTCCTCTATTTCCTGCTGGCTATTGTTTCACTCTATATTGTTTCTTCTATTTCCTGCTGGCTATGGTCTCACTTTATCTTGTCTCCTCTTTTTTCTGCTGGCTATGGTCTCGCTCTATCCCTTCTCCTCTATTTCCAACTGGCTATGGTCTCACTCTATCTTGTCTCCTCTATTTTCTGCTGGCTATGGTCTCACTCTATCTCCTCTATTTCCTGCTGGCTATGGTCTCACTCTATCTTGTCTTCTCTATTTCCTGCTGGCTATGGTCTCACTCTATCTTGTCTCCTCTATTTCCAACTGGCTATGGTCTAACTCTATCTTGTCTCCTCTATTTCCTGCTGACTATTATTTCACTCTATCTTGTCTCCTCTATTTCCTGCTGGCTATTGTTTCACTCTATATTGTTTCCTCTATTTCCTACTGGCTATGGTCTCACTCTATCTTGTCTCCTCTATTTTCTGCTGGCTATGGTCTCACTCTATCTTATCTCCTCTATTTCCTGCTGGCTATGGTCTCACTCTATCTTGTCTCCTCTTTTTCCTTCTCGCTATGGTCTTTCTCTATCTCCTTCTTTTTCCTGCTGGCTTTGGTCTCACTCTATCTTGTCTTCTCTATTTCCTGCTGGCTATGGTCTCACTATATCTTGTCTCCTCTATTTCCAACTGGCTATGGTCTAACTCTATCTTGTCTCCTCTATTTCCTGCTGACTATTATTTCACTCTATCTTGTCTCCTCTATTTCCTGCTGGCTATTGTTTCACTCTTTATTGTTTCCTCTATTTCCTACTGGCTATGGTCTTACTCTATCTTGTCTCCTCTATTTTCTGCTGGCTATGGTCTTACTCTATCTTGTCTCCTCTATTTCCTGCTGGCTATGGTCTCACTCTATCTTGTCTCCTCTATTTCCTGCTGGCTATGGTCTCACTCTATCTTGTCTCCTCTATTTTCTGCTGGCTATGGTCTCACTCTATCTTGTCTCCTCTTTTTCCTGCTGGGTATGGTCTCACTCTATCTTGTCTCCTCTATTTCCAACTGGCTATGGTCTCACTCTATCTTGTCTCCTCTATTTCCTGCTGGCTTTTGTTTCACTCTATCTTATTTCCTCTTTTTCCTGCCTGCTATGGTCTCACTCTATCTTGTCTCCTCTATTTTCTGCTGGCTATGGTCTCACTCTATTTTGTCTCCTCTATTTCCTGCTGGCTATGATCTCACTCTATCTTGTCTCCTCTATTTCCTGCTGGCTAAGGTCTCACTCTTTTTTGTCTCCTCTATTTCCTGCTGGCTATGGTCTCACTCTATCTTGTCTCCTCTATTTCCTGCTGGCTATGGTCTCACTCTTTCTTGTTTCTTCTATTTCCTGCTGGCTATAATCTCACTCTATCTTGTCTCCTCTTTTTCCTGCTGGCTATGGTCTCACTCTATCTTGTCTCCTCTATTTCCTGCTGGCTATGGTCTCACTCTATCTTGTCTCCTCTTTTTCCCGCTGGCTTTTGTTTCACTCTATCTTGTCTCCTCTATTTCCTTCTGGCTTTTGTTTCACTCTATCTTGTTTTTTCTATTTCCTGCTGGCTATGGTCTCACTCTATCTTGTCTCCTCTATTTCCTGCTGGTTATGGTCTCACTCTATCTTGTCTCCTCTATTTCCTGCTGGCTATGGTCTCACTCTATCTTGTCTCCTCTATTTCCTGCTGGCTATGGTCTCACTCTATCTTGTCTCCTCTATTTCCTGCTGGCTATGGTCTCACTCTATCTTGTCTCCTCTATTTCCTGCTGGCTATGGTCTCACTCTATATTGTCTCCTCTATTTCCTGCTGGCTATGGTCTCACTCTATCTTGTCTCCTCTATTTCCTGCTGGCTATGGTCTCACTCTATATTGTTTCCTCTATTTCCTGCTGGCTATGGTCTCACTCTATCTTATTTCCTCTATTTCCTGCCTGCTATGGTCTCACTCTATCTTGTCTCTTCTATTTCCTGCTGGCTATGGTCTTTCTCTATCTCCTCTATTTCCTGCTGGCTATGGTCTCACTCTATCTTGTCTCCTCTATTTCCTGCTGGTTATGGTCTCACTCTATCTTGTCTCCTCTATTTCCTGCTGGCTATGGTCTCACTTTATCTTGTCTCCTCTATTTCCTGCTGGCTATGGTCTCACTCTATCTTGTCTCCTCTATTTCCAACTGGCTAAGGTCTCACTCTATTTTGTCTCCTCTATTTCCTGCTGGCTATGGTCTCACTCTATCTTGTCTCCTCTATTTCCTGCTGGCTATTGTTTCACTCTATATTGTTTCCTTTATTTCCTGCTTGCTATGGTCTCACTCTATCTTGTCTCCTCTATTTCCTGCTGGCTATGGTCTCACTCTATCTTGTCTCCTCTATTTCCTGCTGGCTATGGTCTCACTCTATCTTGTCTCCTCTATTTCCTGCTGGATATGGTCTCACTCTATCTTTTCTTTTAATTTTTTCTCCTATTCTCTTTTCAATTTCACATTCTTCGTCTCTTGTTCCCCCTTTTTTTAATATCTATCTCTCCCTTTCCTTCAATATTCTTCATTTTGCCCTCTCCCCTCCTCCTGTGTTTCTGCTGCCAAGTTATTTAGCCTGATGGAAGATTACTTTCTCTTTAATACTACTTCCTGGCTGTTACCCATTTACTAAGTGAGTTAGACAAAATGATACTACCCAGCTAGACAAAATGATACTACCCAGCTAAACAAAATGATACTACCCAGCTAGACAAAATGATAGTACCCAGTTAGACAAATAGATAAAACTTATCTCGATTTAAAAAAAAAAATACAAAAAGTGTACAATTTAGAACCAGTAAACCAGAGAATATGTTGCCACACTTTTGTTGTCCGTGAACTAAGATACCAGGTACTGTTTATTTCTCGACATCTTTATTTCCAACTTTTCAAATATTCATATTGAGTTTACATAAAGTTTAAAGTTGATGCGGTTCTATTCTTTTTTTTAGCCTGATCTCAACAGTTGGCATTTAAACCGATATACACATTATTTGTTAAACTGTTGCCTTTTCAACATCATCATTATCTGTCCTCGTGTTCCTCGTGAAACATAGGGCTTCAGTAAAAACTCGCGACTGTCTCTTGCTAGTTTTTTAATGGCTATTTGGTCCTTGTTTGTGTCCTGTGAGTTCCACTGTAAGGAATCTGTACCTCAGTTGTTGGTATCTTTTCTTAGGGTTCCATCAATCTTCACTTTCTTTCTAAGATCTGCACCACTATGTTTCTACGTTCACACATCTCTACTAGTTTGTTATACCATGCTAGTCTCAACGTATTTCTAATACATCTGTTGATGAAGGTCTCAACTTTTGCTTTTGTATTTGTTACAGTTGTTCTTCATGTCTTGAGAGTTGGAAATTCTTTGTTTCATCTTCTGAGGAGGTTTTTTTTTTCTTCTTATAAACTGAGCTAACTGTTGACTAATACTGTCAAAATAGAGGTGGAACATTGAAATGGACACAATGAAAAATGTCAACTGAACACAACAACAATGTACACTGAAAATGTTGAAGCCAAGTCTCTTCTAATTAAATGTACATCGTACTTATCACCCTAAAACTTCCTAAAAGTTGTTGGTTGCATGTTGAGTTTTCTTACTAATGGATTTTAGTCAACACAATGATGCTAATTTTTGTTGAATATCCAGATTGTGCAGGTTGAATACAAAAGAGTTCTTATGTTGTTGTTTTTGTTCTAACAAACAAAAGGAAATATGCTGTACCCACCGGCTACGCCCGTTGATTTTATTCCCAGGCTTTGTATCTTTTTTAAAATGTATTTAATAAAAGGGACACATTTTGGCGATCATCCTAGCACACGTTTATAGAACATAAATTAGTTAAACTGCTACAATTTCATGGCCCGATCTCTCTCTCTCTCTCTCTTCACTCTCTGGAACCCCCATTTTGTTTTGTTTTTTACCTGAGCATTGTAATATTTCCCACATAGAATTTTGACTTGATTTGGAAAGAACCGCTTCATAATGCACCGCCAACACGTGCACGCTCTCATATTACTAATTCCGCTCCTTCCCCTTCCTGATTCTCACCCCCCTATAAACATTATAGAGGTGTTTTGTTTTCTCTCAATAAAATAAAATATCAATTTGGTTTTGTTAAGGTAATCGTTTATCTCACTCGCAAATAGCAATCGTCAGGTTGCGAATATGTCGAAATCGGTTCTAAGTGTCTAGGTGGTAAAAGGAAACTGTGTACGAATTCATGCGTATACGTACGGCAGTTTAAAAGATGTCTTGATCAATGAATCAGTGAGTGGTATTTTACGTTTATAGAGAAAGATGATTGTATTTTTTCTTCTTTTTTTTTCTTTTATAAGAAATAGCTTTTTTTCCCATTACACCCTATCCGTAAAAATATATCACTGTTTATAAACTTGAACAATGTTCCAATGAGTAACTTAAGCAATAAGATTGTTCCATTTGTGTCACAGTAAATGTAGCGCAGATCTACGTCTTTCCTCAGATTTAAAGGAAGGCATTATTGCTGCAATGAGTAACCAATATAACTACATGAGGAGCGCCCTCTTGTCACGAAACTTTGAGCTGGAGAGACTGGTGACGTCATTATTATTGTTAGTAGATGCTACCTCCGACGGTTTGAGCAGTGCTCTCAAGGCACACAACTCCTCACTCAAACAGGTAACTAAATCCAGTTCTTTTCTTTTTCTAAACAGACTTTGAGCAAATAAAACATTTTCTGTTGATCATAACAACTTGGCAGACGTCTAGCCATAGGGGTTAAGTTAAACAATAGTTTTGATAAGAATAGTGCCGCGGCCGTGGGTCGAGGTTTGGTTACTGTTCTTGAGGGTGGTGTGTGGGCGTGGACAGTGTCTATTTTGGGGAGAGGGATGCACCTCATCGCTCTAAAACGTACATAAGCATTATGGATCTTTTAAACAGGGTATACGATAGCCTTCGCCTCTAAATAGGCTTCAACTAATGCTAGTAAGAATACAAATGGTCAATACCAATACACTATTTTATTCTATTTTTAGCGCACGCCCGGGTGAAAACGATCGTAAGAGGAAACGATTAGGCTAAAGGGAAGCAAAACAAGACTCCTGTGGGGGTGCGAGATCATCCTCATTGCACTGTGCGGATTTGTAAAAAAGCTCCCACAACCTTGTCACAATCCAGGCGCTGTTCCTCAAGGGGCCGTTACATAAATGGCGTGTCCCGCACAGTTAGCCTGGTATACAAAAGGAAAATGGCGGGGGTCTTAGTGTACGCTGTCTCTTGCCGCGAGTCTGACCCACCCGTCAGACAGAACAGTGTACACTGTTCTCATTCAGGCCGGTGAGAGGGAGCTCTTGTTTACTTTTGCTGGCCTAGAGTTCCAAGAGCCGAAGGCTCAAATCTACCTGACAGTTTAAGAAGAAGAAGTAGCGGCCCCTGAAAAGGGAATAGACGCTATTAGTTTTGTGTGGTCTGTCTGTCTGTCCGTCCGTTCGTCCCGTTTAGATCTAAGAAACTATAAGAAAAAATGAAAATTAGACATCATGATATTTTAGATCATTCAAAGTTCTGATGCAACGGCTACTTTTTTCTTTTCCGAAAGTGAACCATTTAATTTAAAAAATTATCTATGCAAGGAGATTTAAAAAAAAAAAGAAAACACCACTTTTTAATGAAAAACTTCAAGGAAGGTAACTTTTTTTTCAAAAGGTCACAGACCTCTTCATTAATAACTCAACCTTCATTCACAGATTCTCACATTTATACAAAAAAATTTGCATCTAAGGTCACAAAGGAAAAATTACCAATGGATCATTATAAAATATATTTTCTATTTATTAACTAACTCATTGAATAGAATAGATTCAAATGTTGTTTTTAAAAAAGAATATTGATACGAACTTCGCTTTAGTTGTAAGTTTTAATAAAAGAAAATACTTTTGTAGCGCGCAGTTTTGACAAAGCCTCATTATACACTTGGCAGTCTAAATAAGACTAAATAGAGTCCAGATCTAGATATATTTATAATATATGGTCGACGTAACAGAGGCGCACCACGGAAACGCTTCAAAATCCAGCTTAGGCGCCAACTTGCCGCCAACTAGGATGGCTGCCTGGTCGTGCGGTTTGCGCGCTGGACTGTCGTTCAGATTTATCGATGGTCCAGGGTTCAAACCCTGCCCGCTCCCATCCCCCGTCGTCCTGTGGGAGGTTTGGACTAGGAAGTAATTATCTTCAATTCTGAAGGAACATCCGAAACATGTAAAACATTTTACAAACTTGCCTTGGCTGACATAGAAGAGAGCACCTTGTTGCATGCAGCCTCGGAACGAGACAGCTGGAGGTCACTCACAAAGGCCTCGGGATACACATTTGAGACCAAAAGAAAATCCGCTGCCGAGGACAGACGCATAAATCGACCACCTGCAGACAATGGTTATTGTGTATTGGGTGTGGGAAAATATGAAGGTCGCAGTTGGGGCTGCGCAGCCACGGAAAATACTGCATTTCTCACTGATCTTCGGACTTGATGACAAGCCTTATTATAATTATAAATGTATTAATAATATTTTAAGCACTTTGAGTGCTTAAAATCTGTCAAGCTTACCTTCGATGAAGTCCAGTAGGGAATCGGCGCCGTAGGCGCCATTATCCCGTTGATGGTTAGAAAGGCTTTTATCCAACCACCAGGCCTGGACATGGGGCTCTTCACCCATTTTCTGTCTGAGGGATCCCAACGGTAAACGGCCATATCGGTTTCCTGACTGGACAAAACCGGGCCGTGCCGTGTACATAGCGCACCATCCCCGGCACGGGTCCACTCGCTATAAGTGGCCGGAAACAGTGCTAACTGCAGGGAGCTTGTCTCATATTCCTATAATGTAACCGCCACTGTTCCGTGCGAGTGTCGCCAATCCAGCAATCCGGAACTGATGACGACACCTTTTGTGGAACGGCGTGGCGGACTTTTTGGACTGGGTTGCAGGTTACTTGTTCCATCCCCACCCCGAGTGAGATAAAAAAAACAAAAGCTCACCCAGGGAGACCTGCCAGAAGGCCTGGTTCGCTACTCGTTCTTAGCCTATCTAGGTCCACCCCTAGACGTTTCCACGGAGGCGCCACGCTGAGGCGACGGGTAGCTGGAATATCCTCCGGTCAAGCTTACCAGGTACTATCACAGTGCAGATTGGGACACAGATCAATCCTTGATATGTTGTAAGATCAATCTTCTCCCTAAAAAATCCCTCCATACAAAGCAGATTGGAAGACCCCCAATCGGATGTCAGCAAGATGTGCCACCCTGATTTCCAGATACAGTTTGCGGAATCTTTTGAACGCGTTTACAAAAGTGCTTCTGGAAATACAGCAACAGAAAAATGGGAACATCTCAAGTCCACCATACAAAAGACTTCCCTAGACATCTTCGGAAGAAAACTTACAAAGCCAAACGATTGGTTTGATTCTAAATCAACTATACTAGCACCTGTCATCAGAGCAAAGAGAGATGCACTCGCTACATACAAGGCGAAACCTACCCAATGCAACCTGTTAACTCTGAAAGAAGCTAGAGCCACTGTGCAGAGGACAGTACGGATCTGTGCCAATGAATACTGGATAGAGCTCAGTGAAAATATTCAGCTCGCTGCTCAAGCAGGCAACATAAGAGGGATGTATGAAGGAATCAAAAAGGCCCTCGGACCTGCCCAAAACAAGTCAGCACCTCTCAAATCAACCACTGGGGAAACTATCAGAGACAAAAGCGAACAAAAGCACAGATAGGTCGAACATTACTCCAAACTCTACGCCACAACAAGCTCAGTCTCTGCCTCAGCCCTTAACGCTATCAACCTATTGCCCACAATGAATGAGCTAGACAAAGTGCCCATCCTATTAGAACTCAACAAAGCGCCTGGATGTGAAGGTATCCCCACAGAACTTCTGAAACAATGTAAAAGTACACTAAGCCAACCTCTACATGCACTGCTTTGCAAATATTGGCATGAAGGTGCTGTGCCACAGGATCTTCGGGATGCAAAGATCATCACCCTGTACAAGAACAAAGGTGACAAAAGCGACTGCAACAACTACAGGGGAATCTCTCTCCTAAGCATTGTAGGCAAAGTCTTTGCTCGACTGATACTTCCCAGGCTACAAAACTTGCAGGTCGAGTCTATCCAGAATCATAGTGCGGCTTTCACTCAGAGAAATCCACAATTGACATGATTTTCTCCATCCAGCAACTTCAGGAAAAGTACAGACAGCAAAGAATGCCTTTGTACATTGCATTCATCGACCTGACAAAGGCCCTTGATCTAGTCAGCAGAGAAGGCCTCTTTAAAATCTTACAGTTAATAGGCTGTCCACCCAAGCTGTTAAATGTTATTTTCTCTTTCCACCAAAATATGATGGATACAGTTCAGTTCAACGGCTCCTGCTCCGAAAGTTTCTGTATAAACAGCGGAGTCAAACAAGGATGTGTCCTGGCCACAACCCTCTTTGGAGTACTCTTTTCAATGCTAATCCACCACGCGTTTCATAAATCCACATAAATCCATTCCAGATTCGATGGCAAACTTCTAAATATTGCTAGACTGAGGGCCAAAACAAAAAACCAGAACCACCCTCATAAGAGATATGCTCTTCGCGGACCACGCAGCAGTAGTGGCACACTCACAAGAGGAGCTTCAGTCACTAATGTCCTGCTTCTCTAAGGCTTGCAAAGAGTCTATCCTAACCAAGCACAAAGAAAACTCATGTTATGGGACCACCTGCTGCAGTATAACCATCTATTCTCATTGACGATAACATGCTAGATGGCGTAAACGAATTCTGCTACCTCGGATCTACAATCCAAGGTGACCTGAAGAGGAGATCAAAAAACGCATAGGGAAGGTCACATCAACCTTCGCTAGACTCAGGTCAAGAGTTTGGGAAAACCAGAAGCTTTCTACAGCGACAAAAATGGAGGTCTACAAGGCATGCATTCTTAGCACGCTACTGTACGTCAGTGAGTCGTGGACAACCTACACAAAACAAGAGAGAAAACTACATTCCACCTACGCTGCCTTCGAAGGATCTTAAAAATAACAAAGAAAGAAATAGTGTGTAATACTGAGATTCTCACTAGAACGGGCTTTCCCAGCATCTTTACGGTCCTCAGGCAACGCCACCTGCGCTGGCTCGGACATGTTTGCCGGATGGAGGACAATCGTATCCCGAAAATCATTCTGTACGGGAAACTTGCGTCTGGCTCAAGAAAAACTGATCACTCCGTTACGTTGATGTGAAAAAAAGGGACTTAAAATAAGTAAACAGTGATACTGACCATTGGGAAGACATAGCCCTAGACCGCATTAGTTGGAGAGAGACGGTGACCAAGAAAGCTATAGACATCGAGAAAATATGGGCCTCGACTCTTGAAGAAAAGCGTGCCACACGGAAAATGGCCAGCTCCTCTACCACCAAAGCGAAAGCTACCTTGACATGCAATACATGTGGATGGGAGTGTCTCTCCGAAATAGGACTTCACAGCCATATGAGAAAGAGTTCGAGTTGAGCCATAGTCGTTTCAAGACTGAAGGAGGCCGATGATTAATAATAAGAACAAAAAATATGAAAGCAATAGCTTATCTTCTGACAGCTTAGGGGTGGACATTTATTTATTATGTAAACAGTAGTATCACATTAAGAAGTGAATCGGTTACGAACAACATAGTACACCATTACTTGGTACCAAAAGGCCTACTATTCCTGATCATAACATTGGCCTAGGTCAAGTAATTAAACGTGTAAAGTCATATGAATTCAAGTCTAGATCTACATTCTACATCAGTTCTAGATCTAGATCTAGTTTGTATGACAAATGGAAAGGGAGATATTAATTTTCAGTCATTTCTTCTAGTTCGCTACCTAAAGTAGGTCAAGAATATTTTTTTAGCGTGCTGCCAATTTATCTAATTTTGTAAGAAGAATAAATCCTTTTTAGTTTCTCTTTATAACAAGTAACATTTTATAAATTATAAATGTATGGATAAGGTTAATAATTATTATTTTTAAAAAATATAAGTGTACGCTAAATTAATATATGGAGGCGCAGTGGTTGACTGGTAAAGCGCTTGGCTTCCGAAGTGGGGGTCCTGGGTTAGAATCCAGGTGAAGACTGGGATTTTTGCATTCGGGATCTTCAGGGCTTCTCTGAGTCCGCCCAGCTCTAGTGGGTACCAGACATTAGTTGGGGAAAAGTGAGGAGGTTGGTCGTTATGCTGGCCACTTGACCGTGGGCCGTATAAACAGATGACCTTTACATCATCTGTCCCATAGATCACTAGATATTATTTTTTATTTGCGAGGGGAAAGTCTTGTCATCTGTACACAATTATAGCTTAAAGAAATTCATTCAAGAATTTTTTTCGTGTTGCCAATTTATGCAATTTTGTTAGAAGAATAAATCTTTTTTAGTTTCTCTTTATTACAAATATCAGGTTGCCTCGCCTCGCTCAGTTAAATAATTTCCTAAGAAAGGTTTTATGCCCGAAGTCATTTTGGGAATATTTTTGTTAATACGAAAATGAACGATCAGATAAAGACTACTAATCTGAAGAGTTGCTTTAGTGTTCTGTTAGTTCTAAATGTAATTGTACATGGGGATTAAATTTAAAGTCTCTTAAGTCCTCCTACAGTCTAGGCAAACCACAGTTCACGTCCGTTTTATAGTTTTGCAATCCATTTTTTGCGTAAAACTATTGTAGGCCTACTATTATTGGCTTGGAAGAAAGTCTTTGCAGTGTAACTTCTTAGATGGTTACGTTCAGACATTTAATTATGGATTTACTATATTCATTATGGCTTTAGTACGAAACATCAAGTGACACAAATCTCTACGTTATAGGGTAAAACAGGCACTTTGTGACTAAGTAAAATGGCGCATTTTTTCTTAATAGACTTAAATCATTGCATTAATTTTCTAAAGAATCGTTTCCGTGGGGCACCTCTGTTACGCCGAACAATATGTTCGTCCCACATACGGGATAAGTGCCCTGCCCAGCCTGACTGTCGGACTATAAGAAGTTCATACCGACGTTTGCCATTCATTTGTCCCAGTGGTGCTACAGCCCGTGGGGGGGGGGGGGGGGGATATGGCCTGTTTTTACACATCCCTCCATTCAGAACTCTCCTGGAACTTTCGTCACCACGCCCTAACCCCAAGCTTTTTACCGAGGTTTATAGTTAAATCAAAAGAGGCTGCAGCGTACGCAAACTCGTTGACGCTAGCTAGATATCATGTTCAGTGTGGGCAAGTAAGGCGTAGAGAAGCTGCGTTATGACCATTTCATTTGTTTTAGTACGGGACAGTAGACACAGAAGCATGAACGCATGGTAATAATATGCAATACCCGTAATTGTGGAATCTAGTGAAAGAAGCTTCTCGCGCCTCAAACAAATAAAAAATTACTTGAGGTCAACTATTCTCGTAGATAGATTGAAACATTTGGTAATTCTTGCTATTGAGCGTGATCTATATAGGGAATTTCAATTTTTATGATATACTGTATGACTGTATGATGCAAGGCTCGTTAAGTCATTCTGTGGGTAGTAAAGAATTTAAAAAATGCAAACACGAATTTATTTTCTAATAAAAACTCTTAATATTCACTTATTATCCGTATCCCTACCCAAACTTGGCCTCGCGAAATCCGTTTTGCATAGGGACCCACAACGGTTGAGTCCGGCCCTGCTATTTAGTGACGGGTGAATACAAAGTAGATTACTTGTTCTCCCCCCCCCCCCCTCTTTTTTTCGCCGCTAAAACTACGTGGGGTAAAAATAAAAAATAGTGATCTTTCCATTACTTCTTGGTCACAGCGGTTATGTCCGGCCCTGCATTTTTGTGACGGGGGAATACTACTTGTTCTCCCCCCCCCCCTCTTTTTTTTTCTTACGGTAACTATAATCCGACTTGCGTGAGTGAAAGAGTGATCTTTCCTTTACTTCTTGTCCAAACACTTGAGCCATGAAGAGAATTATGTACCTATAGTTATATTGGTAATCTAATTCACGAGCAGTTTTGAAGGAGTATCGCGTTATGAAGCGGGCAGTGCTATTAGATGCAACAGAAACTAAATTTCAAGTGTTTTGAGTGGCGATGGGGTGTGGGGCCGTTCCAATTAAACGTAACCTTTTCTCGAATACGTTGGCCAAAAAGGGGGGAGTTGAAATGCGGACTGAAAAACAGAGGATTAGTTTCATAGAGTGTAAGGAGGAATGTGGAGGTGGAGAAAAGTGAAACTTGAATTTACAGGCTGGTCCTATTCAAAGTAATAGATACTAGATTTTGTTTGCAAAAGTGGAGCGTTTAACTTGATATCATTCTATTGTTTTAAGTGATAAAACAGGAAGAGGCTCATGGCAATATATATATTATATATATTTTTGTTTCTTGTCATCGAGTCCGAAGATCAATGAGGAATGCAGTATTTCCCAGCTGCAACCTACATATTTTACCACATCCAGGGCAAGCATAACCATTGTCGCCAGTGGTTGATTAAGATTTTCTTTTCGCTGTCTGAGTCTTTCCTCGCCAGCGGAGTTTCTTTCGGTCTCAAATGTGTATCTTGCGGCCTTTGTCAGTGGCCTCCAGCTGTCTCGTTTTGAGGCGGCATGCTACCAGATGCTCTCTTCTATGTCAACTTAGGCAAGTTGGCGCATAATCTGGTCTTTAAAGCATTCCCTGGGGCGCTTTTGTTACATTTTTCTAAAATGTTTTACATGTTTCGGACGTTCCTTTAGAATTTGAAGATAGTTTTCTTCCTAATCCAAACCTCCAGCAGGACGACGGGGGATGGGAGCGGGCAGGGTTTGAACCCGAGAACATACATAAATCCGAACGACAGTCCAGCGCGCAAACGACCAGGCAGCCACCTTTTAGCTCAACAAAAAAAGACTGCTTTTTTCATACGTTCATCGCAAGGACATCGTATGTCCATGATGGAGGGCAAGCATGTTAGGTGAAAGCGCTCAAGTAGTCTTAGTTGCTTTCTTTATAATACTCATGTCTCAGATCCATATAGAAGGGTCGAGAGAACTACCGCTTGGTAGACATTGGTTTTGTAGGCAGGCGGAGCGATTGATTCCACCAAACTCTCGCCTGAAGGCGTCCAAAAGGACAACTGGCCCTAGCCAGTTATCAACTTCCCTTAAAAGCAAGACGTCATTTGATACTATACTTCCTAGATCTGTGAAGTTGTCTACCACATTAAGGGGCTGTCCATTTACGGTGATCTTTGGGGTTGGGTAGGTTTTATTGGGTGACTTCTGTTTTCCTGAGGTTTATAGATAAACCGAAAGAGGCGGCAGCGTATGCAAATTCGTTGACCACGTTCAGGAAATCCTGTTCATTGTGGGCTAGCAGGGCGCAATCTTCGGCATACAGAAGCTCTGTTATGACCTTTTCATTTGCTTTTGTATGGGATAGTAGACGTGGAAGATTGAACACATTTCCGTCCGAACGAAACCTGATGTAGATGACTTCTGCAACCGCTGCCTCATTTGACCCAGCATTACGCAAAAGAAAATAGCGAATAGAGTAGGAGCAAATACACAAGAACTCCAGGCCAGCAAAAGTAAACAAGAGCTCCCTCTCACCGGCCTGTATGAAAACAGTGTACACTGTTTTGTCTGGCGGGTGGGTCAGATTCGCTGCAAGAGGCCGCGTATAGATCTACTAAGACCCCCGCCATTTTTCTTTTCTATACCAGGCTAACCGTGCGAAATAAATGAGGATGCTCTCGCACCCCCACGGGAGTCTTGTTTAGCCATCCTTTAGCCTAATCGTTTCCTGCTACGATCGTTTCCACCCGGGCGCCACTATGAGGCACGGTAGCATGCCCAGACACCACCAGAGTTACAACAGCACTAATATATATATATATATATATGGCCCCTTTTGTCTCGAAAGGCAATGGATGCGCCCAAATGAGTAACAGCACTAATACTTACTGACATTATAGAAGAGTGTTTTCTATTTTAAAAGACTGCTTTTTCTTAATGTCCGCTCTACACGTGATGAATCATACGATTGAATGAGAACTTTGAAAACTAATAGTTCAATCTTGAGAGGATCAGGTGTACTGAGTATAGGCCTAACTTAGATCTAACACTAACAGGTGTACTATGTATAACTTTGATCTAAAACTAACAGGTGTAGGCCTACTATACATAACTTAGATCTAACAGGTGTACTATATATAACTTAGATCTGACACTAACAGCACTAGCGGATCCAGAACTATGGAGTGGGGGGGGGGGGCGATTTTTTTCCAAACCCTAACCCTATCGCCCAGTAAACCCTAACCCTATGCATAAGAATTTAAAAAAAGCAGTATTTCTCAACCTTCGGCGAAAAAAAAAAACAAAAAAAAAAAAAAACAGTCATGTTGAGGCCTTTCTCTTTCAAGCTTGGGGATATGGGGAAGCGCTGTAAGCTTCACCAGTGGGGTTCTGGGCGAAGCCCCGACGTCAAAAGCGTTTTCTTGCATTCTTTAACGCAGAAATGCATTCTTCTGACATCTACAGCTCATTATCCATTAGTGGGGTTCATCCCGACGCCAAAAGCATTTTCTTGCATTCTTCACTGCAGAAACGCATTGTTCTGATATCTACTTGTCACTATTCATCAGTGAGGTTCGAGGCGAAACCCCGACACCAAAAGCATTTTCTTGCATTTTTCAATGAAGATACGTAGCCTATTCTCGTGACCTTAAAGCTCATTATTCATCCTATTAAAAAAGGACCTTTTGAATAATGTTGTTCTTGAAAAATATTCTATTATGAATTTATAGGCCCTTAATACATTGCAAATAAAACTGATTTGTTCCTTGAAAAGATAAGATACCCCACATTTTTAGATTTTGGCTTTGAGGATAGCCGCCGAAAAAAAAAATTGGATAAATAATATTCAATATAAATCGAAGTATAAATTGTGAGTTCTAGTCCCAAATTTATTTAACTAGAAAAATATCAGATTGAGTAAAGGTTGGGCAAAGGCGACGAGCAAATAATTGTTTGGGTTTAGAACTACATCTCAATCATGACTCTTATACTGAAACATTTCGTTTGAATTCTAACTTTTCCAAAGCAAAGTCTTTCTTAAAATAATTATGATAAATTCATTTGAAATTACATAAACTCTCTCTGGAAAGGGGAGGGGCGGTAGAATAAAAACGATTATTTCTCGCTCCTTTTATAATTTCTGCTAATGATTGCATTTGGCATATAGAATAGCGGTAGGGCCACTCGATATAAGAATCTAATTTATAGCATACATAAATTATATTAGTGAAAGATTTTTTTATTTTGTAATTTCTATAATACAAAAAGAAAAGTATTTATTTGTCTGATGGGGGAACTAACCCTAACCCTCCCACCTGGTACAACCCTTTTTTATTTTATATTTACTATTGATAAAATTTGATATTAGAGTGTGGTACATAATATACAATGGGTTCACATATCAATACGTAGTTTATATTATATAGATATTCAACTAATTTTGTTCACAAACTATGATTCTCCATAAAAATAGGACCGCCCCCTCACTCTGAGGGCTAGAGCGTGGAGGCAGTACATGCAATCCCCCCTCCCTTACCCCACCGAATCGGCCAAGATACCAGAAGGGGAGCGACTATTTATATTTAATTTTGTTCACAAACTATGATTTCTCCATAAAAGTAAGACCGTCCCCCCCCCCCCCCACACTCACAGGGTTTTGATGGGAAGGGCGCTAGTATTCGCCTCCCCCCCCCAATCGACCAACAGGGGAACGACATAATATAAAGATCGGTTAAAATATCAATAACAAATTTTGATCATATATATATATATATATATTTAATTGATTCTGTTAGAAAGCTGTGATTTCTACAAATAAATTGGACCGCCCCCCCACTCGAAAGTTTATGGGGGGGGGGGCGGAATTGATGCCTTCGCCCCCTCCCGATCCCACCAAATCGGCCAACATACTAGAGGGGGGGGCGCGAAATAATCTAAAAATAGGTTGAAATATAAATAATTAATATATATTATTAACATAAGTAATAAATTCGTATACAAATTGTGTGAATTCTATACTAAAATTCGTCCGCCCCCCCTTCGGGAGGAGGGTTGGCCGAGGGGGGGGGGAGGCGATCACCAGTGAAAACAGGTGTACTATATAATTCAACTTAGATCTTACACTAACAGGTGTACTATGTATAACTTAGATCTAACACTATGTACCAAATGCCTTTTTTAGTGGCTCATTTTCCACGCTTGTACGCATGTCATAGTCTTTGCGTCAAAACTCATTTGATAACATGTAGAGTGAAGGAGTTGCATTCTGTGCTGCTTCTAGACCATGAGGAAATAACTCAGACCGAACTTTTCTAAAGTAGCAAGCTGTTTTATGCACAAAGATACACTTTTGTTTTTACAAATACTTTGATTTTATATTTCTTTGTAAAAGTGAACATGTAGAATTCACTGTAGCAGTCTTAGTGACTTCAGTTGTTTTTTTCTTCGTGTGTTTGTTTGTATTGTTGCCTTGTTTTCCTAGTTGACATTTGGCCGTCAATGTAGATGCATCTTTAACTAGATATAAGAAATAGAAGAAACTTCATTGGGTCGGCACGTGTTTCTACAGATCTCTGATGTCAGCACGACACTCACGGCTGTACGCAAGCAAGTCATCTCGCAATTAAAGAGACGTGCCAAGAACATCTCGGAACAAAAAAAGGGGAGGCAAGCAAAGATAAAAGGTGATGAGTGCACTGGATGGAGTTGTCCCCATTAGAAATGTTTAAGAAATACATTTCAAGTCTTTCAATACTTTCAGATACTTTAGTTAAATGTTGAAACTCATACATTCTTACTATGACTGTAGATACATTCTTACTTTGACTGTAGATATATTCTTACTTTGATTTTAGATATATTCTAACTTTGACTATAGATACATTCTAACTATGACTGCAGATACTTTCTAACAATGACTGTAGATACATTCTATGACTATAGATACATTCTAACTATGACTATAGATACATTCTAACTATGACTATAGATACATTCTAACTGACTGCAGATACATTCTAACTATGACTATAGATACATTCTAACTATGACTATAAATACTTTATAACTATGACTATGGATACATTCTAACTATAACTATAGATACATTCTAACTATGACTGTAGATACATTTTAACTATGACTGTAGATACATTCAAAATATGACTGTAGATACATTTTAACTATAACTTTAGATACAGGCTAACTATGACTGTAGATACATTTTAACTATGACTGTAGATACATTCAAAATATGACTGTAGATACATTTTAACTATAACTTTAGATACAGGCTAACTATGACTGTAGATACATTTTAACTATAACTTTAGATACAGGCTAACTATGACTGTAGATACATTTTAACTATGACTGTAGATACATTCAAAATATGACTGTAGATACATTTTAACTATAACTTTAGATACAGGCTAACTATGACTGTAAATACATTCTAAATATGACTATAGATACTTTCTAATTATGACTAGATACATTCTAACTGACTGCAGATACATTCTAACTATGACTGTAGATACATTCTAACTGACTGCAGATACATTCTAACTATGACTGTAGATACTTTCTAATTATGACTAGATACATTCTAACTGACTGCAGATACATTCTAACCATGACTGTAGATACATTCTAACTGACTGCAGATACATTCTAACTATAACTATAGATACATTCTAACTATGACTATAGATACATTCTAACTATGACTATAGATACATTCTAACTATGACTATAGATACATTCTAACTATGACTATAGATACATTCTAACTATGACTATAGATACATTCTAACTATGACTGTAGGTACATTCTAAATATGACTGTAGATACATTTTAACTATAACTTTAGATACAGGCTAACTATGACTGTAGATACATTCTAAATATGACTATAGATACATTCTAACTATGACTGTAGATACATTCTAAATATGACTGTAGATACATTTTAACTATAACTTTAGATACAGGCTAACTATGACTGTAGATACATTCTAAATATGACTATAGATACATTTTAACTATAACTTTAGATACAGGCTAACTATGACTGTAGATACATTCTAAATATGACTATAGATACATTCTAAATATGAGATACATTCTAACTATGACTGTATATACATTCTTACTATGACTTTAGATACATTCTTACCATTGCATGACATTTGTATGAGATAAATTCTTGAGTGTCAACAAGAAAGACAACGATACAGATATTTTGGTCTATCCTAATGTTTTAACGTATGTCTTTCAAATATACTTCTCTTTTTTTACCTCCAGACATTGACCAATTATTATAAAACCAGACATTGACCAATTATTATAAAACCAGACATTGACCAATTATTATAAAACCAGACATTGACCAATTATTATAAAACCAGACATTGACCAATTATTATAAAACCAGACATTGACCAATTATTATAAAACCAGACATTGACCAATTATTATAAAACTAGACATTGACCAATTATTATAAAACCAGACATTGACCGATTATTATAAAACTGAATATTGGCAATGTATTATAAAACCAGACATTGGTCAATTATTATAAAACCAGACATTGACCATGCATTATAAAACTTGTGAATTGGTTAAGCCTAATGCAGAGAATTCAACTGAATGCAGCTATTTGTAATATTTTTACATTTCCTTTAGCTGAGTGTCCGAAAGTAATTTCTGCTATAGGCACTGGATCCCATTGGCTCTGGAACTCCTCTACGGGATCCTATATGGTGGAGTCTTACAATCCATCAGAGTTTCGTCCTGCATACATAATGAGTGGATCAGGGCCATCGGATATACTCATGGAATTCGATCTAAGAGAAGATGTGAATTATGGAATTGTCAGCAGATATTTTGCTCTACCTTTTACGTGTATTGGAACTGGCCATGCAGTCTTCAGGTAAATAATTGGAGATATACTAGTGACTTTGTAACACAGAGGTAAGTACTGTGTGATATACTTGTGACTTTGTAACACAGAGGTAAGTACATTGTGATATACTAGTGACTTTGTAACACAGAGGTAAGTACATTGTGCTATACTAGTGACTTTGTAACCCAGAGGTACGTACATTGTGCTACAGTAGTGACTTTGTAACACAGAGGTAAGTACATTGTGATATAGTAGTGACTTTGTAACACAGAGGTAAATACATTGTGCTATAGTAGTGACTTTGTAACACAGAGGTAAATACATTGTGCTATAGTAGTGACTTTGTAACACAGAGGTAAATACATTGTGCTATACTAGTGACTTTGTAACACAGAGGTAAGTACATTGTGATATAGTAGTGACTTTGTAACACAGAGGTAAGTACATTGGGAAATACTAGTGACTTTGTAACACAGAGGTAAGTACAATGTGCTATACTAGTGACTTTGTAACACAGAGGTAAGTACATTGTGCTATAGTAGTGACTTTGTAACACAGAGGTAAATACATTGTGCTATAGTAGTGACTTTGTAACATAGAGGTAGTACATTGTGATATAGTAGTGACTTTGTAACATAGAGGTAGTACATTGTGATATAGTAGTGACTTTGTAACACAGAGGTAAATACATTGTGTTATAGTAAACAACTGGGTAGTGCAGCTTTCTTGTTCAACAACTTTTTGCCTGCTGACAACTAAATGCCCTATTGTATTGCACTAAGATTAGTTTTAGCAAGAGCCAATGAAATTTTTTTTTTTAAATATACTTTATCCAAACTAGGGGACATGTCAATTATCTTGTTTTTTTATCCCGTCAAAATAGTCACGAAATGATATCCAGAAAACTATAAATAGATCTAGAAAACTATAACCACATCTAAAATTATAGATCTAAACCTTTAGTCGAAGTATATTAATCTAGGATAATATGGTCCCAAAGTCCTGATATCTAAGATCCAGGCGATCTGTTTTAACGGCCCTAAAAGGGGGAAAGCCGCAATTAGTTGTGTGTTGTTTGTCACATTTAGATCTCAAAACCTGAAAAGATATTTAAAATCCGATTTTATGATATTGTACAGATTGCAAAGTTCTGGTGCAAAGACTACTTTTTATTTTCTGAAAGAGAATCTTTTTAAAAAAAATTAAATATGAAAGGCTTTTTTTTCAACTAAAAAATAATATCGTTTGAAAATAATTATTTTTTATTTCTTAACAGTAAGATGTATTGGATTACAACAGCCCTTTTCATTAAAATCTACTAGACATGTTTAAGTATCCAGAATCGATTTCTTCTTTATTTTTCGAAAGCACTACTTCGCGCTGAAAGGCGATGAAACTGAATGTCTTTTTTTTTTTCAAATGTTGGAATAAACTTGGTCAAAACAAAATCATTTGTAAACTCTATATAAACAAATTGCTATTTCTTTTCTTTTTTTTACTTAACACAAAATAGGCGCTATATATCTTAGTGTGGACTTTAGTATTTAATGTTCCCGTGGTCTCCTTGTTTTTAAGGAGCTCCTGGAAATCTCCTGAAACTCATAAAAATGTGCTTAAAATAGACAAAATTGTCATTTCGGAGTGTCAATCAATACGGTAAACGCCAGTCCTACACGTGATAAAAAACGGCATCGTGTCAGCTTTCATTTAATAAAAATGTAATGCAAAGACGAATTTATTTTCTAATACAAAATCTTAATTTTAACTTATCCCTACCCTGACTGAGCCGCGCGCAATCTATTTCACATAGGGCCCCGCAATTATTAGAGCCGGCCCTGGGTATCAGGTTCAGTGTGTGCAAGTAAGGAGTAGAGAAGCTGTGTTATGACTATTTCCTGTGTTTTGGTATGGGACAGTAGACTTCGAAGTTTGAACACATTGCAATAATTCACCAGTAAAATAACAACAAAGTAAAAGCTACCTTTAAAACACAATAACTAATCATACATTGACATAGCTTCATAATAGATCAATCTACAATAAGACGGTCTGCAAATGTTTAATTATGCTAATGGATTCATTAAAACTTGTTCTTGTCTGCGAAGAAATGTCTTAGTGTACTGTTGTGAGCCTAGTGACGTAAGCGGTGCCAAGTCTGTTTCCCTTTAACGTCACATAGAAAATTTCATTCATAAAACATTCTAGCCAATATTAATTTTTCGATAATGAGACATTTTCAAACCGATATAACGGTAGACCTCGAGTTTTCCCGATGTGGCCAATCAGTTGAGAATTTTTTTCTCACGTACCTTGCAATTTTAAAGAATATCGTTAGAGCCGTTTTCGAAATAAAATTTATATATATATATATATATATGTATATATATATATGTATATATATATATATATATATATATATATATATATATATATATATACAAGAGTTGCTCACTTAAGAGTATAGGACTAGATGATTTTGAAACTGTTAAGCACTATTACTATTGCTAAATGAATAAAGTATAACACTTGGTAAGGGGAATCTCTAAGTGTGAACATTAACTGATGATTAACATATAAATGTACATGAAGATCCTCCATCAATAAACATATTATTTATGATTCAGTTCCACTCGCCATTTTCTCGGGCATATGGACTTTAATTTACAAATACAACTCTTAATCCTCCATTATTTAACTGTCAGTCTAACAAGGTCATGGGGCGCGGTGGCTGAATGGTTAAGTGCTTGGCGTCCGAAACTTGGGTCTTAGGTTTCAATCTGGATGAAGACTGGATTTTGAATTTCGGGAAATTTAGGGCGCTCTTGATTCCACCCAACTCTAACGTGCACCTGACTTTAGTTGGGGAAAGTATAGGCGATTTGTCGTTGTGCTGGCCACATGACACCCTACTTGTTAACCGTTTGCCAAAGAAACAGATGATTTTAACATTATCTGCCTTGTAAACGCAAGGTCTGAAAGAGGAACTTTACTCACAATGTCTAATACTGCTTTCTCAATAACTTGGAAACCTAGTTTGACTGTCTGAATCGTAGAGTTAGCTCTATACACTCTCAACAGAACAACTTTTTCACTTGTTTGAAAGTAATTAAATATTCTTACGTTCAGTAATCAAATGTTGTCAAGATTGTTTCATATTTTAGTAAAGTCTCTTCATATTTCGACTTGAGTCTATATTGTTACGTATTTCTGAATCTTCTGGCTAAATGTACTAGTAGGTACACAAATAAAAACACTGTAAAGAACTTGACGACTAAACTTTCAGCTTCATATAACTTTATTGACTATTAACTCTAACAATTTGTTACTGTAATATGTAACGTAGAAGACTGTACTATATCTGTCAGTTTACAGTTAGCTATACTTGCATCGAGCCGTATTCCACAGAACAGACCAACGACACACTTCCCAGTGTCGCTCCAGGTCTCCCAAAGCTGAACCAAGTCGTACTCAAGTCTACCGAATCAGAGCCGCACACGTCTTACATCGACTGTATCGACTGTAACGGCTCAAGTCCACTGTAGTTCTCTGTATAGAATTTAACGACAGTAGTCCACTCCAGTTAACTCTACCCTAGTTAACTTGCATCGAGTCGTACACATTTCTCTTCCACTAGAGCCGCACACGTCTTACATCGTTTGTATCGACTGTAACGGCTCACTCACGACTCCATACGACTGACTTTCACATTAACTCTCTGGCTTATATAGAGTCCCTAATCGCTCCTCCAAAGTTGCACAAACACTGCTAGTATCGTCTGGAACAACAAGTGAGGAAACGTCACATCCTGTCTTTGTTTTTACATGTAGATTCCAGAGAACACCTGCTGCAGGGTCATCAAGCCGGGGTCACACGTACTGACCTCTATCTGTCACTGGACATTGCTTGTACCTTCTGGAATAACACGTAAGGACACTTCACATCCTGTCTTTGTTGATACATGTACATTCCAGAGAACACCCGCTGCTGTGTTATCTCGCTGGGGTCATACCTTGACCTCTACCTATCACTGTTCATTTGTAACAATATCTTTGTCCTCTTGGTATTAGTGTTTCTTACGATGTTGAGCCTGTTCATTCAAAAATGCTGTCATCATAAATAAGGTTGGAGAATCTCCGGTGCTTGTGAGAAAACATTAATTATTATTTTTATTTTATTTTTTGCACAGGGTTCCAGCAATAGTTGCTTTTTATGTTACGTATTTTCTGCTCCAATCAACGCATTGGCTACATCATCAAGATAATTGTGATTTATGACGCACTTTGTAGCGAAAATTTAATCAAACTAATAAGAATTCGTATGTGACTGGAGATGTTATCTATAGGACAGCCAATGTATAGATCTGCTGAACTTTATAATATTCCAATTTTATTACTTTTTGATTTAGACATACAGGAAGACGATGCACAAAATGTTCATGAACATTTAAGACGTCAAGTTCGTTCACGGAAAATATTTTCTCGTTCTCTAGCCAAATTTAAAAATTATTTTTTTTTACTTTAAAAACTAATAACGGTCAAACTAAAGTTTTCCCAATGTGGCCAACGAGCTAGTAGTTCTTTTCCCAACGACATACGGCAACTATCAAATTCTAAGAAAATCGTTAGAGGCGATTTCGACATCCGCGTTTACCCACGCTCCACCCATCCACACGTTTCCACGAAGTTACGAGTTAAATAGAGGTAAAAAAAATGGTCCCGGTTAAAATACAAAATTAATATTATCTAGTCTATAGCAAGTAGTCAACATACTGCATACAACTGACGACACTAAAAGTATTGCTTACTGTCAATATTGAAACAATGCAAAAGTACTTTCATCTTCAAATTGGTTACAAAAATTAATTGGACAAAAGTAGCGAAACATGGTTATCTTGTTTTCATTACAACCAATTAACTGATATATTAATTAAATCATATTGCAAAGTTTAAGACTAAGAAGATATGTTTCTTTTAAAATTATTTTCCGAAGTCTCAATATCTTCTTTCAATACTAGTTGTTACAAACACAGGATTTCTTTTATATTGGTTATTACGAGCCACTTAACTAACTCAGAACTAATAGAATTGTGATTATTACAGAATAATACTAAGAACTAATACATTTTTTTTAAAAATATAGACGTCACTTCTATTGTCACAAGCTGGGGACTAATATAATAGTGAAATATCACTTAAAACGAATGGACATTATATCTGAACTGGTGCTGCCTGGAGCAACTTATGGTAATGTCTTCCCATACACGTCCGGAGAGAACAGTGACATTGACTTGGCTGTGGATGAATATGGTCAGTTGATAATGCAGATTAAATGTAGAACTAAAGATACAAAGGAATATGGGATATTTTATTGAAATATTGCATATTTATTGGTAGCTATTCAATAACAATATGTGTATTTTCAGGTCTGTGGGTTATCTATGCCACCAATGTATCCGCTGGTAAAATGGTGATATCTAAGATAGATCATAAAAAGATGGAAATAGAAAAGACCTGGATAACCAGCTATACAAAGGCTCATGTTGGTAACGCCTTTATGTTATGTGGAACTCTTTATGCAACCAACTCCCACAGAGACACACCTACCTTTATTAAATATACATTCAACACAGACACTAACGCGGAGAAAATTCTGGACAGAGGGGAGATGACCTTTCCCAATTTTGCTCCCTTGGGGCCAGTTGCCTATGGAGAACAACCAAAATTCAATAAATCTGCTAATAGTGTTATGCTGACCTATGACTTTCGTACATCGGAGTTACATTCTTGGAGTAATGGAAGAATTGAACGATTTCCTATCTATTTTTTAGAACAATAAATGAAACCTGTGAACATCAGGTTTTAGTTATAATTCTATGTTGAAGGCTTCATAAAAGTTTGCGATGATTCCAAGCAACTCCTAAATTGTATATTCTTAGCGAAACTAGTCTTAATGACCAGTTACTGCCACTACAGGTCAGAAGGCTCGTCATTTAAGATGATCGTTATTACATCACTATGTAACATGTAGATCAATATGAACTTGATGTAAGAAATTTATCAATATGAACTTGATGTAAGAAATATATCAATATGAACTCGATGTAAGAAATATATCATTATGAACTTGATGTAAGAAATATATCAATATGAACTCGATGTAAGAAATATATCAATATGAACTCGATGTAAGAAATATATCAATATGAACTTGATGTAAGAAATATGTCAATATGAACTTGATGTAAGAAATATGTCAATATGAACTTGATGTAAGAAATATATCAATATGAACTTGATGTAAGAAATATGTCAATATGAACTTGATGTAAGAAATATATCAATATGAACTTGATGTTTATACATAAAAGTAGATGTAGTCAAGATTATCTGCTGTCTCATGATAGTATTGCATTTTAGAAAAACAATCAATTATGATAGCATAGGACAGGAGGACACCAGTTCAACACTTTATTTAGTAAACGATTTAGAGCATATACCTTCAAGACATTAAACAATTTAGAGCATATACCTTCAAGACATTAAACAATTTAGAGCATATACCTTCAAGACATTCAAAAATTTAGAACATATATCTTTAAGACATTAAACAATTTAGAACATATATCTTTAAGACATTAAACAATTTAGAACATATATCTTTAAGACATTAAACAATTTAGCACAAAAACAATATCCTTTTATATAAAATGTATAAAATAAGAAAAACATTATAAAATATCGCTATATTGTGACATTATACACCATTCCAATATAGCGACTGATCTTTGGTGATAGCATACAAATTGTGTCCACACCAAAATACATTACATTCAGCCGAGAAGACAAGCTAACTGTACTTTTGTTTCTTTATTTTCTGAAAACAATTCTTGACATATTTCTGATGTCACATTTGTGTGGAAGAATATCTTGTACTCTTTCACTGTCTTCACTTGAAGATTCCAAGTGGATGGATGAAGCACAAGTTAAAAAATATATGGTATCATTCTATCGATGAGTTCTAAACTAGAAAACTATTTGGATTAGGATACAGTAGCAAAGATTATTATAATTCGTGGTTACTCTTACAATGAATTATTGACTCCGATATACCAAGAGTATAATGTATACAATGGAATAGCATTCAGTATTCTTTTTTTTTTCATTCCATTTTTTAGTGACGCCCAAAATGAAAACAAAAAGCTGTTACAGGTTTTGTGTAGTTTGTCAAGCCTAACTCCCCCAAAACATCAAAGGCACATCTCAATGTCACCACCGTTGATCTCTTGCTCAAGTGTCACGTTTGTTTGTTTTTTTTGGCCTTCTAAAAGGGAACCAAAGACTCAAAAGTTCTCATACCTTTATAAAACCACGATTTAAAGGCATAAACATAATAATGAACGAGAAGGGGGAGAGAGAGAAGGGGGAGAGAGAGAGAAGGGGGAGAGAGAGAGAAGGGGGAGAGAGAGAGAAGGGGGAGAGAGAGAGAAGGGGAAGAGAGAGAGAAGGGAGAGAGAGAGAGAAGGGAGAGAGAGAGAGAAGGGGGAGAGAGAGAGAAGGGGGAGAGAGAGAAGGGGGAGAGAGAGAGAAGGAGAAGAGAGAGAGAAGGGAGAGAGAGAGAGAAGGGAGAGAGAGAGAGAAGGGCAAGAGAGAGAGAAGGGGAAGAGAGAGAGAAGGGGAAGGGAGAGAGAGAGAAGGGGAAGGGAGAGAGAGAGAAGGGGAAGGGAGAGAGAGAGAAGGGGAAGGGAGAGAGAGAGAAGGGAGAGAGAGAGAAGGGGAAGAGAGAGAAGGGGAAGAGAGAGAGGAGGGAGAGAGAGAAGGGGAAGAGAGAGAGAAGGGAGAGAGAGAGAAGGGGGAGAGAGAGAGAAGGGAGAGAGAGAGAGAGAAGGGGAAGAGAGAGAGAGAAGGGGGAGAGAGAGAAGGGGAAGAGAGAGAGAAGGGGAAGAGAGAGCGAAGGGGGAGAGAGAGAGAAGGGGGAAAGAGAGAGAAGGGGGAAAGAGAGAGGGGGGAGAGAGAGAGAAGGGGGAGAGAGGTTAAGGAAATACAAAAATAGGTCAAAGAAATGTCATAAGAAGTAACATACATACAAATAAATTACTTTCTCCTTAGCAAAGTTTGAAATCTCAATAACTCATGTAGGAAAGATATTTTGAAAATAGGTCAACTTGTTACCCTGCTCTAATTTCTCCCAGTATTATTAATTAGTCTGGATGAGTCATGGAGTTCCATTTGTAATAGATCTAGACTAACACTATTTAACCTGTGCCATTATAAAAATGTGAACCAATCGTTTTTGTTTAGCGCAATCTCATGCGTTCAACTTTCTCAATGCATTATGATCCTATCACTTATCTGCACCAGTTGGAAAAGAGGGGGGGGGGGGGGGGGCCGAAGAGTGATCGTTACCGTGATAGTTTTTTTAAATTCATTTATACATAAAAATGTTTTAAAAAGTTGTACGACTTAAATTTGAATTTATGGGGTCAAACTGTGTCAGCGAAATGCTAATGGGCATAGAAGGCGTTATAGTTATCTTATGTTAGTTTCAAACTTTGCAGCGGCGATCTAATTCAATAGGCAAATTATAAAGGGGATATAATTCAATGTATACCACCATATCTTTAAGTAAAATTACTTTCCGTTGTTCGATTCAAAACAAAAGAATTAATTACCAATAGTTAATTAGCTAAATAGTTAATTTTTTTATTGAATGTTATTTTGTCTGTTGCTAAAAATAATTGGGCGAAATTTCAACTTATCCTAGATTGGGTGTGAGAGAAATAACGTGCACTGACTTTTGACCAAACAAACAAAACAGAGTGAGTTGTTCGAAGCTACTTCACTCAAATTGTGAAGAACATCTCTGCACAGACTTAGACACATATTCAAAACAACATTTCATTCACATTGTCAAGAATTGATGTACATGTATGTATTAAGTAGTAGAATTGATGTACATGTATGTATAAAGTAGTAAAATCGATGTACACCCATGTATAAAGTAATGGAATTGATGTACACGCATGTATAAAGTAGTAGAATTGGTGTATATGTATGTATAGTTTAAGATAAGAGAATAACTATCATGAATAATGTTGTAAAAAAAACACTCAACCTCTCATATTTATAGTCTTATCTGCTATTTTTATCTGAACATGCAGACATTGCCTATTGCCTCCCCTACACACCCGTGCGAAATACATGTCTTCTCACAACAAATTACCAAGCCCTAACCACTCCCCGCCTCCCCCCCCCCCCTGCTTCTAACACTCCCTTCCTTTTTTGCACTTCCAATTAAACGGGCCGCATTGGAATGCTCTCTCCTTTTTATCCCGTGAATTGTGTCACGTTGGAGCTCCTTCTCTCCCCTCTTTCTTTCTCCAGAATGTTTTCCCGCGTAGCTTTTGGTCTTCATCGAAACGGCTTCTTAACGCCCCTCGTATACTTTTGGCCCTGAAATTATTGTATCCCTCCTCGGTACGTTTCGAAAATCAAAAATGCTTGTCCACCATACAATTTCTAAATTCTTGGGCTCTATGTTTGTTTTTGGGTCGGAACCCTTCTTTTTCGTACTACTACTATTTTGATAGGCTCTTCTGAAAGGCTTTAAGTTTTATATTAAAATATTTGGATAGGCTCTACCGAATGGCTTATATGTTTTAGATTGAAATATTTGGACAAATCTTACTAAAACTTCCCAAATATTTTCTTGGCTCTTTCATTTCGTTAGACTGAGGGGTGTGTGGCCGATAGGCTAAATCTGCTTGTCTAGCTGTTTAGGGGGGCTTGAGTTCGACACCCGACTCAAGCAGAGTTGTGTTGACTGAGCGCCTAAAGGTAGGACGGAAAGCCTATCAGATATCCCCTTCCCCCACAGGTCAACTAAAGAGATTGGACCATAGCACTCTATAGCATGCTATAGGCCTAAGCATGAAAGTTACACTAGATAAAATTTATAAAAATGTATAGAAATATATCGTTTATTTGGTCAAATCCGTCTCATTTTCTTTTGACACCTGAATTATAGTATCCCTTATCCTTGCGAATCTATCAAAACTGTTTCTTAGTGAGCACCTAAGAGGTAAAAGGAACCTGAGTACAAAATGTCATGTAAATCCGGTTCAAAAGATCTCATGTTGAATAGGTGAATGAATGAATCAGTCGGTGGCTGCTATTTTCGCAGATTTATTACAGATTTAGAATAATATATGTCTGATATCATCTATGTGATATTTTGAAGTATGTATGAAGTATGTAGTGTATAATATTTTATTTCTAATACATGATAGTCTCTGATATCATCTATCTATGTGATATCTTAGACTAGCTAGGCATGTATGATGTCTAATAATATATTTATAATATATGATAGTATTAACATTATTTATAATATTGAATATTATTTATGTGAAATTTTAAATCAATCAAAATTTATGTTATATCTGGTATATAATTAATGTGATACCTGGTATATTGTTCAAGTGATATGTGGTACATATTCCATGTGATATCTGATATATAGTTCAAGGAATATCTGGTATATAATTGATGAAATATATGATATATAGTTTAAGTGATAACAGTTATATAGTCAAATTGATATCTGGTATATATAGTCCATTGTATGTCTGGTATAATGTATACACTTGTATGATATCTCACTTTCTTTGTGATAACTGATAGCCGACATCCTAGTTCATTTTTTTCTTTACTTTAAACTTATTAAACTTAAGCGACATATTATTTATTTTTTATTCACATGTCTTTGACATGATACTTTGTATGATCTTTGACATGATACTTTATATGATCTTTGACATGATATTTTTTCTGATCTTTGAGAAGGTCATTAACATGCTATTTAACATGATCAATGAGATAGTCTGACTTTAAAATGTTTTGAAAAAGATTCAAACCAATAGATTTCTTGAGTTGTGTCTCTCAGGTAGTTTGATCGAAACAAATGATTAGCTGATGATGTATCCCGCTCGACCTACTCTTTGAACAGAACATGGACAGATACTTCCTGCAGGCGGTTTTTAAAATAGTTTATCATTAGACACTTTGTTTTGAATAATTTGATAATACTGTATTTTTGACGGAGGTCAACTTCAGTCCATTCAAGCAGTTATATGTTCCTCTCTATGCACAAACCCTACAGGCTATGTGATTCTTTAGATGCAACCAAATCATTTTCAAACGATAAACAACCATTGATACACCCACACACACATTCACAGCTCTGCTTGTATTAAAAACACTCAACATACAAGGCATTTACGTCAATGTCCTAAATTTTGTTTAACAGAATGCACTCTTCTGGTAATGGTGACATTGACCTACTAACCTGCAGTGTGCAATTCTATTTTTAAATCATCCATTTTTAGCTTTCAATAAATCTTTTGACATTATACAAAGGTTTTTGTTGCATCTACTCTTAATAACCAAAATATTTATGGCATGCTTGTTCATGTGTTATGTCCTTTAGTTAGTAGGACAGATTGCCTAGTTTTAGGTCAACAACATATCAAAAACAACTTATATATATATATATTGTTATAACCTTGCCATGCACACAGCCATCCAACATAGTGCAGAAGGTGCGCACTAATAAAGATTAGAGAAAGAAGAATGTTGACATCAGAGGGAGAACGATTTCCGCCCAAGTCTAGAGCTGATAAGTAGATGCTATGCTCAAGGCAGATGTCCTATGTGTTTGTCATGTCTTCATGTAAATAAACATCTATACCTTGTTGAGTTGCCTCCCTTCAGTTATTACATTGGTGTCAGAAGTGGGATTATTGGCGACTCAGTGAGAGGAGGTAGGATTAGATCTCAATGGCATCCTTGAAACAACTAGCCCTACTCTCGATTAAAGAGCTAAGGCAGGAACTTCGTTACAGACGCTTAAAGCTTGGTGGTAGCAAGCCCTGACCGATGAAGACGAAGATCCGAAGACGTATCTATTTGAAATTGAGCCGGAGATTGTTGAGCTCATTGGAAAGATACAGGAAGATATTGATGCACGGCGTGAACAAATTAAGAGGATAGGAAACAAGGTAGATGAAAATATATTACAAGTGGAAGGCCAAATAAACCAGTTTGATAAAATATTGACGCAAGCTAAACAAGGAATGGACTCGTTGGTGAAGGTTTTGTTTTGGTTTTAGGCACATCGGCTCAATTTTAGGCCATGTCGTGCCTGCATTCCCTTAAGGACTACTCTCTCTCTCTCTCTCTCTAGATAACAGGGGCTAAATTCTATACAGTTAAATCATTAAAATCAAGGTCTATTCACAGTTAAAATAGTAAAGGTAGTAAAAATTTAATAATTTGGTAAAAATCTAATGTAAATAGTACATGTTCACAAATTCTTAAATCAGATCTTCGTAGACAACCCCACTTCCCGGATAAAGCCCAGTACCTTCCCAGGGTCGACATTATCGAATAGTGTTTTGAAATTAGTGGCTCTAAAATATTTCTCCCTGTCATCCTGGTATCTGGGGCAATCAACGAGGATATGTTCCACGTTGAGGCGAGAGTCACAGTACTCACAAAGTGGGAGATCGTCTCTCTTCAGCACAAAAGAGTGCGTGATGTAGGTGTAGCCAATCCTAAGTCTGGACATGGTCATGCTACCACGCCTTGTCAGACCCTTAGATGTGGGCCGCCACCTGACATCCGCCACAATCTGCCTGAGTTTATTGTGAGTCTCAGCCTCCCATCGGTTCTGCCACTCTCGATAGGTGGCAGAAGCAATACTTTGTCTCAGGTCCGAGCAGGGAATTTGGGTTCCTGACACCGCATGATATAGGGCTCTCTTTGCTTCTGTGTCTGCGGCTTCGTTTCCCTCAATGCCAACATGGGAGGGGACCCAGATGAATGTGACATCCCTACGGTTGGCTGTTATTTGGTCCAACAGCTTCAGGCTCTTATGTCTTCATTCGCCCCAAAGCTTGCAATGCAGATTTGGAGTCGGAGCAGTCTGTGTAGATGGTGCCACAATCTCCGTAGCTCTCCTGCAGTTCCCTAAAGTGGACTTGTAGTATGCTTGGGTCTGTATTTTCTTTTTTGAAATTAAGGAGGGATAAATTTAATTTGGGTTTATTCAGTAGCCAAGGAGGATTCTGAGGGGTTTCTATTTTAGAGATTTGGTCAATGGGTGGGGTTAAATTTTGGATGGGTTCTCTCATTCGAAGGCCCAACGGCTGTATGACGTTAGGCCTTCGATTGTATAATTCTACCTCTTTGGGGTTACATATGGAGTCGAAAGCAGGGTTCGTGGGGTTGGATTTTAGCTTGACTATATACTGCATTGCAAGCTTTTTCATTCTTATATCCATGGGGAGTTCTCCAGCGTCCACATGGAGACTTGGGATAGGTGATGTACGAAACGCGCCGAGACAGAGACGCAGGGCAGCATTTTGTATTGGTTCCAGTATTTTTAGGTACGACTTCCTTGCTGTTCCATATATTATGGATCCGTAGTCTAGCTTGGATCGAATTAGACTCCGATAGAGCAGCAGCAAGGTATCTCTGTCAGCTCCCCAGTCCGTATGGCTGAGTACTCTAAGTAAGTTTAATGACTTTTGGCATTTCTTCCTAAGTTCCTTAATGTGGGGGAGAAAATTAAATTTGAAATCTAGGGTGAGGCCTAAAAATGTTGTAGTTTTCACGACAGGGATCTTCTTTTTGTGTATAAATAGTTCAGGGTCTAAGTGGAGTCCCCTCAAATTACAATAATGTATACTAACTGTTTTGGAGTCCGAAAATTTAAAACCATTATCGTTTGCCCAATTTTGAATTTTGTTTAAACATAACTGTAATTTTCTTTCTAATGTGTTCATGTTTTTCCTATAAGTAAAAATGACAAAGTCATCAACATACAAAGAGCACTCTATGCCATGGGACAGAGCATTTATGATGCTATTTATTTTAATGTTGAACAGGGTGATTGACAGAATGCTGCCCTAGGGTACACCCATTTCCTGGTCATGTGTGTCAGAAGCGGAGTTGCCCACTCGAACCTGAAATTTTCGATCTTTCAGGAATTTCCCCACAAAACGGGGAAGGTGTCCCTTAAGCCCCACAAGCTCCAGGTCACGTAGAATGCCATGTTTCCAGGTTGTGTCATAGGCCTTTTCTATATCGAAGAATACAGCTACTAGATGTTCTCTTTTGAGTAATGCATTTCGAATATAAGCTTCCAGCCTTACCAGGTGGTCAGTTGTTGTTCGCCCCTGCCGGAATCCGCACTGGTAGTTGGAGATCACTTTATTCCTCTCCAGATACCAGACCAGCCTACTGTTAATCATTCTTTCCATGGTTTTGCAGATGCAACTTGTTAGTGCTATTGGTCGATAGTTAGCTGGGTCAGAGCCGTCTCTTCCCAGTTTAGGTATCGGTATAACTGTGGCTTTCCTCCAGCTGTTTGGGAAAGCGCCTGTTTGCCACACACAGTTATAGACCTCTAGCAGGACTGCCAATGAGGAATCGGGAAGGTGCTTGAGGAACTGGTAATGGATTTCATCTTCTCCAGGCGCTGTGTCATGTGAATTGTCCAGCGATTCCCTCAGTTCCTCAAGCGAGAACGGTTTGTTGTAGTCTTCATTGTTCTCTGACCTGAAATCAATGGGGTGTCTTTCCTCCCTGGTTTTGACTTTTTGGAACTCTGGCGTGTAGTGTGCAGTGGATGACTTTTCTGCTATTGAGGATGCAAGGCAGTCAGCTATTTCTCTGGGGAAGTGACAGTTCGTCCTTGGTTTTTCAAATGCCCTATTGCATTTGATTCTTTCCCTTTGATTCGCCTTACTGTCTTCCAAACCGCTCTTGCAAAAGTTTTGGCATCCAGACTGCCGACAAAACTTCTCCAGGAATTCCTTTTGGCTGACCGTATGGTTTGTCTAGCCTTTGCTCTAGCTATCCTGAATAGCTTATGTTTTCCTGGGAAGGATTCTTTATAAATGCAGCCAGTCGTTTTTTCCTATCGCCATAAGCACTTTTGCAAGTTGTATCAAACCATGGTTTGCTAGGCCGTTTTGGATTTGCGGAGGTTAGGGGGACAACTTTCCTGGCTATACTAAGTAGCTTGCTAGCAAAGGTATCAGCTGGGTTCTGTTCATCGAGGATATTTTCTGTGATATCCTCGAGCATTTTTTTTTGGTATTGTTCCCAATCGGCCTTATTCAGTTTCCACCGCTGAGGTCGTCCCAATGAGGGGAGATTGTTAGTAATGATGTGATCACTTCCCCGTAGATCATTGCTAACTGACCATTTAAAGTCGTCTAGAAGTCCAGGGACGCATACGGTGAGGTCAATGCATGTGAGAGATCCAGTTCCTGGGTGCAAGTAGGTCGGTGATGCATCATTAAGTATGCATAAATCATGTTGGAGGAAGATATCCTTCAGCATACAACCTCTTGTGTCAGTATTGTTGGATCCCCACATGGTGTTATGGGCATTGAAATCCCCAAGGATTATATAAGGCCGGGGGGGGGGGTTGTTTCAATAGGTCCTCCATGTCTGTTGGGTTTAATGGAGCGCCTGGTGGTAGATACTGGGCAGCAGCAAGTGATGTGAAGGGTTATATTAGCTGCTACGGCCTGTAGTGTGGTCTGTAGTTCTACCCTCTCATGGGGGACGCTGTCCTTCACAAGGATACATACTCCACCTGATGCTCTCTCTGCATCCTCAACATTCTTGCTGTAGGAACTGTAGCTTCGGAACCTGATGCTATCTTTCAGAAATGTTTCCTGTAAGCAGACAGCTACTCAGAGTCCATCAGTAGCTGCATTTCCTCATAATTGGTTTGTGACCTCTACAGTTCCACTGTACAATTCTGGAATCCATGGCTTATTCTAAATGACCTACTTGGGGCTATTAGGCCTTGGAAGGCCCCCGGAGGGGTTTCCCTTTATTCCAGTGACCTTGGTATTTCTATTCTTGGGTTTGGATGGAGAGGAGGACAACCCCTTTTGGGGGAAGTCTTTCTCTCTGGAGAGTGGAGATCCCTCTGGTTAGAGCGGAGGTTATTTCATCCTCCCTCACCTCGGGCATCCTCTCCTACCTATGCTGGTAGCTCGGCATGACCAGCCGGTTGACCCAGAGCGGGCCTCAGGTCTAGGGGAACTTGGAGCCAAAGTATTGTGTTGTGGTGGTATATCCTCAGATAACCACCACTCAAACCCCAAGATCTCTTTATTCTCCCTTACCCCTCGCAGTCCATGGCAAACGGACTGGTCTAGGACGTAGTGAGATTTTAAAGATAAGGAGACAGAGTGATGATCAATGAAGGCAGACTTAGGAAAAGAGGAGGTAAACACAATGATAGAAAAGAAGTAGGGCACTTTGAGCTCCAAAAGTGCTAAGGAAAGAGGAGCGCAGTTTAACGTCATGTCTCGGGACGGGTTAGCGGTGGTGTCAAGCAGGGATGTGTGCTCGCACTTACGCTGTATGGCATATTCTTTTCCTTCCTACAAGATTCTCTGGAAAACTCTTTAATGTATCAAGGTTGAGGGCAAAAACCAAAGTTAGGAAGGTATTAATCAGGGAACTTCTCTATGCTGATGATGTAGGCCTAGCTACTCTGCTACTCAGCTTCAGACCCAGGTTGACAAACTATCTGCTGCTTGCCTGAAATTTGACTTAATTATTTGTCAAATCAAGACTAAAATACTAGTACAGAACACAAATATTGCACCTCACGTAACCATTAACGGCCAACCACTTGAAACTGTTGATTATTTTTACTTTCTTGGATCCATCATATCAAACTATGTGCTACAGGATAAAGATATTAATAACAGGATAGACAAGGGAATGGGCACCATGTCACAATTGCAGAAAAGAGTGTGGGACAAAAACTTGCTGATTAACAATACTAAAGCCTTAGTCAACCAGACCTGTGTGTCGAGCACTTAACTATAGGAAGTGAAACATGGTCAATCTACTCATGGGAGGAAAAAAAGCTAAATATCTTCCACCTCCGATGACTAAGGCGGATCTTTAAAATAAGGTGGCAAGATAAAATAACCAGTGAGGAAGTGCTACGAAGAGCAGGGTGCCAGGACATCCACTGTGCTATCAGCAGCAGACGCCTTGGCTGGCTTGGCCACGTTCATAGAATGCCAGTAGGTCGACTTCCACAAGACATTCTGTATGGTGATGTAACCGTAATATAGCCGCTGGTCGCCCACTTTTACGGTATACGGATGTATGCAAACACGACATGAAGCTTTTTAAAATCGATACTAGCAGCTGGGAAAACGTGGTACTGAATAGATCCACATGGAGAGAGAGCATAAAGGAAGGGTCTCGGATTGCAGATGCCTTACACGACAGTAGTAGTTAGAAGGGTGAACATTCAACTGCGGCTGATGATTACAGATACCCAATCTGTGACCGCAGCTGTGTATCAAGGAGTGGCCTATATAGACACACAAGAAGTTGCAAAGGGAAATGATCATGCCAGAATGAAATACAGAAGCTGAATAGCGCACTGACCATACTAAATGACCATACTAAAGGAACACGGAGACCCGAGAGTACTGACCATACTATTTCTGACGCTCGTCAATCAATGAAACTTTTTTTAAAAATATTTTTTTTTCTGTTGATGAATGCAAGAAAATAAATCCAGAAGAGAAATTCTTTTATCGACATTGACAGATAATGTTTTATGTTTGTCTACATTGACAGATAATGTTTTATGCTTGTCTACATTGACAGATAATGTTTTATGTTTGTCTACATTGACAGATAACGTTTTGTGGTTGTCTACTTTGACAAATAATGTTTTATGTTTGTCTACATTGACTGATATAGATTTGTGGTTGTCTACATTGACAGATAATGTTTTGTGGTTGTCTACATTGACTGATAATGTTTTGTGGTTGTCTACATTGACAGAGAGTGTTTTGTGGTTGTCTACATTGACAGATAATGTTTTCAATTTGTCTACATTGACAGATAATGGTTTCAATTTGTCTTATTGACAGATAATGCTTTATATTTGTCTACATTGACAGATAATGTTTTATGTTTGTCTACATTGACAGATAATGTTTAGTGGTTGTCTACATTGACAGATAATGTTTTATGTTTGTCTAAATTGACAGATAATGTTTTATGTTTGTCTACATTGACTGATATAGTTTTGTGGTTGTCTACATTGACAGATAATGTTTTGTGGTTGTTACATTGACTGATAATGTTTTGTGGTTGTCTACATTGACAGATTGTGTTTCCAATAGGTTAAAGTCTGGTTGTCATCCTTCTAGAACGTTTTGAACAAGAAGTTCAGCCTAAAGTAGAGCTAAGTTGTTTTTTTGTAGTTCAGGGTTAAACAAAAACAAAGATGATAGGCTTTTTATCTACAAAATTTTGCAAGCAAATAAAATAAATATAAATGATTACAAAAAGTGATCATAAATAGAAAACAAAAAAAAATTATTTGTAACTAGACAGATATTACCCGCTGCCCGCGGGTCTTAACTTGCGTATTGCTAATGTAGTCACTGATATAGTGCATTAGAAACTAAGATAAAAAATAATGTTATAAGTTAAGCGAATGCATGAATTCATGAATAAAAAAATATTATGAATGGAGACAAAAATTGACCTACAATCACGCGATATTAAGAATAGAGTTGCACTCATGTAAAAAGGCTTTAGAAAAACAAATTTGATTGTTAATTTGATTAAAATATGAAATGAATTTACTATAATTAGTATGTTCATGTGTTAAAGTATAAAACTATCTTTACGAAAAGAAGTTTTATCATCTTAAAGTTGAATTAGAGTCTTAGACATAGGAATTGATAGATGTGTAACATTACGGTATTGTCTAATGAAAGATTGTTCGTCAGGAAATCTAATTCGCAGATATAAGGAACGAATTTATGTAAAAAATGCTTTTGAAACACACATTTGAAAGTTAATTTTTATTAAATAATGAAATCAATGGACCTTCTGTTGTATTTTCAAATGTCAAAAAAAACAACAACTATATTCCGCAAAGTGTAATTCTTAAAAATTGATCTAGATCTAAATCCTTTCGATCTCTACTTATGTCAACATTGTAAACAAAGCCTATATCCTTAAAATACTATAGCTTTAATAGAGTCGGTCAATTTTTTTTAAGGGTCTTAAGTTTGTTTTAGGGCTACAATACATACACTACGGTCTAAGTTAGTACCCAAGGAACATTTCTGCCAAGCTTTATCAAGATTGGTCAAACGGGGGGACATACATACAAACATACGCCTCACATTCTACTTTATATATTAGATGCTTCCAAAAAAATTAGGGAAGTGAAAAAAGTTTTCCTAAATTTAGTCCAATCCAACTTAGAAGTACAAAAAAAATATTGGCAGCATAGCAAGAATATAGAATGTACAAAATATTTGTATTTGTTCTACTACACAAACTTCTAACATGAAATAGTTATGGAAAATATATATATATTCATAAATGTATGTATATTATAGACATAATCATATTTATTTAGTAGCTCTAGAAATAATATTAAGCCAATGCAATCATTCACAATGTTAATATTAGATTAAAAAAATGTTTAGAGTATACAGCCATTACTAAATTCAACAAACACAAAGAATATATCAACTAATCATGGTGAGTGTACATTCAACAAACACAGAGAATATATCAACTAATCATGGTGAGTGTACACTCAACAAACACAAAGAATATATCAACTAACCATGGTGAGTGTACATTCAACAAACACAAAGGAATATATCAACTAATCATGATGGGTGTACATTCAACAAACACAAAGAATATATCAACTAATCATGGTGAGTGTACATCATTCAACAAACACAAAGAATATATCAACTAATAATGGTGAGTGTGCATTCAACAAACACAAAGAATATATCAACTAATGATGGTGAGTGTACATTTAACAAACACAAAGAATATATCAACTAATCATGGTGAGTGTACATTCAACAAACACAAAGAATATATCAACTAATGATGGTGAGTGTACATTTAACAAACACAAAGAATATATCAACTAATCATGGTGAGTGTACATTCAACAAACACAGAGAGTATATCACCTAATCATGGTGAATGTACATTCAACAAACACAAAGAATATATTAACTAATCATGGTGAGTGTACATTCAACACACACAAAGAATATATTAACTAATCATGGTGAGTGTACATTCAACAAACACAAAGAATATATTAACTAATCATGGTGAGTGTACATTCAACAAACACAGAGAATATTAAAACAGAAATATTGAAAGACAATTGATAGTGTTTTGTGAAACTTTGCCATTTTGAACTTTTAGTAGCAATGTCAAGATATGATACTTAGATCTTAGTCTCTAGCTAACAAGAAACACTATGCTTTGTAGTTAGATCAATAAATTATTGTGTCACCTGTTACATTGAAAGAAAACATTCAAATAACAACTTTCTATCACTGTGAGTAGCTTACAATCATGTCCTTACTTATGACCTACTGTGTACTTGACAAAATGCAGGTTTTTGTAAAAGGCTCTATTCAAAGGCACGTTAGCCAAAGTTTTATTTGTATGTAGCTCTTCTATACAGGCATAAGCAATGGGGTCATAGGTCAAGTCAAATTTGTTGGCAGCTAAATGCATCTGGACCATAATTGTTGGCAAGTCAAGTGAAGAAAACACACAAATACTATGAATGATCTGACCTTGACATTTATGCCTGGCATTTCTGTATTGCCAACTGATGAACTTTGTAATGTAACCTTTCTTGTCTGGTTCACCTGCAAAAACAAACTTTTATTTAACAAGCTTTCATATATACAGAAGGATGGAAACTCTGGACTTGATACTGTGTGCACTTATTATACCTTTTACTGACATCCATTTAGCAGTCATTGTTTTTAAAGAAAGGCTTAATCTTCTCTTGATTAAGAACCAGTGTTGCTTTTACAATTTAAATGATTGCTAGAAGGATTGAAGTTGTAAACATTTTATACAAAATATGTTTCAGAACAAAAATCTCATTATTTCAGAATGAAAATCTCATGTTTCAGAATGAAAATATCATGTTTTAGAACAAAAATATCATGTTTCAGAATGAAAATCTCATGTTTCAGAACAAAAATCTAATATGTTTCAGAATGAAAAACTAATATATTTCAGAACAAAATTCTCATGTTTCAGAATGAAAATCTAATATGTTTCAGAATGAAAATCTAATATGTTTTAGAATGAAAATCTCATATTTCTGAACAAAAATCTAAGATGTTTCAGAAAGAAATTTTATGTTTTCAGAAAGAAATTCTATGTTTTCAAAAAGAAATTTTATGTTTTCAGAAAGAAAATGTGATGATTTCAAAAAGAAAAAATTATGTTTCAAAAAGAAAATGTATGTTTTGAGAAAGAAAATGTTGTTTTGAGAAAGAAAATGTATGTTTTGAGAAAGAAAATGTATGTTTTGAGAAAGAAAATGTATGTTTCAGAAAGAAAATGGGTATGTTTTGAGAAAGAAAATGTATGTTTTGAGAAAGAAAATGTATGTTTTGAGAAAGAAAATGTATGTTTTGAGAAAGAAAATGTATGTTTTTAGAATGAAAATGTATGTTTCAGAAAGAAAATATATGTTTTTAGAAAGAGAATGTATGTTTTGAGAAAGAAAATGATTGTTTTTGAGAAACAAAATGTATGTTTTGAGAAAGAAAATAATTGTTTTTGACAAAGAAAATGTATGTTTTGAGAAAGAAAATGTATGATTTTGAAAAAGAAAATGTATGTTTTGAGAAAGAAAAGGTATGTTTTGAGAAAGAAAAGGTATGTTTTGAGAAAGAAAATGTATGTTTTGAGAAAGAAAATGTATGTTTTGAGAAAGAAAATGTTTTTTTCAGAAAGAAAATACATGTTTTGAGAAAGAAAATACATGTTTTGAGAAAGAAAATGTATGTTTTGAGAAAGAAAATGTATGTTTCAGAAAGAAAATACATGTTTTGAGAAAGAACATGTATGTTTTGAGAAAAAAAATGTATGTTTTGAGAAAGAAATGTATGTTTTGAGAAAGAAAATATATGTTTCAGAAAGAAAATACATGTTTTGAGAAAGAACATGTATGTTTTGAGAAAGAAAATGTATGTTTTGAGAAAAAAAATGTATGTTTGAGAAAGAAAATGTATGTTTTAAGAAAGAAAATGTATGTTTTAAGATAAAAGAATATATGTTTTGAGAAAGAAAATGTATATTTTGAGAAAGAAAATGTGATGTTTTCAAAAAGAAATCTGTGTGTGTGTGTACTCACCTTGAAAGCCTCCAGGTGTATTTAAAAACTGATTGTGATAAAGATTGTTTAATGTCCCCCAATAATGTTCATCTGGACTGTACGTTTTTTCGCTCCAGGTGAAAAAGTCACGTGGTATTTGCTCCGTTAAAACCCATTCAACGAACTCTCTGGTAAAAGAGTTGTAAGCCTGACCTTGCACACATTTAAAGAGAAATGGAAGATATTTCAAGTCATACAATTCTGTCACGACTGATAACAAGTTACAAAGGAAGTTCTACTTTTTACAAATTAAATGAACATCAATCTATTCATTGTGAATCTTCCAAAGGGTCGTCGTTAAACTTATTTCTTGTTGTACTCCAACTCAGACTATTCAATCCCATGGAGAGTCCGCACAGCTGCTCGTTGTTTCTCTTAGACTCTCTCCAATACACTGGAAAACACTTGAATCGAGATCTTGAAACATTTATAAATGACTATGAAATATGTTTCCTAACAACTCCCTCTTCCCTTTGGAGTCACCAGTCTTGAGCTTCCCTCTCCAGGCTTGTCGTATTTCCTTTTTCTAGCCATTCTTTTGGTTTCGAGATTATTACTCAAATAAGTTGAAAATGTTTCCTAACATTATTTGTTTAAAAATTGTCAAAAACCTAAAAATTGACGTTTTTTAATTACAATTAGTACAGATAGACTAAAACTCTTTAAAGCTATACTTTTCAGTTGATGTATAGGCCTATCGTTGGGAAAAGAATTACAAGATAGTTAGACACACTGATAAAACTCTAGTCTGACCATTATAATTTTTGTAATTAATTTAAATTTGGCTAGAAAAAAAGAAAATAATTACACTGAAGATTTATAAATTCGCTTTACCTGGATTTGTTCGTCGGGGCGACTATGCAAGAATTCAGGCTTGGTAAAAAATGATCTTTTTTTAAACCTCTAACAGTCATTGGTTATTAAGAGCATAAAAATCGCTCAATAAGATGTATGACGGAGGTTTGGTCTGTTTCAAAAAGTACACTTTTTTTTTCTGTACATCGTATTGTTGCAAAATATTGTTATAACCCCCGCCATGCACGCCGCCATTCAATATAGTGCAGAAGGTGTGCACTGTTAGAGACTAGACTGACAAGGATGTCAACATTAGGAAAAAGAGAACAAGTTCCGCCCAAATCAAGAGCCGATATAAAGAGACTCTGTTAAAGACAGATGTTTTCTTATGTTCTTGTAAATAAACATCGTTGCCTCATTGAGTTGCCTGGAATTGAAGAAACTGAAAGTAGAGCTCAAGTGACGGCGTCTGAAACGCTTTGAAAAGAATAAAGACATTCTTAGAGAACATCTTCGGCAGGCTCTGGCTGATGAAGGGCCGGATCCGAAAACATATTTGTTTGAGGTGGATACAGCTATCTGTGAACTTCTGAAAACTATGAAAGACTCGCTAAAAGACATATACGACTCGATGCGTGAAGAAATGAAAATAATAGTGAACATGTGGAGGAACAAAGTGGATGAGAGTGTTTTGAAAAAGGAAGGCCAAAAAGACCAAAGTGATCAAATGGTGTCGCAAACGAAAGAAGGAATAGACACGTTAATGAAGGAGCAGTTATCTGGTCAGGGCTGTGGCTGTACAAACAGTGGTGATGGATGCGCTGGGGATTGTGACTGTGTTATGGGCAAGTCTTGCGGGTGTGAATTTCAAGACGAGAAACGAGGCAACGATGTTTATTTAAAGGGACATCACAAGTACATAAAACAACATCTGTCTTTAGCACAGTCTCTTCATCTCGGCTCTAGACTTGGGCGGAACTCGTTCTCTTGCTTCTAATGTCAACATCCTTCCCAGTTTGGTTTCTGGTAGTGCCACCTTCTGCACTTGAATGGCGGGGTTATAACAATATTATATGACTAAACAGACCAACACTGAAAGACTTAGAAACAGTTGAAAAATACAAATTTTCATGTTTGTGATGGAGCTTTCAATTCCATCCATACATCTATATGATTAAACGATTACATTAGTCTTATACTCAGCACTGATTATTCGTAATTTTTGTGTTCTCCGGTATGCTTTAAATAGCTGTAAAAATAAGATCATGTTAATCTAATTCTCTGATCCTTGACTCGTTGGGGTGCTGTGACATTTCGAGTGACAAAATCCTTCTACTTTTCCCGGTCAGATGTTGTTCTTAACAGGACATCAAGGGAAAGGCGGGTCTATTCTTTCACGTTGTCCAGCCAGCTTTTCTTTTGACCCTTATGTCGTGCTCCCTCACTACCTTAAGGGTATATCCAGACCTTTGATAGCCAGTCATTTTCTGTACAGTCATTATTATGCATCCCGCCCATCATTCATGCAATCATGTTTTATTGTGGAATTTCATATCAACATAGTATGGTTATCGTAAACTAAATTTATAATTTTAACACTGGGATAATACGAATAGCCTTAATCTTTTAAGATTCATTTGTATATGAATAGCCAAATGTTTAATTTCACATTCAGAAGGCTTAAAGAGCCAAACTCTTTAGTAAGCAAACATTTCTTATTAGGATGACATAAAGCTTTCCTAGTGACTTACCTTTTGTAATTGTAAGGTTGTAAGGTGGAGGTGCCATAGTGACTTTAGATGCTGTCATTTTTCCATTGATGACACTATATTCCTGAGTAAACATTCAATACATGATAAGAAGGTATAGGGTTACTTTTAAAATCTGTTTTGCAGTGTATTTTCTTTATATTTATCACTTCTACTGAAACATTTGATACGACCACAAACTACAATGTAGACATTGTAAAGCCCTGACTGACGCACATCATGAATTCTCCTACTTACGGTTCACAAAAAAATACGAACATTTAATTTGTTACTACCCTAATTACCGCGTAGACCTACCCTTTTTTAAATGGAAACCGAAAGGGTTAAATTTACAAAAAAAAAAAAAAAAAAGAAAGAAAGAAATTCTATTCGCAATTTCGAGCTAACATGTTTTGTTGTTGATGAAGCCGAGACAACTCCAAAGTGAAGACTTCTCTACTTTCTGTTTTATGAAGCCGAGACAACTCCAAAGTGAAGGCTTCTCTACTTTCTGTTTTATGAAGCCGAGGCAACTCCAAAGTGATGGATTCTCTACTTTCTGTTTTCTGAAGCCGAGACAACTCCAAAGTGAAGATTCTCTACTTTCTGTCTTATGAAGCCGAGTCAACTCCAAAGTGAAGATTCTCTACTTTCTGTTTTATGAAGCCGAGTCAACTCCAAAGTGATGGATTCTCTACTTTCTGTTTTCTGAAGCCGAGACAACTCCAAAGTGAAGATTCTCTACTTTCTGTTTTATGAAGCCGAGACAACTCCAAAGTGAAGGATTCTCTACTTTCTGTTTTATGAAGCCGAGACAACTCCAAATTGAAGGATTCTCTACTTTCTGTTTTATGAAGCCGAGACAACTCCAAAGTGAAGGCTTCTCTACTTTCTGTTTTATGAAGCCGAGACAACTCCAAAGTGTAGGATTCTCTACTTTCTGTTTTATAAACGCGAGACAACTCCAAAGTGAAGGATTCTCTACTTTCTGTTTTATGAAGCCGAGACAACTCCAAAGTTAAGGCTTCTCTACTTTCTGTTTTCTGAAGCCGAGACAACTCCAAAGTGAAGATTCTCTACTTTCTGTTTTATGAAGCTGAGACAACTCCAAAGTGAAGGCTTCTATACTTTCTGTTTTATGAAGCCGAGACAACTCCAAAGTGAAGGATTCTCTACTTTCTGTTTTATGAAGCCGAGACAACTCCAAAGTGAAGGCTTCTCTACTTTCTGTTTTATGAAGCCGAGACAACTCCAAAGTGTAGGATTCTCTACTTTCTGTTTTATAAACGCGAGACAACTACAAAGTGAAGGATTCTCTACTTTCTGTTTTATGAAGCCGAGACAACTCCAAAGTTAAGGCTTCTCTACTTTCTGTTTTATGAAGCCGAGACAACTTCAAAGTGAAGGCTTCTCTACTTTCTGTTTTATGAAGCCGAGACAACTTCAAAGTGAAGGCTTCTCTACTTTCTGTCTTATGAAGCCGAGACAACTCCAAAGTGAAGGCTTCTCTACTTTCTGTTTTATGAAGCCGAGACAACTCCAAAGTGATGGATTCTCTACTTTCTGTTTTATGAAGCCGAGACAACTCCAAAGTGAAGGCTTCTATAATTTCTGTTTTATGAAGCCGAGACAACTCCAAAGTGAAGGATTCTCTACTTTCTGTTTTATGAAGCCGAGACAACTCCAAAGTGAAGGATTCTCTACTTTCTGTTTTATGAAGCCGAGACAACTCCAAAGTGAAGGATTCTCTACTTTCTGTTTTATGAAGCCGAGACAACTCCAAAGTGAAGGATTCTTTACTTTCTGTTGTCAAGCACTAGTGTTTGTTTTACGTTTCGGATGCTCCTTCAGACTGTGAAGAGAAATCTACATCCTAGAGCAAAGAACAGTCTATCTGCATACAGCACGACCAGGCTAAGTGTAACTTTCTATAACACACTATGGTAGTAGCTTAATTTTGGAGACATTGAAGAAAACATTTTTTTGGTCTGTCAAAACTGGGAAAGATCACATGTTCTTCTAAGGCTGACATACTGGACACAAGAATAACTTTCTAAAATTGTTTGCACACTCTAAATGACCACTAGGCTGACTTTTTCCAAATTGATTTTTGTTGAATCCAATTTTTTATTTGACTCATTTTGAATAACTCGATATCGTAATTGATGATCAAATGGTGCGTGTATGTGTGTGTGTATACTACTGTTTGAAATTGATGTGTAGCACAATTTTACAAAAACTAAATCTATAATAAAAAAATAAATAAAAATGTAAATAAAGAAAACCAAAGTTAATATAAGAGCCTATTAAAACTGTACAAATTGGTTATTCTATATAATCTGCGAACTGGGTGATGTAAAAGTCTAATTCTTTGAATGGCAAAATTGAAAGTCATGTGTAAAGACTGGACTAAATTATGCACTTTTGGAATTTAAGGGCATGCGTTCCGTTGGATTATTGGGATGTTGGTTTTATTTTTAAATATTGTGTATTATAATGCAGCTCATTAACATCATCATCAAACTCCATTGGAGTGAGGGCTTGAGAGGCTCAAATTCTCTCTTGCAAAAGCCCTGGACTGAAGCCCTGCTGTTTTTCGTAAAGCATATATGTCATCATACAGGTCGAGAATTTTATTTTTGGTTTCCCAGACCTGTCCAGACGGAGATCAGCAAGTCTGGAGCAATCAGAAAAGAAAATGAGACACGGTTTTCGTGTGTCAAAGTTTGGTCATAGCCGTGAAAAATATGAGCCAACAGGACAGTGGCCTGTCCTGCACTGCGCTATAATAGCTTGCTCAGGCCTGGACAGCCTCCACACAGGGAAGTGCAGTCATGGCGCCTCATGCGCTCCCAGACTCCACTGGCATTTTGGGACTACTCCCAACACTCAAGGCACTTTTCCATTTCTATTTTTAGGATTGTAGCCAAAGCGTGATGAAAACTTACAGCCGTTTCGGTAGCTGGTGTTGGCTCTCCATGGTGAGCCAAAGAGTCTGCAAAGGTGTTGACAGCCATACTGTTGTGACCCGGTACCCACTGCAGTATTACAGGGGTGTCATAGCGTTGATTTATATTGTGTGAAGCATGATGACAGTGTCAATATTGGGGGCCATGGTCCATGGCTTTTAGCCTTCTTATCTGCATGCATTCATTCTATAATGCCTCCTGCACAAACTACTTTAATGATATTCCAACAATACACTTTTTGACCCTTGTATATTTAGTGGAACAGCCCGTAGTACAATATCACAGAATTTGGTGGCAGCCTCCAATAGAAAGCCCACGTTCCCAAATTCAAACTTTTAAGCCGCCCATTTTTTTTATTCCTTCAAATGAATGGCCCGTAAAACAATGCACATCCTCTTAGTATATAATAATGCAGCCTCTGCACACTTATTTGGTCCATCAGCAAACACTGAAGCAAACAATGTCCGCATTATAAGGTTACCATCAGCTGTAGTCTTGAAGCAAACAATGTCCACACTATAAGGTCACCATCAGCTGTAGTCTTGAAGAAAACAATGTCCACATTATAAGGTCACCCTTCTCCTCGCACTGCATATCATTTTGTCCCTGTCACTCTAATACCTCCGAGCTATCCAATGAAAGAATCCAACCTGAACTATGGCCAGAATAGCACAGTCCACAGCAGCACTCGCAAAACTCAAAACAATCTGGAAATTCAAAGGCATAGCCCTTGACACTATATGCGTTCCAGTGCCATGGCCACATTCTTATATGCTTGTGAATCTTGGACGATAACTGTAGAACTAGAGAGGAGGGATCCTAGCAATGGAATTATGATGCTAAGGAGGAAAAGTATCACTTACAAATAACTCAAAACAGGGATCACAACGGAAATTTGCCCCTAAGATGACCTGCTAACCACTTTATAAAAAAAGCTCAAACAAAATCTTTATGGCTTATCACAAGGTTCTTGGTGCTTGCAAAGGGAAAATTAACAGGGAAAAGAAAACAGAAAAAGCGATGGGAAGACATCAAAGAATGGACGGGTTTGCCATTGAAAGACATTATAATCAAGGAAAATGACAGAGGAAAGAAGAAAGATGGTGGACATATGATGTGTGCTTTCCAAACTGACTTGGTGATGGTGAAAGACATGTCTTGAAATAAACTTGAACAAAATAACAGGAACAATGGTGTTAACGAGTGCTTTTAAGGAAGATGTGTGCCATCAAGCATTGGTTTGTCCATTTATACAAGTGTATTGGGGACGAAAGAAAAAAATCCCTTTTAGAAAATAAAGCACTGTCCTAACAAAAATTTATATAATTATTTAAAAATCAATTCTACTTTAGATTCAAGTACTAAAATAAACTGGTCATTCAAATTCATTTTGCTATTTAAAAAAATGTAAATATAATTTTAAGAATACATGACTCTATTCGATTCTACCATTAACTAAGATAGAAGTATATACGTACTAATCATGAATAAAAAGAATACTTTCTACTTACTGATTTAAATCTGTCTTTGATCCTGGCCTTGTAAGACTCATGAATATCATTCTTGCCATTTAACGATTTCAATATTTTTACAGTTTCTAAATTAGTCCGAAGTGGAAATTCTGTAGCCGCATAATTGATTACATATCTAAAAAAACAACAACATATTTTTATGGTTCGTTTTTATCTATTTACTAAGGCATAGGAAACATTTTTGTACATCATTTGAATAAGACCGTAAAAATACAATTAAAAGAAGTTATTCTTTTTTACAAAGCTTAAAACTCTTTCTGTCTGTCTGGTAAAAAGTTTGTACACGTTATTTCTCCCACACCCATAGTCGGATCAAGTTGAAACTTTGCACAATTATTCATTGGCATAGACAAGACATGAATCAATACTAACAATTAACCAACTAGTAAATTAGTTACTAGTAATTAATAAGTTTGTTTGATACCAACAAGAAAAGTATGGTTAAATATGTAGGTTTTGTCTCCTTAGACAATTGAAAATGTTATTTCTTCCACACTCATTCTCGGATCAAGTTAAAACTTTGAACTATTGTTTATTGAGCCTAACAAAGCATGAAAAACAAAATTTTAAAAAGTAAACCACATAGTCAATTAATTATTGGTAATCAATTATTTTGTTTGATATCGAATAAGAAAAATAATATCTTTATAAGTGAAAGATATAGTGTGGAGTTTTTTTCCCTTAGATAAGCTTTGTTTTTTTTTTGTTTTTTTTTTAAAGATTTTTAAATTTTGCTTGTTCTTCTTTTTTTATTACATTTTTTAAAACAAAAATAATTTGTAAATTAGTTAATATACAAATACACTAAGAATATAACAAATAGCAATAACCTGATATAACATTTATATCTATACACAGAAATGTGTGATATAAAACGTATATTGAAATGTCAGATAGAAAGTCCCCATTACAGTGTCTAATACCATCTCACTAAATGCTACTAACACTGCAAGAGTCAGACCCACAACCAGCTTCACACAGGAGTCTTTTGTAACCAAACACCACCACCACCGAGGAAACTGAAACAATCATTGGGTCTTGTAACAAGTTCTCTCGTATCTCTAGTTAGAAATTAGATATAGATATATATAATATTATATCTGACTTGAGTAGGCTTGTATTCTAGCTTAGTATTGGAACATACAGCAAAACAATTGAACAGCTTTCTAGCCTAACATTCAGCAATCCATTATAATACAATGTGAGCGTATTTTTTTACAGCATTCAGCACTATAGTCAGTACTATAAGATTAATTTACCATACTAGCATGCTAGTACTAAATTATAAATTTAAAGTATTAATTGAACATTCATAATGCATAAGATTTGAATCCGAACACGAAGTATTTTGGTATATGATTCTCTTATTCTCTCAACATTCAGTAGTACTAAATAAACTTCAATAAAAGAAAAAAGAACAAGATTACAAAGAGAGTTTGTTATCACACAAACTAAGAGGCATCCCCCATCGCATCAGCCTATTTGCAAGGAATATTTAAGACATGATTTTGTTTTGATTGTACAAAAGATTCATTTCTGTAAAATATTTGAAATGTTTTGGATGTTTATTAAAAGTTAAAGATAATCTACTTCCTAATCCAAACCTCCTGCAGGACGACGGGGGATGGCAGCGAGCAGGGTACGAATCCGGGACTATCGAGACAACCAAACGATAATTTAGATGTCTTGGCAGAAAAATTAAATTTAAAATATGGTAAATAAGCGATTTCCAACAATCAATTGTAATCAATATGTTTGTAAATAATAATTTAAAAAAACAAAACAATTATCAATAGTTATATTTTTTTCGACCTTTTGACATTGGCTTGTTGCACAAAAAAAATAACCGGAACAACCAAGGAATGATACTAATTTTTTTTTATGTTTCGGAAGGACAATTAAATAGGACAGATAGACTGACACACAGACTACACAAACCTTATATCCTAATATAGGCTTTTCCCTTTACGAGGTCGGCTAAAAATGTCTTTTTTTAAATACGAGAAAGTTGACTACATTTGATAAAAATTGATGCACAAGAGTTCTTTATAGCATTTGATTTAAAGAATTTATTCCATATGATATCAAGGGAAAAAATTTCCGTTACAAGGCCTTCTTAGATTAAGAAAATGTCTTTATCATCACGAAAGAGTTGACAAGGTTTACTGGATATTGATTTTTAAAGCATTTCATTAAAAGAATTCATTTCATTTTCAAAGGAATAAAACTTCCCACTACGTCACACGGCCTAGTTAGACTAACAACTTTCCCCCATGTCACACGGCCTAGTTAGACTAACAATTTTCCACTACGGCACATGGCCTAATTAAACTAACAACTTTTTTTAAACACGATAGAGTCAACGAGGGTTAGCAGACATTTGCGCACGATTACTTGTAGCCATTGCACCAGTGTAATAAAGATATATATCCTGGAATAATCTAATACCATTAGTTAAATTTTTGGGATGGTCTAGCATGAAAATTAGATGTACCATAACCTAATCAAGAGATTTGTATACAATCCTTTGGTGCTAAGAAGTTGTTTTCCTTTTAGTAAGAAAATAAAAATAAAAGTGCAATTTTAAACATTTAGATAAAGTTACTATTAAAATATCCGGAGCAACCGATTTTCGATAATGAGTTTTTGCGACGTTTTAGCAAGAAAATAACTGTTATATATAGAAGAGCGATTATTGGCATTAGTAGAATTTTCATTAAAAATTCTGAACAATAACGTACTATAGGTCAATTTTCTTTATTAAAACAGAATCCGGAACATTAATAAAAAGTCTTTTGTGATGTTTCAGCAAGAAAATTAAATATAAGATAAGTCTAAAGAGTGATAGTTTCAACTATTGTTTATAGTAAATGATTTTCTCCTTTTAAAATCGTGAACAACCTATTTTCGATATTTTTCTAAAATATGTCAATTGACATAAATTTGTTTTTAAGTAAAAAAAATCCGGAACAATTTGATGTCGATAACTAAACTATAGTGACGTATTGTCCAATAATATTAAGTTTAATGTAAGTCAGAAGTTCGATTTCAAACAATCATTTCACGTAATTTTGTTTTTATAAACAATATCCGGAACAACTTTATAGGTAATCAAATACAAGTCAAATATAAATCAGTATAGAGATTTTCATTAAGCATTTATATGTTATTTATTTTAAAATCAGGAACAACTTATCATGTGTTTTTTCGACGTTTAATTTAAAAAAAAATGGGCGTGATATTTACATACAAAGTACATTGTTAACCTTTATAAAGAAAAACATGTTTTCTTTTCATTTTAGTTGCTAGTGTACCAGAAAAAAACAACACAGTTAACTAATATTTATATTTGTTGTGAACATTTCGTGTTCATTTAACAGATATATATGGATAAGTGATACACCACAAATTAGCTTAATTGTCAACATATTGTTATTATAATCTCCCTTACATTTATGTATTGTTTTCAAAGTGGTGTATTTTTATGAAAAACCCGCTTGCATAATTAATTATAAAAACAAAACGGTTTACTTTTAGAAAACAAAAAGTAGCCGATTCACCTAAACTTTACATTGTGAAATACGATTTTTCATTCTTCTTCTAGTTTTTGAGATCTGCGTGTGACAGACGACGTTTTGCAATAAACCTATTAACTGCTTTTTCCTTTACGGGGACCTTAAAAAAACTTACTTCCACTTAGAATCCAATTCCAGCAAGTCCTTCATACAAGTAATATCTGCAGCAAGTCTGCTGATGTGAGCATAGATAATGGTGTGTGCTTCAGAGGCAAGTGCCATGTTCTTAAAGCAACCAACAAGAAGTGACACAGCTTTCTTTAAGTGTTCTGAGGAGCAGACCAACAGAGGTTTCAGGGATGAACTATTTATAGTTAGTATATACCAAATTTGAGAGCCATTGAGGCTTCAGGGCCGGTAGAGGTACATCTGACCTGATATTTGTTCTGCGACAATTACAAGAAAAATGCAAAGAGCAGAACTTAAACCTATACGCTGCCTTTGTAGACCTAACCAAGGCTTTGGACACGGTCAGTCGCGATGGTTGGTGGAGGATTTTGGCTAGACTGGGATGCCCACCTACGTTCCTATCCATTCTCAAGCAGTTTCATGTGGGACAAAAAGGCCAGATTACAATAATGGTGACCTGTCTGATCACTTCCCAATAGAAAATGGCGTGAAGCAGTACTGTGCACTTGATCCTACTCTATTCGCTATCTTCTATGGCGTAATGCTGGGTTAAATGAGACAGAGATTGCAAGAAGGCATCTACATCCGGTTTTGTTCTGACGGCAATGTCTTCATCCCATACAAAAACAAAAGAAATGATTATAACAGAGCTTCTCTATGCCGACGATTTCGCCCTGCTATCTCACAATGAACATGATCTCCAGAACGCGGTAAACGAATTAACATACGCTGCAGCCTCTTTCGGTTTATCTATAAACCTCGAGAAAACAGAAGGCATGTTCCAGAAGTCACCCAATAAAACATACTCAGCCTCAAAGATCACCGTAAACGGACAGCTCCTTAACGTGGTAGACCACTTCATATATCTAGGAAGTATAGTATCGACGCATCGCTTTCAATGGAAGTTGATAACCGTCAGGCCAGGGCCAGTAGTGGTTTTGGACGCTTTCAGGCGAGAGTTTGGCGGAATAAATCGCTCCGCCTGCCAACAAAAACCTATGTCTACCATTATGGACATACGTTGGCAAGACCGCACTGCAAACAGCGATGTCCTTGTGAACGCCGGTATGGAAAGTATAGACTAGTATAGAGACACTTCTCATGGTCCGACAGTTACAGGGCAGGGCACGTATCGCCTATGGGGGATGAACGTATGCCAAAAGCAGTCTTTTTTGGTGAATTAAAGGGTTAGGGTAACAAAGGCGCACCACGGAAACGCTTCAAAGACCAGCTTAGGTGCCAACTTGCCTTTGAAGAGAGCATGACATGGGACCTCAGAACAAGACAGCTGAAGGTCACGCACAAAGGCAGTGGGAAACACACTTGAGACCAAAAGAAAATCCGCTGCCGAGGACAAACGCAGACGGCGAAAAGAAAATCTTAATCGACCACCGGCGGACAAAGGTTATGCTTGCCCTGGATGTGGCAAAATATGTAGGTCACAGCTGGGGCTGCTTATCCACGGGAAATACTGCATTCCTCATTAATGTTCAGTAATTGCTATGGTCCTAAGTTGTCAGTTGTCTAAATAAACATGATAGAATAGAGCTTCCTAAAAGGAATGTACTTTAGAATGAGCCCTTGTAGAAATGTTTGTTTATGATCTCAGCTTACTCAGCTAATAACGACTTTTTTGTAATAGTCATCACACATAATCTATTCTAGTCACAAGTTATTTTAGACTACTTTGAACAACTTCTCTCAATGACTAGTTCACGACAAGAATGTACATTATGAGTTTTCTTTTGATTCTTTTGTGTGTAGAAAGTGCAAAAAGAAATATATACAAGTGTGTTGTTTTTTTTTAAAGACATTACCTTCTTTATCAAGCTGTTTACATCCTGTTAGAGCGATTACTTTGCTCTTAATAACTAATGAATGATAGATTTTAAAATATGGAACATTTTTTACTCCGCCTCAATCCCCAACCCCCAAGAAATCTTGAGTAAATACAGTTTTCGTTTTGTGCTACAGATCCAGACTTTCAAAGACTAGTCAAGAGTAACAAAACTGGATCTAGTAATATGATATAGGGAATTCTGATTTAATGCTATGCCATTCCATTTAAAAACAAAGAAAGACAGTAATCTAGACTAGAATATAGGATCTAGAGATCATGGTTATTTTTTTCGGGGGGGGGGGGGGGGGAGGGAGGTTGTGGAATTCCCCCCCCCCCCAGATGTGTGTGTGTGTACGTAATTAATCTTCATTCTATTATGATTCTTTATTCTTTTGGACGTTTTCTGTACTTTAAAAAAAAACTCTATTATTAGTGGAAAGACAGTACACTCCCCGCCCCTGCCAGTTAAGGAGTCTGGAGGAGCGTTATGAGCTCCCAGTAAGGTCCGCGTCCGGTACTTAAAATAAAAAAAAAATACAAATTCTGAGGTATCTAAAGTGCATTATCCTGCTACTCTTCTATAAAAAAAATTGTAGGTCGAAAACGAAATTTGCTATTCAGTGCATTTTATTAAATGGAGCCTAGAAAATGGTAACTTTAATTGTGCTTTATATTTTATCAGAGGTGAGAGGGAAACTGCAGATTTGACATCAGCCACGCTCATAAAAGATAGTCATTGTAGCTTTGCTTTTCCTTTTGCTGGAGGGGGGGGGGGAGTGACTTTAAAACCCCTCTTGGCTACCCTCATAATGGAATTTGGTCACTCTAGTTTGCTTTCAATCAATTTTTTATCGATAAGGAGACAAAACCCTCTCTTGGGGCGTTTTAAACTCAAAACCATCTGGAGGTTTGCTTTTTTAAAACTCAAAACTTTCTCAGGTCTGTAAGGAAGGTGGGCTAACTATTAGTACGAAGAAAGCAAACATGGTGGGACCACCTCCTAAAACATCAACCTGCATCCTCTTTGATGAAAACAAGAAGCCGTATAAGAATTCTGCTGGGATCCACAATTCAAGATGACCACAGCAAAGGCTGCGACGACCTTTGCTTAACTCAGAGCTTGGGAAAAGCGGAAGCTTACTCCAGTGACCAAAATGGAGGTCTACAAGGCATGTGTTTTGATCGCGCTACTGTAAGCCTACAGCTGTTTGTCATGGATTACCTATGCAAAGCAAGAGCAAAAACTTAATTCATTTAAATTACGCTACCTCAGGAATATCCTGAAAATCACATGGCAAGAAAGAGCGTGTCACACTAAAACACTTGCTCGAATGGGTCTTTACAATTCTCAGACAACAAACAATTGTACATTTTAAACAATTTATAGACTTTTGTTTTACTTTGCCACAAAGTTCTACGCTGGCTTCGTCATGTCCTCCTTCATGGACAACTCTCGACGGGCTCAAGCTGGTCATCTTCACCTCCAATATGCGGATGTACTCAAACGGACCACAAAACAGTGGACATTGATGTTGACTTCTGGGAAAAACGCAGCCCTAGGCCGCACTTTATAGAGTATGTAGAGAGACCACGGTGACCAAGAAAGCTATAGACAGCTAAAAAGCATTGGCCTCAGCTTTGGAAGAAAATGGCTGGCTCCTCTACCATCAAAGCGAATGCCACATTGACCTTCGATATATGTGACTCGAGAATAGGGCTTCGTATTGACATCAAAACGTTTTCTAAGACAGTAGGAGACCAAAAGCAATAAAAATATCCATGGTTTCAAAAAGTCTAGTTTAACAATACTTACATATTCTGTACACCGGATACACCAATGTGACCAATATGCTTGGTTATTTCCCAATGTCAGAAAATCTCAAGTTCCGTTCATGTCTTATAATGCCTAGAAGTGTTTCTTGATTGGTTCGTTAACTTCAGTATGTAAATCTATAACCCATGGCTTTATATTAACCAAATAAAGATAGCATTCAAACCAATGTCCCATAGATGACAATCATGAAAGTAGACATAAAGAGTCAACTCGTGGTTCTCATGGTCGACCTTTTGTTTCCTCAACATCGTACATCGTTCTGTAGATAAATGTTTCGTGAAACAAATGTCCGCCACAGGATGTTTCTTTACATTACATTTCAGTATTAAAGGTCTCCTGGACCCCTCCCCCCTTCCAGGTGTAGCATTTCCCCAGCCCTCCTAGCTGACCAAGGGAGAGGAGCGTTAACGAAATCTACAAAATCATTTTTTTTTACCAAGATGTGGCTAACTGTTCAACTAATGAAGTTACAGGTTATCTTACCTGAAGCTTTAGCATCCACATGTATGCAGAATGTATGTTGTGGCCTGTACAGAGCACGTAGTAACCTCTCCAAGTGCTCAAAGTCTCTGTGGACTAGAATGATGTAAGCAAGGGGAAACTCTTCTTCTTCTTGCTGACCAGAGTCCAGCCTGTAGCCACGGATCTCTTTGAAAGCTGGACAGTCAGATAACATTGAAGGAACTATGCTCTCTGCCAAGGTTTGGAATTGATTTTGATGAAGTTTTGTGAACAACATTGCTCTCTCTTGTTCCATCTCATCGGCCTCAAAAAGTTTCCCGCAATGAAATTCTTTAGAAAATTGTAATGTTCTACTATGATAATGTTTAACTGATTTATATTTAGTATCTGACAACAGTATTGTAGGAGGAGAATTAATTTTAGTTGAGTCGTCTTGATCTGAACATTGATTACTTCTCCCTGTCAGTGCTATTCGAAGAGAGGATAACTCGTACGTGTAGCAAAGTTTGAGTATGTAGATTGCTGTCCCTATTGTTAGAATCAGTAACACTAGTGTCAATAATCTATTAACGTTGTAAATATTCAGACGCACTGGCGTCATGCTATCTTCCTGTGACATTAGTCAACAAGTTGCTAGAACACAATGTCAATACGAATAGCTGTTGACAGAAATACATTATACTAAGTATTATATTGATTACATGACCACTTTGTCTTAAAGCGATAAGAACATCTGAATACAACCGAGAATAAAATTAAAATACTTTTTTAAAAAATCTTATAGGAAGTGTAATTAAATCAATTAGTTTGGATCAGTCTTGTCATAGACCAAGACTAATAGTAATACATCTGTGCGATTGCAATATTTTTTACCAATTCTTTTTTGTTTAGCATTATTTCATGCTATTAGCTGCCTCACTACCCCTATTGATCCTAGCACTTGGGGAGAGAGAAAAAACAAAGGGATGTCTGGATGAATTGTACGTTGTTTGGTTGTTAAAAGCATTTACGCAAAAAAAAGGGGAGGGCGACTTGAATTCAAACTCGTAGTTCACGCCTCCACATGCCGAATGAGAACCACTCTGCTTGAGAAACTTAGGAACCTTACAAAATTGATTCTAGAGTTATGTATTGTTTACTACAGTTTAGAACGGCGACCTATAAAGGGGACTAATTCTGCTTTAATTTCACTTCAGTCAAGTAAGATTACCCTCCCTTGTTCGAGAAACCAAAAAAAAAAAATTACCAATAGTTAATTAACTAATTGTTGTTATTTTTTTTATTTATTTATTCTTATGTTGTCAGGTAAAAGAAATAATGTTTCAAATTTCAGCCTGAAACGAGGTTAGGTGTCGGAGAAATAACGTGAACAAATTTGTTACCAGACAGACAGAGTGAGTTGATATAAGCTTTGTAAAAAATATTCTTTCAAAGACAACTACAACTCAACACCACAGTATCAATCAAGAGCACACGAAATGATAGTCTAAACTTTCTATACAAGTTCAAAGACTTGAGCAGCTCTTAAATAACACATCATATTAGAATCATATTATAGAATGTTGACAACCAGACTTTAATCAATTGGAAACACAATATAGGGCCGGCCCTAACTATTGCGGGGCCTTTGCGAAACGAATTGCGCGGGGCTGAGTCTGGGTAGGGATGATGATAATTAAGTGAAAAATAAGGTTTTGTATTAGAAAATAAAATCGTTTTTGCATTTCATTTATTCTATACTAAGTAAAAAATCACCATCGAATTAACTTTACTTTACGAGCCTTTTGTGTAGCGAAGTCATACATCAAATCAACAAAATTCTGTTTCCTAAATACATCACTCTCAATAGCAAGAAATGACAGTAATTCTTGATTGTGTTTGAGTCGCGAGAAACTTCTTTCATCTGATGCTACAGTACGGGTTTTGTTAAAAATATTCTGAGTGCAACAAAGTTATTTGGGAAAGCAGTGTATCTTTCATCAGTGGACAGATAAGCTAAAATTGGTGGTATTTGGTATGTCTTAAAGTTTCCAATTCATCTCCTAATTATCGCCCTGTGCATGTGTTGACTGGTCTGTTGATGACGTCAATACTTGCTCGAGGTTTTCACATGGCATCGCGTTGAAGCCTCTTGAAGCTGACAAGAAACCCAAATAGATTGTGGTTTGATTTTAGTTGTTCAAATCTCGTCTGCAAGGATTGAATTGCAGTGTCCACAATTCTGTTGAAGTAATTTATCCTGTAGTCATCTTCATCACTTCTAGGTGTGAAGTGTTCCACAGATTTACCTTACTGCCTTTTCCTGTGACGTTTGGCTGGAAAGATTGCAACAACTTCCATGTGCATAGCCAATACCTTTACTGTCACAAGAATCTGAACAAACTCATCAACTCTCAGTTTCCTTAGCCAAGTCATCAAGTTGTTGTACAGATCCATTGCAATGCTCAAATCTAATGTTTCATTTTGCAGTCTTTACACACAAAAGTGACTTAGAAGAGCACGTCGTACCATAACACAGGTCACTCTATGGTTTACTTTTAATTATCGCGTCATTAGCCTCTTCAGCTGATTCATCAAGTGCGCCACAGATCTATATTTATATGCCAGTGACTATTAAAGTAAATAAAGTATTGGAACTTTCGCTTTTAGTTAAAATTCTCTTTATTAATTTTTTTTTTATTAAATGAAAGATGACAATGCCTTTTTTTTTTACTGGTAGGATTGGCGTTTTCCACATTGAATGACATCTGAAATGACAATCACATCTGAAATGACAATCACATCAGAAAAAATGAAATGACAATCACATCTGAAATGACAATCACATCTGAAATGACAATCACATCTGAAATGACAATCACATCGCGTCTATTTTTAGGGAGATTTTTATATGTTTTCAAGAGATTTTATAAATTTCAAAAGATTTCCAGGAATTTCTTTTGTGTATACTTTGCAATTTCAGGAGATTCAGTTATAATAGTTTAATTTAATAATTTACACCTAGAATTTGCGCGAGACCTAGGAAAGTGGGGGCCCTCTGCGGCCGCATAGGATGCGGTCTAACCACGTCTGGCTGATATTCCACAGTGTATGCTATCTAGATTTATATTCAAAACAAAATTCAAGACAAAAGCAAGCAAAATAGAAAAAAAAAACTAAAAATAAACAAAGATTAGGTAAGTACATTTACATCCATATATCTAAATACTGTAAGAATTATTTACCCATTTCTATGTCAAACAAAATAAAGTACCAGGTGACCGAGCCTTGCTCGGATGAATAATTTGTTAAGGAAGGATATATATATATATATACCCCAAGTCATTTTGGGAATATTTTTTGTAATTACAAAATGAACGATCGGGTAAAGTTTATCCATCTGAAGAGTTTCTTTTTCGTTCAGTTCTCAATGTAAATGTACATGGCAATTAGAATAGAAAGTCTCTTAGTATTGGCTTGAAAGAAAGTCTTGTAGTGTAACTTCAACAATGGTTACATTCTGACATTTAAAATTGCAATTAGTATATTCATTATGACTTTAGTACGAAGCATCAAAGGATTCAAAATATCTACTTTAGATAAATATCTATATTATAAAGTAGAAAGTAAGGCGTATGTATGTATGTATGTATGTATGTATGTATGTATGTATGTATGCATGTTAAGAATAGAAATCAAAACCGTTTGACCAATCTTTATAAAACTTGGCAGAAATGTTCCTTGGGTACTAACTGGGACCGTAGTGTATGTATTGTAGCTCTAAAACAAAACTTAAGACCCTCAAAAAAAAAGTTGACCAACTCTATGAAAGTATTATAAGTTCGATCTAGGCCATGTTTTCCATGTATAAATCGAAAGGATCTAGATCTAGATCTAATTTTTAAAACTACACTTTTCAAATATAGTTTATTACTTTGACAGATGAAAATACAAAACATAGTCTTTTGATTTCATTATTTAATTAAATTAACCTTCAAATTTGTGTTTCAAAGGCATTTTTACATAAATTCGTTCCTTTTATCTGCGACTTTAGAATTCCTGCCGTACATTCTCTCATTAGACAATGTACCCGAAATGTTACACATCTCTCTATTCCTAGGTCTTCGCAAAGATAGTTTTATTCTTACACATGAACATACTAATTATGGTCCATTCATTTCATATTTAATCAGATTAACATTAAAATTTGTTTCTAAAGCATTTTTCATACATTCGTTTGCTATAGCTGCGAAGCTGTGTTGTCATAAGCCTATATTTTAATAGCTCCATTCATGAATCGCGTACATCTACTAAAAAGGTCACGCCTGCGCATAGCGTAGCCTTCATACACGCGCAGAGCGAATTCTCTATCCAAGCCAATATTTAACTCTAGATTAATCTAGATCTAGATCTATCTCTAACTCAAGTTCAAATATGATAGATCTACTTTATAGTTTAACACATGAACATACAGAATAAAGGCTATTCATTTCATATTATAAATAAATATATGTAGGCCTACAATTAAAAGTTTTTTATTTTAAAAGAATGGATTCAGGTCGATTAGCTATTTTGATAGCTCCATGTATACTATTTCTATATTCACGCATTCGCTTTACTTATAACATTATTATGTCGTATAATTGATTACAAACACTCTCAGTGACTATATCGACATTGATACGCAAATTAAGACCCGCAGGCCGCGGGTAATATATGTCTAGTATATACATACATACATACTTTAGAGTATAGTATTAATTACCTAATACTTAATTTAATTTTTTTTTCAATTATTCATCTATTTTTAGGGACACAGACGGATTGTGCAAAGTTTCAACTTGTTTCTAGAAAGGGAAGTGGAAGACAGAACGTGTACAGATTTTGTTCCAGACAAAGTTGATATAAACTTTGTAAAAATTACCACATAAATATAATCTGCTGTTGTGCCATTAGAAGATTGAAAAAACTACTTTTTAAATTCAACTAAAATACTTATTTAAAACCCTAAAATTACATAAACCCAAGGCTATTATTGAGCTATCTCCATCACAGACCGTTTAGAAATAACCTAACAAACGTGGGGTAATATGAGATACTTAACTTTAATGAGTTATAAGACTTATAATTGATATATTTTTACCAAACGCTAATATAAAATGGATTCAGTATATATGAAATAAACTTTCCACTAAAATCTTTTTAAATGTTCATAAGATGATTTAGGATTTTCGAAATATTATGGAAACTAAGAGGAAATGGCTTTGTCTCATAGTTGTGTGAATATATAGCTTTGTGATGAACAGCCCATTCTGTTTAAAATCAGCAAAATGGTACTGCATTATTAACCACACACGTCTCAGATCGTCTATTTTTCTAATAAATCAAAAACAAATATTGCACTAAAATAGTAAACGTTAACCTTACATTGAACTAAGACGATATAATCCTGAGTACATTGAACTAAGACGATATAATCCTGAGTACATTGAACTAAGACGATATAATCCTGAGTACATTGAACTAAAACGATATAATCCTGAGTACATTGAACTAAGACGATATAATCCTGAGTACATTGAACTAAGACGATATAATCCTGAGTACATTGAACTAAGACGATATAATCCTGAGTACATTGAACTAAAACGATATAATCCTGAGTACATTGAACTAAGACGATATAATCCTGAGTACATTGAACTAAGACGATATAATCCTGAGTACATTGAACTAAGACGATATAATCCTGATTTCATTGAACTAAGACACTATAATCATGAGTACATTGAACTAAGACACTATAATCCTGAGTACATTGAAATAAATACACTTTTCTCACCTCAGATGATCTTTGAAAGCACAAACACACTTATCAAGTGGCCAATAGAAAAAGACACCCCAAACATTATATATACATATATATGAAAGACAATACCATCCAATAAATCTGTTAAATGTAAACTACTTATTGGATTTTATCTAAAAACTACCTGCAAGAAGGTGGCTACAGTTAGACTAAGTGGTCCCCCTTAGAGATACTTGTCTACTGTTTACACTAACTAAATGGCAGATATAGGACCTTTGGGGGGGGGGGGGATCTTCTCCTACTTGCTTGACAATGTCTATAAAGTTCAAAGTCCTAAATCAGTAACAACAGTTTATCTAAGCCCCTATTATTTAAAATTCCTGCTCCTGATCACTCACTTGTAATAAATGCTCCCACATATGTAACCTAGTCTTTCTTAACTGAAGCCATTTTCAAGATGGAAGCCGCAGCGGTTAGGTTTAACCGAAAATGAATTTGAATCCGTCCTAATCTCAGACTATCATCGGACGGCCGACATTTGAATTCCTTCCTCTTAAGCACTTTTGGGGTTCGTCCCTTTCTCTTGAGAATTGTTTTATGTCTTCACAGATCTACATCTTAATGGAATTCTCCTCTAAGTGTGGATCATAGTCAAGAGAGAATGTGAGGAATAATCCTTTGGTCATTTGTGATCATCCAATGTGTTTTTACATTTCTATGAAAGCGTGCGAGTGTTGAACAATTTTATAACGACTAGATCTACAACTAGTCCTCTGACTAGATCTACAGCTAGTCCTCTGACTAGATCTACAGCTAGTCCTCTGACTAGATCTACAGCTAGTCCTCTGACTAGATCTACAACTAGTCCTCTATTCTACAGTCAAAAATTTAGGATTTAAAAGATTGTCACAGTGAAGATTATTTTTTTATACTTTGAAAAATTAGGACGGTCAAACTAGCATCTAGTGGCCAAATAGCTCATACTTCTTTCTCCAGAGATAGACATCAACTTTTCTCGCTTTCGTTTATGGTGGATTTTTGTATCACTTCGAATAGCGTGGCTTGCGCAAATATGACGCAGCCTTGCCTATTGGCATGGTAGGCATCCCCATGGTTTGCTATGATACTGCCTAGGTTGGTGAAATTATCCAGCTCTTCAAGCTCTGACTAGCCAAGTTTGATGGGGGGTAAAACAAAACAAAACAAACATGATGTAGTCAGCTTTAATATACCGATAACTGAGTTGTTTATTGTATTTAAAGTTTCTTTTAGTTTATTGAAAGATAATCTAAGATTTGCTTATATTTTTAGTGAAATCTAATATATATTTTATCTAGACTAGATCTTAAGAGTTCTAACTAGAAGTCTAGTCTAGATGTAGCTCTACAACTGTATGTCTATATAATGAAAGTACCAATAAATAATTGCATTGCCCACTGGCTGAATGGGTAACATAGTTCGATCAAGCAACAGACAATGTCAAAATCTCGGGTTCAATACCCAGTTTGAACAAAACATTTTCTTATTTTTTAATGTTTGTGTTTGTTGAACACCTTGAAATGCAAGACAAAAATGTTAAAGAAATGTGTGCATTTAAAATGAGAAATATAATGCAATATATGCATTTCTTATTAGATCTAGACACTAATCTTGTTTAAATAGTGTTGCTTGTGTATAAACAAACTGGTTTGACGTTTAAACTTTTCAAATAAAAGGCTAAACTTTGAGAAGACCAAAAATTAGCATTTTGAGCTCGATACTGACTATGGTGAAATCGGATTCAGAAATCTAATCGGATTTGAAATCTAAATGTGACAGACAAACAGACAGCATAAAAAAAGGACGGCTTTTCCTTATAGGACCGCTGTAACGTTCTTACAAAGTTCTGACCTGAATTCAAGTTTTAAATGTAGCCTACTACATGAAATCGGCTCGACGTGCAAAGGCTCACCTTGCGCCCCTATAATCCGTTGTCCACGATGTCACTTACCCCAATGTCCAATGTTTTAGCCATAGAGAGGTTGTCATGAAAAAAAAATATTGATAAATTTGAAAAAAAATTTTAGTTACCTAGCGTCCATTATTTCAGCACACAACTTACCTGTAATGTTGACAGAAAAGAGACAGGTAGAAAATAGTCCAGGTGTGTTAGTGTGTGCCGTAGGTGTGACCCTGTGCTCAACAGGGTCAGCAGAACAAAGGGGAAAGGGACATGGGAGTTAAACCATGTAACAGTTAATGTGACCTTGTGTGAACACACATTTAGAAAATTGCGCTCTTCACACTGGGACCTGTGTTTCAAACTGACAAAGAACTGGAAATGGCACCGGTAAATATATATATATATATATATATATATATATATATTAATATTCAATAAGGAAAAGACTTGACTGTAGACAGACAGTGACCTGTAACAAATGTAAAAGACTTGACTGTAGACAGACAGTGACCTACAACAAATGTAAAAGACTTGACTGTAGACAGTGACCTACTACAAATGTAAAAGACTTGTCTGTAGACAGTGACCTACTACAAATGTAAAAGACTTGACTGTAGACAGTGACCTACTATAAATGTAAAAGACTTGTCTGTAGACAGTGACCTACTGCAAACTACAAACTTAAGATTTGCAAAGTAGGAGGACAAACTTAAGATTGACAAAGTAGGAGGGCAAGCGATGGACAAAGTAGGAGGACAAACTTAAGATTGACAAAGTAGGAGGGCAAGCGATGGACAAAGTAGGAGGACAAACTTAAGATTGACAAAGTAGGAGGGCAAGCGATGGATAAAAAGGACGAAATAGGAGAAAACATTTAGACAAAGAAATTCTTCATGTCCTGCTTGTCAGCAAATTCTTGTATTGTTTGTACTTTCTTGCTTAGCCAGGTATCTTGTATTTGGCGTAACTGTTTTTGCACATTTTTGCGGATGTTTATAAATGCATCTTTAGCAAACTGGGAGTTTGAGTTGTTCAGATACAATTTATGGAGCTTGTACTTTTCACCTAGTTTAATTTGCTGACAAGCACGACATGAAGAATTTCTTCCATGCCACAAACGAGCTCTATGGACCCACAAAGTCAAGCTCATACCCTCTGATAAATGCTGATGGGACAATCCTATTGACAGATAAGGAAGAAATCCTAAAATGCTGGGCCGAGCACTTTGAAAAGGTTCTCAAATTACCTTCTATTTTAACTGTAGCGGCCATAGACAGGCTACAGCAAGTTCCAATAAATGAAAAAATGGATGACCCCCCTACGCTAAAGTAAACCGATCTTGCCATTTAACAGCTCTCAAGGGGAAAAGCCCCAGGAGCTGACTTCATTCCCGCAGAGATCTACAAAAAAGATGGATTAGCCCGGATTGAAAGACTTCATGAACTGTTCTTAATTATGTGGGAACAAGAGTCAATGCCACAAGACTTTAAAGATGCCACAATTATCCATCTATACAAGCGAAAAAGAAACCGCCAAATCTGCGACAACCATGGAGGAATTTCTCTTCTCTCTATTGCTGGGAAAATCCTCGCATGCATCATACTAAATCGGCTCCTGCAACACCTAGATCATGGTCTACTACCAGAAAGCCAGTGCGGCTTCAGAAAAGAGCGTGTAACCATTGCGGCAAGGCAGCTTTAGGAAAAATGCCAAGAACAAAATGCTGACCTCTTCTCAATATATGTCGACCTAACAAAGGCATTCGACACTGTTGGCTGTCCTAGCACCTACACTGTTCAGTATCATGTTCTCTGCTATACTGACAGATGCATTCATAAATAGAGAAAACAGCGGTATAAATATAACATAACAGATTTGATGGTGGCCTATTCAACCCGAGGCGGCTCAAAGCAAAAACAAAAATAAAACCAGCAGTAATCAGGGACTTGCTACTTGCTGACGACTGTGCCCTAAATGCCTACTCTGAAAAGGATCTGCAGAGCATCGTCAGTGACTTCTCAAGAGCATGCTTAGACTTTGGCCTTACCATTAACACAAACAAGACTGAAGACTTATATTTGCCTGCTCCAGGGAAAGCCTACTCGGATCCAAGCATCAAGATAAATGGACATGATATAAACGCAGTGGACAGATTCACATATCTTGGCAGCACACTCCCCAGAAACGGAAAGATCGATAATGAGATCGACCTGCGTATCGCCAAGGTCAGCGCATCCTATGACAAACTGTCTGAAAATGTCTGGAACAGACGAGGTATCACCACAAATATAAGCTAGGGATCTATCGAGCTGTCAACCTCCCTACATTGCTCTATGCCTCAGAAACGTGGACAGTGTACAGAAAACATGCAAAGAAACTGAACCACTTCCACAAGACATGTCTAAGAAAAATACTGAATGTCAAATGGCAAGAAAAAATACCAGATACTGAAGTGCTTCGAAGAGCGGGTCTGCAAAGCATCCACACAATCATGATTGCAGTCCTTGCTGCGATGTGTAGGACACGTCAGCAGAATGGAAGACCGCCGCATCCCTAAACGACTCCTATGTGACCAATTAAGGGAAGGAAAGCGCTCGCAAGGCGGATAAAGAAAACGCTTTATAGACACCCTTAAAGCTTCTCTAACGGCGTTCAGCATAGACACAGCCATCTAGGAGACAGAGGCACATGACAGAGCATCATGGCGTCGCGCTGTAAAAACTGGCGCACAGGTTGCAGAGGACAAGAGAACAGTGCTAGCAGAAGAAAAGCGCCATAGAAGAAAAGGCCAACGACACTAGCTCCAGCTGGAATAACTTGCCCGGTGTGCAGCCGAACATTCAGTGCTCACATAGGTCTCACCAGCCACATGAGGAGGCATAAAACCCAGGTGCAAAGCCCTCAGCTTCCTGGATGACAAAAGTGGTCATTAGCGTACCACGATTGACAAACTATAGTAGGATAAACTTTGAAAAGGAGGACAAAATAGGACAAACTTTGACAAGAGGGGCAAAATATGAGAACAAATTTGACAAGAAGGACAAAATAGAAGGACAAACTTTGACAAAAAAGGACAAAATAGGAGGACAAACTTTGAAAAGGAGGACAAAATAGGAGGACAAACTTTGAAAAGGAGGACAAAAAAGAACTGATCAGGAAGAGAAAAAGAAGAAAGCTTGACAAGTAGGACAAAACAAATAGCTAGGCTCAAACTGATAACACATGGCTCTAGTAAGTAACAGAGTTCTCAGGTGCTATGACTTTTTGGCAGTAGCTCATCATTTGCTCAAATATACGGCGACATTTTGTCTTCTAAAAGTTTTGTTTTTAAATTGAATATGTAAGCCGTTTTTATTTCATAAAAATACACCATTTTAAAAACTTTTGACTATCAATAATAGTCAGGGATCCTGGGTCCTACAGTCATGGTCCAATCAACCCTGCCTTCATATTTTTACAATATACTGCTTCCAAATCGGGAAAAGGACCGCCACAATGAGAGAGATACAAGATTGCACACACCAGATTGCCAGGTTATGTTTGAACTAGGATAAGGTGACAAGATATTTGGGGAGCGAAAGCGGGACACATGTCAATCATCACACGTAATAAGACAAGACTTTTTTTTTTAGAAATAATTGCTTTCAATGTACAAACACACACACACAATTGACACACAAGGATTGAAATAATTGTAGGCTTTCTGAAAATAATTTTCCAAGATAGATCATTTTCTGCGTGATTCATTTGAAAGCGTTTACCTGTCGACTAAGCCGCTTCTCCCTCTGAAATACTCGCACAATGTTCGTAAAAGTTTTCGATTGTCGACACTCTACTTTTTATTCTAACCGTTGACTAATGACTTGCTTCTTGAAATGTCACATTTAAGTCACTTGCTTCTTGAAATATCACACTCGAGGTTTAGGCTACACTGCTCAGTGTACATAAGGATACAGATAGTATATTGCTCACTCTAAGTACAGACAAACTTAGAATCACAGAACATTGCAAACTATACATAGAGACAAACTTAGAGTTACAGTACATTGCTGACTCTATATAGAGACAAACTTAGAGTTACAGTACATGGCTCACTCTACATAGCAACAAACTTAGAGTACAGTACATTGCTCACTCTACATAGAGACAATCTTAGATTTACAGTACATTGCTCACTCTACATAGAAACAAACTTAGAGTTACAGTACACTGCTCACCCTACGTACAGACAAACCTAGAGTTACAGTACATTGCTCACTCTACATATAGACAATCTTAGAGTTACAATACATTGCTCACTCTACATAGAGACAAACTTAGAGTTACAGTACATTGCTCACTCTACATAGAAACAAACTTAGAGTTACAGTACACTGCTCACCCTACGTACAGACAAATTTAGAGTTACAGTACATTGCTCACTCTACATATAGACAATCTCAGAGTTACAATACATTGCTGACTCTATATAGAGACAAACTTAGAGTTACTGTACATTGCTCACTCTACATAGAAACAAACTTAGAGTTACAGTACATTGCTCACTCTACATAGAGACAATCTTAGAGTTACAGTAAATTGCTCACTCTACATAGAAACAAACTTAGAGTTACAGTACATTGCTCACTCTACATATAGACAATCTTAGAGTTACAATACATTGCTCACTCTACATAGAGACAAACTTAGAGTTGCAGTACATTGAATTTATTGTCTCATTGAACTTGTTTGAATGCTTACACTACTGAACTCTATCTGGCAACTCTCATTTTGACATGTTGCTTGTCCATTTAGTTTTCCTGTTTTCTTGAAATGTGCAATTCATTTTCAAAAGCATTTACTGTTTTTTCTTGAAACCTTATAGGAAAGAAAAGAAAAAAAACAACTGATGATGAATTTTTTTTTTAATGTTCACAAGTTTCTCTTTCAATCCTATGCACAAACCTATTGGACAGACAGTCAACATTCGCTATAAAGAATACAATGAATTTCAGCTAAAACACGTGTTTAGGGGCAAACAGGCTATATGGGCAACCGGGCAAATACGCGGAGGGCCGGTCCACAAATTGGCCGGTGGAGACAGGGAAATACTAAACACATTCATAATAATGGAATCCCCTAAACCTAAACTCTATCCATAAAGGCCTACCATGCTACTGGTGACTACAATCTTTTATAAACAATAGGTTTATATTTTGTATGGTCCTGTAGAAGTTACGTTAGTGTGAAAATACTCGGGTAAATCTATAATGAGACACTGAGTTTATAAATTAGTCACGAATTTCCCTTTATAATGGTGTACAATTGTTAACAGTAATCTACAGATCCACTTTACCAAAATAGATAGTGCTGTGTATTTATTTTTCTTGTTTATGTGTTGTGAACTGATCTGTACTGGTGTGTTAAAATGTGGTGTCCAGGTCAGCTTGTGTGTGTGTGTGTTATTGTGAACTGTTTTGTAATTCTTGTACAATAAAGCCTAGTCTTCCTGTAGTGTTTTATAAGGTTACTACATTTTACTGTACACGAATCTTGTGGATTAATTGTGCTTCAAGTATAGATCGTTTTATAAAACCTGAATGGTTGGTGGTGGATCCGAATAATCCGGACGCTCAAAAGATCTGGAAGCACTAGCTTTACACATTCGAAAAATTTGCATCAAAACTAGCTGTACCAGGTGAAAAGTTCGATCTACTCTGAAACTTTATCTCACATGCTGTGTATGAAGTGATTTCCGACTGTACCGATTTTGAAACTGCTGTTACTACACTTAACACACTCTATGTCAAACAAAGCATGGAGGTTTATGCTCGCTATCTTCTATCCAACAGGAAATGGAACATAGTGTTGGCAGGTATATTCAAAGATTGAAATTATCGGTTAAATATTGACATTTTAGAGCAGACTCTGCCCTCGAAAACCAGAATGATGCCATCAAAGACGCATTTATTTTTAGTATGTCATCGCCAGAGATTAGGCAGAGACTTTTAGAGTACTCATCTCTGCACCTCGTAAAGTCATTGGAGATAGCTAGAATTCTGGAGATTTCCAAATTTATTCTCTATGTAGAGTGAGCAATGTACTGTAACTCTAAGTTTGTCTCTATGTAGAGTCAGCAATGTACTGTAACTCTTAAGTTTGTCTCTAAGCTGTCAACTTGACCAGTTGCTTTCTTCTCCAGAACACTATCTCCCAGCTAGAGACGTCAATCCTCCATAGAGAAAAAAAAAGCAATGGCTATTGTTGAATTAATCAAGAAATGGAGACACTTTCTATTAGGGTCGTATTTCAAACTCACCACGGATCAAAGGTCCGTATCCATCATGCTTAACCCTCGTCATCACGGTAAGATTAAAAAGGAAAAAATCCAAAGGTGGAGAATTGAACTATCCATGTACAGTTTTGATGTGTGTTACTGGCGGGGGCTGACAACATGGCCCCCGATGCTCTTTCTCCTGGATTCTGTGCAAGTACAACCACCCCTTCGTCTTTGAAAGAACTTTACAACACTGTTTGTCACCCTGGCATAACGCTAATGCTCCTTTTTGTCCGGTCCAATAATCCCCATATGCAGTTCAAGAAATAAGAACTGTAACAAACAATAGCCCCATCTGTGCAGAGATAAAATCTCGTTTTTATCAACCAAGTGCCGGCAGCTTGGTAAAAGCCACATCACCATTTGAGTGTCGACTATAAGGGACCACTCCCTTCTACCACTAACAACAAATATTTATTGACAATTATTGATAAGTACTCAAGGTTTCCGTTTGCATATGTCCTGACACGTCTACTTCAACAGTAATTGACAAACTTATTCAGCATTTTCGGGACGCCCTCCTATTTACATTCTTACAGGGGATCAGTCTTCATGTCTGAAGAGCTACGATTTGTCCTCAGAGGTCAAAGCATAGTAACCGCCTATCTGTGGCATTTTACGTCTCGAGAGACGATCTTTTCCTTTTTGCAACTTCTTGTGTGACTAAAGAGGCCAAACCTTGATACACAGCTGCGATCGCAGGTTGGGCATATATAATCACAAGGCGCCGTTGCATTTTCACCCTTCTTTCTGCTTCTGTTGTGTATGACATCTGCAATCTGTGACCCTTCCTTTATGCTCTCTCTCCATGTGGATCTGTCCAGTGCAACCTCTTCCCAGTTGCCAGTGTCAATTTTGAAATGCTTCATGTCGCGTTTGCATACATCCGTATAACGTAAAAGTGGGCGACCAGCGGCTCTCCTGCCTTCTATTAGATCGCCATACAGGATGTCCCGTGGAAGTCGACCTACTGGCATTCTACGAACGTGGCCAAGCCAGCCAAGGCGTCTGCTGCTGATAACAGAGCGGATGTCCTGGCACCCTTCTCTTTGTAGCACTTCCTCATTGGTTATCTTATCTTGCCACTTATCCAGGTTGCAAGTGATAGCTTCTATAGTCTACCCAGAGTCTCAGTGTGGATTCAGGAGTGGTAGATCTACTATAGACATGATATCTTCTCTACGACTACTGCAGGAGAAATTCAGAGAGAGAGACAGACCCCTTTACATCGTTTTTGTTGATCTGACTAAAGCTTTTGACATAGTCAGCAGAAGGGGCCTTTTCAAAGTCCTGAGGAAAATAGGTCGCCCTCCCAAACTACTGAAGTTCATTGAGTGTTTTTCACGAGGAAACTAAATGTACTGTCAAATTCAATGGAGCCCAATCAGCACCTTTTGAGGTATGCAGTGATGTCAAGCAGGGATGTGTGCTCGCACCTACTCTGTTTGGCATATTTTCTCCTGTCTACTGCATTATGCGTACAACGACATAAACGAAGGTGTGTTTCTCCATACAAGATCCTCTGGAAAATTATTTAATGTATCAAGGCTGCGGGCAAAAACCAAGGTTAGGAAGCTACTCATCAGGGAACTCCTGTATGCTGATGATGCAGCTATTGTGACTGATTCTGATATTCTGGTTGACAAATTATCTGCTGCTTGCCAGAAGTTCGGCTTAACATCAGTCAAAGCAAGACTAAGATACTTGTCCAAAACACAAACACTGCACCTCAAGTAAGCATTAATGGCCAATAACTAGAAATTGTTGATCACTTTTGTTACCTTGGCTCCATCATATCCAACAACACTCTGCTGGATAAAGACATAAAAAACAGGATAGCCAAGGCAATGGCCACCATGTCACGGTTGCAGAAAAGAGTCTGGGACAACATATTGCTGACTAGCTGTACTAAAGCCCTAGTCTACCGGACCTGTGTGTTGAGCACCTTGCTGTACGGAAGTGAAACATGGTCAACCTACTCATGGCAGGAAAAAAGCTGAATGTCTTCCACCTCCGATGCCTAAGGCGGATCTTTAAAATAAGGTGGCAAGATAGTAACCGCCTATAATGCCTCACGAAAGACTATTGTCCTACAAAAGAAGGTCCGCCTGTGGTGTCTCTTTGCCGACCTGGCTATCTGTTTCAGGGCCTGTCCTGATGAGAAGGCATGCGAGGCAAAGCAATGATCCGCTGATAGATGAAGTGGAGCTTATTGAAGCAAATCAGAACTATGACCACATATGTCTTACAAATGGACAAAAAGAAACTGTCTCATTACACCATTTGGCTCTGAGAGGCGACATCCGAATTACATGATTTCGCTCCAAGAGACGTTGAGACATCTTCTGAGGTCTCTCAACATCAATTGGCTGCTGGTAACACTCAGTGGCTTCTAGGGGATACATGGAAACATCTGCAGATTCCATTTGCTTTAAGATCAGAGAAAAACACCATTGAAATGGACAAAAATTGCTTGCCAGAGATACGCCCGTATAGCACTCGTATAATCTCAGAAGTAGAGCGAAAAGAAACTAAACGTGAATTTTGTGTATATATGTTTATTGTTTATGTGTTGGGAACTGATCTGTACTGGTGTGTCAAAATGTGGTATCCAGGTAAGCTTGTGTGTGTGTGCTATTGTGAAATGACTTGTCATTCTTGTACTATAAAGCCTATAAATAAGACATGTCTTCCTGTAAAGTTTTATTAGGTTACTACAGATAGCGCGTCCAATCAAATGAGGATTATATTATTGGGTTGGTTCGTCACAAGATCGCAGCATTTCCCCATTTCAGAAATCACAATATTATGGAAAGAGAAAAGTTTGTAGGAGAAGAAGAATTGAGAGATAAAAAAAAAACATTGCTAGAATCCTCTGCTAAGAGATGCTGTGCTAATACTATATTATACCAGACATATATTACCCTCGGTCCGCGTGTCTTAATTTACGTATCACTGTCGATATAGCACTGAGAGTGTTTTGGATACAATTTGGAAATCAATAGACTATATTTTGTAATTTTCATGTGTCAAAGTAAAAAAAATCTTTAAAAAGTGTATTTTAAAAAATTAGATCTAGATCCTTTCGATCTTCTTTCATGTAAACATGATTAACATGGCCTAGATCCATAAAATGGGAATTCTTTCATAGAGTTGGGCAACTTTTTTTGGTGAGGGTCTTAAGTTTGTTTTAGGGCTACTATACAATCGTCACGGTTCCAGTTAGCACTCAAGAAACATTTCTACCAAGTTTCATCAAGATTGGTCAAACGATTTTGATTTCTATTCGTAACATACATACATACATACGCCTTACTTTCTACTTTATAGTATAGACTAGGCTGACATTACCCGCGGCCTGCGGGTCTTAGTTTGTGTTTACTAATCTAGTGGATTGGAATTAGATGTATGTTAAACTTAGCTAATGATCCTTTCAAGTTTTTCTCTTTCGCTACGAAAATAAAATTAGTACAATTAAAACGGGTTTACCCTATTTGTTAAATGAATGGTATTATAAGTAAGTTAGGACGTTCTGAATTCGCAGATATATGGAACGAATTTATGTAAAAATGTTTTTAAAACACAAATTTGAAGGGTAATTTTACGAAATAATGAAATCAATAGACTATATTTCGTATCTTCATGCATGTGTCAAAGTAAAAAAAACTATATGTGCAAAGTATAGTTCTTAAAATTAGATCTAGATCCAAATCCTTTCGATCTTTTCTCAAGTCAACATTGTAAACAAAGCCTAGATCCATATAATACTATAGCTTTAATACAGTCAGTAAATTTTTTTTTGAGGGTCTTAAGTTTGTTTTAGGGCTACAATACATACACTACGGTCTAAGTTAGTACCCAAGGAACATTTATACCAAGTTTTATCAAGATTAGTCAAGCGGTTTTTATTTCTATTCCTAACATACATGCATACATACATACATATATACGCCTTACTTTCTACTATATAGTAGGCCTATAGATTACGTCATTGTTTGTCGTTTATGTTTTGTGCGAAAGGATTGGACGAAAATAAAAAGATAGTCTTCTGTTTACTTGTAGAAACACAAAGTATCTGTTATTATTATTATCATTATTATTAATTCATGTCTACAGTATGTCAATGTTAATATCTATCTGTGACAACAGAACATGGTGTCAAAAGTGATTTGGTGTCAGATCTAGTGTCAGATTGCTTTAAAGCGCTGGTAACAAGTAGTGGTTTCTAAATTGCTAAAAGTACAATTTATTTGTATCAAGTGGTGTCGTTCGTTCATTTTGTTTAAGATCTAGATCTAGACATAGAATCTAGAATCAGTACGAATAATGTAATTATTCGATCCTCCTAAACCTTGTCACCTTGCTCGAGACATCTACAATACTTTTCAAGAGACAGTAGACAAAGTAATTGAAAGGTTTTAGAATTATTTTTTGCCTAAGTCCAACACTGTGTATGACAGATTTAAATTCTTCACAAGAAATCTGAAGGACGGTGAAACGTTTGAACAGTATTATACTGATTGGAAGAATTTGGCAAAAGAATGCAAGTTTGACAACCTTCGAGATGAACTCATCACAGATCGATACAGTCGGATCGAGTGAGAGACTTTTGAGAGAAGTAGACTTAAATTAAGAGAAAGCAGCAAGCATAATTCGTGCTGACGAGCATACCCAGAACCAAATGAAAGACATGAAAGGACTACATATAGTGCGGCAAATCAATTAAAGAAGACAGAAGATAGAAAGCCAGTGAAAACCTCACAGGAAGAAATGGCAAAGAATCATGTAAAAAGTGTCATTAGAGATTGCAGATCTTGGGATAGATTTCATGGAAAAACTGTATGGCATTCGGACAGACATGCCGAAATGTAAAAAGAGAAATCGTTTTGCTGCAAAATGTCGTTCGAAACACTTCAAGGCTTTTGATTTACTGGAAGACGAAAGTCAAGTATGCCAAGTAAATGAGTTGTGGTTTGAGGCAATTGGTACTGACAACAATGTCAAAGTTTGGATGATTGATGTCAATATTATGGGGAAAATAGTCAAAATGAAGATTGACACTGGAGCACACGCTAATACACTAGAAACTGATAAACAGTTAAAGCTCTCAAATAATACCCTACGAGCATTAGGGAATGAATCATTAGAACTGAAGGGAGTTGCATCGGTCACATTTAAAGTCGACGTGTGGAGGTCCAAGATGATCTATATGTGATCAAGAAAGAAATAAACCCAGTTTTAGGTATGAAGACATCTATTGCTTTGAAACTAATTGAAGCAAAAGAAAACGTACGAAGTACATGATGTCAAGCGACAGAAGGAAGTTTCACAAGAGTGGATGCAGAGAAATCAACTAACAACTTGTCGGCCTACGTCAGGTTCTCAATTGTATGAAGATGATAAACTATTACATGCTCAAGAGCGATCGAGTCCAGATGATGATATGTTTAAGAAAACTCATAGCGCAACAGAAAAGTTTCCCGGAAGTGATCAGAAAATAAAAGAAATTCGTCGCAAAACTGAATCTGATGTTAAACTGAAGTTATTGAGCAATTATGTCAGAAAAGGATTGCCAAAGTTAAAAACTCAAGTTCATGAAGCAGTAAAGGTGTACTGGTCATTAAAAGACAGTATTCATGAAGAGAATGGAATATTGTTTTATGAGAACATAATTATAATTCCTTCAAGTATGAGAAATGAAATTCTCGACAAGTTGCACACAGGTCATTTTGGTCTTGAGAAAACCAGATCGAAGGCAAAACAGAGTGTGTTTTTGGCCAGGATTGTGTAAAGATTTTTTTCGACAATAATGAAATGCTCAACATGTGCAACGTTCAAAAGAAATAATGTGAAGGAAAAAATTGCTACCTCATGCTGTCCCAGACAGACCATGGAAAAAGGTTGCAACAGATTTGTTTGAATGGCGAAACAATGACTATTTGCTAGTTGTGGACTATTTCTATAAATACCATGAAATAAAACGACTGGAGAACAAAAGAGCAGAATGTGTTATCAGGGCACTGAAAGGTATTTTTGCTAGACATGGGGTTTGAGTTTTGAGTTTAGGCACATCGGCACAATTTAGGCCATGTCGTGCCCGTAATCCTTTAAGGATCATTCTCCCTTTACATAACAAGGGCTAAATTCTATGTAGTTAAATCATTAAAAACAAGGTATATTCACAGTTAAAATAGTCAAGGTAGTAAAAATTTAATAATTTGGTAAAAAATCTTATGTAAAAATATTATATGTTCACAATTCATAAATCAGATCTTGTTAGACAACCCCACCTCCCGGACAAAGCGCAGTACTACTTATTGGATTTTATCTAAAAACTACCTGCAAGAAAGTGGCTACAGTTAGACTAAGTGGTTCCCCTTAGAGATAATTAACTACTGTTTACACTAACTAAATGGCAGATATAGGATCATTGTGTGGGGGGGGGGGGGGAGAAATCTTCTCATACTTGCTTGACAATGTCCTTAATCAATAACAACAGTTTATCTACTATATCAAATGTCTTGCTCCTGATCACTCACTTGTAATAACTAATGCTCCCACATAGTGAGCAACAATATGCTATTCAACAGCTATCAATATAGAGAGTTTGCTTCTGAGAGCGGTTTTAAGATAACAACATCAAGCCCCAGGTACACTCAATCAAATGGTCAAAGTGAGATGAATGTTGGTATCGTAAAGCAGATATTCAACAAAGCATACACAAGTTGGAAAGATCCATATCTCGCTATGCTCGAGTATAGAAATACTTCGAAAAGCGGACTGCTTTATTCGCCATCACAACTGCTGATGAGTAGAAGACTCAGGGACATCATTCTAACTGATCCCAAACTATTGAAACCATCGGTAGCTGAAAATGCAGCTACATTACTCAACGAACGACAGATGAAAAGCAAATTGAAATATGATGCAAAAGCAAGACTACCTAAAGATTACTCTGTCCGAGAGAAGGTGAGAGTTCGTCTAGGACAGACATGGCAGAAAGCAGTTGTCGTTAAAAAACATTCATCACCCAAATCTTACATCATAAAGACAAACGATGGAAAAACCTACTGGCAAAATAAACGGTTTTTGAACAAGAGTTTCGAAGAAGACATCTCTGGGTATTATGATACTGACGAAGGCAATGAACAACAAACGAAACAGACAGTTATAGACCAACGTCTAGAGAACCTGTTGTGCCGATCAAGACAACCAGAAGTGGTCGAATTGTTAAAGTTCCTTGTAGATATCAGATTTAAGAACTTTAAAAGGAAGGATGTGATAATAACTTAAAAAAAAAAAAAAAAGGATGTGCTAATATTATATGGTATTGCGTCATTGTTTGTTATGTTTTGTGCGAAAGCAAAAGTTTTTTGACGGAAATAAAATAGATAGTCTTTTATGTCTACTTTGATCATCACAGTCTCCGTTATTATTATTATTAATATTAAGTAATGACTACAGTATGTTAATGTTAATATCTATCTGTGACAACAGAACAGATACAGTAAAATGACAGATTTCCTCGCCAGTTTGGTTTAACCGATTGAAGAACCTTGTTGAATATCAAAATGAGAACGTCCACGACGCCATTTAGCCTGGAGAGCACGTTCAATAATATAGAACTACTGACTCATTGTTTTGTAAAATGTTTTACATGTTTCGAATGTTCCTTCAGAGTTGAAGATACTTTACTTCCTAGTCCAAACCTCCCGCAAGACGACGGGGGATGGGAGCTGGCAGGGTTTGAACCCTAGACCGTGGATAAATCCGAACGACAGTCCAGCGCGCAAACCGCACAACCAGGCAGCCATCATATTCACGAAGAGGCGGACCTTAAAATCCTCCTGAATATAGATTAACACGTGCGTCTCCAAATTCAGAAACCTTTTAATAAGTACCTGGAATCAACATTCGAGCATGAACCACTGGCGGATCCAGGGAGGGGGGCGGTAGGGGCGATCGCCCCCCCCCCCACTCGGCCGACCAATCCCCAAAGAGGGGGGGGGCGGACGAATTTTAGTATAGAGTTCACACAATTTGTATACAAATTTATTACTCATAGTAATAATATATACTGTTATAAACCTGGTGGTGGCACAGATGGGGGTAGTGGTGTGTGTGTAGTCAGCCGACGCAAATCGCCCCAGGCCAGCGCTAGACGAGCGGTCAACCGTGACGAGTTACGACGGTCAGCCGAGAAGAGTGTCAACATGACGGTTCGAGAAGGATCGGCGTTGTGAACAGAGCTCAGGAGCGTCACGAGAGATGTAGTCATATGACCACCCAGAATGGTCGAGCGACGTTCTGCCAGGTTCTAGAAGGCCAGCAGGGACCCTATATAAAGAGCGAAGGTATCAGAGACGGGTTGGTTACAACTTCCCGATCTACAGTTCGTTACTACGGCTCAGTACAAGTCCGAGACAGAGTGCAAGAGTTGATACGGCCGTACGGTGTTATCGGAGAAATATTTGTACAGTCTTGTGTTACGTGCTGCCAATTGTACAGTATTGGCTGTTATTTATTGACATTAAACTATTACGTTATTTGGAGCCCTGAGTTGTCAAGTTCTTGGTTGGTGGTGTATGGTGCAGTTTGCAGAGAGCCTGGATAGTGAGATTCGTAATTATTTATCTTTCAACCAATTTTTAGATTATTTCGCCACCCCCTCTAGTATGTTGGCCAATTTGGTGGTGTCGGGAGGAAGCGATGGTATCAATTTCGCCTCCCCCCATACACTTTCGAGTGGGGGGGGGCGGTTCAATATATTTGTAGAAATCACAGCTTGCTAACAGAAACAATTAAATATATATACGATTAAAACTTGTTATTGATATTTTAACCGATCTTTATATTATGTCGTTCCCTGTTTGCCGATTTGGGGGGGGGGGGGGGCGAATACCTCTACTGCCGTTCTCACCTAAACCCTTTGAGTGAGGGGGGGGCGGTCCCACTTTTATGGAGAAATCATAGTTTGTGAACAAAATTAATTCAATTAATATATAAATTTTATATTATGTCAATCCATTTCTGGTATCTTGGTCGATTCGGTGGGGTTGGCGGGAGGGTGATTGCATGTACTGCCCTCCCACTCTAGCCCTCTGAGTGGGGGGGGGGGGTCGGTCCTATTTTGATTGAGAATCATAGTTTGTGAACAAAATTAGTTGAGTCGCCCCACCCCTATTCTTTAATGCCAAATGCAATCTTTAGCAGAAATTATTAAAGAAGCGAGGATTAATAGTTTTCACTCTACTGCCCCTCTCATTTCCAAACATGGTTTATGTAATTTCACATGAATTTATCATAATTATTTTAAGAAAGTTTGAATTCAAACGAAATTTTTCAGTATAAGAGTCATGATTGAGATGAGTTCTAAACCCAAATAATCTTTTCATAGTCGCCTTTTCCCAACCTTTACTCAATTTGAAATTTTTCTAGTTAAATTAAATTTGGGACTATATCTCACAATTTATACTTTAATTTTATTGAATATTATTTATCGAATAATTCTTTTTTCGGCGGCGATCCTCGAAGCCAAAATCTAAATATGTGGGGTATATTATCTTCTCGAGGCACAAATCGGTTTTATTTGCAATCTATTAAGGGCCTATAAATTCATATTTGAATATTTTTCAAGTACAACATTATTCGAAAGGTCCTTTTTAATAGCATGAAAAATGAGCTTTAGGTCAGGAGAATGCGTTTCTTCTGTGAAGTATGCAAGAAAACGTTTTTGGCGTCGGAACACCACTGATGAATAATGAGCTGTAGTCAGGAGAATGCCTTTCTGCAGTGAAGAATGCAAAAAAACGCTTTTCGCGACGGGCTGCGCCCCAAACTCCATTGATAAATAATGAGCTGTAGATGTCAGGAGAATGCGTTTCTGCATTGAAAAATGCAAGAAAACGCTTTTGTCGTCGGGGCTTTGCCCCGATATCTTTTCATGAATAATGAGCTGTATATGTCAGGAGAATGCATTTCTGCAGTGAAGAATGCTAAAAAAACTCTTTTGGCGTCGGGTCTTCGCCCCGAATTCTTTTTATGAATAATGAGCATTTATGTCAGGAGAATGCATTTCTGCATTGAAAAATGCAAGAAAACGCTTTTGTCGTCGGGGCTTTGCCCCGATATCTTTTCATGAATAATGAGCTGTAGATGTCAGGAGAAAGCGTTTCTGCATTGAAGAATGCAAGAAAACGCTTTTGGCGTCAAGGCTTCGCCCCGAATTCTTTTTATGAATAATGAGTTGTTTTGTTGTTTTTCGCCGAAGGTTGAGAAATGCCGCTTTTTTATTCTTTTTTATATATATATATGTATGTGCTGTACGCACGTTTATGCATAGGGTTAGGGTTTACTGGGCGTAAGGGTTAGGGTTTGGAAAAAATCGCCTCCCCCCACTCCAAAGTTCTGGATCCGCTAGTGGCATGAACTAGAAATGTTGTCTTGAGACTTACACTTGAGGTAATGAATGGATGATGAATGTGAGGTGGGAAACAAAGTCTAGGAACAGGACGATGTCAGCGATGAGGTTAGAACAAAGAGAGCTGTATTGTAATAACTGTTCAAATGGCTGTTACTGAATGTTAACGGATTAGTTTTATTAATGGTGAGCTATTTTGCTTTTGACTTTGGACTGACACAAGTAACGTGTGCAAGAAGTTTCGGCTTGTTCAAATGGTGAAGAAGAAAAACATAAAAAATAATTTAAAAAAAAAAAAAGCAAAGCTTCTATTCAGTGTGTCCATTGTATCATCATCAATTTGTGCGATGAGAAATATTTTTACCAATTACTTTGTTTAGCTTTTAGCTTTCTCAAAGCGCTATGATCCTGTCACTTGTATGGACCAGTGGTGAAAAGGAGGTGGAAGAAGGGGGTATCTTGGTGATACATGATCTTTATTTAAATGCATAAAAAAGTGTTCACTCTGGGTCCAAGAGTCCTAAAGGAAACTAATTCAGCTTACACCAACACATCTTGCAAGCACGATTTCTTTCCCTTGTTCAAGATACCAAACATAATAATAATTATTATTATTTACCTATAGTTAATTGACTAATTTTTTTTTTAATTCTTGTGTTATCAGGTAAAAGAAATAATTGTGCCAAATTTCAGCGTGATCCAATATTGGAAGCGGGTGAAATAACTTGTACAAACTTTTAACCCTACAGAGACAGAGTAAGTTGATATACGCTTTGTAAAAATAGGCTAAAAAGAATGAATTAAGACACAAGAATACTTGCAAAGTTTCCTGCTTAAAACTGTTGATAAAGTTTGTTAATGAGAAAACGTGTTATCCCTGATACATTAATGTATTGCAAGAATTTTTATGTTGCTCGCTTTTCAAGTATTAAGCTACACTTTTTTAGTTATATCAAATCGTTTCAGAATCATGTAATAAATACATTATCATAACTTTGTTATGAGGGTATGACAATACGTGTACATCAATTTGTGGGCCTGATGGTATAGTAAATACCAGGGACGAATTTGTTGTACTACATTTCATTTTATTGGCACTAAAATTCTGTCTTTTCTTTTGTTAGTTCTTAACATTCGGCCCTATTCTAATTATTCAGAGATACGAGTAGATTAATTTTTTATATTTTTATTTTCCCTGTTTTTGTCTCGTTTTTTTGGGAGTCTTGAAAATTTGAATAGTAGTCTGTCTGAAATGTTTGATCTAGATCTACGTTATTGTGTATTGTAAGAACAGAGCAACAGATATTACATTGTCGACAGTTTTTTGAATAACTGTTCAGTTTTTTATCACAAAGATAATGTTGTAAATAAATAAATATTATATTTTCTTCTGGGACAATAAAGAACATGATATAGACCTAATGTTTACAAGTACATGATCAATGGAGACGTGAGGTCATATTCAACTGTATACATTGATGTTTGTCTCAGCCAAAAACAACTTCTGTAAACATGTATCTGTACAACAGTGTCACATCGTTAGTTTTAAGTATTTCATGTTATATTTCTACTCAGTTCTCATACTTGGACCAATATTCTCTTTTCTGCAAATCCAGAAACAACGTGTCTCTGTCTGGTTTGATGTAGCTACTGGACCGCAGATAAGCTTTCATTGCTGGACCTGCATTCGTCATGATAAATTCTTTAGAGACTAAGATGACCTCTGCCCCATCACTCACCTACAGAAGTAGATAAAATTTTAAAGTGAGGAGCATAAACAACATCTATCCTCTTTGTGTTTCAGTTGAACAGTTAACAGTATCTTATTATTCATTTATGCCATCAACACTTCTCTGCCTCCAGCAAAACATTTCTTGTTAAAGAACCTACAAGTAAGACTTGACCAATCCCAAATACTAAGTCATAGTAATAGCATAAAAACTTCGGTTGTAAATTTTTTATAGACTGCGCCTTCAGTTCTTGTCGTAAGCAGGGAACAAAAGTACAAAGGACAAAAGTAATAGGGATAAAAGTAAAGGGAACAAAAGTACAAAGGACAAAAGTATAAGGGATAAAAGTACAAGGGATAAAAGTAAAGGGGATAAAAGTAAAGGGGATAAAAGTAAAAGGAATAAAAGTAAAGGGGATAAAAGTAAAGGGGATAAAAGAACAAGAGATAAAAGTAAAGGGGATAAAAGTAAAGGGGATAAAAGTAAAGGGGATAAAAGTAAAAGGGATAAAAGTAAAGGGGATAAAAGTAAAGGAGATACAAGTAAAGGGGATAAAAGTACAAGGGATAAAAGTAAAGGGGATAAAAGTACAAGGGGATAAAATTAAAGGGGATAAAAGTAACGGGGATAAAAGTACAAGGGATAAAAGTAAAAAGGATAAAAGTAAAGGGGATAAAAGTAAAGGAGATAAAAGTAAAGGGGATAAAAGTAAAGGGGATAAAAGTAAAGGGATAAAAGTAAAGGGGATAAAAGTAAAGGGGATAAAAGTAAAGGAGATACAAGTAAAGGGGATAAAATAAAAGGGGATAAAAGTAAAGGGGATAAAAGTAAAGGAGATACAAGTAAAGGGGATAAAAATACAAGGGATAAAAGTACAAGGGATAAAAAAAAGGGGATACATGTAAAGGGGATACAAGTAAATGGGATACAAGTAAAGGGGATAAAAGTAAAGGGGATAAAAGTACAAGGGGATAAAAGTAAAGGGGATAAAAGTAAAGGGGATAAAAGTAAAGGGGATAAAAGTAAAGGGGATAAAAGTAAAGGGGATAAAAGTAAAGGGATAAAAGTAAAGGGGATAAAAGTAAAGGAGATACAAGTAAAGGGGATACAAGTAAAGGGGATAAAAGAAAAGGGGATAAAAGTAAAGGGGATAAAAGTAAAGGGGATAAAAGTACAAGGGATAAAAGTACAAGGGATAAAAGAAAAGGGGATACAAGTAAAGGGGATACAAGTAAATGGGATACAAGTAAAGGGGATAAAAGTAAAGGGGATAAAAGTAAACGGGATAAAAGTAAAGGGGATAAAAGTAAAGGGGATAAAAGTAAAAGGGATAAAAGTAAAGGGGATAAAATAAAGGAGATAAAAGTAAAGGGGATAAAAGTACAAGGGATAAAAGTACAAGGGCTAAAAGTACAAGGGCTAAAAGTAAAGGGAATAAAATTAATGGGGATAAAAAAGACAAGGGATAAAAGTAAAAGGGATAAAAGTAAAGGGGCTAAAAGTAAAGGGCTAAAAGTAAAGGGGATAAAAGTACAAGGGATAAAAGAAAAGGGGATACAACTAAAGGGGATAAAAGTAAAGGGGTAAAAGTAAAGGGGATAAAAGTAAAGGGGATAAAAGTACAAGGGATAAAAGCGGGTAATTGACTTTTTTAAATTTCTTCTCTTGATCAGATTATATGTAGAAATCAATTTGCGTTTCATTTATTTTATTAAGAAATCACAGCGTCTCAGTCGGAAACTTAGAGAATCATTTCACATCTTAGTTAATAAACGGTGCATTTTAATATTATAAATTGTAGGCACTACAAAAACAAACCTATACACTTACTAACTAAACTATGGTATCATAGTTAGTTCTTAAACCCAACAAATCTATACACTTACTAAAGTATGGTATTAATGCTAGTTCTTCCATAAACAAATCTATGCACTTAATAAACTATGGTATCATTGGTAGTTCTTACACAAACAAATCTATACACTTACTAAAGCAACTTTTATCTCATTTGTTTCCTTGGTGTCCCCCAGGTTGAGATCTTCTATGCCCTGTGGGAACATTATTAACTCATTGGAATGTCATCTTGCTAACAGTCTGTCTGATGTGTAGTTTTTACAATCAGTAAATCATTGTCATTTTTTAAATTGATTTCATCTGGGTTTTTTTTAAATTGTAACTTCCGTTTTTTTTATAAAGATTTTAGTTTTTAGCGGCCCCCGGAAGGAAATTAGAAGCTATTAGTTTTGTGTGGTGTGTGTGTCCGTCCATCCGTCCCGTTTAGATCTCGTAAACTAGAAACGATATTGAAAATCCGACATCATATTTTAGACCTTTCAAAGTTCTGATGCAACGGCTGCTTTTTTTTTCTTTTCTGATAGCGAAAAATTTAATTTTTTAAAATCAACTATGCTAGCAGCTTTTTCATAAAAATACACCATTTTTATAACTATTCACTATTAGGCCTAAAAGTAACAAACACTGGAGGCTAGTTAGTAAGGGAGATAACTATTCACCATATTTTAAACACATTCAATCAAGCGGATTTAGAATTTTTTTGAATTTTTTTTTTTTTTTTTTACAAATGTATTGTTAAGTTATAAAAGGTCTGTCATAGCAACTGCTACATTTACAAAAAAATGATTACTTTTTTTAAAGAGAAAAATCTATTTAATATGCATAAAAGTGGAACATAATTGAAAACAACAACTGATAAGTAGTTCTTCATATTACCGAGTGAACTGCAGTGTGCAGTGGATAACATACAATACTGAACTAAAGAAAATGTTTTTTTACGGAAATGTTTTTTTCTTGTGGCTTTGAATAAGAGTTTGACCCTCTACAAAACAGATCAATTAGATACTCATTATAAAACATCAGTTAGGCTAGGTTAACATCAAACTTCCCCTTCACTTTCATCTATCCCTTGGTCTGCTAGACCTTTGGGGCACCAGACAAGATCGGTGAACCTTCTTTCTCCATTTGCCTTTGATAGAATTTCATTCTGATATTCTATCTGAAAATATTGAAACCTGCAATTTTACTTCCTGGGCGGACCACTTCGGGGGCCGATTTTGAGTTTTAGTTTCCACACAAACTGTCTTTGTAACCTTGTTTAAAAGTAATTTTAGTTATTTGAATGTTTTCACAGACTTACGTAAACGTCGGATTCTCTCAATGTTTTCACGCGAAGCCAGATCAGATCAGACTCAGAATTTTCTCGTTGAGTCTGGATAAATTTTTCTATCGATCCAGCCTTTTGGAAAACTGTTCCGACTTTTGAATAGTCGCTTGGTCTAGAAGAGTAGAAAATATTTGAGTTCATTTCAATGAATGATCAAAATTGAAATAAAAATGTTTCAGTTTACATTTCTCTGTGGGCTCAACGTTTAGTGCTAACACGCGACGTACTCGTTGAAACATTCATCCAGATCCTAAGACACCAATACAATCTTGCTGCTGCATTGAAACAGAAGAAGAAACAACAGAGTTCCTTAGATTCGAGACAGGTAAGAGAAGGGGGGGGGGCATCCTGTCTTCCTTCATCTTCCTCTTAGCCATCGACTACAAAATTAGGACAGCAATGAATCAGACTTTTGGTATTCCATGGCGTGAGCAGAATAACGCACTTCGACTTGACGACGCTGCACTACTAGAGTCTACAAGGAAATACATACAAGAAAAAACAGAGAGTCTAAATAATCAAAATTGGCCTCCACATAAATTTGGACAAAACTAAAATTGTGTGAGTGGGATATAAGGCAAAGGATATAACCCGTCAGACTTAGCGAGTCAGAACTTAAAGATATGGATAAGTTCACATAACTAGGCAGCATCATTTTCTCCGTAAGCTCTAAAAATAGTTAGGACGTTACTAGAAGGGGGCAAGAGGGAGTATTAAAAGACTTACATATTCAGTTTCAAGAGAGATCTGCGACTACAGTAAAAGATTTTCAGTTTAATTGTATTTCAGTTTTAAGTTTATACTTTGAAGTAGTATCTCCGGCTTCACGATATTATTTAAGATTTCAAAATTTTCAACTAGAGAACTACATACACAATTTGGACATTAGAAACGTATTGTCTGCTGAACACAATCTCATTGTAACTTCAACCAAGACATCGTAATCATCTGGCACTCAAACAAACATCGTCACACCTACTATGACGTATTTGCGAAGGAGACAAAACTGCACCTACTTAGCACAATCTTCCCCCCAACAACAACGTATGTATGCGAGACATGGTAGTTGGCTGCCACAATGGAGGAAAGACTAAATGTGGCACAACAAAAATTGCTAATACAGATTTTAGGAGTCAATTACAGAGATCAGGTCTCAAATAAACAAATTCTAATGAGCATCGCATGAGGGGACGTTCTCGTATAACTTGGCGCTACACTTTCATGGAGGACCTCAGAGCAGTGGACACTAGGTGGGAAGAGGCTTCAAACAGATCTTTGTGGAGATCGCTTGCCACCCAATGTGCCGAATGGCGCGGGAGGACCTACGTCTAAGTAAGTAAGTCACATTGGAACGTGTGTCAATAAGAAAACTGTCTATTGGGATGTGTGTCAATAAGAAAATTGTCTATTGGGATGTGTGTCAATAAGAAAATTGTCTATTGGAATGTGTGTCAATAAGAAAACTGTCTATTGGGATGCGTGTCAATAAGAAAACTGTCTATTGGGATGTGTGTCAATAAAAAAACTGTCTATTAGGATGCGTGTCAATAAGAAAACTGTCTATTGGGATGTAAGTCAATAACAAAACAAAAACTATTGGGATGTGTGTCAATAACAAAACAAAAACTATTGAGATCTGTGTCAATAAAAAAAACTTTCTATGTCTAAAAACTCGGGATCACTAACAAAATTCCATAATTGTTTGATTGACAGTGTTTTCACCGGCGTTCACTTAAACTAAAAACAGGAGAATCATACTTCACACGAATATTCTAACATATTTTCATTTCGGAATAAAATTTCTGCACCCACCCTGTTCCTTAAAAAATGGCAAGAACATTACCTTACCTTTACCTATCCCTTAGTCTGTCGGACCATTGGGGCACCAAGCAAGATTTTGTCGACCATCTTTCTCTATTCCTCTGTCTTTTGCCTTATTTAAAACCTCTTTCAATGGTAGGTCCGTCCATTCTTTTATGTTGTCCTCCCATCGCTTTCTCTGTCTTCCTCTTCTTCTTTTTCCTGGTACTCTTACCTGAACGAAGGTCTCTGCGAGCCCCGCAGATCTTGTTAATATGGCCATAGATTTTAAGCTTTTTTACAATAGTTATCAGGTCATCATGGGATCCGATCGCTGCAATAACCCTGTCTCTAATCTCTTGGTTTGTGATGCGGTTTTTGAATGTGATACTTAGGATCCTTCTGTAGCATCTCAATTCCATTGTTGGGATCCTCCTCTCTAGCTCTACAGTCAGTGTCAAAGACTCGCAAGCATATAAAAATGTGGCTATGACCAGGGAGCGCATCAGTCTGACTTTGGTGCCGAGGGCTTAGCCCTTGTCTTTCCAAACTGTTTTAAGTTTAAGTTTTTCGTTTCCTCATCTGAGACAATAGCTTCGAGGTATTTGAAGCTGCTATCACTTTTCAACTCCAATACTGATGCCCCTTTCAAAGCCATGTTGGCTATTGGTCATAATTTTGTTTCGGTATTTATTTGCATGCCATATGCTGCGGAAGTCTTGTCAATGCGCATCACCAGATCAGCTACTTCTTCTTCTGTCCCTGCTAGGCTATCAATGTCATCTGCGAAGCGCAAGTTAGTAATTCTTCTTCTTCCAATGCTAACAGTACCTTCATAGCCCTTGAGAGCAGCTTCCATTAACCTTTCAAGGAAGATATTGAAGAGTGTTGGTGAAAGTAGGCGTTCTGTCCTACTCAATCTGTGGTTTTGAATCAGTCCCCAGTATTATTGTTGAAGTACACATCTTTTTCCTCATCTATTGTTTTTAACTTGTATTGTATTGATTCTTCCATGCTTTGAGGTAGTGAGGTCCTTCACTAGTTGGTATGCTTTTTTACTGTCATTCCTCTTAAGTCCCAGTTAAATTTCTTGACATTTATTCTCTATCCACATTTCCTTCGCTTCTTTCATTCCCTTTCTAATCCGTTTGTTGACGCATTTGTATTCGTAGACATATTTTGGGTCGGACAACCTTTTCCCTTTAAGCTCCCGTCACTTCTCTGTTACCCAGGGTTTTTTTTTTGTGCGGGCGGAGCTTCCCTAATATTTCCAGGGCTGTATCTGTGACTGCTGTGTTTAGCATATTGACTTGTGTGTCGATATCCTGATCAATGGAGTCCAAGATATTGAGGGCTGCAAAGCGTCCTCCTACTTGTGCCTCGAATATGGCAGCTACTTGGGGTCTTTCAGCTTGTCCAAGTCAAATTTTATCCTTTTACCAAATGTACATGTGCAATTCATTTGCAAACACTGGGACGACTAAGACTTTCATCTATTCTCGGTATATAAATGTCTCGGTATATAATTGTCTCGGTATATAAATGTCTCGGTATATAATTGTCTCGGTATATAATTGTCTCGGTATATAAATGTCTCGGTATATAATTGTCTCGGTATAATCTCGGTATATAAATGTCTCGGTATATAATTGTCTCGGTATAATCTCGGTATATAAATGTCTCGGTATAATCTCGGTATTTAAATGTCTCGGTATATAAATGTCTCGGTATATAAATGTCTCGGTATATAATTGTCTGTGTAAACATAACGTTGTCTTGAATAAACGATAATCAGACAGCGACGTTGGATTGATTGATAGTTTGAAATCCTGTTGGTGCGTGTGACCCCACTTAAGGATATTATTATCATAAATCTTATTATTACTTCTGACCATGAGACTGGCTTGAATAAGGGGGAGGAGGACAATACTTTGTGATACATTGGGTGACAGTGTCCAGCTTTGAATAGAAGCCTTGTGGAAGAAGAAATGTTAACACATTGGACCTCGTCGCTTAATACCAAGTTCTTGTCTATTGACTACAACTGCAATCAGTTAATGGATACATAAGAGAAGCTTTTAATCGTGGGATGTATCTTACAAAGCTCTTAGTGTCTGTCAGCGTATGCACCTCTTACAAAGAGATTCTTTTCCTTGTACGTTTGAGATGTTCAAACAGTTGATTCATGCTTAGTGTCAAATCAGATATTGTTCAGTCTTATAATTAGGGAGCCCCAAATTAACCAATTAAAACGAGCTAGCGGGAAAGAATTAAAATACTTTTTCCTGTTAGCTTACCGTTTAAAAATAGAACTTTTCCTCCACCTAGACACATATTTCTCCATCTAAAAATTGGACAAAAAGTCAAGCATTATTCTCTATAGAAAATTCTTAGCCCTAACGGACTGACTCGACACTATTTGTCCCACTTGCGTTAATGTAATAGAAAGTAACTATTCTATTAGTTTTTGGTGTGGTGGAAAGTAACTATTCTGTTTTAGTTTGATGTAATAGAAACTATTTTGTGACTTGCTTGATGTAATAAAAAGTAACTATTCTATGACTTGTTTGATTTATTAGAAAGTAACTATTCTGTTAGTTTGTTAATGTGATGGAAAGTAACTATCTGTCTTATTCTAACTATGCTAGTTTGTTAGTGAGACTATTATTTATAATTCCCTATTTCACTTCTTAAATTTTGCCAATTATCTCCTTTAAAAATAGGACAAGTTGAATATTCATTATCTAAATAAACTTGCTATGATTTTATTTGGCCTTTAAAGTTTCTCTGGTTGTAGAAGCGACACTTTACATATTCTACATTCTTGATTGTAATCTAAGGAATATTTCTGCCATGTTTTATCAATATTGATCTAATGGCTTTGATTTCTATTCAGGACATACACACATACACCTTACAATTTGCTTTATATATTACATTATAAAGTTTTACTATCAAATAAGAAGTCTTTTATAAATTTGAATATTAGAAATTTATCCTTTACTATTTGAACTTAATTCCTCCCTCTGTATTTTGACTGGTAATATGCTTTATACTTGCCTTCTGTTCAAAAACTGAATCTTCACACAATCCTGCGATGGATTCTGAAGTGTTCAGTATAGTGCCAGGAGCATACTTATCCAAAATTGCGTCCCCTAGAGAACAAAAAAGACAACAGGAAGTTACCATTATATAGAACACCATGATTGGCTCTATAGTGAAAGCATGCAGGTGGTAAGCTTGTAAATGATCAAATTAATTTTCTTTATTTTATTTTTTCTTTATTTGAATAGAAAGTAAATTTCTTCCAGGCTGAAATAATTCTCTGCACTTTTATTTTTACTGAACCAATTGTTTCCGTTTCTTGTGCTCTCTGATATATAACCCCCATAGAAACATTTTAATCTGATCTAGTAGAATGATTCTCACTATCCAGACAACTCAGGGCTCTAAAACACTTTAATGTTGAATAAATCAACAGCCAATCTTGTACAATGGGCAACACTACCTTACAAACGCTCTGTCGTGGATATCTCTATCACCGTATCAACTCTGTACCGATGTATCGAACTCGACTGGCCTCTCCGCATAGTCCCGAACTTGTCTTCGATTCTCTGTTCCGGACTAACTTCATACTTCACTTACTGTAACGGACTGGATCTTAAATGGTGTCTTCGACTCTTACTTTAGAGTTTATGAAGGCAAGTGGCTTCAAACCTTCGCTCTTTATATATATACTAGTCGACTCAGGGAAAGCATGCGCCGTTATTTTGCAGGGCCGACCTTAGGCCAATGCAACCTATGCGACCGCAGTGGACCCCAAACTTTCATAGGACCCGCACTAATTCTAGGTGTAAATTATTAAATTAGACCTTTTTATAACTTATAACAGATATCCCGCGGCCGCCTGATTTACCAGGAGCTCCTGGAATTCTCCTGAAATTGCAAAATATACGAAAAAGTCCTGGAAGGTATCCGGAAATTATTAAAATCTTTTGAAATCTCATAAAGATCTCCAGAAATATATAGACAAAAAAATTCATTTTGGAATGCGCCAATCCTACGGGTGATAAAAAACTGCATTATCCTGTAATTTTGGAATCTGGTGAAAGAAGCTTCTAGCGCCTAAAACTAATGAAGAATTACTTGAGGTCAACAATACTCGTAGATAGATTGAAACATTTGGTAATTCTCGCTATTGAGCGTGATCTATTTAGGAAATATAATTTTTGAGATGTACTGTATGACTTCGCTACACGCAAGTAAAGTAATTCTGTACGTAGTAAAGAATGAATATAAATGCAAAGACGAATGTATTTTCTAATATAAACTCTTAATTTTCACTTATAATCCGTATCCCTACCAAAACTGGGCTCCGCGAATTCCGTTTCACATAGGACCCCACAATGGTTATATCCGGCCCTGCTATTTAGTGACGGGTGAATACAGAGTAGATTACTTGTTCTCCTCCCCCCCCCCCCCTCTTTTTTTCGCAGACCGCTAAAACCACGTGGGGTAGAGATAAAAAAGAGTGATCTTTCCATGACTTCACAACGGTTAATTCCGGCCCTGCTATTTTGTAACGGGTGAATACTGCTAGGTCTCCCCCCTCTTTTATTTTTCGTAAGGTAACTCTAGTCCGTCCGTGATCTTTCCTTTACTTCTTGCGTGTCCAAACTCTTGAGCCATGAAGAGAATTATACATATAGATATAGTCCCCGTAAGCCTTCTAGAAACCAACGGAACGTCAAACGCCTTAGTAGTGTTCACAATCGATCTCTCTAGAAGCGTCGACGCACAGCCAGTCGTCATTCATCACAAAAACTAAAGTGTTTAAAAACGGAAGTATTATCTTGTACTTTTCAATCAGTCGGCTTTACAAAAAAAAACAAAAACATGTTGGGTCGAAACTGCGAATACAAAATCGTTTTTTTTGTAAATTTAACGTTGCGGTTTTGATCATGAAAATATCTTAGTTGTCGTATTCCAAAGTTAAGTATCTAGTGACATTTTCGTATTTTTTCGTCCATCGCAAGTGGGGGAATTAATGATGAGTGAATGGGGGCTTTTGCGTGTGAGTATATATAGTACCAGGTGACAGAGCCTCGCTCGTTTGAATAATTTGTTGATAAAATATATTTACTTATTTTGGGTCGCATAAAGACTTCCAATTTGAAAAGTTGCTTTCGTGTTCTTTTACTTCTAAATGTCAATGTACATGGCGATTAGAAAAGAAAGTCCCCATACAGAACACGCTGGTATGGACAGTATAGAGGGACTTCTTATGGTCCGACAGTTACGCTGGAGAGAGCACTATCTCGTATGGGGGGTGGGGACGAACGTTTGCAAAAAGCAGTCTGTTTTGTGAGCTGGAAGGTGGCAAGGTAGCAGATGTCCCACAGAAACGCTTTAAAGGCCAGCTTAGGCACTAACTTGCTTTAACTTATATAGAAGAGGGCATCTGACTGCAGGGGACTTCAGAATGAGATAGCTGTAGATTTTTTATAAAGGCCGCGGGATACACAAAAGAAAATCCACTGCCAAGGACAGACGTAGACGGCGAAAAGAGAATCTAAATTGACCACCTGCATATAATGGTTCTGTTTGCGTTGGATGTGGCAAACTATGTGTAAAATACTGCACTTCTCCTTAATCCTCGGACTCGAAGACAAGGTTTGTATAAAGACATCAAGGCAAACCTGCTTTCAGATACTCCTTTTAACCACCATAGAGATAGGACTGTAGCGCTCTGTTAATGCTATAAGCGCTCTGTTAATGCTATAAGCATGAAAGTTGCACTATAAAAAAAGTTATTCAATTATTACGATGTAATCTTGAAGTATTCATAACTTTTTATTTTGTTTTTAAATAATGCATAGACTGTTACAAACACTTGGTAGATTTATTTATTATGGAACTATGGAAGAAAAAAAAATAAAATAGAATTTTCAGAGGTATGTTTTTTTTATTGTGATTTGCGAGTTTTATTAATTGATTACACTTTAAATGCGGTGAGCCGTATAGGTGACTTTTACTTTGTTGACTAAACTAATAGAGCCTACAATAAGATGGTGCGCAATAAGTCTATTGATTCATTAAAAGTTGTTTATGTTTGCAAAGAAATATTTTAATTTTTGCTGGAAGCCTAGTGACGTAAACAGTGATTTTTCCCTTTGAGGTCATGGAAAATTTTCATTCATAAGACATTGTAGTCAAAATTAATTTTTCGCTAATGAAACATTTTCAACCGATATAACAGTAGAACTTGAATTTTCGCTTTATGGCCAATGAGTTGAGAAATTTTTTTTCTCATTTATATGCCTTGAAATTTTAAAGAAGATAGCTAGAACCGTTTTTTTGAAATAAAATGTAGATATAAATATATATACATACAAGAATATATATATATATATATATATATATATATATATATATATATATATATATATATTAAGAGGGTGATATTAAGATGAGCACGTTGAATTAAGCCAAACTAATGAGACCAGTTAATTTTGTCTCCCTTCAAGTAGGTTGCGTGTTCTTAACTTAAGTTCATGTATTTACAAGTTAACTCGAAACTTGTCGAATGGAAAGATTCGAAACTGTGACGTCACACGAATCTATTTCCAATTATTTTATCCACTACTAGACTACGAAACCAACAAGTTCTTGGCCAAAACAATTTTCTTCAGCTATTATACACTTCCGGTCTAAATGTAACTACATGAGTTTATAAATTTTTTTTTCTTACCACTTCGTCCAAAACCAATGTAATTTATTTGTTACAAAAGTAAGTTATTGGTTCTAGATGTGTGAGACATTGCCGTTTTACCTTGCTTGGGTACGTGGCTGTTGTTGCCATCAGAGTTTGGCTGAGTTACTATCGGATCATTGTGGACTAATCTTCTCTCTTTCTCTGAGGTTAAATGATTTGAGTTCCATTCTGTTGTTGTTTTAGAGTTCCCCTTCTTTGAACTTACTTTGCTAAACTTTGGTCTTGACTTGGGTGGCCTAATCAAATGGCGTTTAGTTTTTGGGAGCATGTTATTTCTTGGTATTGCACAATCTCTTCTGTTTTCATTATAGCATTTTGTCAATGCTGAATCTAAAACTCGGTTTTGGCTTCTGTCGAATGTAAGGCTGAACTCGGTGAAAGATGAAGTCAAGCTTTCTTTATCATCGATTGCTTCACGGCTCTGTTCAGCGCTAGATTCCAGAAAGTCTTGACTAGCCCAGTGCACCATAGCTGAAGCAGTACGTTTACTCTCGTAACTCTCTTCTGGCTCCTCCTCTTGCTTGGTAATAATGGCAGGTAACTGGGGCGCGCTGAGTTTGCAGCTTTCATCGGAATTGTCCGGAAACACTCGGCATTCTGGCAGCTAATCAAGAAAAAGGACAAACATTTATTAGTCGGGTACTTTGACTGCATATATGTGTAAACATAAAGGCGTCAATTACAAGTTTCCTCACGTGTAACTACAATATATGTATGGGTCACAATATGTTGACCATCTGAACATTTACTTACTTTTGAGATATTATCGGCTTTCAAGTAGACCCGCAGTCAATCTTGCTATTTAAATAACTTCTAAACGCGAGCTTACCCGCGTTCTACCTAGCCATCTATATCAATAATTCTAAACACTCGCTGACCCGCGGTCTACCTTGCTATCTATTTCAATACATTCTTAACGCTAGCTGACCAGAGAATTTTTCCCCTAAGTCTACTTATTTAAATATTACATCATTTACGCAATCCTAAATAGCATTAATATGATATTCTTTTTCTTTCTTTTTCGAAAGAGAGAGAGAGAGAGATTGTAGTTTGTATCACTGCCAAAAACAAAAAAAACTAAATTAATCCCAAGAAGATAAATTCAAATCTGTTGACACTACACATTCAAACCGGATGAGATAAAAAATAATAATAAATAAAAAAAATTGATCATCCTTTTTATTTACAGACCAAAATTCCAAAATACATGTACAAAGGGGAATGTGAGTAGGACACTCAATTTGGAGCTTAGGAAGATGTATTTCTCTAGGTCTGAAACTGATGGTATGAAGAAATGTATTCAGTGTCTAATACCGTACATTGCTTGCATTAAGATTAAAAGTTGCAAAACAAAAGGTAAAAATAATAACTTGGAGTTTTAAGGTCGAAATATAATACATATTTAATTGAGAAGCCGAAGAAAAGTCATATTAACACTAGGATTCACTTTGTCCGGTTTGATATCGGCAATTAGAACAAAGAATCATTAATCCTGATACTCAGTTCCTCTGTACATTTGTATTTTATAATTTTATTTCCATATTTCTGCTAAGCGCCTCATTGTAGATCAAATCCACGTTGATAAAATAATTCTGCATTCACGACCTCCCCCCCCTGCCTTTTTATTATTTTACAATCTGTTTACACGCGTGGCCTCCCTTGAGACGACACCTGTTCCACGAAGTAATTTTAAACTTGAACTGTTTGTAGCTGACGTTGGTCTCCTAGCAGTAGCCCCCCACAATAAAACCTTCAAGTTTCAGCCATGATCCTTCCTGTATACCAGTCACTAGATCCCGGGAGAACCCTTTCTCAACTCTATTATTGGAGAAAGGCACATCTAGATCTGCATAAAAGGGTTGAACCCAGGGATCATGGAATTCGTTCTCATTTACTGCGTCCCACAAGTGCATTCGACCCCTGCCACCAGACCATCAAGCGATACCTTGGCTTTCTCTTACACTGCAAGGGAGTGAAGCTACTAGCGGGCTCTGCGAGATTTATCTTCACCTTAAAGATCGCAGTCTCAGAGCCTGTCAACAACAATGAGCTCTTCTAAGACGTATGCTCACTCTGACAGGCTTGACAATCCGACAGAATCCGAGGCAGGAACGGCCTCTGAGAGTGCAACTAATTGTCTCTGGAACAAGTTATAAGTTATAGAAACTACAAGGCATACATACTATCAGAAGCAGTCGAGTGATGATTTGTCATATCAATCTGTCTATCTATCTATCTATCTATCTATCTATCTATCTATCTATCTATCTATCTATCTATCTCTCATTTTCAATGTTTTCATGTGAAATATCTTGTGTGTATTACTTACTGAAGTCATTCTTCCTTTTATTCCTTTTATTCTTGTGTTGGTGTGCCTGTTGCCCAAAAGTTCAATGTGCATTGGTCTATGGCGCAATCCCTAATTATTTATTTAATTACTTTTAAGCAAAAATGACATCAGCCTCACAATATTTAATTTTTTAAACAAAAAGGTTTGTTTTCAGAAAGCCAGAAGCTGTCGTAACAATTATTTGTATCTCGATAGAGAATAGAGTGATCTCAGATTTTTAAAAGCGCTTATGTGGTAGAAAGGAGGACGTTATTCAATAGTTTCGTCCATTTTATTGTCAAAGGCTCAGCAACGCTATTTTATCTTTGAATAATTCTGCATGCTAGATATAACATTCATACAATTTGTACAATTATATTTCTCACTAATCTCAACCACAAGTAAAAAAAAACAAACGGAAATAGCAGTAGTCTCCATGCTTCAGATAATAGCTCTAAATTACAAGAGTTGATACTTACAGGTGGAGGCTTCAATACAAGTGTTCCTCTCCTAGCTGTAATATAGCAAAGTCAAATTGTTAAATGTATGAACGATCGATCTAATAATAATAAGGCTTGTCTTCGAGTCCGAAGATTAGTGAGGAGAACAGTATTAGCCGTTGCTGGGCAGCCAAAGCTGTGACCTACATATTTTGCTATAACTAGGACAAGCATGGTGGTCGATTTAGATTTCGCCGTCTGCGTTTGTCCTCGACAGCGGATTTTCTTTTGGCCTCAAACGTGTATTCCGCGGCCTTCGTGAGTGACCTCCAGATGTCTCGTTCTGAGGCCGCATGCAACTAGGTGCACTCTTCTATGTTAACCTAGAAAAGTTGACGCCTAAGCTGGTCTTTGAAGTGTTTCCGTGGGGCGCCTCTGTTATGTCAACCACCTTTTAGCTCACCAAAAAAGACGATAGATCTACCAGCTGACTAATACGACAAATAACTTGGGAGATGACACTCCCAGGCCCTTTCTTTTCACACCAAAATACATCATGCTTTTTAGTCGAATTTTAAATGTTCAAATTGAACGTAGATTTATCTATCGACTACTAAGTACTGGTCTTAACTCATTAGCCAACTACCACTGCAGTACTAGTCTTAACCTATAAGCCAACTACCATTGCAATCCTGCTCTTAACTCGTTAGCCAGCTACAACTGCAGTACTGGTCTTAACTCATTAGCCAGCTACCACTGCAGTCCTGGTCTTAACTCATTAACCAGCTAGCACTGCAGTCCTGGTCTTCACTCATAAGCCAGCTACCACTGCAGTCCTGGTCTGAACTCATTAGCCCACTACCACTGCAGTCCTGGTGTTAACTCATTAGCCAGCTACCATTGAAGTCCTGGTCTTAACTCATTAGCCAGCTACCATTGCAGTCCTGGTCTTAACTCATTACCAAGCTACCTTTGCAGTCCTTGGTCTTAACTCATTAGCCAGCTTCCATTGCAGTCCTGGTCTTAACTCATTAACCCACTACCACTGCAGTCCTGGTCTTAGCTCATTAGCCAGCTACCATTGCAGTCCTGATCTTAACTCATTAGCCAGCTACCATTGCAATCCTGGTATTAACTCATTAGCCAGCTACCTTTGCAGTCCTGGTCTTAACTCATTGGCCAGCTACCACCGCATTCCTGGTCTTAACTCATTAGCCAACTACCACTGCAGTCCTGGTCTTAACTCATTACCCAGCTACCATTGCAGTCCTGGTCTTAACTCAATAGCCAGCTATTACTGCAGTCCTGGTCTTAACTCATTAGCCCACTACCACTGCAGTTTTGGTCTTAACTCATTAGCCCACTACCTCTGCAGTCCTTATCTTAACTTATTATCCAGCTACCATTGCAGTCCTGGTCTAAACTCATTAGCCAACCACCACTGCAGTACTAGTCTTATCTCATTAGCCAGCTACCATTGCAGTCCTGGTCTTATCTCATTAGCCCGCTACCATTGAAAGCCTGGTATTAACTCATTAGCCAGCTACCATTGCAGTCCTGGTCTTAACTCATTAGCCAGCTACCATTGCAGTCATGGTCTTAACTCATTAGCCAGCTACCTTTGCAGTCCTGTTTTTAACTCATTAGCCAGCTACCATTGCAGTCCTGGTCTTAACTCAATAGCCCACTACCACTGCAGTCCTGGTCTTAACTCATTAGCCCACTACCACTGAAGTCTTGGTCTTAACTCATTAGCCCACTACCTCTTCAGTCCTGGTCTTAACTCATTGGCCAGCTACCATTGCAGTCCTGGTCCTAACTCATTAGCAAACTACCACTGCAGTATTAGTCTTAACTCATTAGCCAACTAACACTACAGTCCTGTTCTTAACTCACTAGCCAGCTACAACTGCAATAGTGGTCTTAATTGATTAGCCAGCTACCACTGCAGTCCTGGTCTCTACTCACTAGCCAGCTACCATTGCATTCCTGGTCTCTACTCACTAGCCAGCTACCATTGAAGTCCTCGTCTCAACTCATTAGCCAGATACAATTGCAGTCCTGGTCTTAACTCATTAGCCAGCTACCGCTGCAGTCCTGGTCTTATCTCATTAGCCAGCTACCATTGCAGTCCTGGTCTTAACTCATTAGCCGGCTACCATTGCAGTCCTGGTCTTAACTCATTAGCCAGCTACCATTGCAGTCCTGGTCTTAACTAATTAGCCAGCAACCACTGCAGTCCTGGTCTTAACTCATTAGCGAACTAGCACTGCAGTCCTGGTCTTAACTCATTAGCCAGCTACAACTGCATTAGTGGTCTTAATTGATTAGCCAGCTACCATTGCAGTCCTGGTCTTATCTTATTAGCCCGCTACCATTGAAAGCCTTGTATTAACTCATTAGCCAGCTACCATTGCAGTCCTGGTCTTAACTCATTAGCCAGCTACCATTGCAGTCATGATCTTAACTCATTAGCCAGCTACCTTTGCAGTCCTGTTTTTAACTCATTAGCCAGCTACCATTGCAGTCCTGGTCTTAACTCATTAGCCCACTACCACTGCAGTCCTGGTCTTAACTCATTAGCCCACTACCACTGAAGTCTTGGTCTTAACTCATTAGCCCACTACCTCTTCAGTCCTGGTCTTAACTCATTGGCCAGCTACCATTGCAGTCCTGGTCCTTACTCATTAGCAAACTACCACTGCAGTATTAGTCTTAACTCATTAGCCAACTAACACTACAGTCCTGTTCTTAACTCACTAGCCAGCTACAACTGCAATAGTGGTCTTAATTGATTAGCCAGCTACCACTGCAGTCCTGGTCTCTACTCACTAGCCAGCTACCATTGCATTCCTGGTCTCTACTCACTAGCCAGCTACCATTGCAGTCCTCGTCTCAACTCATTAGCCAGCTACCACTGCAGTCCTGGTCTTAACTCACTAGCTATCTACCATTGCAGTCCTGGTCTTAACTCATTAGCCAGCTACCATTGCAGTCCTTTCTCTACTCACTAGCCAGCTACCATTACAGTCCTGGTCTTAACTCACTAGCCAGCTACCATTGCAGTCCTGGTCTTAGCTCATTGACCAACTAATACTGCAGTCCTGATCTTAACTCATTAGCCAGCTACCATTGCAGTCCTGGTATTAACTCATTAGCCAGCTACCTTTGCAGTCCTGGTCTTAACTCATTGGCCAGCTACCACCGCATTCCTGGTCTTAACTTATTAGCCAACTACCACTGCAGTCCTGGTCTTAACTCATTACCCAGCTACCATTGCAGTCCTGGTCTTAACTCAATAGCCAGCTATTACTGCAGTCCTGGTCTTAACTCATTAGCCCACTACCACTGCAGTCTTGGTCTTAACTCATTAGCCCACTACCTCTGCAGTCCTTATCTCAACTTATTAGCCAGCTACCATTGCAGTCCTGGTCTTAACTCATTAGCCAACTACCACTGCAGTACTAGTTTTATCTCCTTAGCCAACTAACACTGCAGTCCTAGTCTTAACTCATTAGCCAGCTACAACTGCAGTAGTGGTCTTAATTCATCAGCCAGCTACCACTGCAGTCCATTTTTCTACTCACTAGCCAGCTACCATTGCATTCCTGGTCTCTACTCACGAGCAAAGCTACCATTGCAGTCCTCGTCTCAACTCATCAGCCTAATACTATTGCAATCCTGGTCTTAACTCATTAGCCAGCTACAACTGCATTAGTGGTCTTAATTGATTAGCCAGCTACCACTGCAGTCCTGGTCTCTATTCACTAGCCAGCTACTATTGCATTCCTGGTCTCTACTCACTAGCATGCTACAATTGATCCTCGTCTCAACTCATTAGCCAGATACAAATGCAGTCCTGGTCTTAACTCATTAGCAAGCTACCGCTGCAGTCCTGGTCTTAACTCATTAGAAAGGTACCATTGCAGTCCTAGTATTAACTCACTAGCCAGCTACCACTGCAGTCCTGGTCTTAACTCATTAGCCAGCTACCATTGCAGTCCTTTCTCTACTCACTAGCCAACTACCATTGAAGTCCTGGTCTTAACTCATTAGCAAACTTTCACTGCAGTACTAGTCTTAACTCATTAGCGAACTAACACTGCAGTCCTGGTCTTAACTCATAAAACCAGCTACAACTGCATTAGTGGTCTTAATTGATTTGCCAGCTACCACTGCAATCCTGGTCTCTACTCACTAGCCAGCTACCATTGCATTCCTGGTCTCTACTCATTAGCCAGCTACCACTGCCGTCCTGGTCTTAACTCATTAGCCATCTACCATTGCAGTCCTGGTCTTAACTCATTAGCCAGCTACCACTGCAGTCCTTTCTCTACTCACTAGCCAGCTACCATTACAGTCCTGGTCTTAACTCATTAGCCAGCTACCATTGCAATCCTGGTATTAACTCATTAGCCAGCTACCTTTGCAGTCCTGGTCTTATCTCATTGGCCAGCTACCATCGCATTCCTGGTCTTAACTCATTAGCCAACTACCACTGCAGTCCTGGTCTTAACTCATTAAACAGCTACCATTGCAGTCCTGGTCTTAACTCAAAAGCCAGCTATTACTGCAGTCCTGGTCTTAACTCATTAGCCCACTACCATTGCAGTCTTGGTCTTAACTCATTAGCCCACTACATCTGCAGTCCTTATCTTAACATATTAGCCAGCTACCATTGTAGTCCTGGTCTTAACTCATTAGCCAACTACCACTGCAGTACTAGTCTTATCTCATTAGCCAGCTACAACTGCAGTAGTGGTCTTAATTCATCAGCCAGCTACCTTTGCAGTCCATTTTTCTACTCACTAGCCAGCTACCATTGCATTCCTGGTCTCTACTCACTAGCAAAGCTAACATTGCAGTCCTCGTCTCAACTCATCAGCCAGATACCATTGCAGTCCTGGTCTGAACTCATTAGCCAGCTACCATTGCAGTCCTGTCTTAACTCATTAGCCAGCTACCATTGCAGTCCTTTCTCTACTTACTAGCCAGCTACCATTGCAGTCCTGGTCTTAACTCACTAGCCAGTTACCTCTGCAGTCCTGGTCTTAACTCATTAGCCAGCTACCATTGCAGTCCTTTCTCTACTCACTAGCCAGCTACCATTACAGTCCTGGTCTTAACTCACTAGCCAACTACCATTGCAGTCCTGGTCTTAGCTCATTAGCCAACTACCACTGCATTCCTGGTCTTATCTCATTAGCAAGCTACAATTGCAGTCCTGGTCTTATCTCATTAGCCCGCTACCATTGAAAGCCTGGTATTAACTCATTAGCCAGCTACCATTGCAGTCCTGGTCTTAACTCATTAGCCAGCTACCATTGCAGTCATGGTCTTAACTCATTAGCCAGCTACCTTTGCAGTCCTGTTTTTAACTCATTAGCAAGCTACCATTGCAGTCCTGGTCTTAACTCAATAGCCCACTACCACTGCAGTCCTGGTCTTAACTCATTAGCCCACTACCACTGAAGTCTTGGTCTTAACTCATTAGCCCACTACCTCTTCAGTCCTGGTCTTAACTCATTGGCCAGCTACAATTGCAGTCCTGGTCCTAACTCATTAGCAAACTACCACTGCAGTACTAGTCTTAACTCATTAGCCAACTAACACTACAGTCCTGTTCTTAACTCACTAGCCAGCTACAACTGCAATAGTGGTCTTAATTGATTAGCCAGCTACCACTGCAGTCCTGGTCTCTACTCACTAGCCAGCTACCATTGCATTCCTGGTCTCTACTCACTAGCAAGCTACCATTTAAGTCCTCGTCTCAACTCATTAGCCAGATACAATTGCAGTCCTGGTCTTAACTCATTAGCCAGCTACCGCTGCAGTCCTGGTCTTATCTCATTAGCCAGATACCATTGCAGTCCTTGTCTTAACTCATTAGCCGGCTACCATTGCAGTCCTGGTCTTAACTCATTAGCCAGCTACCATTGCAGTCCTGGTCTTAACTCATTAGCCAGCAACCACTGCAGTCCTGGTCTTAACTCATTAGCGAACTAACACTGCAGTCCTGGTCTTAACTCATTAGCCAGCTACAACTGCATTAGTGGTCTTAATTGATTAGCCAGCTACCACTGCAGTCCTGGTCTCTACTCACTAGCCAGCTACCGTTGCATTCCTGGTCTCTACTCACTAGACAGCTACCATTACAGTCCTGGTCTTTACTCACTAGCCAGCTACCATTGCAGTCCTGGTCTTAACTCATTAGCCAGCTACCATTGCAGTCCTGGTCTTATCTCACTAGCCAGCTACCATTACAGCCCTGGTCTTAACTCACTAGCCAACTACCATTGCAGTCCTGGTCTTAGCTAATTAGCCAACTACCACTGCAGTCCTGGTCTTATCTCATTAGCCAGCTACCATTGCAGTCCTTTCTCTACTCACTAGCCAGCTACCATTACAGTCCTGGTCTTAACTCACTAGCCAACTACCATTGCAGTCCTGGTCTTAGCTCATTAGCCAACTACCACTGCATTCCTGGTCTTATCTCATTAGCCAGCTACCATTGCAGTCCTGGTCTTATCTCATTAGCCCGCTACCATTGCAAGCCTGGTATTAACTCATTAGCCAGCTACCATTGCAGTCCTGGTCTTAACTCATTAGCCAGCTACCATTGCAGTCATGGTCTTAAATCATTAGCCAGCTACCTTTGCAGTCCTGTTTTTAACTCATTAGCCAGCTACCATTGCAGTCCTGGTCTTAACCCATTAGCAGACTACCACTGCAGTCCTGGTCTTATCTCACTTGCCAGCTACCATTACAGTCCCGGTCTTAACTCACTAGCCAGCTACCATTGCAGTCCTAGTCTTAGCTCATTAGCTAACTACCACTGCAGTCCTGGTCTTATCTCATTAGCCAGCTACCATTGCAGTCCTGGTCTTAATTTATTAGCCAGCTACCATTGCAGTCCTGGTCTTAACTCATTAGCCCACTACCACTGCAGTCCTGGTCTTAACTCATTAGCCAGCTACCGCTTTTCTCCTGGTCTTAACTTATTGGCTAGCTACCATTGCAGTCCTGGTCTTAACTCATTACCCAGCTACCATTGCAGTCCTGGTCTTAACTCAATAGCCAGCTATTACTGCAGTCCTGGTCTTAACTCACTAGCCAGCTACCACTGCAGTCCATTTTTCTACTCACTAGCCAGCTACCATTGCATTCCTGGTCTCTACTCACTAGCAAAGCTACCATTGCAGTCCTCGTCTCAACTCATTAGCCAGATACCATTGCAGTCCTGGTCTGAACTCATTAGCCAGCTACCATTGCAGTCCTGTCTTTACTCATTAGCCAGCAACCATTGCAGTCCTTTCTCTACTTACTAGCCAGCTACCTTTGCAGTCCTGGTCTTAACTCACTAGCCAGTTACCTCTGCAGTCCTGGTCTTAACTCATTAGCCAGCTACCATTGCAGTCCTTTCTCTACTCACTAGCAAGCTACCATTACAGTCCTGGTCTTAACTCACTAGCCAACTACCATTGCAGTCCTGGTCTTAGCTCATTAGCCAACTACCACTGCATTTATGGTCTTATCTCATTAGCCAGCTACCATTGCAGTCCTGGTCTTATCTCATTAGCCCGCTACCATTGCAAGCCTGGTATTAACTCATTAGCCAGCTACCATTGCAGTCCTGGTCTTAACTCATTAGCCAGCTACCATTGCAGTCATGGTCTTAACTCATTAGCCAGCTACCTTTGCAGTCCTGTTTTTAACTCATTAGCCAGCTACCATTGCAGTCCTGGTCTTAACTCAATAGCCCACTACCACTGCAGTCCTGGTCTTAACTCATTAGCCCACTACCACTGAAGTCTTGGTCTTAACTCATTTGCCTACTACCTCTTCAGTCCTGGTCTTAACTCATTGGCCAGCTACAATTGCAGTCCTGGTCCTAACTCATTAGCAAACTACCACTGCAGTACTAGTCTTAACTCATTAGCCAAATAACACTACAGTCCTGTTCTTAACTCACTAGCCAGCTACAACTGCAATAGTGGTCTTAATTGATTAGCCAGCTACCACTGCAGTCTTGGTCTCTACTCACTAGCCAGCTACCTTTGCATTCCTGGTCTCTACTCACTAGCCAGCTACCATTGAAGTCCTCGTCTCAACTCATTAGCCAGATACAATTGCAGTCCTGGTCTTAACTCATTAGCCAGCTACCGCTGCAGTCCTGGTCTTATCTCATTAGCCAGCTACCATTGCAGTCCTTGTCTTAACTCATTAGCCGGCTACCATTGCAGTCCTGGTCTTAACTCATTAGCCCACTAACATTGCAGTCTTGGTCTTAACTCATTAGCCCACTACATCTGCAGTCCTTATCTTAACATATTAGCCAGCTACTATTGTAGTCCTGGTCTTAACTCATTAGCCAACTACCACTGCAGTACTAGTCTTATCTCATTAGCCAGCTACAACTGCAGTAGTGGTCTTAATTCATCAGCCAGCTACCTTTGCAGTCCATTTTTCTACTCACTAGCCAGCTACCATTGCATTCCTGGTCTCTACTCACTAGCAAAGCTAACATTGCAGTCCTCGTCTCAACTCATCAGCCAGATACCATTGCAGTCCTGGTCTGAACTCATTAGCCAGCTACCATTGCAGTCCTGTCTTAACTCATTAGCCAGCTACCATTGCAGTCCTTTCTCTACTTACTAGCCAGCTACCATTGCAGTCCTGGTCTTAACTCACTAGCCAGTTACCTCTGCAGTCCTGGTCTTAACTCATTAGCCAGCTACCATTGCAGTCCTTTCTCTACTCACTAGCCAGCTACCATTACAGTCCTGGTCTTAACTCACTAGCCAACTACCATTGCAGTCCTGGTCTTAGCTCATTAGCCAACTACCACTGCATTCCTGGTCTTATCTCATTAGCAAGCTACAATTGCAGTCCTGGTCTTATCTCATTAGCCCGCTACCATTGAAAGCCTGGTATTAACTCATTAGCCAGCTACCATTGCAGTCCTGGTCTTAACTCATTAGCCAGCTACCATTGCAGTCATGGTCTTAACTCATTAGCCAGCTACCTTTGCAGTCCTGTTTTTAACTCATTAGCAAGCTACCATTGCAGTCCTGGTCTTAACTCAATAGCCCACTACCACTGCAGTCCTGGTCTTAACTCATTAGCCCACTACCACTGAAGTCTTGGTCTTAACTCATTAGCCCACTACCTCTTCAGTCCTGGTCTTAACTCATTGGCCAGCTACAATTGCAGTCCTGGTCCTAACTCATTAGCAAACTACCACTGCAGTACTAGTCTTAACTCATTAGCCAACTAACACTACAGTCCTGTTCTTAACTCACTAGCCAGCTACAACTGCAATAGTGGTCTTAATTGATTAGCCAGCTACCACTGCAGTCCTGGTCTCTACTCACTAGCCAGCTACCATTGCATTCCTGGTCTCTACTCACTAGCAAGCTACCATTGAAGTCCTCGTCTCAACTCATTAGCCAGATACAATTGCAGTCCTGGTCTTAACTCATTAGCCAGCTACCGCTGCAGTCCTGGTCTTATCTCATTAGCCAGCTACCATTGCAGTCCTTGTCTTAACTCATTAGCCGGCTACCATTGCAGTCCTGGTCTTAACTCATTAGCCAGCTACCATTGCAGTCCTGGTCTTAACTCATTAGCCAGCAACCACTGCAGTCCTGGTCTTAACTCATTAGCGAACTAACACTGCAGTCCTGGTCTTAACTCATTAGCCAGCTACAACTGCATTAGTGGTCTTAATTGATTAGCCAGCTACCACTGCAGTCCTGGTCTCTACTCACTAGCCAGCTACCGTTGCATTCCTGGTCTCTACTCACTAGACAGCTACCATTACAGTCCTGGTCTTTACTCACTAGCCAGCTACCATTGCAGTCCTGGTCTTAACTCATTAGCCAGCTACCATTGCAGTCCTGGTCTAAACTCATTAGCCAGCTACCACTGCAGTCCTGGTCTTATCTCACTAGCCAGCTACCATTACAGCCCTGGTCTTAACTCACTAGCCAACTACCATTGCAGTCCTGGTCTTAGCTAATTAGCCAACTACCACTGCAGTCCTGGTCTTATCTCATTAGCCAGCTACCATTGCAGTCCTTTCTCTACTCACTAGCCAGCTACCATTACAGTCCTGGTCTTAACTCACTAGCCAACTACCATTGCAGTCCTGGTCTTAGCTCATTAGCCAACTACCACTGCATTCCTGGTCTTATCTCATTAGCCAGCTACCATTGCAGTCCTGGTCTTATCTCATTAGCCCGCTACCATTGCAAGCCTGGTATTAACTCATTAGCCAGCTACCATTGCAGTCCTGGTCTTAACTCATTAGCCAGCTACCATTGCAGTCATGGTCTTAAATCATTAGCCAGCTACCTTTGCAGTCCTGTTTTTAACTCATTAGCCAGCTACCATTGCAGTCCTGGTCTTAACCCATTAGCAGACTACCACTGCAGTCCTGGTCTTATCTCACTTGCCAGCTACCATTACAGTCCCGGTCTTAACTCACTAGCCAGCTACCATTGCAGTCCTAGTCTTAGCTCATTAGCCAACTACCACTGCAGTCCTGGTCTTATCTCATTAGCCAGCTACCATTGCAGTCCTGGTCTTAATTTATTAGCCAGCTACCATTGCAGTCCTGGTCTTAACTCATTAGCCCACTACCACTGCAGTCCTGGTCTTAACTCATTAGCCAGCTACCGCTTTTCTCCTGGTCTTAACTTATTGGCTAGCTACCATTGCAGTCCTGGTCTTAACTCATTACCCAGCTACCATTGCAGTCCTGGTCTTAACTCAATAGCCAGCTATTACTGCAGTCCTGGTCTTAACTCACTAGCCAGCTACCACTGCAGTCCATTTTTCTACTCACTAGCCAGCTACCATTGCATTCCTGGTCTCTACTCACTAGCAAAGCTACCATTGCAGTCCTCGTCTCAACTCATTAGCCAGATACCATTGCAGTCCTGGTCTGAACTCATTAGCCAGCTACCATTGAAGTCCATTCTTTACTCATTAGCCAGCTACCATTGCAGTCCTTTCTCTACTTACTAGCCAGCTACCTTTGCAGTCCTGGTCTTAACTCACTAGCCAGTTACCTCTGCAGTCCTGGTCTTAACTCATTAGCCAGCTACCATTGCAGTCCTTTCTCTACTCACTAGCAAGCTACCATTACAGTCCTGGTCTTAACTCACTAGCCAACTACCATTGCAGTCCTGGTCTTAGCTCATTAGCCAACTACCACTGCATTTATGGTCTTATCTCATTAGCCAGCTACCATTGCAGTCCTGGTCTTATCTCATTAGCCCGCTACCATTGCAAGCCTGGTATTAACTCATTAGCCAGCTACCATTGCAGTCCTGGTCTTAACTCATTAGCCAGCTACCATTGCAGTCATGGTCTTAACTCATTAGCCAGCTACCTTTGCAGTCCTGTTTTTAACTCATTAGCCAGCTACCATTGCAGTCCTGGTCTTAACTCAATAGCCCACTACCACTGCAGTCCTGGTCTTAACTCATTAGCCCACTACCACTGAAGTCTTGGTCTTAACTCATTTGCCTACTACCTCTTCAGTCCTGGTCTTAACTCATTCGCCAGCTACAATTGCAGTCCTGGTCCTAACTCATTAGCAAACTACCACTGCAGTACTAGTCTTAACTCATTAGCCAAATAACACTACAGTCCTGTTCTTAACTCACTAGCCAGCTACAACTGCAATAGTGGTCTTAATTGATTAGCCAGCTACCACTGCAGTCTTGGTCTCTACTCACTAGCCAGCTACCATTGCATTCCTGGTCTCTACTCACTAGCCAGCTACCATTGCAGTCCTCGTCTCAACTCATTAGCCAGATACAATTGCAGTCCTGGTCTTAACTCATTAGCCAGCTACCGCTGCAGTCCTGGTCTTATCTCATTAGCCAGCTACCATTGCAGTCCTTGTCTTAACTCATTAGCCGGCTACCATTGCAGTCCTGGTCTTAACTCATTAGCCAGCTACCATTGCAGTCCTGGTCTTAACTCATTAGCCAGCTACCTTTGCAGTCCTGGTTTTAACTCATTAGCCAGCTACCATTGCAGTCCTGGTCTTAACCCATTAGCAGACTACCACTGCAGTCCTGGTCTTATCTCACTTGCCAGCTACCATTACAGTCCCGGTCTTAACTCACTAGCCAGCTACCATTGCAGTCCTAGTCTTAGCTCATTAGCCAACTACCACTGCAGTCCTGGTCTTATCTCATTAGCCAGCTACCATTGCAGTCCTGGTCTTAATTTATTAGCCAGCTACCATTGCAGTCCTGGTCTTAACTCATTAGCCCACTACCACTGCAGTCCTGGTCTTAACTCATTAGCCAGCTACCGCTTTTCTCCTGGTCTTAACTTATTGGCTAGCTACCATTGCAGTCCTGGTCTTAACTCATTACCCAGCTACCATTGCAGTCCTGGTCTTAACTCAATAGCCAGCTATTACTGCAGTCCTGGTCTTAACTCACTAGCCAGCTACCACTGCAGTCCATTTTTCTACTCACTAGCCAGCTACCATTGCATTCCTGGTCTCTACTCACTAGCAAAGCTACCATTGCAGTCCTCGTCTCAACTCATTAGCCAGATACCATTGCAGTCCTGGTCTGAACTCATTAGCCAGCTACCATTGCAGTCCTGTCTTTACTCATTAGCCAGCTACCATTGCAGTCCTTTCTCTACTTACTAGCCAGCTACCTTTGCAGTCCTGGTCTTAACTCACTAGCCAGTTACCTCTGCAGTCCTGGTCTTAACTCATTAGCCAGCTACCATTGCAGTCCTTTCTCTACTCACTAGCAAGCTACCATTACAGTCCTGGTCTTAACTCACTAGCCAACTACCATTGCAGTCCTGGTCTTAGCTCATTAGCCAACTACCACTGCATTTATGGTCTTATCTCATTAGCCAGCTACCATTGCAGTCCTGGTCTTATCTCATTAGCCCGCTACCATTGCAAGCCTGGTATTAACTCATTAGCCAGCTACCATTGCAGTCCTGGTCTTAACTCATTAGCCAGCTACCATTGCAGTCATGGTCTTAACTCATTAGCCAGCTACCTTTGCAGTCCTGTTTTTAACTCATTAGCCAGCTACCATTGCAGTCCTGGTCTTAACTCAATAGCCCACTACCACTGCAGTCCTGGTCTTAACTCATTAGCCCACTACCACTGAAGTCTTGGTCTTAACTCATTTGCCTACTACCTCTTCAGTCCTGGTCTTAACTCATTGGCCAGCTACCATTGCAGTCCTGGTCCTAACTCATTAGCAAACTACCACTGCAGTACTAGTCTTAACTCATTAGCCAAATAACACTACAGTCCTGTTCTTAACTCACTAGCCAGCTACAACTGCAATAGTGGTCTTAATTGATTAGCCAGCTACCACTGCAGTCTTGGTCTCTACTCACTAGCCAGCTACCATTGCATTCCTGGTCTCTACTCACTAGCCAGCTACCATTGAAGTCCTCGTCTCAACTCATTAGCCAGATACAATTGCAGTCCTGGTCTTAACTCATTAGCCAGCTACCGCTGCAGTCCTGGTCTTATCTCATTAGCCAGCTACCATTGCAGTCCTTGTCTTAACTCATTAGCCGGCTACCATTGCAGTCCTGGTCTTAACTCATTAGCCAGCTACCATTGCAGTCCTGGTCTTAACTCATTAGCCAGCAACCACTGCAGTCCTGGTCTGAACTCATTAGCCAGCTACCATTGCAGTCCTGTCTTAACTCATTAGCCAGCTACCATTGCAGTCCTTTCTCTACTTACTAGCCAGCTACCATTGCAGTCCTGGTCTTAACTCACTAGCCAGTTACCTCTGCAGTCCTGGTCTTAACTCATTAGCCAGCTACCATTGCAGTCCTTTCTCTACTCACTAGCCAGCTACCATTACAGTCCTGGTCTTAACTCACTAGCCAACTACCATTGCAGTCCTGGTCTTAGCTCATTAGCCAACTACCACTGCATTCCTGGTCTTATCTCATTAGCAAGCTACAATTGCAGTCCTGGTCTTATCTCATTAGCCCGCTACCATTGAAAGCCTGGTATTAACTCATTAGCCAGCTACCATTGCAGTCCTGGTCTTAACTCATTAGCCAGCTACCATTGCAGTCATGGTCTTAACTCATTAGCCAGCTACCTTTGCAGTCCTGTTTTTAACTCATTAGCCAGCTACCATTGCAGTCCTGGTCTTAACTCAATAGCCCACTACCACTGCAGTCCTGGTCTTAACTCATTAGCCCACTACCACTGAAGTCTTGGTCTTAACTCATTAGCCCACTACCTCTTCAGTCCTGGTCTTAACTCATTGGCCAGCTACAATTGCAGTCCTGGTCCTAACTCATTAGCAAACTACCACTGCAGTACTAGTCTTAACTCATTAGCCAACTAACACTACAGTCCTGTTCTTAACTCACTAGCCAGCTACAACTGCAATAGTGGTCTTAATTGATTAGCCAGCTACCACTGCAGTCCTGGTCTCTACTCACTAGCCAGCTACCATTGCATTCCTGGTCTCTACTCACTAGCAAGCTACCATTGAAGTCCTCGTCTCAACTCATTAGCCAGATACAATTGCAGTCCTGGTCTTAACTCATTAGCCAGCTACCGCTGCAGTCCTGGTCTTATCTCATTAGCCAGCTACCATTGCAGTCCTTGTCTTAACTCATTAGCCGGCTACCATTGCAGTCCTGGTCTTAACTCATTAGCCAGCTACCATTGCAGTCCTGGTCTTAACTCATTAGCCAGCAACCACTGCAGTCCTGGTCTTAACTCATTAGCGAACTAACACTGCAGTCCTGGTCTTAACTCATTAGCCAGCTACAACTGCATTAGTGGTCTTAATTGATTAGCCAGCTACCACTGCAGTCCTGGTCTCTACTCACTAGCCAGCTACCGTTGCATTCCTGGTCTCTACTCACTAGACAGCTACCATTACAGTCCTGGTCTTTACTCACTAGCCAGCTACCATTGCAGTCCTGGTCTTAACTCATTAGCCAGCTACCATTGCAGTCCTGGTCTAAACTCATTAGCCAGCTACCACTGCAGTCCTGGTCTTATCTCACTAGCCAGCTACCATTACAGCCCTGGTCTTAACTCACTAGCCAACTACCATTGCAGTCCTGGTCTTAGCTAATTAGCCAACTACCACTGCAGTCCTGGTCTTATCTCATTAGCCAGCTACCATTGCAGTCCTTTCTCTACTCACTAGCCAGCTACCATTACAGTCCTGGTCTTAACTCACTAGCCAACTACCATTGCAGTCCTGGTCTTAGCTCATTAGCCAACTACCACTGCATTCCTGGTCTTATCTCATTAGCCAGCTACCATTGCAGTCCTGGTCTTATCTCATTAGCCCGCTACCATTGCAAGCCTGGTATTAACTCATTAGCCAGCTACCATTGCAGTCCTGGTCTTAACTCATTAGCCAGCTACCATTGCAGTCATGGTCTTAAATCATTAGCCAGCTACCTTTGCAGTCCTGTTTTTAACTCATTAGCCAGCTACCATTGCAGTCCTGGTCTTAACCCATTAGCAGACTACCACTGCAGTCCTGGTCTTATCTCACTTGCCAGCTACCATTACAGTCCCGGTCTTAACTCACTAGCCAGCTACCATTGCAGTCCTAGTCTTAGCTCATTAGCCAACTACCACTGCAGTCCTGGTCTTATCTCATTAGCCAGCTACCATTGCAGTCCTGGTCTTAATTTATTAGCCAGCTACCATTGCAGTCCTGGTCTTAACTCATTAGCCCACTACCACTGCAGTCCTGGTCTTAACTCATTAGCCAGCTACCGCTTTTCTCCTGGTCTTAACTTATTGGCTAGCTACCATTGCAGTCCTGGTCTTAACTCATTACCCAGCTACCATTGCAGTCCTGGTCTTAACTCAATAGCCAGCTATTACTGCAGTCCTGGTCTTAACTCACTAGCCAGCTACCACTGCAGTCCATTTTTCTACTCACTAGCCAGCTACCATTGCATTCCTGGTCTCTACTCACTAGCAAAGCTACCATTGCAGTCCTCGTCTCAACTCATTAGCCAGATACCATTGCAGTCCTGGTCTGAACTCATTAGCCAGCTACCATTGCAGTCCTGTCTTTACTCATTAGCCAGCTACAATTGCAGTCCTTTCTCTACTTACTAGCCAGCTACCTTTGCAGTCCTGGTCTTAACTCACTAGCCAGTTACCTCTGCAGTCCTGGTCTTAACTCATTAGCCAGCTACCATTGCAGTCCTTTCTCTACTCACTAGCAAGCTACCATTACAGTCCTGGTCTTAACTCACTAGCCAACTACCATTGCATTCCTGGTCTTAGCTCATTAGCCAACTACCACTGCATTTATGGTCTTATCTCATTAGCCAGCTACCATTGCAGTCCTGGTCTTATCTCATTAGCCCGCTACCATTGCAAGCCTGGTATTAACTCATTAGCCAGCTACCATTGCAGTCCTGGTCTTAACTCATTAGCCAGCTACCATTGCAGTCATGGTCTTAACTCATTAGCCAGCTACCTTTGCAGTCCTGTTTTTAACTCATTAGCCAGCTACCATTGCAGTCCTGGTCTTAACTCAATAGCCCACTACCACTGAAGTCTTGGTCTTAACTCATTTGCCTACTACCTCTTCAGTCCTGGTCTTAACTCATTGGCCAGTTACCATTGCAGTCCTGGTCCTAACTCATTAGCAAACTACCACTGCAGTACTAGTCTTAACTCATTAGCCAAATAACACTACAGTCCTGTTCTTAACTCACTAGCCAGCTACAACTGCAATAGTGGTCTTAATTGATTAGCCAGCTACCACTGCAGTCTTGGTCTCTACTCACTAGCCAGCTACCATTGCATTCCTGGTCTCTACTCACTAGCCAGCTACCATTGAAGTCCTCGTCTCAACTCATTAGCCAGATACAATTGCAGTCCTGGTCTTAACTCATTAGCCAGCTACCGCTGCAGTCCTGGTCTTATCTCATTAGCCAGCTACCATTGCAGTCCTTGTCTTAACTCATTAGCCGGCTACCATTGCAGTCCTGGTCTTAACTCATTAGCCAGCTACCATTGCAGTCCTGGTCTTAACTCATTAGCCAGCAACCACTGCAGTCCTGGTTTTAACTCATTAGCGAACTAACAATGCAGTCCTGGTCTTAACTCATTAGCCAGCTACAACTGCATTAGTGGTCTTAATTGATTAGCCAGCTACGACTGCAGTCCTGGTCTCTACTCACTAGCCAGCTACCATTGCAGTCCTCGTCTCTACTCATTAGCCAGCTACCACTGCAGTCCTGGTCTTAACTCATTAGCCATCTACCATTGCAGTTTTGGTCTTAACTCATTAGCCAGCTACCATTGCAGTCCTTTCTCTACTCACTAGACAGCTACCATTACAGTCCTGGTCTTTACTCACTAGCCAGCTACCATTGCAGTCCTGGTCTTAACTCATTAGCCGGCTACCATTGCAGTCCTGGTCTTAACTCATTACCCAGCTACCATTGCAGTCCTGGTCTTAACTCAATAGCCAGCTATTACTGCAGTCCTGGTCTTAACTCACTAGCCAGCTACCACTGCAGTCCATTTTTCTACTCACTAGCCAGCTACCATTGCATTCCTGGTCTCTACTCACTAGCAAAGCTACCATTGCAGTCCTCGTCTCAACTCATTAGCCAGATACCATTGCAGTCCTGGTCTGAACTCATTAGCCAGCTACCATTGCAGTCCTGTCTTTACTCATTAGCCAGCTACAATTGCAGTCCTTTCTCTACTTACTAGCCAGCTACCTTTGCAGTCCTGGTCTTAACTCACTAGCCAGTTACCTCTGCAGTCCTGGTCTTAACTCATTAGCCAGCTACCATTGCAGTCCTTTCTCTACTCACTAGCAAGCTACCATTACAGTCCTGGTCTTAACTCACTAGCCAACTACCATTGCATTCCTGGTCTTAGCTCATTAGCCAACTACCACTGCATTTATGGTCTTATCTCATTAGCCAGCTACCATTGCAGTCCTGGTCTTATCTCATTAGCCCGCTACCATTGCAAGTCTGGTATTAACTCATTAGCCAGCTACCATTGCAGTCCTGGTCTTAACTCATTAGCCAGCTACCATTGCAGTCATGGTCTTAACTCATTAGCCAGCTACCTTTGCAGTCCTGTTTTTAACTCATTAGCCAGCTACCATTGCAGTCCTGGTCTTAACTCAATAGCCCACTACCACTGAAGTCTTGGTCTTAACTCATTTGCCTACTACCTCTTCAGTCCTGGTCTTAACTCATTGGCCAGTTACCATTGCAGTCCTGGTCCTAACTCATTAGCAAACTACCACTGCAGTACTAGTCTTAACTCATTAGCCAAATAACACTACAGTCCTGTTCTTAACTCACTAGCCAGCTACAACTGCAATAGTGGTCTTAATTGATTAGCCAGCTACCACTGCAGTCTTGGTCTCTACTCACTAGCCAGCTACCATTGCATTCCTGGTCTCTACTCACTAGCCAGCTACCATTGAAGTCCTCGTCTCAACTCATTAGCCAGATACAATTGCAGTCCTGGTCTTAACTCATTAGCCAGCTACCGCTGCAGTCCTGGTCTTATCTCATTAGCCAGCTACCATTGCAGTCCTTGTCTTAACTCATTAGCCGGCTACCATTGCAGTCCTGGTCTTAACTCATTAGCCAGCTACCATTGCAGTCCTGGTCTTAACTCATTAGCCAGCAACCACTGCAGTCCTGGTTTTAACTCATTAGCGAACTAACAATGCAGTCCTGGTCTTAACTCATTAGCCAGCTACCATTGCAGTCCTGGTCTTAACTCATTAGCCAGCTACCATTGCAGTCCTGGTCTTAACTCATTAGCCAGCAACCACTGCAGTCCTGGTTTTAACTCATTAGCGAACTAACAATGCAGTCCTGGTCTTAACTCATTAGCCAGCTACAACTGCATTAGTGGTCTTAATTGATTAGCCAGCTACGACTGCAGTCCTGGTCTCTACTCACTAGCCAGCTACCATTGCAGTCCTCGTCTCTACTCATTAGCCAGCTACCACTGCAGTCCTGGTCTTAACTCATTAGCCATCTACCATTGCAGTTTTGGTCTTAACTCATTAGCCAGCTACCATTGCAGTCCTTTCTCTACTCACTAGACAGCTACCATTACAGTCCTGGTCTTTACTCACTAGCCAGCTACCATTGCAGTCCTGGTCTTAACTCATTAGCCGGCTACCATTGCAGTCCTGGTCTTAACTCATTACCCAGCTACCATTGCAGTCCTGGTCTTAACTCAATAGCCAGCTATTACTGCAGTCCTGGTCTTAACTCACTAGCCAGCTACCACTGCAGTCCATTTTTCAACTCACTAGCCAGCTATCATTGCATTCCTGGTCTCTACTCACTAGCAAAGCTACCATTGCAGTCCTCGTCTCAACTCATTAGCCAGATACCATTGCAGTCCTGGTCTGAACTCATTAGCCAGCTACCATTGCAGTCCTGTCTTTACTCATTAGCCAGCTACAATTGCAGTCCTTTCTCTACTTACTAGCCAGCTACCTTTGCAGTCCTGGTCTTAACTCACTAGCCAGTTACCTCTGCAGTCCTGGTCTTAACTCATTAGCCAGCTACCATTGCAGTCCTTTCTCTACTCACTAGCAAGCTACCATTACAGTCCTGGTCTTAACTCACTAGCCAACTACCATTGCATTCCTGGTCTTAGCTCATTAGCCAACTACCACTGCATTTATGGTCTTATCTCATTAGCCAGCTACCATTGCAGTCCTGGTCTTATCTCATTAGCCCGCTACCATTGCAAGCCTGGTATTAACTCATTAGCCAGCTACCATTGCAGTCCTGGTCTTAACTCATTAGCCAGCTACCATTGCAGTCATGGTCTTAACTCATTAGCCAGCTACCTTTGCAGTCCTGTTTTTAACTCATTAGCCAGCTACCATTGCAGTCCTGGTCTTAACTCAATAGCCCACTACCACTGAAGTCTTGGTCTTAACTCATTTGCCTACTACCTCTTCAGTCCTGGTCTTAACTCATTGGCCAGTTACCATTGCAGTCCTGGTCCTAACTCATTAGCAAACTACCACTGCAGTACTAGTCTTAACTCATTAGCCAAATAACACTACAGTCCTGTTCTTAACTCACTAGCCAGCTACAACTGCAATAGTGGTCTTAATTGATTAGCCAGCTACCACTGCAGTCTTGGTCTCTACTCACTAGCCAGCTACCATTGCATTCCTGGTCTCTACTCACTAGCCAGCTACCATTGAAGTCCTCGTCTCAACTCATTAGCCAGATACAATTGCAGTCCTGGTCTTAACTCATTAGCCAGCTACCGCTGCAGTCCTGGTCTTATCTCATTAGCCAGCTACCATTGCAGTCCTTGTCTTAACTCATTAGCCGGCTACCATTGCAGTCCTGGTCTTAACTCATTAGCCAGCTACCATTGCAGTCCTGGTCTTAACTCATTAGCCAGCAACCACTGCAGTCCTGGTTTTAACTCATTAGCGAACTAACAATGCAGTCCTGGTCTTAACTCATTAGCCAGCTACAACTGCATTAGTGGTCTTAATTGATTAGCCAGCTACGACTGCAGTCCTGGTCTCTACTCACTAGCCAGCTACCATTGCAGTCCTCGTCTCTACTCATTAGCCAGCTACCACTGCAGTCCTGGTCTTAACTCATTAGCCATCTACCATTGCAGTTTTGGTCTTAACTCATTAGCCAGCTACCATTGCAGTCCTTTCTCTACTCACTAGACAGCTACCATTACAGTCCTGGTCTTTACTCACTAGCCAGCTACCATTGCAGTCCTGGTCTTAACTCATTAGCCAGCTACCATTGCAGTCCTGGTCTAAACTCATTAGCCAGCTACCACTGCAGTCCTGGTCTTATCTCACTAGCCAGCTACCATTACAGCCCTGGTCTTAACTCACTAGCCAACTACCATTGCAGTCCTGGTCTTAGCTAATTAGCCAACTACCACTGTAGTCCTGGTCTTATCTCATTAGCCAGCTACCATTGCAGTCCTTTCTCTACTCACTAGCCAGCTACCATTACAGTCCTGGTCTTAACTCACTAGCCAACTACCATTGCAGTCCTGGTCTTAGCTCATTAGCCAACTACCACTGCATTCCTGGTCTTATCTCATTAGCCAGCTACCATTGCAGTCCTGGTCTTATCTCATTAGCCCGCTACCATTGCAAGCCTGGTATTAACTCATTAGCCAGCTACCATTGCAGTCCTGGTCTTAACTCATTAGCCAGCTACCATTGCAGTCATGGTCTTAAATCATTAGCCAGCTACCTTTGCAGTCCTGTTTTTAACTCATTAGCCAGCTACCATTGCAGTCCTGGTCTTAACCCATTAGCAGACTACCACTGCAGTCCTGGTCTTATCTCACTTGCCAGCTACCATTACAGTCCCGGTCTTAACTCACTAGCCAGCTACCATTGCAGTCCTAGTCTTAGCTGATTAGCCGGCTACCATTGCAGTCCTGGTCTTAACTCATTAGCCAGCTACCATTGCAGTCCTGGTCTTAACTCATTAGCCAGCAACCACTGCAGTCCTGGTCTTAACTCATTAGCGAACTAACACTGCAGTCCTGGTCTTAACTCATTAGCCAGCTACAACTGCATTAGTGGTCTTAATTGATTAGCCAGCTACCACTGCAGTCCTGGTCTCTACTCACTAGCCAGCTACCGTTGCATTCCTGGTCTCTACTCACTAGACAGCTACCATTACAGTCCTGGTCTTTACTCACTAGCCAGCTACCATTGCAGTCCTGGTCTTAACTCATTAGCCAGCTACCATTGCAGTCCTGGTCTAAACTCATTAGCCAGCTACCACTGCAGTCCTGGTCTTATCTCACTAGCCAGCTACCATTACAGCCCTGGTCTTAACTCACTAGCCAACTACCATTGCAGTCCTGGTCTTAGCTAATTAGCCAACTACCACTGCAGTCCTGGTCTTATCTCATTAGCCAGCTACCATTGCAGTCCTTTCTCTACTCACTAGCCAGCTACCATTACAGTCCTGGTCTTAACTCACTAGCCAACTACCATTGCAGTCCTGGTCTTAGCTCATTAGCCAACTACCACTGCATTCCTGGTCTTATCTCATTAGCCAGCTACCATTGCAGTCCTGGTCTTATCTCATTAGCCCGCTACCATTGCAAGCCTGGTATTAACTCATTAGCCAGCTACCATTGCAGTCCTGGTCTTAACTCATTAGCCAGCTACCATTGCAGTCATGGTCTTAAATCATTAGCCAGCTACCTTTGCAGTCCTGTTTTTAACTCATTAGCCAGCTACCATTGCAGTCCTGGTCTTAACCCATTAGCAGACTACCACTGCAGTCCTGGTCTTATCTCACTTGCCAGCTACCATTACAGTCCCGGTCTTAACTCACTAGCCAGCTACCATTGCAGTCCTAGTCTTAGCTCATTAGCCAACTACCACTGCAGTCCTGGTCTTATCTCATTAGCCAGCTACCATTGCAGTCCTGGTCTTAATTTATTAGCCAGCTACCATTGCAGTCCTGGTCTTAACTCATTAGCCCACTACCACTGCAGTCCTGGTCTTAACTCATTAGCCAGCTACCGCTTTTCTCCTGGTCTTAACTTATTGGCTAGCTACCATTGCAGTCCTGGTCTTAACTCATTACCCAGCTACCATTGCAGTCCTGGTCTTAACTCAATAGCCAGCTATTACTGCAGTCCTGGTCTTAACTCACTAGCCAGCTACCACTGCAGTCCATTTTTCTACTCACTAGCCAGCTACCATTGCATTCCTGGTCTCTACTCACTAGCAAAGCTACCATTGCAGTCCTCGTCTCAACTCATTAGCCAGATACCATTGCAGTCCTGGTCTGAACTCATTAGCCAGCTACCATTGCAGTCCTGTCTTTACTCATTAGCCAGCTACCATTGCAGTCCTTTCTCTACTTACTAGCCAGCTACCTTTGCAGTCCTGGTCTTAACTCACTAGCCAGTTACCTCTGCAGTCCTGGTCTTAACTCATTAGCCAGCTACCATTGCAGTCCTTTCTCTACTCACTAGCAAGCTACCATTACAGTCCTGGTCTTAACTCACTAGCCAACTACCATTGCATTCCTGGTCTTAGCTCATTAGCCAACTACCACTGCATTTATGGTCTTATCTCATTAGCCAGCTACCATTGCAGTCCTGGTCTTATCTCATTAGCCCGCTACCATTGCAAGCCTGGTATTAACTCATTAGCCAGCTACCATTGCAGTCCTGGTCTTAACTCATTAGCCAGCTACCATTGCAGTCATGGTCTTAACTCATTAGCCAGCTACCTTTGCAGTCCTGTTTTTAACTCATTAGCCAGCTACCATTGCAGTCCTGGTCTTAACTCAATAGCCCACTACCACTGAAGTCTTGGTCTTAACTCATTTGCCTACTACCTCTTCAGTCCTGGTCTTAACTCATTGGCCAGTTACCATTGCAGTCCTGGTCCTAACTCATTAGCAAACTACCACTGCAGTACTAGTCTTAACTCATTAGCCAAATAACACTACAGTCCTGTTCTTAACTCACTAGCCAGCTACAACTGCAATAGTGGTCTTAATTGATTAGCCAGCTACCACTGCAGTCTTGGTCTCTACTCACTAGCCAGCTACCATTGCATTCCTGGTCTCTACTCACTAGCCAGCTACCATTGAAGTCCTCGTCTCAACTCATTAGCCAGATACAATTGCAGTCCTGGTCTTAACTCATTAGCCAGCTACCGCTGCAGTCCTGGTCTTATCTCATTAGCCAGCTACCATTGCAGTCCTTGTCTTAACTCATTAGCCGGCTACCATTGCAGTCCTAGTCTTAGCTGATTAGCCGGCTACCATTGCAGTCCTGGTCTTAACTCATTAGCCAGCTACCATTGCAGTCCTGGTCTTAACTCATTAGCCAGCAACCACTGCAGTCCTGGTCTTAACTAATTAGCGAACTAACACTGCAGTCCTGGTCTTAACTCATTAGCCAGCTACAACTGCATTAGTGGTCTTAATTGATTAGCCAGCTACCACTGCAGTCCTGGTCTCTACTCACTAGCCAGCTACCGTTGCATTCCTGGTCTCTACTCACTAGACAGCTACCATTACAGTCCTGGTCTTTACTCACTAGCCAGCTACCATTGCAGTCCTGGTCTTAACTCATTAGCCAGCTACCATTGCAGTCCTGGTCTAAACTCATTAGCCAGCTACCACTGCAGTCCTGGTCTTATCTCACTAGCCAGCTACCATTACAGCCCTGGTCTTAACTCACTAGCCAACTACCATTGCAGTCCTGGTCTTAGCTAATTAGCCAACTACCACTGCAGTCCTGGTCTTATCTCATTAGCCAGCTACCATTGCAGTCCTTTCTCTACTCACTAGCCAGCTACCATTACAGTCCTGGTCTTAACTCACTAGCCAACTACCATTGCAGTCCTGGTCTTAGCTCATTAGCCAACTACCACTGCATTCCTGGTCTTATCTCATTAGCCAGCTACCATTGCAGTCCTGGTCTTATCTCATTAGCCCGCTACCATTGCAAGCCTGGTATTAACTCATTAGCCAGCTACCATTGCAGTCCTGGTCTTAACTCATTAGCCAGCTACCATTGCAGTCATGGTCTTAAATCATTAGCCAGCTACCTTTGCAGTCCTGTTTTTAACTCATTAGCCAGCTACCATTGCAGTCCTGGTCTTAACCCATTAGCAGACTACCACTGCAGTCCTGGTCTTATCTCACTTGCCAGCTACCATTACAGTCCCGGTCTTAACTCACTAGCCAGCTACCATTGCAGTCCTAGTCTTAGCTCATTAGCCAACTACCACTGCAGTCCTGGTCTTATCTCATTAGCCAGCTACCATTGCAGTCCTGGTCTTAATTTATTAGCCAGCTACCATTGCAGTCCTGGTCTTAACTCATTAGCCCACTACCACTGCAGTCCTGGTCTTAACTCATTAGCCAGCTACCGCTTTTCTCCTGGTCTTAACTTATTGGCTAGCTACCATTGCAGTCCTGGTCTTAACTCATTACCCAGCTACCATTGCAGTCCTGGTCTTAACTCAATAGCCAGCTATTACTGCAGTCCTGGTCTTAACTCACTAGCCAGCTACCACTGCAGTCCATTTTTCTACTCACTAGCCAGCTACCATTGCATTCCTGGTCTCTACTCACTAGCAAAGCTACCATTGCAGTCCTCGTCTCAACTCATTAGCCAGATACCATTGCAGTCCTGGTCTGAACTCATTAGCCAGCTACCATTGCAGTCCTGTCTTTACTCATTAGCCAGCTACCATTGCAGTCCTTTCTCTACTTACTAGCCAGCTACCTTTGCAGTCCTGGTCTTAACTCACTAGCCAGTTACCTCTGCAGTCCTGGTCTTAACTCATTAGCCAGCTACCATTGCAGTCCTTTCTCTACTCACTAGCAAGCTACCATTACAGTCCTGGTCTTAACTCACTAGCCAACTACCATTGCATTCCTGGTCTTAGCTCATTAGCCAACTACCACTGCATTTATGGTCTTATCTCATTAGCCAGCTACCATTGCAGTCCTGGTCTTATCTCATTAGCCCGCTACCATTGCAAGCCTGGTATTAACTCATTAGCCAGCTACCATTGCAGTCCTGGTCTTAACTCATTAGCCAGCTACCATTGCAGTCATGGTCTTAACTCATTAGCCAGCTACCTTTGCAGTCCTGTTTTTAACTCATTAGCCAGCTACCATTGCAGTCCTGGTCTTAACTCAATAGCCCACTACCACTGAAGTCTTGGTCTTAACTCATTTGCCTACTACCTCTTCAGTCCTGGTCTTAACTCATTGGCCAGTTACCATTGCAGTCCTGGTCCTAACTCATTAGCAAACTACCACTGCAGTACTAGTCTTAACTCATTAGCCAAATAACACTACAGTCCTGTTCTTAACTCACTAGCCAGCTACAACTGCAATAGTGGTCTTAATTGATTAGCCAGCTACCACTGCAGTCTTGGTCTCTACTCACTAGCCAGCTACCATTGCATTCCTGGTCTCTACTCACTAGCCAGCTACCATTGAAGTCCTCGTCTCAACTCATTAGCCAGATACAATTGCAGTCCTGGTCTTAACTCATTAGCCAGCTACCGCTGCAGTCCTGGTCTTATCTCATTAGCCAGCTACCATTGCAGTCCTTGTCTTAACTCATTAGCCGGCTACCATTGCAGTCCTGGTCTTAACTCATTAGCCAGCTACCATTGCAGTCCTGGTCTTAACTCATTAGCCAGCAACCACTGCAGTCCTGGTTTTAACTCATTAGCGAACTAACAATGCAGTCCTGGTCTTAACTCATTAGCCAGCTACAACTGCATTAGTGGTCTTAATTGATTAGCCAGCTACCACTGCAGTCCTGGTCTCTACTCACTAGCCAGCTACCAATACAGTCCTCGTCTCTACTCATTAGCCAGCTACCACTGCAGTCCTGGTCTTAACTCATTAGCCATCTACCATTGCAGTTTTGGTCTTAACTCATTAGCCAGCTACCATTGCAGTCCTTTCTCTACTCACTAGACAGCTACCATTACAGTCCTGGTCTTTACTCACTAGCCAGCTACCATTGCAGTCCTGGTCTTAACTCATTAGCCAGCTACCATTGCAGTCCTGGTCTAAACTCATTAGCCAGCTACCACTGCAGTCCTGGTCTTATCTCACTAGCCAGCTACCATTACAGCCCTGGTCTTAACTCACTAGCCAACTACCATTGCAGTCCTGGTCTTAGCTAATTAGCCAACTACCACTGTAGTCCTGGTCTTATCTCATTAGCCAGCTACCATTGCAGTCCTTTCTCTACTCACTAGCCAGCTACCATTACAGTCCTGGTCTTAACTCACTAGCCAACTACCATTGCAGTCCTGGTCTTAGCTCATTAGCCAACTACCACTGCATTCCTGGTCTTATCTCATTAGCCAGCTACCATTGCAGTCCTGGTCTTATCTCATTAGCCCGCTACCATTGCAAGCCTGGTATTAACTCATTAGCCAGCTACCATTGCAGTCCTGGTCTTAACTCATTAGCCAGCTACCATTGCAGTCATGGTCTTAAATCATTAGCCAGCTACCTTTGCAGTCCTGTTTTTAACTCATTAGCCAGCTACCATTGCAGTCCTGGTCTTAGCCCATTAGCAGACTACCACTGCAGTCCTGGTCTTATCTCACTAGCCAGCTACCATTACAGTCCCGGTCTTACCTCACTAGCCAGCTACCATTGCAGTCCTAGTCTTAGCTCATTAGCCAACTACCACTGCAGTCCTGGTCTTATCTCATTAGCCAGCTACCATTGCAGTCCTGGTCTTAACTTATTAGCCAGCTACCATTGCAGTCCTGGTCTTAACTCATTAGCCCACTACCACTGCAGTCCTGGTCTTAACTCATTAGCCAGCTACCGTTTTTCTCCTGGTCTTAACTTATTGGCTAGCTACCATTGCAGTCCTGGTCTTAACTCATTACCCAGCTACCATTGCAGTCCTGGTCTTAACTCAATAGCCAGCTATTACTGCAGTCCTGGTCTTAACTCACTAGCCAGCTACCACTGCAGTCCATTTTTCTACTCACTAGCCAGCTACCATTGCATTCCTGGTCTCTACTCACTAGCAAAGCTACCATTGCAGTCCTCGTCTCAACTCATCAGCCAGATACCATTGTAGTCCTGGTCTGAACTCATTAGCCAGCTACCATTGCAGTCCTGTCTTAACTCATTAGCCAGCTACCATTGCAGTCCTTTCTCTACTTACTAGCCAGCTACCTTTGCAGTCCTGGTCTTATCTCACTAGCCAGTTACCTCTGCAGTCCTGGTCTTAACTCATTAGCCAGCTACCATTGCAGTCCTTTCTCTACTCACTAGCAAGCTACCATTACAGTCCTGGTCTTAACTCACTAGCCAACTACCATTGCAGTCCAGGTCTTAGCTCATTAGCCAACTACCACTATATTCCTGGTCTTATCTCATTAGCCAACTACCATTGCAGTCCTGGTCTTAGCTCATTAGCCAACTACCACTGCATTCCTGGTCTTATCTCATTAGCCAGCTACCATTGCAGTCCTGGTCTTATCTCATTAGCCCGCTACCATTGCAAGCCTGGTATTAACTCATTAGCCAGCTACCATTGCAGTCCTGGTCTTAACTCATTAGCCAGCTACCATTGCAGTCATGGTCTTAACTCATTAGCCAGCTACCTTTGCAGTCCTGTTTTTAACTCATTAGCCAGCTACCATTGCAGTCCTGGTCTTAACTCAATAGCCCACTACCACTGCAGTCCTGGTCTTAACTCATTAGCCCACTACCACTGAAGTCTTGGTCTTAACTCATTAGCCCCCTACCTCTTCAGTCCTGGTCTTAACTCATTGGCCAGCTACCATTGCAGTCCTGGTCCTAACTCATTAGCAAACTACCACTGCAGTACTAGTCTTAAGTCATTAGCCAACTAACACAACAGTCCTGTTCTTAACTCACTAGTCAGCTACAACTGCATTAGTGGTCTTAATTGATTAGCCAGCTACCACTGCAGTCCTGGTCTCTACTCACTAGCCAGCTACCATTGCAGTCCTCGTCTCAACTCATTAGCCAACTACCACTGCATTCCTGGTCTTATCTCATTAGCCAGCTACCATTGCAGTCCTGGTCTTACCTCATTAGCCCGCTACCATTGCAGTCCTGGTATTAACTCATTAGCCAGCTACCATTGCAGTCCTGGTCTTAACTTATTAGCCAGCTACCATTGCAGTCATGGTCTTAACTCATTAGCCAGCTACCTTTGCAGTCCTGTTTTTAACTCATTAGCCAGCTACCATTGCAGTCCTGGTCTTAACTCCTTTGCCAACTACCATTGCAGTCCTAGTCTAGAGCTCAATAGCCAACTACCACATCAGTCCTAGTCTTATCTCATTAGCCAGCTACCATTGCAGTCCTGGTCTTAACTCATTAGCCGGCTACCATTGCAGTCCTGGTCTTAACTCATTAGCCAGCTACCATTGCAGTCCTGGTCTTAACTCATTAGAAAGCAACCACTTCAGTCCTGGTCTTAACTCATTAGCGAACTAACACTGCAGTCCTGGTCTTAACTCATTAGCCAGCTACAACTGCATTAGTGGTCTTAAATGATTAGCCAGCTACCACTGCAGTCCTGGTCTCTACTCACTCGCCAGCTACCATTGCATTCCTGGTCTCTACTCACTAGCCAGCTACCATTGCAGTCGTCGTCTCAACTCATTAGCCAGCTACCACTGCAGTCCTGGTCTTAACTCATTAGCCATCTACCATTGCTGTCCTGGTCTTAACTCATTAGCCAGCTACCATTGCAGTCCTTTCTCTACTCACTAGCCAGATACCATTAAAGTCCTGGTCTTAACTCACTAGCCAGCTACCTATGCAGTCCTGGTCTTAGCTCATTGACCAACTACAACTGCAGTCCTGGTCTTAGCTCATTAGCAAGCTACCATTGCAGTCCTGGTTTTAACTCATTAGCCAGCTACCATTGCAGTCCTTGTCTTAACTCATTAGGCAGCTACCACTGCAGTCCTGGTCTTATCTCACTAGCCAGCTACCATTACAGCCCTGGTCTTAACTCACTAGCCAGCTAATATTGCAGTCCTGGTCTTAGCTCATTAGCCAACTACCACTGCAGTCCTGGTCTTATCTCATTAGCCAGCTACCATTGCATTCCTGGTCTCTACTCACTAGCAAGCTACCATTGATCCTCGTCTCAACTCATTAGCCAGATACAATTGCAGTCCTTGTCTAAACTCATTAGGCAGCTACCACTGCAGTCCTGGTCTTATCTCACTAGCCAGCTACCATTACAGCCCTGGTCTTAACTCACTAGCCAGCTAATATTGCAGTCCTGGTCTTAGCTCATTAGCCAACTACCACTGCAGTCCTGGTCTTATCTCATTAGCCAGCTACCATTGCAGTCCTAGTCTTAACTCATTAGCCAGCTACCGCTGCAGTCATGGTCTTAACTCATTAGCCAGCTTCCATTGCAGTCCTTTCTCTACTCACTAGCCAGCTACCATTACAGTCCTGGTCTTAACTCACTAGCCAACTACCATTGCAGTCCTGGTCTTAGCTCAATAGCCAACTACCACTGCAGTCCTGGTCTTATCTCATTAGCCAGCTACCATTGCAGTCCTGGTCTTAACTCATTAGCCGGCTACCATTGCAGTCCTGGTCTTAACTTATTAGCCAGCTACCATTGCAGTCCTGGTCTTAACTCATTAGCCAGCAACCACTGCAGTCCTGGTCTTAACTCATTAGCCCACTACCACAGCAGTCCTGGTCTTAACTCATTAGCCCACTACCTCTGCAGTCCTAGTCTTAACTCATTAGCCAGCTACCATTGCAGTCCTGGTCTTAACTCATTAACAAACTTTCACTGCAGTACTAGTCTTAACTCATTAGCGAACTAACACTGCAGTCCTGGTCTTAACTCATTAGCCAGCTACAACTGCATTAGTGGTCTTAATTGATTAGCCAGCTACCACTGCAATCTTGGTCTCTACTCACTAGCCAGCTACCATTGCATTCCTGGTCTCTACTCACTAGCCAGCTACCATTGCAGTCCTCGTCTCAACTCATTAGCCCACTACATCTGCAGTCCTTATCTTAACTTATTAGCCAGCTACCAATGTAGTCCTGGTCTTAACTCATTAGCCAACTACCACTGCAGTACTAGTCTTATCTCATTAGCCAACTAACACTGCAGTCCTGGTCTTAATTCATCAGCCAGCTACCACTGCAGTCCATTTTTCTACTTACTAGCCAGCTACCATTGCAGTCCTCGTCTCAACTTATCAGCCAGATACCATTGCAGTCCTGGTCTGAACTCATTAGCCAGCTACCATTGCAGTCCTGTCTTAACTCATTAGCCAGCTACCTCTGCAGTCCTTTCTCTACTTACTAGCCAGCTACCATTGCAGTCCTGGTCTTAACTCACTAGCCAGTTACCTCTGCAGTCCTGGTCTTAACTCATTAGCCAGCTACCATTGCAGTCCTTTCTCTACTCACTAGCCAGCTACCATTACAGTCCTGGTCTTAACGCACTAGCCAACTACCATTGCAGTCCTGGTCTTAGCTAATTAGCCAACTACCACTGCATTCCTGGTCTTATCTCATTAGCCAGCTACCATTGCAGTCCTGGTCTTATCTCATTAGCCCGCTACCATTGCAGTCCTGGTATTAACTCATTAGCAAGCTACCATTGCAGTCCTGGTCTTAACTCATTAGCCAGCTACCATTGCAGTCATGGTCTTAACTCATTAGCCAGCTACTTTTGCAGTCCTGTTTTTAACTCATTAGCCAGCTACCATTGCAGTCCTGGTCTTAACTCAATAGCCCACTATCACTGCAGTACTGGTCTTAACTCATTAGCCTACTATTACTGAAGTCTTGGTTTTAACTCATTAGCCCACTACCTCTTCAGTCCTGGTCTTAACTCATTGGCCAGCTACCATTGCAGTCCTGGTCCTAACTCATTAGCAAACTACCACTGCAGTACTAGTCTTAACTCATTAGCCAACTAACACTACAGTCCTGTTCTTAACTCACTAGCCAGCTACAACTGCATTAGTGGTCTTAATTGATTAGCCAGCTACCACTGCAGTCCTGGTCTTAGCTCATTAGCCAACTACCACTGCAGTCCTGGTCTTATCTCATTAGCCAGCTACCATTGCAGTCCTGGTCTTAACTTATTAGCCAGCTATCACTGCAGTCCTGGTCTTAACTCATTAGCCCACTACCACTGCAGTCCTGGTCTTAACTGATTCGCCAGCTACCACTGCAGTCCTGGTCTCTACTCACTAGCTAGCTACCATTGCATTCCTGGTCTCTACTCACTAGCCGGCTACCATTGATCCTCGTCTCAACTCATTAACCAGGTACCGCTGCAGTCCTGGTCTTAACTCATTAAAAAGGTACCATTGCAGTCCTAGTATTAACTCACTAGCCAGCTATTACTGCAGTCCTGGTCTTAACTCATTATCCAGCTACCATTGCAGTCCTTTCTCTACTCACTAGCCAGCTACCATTACAGTCCTGGTCTTAACTGCTTAGCCAACTACCATTGCAGTCCTGGTCTAGAGCTCAATAGCCAACTACCACTGCAGTCCTGGTCTTATCTCATTAGCCAGCTAACATTGCAGTCCTGGTCTTAACTCATTAGCCGGCTACCATTGCAGTCCTGGTCTTAACTCATTAGCCAGCTACCATTGCAGTCCTGGTCCTAACTCATTAGCCAGCAACCACTGCAGTCCTGGTCTTAACTCATTAGCGAACTAACACTGCAGTCCTGGTCTTAACTCATTAGCCAGCTACAACTGCATTAGTGGTCTTAATTGATTAGCCAGCTACCACTGCAGTCCTGGTCTCTACTCACTAGCCAGCTACCATTGCATTCCTAGTCTCTACTCACTAGTTAGCTACCATTGCAGTCCTCGTCTCAACTCATTAGCCAGCTACCACTGCAGTCCTGGTCTTAACTCATTAGCCATCTACCATTGCAGTCCTGGTCTTAACTCATTAGCCAGCTACCATTGCAGTCCTTTCTCTACTCACTAGACAGATACAATTACAGTCCTGGTCTTAACTCACTAGCCATCTACCTATGCAGTCCTGGTCTTAGCTCATTGGCCAACTACAACTGCAGTCCTGGTCTTAACTCATTAGCCAGCTTCCATTGCAGTCCTGGTCTAAACTCATTAGCCAGCTACCACTGCAGTCCTGGTCTTATCTCACTAGCCAGCTACCATTACAGCCCTGGTCTTAACTCACTAGCCAACTACCATTGCAGTCCTGGTCTTATCTCATTAGCTAGCTACCATTGCAGTCGTAGTATTAACTCATTAGCCAGCTACCTTTGCATTTCTGGTCTTAACTCATTAGCCAGCTACCACTGCAGTCCTGGTCTTAACTCATTAGCCCACTACCTCTGTAGACCTGGTCTTAACTCATTAGCCAGCTACAACTGCAATAGTGGTCTTAACTCATTAGCCAACTTCCACTGCAGTCCTGGTCTTATCTCATTAGCCAGCTACCATTACAGTCCTTTCTCTACTCACTAGCCAGTTACCATTGAGTTCCTGGTCTTAACTCACTAGCCAGCTACCACTGCAGTCCAGGTCTTATCTCACTAGCCAGCTACCACTGCAGTCCAGGTCTTATCTCACTAGCCAGCTACCATTGCAGTCCTGGTCTTAACTTATTAGCCAGCTACCACTGCAGTCCTGGTCTTAACTCATTAGCCCACTACCACTGCAGTCCTGGTCTTAACTGATTCGCCAGCTACCACTGCAGTCCTGGTCTCTACTCACTAGCATGTGTTCAGCACGACTAACCGCCTTTACTTTTCACCATTTCATGTCAGGGACTTATTTAACTTGGATTTACTCAGAGGTGACAAAAAGTCCTCCCAATCCGAGTCTTTAGCAAACTTGACTTTCGAATCACTCCTCTAAAGAACTTGTCACAAACTTTCTGACGAACAATGCTACATAAAAACAAACGTTTAGGTGGTTAAGAACATTAAGGAAAGAGAGGATGTTTGCGATGTCCTATAAGTGTGATAGTGATTATAAGAATGAATACGAGAATTCTGGATAGCACTAGACCTGACCTAAAGCTCTGCCACACATGTTTTTACAAAGCTTATATCAACTTATCACTTCGTTTTTCTAATGCAAAGTTTAGCACGTTATTTCTCCCACTGCCCTCTCTCGGATCAAATGAAACTTTGTCGAATTAATAGTGTTCCGAGCCAAATACGAATCAATACAAACAAAAAGTGGATCCAGCATCGCGCTGAAAGGCTGCACAAACAAAACAGGAGGATCCATAATTGTGCTGAAAGACTTGCACAAACAAAACAGGAGGATCCATAATTGTGCTGAAAGACTTGCACAAACAAAACAGGACGATCCAGCATTGTGCTGAGAGACTTGCACAAACAAAACAGGAGGATCCAGCATGGTGCTGAAAGACTGCACAAACAAATCAGGAGGATCCAGCATTGTGCTGAAAGACTTGCACAAACAAAACAGGAGGATCCAGCATGGTGCTGAAAGACTGCACAAATAAAACAGGAGGATCCAGCATTGTGCTGAAAGACTTGCACAAACAAAACAGGAGGATCCAGCATGGTGCTGAAAGACTGCACAAACAAAACAGGAGGATCCAGCATTATGCTGAAAGACTTGCACAAACAAAACATAAGGATCCAGCATTGTGCCGAAAGACTGCACAAACAAAAAAGGAGGATCCAGCATTGTGCTGAAAGACTTGCACAAACAAAACATAAGGATCCAGCATTGTGCCGAAAGACTGCACAAACAAAGCAGGAGGATTCAGCATTGTGCTGAAAGACTTGCATAAACAAAACTGGAGAATCCAGCATGGTGCTGAAAGACTGCACAAACAAAACAGGAGGATCCAGCATTGTGCTGAAAGACTGCACAAACAAAACAGGAGGATCCAGCATTTGCTGAAAGACTTACACAAACAAAACAGGAGGGGTTCAAGGTCACCCTGTCGAACAAGTTCCTGTTCCTAGAAAAGCTGCTTGGAGAGGGGACAATAGAACAGTCATGGCAGATATTGATAGAAACAGTCACCTCAACATGCCAAAAAGTACTGGGTTTCACCCAAGTGTATATACCTGAACTAAAAAAACATTACCTTTGATAGGAGGTAAGGACACCTTGACACACTTGTAACGTTTTGTTGCACGCAATGATTTGACACAAGTCAACAGTTGACATGTTCCCTGTTGGGTAGGAAATGTATATAGGCTATAGACATTTTTTTAAAAATTAGAATTTAGTCCTAATACATTCAGTAGACAGTGGGATCACGGCCAGCAGATTATAGACCATAGGGTAAGACAACTCAAATTACAAAGTTCATACAATTAAAAACAATCATCTTGAACAATTGTTTAACAAAATATTTACATATATTATTTAGCTAGCATTACACACCGTCTGAGCCAATTTAATTTGTTTCAAGGTTTATATTGTTTGTTTTGGCCACTTCTAATAAAACGCTCGGATCTCCCCCTCCCTTTTTTTTTAAAATTGCATCTATTGTATCGCACAGTTCAGAAAGTAGTCAATACTGGCTGGATCCCCCATCTTTATTTTTTTTCCATTTCCAATGAAAGGACCCACATTGAACGCTTCCCTAACATACGTTAAACCCGTGAACTCTAGTATCTGTTATAAAGAATCGGAACGGCCCGCTTTATAATGCCCCCCACACCTACTTTTGCCTTGTGAATTAAATATCATTTTTTTCGCCCCTACCCTGATTATTTATATGGGGTGCATTGTGTGGTTATACGCTCTGGACTGCTGTCTCGAAGCCTGCCACCCGTCGTCCTCCGGAAGGTTTGGGTTGTGATTTGTCATTTCTGAAGAAACATCCGAAACATATAAAACAGTTCAAATTTTAAACCTACATATTTATAATTAAAATTATAATTCTAGATAATAACGTGATAATAATGCCCCGCCCCCTACCCAACCTAAAATAACCCTTAGAACAATTTCCGGGCAATTCAAAAACAAAATATTTGATAGACTGATTTCGAATAGTGCATTGTCCTTCCAAGTGTACGCTTGCATTAAAGAATAACTGATGGGTAAAAATATCTTTTTTTTTTAAATTTGATAATATTTCAACGTACTGATTTGATAATACGATCATCAACTTACTGATAATATAGGTGTTATAAATGTGAACTTTGTAATTCGATAATGTAAATGTCACCGTTTCACAACATAGATGACAACATACTGATTTGATATTATAGATGACAACATACTGATTTGATAATATAGAAAACAACATACTGATTTGATAATATAGAAGACAACATACTGATTTGATAATAAAGAAGACAACATACTGATTTGATAATATAGAAGACAACATACGAATTTGATATTATAGATGACAACATACTGATTTGATAATATAGAAGACAACATACTGATTTGATATTATAGATGACAACATACTGATTTGATAATATAGATGACAACATACTTATTTGATAATATAGAAGACAACATACTGATTTGATAATGAAGAAGACAACATACTGATTTGATAATAAAGAAGACAACATACTGATTTGATAATATAGATGTTAACTTACTGATTTGACAATATAGATGTACTCAGATTTCCCAGAATCAGGTGTTATGACCAAACCTTTTCTGTAGATGAAAGGCTACATGGTACTAACAGAAGTAAAACTTCCAGTGTAATATTTTTTTTATTTGGATACAAGTTGAAGAAGAATATCTCATGTTGGTTTATCAAAAAAAGGGAATCAACCTAATTAGGTCAACTCCCGTGTTTTGTACCTGTAGTAGAAAAGAATCACCTTTCCTTCATTATTTTCGATCAGTTCTTGCATTGGGAAATATTTCATGAAGTCCATTTGGCTAAAGAACACAAATCATTTAAATATATCAGTGTAAAATGTGTGTAGACATTATTATCATTCTAAAGGACAGGTATATTGAGTGATCACAAAACTTACAATAGATTGTTTCTCCCGCTGTTCAAACTTTGAGTTCTTTCACATTTGAAAATTAGGAAGAAATAAAACGTATAAAATATTTGCTAGGAAAAGGCAAGAAAAAAATAAATGTTCTGCTCAGCCAAACGAAATTTCATATTTTGCAATAAGTTGTACAGTTTTTTAGCGGCCCCCGTAAGGGGAAAGACCGCTATTAAGTTTATTCACACTCACATCTCGAAAACTAGAAGAGAAATAAAAAATATTATTTCACCATGCGGCTTGAAAAGTTTAGGTGCAACGGCTACTTTTTGTTTTCTAAAAGCAAACCGTTTACTTCATAAAATTAATTATGCAAGCGATTTTTTTCATAAAAATACACCAATTCTAAAACAATAACGTAATTGTAAGGGAGGCAATGTTACAATATGTTAACAGACGGCACTCTGGCGTGTATTTTTAGTATCACTAAGTAGAATATACCGTAGCATGTACAAGAAATGTTCACAACAAATATAAATATTAGTTAAAGGTTTTTTTTTCTGCTAAAATTAAAAGAAAATATTTATGTTTGTTTATAAAGGCTAAGATTGCACTTTATATGTAAATACCACGCACATTTTTTTAAAATGGACTTTTTATGCAGCGACTTTCGTGCAGTAGCGTAACGCCGTGACATGCTATGGTGCTAGACCAATTCCTTAAAAATTTTTAAATAATCAGATTTTATTTAATTTTTGTTTAGTGCTCCCATCACGTTAAAAGCCACTTATTTTTGTGCGTTTTGTCTGTTTGTCGGTCTGTCCGTCACGATTATATAATAAAAAAAAACACTAAATGTTATTGAAAATCTGATTTAACCTTGTTCCTTCCAAAACACTGCAATAGTCTATAATAGATTGCCAACGAATGTTTGTTTGCTCTTCTAACTTATATTACATGTAATTTCCGTGCTATGAACTATGAAGAACTATGAAGTTGTTCCGGATATTGTTTTATAAAAAAAATATGTCAAACGATTATTTGAAATATTATCATTGACTTACATTACCCTTATATTCTTGGACAATAAATCACTATAGTTTAATCATCGATATCCAATTGTTCCGTATTTTCAACTTAAAACAAATTTATGTCAAATGATTTTTTTTTCAAAAAAATGGACAATAGGTTGCTCAGGATTTTAAAATAAGAAAGTAATTTACAAGAAACGATTATTGAAAAATAATTTTTAGACTTATGTTACATTGAATTTTCTTGCTAAAACATAACAGTTTTTTTTTAATCTGTAAAGAATGTACCAGATTTGGTTTTGAAAAAGAAATCAAACTACATTTCTTAAATTTTCTTACAAATCATCTCCAAAATTGTTCCGAATTTTATATGAAAAATCTACTATCAAAAATAACTGTTTGAAATCCCTCTTCTAATAAATAAAACAAATAATCTTCTTCTCATTTACGAATATCGGTTGTTCCGAATTTTTATGAAAAACATTCTAACTCTGTAAAATCGCAATTATGTCGTACATTACATTGAATTTTCTCGCTAAACGTTTTAAAATCAATTTTCGTTAATATTATTTTCCAATTCATAAGGAAAAAACTTCCTAACACTACAAAAAGGTATACAAATCTCTCCACGAGGCTACGGTACATCTAATTTTCATATGAGACCATTCCAAAATGTTTATTAACGGTCTTAGATTTTTCTAAAATTCTCTTTTTCTCTACTATATATACAAACATCCGAACAATCTATTATAGATACTTAAAACTATTGCAATGTTTCGGAGGGAAAAATTAAAGTTTAATCAAATTTTCAATAGCTTTTCGAAATTAACATGAAGGACAAAGAGACTGACAGACAAAACGCACAAAAAATGCGGCTTTAAACCTTATATATATATTAATAAAAACTTATTTTTGTTACCAGCCCATTGTGACGTAATGGAATTTTTTTTCTTTGACGTCATATGAATGAATTCTTTAAATGTAATGCTAAAAAAAACTCGGTCTATGAACACTCGATAACTGGCTCGTATGGATGAAACATTTTTTAGTCTAACTAGGCCGTGTGACGTAGTGGTTGTTTTTTTCCTTTGACGTCATATGGAATTAATTCTTTAAATGAAATGCTAAAACCAATGTCAAGGATCCCTCGACATCTTGCTCGTATTGATGAGATATTTTTTTAGTCTAACTAGGCGTAGTGGATTTTACATTCCTTTGACGTCATATGGAATGAATTCTTCAAATGAAATGCTTAAACAACTCGGTATAGTAATGTTTATTAAACCTTGTAATCTGACTCGTATTTTAAAAAAGACATGATAGCTAGATTTAGATTTAATCTGATTTTTTAAACTAGATCTAGATTTTTACATCATATCTAGATTTTTAAACTAGATCTGGATTTATATTCTAATTAAAATCGTTGTAGAGTTTAGATCTAGAATTTCTAGGTCTAGTTTAGACTGATATAGACTAGATCAAGATATAGAATTTCAATTTCTAGACTTAAAGTGTAGATTTTGATTTCCAAACGTCTAGATCAATATTGCAATGTTATAATATACTAAAAACTAATCTACTATTTTTAAATTTAATGTTGCATTCAGTCTATTGATAGATAATCTAGGATTTTTATTGCATAAATCTAATCTAAATTACACCTAAATTATTCCAAATTTATATTATAGATCTAGATCTAGTAAATATAGATCTTAAGAGTGCTAAACAGAAGATTACTTGATGTAGATCTACTTCCTAATTCTAGTTCCGTTTAAATAAAAAGGCCAATACTCTGTTGATAACTGTGCTAAGACATCGAAGTACAAGCACGATACATCTGTTCTTTTCTTTTTTTTTCAATTACAAATCAATGCTGAAAGATTATCTAAAATCCCTCGTCCGATATATTCTACATATTCGGTAGACGCCATGCCGTAATGTGTAATATATCTCTTTATCAATAATAGACTATTAGTTAAATAGTTTGTAACCAGTTTGTTATTAAGTTAAGAGCAATGCCTGGTCATGGGGTTAGCGTGCTGAACTGATTATCTCGACGGTCCCGGGTTGTTTGTTTTACATGTTTCGGATGTCCCTTCAGAGTTGAAGATAGTTTACTTTCTAGTCCAAACCTGCCGCAGGGCGACGGGTGATGGGAGCGGGGCAGGGTTTGAACCAGGGACCATCGATAAATCCTAACGACATTCCAGCGAGAAAACTGCATGAACAGGCAGGGTTCATACCATGCTCACTGTCATCCACCGTCGTCCAGCGAGAAGTTAATTATTTTTAACTTAGAAGGAAAATCCGAAACATGTAAAACAGACAAAAAAAAAAACAACATTTTTTACAACGGCAAATGAATCTTTGAAACATTATTATTTTTGACCATCAAAATTATATTACGTCTTGAATATTCCTTGCGAATAGGCGGATTTGACAGGGATCCGACTCCGACGGACCGCCTCTGAGTTTGTGTGATAACACAAACTCTCTTTGTAATCTTGTTTAAATTTAATTTTGAGCTACAGTCCCGCGTTCCCTCTAAATTTGACATACTCTGAAAATCGTTTCAATAAAAGAAAGTTTGTGTACAAAGACATCATTTTAGTTTAAGTTGGTAGATCCTTCATTCCGGCGAACAAGACCAAACCAGCGCAGGCAGCGTTGTCTGAGGATTGCAAAGATGCTGGGAAGACCCGTTTGAGCAAGGATTTTAGTGCTGCACACTCGCGCCATATGATTTTCAAGATCATTCCAAGGCAGCGAAAGTGGAATGATATTAGTCCTCTCTCTCTTGCTTTCTCTGAATTGGTACTGCCGTACAGTAGCAAGCTCAAATTACATGCCATTTTATTTTCACTGTAGTGAGCTATTGGTTTTTCAAAACTCTTGATCTGAGTCTAGCGAAAGTCGATGCAGCCTTCTCTATGCTTTTTTTTATCTTCTCTTTTAGAGACAGTTTCTCTTGAATTGTAGATGCAAGGTAGCAGAATTCTTTCACAGCATCTAGCTTGTTATCATCAAAATAGGACGGTTATTGTGCAGTTCAATGGCGCCTGCTACGAAAGTTTCAGCATAAACATTGGAGTTAAACAAGGATGTGTCCTGGTCCCAACCCTCTTTAGAATAAATACTCTTTTCACTGCTAATCCACAACGCGTTTGACAAATCCATCAATCTATCACCATTCAAGATTCGATGTCAAACTTCTAAATATTGACAGCCTGAGGGCAAAAATCAGAACCACCCTCGTAAGAGATTTGCTATTCACGGACGATGCAGCGGTAGTGGCACACTCACAAGAGGAACTTCAGTCACTAATGTCCCGCTTCTCTCAGGTCTGTAAAGAGTATAGGGCTAGCACAAACAAAACAAACGTTATGGGGCCACCTGCTAGTGCACCACCCTCCAGTCTATTGTATATAAGGACAACATCATGTACGTTTAAGTAGGCAGGTCAACATAAGCAAAGACGCCTTAGTGTTGATAGTGTATTCTATTCTTACTGTGTGGTATAAATAAATAACGACGAATCTGGTTCAAGATGATTTCAATGTATCAACTGAATATCAATCATTTCATTCAATGTTTCGTCAAGATATTAAGTATTATTGCATTAGTTACTAACAAAAAGTTTTAATCTCAGCCAAACCTAAGCATGCGAATATGATCTGGATTTTCGTCTGGAGAGCTGCAGTAGTTACAGATTCGGTAATAGTCATCTATATTGACTGACAGGAGTGTACATTTGACTATCGAAGTGACAGAGTAGCCCCGGTTTCCTCGATTTGAGATGCCTTCTTCCTAAAAAATAAAATTGAATTTTTTGTAAAAGTTTTCATCAACTCACTCTGTCTGTGTGAAAAAAGTTTGAACACGTTATTTCTCCCAAACCCAATCTCGTTAACTTAGACTTAGATCCTCTCGCACGTGCATTGGCGGCAAGCTGTCTCCATAAAGATTTGTCACTGACAATGACTGACGCCTCTTTCCACCTGATTTCCTGATTTTCTGCTCTTAGATCTTCCATGAAGGTGTGGCGCCAAGTTATACGTCGAGGTCCCTGTTTGCGCTTTCCTCGTATTGGCCTCCATAGCAATGCAACTCTTTATACCCGTAATTCTGTTAGAGGACATGTCATGTAAATCTCATGCGAAGCTCGGTCACAACCTGATTAAATGATCGAGTCCCAGTTCGACACAGGATTTGTTTGTTTTAGACATAGACTAAACAGACTAATTAAAAAAGCATCGTATGTCACTCGAACACAGCTACCATCTCTCTTGAAGAGCTTTTTCATGAAAGATGCCTTTCCAAATCACTCACGATTCTTAAAGATAACCTGCACCAATTAAACCACTGTTACATCAAATCTGAACGAAGTGGTCGTCTCCTTTCCATTACGACTAAAACAGAAAGATTTAAAAGCTACTTTATCCCACTTTCGGTCAGAGTGTTACAATCATTTGTCGTTATCGAAAAGTACACAGATCCATAAAGCGCTGGTTGTGAGTGTGTGCTTGTGTGAATGTGTGAATGTTGTTCGTATTTGCATCTACATTGTTATTGTACAGTAGTTAAGCTGAGATTGTCAATTGCAGTCAAACTGAATTTCTATATTTTTGCTCCAGTAAAAATTACCTTATCTTATTATCTTATTTTATCTCTTTGACTGGCTCCTAAAATCCGTCTTAGCCATTTTAGTAGAGCCACATTTAGTCTTTCTCAATTTTGTTAGATGACTTCCATGTCTCGTAAGCATACGTTGCTATTGAGATGACATTTGTGTTAAGTAGGTGGTTTTTGTTGCGCCAGTTAGGGAATAAATATCAACGACATTGTGAAGGTTTAACTTATTTCTGTTTTACCAGATCAGAAATTTTACAAGACCAAAATAAATGTCGTCATCTGCATCAAGTCTACTTCTGTATTTAACAAGTTGGATAAATGTTTTGGGCTTTCTTGATTCAGTTTACATAGGTCGTTGTTAATATCAAACTGACTTTTTTCAGTTTTTTCAGATTCATTGATTCTGATAATAGAACGTCGTTACAAATGACTCATTGTGGTTTCTCAGTTCTTGCTTTAACCATTGAAGTAAGACCACAACGTCTAAAATCGCCATTATAATTTCTTTTCTTAACGATCAAGTCCACTTTCTTCCCTCTTACTACTTGATATAGATGAGTATTGCAATATAAAAGTGACGGCACAAGTTGGCTTTCTGTCAGGTGTCTTCCTGAGGATTGCTCTCGTAACAAACTAGAGGAGACGATTTAGCGAATGCCTTGAAGACAAATTACAACTGATGGAGCCAGAATTATGATAGGAAAAAATAAAGGAGAAACTGCGATTCTCCACGAAATGCTTACATTTCACTGCATACTACATCAAGAATAGCTTGTCAGAAGCATTCTACCATCGTCAGTTTAAAGAATTCTTAAACGAAATGGAGACTCAATATTCCGACCTTCTTCCCAACAAAGCGCGATGGGTTTCTAAAGATATGGTTGTTGAAACTTCTAGCTTTGTCTTTGATTGAAAAAAAAACATCCCTATTTGTATATGGGCGACTCACCATGACTTAGAGAATGATAAATGGTTGCAAAAATGTTACTTTATGGTGGTTATCACAGCGAAATCAAATGATCTTAATCTAAAACTACAAGAAAATGAAAACACAGCCAATGTTTTGGTACAAGATAAGAGCGGTGGCTGTGCAGTAAAGCGCTTGGCTTCCGAGTCCCGAGTTAGAATCGTGGTGAAGACTGGGATTTCATTCTCTGAATATTTTTGACCCTTCTAAATCCACACCTAACATTAGTTCGGGAAAGTAAAGGCGGTTGGTCGTTTTGCAGTCCACATGACACCCTTGTTAATCGCAGGCCATAGAAAGAGATGACCTTTAGATCATCTGCCCTACAGATCTCAAGGTCTGAAAGGGGATTTTTACTTATTCAGAGCGGTAAATGACTTCATTTTCACTTTCTAAGGCAAGCTCGCGATAAAACCAGTGCAACTGTTGACAGGAATTACTTTAGCACAGTTATGGAGTGATCGTTAAATGAACTTGTGTGTTACCCGTGCTATCGTGCTAGTGTTTGTAATCGTGTTCGCATTATCGTAGTCTGTGAATCGTGACCAGTCTGTACTGTGTTATTGTGTGTATCAGTCGTGTTGTATTGAAATAAAGCCTTGTTTCTAAGGTTAGGAATTGATTTAGTATATTACAATTTATTTCAATAAAACCATTTTTAAATGGACAAGTTTTTGCGTCCCAATAGACTGGATGCTGATCCTAGTTCAACTAATGCTTCAGTTACATGGAAACATTGGATTTCTTGTTTTGACAGATTCGCAACGAAGGTAGGGGCTAGTGAAAGCGAACAGTTTGACCTGCTATGCAACTTTGTGTCTCCATCCTTACATCAGTATATTTCTACCTGTTCTAAATACTCAGAAGCAAAATCTATTCTTGAGAATTTATTTGTGAAGGCCCCTAATGAAACATTGGCCAGACATTTGCTTGCAACTTGCAAACAAGAAGTCGATCAAAGTCTTGATCAATTTGTACACAAGCTGAGAGTGTTGGCCAGAGATTGACAGTTCCGAGCTGTTAGTGCTGACAAAAATGAAGAGGACGCCATTCGCGATGCCTTCGTTAGCGGCATGTGTTCGAGTGTAATTAGACAGAGGCTACTTGAGAAAAGATCCCTTGACTTGAAAATGGCTTTAGATATTGCCAAGCCACTCGACATGGCCCAAAAAGAATCCAGTTCGTTTAGTTCTCCTTCTTAGTTGGTAGAGCCATCTCTTTCGTCATCGGCAATCTCAACCGAAGAAATGGTGGACTCAGAAACAATCGCAACAGTGAATACTAAATGTTTCTTTTGCGGAGGTAGTCGGCATCTCAGAGCGAAATGCCCTGCCAAAGACTGCATGTGTCATTCTTGCGGGAAAAATGGACATTTTTCGAAGGTTTGCAGGTCTCGCAACACACCTATAACCAAAACAAAAGTCAAACATCTCCTAGCTACGAGATTAAAAGACAATCTTGTAGAGATTGTATCTGCATTAAGGACTCTACACATCTAACATCACTAATTGCTACTTCGTCTGTACCTGTTTTAACTAAATCAACAGTACACATCTCTGTAAATGGCGTGAACCTAAAAGCCCTAATTGATGCAGTTAGCGGGGAAAGTAACATTTCTTCAAACATACCAAGAGAGTATGATTGGTCAGTGACACGTTCAAAGCACAAAATTTCTATGGCGTCATCTCAACTGTCAAGCGTCACAAGAGGCCACATGTTTGCATCGCTAAAATACAAAGGGGAAGTTTACAATCAATTCAAACTTTCGTTACTAGATGAGCTTTTCACTGATGTAGTGCTTGGGTTGGATTTTCTCGCATTACACAAAGAACTGATAATTCCATTCAACGGTGGTCGACCTGCATTTCATGTTTGCTCGCTCAATGCTGTTAAGGTAAAGGCACCACAATTGTTTGCAAATTTATCCCCTGACTGCAGACCTATTGCTACTAAATCTTGTCGTTACTGCTTCCAAGACACACAATTTATCAAAGCTGAAGTTGAGAAATTGATACGAAACGGTATCATTGAACCTTCCAAATCACCTTGGAGAGCTCAAGTCTTTGTCACGACCAATGAGCGGCACAAAAAGCAAATGGTCGTTGATTATAGCCAAACTATAAATAGATTTACTTACCTGGACGCTTACCCAATGCCAAGAGTGGATGAAATGGTGGAGAAAATTTCCAGGTATGAAATCTTTAGCACATTGGATCTGGAGAGTGCTTATCACCAAATACCTATCTAACAAAGCTTTCGAAGCTTGCGGTAAACTCTACCAGTTTTGCAGAATACCCTTTGGGGTCACTAACGGTGTAGCTTGCTTCCAGAAAACCATAGACACTATTATAGAAAAAGAAAAGTTGTCTGACACGTTTGCCTATGTCGACAATGTAACAATATGTGGTACAGATGTAGACTCACATAACAAAAATCTGTTGCGTTTTTTAGAAGGTAGCTCTGGAATACGGAATAACTTTCAACGAAAGTAAAAGTGTATTTCCTACTAAGAAGGTAAAGCTGCTTGGATATGAAATATCCAAAGGACATTTGAAGCCGGACCCTGATAGATTTCAAGCTCTGCGAGATTTGCCACCTCCAAAAGATCTGAAGTCTCAGAAAAGGATTGTAGGACTTTTTGGCATATTATGCTCACTGGATACCCAATTTCTCCGACAAAATGTATCCTATAGTGAAAAATCACATTTTTCCTTTACCTACAGAAGTAAAAACAGCGTTGGAAGACTTGAAACAAGAATTGCAGAAAGCAGCAATTTTCACCATAAAGTATGACCATCCTCTAATTGTGGAAATAGACGCTTCTGACATCGCAGTAGCAGCCACTTTAAATCAGGATGGAAGACCTATTGCATTCTTCTCTAGAACTCTTTCACCTAGTGAAAGGCATCAATCTGCCATAGAGAAAGAAGCAACTGCAATAATTGAAGCTATACGCAAATGGAAGCATTATTTGTGTGGCAATCCTTTTACCCTTATTACGGACCAGCGGTCTATTTCATATTTAAAGACACTCATGACAAGAAAATTAAAAACGATAAGATACAAAGGTGGAAATTGGAACTGGCAGGCTTCAAGTTTGATATACAGTATACAGTAAGTATACGCCAACACAGCAGCAGACACCTTGTCTAAAGGGCACTGTGCAACCATGACGAAACAAAGTAGCCTGAAGACGTACCATGACTACCTGTGTCATTCAGGTGTCACTAGACTTCTACATTATGTCAGGTCAAAGAACTTACCCTTCTCTGTTGAAGAGGTCAGACAGACCATTCAACAATGCAGAACCTGCAATAGAATTAAACCGCAATTCTATAAGGAATTTGCAGGTACGCTCATAAAGGCCACACAGCCGTTTGAAAGAATTAGTGTTGACTTTAAAGGTCCTTTGCCAACAGCTACTCGGAACAAGTTTTTATTAACAATGATTGACGAATATTCGCGGTTTCCATTCGCTTTTCCCTGTCCTGATATGACATCTAAGACAGTGATAAAGTGCTTCGACCAGTTATTTTTCCTCTTTGGAACACCCAGTTACATCCACTCTGATCTTGGCACATCATTTATGTCCATAGAAACTACAGAATATCTACATTCTAAGGGCATAGCCACTAGCAGGACATCGCCCTACAATGCAAAAGGAAATGGGCAAATAGAAAAGCTGAATAAAACATTGTGGCAGGCTATTTTATTAGCATTGGACTCAGGGAAGTTGGAACTATCGCAGTGGGAATCTGTGTTGCCTAAGGCACTTCATTCAATTCGATCATTACTGTATACTTCTACTAATGAAACTCCACACGAACGGATCTTCAAATTCAACAGAAGATCGCCAACGGGAACATCCTTGCCTACTTGGCTACAGAACCCAGGGTTCTAAAATTACTGAAAACTAAAAACTAAACTAAAATCACCTGTAAGATCTTCAAAATTTGACCCATTGGTACAAGAGGTTGAACTTATTAGCTGCAACCCACAGTACGCCCATATACGATTTTTAAACGGCCGGGAAGAGACAGTGTCGCTTAGGCACCTGGCGCCGAAGGAAAGTTCCACTAACGACTATTTCGAACCAGAGAACGGTATTCTGCCTCAAGAGGTCGGTGACTCTTTGGATCTCTCACCAGGGAGTCGCTACGTGCCTGAAACTATCAGTAATTCACAGAATCCCACCCCAATGATGTACAACCAGCCAGAAGTCATCAGTGACTCACTGGGGAGCCACCCAATGCCAGAGGCCAATATTGACTCGAGTCCCGTACATGACAGTTACGACTTGCAAGGAGAAAAGTCAACGCCAGAGACACCTCCGGATCCTTCCCTTCATACGCATGGTTATAATCTAAGACCCAGAAAGAAATAAAGAAGGGGTGAATGGAGTGATCGTTAAATGAACTTGTGTGTTACCCGTGCTTGTAATCGTGCTAGTATTTGTAATCGTGTTCGCATTATCGTAGTCTGTGAATCGTGACCAGTCTGTACTGTGTTATTGTGTGTATCAGTCGAGTTTTATTGAAATAAAGCCTTGTTTCTAAGGTTATGAATTGATTTAGTATATTACAAGTTATTAAATAAAAAAACGAGGAATTTTCTGAGAGATTTGAGCTATTCAAAACCAACCAAACCATTCTACCATTTATAGTAAATCCCTTCAGTAACAAAATCCACATTGAGCTATTTGGAATTGATACTGGACTTTAAAAAGTAAAGCTTTGTGGAGTGGAGAATTTACAGAGTTGAAAAGCAAGCTGAAAGAGTTGAGGGTCCAGACATGTATGTACGTAACGCAATCAAAGTGGACAACTTTCAAAGAAATGCCGCAAAGTGAGGCACTTATATTCGACGCATGGAAAAGTCTTCCAGTTTGCTACAGTGAGGTGAAAAGGTTTGCATTTGAAGTACTGACTATTATCGCATGGACATATTCGTGCGAGCAAGTTTGTTCTCTTGCATGAACACAAGTCAAAGTAACGTAAGAAGCCAATGGAACATGTAGAGTCGTGTTTGAAACTAAAAACAATAAGTGTCGAGACAAATGTATCCAAACTTTCTAAAAACCAAAGCCATCGATCCCATTGAATTTGTTTGCTCAATTGCTTTGTTATTAAAGTGCAAGTTAGTGTTGTATGTAAATGTTTAATTCTTTTAATGCGAATAGGGTCTGGGCAGCTGGACAAATGTCTGTTAGGGTTTCTTGGAGTTTGCGTTCTCCCTGCGAAGCTCGACATGTAAAGTTCGTGCCAAACATCTGGGTGCAGCCATCAGGATTCGAGTTCCTCTCATCAGCACTGACAGATTGACAGATGTCTTTAATGTCCTCAGCTACAGGCTTGAGGTAAGACACAACGTTGTCTTGTTCTGTCTGGCTGATGGAGGCACTCATTTCTGCAGCAAAAGCGTTAGCGTTGGTTGAGCTATTGGTCTCGGACTCTTCTCTGATTTCTTCATCTGTCTCTTTCTGCGAGTCACCCTTGATCACATTCGGAAAGCCAGCGAGAAATGTGATCAAGAGTTCTACCACATCGGGTTCGAGTTCAAAGAGGTACGTGTTCGGATCTTCCTCTTCATCCACAAGGGCTTGCCGGAGACGTTCTTTAAGAGTTTCATTGTTTCTTTCAAAGCATTTCACTCCAAGACACCAAAGCTCTTGTTTTAATTCTTTTAGATTCAGTTCATCCAGCTTTTTCACAGAAGCCATAGGAAATCCCACTTCTGACACCAGTGTTACGACTCTCTCTCCTAATCAGGCCTTCTGTAAACACTGCTAAACACAACACAACACATCAAGAACTTGACAACAAGGCTCCAAATAATCTGGTACTTTAATAAGGGTCAAATCAAACAGCCAATACGACACTATTGGCAACACAATCAACTACTCCAACGTTAGACCGTATATCACTGTACTAAACTCATAACTCTGCTGTCTCTTCCTGGACTCGTACGTTTCACTGGAGGACTGAACCAGGACCGACTTCATGGCTGACTAACAGTCCCGGTCTCATCGCTCTCCGGTCTTGAACTGCCGACTTACTGTGTCTCTGGTCTGCGCAGGCTTATGATCAGATGACCATGACACGGGCGCTATCCACGTGCAAAGTTCATGCCAGTACTGTCCCTTGCCTTTCAATATAGCACGCTAGACTGTATTGCTGGCCCGTGTCACCAATGTCAGCTGATCACACACAGTTAACCCTTTTGCGTCGCGAGTAGGGTTATAACAATATGCATGTTTTTCGTATTTCATATATAAATAAATATATTTATTTCTTATGAATAAATAGATTCGTTTTTTTTTTCAAAGAAATTTACTTATGCGAGTACTATTTATAGTTGGCAAGAAAAAACTTTGTGGCTCTTTAAAAACTTTAAAATTTTGTAAATTATAATTTTGGCTCTTCGGACTCAAAAGGTTGCCGACCCCTGACCTAGACTATAACTTGATAGTGCAGGACTAATTATAAACGGATTTGGTTTTCAATTTCATGAGTAAATCTTCCCCATGGAACTGAATCCGCAATGGTGTAACCGTTATGTCTCGATACCCCGTTTGATGAACAGTCATTTAAACTGTTACAAATACTGATTCTGCGAGAATTAAAGTTTGGAATGATTCTAATTCAGTTGTTTACAACATTTATTCTCAAAAGACAAATATAGTAAAAAAAAAATGTAGTTACCCATGAAAAGTTTTGCTCCATGTCAAGTTTTTTATTTTCTATGGTCTTAGGCGACCCCTGGATATTCGTCTTTCGACCCCCAACGGGGTCGCGACCCACAGGTTGAGAACCCCTGCCTTAGACACTTCCACAGTCTTATGTTGCTACTCATTCAGCCTAATCACCTCCTCTAGTGCCACGTAGCATTCCTGGGGTTGATATGTCCTACAATGTTATTGCTCTCTCTCGACCATCTGTTGATTCAAGTGTCATCTTGTATCTGCTACAGCTCTCAGTTTGGGGACCAAGCAGTGGTTGATTATTTAAACGTTCTTTTCAATTTACACGTATTCTACTTGCTTAGGCTGCTTTAGTCAAAATGGGACACAAAAATCAAATCTACTAACATAATTCTGCAAATGTTTAGAAATTGAAAACTGCTTTTCAGAGGAAGGAAAGATAAAGTTAGCCCTTGCAGACCAATGGCGACACATCAAGTAAATCTCATCTGTTTCTATGGCCGACAGTTCACGAGGGTGTCTTGTGCCTTGTACAAACGTCTTTCCTTCCCTGTTCTTCAGGGACTTATACAATTGATGGAGACAGGGAAGAGCATCCAAACAAAACAAAAACTGAAATTGTTATTTTTATTTTGTTTGGCAGAAAAATAATTATATGTTAATTGTTATTTATCTTTTTCATGAGCTCGCACTTATGAGATCCGATATACAACTTGTTATTTGCGAATCACTCTGACGCTACTCTAGGATCAACTGACTATTTTAGGCTGATGCTTTCTTGGGATTCGGAGAATGTTCAATTGTGAAATCTATTTTCATCTTGGCATAGATTTTTATTGACAAGCCTCTAAATACTTAAAAGTACTTCTGTATGACTACAACTCTTGTAAAACATGTCTGATTATAATGGAAAGGCTAACAAAATCTCACCCCAAACATTTCATCCTTGTCAAAAACCTTTAGGACTTTGAATTTGGATCTGTGTTCAAATGCTGGAGAACCGATGAGTTTGACAGCCACCACTGACAAAGAGTAACACAAAAATTAAGATAAATAGTTAAAAGCATGTTAATTGATAACGGAAGTGAGGATACTGTTTAGAAATATACTTAACAAACACACACACGCTTACAGTCACGTGACTTGAATTGACCTTGTGTATCCCACAACCACACGTTTCTGAGCAGCTTTGTTCATCTACTTTCATGTCATTTCATTTCCTCAGCTTTACTGATGACTGAACTAGTCCAGGTTTTCTTGGGTCTGCCCACTTTCTTGTGGATTACAATCAAGTATCTGCCTTGCAACTTTAGTAGCTGGTTTTCCCAAAGTTTATCCTAGCCAGCTCCATTTTCCCCTTTAAAAATTTTGGGCTTTGGGTTTCTGGTTGGTTCTAACCTACAACTTGAGGCCACCTGTTTCCCAACATCCTGAGTAAATAACTATTGGCTAAGTCTGGAGTATTTTTTTATATTTGTTTTTGTGATTCTCCATGCCTCGGAACCATATAGAAGAACAGACTTAAAATGTGTGTTTAAGATTCAGATCCTTGGTCTGTAAGGTCGTGATGTAAAGACATACACATTTTTTTTGGTGAGAATCCAGCTGAAGATCCATCGAATGTAAATAAATTGTGTTAAATGTTTTAATTTCCTTGGTTGTATTTCACGATACACAATGTTTATGTACAATTTCTTCATGATTTCTCTAACCCTGGCTAAATAATTTACAATTACATTCACGTTACTTACACTTACATTCAAGCTACTTACACTTACATTCAAGCTACTTACACTTACATTCAAGCTACTTACACTTACATTCAAGCTACTTACACTTACATTCAAGCTACTTACACTTACATTCAAGCTACTTACACTTACATTCAAGCTACTTACACTTACATTCAAATTACTTACACTTACATTCACGTTACTTACACTTACATTCAAGCTACTTACACTTACATTCAAGCTACTTACACTTACATTCAAGCTACTTACACTTACATTCAAATTACTTACACTTACATTCACGTTACTTACACTTACATTCAAGCTACTTACACTTACATTCAAGCTACTTACACTTACATTCAAGCTACTTACACTTACATTCAAGCTACTTACACTTACATTCACGTTACTTACACTTACATTCACGTTACTTACACTTACATTCAAGCTACTTACACTTACATTCACGTTACTTACACTTACATTCAAGCTACTTACACTTACATTCACGTTACTTACACTTACATTCAAGCTACTTACACTTACATTCACGTTACTTACACTTACATTCACGTTACTTACACTTACATTCACGTTACTTACACTTACATTCAAGCTACTTACACTTACATTCACGTTATTTACACTTACATTCAAGCTACTTACACTTACATCCACGTTACTTACACTTACATTCACGTTACTTACACTAACATTCACGTTACTTACACTTACATTCACGTTACTTACAGTTACATTCAAGCTACTTACACTTACATTCACGTTATTTACACTTACATTCAAGCTACTTACACTTAGATCCACGTTACTTACACTTACATTCACGTTACTTACACTAACATTCACGTTACTTACACTTACATTCACGTTACTTACACTTACATTCACGTTACTTACACTTACATTCACGTTGCTTACACTTACATTCACGTTGCTTACACTTACATCCACGTTACTTACACTTACATTCACGTTACTTACACTTACATTCACGTTACTTACACTTACATTCACGTTACTTACACTTACATTCAAGCTACTTACACTTACATTCAAATTACTTACACTTACATTCACGTTACTTACACTTACATTCAAGCTACTTACACTTACATTCAAGCTACTTACACTTACATTCAAGCTACTTACACTTACATTCACGTTACTTACACTTACATTCACGTTACTTACACTTACATTCACGTTACTTACACTTACATTCACGTTACTTACACTTACATTCAAGCTACTTACACTTACATTCAAGCTACTTACACTTACATTTACGTTACTTACACTTACATTAACGTAACTTACACTTACATTCACGTTACTTACACTTACATTCAAGCTACTTACACTTACATTCAAGCTACTTACACTTACATTCAAGCTGCTTACACTTACATCTACGTTACTTACACTTACATCTACGTTACTTACACTTACATTCACGTTACTTACACTTACATTCACGTTACTTACACTTACATTCACGTTACTTACACTTACATTCAAGCTACTTACACTTACATTCAAGCTACTTACACTTACATTCACGTTACTTACACTTACATTAACGTTACTTACACTTACAACCACGTTACTTACACTTACATTCACGTTACTGACACTTACATTCCCGTTACTGACACTTACATTCACGTTACTTACACTTACATTCAAGCTACACTTAGATAAAGTTAATTACACTGACTTTTTGCTATAGCCAATTACGTTTAGATGAAGTTAATTACTTTTAAAGTTACTCAAATAAGATAAAGTTACACTTGTATAAAGTTTCATTTCGATAAAGTTACTCTTAGATAAAAAATACATTTAGATAAAGTTACTTAATGAAAAGCAAGGGCCTACTTAAATAAAGTTACAATTATATTAAGTAACACTTGTATAATTTTACAAATTGATAAAGTTACACTTAGATAAAGTTGTATTTAAATAAGTTACTTACACTTGCATATATTTCTTTATACGTTGCTAACGTTGCTCACACTTACATTTAATGACTGGTATTTAAAATAAAGCACTAACACACCTTTACGTTATTGAAGATTAAAGTCATTTCAGGTTAATAACACAACTTATCTACGAGTATAGAGCTCAATAAAATGTATTACCTTTGCCTGTGATAAGGAAGTAAAAACTATCAGCAATGTGGCCTTCCCTGATAATGACTTTGTCTGCTGGAACTCTGTCAGAGAAATGAAAAACGTCTCTTTATTTCTAGTAGCCTTCATGAGGCCTTGACCTTCCCCAGATAGAGAAAAAAAAAAGAGAATGCCTGAGGTTTTCTATTTAAAATATTTGATTGCCAAGGATAAGTATATAGAATCTAGGGCACAGATATCAACTGAGTTTTCTAAAGACAACCGGAAAGACATGTACATAATTATTCCTCTGCCTCGTCCACAAATAGGATGAGAACTGAGTGCACTGAGATCCACTCATCAATTAAAAATACACATTTCTGAGCCCCAATAAAATACACATTTCTGAGCCCAAATGAAATACACATTTCTGAGTCCCAATAAAATACACATTTCTGAGCCCAAATGAAATACACATTTCTGAGCCCCCAATAAAATACACATTTCTGAGCCCAAATGAAATACACATTTCTGAGCCCCAATGACCTTTAAGTTATAATTACCAAAACTAGAACAAATACACATTTCTGAGTCCCAATGATCTTTAAGTTATAATTACCAAAACTCGAACAAAGGTGTATTTGCGTGACGTTGCAGTCTTTGTGACAGATAATAGTTGTATAGTAAAGTCGGTGGCTTTACAAAATGGAAATAGTTTTCACTAACTTCCAGTTACTCTAACTCCGCCAACGACGGCCCGGCGGAAAAAGGAGAAGAGTTGGGCTACCCTACCTGTGGAAAAGCCACCAGCTATAAAAAAAAAACAACACCCCACAGTAAATCAACTGATATCGCAGACCTGGAAGATGTCGGTGAAATCATTTAGAGGCTGACAGACCGAAGTCCGGACCATGTAAGAGACAGTAAAAAGGCAGCAGAGATGAAAAGATTTAATCTCACCATCTTAGGAATCAACCAATCAAGATGGACTGATTCCTGGCAGAAGCGATTGAGTTCCGGTGAGTTACTGATCTTACCAGGACATGAGTAGGAGGGTGCTACACACACCCACGGAGTAATCCTGATACTATTCAAACAGGGTCCTATCAGATGGGAGGCGCATGGACTATGACTGTCGTCTAGCCCAGTGGTTCTCAAACTGTGGTACGCGAACCCCGGGTTCCTCGTGACGACCAAAATGGGGTCCGAAGAAAGATGAAAATTGTATAAAATCTATCCAATCGGATTATTTTATTTTAACAATCAACTCGCCCCTTACTACTCTTGAATATGTCCATCGCGTACTATTTTATGATAAGCTAAACCAAAGATTCGAAAACACTCTTCACTTGGATATTCACGACTGGATATTGAAATCACTTGGATATTCACGATTAGATATTGAAATCACTTGGATATTCACGACTGGATATTGAACAATTGAACCCTTTTGCGCGATTTTTTAATAATAATAATAATAATAATCTTTATTGTCGTAAGAAAATTTGTCTTACAATTTGTGCATTACACCAAACAAAACATTGTAACTATAAAAAAACAAATGTACATTCACGTAAGACTCACTCATAATTTACATATGAAAAGTTTATGTCAGATTGTTTCTATTTAATGATTTGATTGCCAGGGGAACAAAAGAGTGTTTGTGTCTGTTTGTCTTTGCTAACGGTGTCGTGTATCTCTTTTGTATTGGTAAAATCACAAAATCCTGTTGAGATAATTTAATTATTTAAGAGAATAGTTAAATCTTGAGGTTTCTAAAGATTACTATTAAGGATTACTATTACTTTTAGTGAAAGAAATAAAATATTTAATGCAACAAATGTAAAAGCAGAAGGGATAGCAAAGAGAACCTAAAGTAGCCTAAAGTAATCGAAATCTATAATAAAATATGTGAAAATCATCGTAGAACGATTGTATACTGCTGTATGTATGATATGAATGCCCTATTGTTTTTAAGAATGCTCTCTAATGTTACTGCATTTAGTTCTTGACCTCTCAAATACTAATCCCTCTGCCTTGGAGCTGTAGACTGTTCCTCTGCCTTGGAGCTGTAGACTGTTCCTCTGCCTTGGAGCTGTAGACTGTTCCAGCCTGTTAGCGTGTCAGCGTTGGGAGGTGGCAGCTCCAGCTGAGAACTTCGGTTGAGATTAAAGTGTGATGGATGCAGCGGTGGCAGGGCGAAAAATCTAGCGATGTAAAAGCAGGATGCGGGGCCTGAGAATTGACTTCATGATTGTGAATCTGACACAATTTATATCACAACTGGGTGTTTAAATCATAATTGTGTGTTTAATTTTCAAGTGTTTTAAATCGCAGCTGTGTTTAAACCAGAAATATGTATGTAACTCAAAACTGATTGTTTTAAATCAAACCTCTTGTGTTTAAAGCAACGAGTATAAATCTTCCTTGAATAAGTACTGGAAATATTATTAATGGTTTGTTTCAGTTAGATATGTGGGTTAAAAACAAAACATAATGTAAAAGTTATGACCTGCACACACACACACACACACAACTACTAAAAGACGTACTCAAGAAAGTAACTTACTCCATGTACCAGGCTATCATTGCCAATCGTTCTTGATAAATTCTTGGTAGGGAAGAAAACGATCTGATAAACTTCAAAGCCTGAGCCGTCTTGATAGATGACAGAATAAAATTGATTGACAATCATGTTATACGTTTATTGTACTTTTATCATATTTAATGAATTTTGTTTTCTTTTTCTTAAAACAAACTTCAAGTCAGAACTTCATGGAACCTGGAGCCAGCCAGGAATCAGCCTGGGCGCTGAGTTGCTGATCTAAAAAATGAAGGGTCGATGTATATCGCGGAGAAAAGAATTACTAGCTCGTTGGCCACACGGAAGAAAATTGTTTTTTGACCGTTATAATTTTTCAAAGTAAAACAAAAATAAAAATAAATGTAAATTTGGCTTGAGTTCTAGACTTATAATAACTTAGATCTAGAGCCAACATCGGTTTTGAAAGGACTATCGCGTTCTTGGAAGGACTATCGCCTTCGGGAGTTTCCGAATGTATGGCAATATTGATTCAAGAGTAGGATCCTATAATAAATTAATCTTCAGGAAAATTGTGCGCATCGTCTTGTAAGTCTAAATTTAAAGGCCTAGCATTGGAATTATTCATTAATACTAAAAAAAAAAAAAAAAAAAAAAACATTGCATAGTCATCTGTAGTGTACCGATATTATGCGATTACTGAGTAAATTCAAAGTTGCTTTAAGTTTATTGAAAGATTATCTAAGCTTTACCATACACTATATATTACATGGACTGCTAAGTCTACGCACTAAGCCTATATTTTTCAATAAACAAGTCCCGTTCACGGAGGCGTCCTTGGTTGCATGGTAAATTGACTTCCGGTAGATTTTTATTTACTATATAAAGAAACCATACCCGAAGATTTTTACAGCTAACCCACTTTTACAGCAAATTATGAATGGAAACTGAATTGTTTTAGAAGATGTTACAGAGGTATGTGTGCACAAATCAATTTCTGACTTAGATCTATGACTATAAAGCTTTGTAGCTGATTTTCTTAGCCAATATAGACTAATTAGCCAAGCCTGTATTTCGTGTATTTTCTTGTTTACGACATTGATTGCATTGAGGCTCTTGTGAGAGCATAGCCTATATATATATAAACCAAATAGTAAGACTTATTCAGAAGGATAACCCGGTACATTTAGATCTATATGCTCTTACTATAATAGGCTAAAATGACCTTTCGTTTATAAGTTTTAAAAAAGTCCTATATTATTTGTAGGCCTAAAGTAAAGGTAATAAGACTAGATGTAAAGTTTTCTCAGAGTTGAAAAATGTTTGTCCTATATATGATGTCGATGATAAAATAGAAAAAGTACATTCTGTGATGTTTTATGGCAAGTTATTATAACACAGTGCATGACAGGCCACTGTCCTGTTGCCTCATGTTTCTCACGGCTATGGCCAAGTTTTGAATCCCGGTGCCTCCGTGCCTCATATTCTGTTTGACTGCCCCAGACTTGCTGATCTCCGTCTCAACAGGTCAGAGAAACCAAAAATTCTCGATCTGTATGGCGACATGTACGCACTACAGCAGGGTTTCTGTTCAGCGCTTTTGCAAGAGAAGATATGAGCCTCTCAAGCCCTCACTCAAATGGAGTTTGATGATGACTTTTTATGCCCTTTTTTCTGTCTTGGTGAGAGTTATTGTAAGACTGAACTATTGACCTGCAGCTGTCGAAGTACTGACTAGCCTTTGTATTCATTACTGCGAACGGTAGTGAGAGCCGCATCGTCGTCAAACATCAGTTCCCTAATCAGGATATGTCGTCTTCTCGTTTTGGTCAAGCCAGTTTAAGAAGCCTTTCATCCGATCTACTGTGGATATATACTCCATCTTCCAAGGCGCTATGAGAGTACAGACGAATAGTGTTGATGGTCAAAACTCTTCCTTGTTTTACCCTGCTCTTGATAGATAATACCGGTACCTAAGTCTTAGAGGAAGAACTGTCAAACTTTACAGCTCCCATCATGTTAAGCTGACAGTAGTTTCAATAGCTTATTTGGACAGACAATGTTCACTAGTAAAAACCACTTCTGCTTAGTGTGAGCATATTTCTAAATGAAGTTCATATTTCTTATACTTTCACTCAAGTCACCCAAGAGAAATTTTATTTAAAACGAAAACTTTTTATAATGCACATCTACTAAAAGAGCATACTACTTCCAAAAACCTGATTTGATTGTCACTAAATTTCAAATTGAAGGGGATCTACTACAAGTGAGATTTTCTTTTTACTTTCTCCAAAAACACAAAAACATTGTGTGTTGTAATTTTTAAAAAGATACATGTATCACTTTAAATTACTTGTCATTGAGAAATAATAGGTAAAAAATCACCTTAAGTGCATTTTTTATTTAATCCTATGCATAAAATTTATTTACATTAAAAAAAACAGTAAAGCAGGCCTAATTGTAGAGAACAAATTATTTCTTGTGATTGCATTGAAATAAGCTTTAAAGATGCTGTCCATTGTTGTAACATAAAGTAATCTTACATTTGTTATTAGCAAATATATATATTTATAACATGTCTAAACTAGTTTGAATTTCTTTTCTTTTTTTCTCAGCTGCTCATGAATTTTGAGATTGTACAGCGAATAGAGGAACAAATTTTATCTGCTTCCACTTAGACAAACAGCATGGAAATGTGCTATTGTAATGAGTAGAAGATATTTATCAGTTAGAGTATCATGTGTCATTGACTTATGAAAACAAAATGCAACAGCAAATTATCAGTCCACACATTTCAAGATGAGGAAAAGAACAGTAGGCTATAAACTACATTCATTGATGCATTATTTATACAAAAATTTATAGTCAACCCAGTCATCACTCCATTTTATTTATGAAGCCAGTTACAGTTACAATGAAGGGATGAAATTTCAGATAATATTCTGTTTGTTTTATGAAATGAGAATAGGCCTACATCAGAAAGTGAAATGGTCATCTTCAGTATTTAATGTTTCATTTAAAAATGATAATTATATTAATACATATTTGATGTACAAACAAATGAAAACCATTCAAACACTTTTTTTTTGTGAAGTATAGATGATTAAACTTGTCTGAACAATACTACACCGACATTAACTTTTTATTACAGACTTTTTACAGGAATGTATCTTAAGCTTGACTGAAAGAGAAAGTTGCTATAATTCAAATAATAAAATTTAATAGTCTGAACATGTAACTAAAAATTGAATAATGCTAACATTTATTGACAAGTGAATATTGGTAATGATGTGCTTTCTATTTTAATAAGTCAATAATATTAGTAAGAACAATATTATCTTCACTTTCTTAATATTATAAACACAATATTTCCTGAAAAGATTTTTTTAAATTATAGAAATAATGCTCAAGTCTTCAGAAATGGTAGTTTTCAGAATCATCAAATCAAGGACAACATAGTATTCATGAACTTCCAGCTATCAGCAAGCTCCTAGTAGGTATTATGGAGTGTGTTGTGTGAACGGTCGTATTTGTAGATAAAGTTTATAGCCATAGGTCACTACATCTGGGTGAAAGTCTACATGTTTATGTGTACAATCACTTTCTATTGAAGTAGAGCTTAATGATTCTAAAATTTTATTGGCGAGGAAATATTCGAAACAATATCAGAACTTTTCATAGCTTTTAGAAGAATTGGATGTTATTTGGGATTCTAGTTAGTTAAAAAAAAAACAACTAAAACTTGAAGGCCGATGTTTTTATGCAGATTTTTCAGTTAGTCATACATACATCATTGATTTATTTTTTTTATGGTTGATTTTCCATTACTATAGATAAAAATGCACATTATCTTGAAATTAAAATCAAATTGAATAAAAAAAATTTTTGTAGATCTGAACAAAAGTTGGTAAAGATGTAAGATTGTAGACTTAGCGATTGACTATATATTGTTATTTTATTTAGACTGACTCATTCTCAGACTTAACTTAGGCCTATATCACCCATTATATACAAGGTTAATATATGACAAATTCAAAAATGTATTGACTCTTTCAGCAAATCGCTAATCACATTTAAAAAATACGGTACATTGTAAAAAAAAAAATATTAATTATCAAATGTGATAAAAAAAAAAAGAAAAACAAATAATCCAAACTGGCAGCACCAATTAGCAGACAGTCAATGTCGTAAACAGGAATACACGAAATACAGGATTGGCTAATTAGTCTATATTGGCTAAGAAAATCAGTTACAAAGCTTTATAGTCATAGATCTAAGTCACAAATTGATTTGTGCACACTTACCTCTGTAACTTCATATATGACAATTAAGTTTCCATTGTTACGTATCTAGGTAACAATGCCTAGATACTATTGTTTTTTTTTCTTGACCTGTAGGTTGTCTGCCCCTCTGTGTAATAAGTTTTTTTTTATTTTATTCTTCAAGAGTCAAGCCACACAGACAGTGACCGGTCCTTGACCTATGTGTGTACCTCTGGTTGAAAGGAGGGTGGTTTTTTTTTTCTTTTCTTCTGTCTCTTTGAAGAGCGTTCTAGATCTGGGTGTTGATGACTTTCTGTTCTAGAAATTACCAGATATCGACGCGCGGTAGATTATATAAAGACCGCCCGCGTTACGTTGACGGACAGACATACGGAGACAGCCGTGAGACAGAATAGCGGAGACATTGCGTGACCCGTGCGTGGTATACCAATTGATCGTGTAAGTTAAGATTTCTTTTTTTTTTTCAAGGCCTTGCTTGTATTTGTAATTATATTTTCAAACTCTTGTATTGTAATATTTTTACATGCCATTTTTGTAAAAGGGTTTTGGTCAACCCTTCCATTTTGTATTGAGTTATATTATGATTAAACATTAAGTTGATATTTTACCTTCCGATTTCTTGTGTCATTTTTTGTTTGTTATTCATTGTAAGTCTTTGATTAAATTCAGACTTAAGATAAGTGACACAACTACCTTTTTCTATTGTCACGTTCCCCTAGGCAAGCCATTTAAAAGTAGAATTCAATTTGTAATACGTGACAAAAGAAGTTTGAGGGCTTTCGTCCCGGATATTTTTCTGAACCTATTTTCGTCTTACTTGAGTAATTTTGTAAAGGCGAAGTTGACTTTAACAAAAATTTTTTTTGTGTCAAAGAGTCGGAAGTAAAGTATCAATAGTATTGACCAAACTCTCTTAAGGTTTTTTTTGTTGTACTGATTTTGTACTGTATATTTACATTGTATACATTTTTTTTTTTGCTTGTAATAGTTGTTAGTTAGCCATGGATATTCAGGTTTTTTTTGCAAATCCCTCTGTGGAAGAGCTTGATGCTTTTACTAGGAAGGAACTGGTCCTTATTTCTAAACATTTAGGGTTAAAAATAAAATCAAATGCCCTTAAACAAGAAATCAGAGATAACATTGTAATCCATTATGTAGACGAGGAAGTGTTTTCTGAAGACCTTTTAGAAACCCTTAGACCCGATGAGGGTAAATCAGATTTAGAACTTCAGATAAAATTAAAACAGATGGAAATAGAAGCCCAGAAGGAAATTAAACAAAAAGAATTAGAGCTTGCAGCGGCTAGAGAGCAGAAAGAAATTAAACAAAAAGAATTAGAGCTTGCAGCGGCTAGAGAGCAGAGAGAAATTAAACAAAAAGAATTAGAGCTTGCAGCGGCTAGAGAGCAGAAAGAAATGGAAATGAAATTACAAATAGAGTTAAAAAAATTAGAGTTAGCTGCTAATGTAAGACCAGATTCTTCCCCTGCCAGTCATACTGCTGAAGCTACAAAATTTTTGAAAATAATTCCACGCTTTAATGAAGCCACAATTGACAATTATTTTCCACAATTTGAACTTGCTGTGAAAAATTTTAATGTACCTGAAACTTTGTGGCCCACTTTGCTGCAAACAGTTTTGACTGGTAGAGCTGCAGAGGTATTTTGTTCTTTGACCATTGAACAACAAAAAGATTATAATGTTGTTAAGGCCTTAATTCTTAAGGCATATGAACTTGTTCCGGAAGCTTACCGAAAGCAGTTCAGGGATTGTCGCAAATCGGATGGCCAAACCCATGTAGAATTCCTGCGGGAAAAGGAGCGACGCTTTGAGAAATGGCTCACTTCCAGGGAAATCGGCACCGACTTTGCAAAATTCAAGAACCTAATGCTGATGGAAGAGTTCAAGAGTTGTGTGCGGCTGGACGTCCGTACGCATATAGCTGATCGTGGCGAGGAAGATGTGCACAAGGCTGCAGTGTTGGCAGACGATTATATAATATCACATCAATTTGCCAAGTATACGACGGATGTCAAGCCAAAACAAGTCAAACAGCCTGAGTCCATTGCTAGCAACTCCATCAAGAACAGCAGTACAAATGACAGAAAACCTACTACAAGTAAAGCTACTTGTTCCTACTGCAAACGAGAAGGCCATAAAATTGACGATTGCTGGAAATTGAGAAAGAGAAACGAAAAAGCTCCTTCAAAAGTCAGCGCTTGCACAGTACAGTGGTCGTCGAGGTTTACTCCCTCATCCTCAAGTCATATCAAGAATACCTCGACACCACCTGTTTCAAATGTATTGACTGTACAAGACTCTCCGAAAATGTCTCCACGGTGTTCAAATGACTCAAACAAGAGTTTTTCAAATACATCAAGCCGATGTTCCAATGACTCAAACAAGAGTTTTTCAAATTCATCTTTACGATGTTCCAATGACTCAAACAAGAGTTTTTCAAATACATCAAGCCGATGTTCCAATGACTCAACCAAGAGTTTTTCAAATACATCAAGCCGATGTTCCAATGACTCTATCCAGAGTTCCCATAATACATCACCCCGATGTTCCAATGACTCTATCCAGAGTTCCCATAATACATCATCCCGATGTTCCCATGACTCTATCCAGAGTTCCCATAATACATCACCCCGATGTTCCAATGACTCTATCCAGAGTTCCCATAATACATCATTCCGATGTTCCCATGACTCCATCAAGAGTTCCCATAAGACATCACCCCGATGTTCCAATGACTCCATCAAGAGTTCTCCAAATACATCCACAAGATGTTCTACTGACTCAAGAAAGAGTTTCTCCACTGCGTCTCCTAGAGATGTCAATGACTCCAGCGAGAGTTCGACCCAAGTCCAGTCTGCATCAACCAAAATTGATGTTTTATTAGAGGATTTTAAGCCTTTCATTTCGGAAGGATTCGTATCACTACCCGGTGATTCTACAAGTCTACGACCTATCACCATTTTGAGAGACACAGGTGCCTCACAATCGCTACTTTTAGAGGGTATCTTGCCCTTGTCAAAATCATCATCGACTGGGAAGAGCATCCTGTTACGAGGCGTAGAGCTTGGATGTATAGATGTGCCTCTACATCTAATCGACATAAAGTCAAATCTCATTACTGGACCGGTTGTTGTAGGTGTCCGACCAACATTACCATTGGAAGGCATCTCATTGCTGTTAGGCAATGACTTAGCAGGTGGAAAGGTGATAGCCGAACCCATCGTCACTCAAACACCCGACTTATCTGCCACACCCGAGGAAGACCTAGAGTTATATCCAGCGTGTGCAGTAACAAGGGCAATGAGGTTGAAAGCATCTCAAGAAGAGAACGTCGTCAAGGCCAACAGTAACCAAGATGATGTGGACTTGAGCACCACATTCTTTGCTTCTCTTGAAGAAGAACCAACGCCAAATTCTGAAAAGCCGGCATCAACTCGAAAACAGTTGATTGAGGACCAAAAGAAGGATCCAGAGCTCGCCAAACTCCGAGAAACCGCAATGACATCACAAGAGGCAGAGCTAGCATCAACGTGCTACTACATCCAAGATGATATGCTCTTCAGGAAATGGAAACCTCCAGACGCATCCAACGAAGAAGAATGGAGAATATGCCATCAAATCGTGTTACCAGAAAGATACCGAGCGTACATCATGAATCTGGCTCATGACACACCAATGTCAGGTCATCTCGGCATCCACAAGACATACCACAAGATTATGTCACACTTCTTCTGGCCACGTTTGAAGAAAGATGTCATCCAGTACTGCCGATCCTGTCATGCCTGTCAGATGGTTGGCAAGCCAAATCAAAAGATCCCTGTTGCTCCTCTGAAGCCGATTCCAGCCTTTGAAGAACCTTTCAGCAGAGTACTTATTGACTGTGTTGGTCCTCTCCCAAGGACAAAAGCTGGCAACCAATACCTGTTGACCATTATGTGTGCTTCAACTCGTTTTCCTGAGGCTATTCCTCTAAGGAACATAAAAGCATCGAACATTGTAAAGGCCTTAATCAAGTTCTTTACTCTATTTGGTCTACCAAAGTCCATCCAATCGGACCAAGGAACGAATTTCACGGCCAATCTTTTCAAGCAAGTCATGACTCAGTTGGGCATCAAACACTGCATGTCGAGTGCGTATCATGCCGAGTCGCAAGGCGCTCTTGAGCGATTCCATCAGACTCTCAAGAACATGATCCGAACCTATTGCTTTGAGCACGAAAAAGACTGGGACGAAGGAATCCACATGCTGCTGTTTGCAACCCGTGAATCCGTCCAGGAATCGTTGGGATTCAGCCCTTTTGACTTAGTCTTTGGCCATTCGGTGCGCGGTCCCTTGAAATGTATAAAAGAGACTTTGTTGTCACCAACAGCCACTGAAGGACTTTTAGACTATGTAAGTAAGTTTAAAACTAGACTTTATGATGCTTGTGTTCTGGCCAAAAATAATTTACAAAACACCCAATCCAGCATGAAACGCTGGTATGATAGAAAGGCCCGTGTTAGAGAATTTTCTCCCGGGGATAAGGTGCTTGTATTTTTGCCCATACCAGGTCAACCCTTGCAAGCCAGATATTTTGGTCCCTATGAAATTGAGACCAAAATTAGTGACCTCAATTACACAATCAAAACCCCTGACCGTAGGAAAAAGACTCAGTTATGTCATATAAACATGCTGAAGCCTTATGTATCTCGGCCAGATCACTCAGAGAAGAGTAATTGTGTTTTAAATACAGTCAAAAGTTGTTCAAATAGCCATGTTTCTCCTATTGATGATGATATTGTAAAGGAGAAATTTGGACAATACAAAATACCTAATTCTTTTGTATTACAGAATTTGGATGTAAAACTGTCTCATCTGTCTTCGACAGAAAGGCCAGTTATCATGAAACTCATTAATGAATTTAATGACATTTTTTCTGATGTACCAAAACAGACTAATGTTATAATGCATGATGTAGATGTTGGCGAGGCTACTCCAGTCAAGCAGCATCCTTACAGGGTTAACCCTGAAAAACTTGCCATACTTAGGTCAGAAATCAAGTATATGCTTGAAAATGACCTCATTGAACCAAGTTCCAGTAGCTGGAGCTCCCCATGTGTCTTGATACCTAAACAGGACAAGACTTATCGTTTTTGTACAGACTACCGTAAGGTAAATGCTGTAACAAAGACCGATTCGTTTCCTATCCCTAGGATAGACGATCTCATAGATCGTATTGGTGACGCTAAGTACATCACCAAAATAGACCTACTTTCAGGTTATTGGCAGGTTCCCCTGACTGATAGGGCAAAGGAAATCTCCGCCTTTGTCACCCCTGATGGTCTGTACCAATACAAAGTGATGCCATTTGGCATGAAGAATGCTCCTGCCACTTTCCAGAGAATGATAAATGCCCTGCTTGCTGACATGGAGAATTGCCACGCATACATAGACGATGTAGTAATTTTTAGCCAAGATTTTTCTAGCCATTGTAAACAACTGCATTGTCTTTTTACTAAACTTTTACATGCAAAAATTACTGTAAACCTGAGTAAGAGTGATTTTTGCCAGGCTTCCATCCAATACTTAGGCCATATTGTAGGACAAGGCCAGGTGAAACCTGTAATGGCCAAAGTAGAAGCTATCCAAGCTTTCCCTATCCCTGCTGATCGGAAACAACTCCGAAGATTTTTGGGAATGTCTGGATATTATAGAAAATTTTGCGAAAATTTTTCTGTCATTGCCAGTCCTTTAACAAACCTCCTGAGAAAGAACGTCCGATTTACTTGGACGGATGAATGTCAGAAAGCCTTTAACCAGATCAAGCAGATATTATCTAGCTCTCCCATTTTGATGGCTCCTGACTTCGGAAAACCTTTTAGGTTAGCTATTGACGCCAGTGACACAGGTGTTGGGTCAGTCCTTTACCAAGAAGATAATTTCCAAGTAGAGCACCCTATTTGTTTCTTTTCCAAGAAATTTAATAGACATCAAAGAAATTATTCTACTGTGGAAAAAGAATGTCTTGGGTTGATTCTTTCTATACAACACTTTGATTTTTATATCAGTGGGTCCAGATGGCCACTGGTTGTATTTACTGACCACAATCCCCTTACATTTATCCACAAAATGTCTGGCAAGAATCAACGACTTCTCAGGTGGAGTTTATTTTTACAAGAGTACAACCTAGATCTTAAACACATAAAAGGCAGCGAAAATGTTATCGCCGATGCCTTATCTAGATTGTAAAAAGTATTTTGATGTATATATATATTTTTTTATATATATCATGATAAATACATTCTGTAATGTAAATATCATTTTTGTAATTATTCTAAAAAGATTTCCATTTCGTGGAAATGTAAACTTTTTATTTTTAGGAGGGAGGTGTTACGTATCTAGGTAACAATGCCTAGATACTATTGTTTTTTTTTCTTGACCTGTAGGTTGTCTGCCCCTCTGTGTAATAAGTTTTTTTTTATTTTATTCTTCAAGAGTCAAGCCACACAGACAGTGACCGGTCCTTGACCTATGTGTGTACCTCTGGTTGAAAGGAGGGTGGTTTTTTTTTTCTTTTCTTCTGTCTCTTTGAAGAGCGTTCTAGATCTGGGTGTTGATGACTTTCTGTTCTAGAAATTACCAGATATCGACGCGCGGTAGATTATATAAAGACCGCCCGCGTTACGTTGACGGACAGACATACGGAGACAGCCGTGAGACAGAATAGCGGAGACATTGCGTGACCCGTGCGTGGTATACCAATTGATCGTGTAAGTTAAGATTTCTTTTTTTTTTTCAAGGCCTTGCTTGTATTTGTAATTATATTTTCAAACTCTTGTATTGTAATATTTTTACATGCCATTTTTGTAAAAGGGTTTTGGTCAACCCTTCCATTTTGTATTGAGTTATATTATGATTAAACATTAAGTTGATATTTTACCTTCCGATTTCTTGTGTCATTTTTTGTTTGTTATTCATTGTAAGTCTTTGATTAAATTCAGACTTAAGATAAGTGACACAACTACCTTTTTCTATTGTCACGTTCCCCTAGGCAAGCCATTTAAAAGTAGAATTCAATTTGTAATACGTGACACCATTTATGATTTGCTGTAAAAGTGGTCATAAAAATCTTCGGGAATGGTTTCTTTATATAGTAAATAAATTCTACCGGAAGTCAATTTACCATGCAACCAAGGACGCCTCGGTGAATGGAACTTATACTTAGTTACCTTAGTGTTGGCAGTCCATGTAATATATAGTCTATGGCTTTACTTATGATTTTTTACTTAAATCCGATATAGATTATATCTAAATACTAGATCTAGAAGTCTATGCCTATTGTTAGATTTAGATTTTCATATGATGAAAATATCCATAAATAATCGCAAAAGTTTGCAATGGCCTGATTCGCCACGACGTACGTTCACGCAGCAGACGGTCTGAAAATCACGGGCTCGATGCCCGATTTCAATCAAACATTTATTTCTAATTATTATTTTTTATTTTTTATATTTTAAGTTGTATAATGGAAGTAATGTCTTTAAAAAAAAACAACTATTTTTAGCGGCACCCGTAAGGGGAAAAAGCCGCTACTAGGTTTGTGCAAAATGTCCGTCAGTCCGTCTGTCACACTCAGATCTCGAAAACTAGAAGAGATATGAAAAATATTATTTCATCATTAAATGCGGCTTGAAAAGTTTAGGTGCAACAGCTACTTTTTGTTTTCTAAAAGCAAACCGTTTAATTTATAAAATTAATTATGCAAGCGATTTTTTCATAAAAATACACCAATTCTAAAACAATAACGTAAATGTAAGGGAGGCAATGTTACAATATGCTAACAAAGATTGACACCTATTGTGTATTTTCAGTATCACTAAGTGAAATATATTTATTAAATGTACAGGAAATGTTTACAACAAATATAAATAATAGTTAAAGATGTTTTTTCTGGCAACTAGCTGCTAAAATTAAAAGAAAACATTTCTGTTTGCTTATAAAGGCTAATAAAGCACTTTGAATGTAAATATCGTGCACATTTTTTAAAATGGACCTTTTTTGCAGCGACTTTCGTGCATTAGCGTAACGTCGCAACATGCTATGGTGCTAAACCAATTCCTTAAACTTTAAAAAAAAATCAGATTCTATTTATTTTTTGTTTAGTGCCCCCATCCGAATAAAAGAAGATTATTTTAGTGCGTTTTGTTTGTTGGTCGGTCTGTCCGTCATGATTAGACTAATAAATAACACTAGAGGCTATTGTAAATTTGATTTAACCTTTAATTTTTCATTCAGAAATATTGCAATAGTTTTAAGTATCTATAATAGATTCTTCCAGTTGTTTTGTGAAAAACAAATCAATGCCAATGAATATTTGTTTGCTCTTCTAACTTATATTAGATTTTATTTCCACGCTTAAACGTTGCAAGAGACACATGGTCTTTAATATATTGTTCCGGTTTTTTAATGTAAATAGCATATAAATGCTAAATAAAAATATCTATACTGATTTATATTTCATTAACTATAAAGTTGTTCCGGATATTGTTTTATAAAAAATAAATTATGTCAAATGGTTGTTTGAAATCGCATAATTGACTAGTATTATACTTATATTCTTTGACACTAATTCCCTATAGTTTATTTATCAATATCAACTGTTCTGAATTTTTAATTTAAAGCAAAAATATGTCCAAAAAAATATTTTTTTTTTCAAAAATATCGACAATAGGTTATTCAGGATTTTAAAATAAGAAAGTAATTTACTAGAAACGATTATTGAAAATCAATTTTTAGACTTATTTTATAGTTAATTTTCTTGCCGAAACGTTATAAAAGTTGTTTAATCGGTAAAGAATGTTCCGGATTTTGTTTCGAAAAAGAAATCCACCTACATTACCTTAATTTTCTTACAAATCGTCGCCAAAAATAATCCGAATTTTATATGAAAAATCAAATAACGCTAATAAATGTTTGAAATCCCTCTTCTAATAAATAAAACAAATAACTTTCTCATTTACGAAAATTGGTTGTTCTGGATTTTTTATGAAAAATAGTTTAACTCTATTTATGTAAAATCGCACTTCTCTCTTTCACTACATTTCACTTTCTAGCTAAAACGTTAGAAAATCTAATTATCGTTAATATTATGCTACGATTTTTAAGGAAAACAACTTCCTAACACCAAAGTATGGTTTGAAAAAATCTCCATAAGGCTATGGTACATCTAATTTTCATAATAGACCATCCCACAAATTTAATTAACGGCATTTGATTAATCTGGAATTCTTATTTTCTCTCACTATAAATATATAATCATCCGGAACAATCTATTACAGAAACTTAAAACTAATGCGATGTTTCGGAAGGGAAATTAAATTTTAATCAGATTTTCAATAGCTTTTATTTTTTTTCTCGCTACCGGACAGACAAACTGACACACAAAACACACAAAAAAAGCGTCTTTAATTCTTATATATATATATATATATATATATATATATATATATATATTCTGTGGCATTTTACGTCTCGAGAGACGATCTTTTCCCTTTGCAACTTCTTGTGTGACTAAAGAGGCCAATCCTTGATACACAGCTGCGATCGCAGGTTGGGCATATATAATCACCAGGCGCCGTTGCATTTTCACCCTTCTTTCTGCTTCTGTTGTGTATGACATCTGCAATCTTTGAGCCTTCCTTTATGCTCTCTCTCCATGAGGATCTGTCCAGTGCTACCTCTTCCCAGTTGCCAGTGTCGATTTTGAAGAGCTTCATGTCGCGTTTGCATACATCCGTATATATATAAAGTCTAACTAGCCCATCAAATGAAATACTAAATGATCTCACTCTGTGCACCAATGTCTATGATCCCTCGAGAAGCTGCTCGTATAGATGACAATTTTAAATCTAACTAGGATGTGTGACATAATGGATTTTTTTTCCTTTGACGTCATATGGAGTTAATTCTTTAAATGAAATGCTAAAAGAACTCACTCGGTGCACCAATGTATATAAACCCTCGAGAAGCTGCTCGTATAGACGACATTTTTTAGTCTATCTAGGACGTGTGACGTAGTGGATTTTTTTCCTTTGACGTCATATGGAATACATTCTTTAAATGCTAAAACAACTCGGTATAGTAATGTTTATTAAACCTCGTATTTTTAAAAAGACATAATAGCTAGATTTTTTACACTAGATCTAGATTTTTTTTACACTAGAGCTAGATTTTTTACACTAGATCTAGATTTTTTTTTCTTACACTAGAGCTAGATTTTTAAAACTAGATTTAGATTTAAGTTCTAATTAAAATCATTATAAAATCTAGATGTAGAATTTCTTGGTCTAGTTTAGATATTTTATCAATAGTAGGCTATTAGTTTGTAACCAGTTTGTCATTAGATTAAAAGAAATGCCTGGTCGTGCGGTTAGCGCGCAGAACTGAGATTACTGATCTACGGTCTCGGTTTCAATGTAAAAATGTACCTACTTTTTGAGCTTCCTCCCATGTTCTGTAGTGTTCAGGCTTACCTAAATTAAATAAAATTTCTGTGTCCAACTCTCTCTGTCCAGGTGTGAAAACAGAAAAATGAAATGAAATATTGACTACAAAACGTTAAGAAAACAACTGCATACCTTTAGGCATACATATATTAAACATAAATAAATAACAGCACCAGGGACCAAGTTTTTAAGAGAGAAAGTAGTGAATTAAAATGCTACGAAAATAAGGGCATGCGCCGACCGAGGCTCCAACCTGTGACTCTGGATTCGACACCACCGCCTACACGATGCTCGTACATTGCTCGTACCCACTGAAGCTTCTAAATGTAATGTGTTTATGTTGTCCACTTGTCTTTGTGAGAGATATACAATTAGAGCCATCGTTTGTCTAATTCATGCCTAAAGGCTGTGTCGGCTCTATCGAAGTTGTTAGTGAACGGATGCTGCGAGGGTGGGAGAGGGGTTAGCTGGGGCTTGTGACCTTTGACCACTGGGGGAGGGTAATTTGCATACGGGCGAAATGACTCTGGATCAGAAGAATGTTTTCACGGACATTCCGATGGTCTAGAGGCTAGTTTCGCTTGGTGCGTTATCGCTAGGCGCGTTATCGCGAGGCGGTGGTGTCGAATCCAGAGTCACAGGTTCGAGTCTCGGTCGGCGCATTTTTAATTCACTACTTTCTCCGTGGTGCTGTTATTCATTTATGTTTAATATATGTATGTATTATTTGTTTCAGCACCTAGCTTCAACTCTATGTATACTTTTAGGCGTAGGAAATAAATCTAGATTTTGTTATCACAACCTAGGACCTAGATCTCTGCTATATTCTGACCTACATCATCTTTAATTTAGCAAATTAAACTAAATATTACTTCATTATTATCATTCTTGCTACATGAGCTAAATTGATATAATGATGGTAATTCTTGCTATATGAGCTAAATTGATACACTGTGCTAATTCTTGTTAAATCATACTTCATTACATAAATTCTTTATACTTTAACTAGATAATCCATACTGCACCAAATCACTAGCGGATCAGAACTTTTTAACCCTATATATAAACAAAAAAGTAGTCTGTATTGCAATGAGAGCAGTGTTTCATAGAAAATAAAAAAATCAACAGTTACGTTGGTAGTAGCCCTTCTCTTAACAGCTAGGGAATCTGAGGAAGCGCTGTAAGCCCCCAACCCCAAGCAAAGTTCGGGGCGGTTTCTTGCATTCTTCTGACATCTACAGCTCATTATTTATCATATAAAAAAAAGGTTCAGGTCAAATTTAGTTGGATAAAGTAACGTGAGCGATCCTGAATCGTGACTGACATTTGTCGACATAGACTTTTGACTTGGAATATATATATATATATATATATATATATATATATATATATATATATATATATATATATATATATATACAGTGCTTTTTTATGTGTAAAAAAAGTAGGTGCCGGTACTCAGTGATTAAGTGCCGGTACCTAACTTTTAACTACTAAAAATTAATAATATATGTTAAAATATAACATATAAATGACAGATGCTTTTGTAAAAAAAAAAAGAAAGAAAATTTCTTCATCAAAAGAAAAAATAAAAAATATTGGTCTGACGGTTAAGGGAGGGGGGCGAATGCATCTATCGCCTCTCCCTCGTTCCCACCTGGTACAGACCACCCTCATCCAATTTATAGCTAGGAAAAAAAAAGTAAACTTCCTCTTTCAACCATGTGGTCTATAGATCAGATGATGTTTATGTCATCGGTTTCTTAGGCCAACGGTTAACGAGCAGGGCGTCATGTGGCCAGCACAACGACCAATCGCCTTTAATTTACCCAACTAAGGTCAGGTATCCATTAGAGTCGTGTGGACTCAGGGGTGCCCTAAAAATCAGTCTTCGACGAGATTTGAACCCAGGATCTCTGGTTCGGAAGTCAAGCGCGCTAAACCAGCCTCAGGGCCCCCATAATTTATATTTATTAATTATTTCATTTGAGCTTCCTTTAAAGCTTCCTCTAAAGCTAGTCTCTCTCTTCTAACACCTATACACGTTTCTATTGACTTACCCCGCCACTAGTAGATTTAAAGAGATGTTTATCAAACACCATCATCCGGTTCTCTTTTTCCGAGATTTTGGTTTCCGTCACCAGGCGAAACTTTTTAAATACTTCAGTAGTCGTTCGAGCTCTGAGAAGTAAACGTTTAGCTGGACACTACTCAATCCAGTGTAACCTGGACACTACTCAATACTCAATCCAATGTAACCTGGACACTACTCAATACTCAATCCAGTGTAACCTGGACACTACTCAATACTAAATCCAGTGTAACCTGGACACTACTCAATACTAAATCCAGTGTAACCTGGACACTACTCAATACTCAATCCAGTGTAACCTGGACACTACTCAATACTTAATCCAGTGTAACCTGGACACTAGTCGATACTAAATCCAGTGTAACCTGGACACTACTCAATACTAAATCCAGTGTAACCTGGACACTACTCAATACTAACGCCAGTGTAACACTGACACTACTCAATACTAACGCCAGTGGGAACACATGCAAAATATAATCTACTTTAAACTGGGTTATTATTAAGAATTTGAAGTTCAATTATGCAATTTCAGGCTCGGTTACTATAAGCTAAGATAATTTAATAAGCTACTTTAAGGAATCTAAAATAAAGTAATTAAAATAGCAAACAGAAGTATTTTTTCTTTGCAATTACTTATTAGATAATTCCTCATTCATATTTTGTATTAAAAATGTGTATTTAATTGATATTTATTCAAAACCATCTACTTGTTACTTAAATATTTTATTTCTTATTCGTTGACTCCTTTTTGCCATGTTACTTACGGTACATATTTTTTACGACACCTAAAAAGGGAAAATACCCTCCGTCCGTCTGTTAAGGCTAATTTTTTTTTAAATGTTGGAAGTACGATTTTATAATATATTGTAGCATGCAAAGTTCTGTTTCTTTTTGTCTTGGAAGTTAAGCATTTCGTTTTTACAATTATATATGAAAACTACTTTTTAAAAAAATACACAATTTTTTTAACCCTTTTGGGTCTAACACTTATAGTAAAAAAAAAAACAGGGAGGCTGTATGTTGTACTCCTGACCCAATCAATGACCGGAAACCAGCCTGTTCTGCTTTAAGTCTTTTGTCTAAGGCATCTTTTAAGTGTGCCAGTAATACATTAGTTAAGATCTTAATGTGTGGAAAGTAACATAATGTTACTCTATAGTTGTTGCACTGGGTAGGTCACCTTTCTTGGGTAACTTCATTAGGTAACTCAGCTTTCAGTTTGAAGGGTCTGATTTGTAACTAAATCTTGCACAGAAGCGGATGTAGCAACTCGGCTGACGTCTGCTTTAAGTGTTTCCACTGGTATCCCAACTGTAACTGCTCCCCCCCAATCCACTTTGCACTCAACGTTATACAGTTCCATTTTGGTAGGGGGCAAAATGAACCTCCATTACTTTTACTGAGGTATGTCTGGGATAGATTCTGGAGGTATGTCTGCGATAGATTCTGGAGGTATGTCTGGGATAGATTCTGGAGGTATGTCTGGGATAGATTCTGGAGGTATGTCTGCGATAGATTCTGGAGGTATGTCTGGGATAGATTCTGGAGGTATGTCTGGGATAGATTCTGGAGGTATGTCTGGGATAGATTCTGGAGGTATGTCTGGGATAGATTCTGGAGGTATGTCTGGGATAGATTCTGGAGGTATGTCTGGGATAGATTCTGGAGGTATGTCTGCGATAGATTCTGGAGGTATGTCTGGGATAGATTCTGGAGGTATGTCTGGGATAGATTCTGGAGGTATGTCTGGGATAGATTCTGGAGGTGCAGAATTTCTTTCTCTCTGTCCAATGTCACTATTATAGTAATGAATGTCCTATGTTTAATTTGTGTTTCACTGGCTTGTTTGTGTTTGTATTTCTTACATTTCTGCCAACGCTTTTGATATTTACTCCAAAAAATGTTATATATTATATGTACCTTCTAAGAATATACTGATTAAGTTTGTTTGTTTGTTTTTTTTGTTAAAAAAAAGAAAGAATGTATTCAAATGCACATAATGTACACATTTGAAAACAAGATATAGTAAGCAATATTTATAATATTCCTAGTGAGTCATACTCCGCCATATGTCATTGGCATTGAAACACTTGACCACAGGGAAGGACTTGCCATGACTAAGAGATTGGACATTTACTAACATCCTGTTCGAAGGTCAACCATCAATTAGATTAGTGGTGGCCAAACTCGTAGTCCAAAAGGGCCAAAATATATTTAAAAATTACATAATTATACTTTATTCAAAGATCCTAATATTTTAATTTAAGCTTTGCATTACTTGAGACATTTATGAAAATAATTAGAATTTAAAGTACAATCTCGATCTTATCTTTGCCAATATGTCCTACTCTAAGTATCATACTTATATAGAAACTATTTATTGAAAAATATACCAGTTGAAATAATATAAAAGGTATCTTTAAAACTACAACTACAAATTCTCTTCTAATGTAAACAATGGCCTTCTTGCATTGCAATGGAACTGAAACGTAAGTCACGTTTGTTTATTATTGATTATAAGTTTAGGCACAATTTCAATGTCTACAACGTCGAGTTCTTCCTTTACTCTTTCAAATGTTGTCAATGATTCTTGGGATACACATGTAGACTCACATAAGGAAAAAAGGCAAACGCTATTCTCTAATGATCATGAGTCGGTACTACCAGTCCAGGTTTAAAATACAAAATATCTTCCCTCTTCAGATCTTAAAGACCAATTGTGCTGTAAAGTTAATTCACATTTTTTGTTCTCCTATAGTTCTACATCGGCACAAAGACTCTCACATTTTGAACTTCTCAATTCTTTAGTTTTTAAATCCAACAAAGTTGATAATATCAATATTTAAAGGTGAAAAAATGATTCTGTTACCGCGGCAGAGTTTGTTTTTTATTTAAACCAAGACAAACGTCACTCTGCGGCTTCTTGAATCTGCTGAGAAAAGTTTCCGTCAGATCTTGTCCACATACAAATTATTTTATCGGCACTATGTCAATAGGTAGGAAAGAGAAATTTTCTGTTTCGAATCATCGGCAAAAAAGACATGAAAATACTTCAAACATAGAACAAAATGTTTTCCCTTTCCTTGTATTAAGCTGATATACTTGGCCTGTATGATGACATGCACTACGCGTAACATCTGGGTTTTTGTCCACGGCTTTTGCAAGAGAGGATTTGAACCTCTACCCTTCAGTTTGATGATGACGAAATAGATGCGACGTTAACCCATGTGAACATTTTTCTCAAAATTTATTTCTGTAAACAGTAAAGCGAAGTGTTTCAAGACCTTTCTTCTCGATAACCAACGACCTTTCTAATGCATCAGAAGATGTGCCTACTCACTCTCAAGCTTTTAGAAATGCTTTGAACTGGTGATGGTGAAGTGCTTTACCTACTATGTAGCTGATAATCTTTATCACCAAGTCCATTACTTTGCACTTGTCTGACTTTTCGCTATAACTGTTGAACTCCAGGTAATACTTTTATGTAATAGAATCTGATGCTTTTTTAAAGCTTTCTGTTACATTGGCTATAGATCTATTCCAAAAGTTAGTTATTATAGTGGCAATAATCCCAAAAGTTTTTCTTTAGGGCTATTATAGAGATAACTCAAGCAAGAATTGCATGTGCCTCACTTGGTCGCCTCCTGTCGCCCAAATGTACAACTACAAAAATTAAAAATTGTGTAGCTATGATGCTATGTTTGATGAATAGATTGAAAAGGAAATGATACTCAATTTTGAGAGCTACTATCAGTGATTCAAAAGTCGTGACTGTTTTATATTTTCTATAGGTTTGCATTTTAAACTAGTCTCTAGCAAAGTTAATTAATAAATATTATTCCATGTGGATTAAACGTTTTTTGTGGAAGAGCCACAGACAAGGAGTCAAAGAGCTGCAAACAAGGAGTCAAAAAGCCGCAAACAAGGAGTCAAAAAGCCGCAAACAAGGAGTCAAAGAGCTGCAAACAAGGAGTCAAAAAGCCGCAAACAAGGAGTCAAAGTGCCACAGACAAGGAGTCAAAGAGCTGCAAAAAGGAGTCAAAAAGCCGCAAACAAGGAGTCAAAAAGCCGCAAACAAAGACTCAAAAAGCCGCAAACAAGGAGTCAAAGAGCCACAGACATGGAGTCAAAGTGCCACAGACAAGGAGTCAAATAACAGCAAACAAGGAGTCAAACAGCCACAGACAAGGAGTCAAACAGCCACAGACAAGGAGTCAAACAGCCACAGACAAGGAGTCAAACAGCCACAGACAAGGAGCCAAAGAGCCGGATACAAGGAGTCAGAGCCACAGACAACGAGTCAAAGAGCCACAGACATGGAGTCAAAGAGCCACAGACAGCGAGTCAAAGAGCCACAGACATGGAGTCAAAGAGCCACAGACAAGGAGTCAAAGAGCCGGATACAAGGAGTCAAAGAGTTGGAGACAAGGAGTCAAAGAGCCACAGACAATGAGTCAAAGAGCCACAGACATGGAGTCAAAGAGCCACAGACAAGGAGTGAAAGAGCCACAGACAAGGAGCTAGAGAGCCACAGACAAGGAGTCAAAAAGCCGCAAACAAGAAGTCAAAGTGCCACAGACAAGGAGTAAAACAGCCACAGACAAGGAATCAAAGAGCCACAGACATGGAGTCAAAGTGCCACAGACAAAGAGTATAATAGCAGCAAATAAGAAGTCAAACAGCCACAGACAAGGAGTCAAACAGCCACAGACAAGGAGTTAGAGAGCCACAGACAAGAAGTCAAAGAGCCACAGACATGGAGTCAAAGTGCCACAGACAAGGAGTATAATAGCAGCAAACAAGGAGTCAAACAGCCACAGACAAGGAGTCAAACAGCCGCAGACAAGAAGTCAAAGAGCCATAGACAAGGAATCAAAGAGCCACAGACAAGGAGTCAAACAGCCACAGACAAGGAGTCAAACAGCCACAGACAGCGAATCAAAGAGCCACAGACATGGAGTCAAAGAGCCACAGACAAGGAGTCAAAGAGCCGGATACAAGGAGTCAAAGAGTTGGAGACAAGGAGTCAAAGAGCCACAGACAATGAGTCAAAGAGCCACAGACATGGAGTCAAAGAGCCACAGACAAGGAGTGAAAGAGCCACAGACAAGGAGCTAGAGAGCCACAGACAAGGAGTCAAAAAGCCGCAAACAAGAAGTCAAAGTGCCACAGACAAGGAGTAAAACAGCCACAGACAAGGAATCAAAGAGCCACAGACATGGAGTCAAAGTGCCACAGACAAAGAGTATAATAGCAGCAAATAAGAAGTCAAACAGCCACAGACAAGGAGTCAAACAGCCACAGACAAGGAGTTAGAGAGCCACAGACAAGAAGTCAAAGAGCCACAGACATGGAGTCAAAGTGCCACAGACAAGGAGTATAATAGCAGCAAACAAGGAGTCAAACAGCCACAGACAAGGAGTCAAACAGCCGCAGACAAGAAGTCAAAGAGCCATAGACAAGGAATCAAAGAGCCACAGACAAGGAGTCAAACAGCCACAGACAAGGAGTCAAACAGCCACAGACAGCGAATCAAAGAGCCACAGACATGGAGTCAAAGAGCCACAGACAAGGAGTCAAAGAGCCGGATACAAGGAGTCAAAGAGTTGGAGACAAGGAGTCAAACAGCCACAGACAAGGAATCAAAGAGCCACAGATAAGGAATCAAAGAGCCACAGACAAGGAGTCAAAGAGTTGGAGACAAGGAGTTAAAGAGCCACAGACAAGGAGTCAAAGAGCCATAGACAAGGTATCAAAGAGCCACAGACAAGGAGTCAAACCGCCACAGACATGGAGTCAAACAGCCGGAGACAAGGAGTTAAAGAGCCGGAGACAAGGAATCAAAGAGCCACAGACAAGGAGTCAAAGAGTTGGAGACAAGGAGTCAAACAGCCATAGACAAGGAGTGAAAGAGAAACAGACAATGAGCTAGAGGGACACAAACAAGGAGTCAAAGAGCCACAGACAATGAGTTAGAGAGCCACAGACAAGGAGTCAATGAGCCAAGACAAGGAGTCAATGAGCCATAGACAAGGAATCAAAGAGCCACAGACAAGGAGTCAAACAGCCACAGACAAGGAGTCAAACAGCCGGAGACACTGAGTTAAAGAGCCGGAGACAATCAAAGAGCCACAGTTTGCGACTAGTGAATTAAAGGATCATTTTATCAGACCCATTATACCATGCTCACACCGACCTATATCCTGCTCACACTTACATATATCCTTCTACACTGAGCTATATCCTTATCTCACTGACCTATATCCTCCTCACACTTATCAATATCCTTCTCATGCTGATCTATATCCTGTTCACACTGACCTTAATCCTTCTCATACTGACCTATATTCTGCTCACACTGACCTATATCCTGCTCACTGACCTATGTCCTCATAATACTCAGTTCTCTAAATACTAGGAACATTAACAGAATAACATCAGCCAATACAATCACGTCGACAACACTTTCTCCATGCACACGTCTATCTTGTATGGAAGTAGGGAGGTCACACTGTCCATTGGTTACTGAATGACTTACATGTTGGCTATGATCTGAAAAAAACCTAAGTACACTGTCCATTGGTTACTGAATGACTTACATGTTGGCTATGATCTGAAAAAACCGAAGTACAGCACGGACTCGTCGAATGGCCTTTCGCCATTTTTGTTGAATCTATTGAAAGGACGAACGAAACAAGCAAATATAAAAAAAAAAAAGAAAAAAAGAAGGATTATATCTGGGGAAGAACTGCAAAATTACTGCAATATATTTATCGATACTGCAAACTCCGCTTTTCTATATAAGACGATATTAATTAATTAGCATTAGTTGATTAACTAATTGGTTTTTTTTTTTTATTGATTCATGTATTTTCAGCGACTATGAATAATTCTTAAAAAACCTCTACTTCAACATTTTAGTGCATGTAAATATAAGAGTTGGTTTTTATTTCTACTTTTTTTTATTACTAAGATAATTTGGTCAACGTTTTGATTGATTCATGTTTTATTTGGGGCGATGAATGCAAAGTTTTAACTTGATCTGAACATGGAAAGTGGGAGAACTAACGAGTAAACAAAATGTCGTACAGACAACAGAAGGACTTGATATGTTTGGTTATAAGGATAGTTCTACCACATTTCTACAAAACAAGATTTTTCTGTTCTGTCTTTTTTTTTACACGTTTTTTTTTAAACAGACTAGTCCACAGTCTAGAAAGAATAAGGTGCCATTCATTTTCTTAAAGTGGTTCTAACACTGAATAAAAAAATAAAAGTACTTGTACATAACAGAAATCTATTCTATTGGTCTTGCATATTAAACCTGAAGTGAATAGCCAGACTATCTAGGCTAGACGTACATTCAAGTTGATTAGAATATGTAGGCTAGACGTACATTCAAGTTGATTAGAGTAGACTGGACGTCTTACCTCTTGTTGATATTTCTGTTTGATTAAATGTTTGATTTTTTGACGGATGACTTTGTTTTCTACTAAAAGTTTCCACTTGGAGTTCTCTTTGAAATAATTTCGTTTCATAAACTTCAGATATTGGGTAAAAGTCAGAGGATTTCCCTGGGCGTCAGCGTAACGAAACTCAGCTGCAGCAGCTTCTTCCTTCTTTTTGTCTTGAATGTATTTGATCGGATTGGTTGATGGCTTTATCAGTGCACTAGAGGACAATATATGTATTGGATCGGATTGGTTGACGGCTTTATCAGTGCACTAGAGAACAATATATGTATTGGATCGGATTGGTTGACAGCTTTATCAGTGCACTAAAGGACAATATATGTATTGGATCGGATTGGTTGATGGCTTTATAAGTGCACTAGAGGACAATATATCTATTTGATCGGATTGGTTGATGGCTTTATAAGTGCACTAGAGGACAATGTATGTATCGGATCGGATTGGTTAATGGCTTTATCAGTGCACTAGAGAAGAATATATGTATTGGATCGGATTGGTTGATGGCTTTATAAGTGCACTAGAGGACAATATATCTATTTCATCGGATTGGTTGATGGCTTTATAAGTGCACTAGAGGACAATGTATGTATCGGATCGGATTGGTTGATGGCTTTATCAGTGCACTAGAGAAGAATATATGTATTGGATCGGATTGGTTGATGGCTTTATCAGTGCACTAGAGAAGAATAACTGTATTGGATCGGATTGGTTGACGGCTTTATGAGTGCACTAGAGAACAATGTATGTATTGGATCGGATTGGTTGATGGCTTTATCAGTGCAGTAGAGGACAATATATGTATTGGATAGGATTGGTTGACGGCTTTATAAGTGCACTAGAGGACAATGTATGTATTGGATCGGATTGGTTGATGTCTTTATCAGTGCACTAGAGGACAATATATGTATTGGATCGGATTGGTTGACGGCTTTATAAGTGCACTAGAGGACAATATATGTATTTGATCGGATTGGTTAATGGCTTTATCAGTGCACTAGAGGACAATATATGTATTGGATCGGATTGGTTGATGGCTTTGTCAGTGCACTAGAGGACAATATATGTATTGGATCGTATTGGTTGACGGCTTTATAAGTGCACTAGAGGACAATGTATGTATTGGATCGGATTGGTTGATGGCTTTGTCAGTGCACTAGAAGATAATATATGTATTGGATCCTATTGGTTGACGGCTTTATAAGTGCACTAGAGGACAATGTATGTATTGGATCGGATTGGTTGATGGCTTTGTTAGTGCACTAGAGGACAATATATGTATTGGATCGTATTGGTTGATGACTTTATCGGTGCACTATAGGACAAGACATGTATTGGATATGATTTTTTGATGGCCTTATCAGTGCACTAGAGGGTAATACATGTATTGGAAAGGATTTATTGCTTTACACATTTAAGGACAATACATGTATTGATTGGAAAAATCAATGCTCTAGACCAGTGGTTCCCAAACTTTTTTATCTCATAGACCCCTTGCCATGTTTTATGGTTTTCGGTAGACCCCCTGCTTAACTTACCCGGTATATTGCATTTTCGCAAATTCATCAACTCCATTTTTTAAAACTAATTTCTAACTGTAGTGAGTGTAAAAGTAATTTAAAGCTACATTTAAAGTTACAGATCTTTTTGTATTCATAAAGTTCAAATTTAAACCAATTAAAATAACAATGAATATTTATGACTGGAATTACCGAGCACACTGGAAATGTTGCCTTTTTGCACGTCTATTATCCATTGCTCTGGACATTATGTTTCATATAGGAATTTGTTGTTCTATGATATAATCATCAAACATTAAATATCAAGTAATTCTAAATTTGCCTTATGTATCATTGTAAAAGTTTTCGCAAGAGCAGTTTCTCGTGTATTTCTTGATCTTTCACGAGTGGCTCAAATATTAAGTCCGCAGAACTGTTTTCACTAACAGGAGAAAGGGCGAAGGTGAGTAACTGGCAACTAAGCCAGTAACTTTGAGCAGGAAAGGCTCATTAGCCTTGACTTGCTGCCCACCTAGCAGAAGGATAACTGAATTCAAGCCTCTGCTGCGTGCAACTTTACCCAAACACTGGAAACGTTTCGTGGGTCAACCCTGTTAAAAATAAGGAGCCGGCGACCCTTAACCAGTTTGAAGCACACAGCATTACATTCTGTCAGAGCCTGTGATACCAATGATCGAAAACACTGTATGTATGTCGTTTGCGATGTGCATTACATAAGAAGCTTTTAATTTTATAACTCATGCCACCAATGTGCCATTGAACTGTATTGTTGCTACAAGAAATAGTTTTAATATTATCTGATGTAGGTTTGTATAAAACAGTTTTTAAAACTACAACGGCTGATAAAATCAATGTTTTACCTAGAGTGTTTTCCGGTTTTTCCTTTTTGTTAAGAGATGTTGTAAGACACAATTAAACCATCATCTTCTCTATATGATGTCGAAGAGGGATTTTGTGGGGGTCTATTCTGAACTTTATCTTTGAGTGTTCGAAAGTTTTACAAACCTTTGTCTACCTTTATATATTTTGTCATGGTGGCAATGTCTCAAATGATCCTCCAGCGTAATTCATATCATCATAAAACCGCTTATTTGACAAGGAAAAAATGAATCCCAATTTTAAATAATCAACTCTGTACCGTCTTTCATTATGTTAAACATAATGTAGACAAAATTAAGCTATTGAAATAAGTATTGAAATTAAATGCAACAATTTTTCGTTTGAATAGCATGATACATATTTAAAGGATTAACTAAGGTACAAATCATGGATTAGTTTAGGAAATAATTACATTAATGGGATGTGAAAATTAAAGTCGCCACCTGATGAAATGAAATTTATTATCGTAGACCCCCGTGGACATCTCATAGACCCCCAATTTATTTTTTATCTTTCGTAGACCCCTTGGAAGTCTTCGTAGACCCCTGGGGGTATATATAGACCATTTTGGGAATCACTGCTCTAGACATAGGATCTCGCTGTTGATGAGAATTGATCAACACTAACAAGTTATCATGGCGCATCCATTGTCTTTCTTGATAGAGTCATTTTATTATCATTTCTAGACGTCAAATAACAGTATATTCTGTACATATAATGCAGTACCTCTAAGAAGACATGACATCTAATGAAAATATAACTTCGCTGACATGAGAGAACAGTTGTTGAGATGTCAAGGAACTAAATTAAAGAGAACAACGCGTTCCTTGACACTATCGATGCTGTAGATACTATAGAATAAACCATTTTCTTGGACATATTTCTTTCATATATTTGGTCATGCGACACATGTAGAATAACATATTTCTTTGGTATATTAATGTACCATATACGTAACAAAAGAGGTTCACACATTTCTTTAACATTTGAGCATTTCAATGAGGTTTCTTATAAAAATTAAAAAAAACATTTTTTTCCTTCCTTGTTACATTTGTGAATTTGAGAAGTTAATGAGACATATAACAATTAAATTTAGTTATTTAGTCTTAAACTCAACTTGTAATTGACATGCATACATGTATACCTTAAAATATAACTAAATGTGATTATATATACATATATATTTATTTGCTTATGTAACCAGTATTCTGTATAATCCTACTTAGGGTAAAATATTGATATGCTTACTTAAACGATTTATCGTTCCCAAACCAGTCAATGCACTTTATTTGTTATACAATGAAGCGAACAATGTATACTTACACTCTGTCCCTCATTTTATTAGGATCACCAGCAACAAGGTCAAGGACCATTTCTATTTTCATCGCTTTTTCTTTTTCTAAAGCCTTGACGAGTTCTTTGGTCCTAAGAGAAACACACAACAGGCACATAAGAACTGACCTAAGTACTGCATTGTACAAACTGCAGGGTTTAAAACCATAAACTACTTCACGTAAAAGTCAATGAGAACATACTTGTCTTCACTTTTGACATGAGGAGTAGCATCTTTTAACATCTTGTCTTCTTCTTTGAGTTCTTTCAAAGGCTGTAGAAATACTTGTTCACCAACTGGTAACGTTAACATATATCTAGGGAAAACAATATAGTCACACTAAAATGTTTGTAGGACTACTTCATAGAACAACAAAGTCCAATATGAAACATAATATCCGACTTGACAAGGCCTTCGATGTAGTCAGCAGAGATGGCCTCTTTAAAATTTTACAGATAATAGGCTGTCCACCCAAGCAACTAAATGTAATTGTCTCCTTCCACCAAAATACGATGGGTACAGTGCAATTCAACGGTGCTTGCTTCAAAAGTTTCACTATAAATAGCGGAGTTAAATAAGGATGTGTCCTGGCCCCAACCCTCTTTGGAATACTATTTTCAATCCTAATCCACAATGCGTTTGCCGTAAATGAATTCTGCTATCTGGGATTCACAATTCAAGACGACCTGTCTCTAGAAGAGGAGATAAAAAAAACGCATAGGGAAGGCTGCCTCGAACTTCGCTAGACTCAGGTCAAGAGTTTGGGAAAACCAGAAGGTCACTACAGTGATCAAAATGGAAGTCTACAAGGCATGTGTTATGAGTACACTACTGTATGGCAGTGAATCATGGACCACCTACGCAAAGCAAGAGAGAAAACTGAACTCATTCCATTTGCGATGTCTCCGAAGGATCTTGAAAGTCACATGGAAAGAAAACGTGTGCAATACTCAGATCCTTGCGCGATCTGAGATGAACTCCAATTGGTGACAAGGCGGGAGACCTAGGACTCCCGTAGTGCCCTGGTAAGGAACTCTGCTGTTTGGCGTAGTGCCTCATAGCTTCCATACAGACATAGTAAACCACCTGATACGTCTTCCCGCAGCTCGCAGAGCTGCGGGCACTCTTGCAAGATGTGCGCCACCGTCTCTTCTGATTCCCCGCAGTGTCGGCAACGGGCATCAAAGTTTGGTCGGAACCGGGCGAAGTACGCACCTATTGGGCAGTGTCCCGTGCGCCACTGCGCTATTATTGTTTGTTCTGACCTTTTTAGCCTCCACCACGGGTCCTCTCGATCTGGGCGACGCATGTGCTGCCAGACTCCCCTGGCAGTGTTGGAGTCATCCCAGGATTTCAACCACTTTTCATGTACCCACTCTCGTATAACTGTGGTAGCCTGTTTAAACGTACTTGGTGATTCGAAAGTGGGCACGGCCAGCGCTCCTTCTCGAGCTAGAGCGTCAGCCACGGCATTGCCCCTCACGCCGCAGTGCGAGGGCACCCACTGCATAAAGATGACAGCTCCAATAAATAGGCGGATGTTATTTGCGGCGCCTAATGCCTCTTCCACCAGTTCGGACTTTCCCCCTAAGCCAGCCATGGCTTGGAGGCAGGATTGGGGATCGGTAACCATTACAACGGTAGTCGCAACGGTTATCTTTTCACGCAATTTTTGGAGCAGATATTTGAGTGTATTTGTTATCGCCGTTATTTCAGCATCAAAGCTACATGCAGCGAGGCCGCATGTGCCTGAAAGCTTGTCTTGTTCGTGGTCTGGGTAGCAGATATAGGCCCCATACCCAGCTCTTACGGGGTCCTTCATGACCGACCCGTCTGTGTAGCAGTAAATGGCGTTGGCCGGGTAGGTCTTTAATGTGTCCATTGCCATTTTTCTTAGTAAGTCCGGGTGTGTATGTCGTTTTGTGGCCCCCTCCAACCCGTGTATGGTTAGATTGATGGGAGGGATGGGCTGTCTCCTCCAGGGCGGGCACGTGCTTATCCGTCGGATTGGGACCCGGTCAGTGGAGAGACCAGCTTGAGCACTCAAATTTGTTGCGCAGTGCATAAATGATGTCCGTTTAATCCGGTTTTTAACTCTCCACCGAGTGACTAAGGTGTGGGTCGGTAGCCCTGGTTCGCCCCTTTTGTAGCGTTCCAGGGCCGTTAGCACGGCGCGCTCTCTCCTCAGGCTGAGAGGAGCCACGTTGGACATGATTTCTGCAGCGGAAGTTGGGCTCGTTCTATAGATGCCGCAAATGAATCTAAGAGCCTGGGCCTGTACACGATCGAGTGATTCGAGGGCCGTCTTGCTTGCGTACACCTGCACGGGCAGGCTGTACTCAATTTGGGACCTGACAGCCCCCGTGTACAGTGTGCGGAGCATGTCAGCTCGGGCGCCCCACTTGGTACTGGCTAGCTTTCTGAGTAACCCTAACTTCTCCGAGGCCTTTCTTTCAACGTCCTGGATGTGCAAGTGCATTGAGAGCTTTCTATCTAGGGTGACTCCTAGATATTTTGGCGTGTTTTCACGTTGGAGTCGCAGCCCACCGAGTTGGAGCTCGAATGGGGCCCCAAGAATGTCGATTCCCAGGCTGAACAGGCACCAGGTCGTTTTGGCAACGTTGATTCGTATCTGCCATTTTGAACAATACGAGGAGATGGTATGGAGATCGGCTTGTAATGCTGCCTGAAGTTGGTCAGCTTTCTTCCCGGTTGACCAGAGGACAATATCATCAGCATATAGCAGTTTGCGACATCGGAGTGAGCTGGGCAAATCGTTAAGATAGGCCATGAAAAGAATACATGAGAGGGCGGATCCCTGGGGTAACCCTCTGATTGGGGTGTTTTCCCCACTTAGAGAGTACTGGAACTGCGTTCTTGTTTTCCTCTCCGTTAGAAACTGTTTTATCCAGTTATAGGTCCGCCCGTGTACGCCCATGGCTCTAAGTTTAAGATAGAGGCCTTGCTTCCACACCCGGTCATAAGCCTGTTTAAGGTCTATAAATACTGCATATGTGCTCTCGGCCCTCTGGAACCCGTCGGCCACCTCCTGCATGAATACTGTGACCTGGTCGATCGGGCTCAAGCCTGCCCTAAAGCCAGCCTGCTCTGGCGCTAGGATACCGCACTCTCAAAGCTCCACACGAGTCGCTCGCTGACCATCCGTTCTACTATCTTGCCGATAGTGGAGGTCAGGGATATGGGTCTGTAGGACTCAACGTTAGTCGCGTCTTTGCCCTTTTTTAGTATTGGAACAATGGTAGCACAGCGCCAGGCCCTGGGTAGTCTGGACTCTACCCAGGTCCGATTCGCAAACTCAAGGAGTTTGTCTTTCGCAATACCCCCGAGGTGTTTTGCCATCTCAGGAGCAACCTTGTCTGGCCCCGGAGCTTTTCTGTTTTTGCACTTAGCTATCGCTCTGTCCAGCTCAGCACGGCAGAAGGGCGCATTGCACGTGTCCAGGTCTTTCGACCCATCCGGCTCCCTCTCGAGTCTTTTACGCTCCTTGTTGAGGGCTATAGATGTGGCTGTCTTCTTTTCGGACTTGCTTATCGAAGCGAAATATTTATTAAGCAAGTCGGCCATTTTTTGATCTTTTGCCACTCATCCCTACTGGTTGACAATAATGGGGTGGCTGTACGTACCGAATCTTTGGCCTCAAGATTGCGAAGAAGACGCCAGGCTTTGGAAGTATCCCGAAGATCCAGCCCGGCACAGGCATCCCTCCAGTGGTCCGCTCGTACACGCTGGGCCACCTCGCTGGCCTTCCGGCATAATGCATTGAACTCCCTGCGGCATTCAGGGGTCCCCTTTCTTTGTGCTCTGCGCCTTGCCCGTTTCCTGGCCCTGACTATTCGATCTAATTCTCGGGACCAGGCGGGTCTATGCCGTATGCCGGGATAGGTCCGCGGGATATGCTTCCTAGCCGCACCCTTGCGCGATCAGGTATTCCCACCATCTTTACAGCACTCAGCCCTCAGGAAAATCGCAGCTCGAAAGTCATCCTCTACAGACAACTCGCGACTGGCTCAAGACAAACTGGTCGCCCCCACCTCCGTTATATAGATGTAATAAAACGGGACCTCAAATCAGTGAACATCAATACTGACCATTGTAAAGACATAGCTCTAGACCGCACCAGATGGAGAGAGACAGTTACCTAGAAAGCTATTGACAGCGAAATAACATGGTCCTCAACTCTGGAAGAAAAACGTACAATGCGAAAAATGGCTATCTCTTTTACCACCTTAACCTGCGATATTTGTGGACGGTAGTGTCTCCCCAAAATAGGGCTTCACAGCCACATGAAAAAGTGTGCGAGATGAACCATATTCGTTCTACGACTGAAGGAGGCCAACAATCCCTAGCAACGGAGATGAACCAGCAAAAAATAAAATTTCCAGTAATACATATTGTTATTTTAATAGGTTTAAATTTGAATTAGAATATCAATTAAAACAATATAGATCTCTTTAACTTACACTGTAGCTTTAAATTACTCTTTCACTCTTAGACTCACTAAAGCTAGAAACTTGTTTAAAAAATGGAGTTGATGAATTTGCAAAAGTGCAATATAAGTTAAGCAGGAGGTCTACTGAAAACCAGAAAACATGTCAAGGGGTCTACGAGACAAAAAAAGTTTGGGAACCACTGATCTACACCGTTATTGTCACCAGACACTGTTTGGTTCACGTGGCAATAGTGCAATTGATCTCATTGCCCCCTTTCAGTCTGTGAATGTTTTTTAGAGTTTTTTCCCTGCTTAGACCTGATTGAACTACTCATTGCTTAGATTGGGAGGCGACATTGGTTCAAAATATCAAAGCAGCATAGAAAAACAACTTATTCACAAACATGATTTATATGAAAATAATTTGTCTCCAATGCAAAAGACGGAGGAATGGAGGAAGACGGTGAACAGATTAATGGCTAAGTGAAGGGGAAGAATCTCTCCTTTTCCAAGAGGTGGGTGTTAGGTGGACCTGCGGCTTTGTGAGACCTTTTTTTTCATACATAACATAACCTTGACCCACTTTATTTGGTCTGTTCCCCCCCCCCCTCCCCCTGAAGTTACTGCAATATTTGAAAGAGTTACCTCTGGTACCATGCTGGCGGCACTTTCTTCGTCATCAGTTTCTTGCGACGTTTTAAGCTCATAACATTTATTTCACTCATGATCTGAAAGTGAACAATTTGGCTATCACGTGTCCAGAGGAAACTTTCGCTATGGAACTAGAGGAGGAAAGGTTTGATAAGGATACCAAAGAAATACAAATCTTTAAATTACATAATTATTAACTAACAAGCAGTACAAATCGGCTACGCCCCTTTTGATTTGTTCCTAGGCCGAAGATAGACGTACACAGCGGATAGATAACATAAGCCAACCACAGACAGACAACGGAAGTGGCAAATATATAGGTCGTAGATGGGGCTGCGTAGACACGTGAAATACTGCATTAATCTTCGGACTCGAAGGCAAGCTTATTGTTATCCCCCCCCCCCTCTTTTTTTTTTGAGCATTCAATGAACAGGCCACATTTGAATGATCCCCTAACCTACTTTTGAGCTGTTACAATGACGGCCCGCTCCCATTCTCTCTGGAACCCCCCTCCCCCCCGATTTGTTTACCCCCCCCCCCTTTCTGACACAGACTTTCCATTTGATTTGGAACGACCCACTTTATAACGCCCCCACCCCCTTTACCGAAACAACCGCATGCTTTTGATATCAATAATACGCTCCCCTTCCTTACCCCCGAAAAGGGGGGAGGGATGAGGTAGTCCGTCAAAATAAACAAAAGCCTTTCAACTATTTGAACGCAGTTAAACATGAGTATCTCTGGGGAAATATTTATATATTTTTATATATCTGTAATGTATTGCCAACAGTTTTCGTTTCACCATTTTAGCAGAGCGGGTGTTTGAATCTTGAAATTATTGTTGTTGGGCATTTAGTAACAGAGTAAAATGCCTATAAATCTACTCAACAATATATTCCTTATAAAACGTATATTACTTATAAGCATATCTAGAGCTACTGAACCTATTTCTTCTTCTCGTGTTTATGCAATTAAAAAAAAAAAGTAAAAAAAAAAAAATAATTGCAATCAAAGTTCTTAAGGCAAGAAGTAGGATGGGTTAAAACATACGGATTGTAGGTGAAGTAGTCACAACTAGACTAATACAGTAATCAGAGAATGATGTTTCATTCGTTTCTAAAAGATGGCAAAGTGTGTGTTCAACAAAGTCGTACGATCTGTTTGTTACTTGATTATTTTTAAAGTTCCACCAAAGTGTGCAACTCAAGTTCACTATAGTGTGGTGGTTTTGTGTCAGACAAGTAATTTTCGAATAAAAAAAAAATTCACCAAATGAATGTAAACAAAGAAAATACCGACCTACTGTAAAGATCGTTAAAGTTGTGAAAGACACCTATTTGATCCAAATATTATCTGTAATTATATGTTAAATATATAAGTTACAATTAAGATTGGTGTAATTTGACTCAATTATATTTAGTTTGACAAGGAGAAAAATCGTTCTAAGTGATAAGGGAAATACTCAGAAAAATTCAGATACAGGCACAATTCGTACTCTATATGCTAGGACGAATTCATACAAATACTCCTTTTCTAGTGCATTTAGAGTATGTAATGGGCTGCCTGAATCCTTGATGTCAAACCAAATGACCAATGCAGAGTTGAAGGTAGACCTTAATATTCTTTTCTTTTAGGGAACGTCTGTTTTCATCTATATCCACGCAAAATACTTAGTCATTGAACAAGAAATCTCCTTAACTGCTCTGCAGACCCGCCTGAAATTTCGTACACAGGTTTCTTTTACCTCTAAAAGCGAAAAACCGCAAGCTTTCTATCAAAGCTTAGTAGGCCCTATTTTATTTTCGTTATTTCCCCAAAGGCCGCAGTCTAAATATAAAAAAAAATAAAAATGCGGTTTTTTTTTTATTATGGACCCCTCAACTCAAATAAACATTAAGAAACTGGAACAGACACAAAATAGAGCAATGAGATTCATAACAAACGAATATTCAAATGTGACTAGAGTAACACTTTTAGTAAAATTCACTAAATTTAGAAAGCCTTCAGATAGAAGACTCAAAAGTAAAGTAGCAATTATACATAAAACACTGATCTTCAATTACTAAATCTAATAAAATACTCAGAAAGACACAAAGAGAAAGGCAACATTCCTCGTTCCATATGCTAGGACAAATGCTCCTTCTTCCCTAGTGCTATTAGAGCACGAAATGGGTTGCCTGAGCTAGCCAGGAAAACCAGTGACTTGGCAGAATTTAGGTCACTGGTTAATATACATGAATAAAGTTAATATACTTGAAGTAACGTCTGTAGGCGTATTATATAAGATAAGATACAAAGCATTTTTAAAATATCACAAATCCCATATTTTTAAAGCAATTTTTTTCTTTTTCCCTAAGTCTACTTATTTTTAATATACCTCATGTTGTTTCCGCTTTCTTTTTAAACGCGGTCTAAATAAAAAAAAACTAATCAAAATAGCATTAAGATAGATCTGGAGTCTTTTTATTCGAGAAAGTAATAGTACCGGTACTTTGAAACACTGTCAAAAATATTTTTAAAAAAAACAATTAAATCGTAATAGCATTTAAAGATAACTTTTGATCTCGTCATTTCGCTACATTCAAATACACGATTACATTAAATAAAACCAAATTAATATGTTCGTAGAGATGAGAACAAAATACCAAAGTAGATGTAGAAAGGGAATGTAGCATTCAATTGGAACCTTTGGATTAAAAGTTGAAAAAAAAAGAAAGAAAAGAAGAGGATGTTCAATATAAATAATATAAAGCCTGGAAAAAATGAACAGGCGTAGCCGGTGTGTCCTGCTTGTTTATACTATAAGATAAGGAACACCATCGTGACCTTTGGCAGTGATATTTAGAGCAATGGATCATCCGGGAGAAGAGGGGCAGTAGTCACAGGCGTCTTCTTGAGCCTATTTTGATTATATGTGAGAAGATTATTGAGAGATTTTAACTGTTCGTCTATTTTATAATGCAAATGAGTTCGTGAAGTCTGGCTGGTATATTTTGATTGTATTCTACATGCTATTTCTTCATATGATCTTGAGTATAATGACTTGTACAGTCAAACATTACAAATAGACACAAGTTTGCAATCTTAAAAAGTTTTCTTTGATTGACTTACAAATAAGTCAGCTCTGCAAGGGTCTGTATTTGCAGCTGCGCAGATTAGGAACAAGAGCTTTTGTGTCTATTTGTTAATGTGAATGGTGTCACGTCTTTGTGATGGTAAAACTTAACATCATGAAGAAGAGGGTGATTTTGTTATGCTTAAAAATTTTATAGCTTTCTTACCAATGTTTGTCTCAATGAGGTACTCAGTTGTTTGCCTATGATCTTGTTAGCAGCTTTTGTTTTTTTTTATGGTGTCTCATCAAAATTTTTAAAAAATAATGTGCAGCCTTCAAGTGAGTTACAAATTACTTTGATGCTCTGTTGACTTTTAACAGTTTTACCAGATCACTATGCATAATCTTTTAATTTTTCATTGTAGACTAGTTACTATTTACTCATGTGTATTACTATTTTAAAATATGATTCATTGATTTAAAGAATTATTTGAAATAGCACTCAGTATAGGCTAAAACCACATGTTTTAATAGTCTGAAGAAATCCTGCAGTTTTTTTTCTTCTTAATTAAAATATTAGTAAATATTTTTAAGACATTTTTAACTTTGCTGACAGAGATCAAGTCATTCTATACAATGCCTAAGCAAAGTAGGACTCATTTCATACTTGCTAGGCATACAATGCTAGGCATTCTATAGAATTCACAATTTCCTGGACTTTCCGTAACATTAAAATCCAAATTACTCTCACGTGATATCTAAAAACAAAACAACATTTTTAAAAAGTCTAAACTCAAAATAATTAAAAACTACTAAGAGATTTTATTTCACCCCCCAGACTTCTTCAAAGGCAGTACAAACTTTGGAACATGTAATAGCTGCCGACAAAGGATAGTTGCTGATGGAGAAAGTTTTCTCAGTGTAATCTGGAGTCACCTACAAACAAAACAAAATAGTTGATCATGTATTCAAGCAAAAAGTGATTGATGTGTCATTTGAAATAGCAGGTGTGACTTGACTCATGAAGATTTATTGCATTTCATATCATTACACATAAAAATATGATATGTGATGTTAACACTGATTTTTGAAAAAAACATTGTATTTGATTCATGAAGACTATTGGAGCACTATTAATGGCTCGAAGATATTTGATATGTGTAACGTAAACAGATTTTTTTTTAAAAAGATTGTAACTTATACATATGTTAAAGCAACTTGAGCTCACAGTAAGACATATGAGCCAAATGAATATCATGATTACGACCTTGATGCTTTATTAATAATTTGCTTATGACTTTGATGATTTATAAGTAATATGATGATTATGATGATTTATGAGGAATATATTTTTTTGACTTTCATGATTTAGTTGCATTGTCAAAACATTGTCATTATTTTCGTACACAAGCCATTGAGACAACTTTAATATTTATTATTGATATATTTCACTTGCATTGATTTATTTGAAAGGACATTGTCAATATTTATCGATTGACTATGTAACCTGATGTGACAAATTAAGTACATTAGTATACGAGCATTTTTCATGGCTGCTCATTATATTGTAAAATTGATTAATATTGGAAACTTCAAGAGCTTTGAAAGACGAGATAAAGAGCAGTTGAAATCTACCAGCAAGCCGAAAGTGGAACATGATGAAAGTAGACTATATAAAGGTGGAAGTCACTTTAGAGGTGAAGGTCAAGTCAGACAAATTGCTCGATATCAGTTCTCTCAACCAAGAAAGAAAGATTTAAACCCTTTAGGCCGTGATGGAAATGTTTTCAGATGCTTATCTTGTGAGTAATATAGACATCTTTTGTCTAAATGTCTAGACAGCTGGGAGAATCTGACAGACACGCTCAAAGTTGTAGAGGACGAAAAGGGAACTTGTCCGTTTACTGGAGACCACATAGAGAAAGATTTCACAACTAGGTTATGAGGGCAGTGCACGCTCCAGTATAGCGATGAATTTTTATTGACAGTGGTGGAGAAATTCAAGGTTGACCTGCTTCTAGAATGTGCACAAATTTTTAAGCTACACATGTGTAGTAGAGCTGATAGTATAGTTTGGACAATACTTCTTCAAGGTCACGGTCAGAGAGAATTATAATCCTACTGTAGCTGACTGTGTGTGTGTGGAGACTACTTTCAGCTCTTGTGACTGAAAAAAAAACAACAAAGTGAACACACCTGTGTTGAAATATTAGGCAGAATATTTTGGCTTAGTGACCTTTGATCTAGCGACCAGAAGGAAACTATGTGTTAGTCCGAGACAATTTGAAGCTATCTGCTCTAGCCACAAGTTTGCTGTGTCTAGAGACATTGTTTTCCTTGCCAACTGGCATTACTTTCTCGTATCACCTTTGAGTCACTCTTGATTCAGACGATGCGCATCAAGTTTGAAAACAGCACTGCAACAGAGAAGATTGTTAACAGTTCCTCTCCACCCCCACCCCCCACCCTTGTTACCCCACTACATTGATCAGACTGCGGAGCATTGTCAACATTTATTTACCCCACTATATTTTATCTTCTTTGTGTGGGAAGAACGTTCTTTGAAACCTGGGAGTATAAGACTGTGTGTATTTCTGGTTACTGCCTACACCACCAACAGAAAGATGACGGTCTACACTTGCCACTGTTAACATCAACGTTACCCTCAGAGAATACAGAACTAGTGAAGAAACAAGGTGACAGTCTGACAGTACAAGTCTTTTGGTGGGACAGCTTACCACCATAACATCCTCAGAACAATTGACTCCATTCATGGCGTCTTTTAAGCCTTACATTCTTAGGATGTATGGCTCCATACCTAATGTTTTACCCCCTCCCCCCTATCCTCAGGACATTTTATTCTATTCCAAGTCTTATCAACCAAATGTCGACAACCCATTTTGACTCCATTCTACGTGCATAGTTTGACAGTCAGATAGTCTTCAATTAAAGCCAATGCTTGACCAAATACGAAGGCACAAGAATCGCAGTGATGAGTGAACAAGGCCCTGCAATACCAAACACCAAATACGAATGCTGATCAGTTGAGACGGCACATAAAGAAGACTGGCTGAAATCTGGGGGTTTCTTATTAACAATTATTTGTATATTGTGCAACATGATGTACTGTATTATTTTGCTCTCATTGTTATGATACTTGTTCTTGGTTTTATTTTCGCTTTACACTAGTACTTTGCATACGTTTCTCTGATACCTGTTCTTTTGTTTTCATTTTGTTCAAATTTTGATATATTTCTTTAATGAACACACACTGTCAGAAGACATAATACAATTAAATTATTTCTCTCCAAAATACTCCTCTTACCATTTGACATATACTACTCAGATCTATCCATTTACATGTGCAGGTCTAACATCATGTCATTTTATTGTATGTCATTGATATTCGTAGCCTACACTATTACATTATGTATACATAAAATTTAATATTTTGATTAGTTAAAATTTTGCTGTACAAGTTTTATTGAATGTAGGCCTAATGCTATGGCAACTCTGAACATACTAGACAGTGATACATTCCTTTTTTAAAGTTTCCATTTTTGTTTTTCTTTATTCTCACTCTACACATTCTCCTTGATGTTTTAGAAGATTGAATTGTATATAGTAGACAAGGACACTTGCAAAGTTTTCTTTTTTAAAAATTATATTTCGAGGTAGTCTATTTTTGTTTTGTTATGTAGCCTATATGCTCAGTTTTACTTAGCCTTCAAAAAAGCAATGAAAATGAGAAAGAGAGGAAGATTTGAATGAATGAAGAAAGGAATGAAAGAAAGAATGAAAGAAAAAAAAAAAAAAGAAATTGTAATTAATGTTAACATTGTGTTTATGTGTATGTGTTTGTTATTAGTATGTAGAGTTATTCCCCTTGGTAAGAAAGTTCATATCAGTGTTGTGCGTAGCCTCGTACTATGAGGGTGTGTAAATAAATGGACTGATGAATCTGGCGTTATAGTGTTGGTATCGTTTGTAGTTATTAAGTGTAGCGTTTTCTAGCTTAGCACACTCCACTTTCTGTAAATTAGCCCCTCACCAAACACACAAAACTCACTGAAAATTATTAGGTCTAACATTTCTCCTCTTTCCACATGCAATTTTTAGACCATCAGGTTAAATTTAAATTACCTTTGCTTTTCTTAATCCAATGAAACATTTCAAGTGAAACACCCCTTTCCACATTTGTTCAGTTCATCAGTTCTTGATCTAGATTCTCATCAAGGAGACTTTTAAGATAAACTTCTCCATTTACCCTTCACATTCAAACGCATATATTTTTGGTTTGTAAATTCTCCCACTCTAAAAAAAAACATACATATTCTTCCCTGCCTTAGCTAACTCTTCTTTGGCTTGTTAGTTCTAGATATGGACTCTAGAGTCCTGTCTATAGCAGACCCTTATAATTATTCCAACTTCAATGCCCTATCACATGTACCCCATAATGATAAAAATCATTTTAGCCTCTTAAATTCCCCTCCCCCTCTTGTAAACACACAAATTTCTTTGTCCCCTAAGTTTTCTTTATCTATTATGAATTATTTGTTTCCTCTGTACTAGATCTAGATGATTATAAATTTTTTTTTATAATACTGTTGCTTTGCCTTTTAAAATGAAATATGCACATACAGATTTGCCAATGCATTTACACTGCTATGTGATAGTGATAAACTGTACTTTGGGAAAAAACTTTAGGCTTATAAAAAATTTTATTTTGATGTTTGTTGCCTAACTAGGAATTGGAAGTGAAACAATAATATGCCATTAAAAACTTCTAGTATAAACAAATATAAGCGTAACACCAAAACGGGGAAAGTCTGACCTCATTAATTGTGAGGTTATTATTAGAAGGACGCATCAGAAATAATTCATTTAGTCAGAAAAATGGAGTTTATTGGCTTCAAATGTATTGATACAATCTTATAAGAGTCTACTATATATTTACTTGATATAGATCTATGGCTTCCTTCTGTCATGAGAAGCATGCAGTATATAGGTATGTGAGCAGCATCTACTTAAATACATTCTCCTAAGTTACTTTCATAACTTCAATTTGGGAAATGAGTGTAATTTGCGACTGACACACATTTATTTTATACTTGCAGCAACATAGCCCATTCTAAAGCTTATTGATGACACAGTGGGCATTAAAACAATAAAATATTTCAGGAAAGTTAAAAAAAAAAAAAAGAATTTTTAGAAAAAGGAATGACTATAAGGGTCTTAAATGTATCACAAAACTCTGTCTTCACTTACACTTCCATGAGCCATAGCACCAATAACAAAAACAGCAGGACCATCTTTAGGGACATAGTCTCGAACATCTATCACTTCTTCTGCACTATATGACATGGCATACTTGGGACAACCAGTGGGAAGGTGATCATTAACTGGATTTTTAATCACCTGAGGAAATATAAAAAATGAATAAATGAAACTTATAACATTGATGAAATGAAGTCCAAGTGTTTTAGATTCACTCAACATGCTCAAGCAAGCTACTTGAGTTACACAGTCAGAGCTAATAGATGCTAACATTATGGTGTGAGAGGTAATGAGGACTTCAAGTTGCAATTAAAGACAGGACACTGACCCTAATGCCACTAACGAGAATACATCAAAACTTTAAGCTGATTATTGAATGCAGTCCCAGTTTGATATACGTGGTCATTATTTTAATCAAAGTTCACATAACTGTAAGGCATCATATCAGACTAAAGAAGTACTTACAATTATGTTTCAAACATGACTTTTTAATCTCGATATTTAGATAAAAGTTTTTTTTTTAAATCTTTGCTGTATGTTTATGTCACAGCACTTCACGAGCGCTCAACCATGACAAGTTGCAACGGTCCACAGTGATGACTGGCGAAGTTTCAATTAACATCTAAAGAGAACATTACTTAGACATGTCACATCAGATGTAGTCATGTGATCAACCAGAATGGTCAAGTGATGTTACACTGGTTTCTGGAAGGCCCATTGGGACAGTTCGCTACAGCATGGTGCATTACGATGGTCCAGTGTGAAGTAGAGTCAAGACACTCAAGAGTACAAGACGACATCTTAATTTTGATATAGACGATCAAGTGCAAAACAACGAGCCCAGTGTGAGAAGTCAGTCTGGAACAGATGAACCCAGTGCAGTCCAAATCAAGGCAGAGAGGTCAGTAGAGTTTGATACAGCGGTAGAGTTAATACAGGGATATGGTTGTAATGATGAAGCATTTGTACAATCAGCGTTACGTGTTGCCTATTGTTCAGTATTGTCTGTGATTTACTGGACATTAAACTGTTGTTATTTTGGAGCCCCGAGTTGTCAAGTTCTTTAAGTTGGCAGTGTCATGTGCCGCAGTTTGTAGAGTCCAGACAGTGAGAATCATTATAATACTAAATGTTGAGCATAGCACATCTCATATAATATCTAATTACTGATATAAAGCAGTTAAGAATTAACTTAGGCTTTTTTTTTTTTTTTTTTTTTGCAAGTCAAGAAATTATTATAGCTTCTAAGTAAGTTCTGAAAATATACATGTTGATAAGATATAAAATGAGACAAAGACAAATAGAGTCATAAATGAGATTTTAGTGATGAGTCATTTCAATACAATTAATTGTATTGTTTTGAATCATTGTATTCTGTGATTACTGTGCTTTTTAATATTAATGAAATGTAATGAAACAACAAATATTAGTATACCAATAACATGGCTTTATTTGACAAAATTAAACTACAGTCAACAGTGAATGAAACCAGCAAGTCTCACATAACACTGATGAAGTACTATAAACACACACACACTGGACATGAAGCACACACACTGGAAATGACCTGACAAGCTGGACGCACACAGAAAATAAACAACTCAGTTACACTACACATACTGTGTTTCAAATAACTAAAATTCAAGTTATTGTATTGCAGTGAATTATATAATTATGAACCTACATTTACATAAGTGCTAATAGATAAAATAATACATCACAATGGTTTCCAGGTATGTATAATCAAAACAACAAGAACCAAGAAGTTGAGTGTCCAGTTGTCCAATTAATCAAAATATTAATTCATGTTCTGGTTCATGTCAAACTCTATTCCTATTAAGTAGATCTACATTGACAAAAGGATGTAAAATTGTTTGAAAATATTTATAAAGATGAAACAAACAAAAATGTATATTACCTTTAACAGTTTCTGTGGGCCATCACTTGCTCGGATACTAAGTTTATCCAGCAACTGAACTATATTATAAAAAAAAAGGATATTTGACGTTTTAGACCCAAATGAGATTAACAAACTGTGTAAGCCCTTGTATTTTTTAAAAATATAAATGAAACTAAGTGTAATATAGGAATTCTCTTAACTATCACAAAAAAAAATCTTCTAAGAAACATACCCATTAAGCCACAAAACCTATCAAAGGTTCTTGGTATCCTGGTTTGAGGGTTGATTTCTATCAAGACATTTCTTTCTGTTTTAACATAAACCTGGAACACAATGTTTCACACAAACATGTACAGTCACAAAAAGATAACATAATTAGAGTCAATTGAATTAGAATCTTAGGGCATATATCTAGACTTGCATGCCCACATCTTGTGATTTAAAACTGGCTTACATAAGTGTTATTGGACAGTTACCGTATTTTTTGCCGTATAAGACGCTCCGGCATATAAGACGCACCCAATTTTAAAGGAGGAAAATCTAGAAAAAAAAGATTCTGAACCAAATACTGTACTAGTTGGTCCGCCTGATCAGTTTCTCACATACACCATACACGTTGTCTGTCATCAACCCAGACGGCATATTATGACGTAGGGAGGGCGGTGTGTACCGGCAGTAAGCTCAGCATGATGCCCGTGCAGCACATGGTTAGACTGTCGGGAGGGGGGCATGGCGCGCTATAGGAGGGAGAGGGAAGCCCGAACACACACAGCCTGGCCGTGCAGGGAGGGTCACAGAAGTCACCACAGCCCGCAGTACGTGCCCCAAATCCAGCCCGCAGCACACACTGCATAAGGAAAGGACTGCGAGTAAGCGCCACACAAAGTTGGGGGCAGTTTTAATGCATGTAAAATGTGTATTTGCCGTATAAGACGCACCAACTTTTCCCCCCCAGTTTTGGAGAAGAAAAAGTGCATCTTATACAGCGAAAAATACGGTACTTTTCTTTAAAGTGATTGCTTACCCAGTCAACATAAAAAAATGAACCCTTTTAGGATAATGAGACCTCTCATTGGCTAGTTAAAGTTCATAATGACTCACAGTTACTAGCTTGGATGGTTGGTGACTAAATGACTAAAAATTTTGTGATCATTTTTATTATTTCTAGACAGAAACTAACAAAGTTTAAACCTTATTATTAGGCTAACAAAGATTACTCAACTTCTATGTTACTATTTCTATTTTGCTGTCTTCTTCCTTTACTATTCAAAGCTGTTGCAAAAGTAAAACTAAAATGCCCCTTCCCCCTTTTCTAAAAAAATATAAACTATAATTATCAATAACAATTGATTTGTTTTACATTGTAACAAACTTCATTTGTAAAACCAAAATTAATCCAAACAAAATAGTAAAATAATGACAGAAATAAAGCTTTTACAGTACTACTTATTGTAAGCTTTTTTTTTTCAACAGACTTAATAGTTATAGAGCATAAAAAATGACTCATACTTGTAACAAGTTAGCTCTGTTTAAAGGTGAATCCATAAGCATCAAGAGACACTGGTGAGTAATATCTGGTCGACATGTTGATATATCTTTTTTTAATCGTTTCCCAATATTCTTGTGTCGGTCACAACACAGAAGTTCAAATTTCTGCCCCACCTAAAAGAAGAGCAACACTCATAGAAAACATTTCAGGCTGGAATAAGAAAGCTAATGACTCCCCTTTCCTTTTTTCCATAAAAAGTGCAGTGCAAAGTTAAAAAAAAATGAAGTATGATTAAAATATTATGTTATTTTAGGAATCATTCAAATCAGATGGAAAGTAAATTCGTTTGATGCTAACATGTCTCAATTATTTTAGCCAGTATTTTTGGTCTCGTTTGGAGTTTTTGATCTCCCAATGATTGCCTCTCCAGATGACGGATTGGGGAATGCAATCCAGATATGGTGGGTACCAGGGAAATAAAAAAATACTCGGGATGAACCAAAATCAAACCTGCTGCCTTACAGAAAGTGGAGGGATCCACAAAGGGTAAGACATCTTACCTGAAAGTAAAGGCAGCTATCCAAAGAGCTGAAGGGCAGGCCCCCAGACTGTTGTGCACATGGCTAACAACCCAGTCATTAAAAAATTTTTTTTACGAAAATTAAAACACATGAAAAACTGGAAAGATCATGGAAAATGACTTAAGCCTGGACTTAATGATGAAGAGACAGATCTATAACAGCTAAAAATTTGGATAGAGATGAAAAGCACAGGATAGATGTGACTGGGAAGATGTCTTGAAGCAAGCCAGGGTCCTACATGGGCTGTAGTGCCACTGGTAGGAATGGAATATTTTTGGTAAATGTTAAAATAGATTATTTCACACTAAAATAATTACATCTAAACAGCCTGCCAAACCTTTGTCCACTGTAAGTAAAAAAAAAAAAGCTTCATATTTGAAATATTAAAATACATGAAAATTGTATGGAATGTTCTTTAGAAGCTTTTGGACAGATTTAACAAAACATATTCATTTTCATAAAAATTACTTACTTTGTGTACTTCACATAAATATTATATATTATTATTCTTTCAGTGAAATGACTTTTGGAAAATATATTGATATATATAGTAGTAAAGTATTAGACTTTTAGTAGTATTATAGTATAATAGTATCTAAAAATCTATAGTCTATAGATCTAATCTAAAATCTAGATTTGTAGATTTCTAAACTAAGATTTATATAGAACAGAATTTATCTCTAGACAGTCTAGAGAGATGATTGAACTCTATATAAATAGTCCAAGGAGTAAGGTAAGATTATGGTTCAGTGTTTTATGTATAAGTATAATTGCTACTTTACTTTTAAGTCTTCTATCCTGAAGGCTTTCTAAATTTAGTGATTTTACTAAAAAAGCCTTTAGTGACAGTGTTACTCTAGCTGGGGGCTAGTTAAATGTGAATACCGGTACTCAGTTGTTATGAATTCTCACTACTCTATAATAATCTATTTTGTGTCAGTTCCAATTTCTTAAAGTTTAAAGTTTTCTTGAGTTTAGGGCTAAGAGGTGCCAAACAGGGGAATTATATATATATATATATATATATTTAGTAGATTCTTATATAAGGCACACCTCATCAAACTCTCCTTCAAGAAACATGTAGCTTTTTTTGTTTATAATTCATTTGTTTTTATTTTTGGAGCTAAAAACATAGTTTCGGGACAGCGCATGTCAATTTTAGATATGTTCTGGTATATTTGTTCTGCTTTTCCAAAGCAGATGGCAGTTTTTTAGATTCTCTGTAACCATGTAAGTAAAGCTACTGTTTTAGCCTCCCCCGGCAATTCACACCCATATAAGGGATGAAGGCTATATTATGAGCCTGTTTAATCGTAGGCTGATGGATATAGGATATATATATATATATATATGCTCCGTACACTGAACCACACTGAACTGTGCTGTAGTCGACTGGACTGTAGTGAACCGGGCTCTGAACCTCCTTGACTGTGACACCTCCACTCTTTATATAGGGTCCCTAATGGCTTTCTCAAACCGGGCAGAATGATGCTCGACCATTCTGGGTGGTCAGATGACTACATCCCACGTGACACTCATGAGCTCTGTTCACAACGCCGATTCTTCCTCAACCGTCATGTTGACACTCGTCTTGGCTGACCGTCGTAACTCGTCACAGTTGACCACTCATCTAGTGCTGGCCAGGGTTGATTTGCATCGGCTGACTACTCATATACCACTACCCCCATCTGTACTACCGCCAGGTTTTTAACAATATATATATATATAGAGAGAGAGAGAGAGAGAGAGAGATTAGAGAGAGAGAGAAGCAATAATACATACATATTGCAGAAGTGAATCTACTTCTTTTAATACAATCTAAATAGTTTTTAATTAACACAGATATAATTTATTAACAATTACATAGTGGCGTTTACTGATGGTGCTCAGTAGAAAGTACAAAAACTGCGTTCAGTATAGGAGCATAAAGTGACCTAATTTATTTTAAAATAAAATCTTGACTATGAGTACTATGAGTGGTAATTCAAAGAAACACAGCTATTTTTATAGTCCTATAGTTGCAGAATAAGAATCTGCTTTCATTTTTTTTTTTTGTAAGTTAAACCATCACCAAATAAAAATAAAAAAGAATTAGATAATAGTGAGAAAAAAGATTATTATTAGATTTTTCTAAGGCTTTTGACAATGTAAATGTTCATCACCAGGCATACTATACACTGCGTCAACAGTCACAGCGACTCACTGAGTGACTGACTACAGCTTCTCAGCTTGCTCAACTAAATCTTTTTCTTTGCTTTATTTCTGGAAGTCACATTATAGATCTATAGTAATTTTTTAATTTGGACATTACATGAATTTGGTATTCGCTGTTATTGTGGTCATTAAATAATTATTTTAATACTTATTACAAAAATAGCGCCCTGTATAATGTGCTTGTCCATTTTCCAATGATTCTAACTCAATTTCCTTCCATTTAGCTGTATTTTAATGTCAGAAAAACGAATTTCAAATTTGTTAGTCAGTTGTTTTTTTTTCCTATGTTACCAGGATGACTTTACCTCTTCCTAGAGTTACTATATTTTTTGATTGGCTAAGTCTATACTAATGAGCTCGGCAATATTTATTCTGTTTTTGGAGCTAATTTATTTGATTCATAAGCCAAGTTGTTAGATTCCATACAAAAAAAATTAATAGGGTGTCCGAATCAAATTACGATTTTCTTAACAAAATTTATTTCCGACAGCCAGTTTTGGACATCATTGTTAATGATCTTATATTATATTTATTTGTTTGTTTAGTGTTTTTTTAATAGAGAATAAATCGGCAAATGTTTAGAGTGAGCTTGGTACATTGAATGAAGTTAAATGCTTAGATCTAGACCTACTAGATAGATATAGATTTATATAGAGAAAATATAGAGGATTTAGCTATTTAGGCAAGAATGGCTATCCTAACCTGTACTATACTACAAAAGATCATCTATATTAGAAATTTATTAAATTAATAAACAAAAAACACAAACATTCAACACACATCTAATCATGCAAACATAAAATAAGTCTAAAAAGTTGGTGCAGAAGTCACTATCCCAGTGACCTAATTTTGGTAGAATAAGTGTGTTCATATTTTTATTTTTTGTGTTCGTATTTATGCATAGTTAGAAAACATCTTAATGATTTCATGTGAGGGGCTATGCCTGCTGGGGATCTTAAAATTTAGTTAATTTTAATATAGAATTAAAATCTGAATTTATTGATGCTTTAAATATAGAGACTGTCTGAAATAAATTATGGTGTCCAGAATCAAATAATGTGGGTCAAATTAGTCCGAATTAAATGAAAACACACGGCCTCTTTGACCTTAAATATATTTATATAATAACAAATATAGGTTAGGGGTACAAATATAAGTACGTAGAAGTCATCCTTGTTCTAATTATTCTCCTTATTCTGTTTAAGTGGGAAAGGAGAGTCTGGGTTGTACAATTTATCTGTTTCTAGTGTCTATTTAGAAGCATTATATCTGGGTTTTAAGTGGCTAATGCATCTAGTAGGTACTTTGATAAAAAGATCAAATTATTTGAATCTAAATGAAACCAGTATAGTTAGTTAGATCTTTTTTTTATGGAGTTCAGTGATACCTCATTTATGATTCTAAGTTAATTAGAGCATCAGTTATGATTATTTTAGTGTCGGAAAATTCGTCTATTAAAAAAATCAAATTTTGTGACCGATAGAAGGAGTTTGTACACTAAAAATGCTATAACTTTCTTGAAGATAACTTAATGAAATTTTCAACAGATATGCACAATCATGTTCTGATAATTATTTAAATTTTAAACCATCTATGTCTATTAACACTTTTTTGTTTTAAGCCGTTTATGTGGGGGTAGGTGTTGAAAAGCGATAGAAACAAAATACATTTCTGTACATAAATGTTTATAACTTTTAAACCAATAGAGATATTTGGTTGAAAATTTTTTAACACAAATGCATGATTATTTGTTATTTATTTATTATATATAATCCTGAGCTAGAAGTTAATTCAATTTTTTCTTTCTTAGATAAATGTTGGATGGCATGTTGAAAAACGACAAAAAAATATGTTGACTCTTGAAGTGCTCATAAATTTATAACCATTAGAAATACTTAAATGAAATTTTGAACATAAAAGCATGATTATGTGTTATGCATTTATTATATTTAATCCTGAGTTAAAAGTTAAAACAAAAATTTTTTTTATTACAAAAATTTTGAGTGACGTCGGAAAAATGACAAATTATGTAGACACTTAAAGTAGTCATAACTTTGTTAGAAATAGAGATATTTGAATGAAATTTTTAACAAATATGCACAATTATATGTTATTTATTTCATATATAATTATTTTAAATTTGGAATGTATTTTTAAAAATATATAATTTAAAACATGAAGCGAAATGTTCAAAAAACTGAATAAAAAACAAAACCTTTTTCGTTCAATACATTTTGAATTCTGAACATTTTAATTTTTAAATATTACATAAAAGATTTACACACAAAAAAAACTAGCATTATAATATATATAAATAAAATGTAAATAACTATAGATTTCTTGATGTCAGTCTGTGAATATATGTTAGTAGCCAAAGCTTGCGAACATCTTGCATGATTGAAGACGAACATAGTCGGACTGTATCTGTTTTGCTGTAATAGAATAAATACTTTTACTGCGTACCAAGCTGTGCTTGCTGAAAAGGTAAAATTAGTCTTATAAATGGTTCATTGCACAATCATCAGCTGTATAGTGAAATTAAACTCTATCACATAAGCAACATCCCAGGTATGCAATATCTACAATATCTTGAAAAATAGCTTAGGTCTAGGTGCTTCAGTAAATCTCCAAGTCCAGTCAAGTCTATTTATTAATCCAACATTAAATATAAATTGTATTAAAGATTGGGCCACAGTTGAGTCTGTCACTAACAATTTTATATGCTTCTGAGTCATAAGACTATTGAATCAAAATACAACCGGGTAACATCTCTAAATGTTGCGTTCAATGTCCAATCCATCTACTGCTGTGTGACTAGATAATTCTTTAAAACTGTCTATTTGAGGAATAAGCTCATCATGATTTGTTGTTGTTGTTTTTTTGTTGGAAATATTTTATGAAGGACTGTTAAAGTTAAAAAGGAAAAGATGAAGCAAATATGGAAGTTTTGGCCATCCCCTCACTGCATGGAAGATTAGGAACAAAAGTAATTCACTTCATCCTTATTATTAGTACATTTTTACAAAGCTTATCAATAATTAAAAGTATCTGATAAACATAAATTAGTTTAGTAAAGCCAAATATTTTGGTTTGGTCAAATTATTGCTTTGTATGGAATGTAATTTATAAGAAAAAGATAAAGCAAACACAAGTCCTGGTAAGTCCCATCAGTGCTAAGCAGGTCAGGGAAAAATTAACAAGAAATGATCCACTTCATCTTTGTGGGGGCACACTGGCTGAGTGGTTAAGCGCAATTCTTACCAACCTGGGCCCTAGGTTTGAATCTCGGTCAAGACTGATATTTTGGATTTCTGGATTTTTGGAGTGCTCCTGAGTTCACTCAATTTTAATGGGATGGGGAAAAGTCTGAAAGGGTAACTTGACTTAATTTTCATCCGTATGTAAATATAATATTGAGCTTTAACAGGCAAAGTATAATACAATTGAATTAAGTTCTGTCAAGTAACATACAACAAGTCAAAAGTAAAATGTATTCACGTATGGGTAAGATATTTCTAATATGGAGTAACTTTTATAATAATAAAGTTATAAAAAATATTAACATAATATATGATATATACACACAAATAATGACTATAAAAAATGCTACTTCCAGATTATGTATTAAATATCCATATCCATAAGCTAGCAGAATTCAAGTGGTCATCAGATCAATGCCAAATGTACTGTGCTACGCAGCTGCCATGTGAAAAAAACAAACATGAGACTAATTAGCATAAAGATATTAACATTTCAGTCAAACAAAAAACTAGCATCTCCCAGAATAATATCAACTACAAGCTCATACACTGATAACTCAGTAGCTTCACTTTCTGAGCTATATAAAATAGAAATAATACTTCCCTGAATATTCATAACTTTCCCTTCAAACAATGTATCTCCTTGGTCATCTGTCCAAACATGCTGAAGAGTCCTGCCAATGAGGGTTGAAGACTTTGCTAGAATCAGATCACAGTCAGCCTTCGTCTCTGGAGGTATCTTGGTAAAGTCCTCAGTGCCATCTCTGATAGCCTTCTCCAGCTGGGAACACTGTCTGTTGTCTCTTCGCTGTGCCATCATCTTTAGCCTCTCTGCTGAAGCATTAGAAATATTGATCTCACGAGCCATCATTTCCTGTCTTCTTTTGGCAACAAAACGTCGAGCAAAGCAAAGAAAGTTGTGCCTAAATTACTAATTATACTAACTATGTGCTCCAAGTAATCTAGTGTAGACCCACCCCCAAGTTTTCCTACTTCTAGTGTAAATGTTTTCCCACCAAAAGATAAATTGACCTCGTTAAAGTGTACCCCATCAATGGTTGTGGCATCCCAAGCCAAATATGCTACCAGCTCAGGTGCTGTAAACAAAGCCCCTGCCACCTGCAAATTGGATATGATGCCCATTTCATAAGCCATTTGTGCAACAGTAGATGGGGCAGGAATCTTTGAAACAAATATCTGTGCCAGTTCACTTAAAATGTAACTGACAAGATGTCCTGCGTCCTGCTTTTTCTACAGGCACTTGGCTTTCTAGACAAGCATAAAGGCACTTACGAAATGGAGCATCATATATTCCTGCATGACAGATACTCTGAGCAGATTGACTTAAATCGTTATCAGACAGCTTCTCAGCAAGCTCATCCACCTGCAATTTAGCTTCCTCCACTGACAACCGAAGCGACTGAATGTTGTCTTTCAAAGCCTGCCCTTGTTCTGACCTTCTGTGTGCTACTTTTTTCCACTTTGCCAGGTTAGACAACACATCTTTCATACCATTCAGTCTTGAAAGCAGCTTCTTATTTTCTTTTTTTAACTTGCTGTTTTCAAACTTTAAATTAGCCTTCTCTTGGCGGTAATTGGCAATACGAGTGGCCTTTCTGATAAACTCCTGGTTCATTTTTCTGGTGTTGTACCTTTAATTTAATGCACGGATAGCTTTCCTGCAACATTTAAGCTTTTAATTCAGGTTTTCACAATGACTAGCAAAATTCTGTCGCTGAGTGATACAGTGAGGACATTGACGCTCTACACTGTCCATTTGCACATTAACAGCTTTCAGTTTCTTCCCTTCACTAACCCTTTCACTGTTTTCTTGAAGAGGCCTTATTTACCAGCAGGACTAAGGGCAACTATTCTTTCCAGATAAGGTTTCAGAAGATGCCAGTAGCGAGTGATTGCTTTGCGAAAGGTTTTCATTTCTTCATTGTATCTCCTAATCTTGCCAAGGACAACATTTTTAGTAGTCGCTGTACCTCCCATCATGCAAAAGTTATAAACATCACCCGTCACCTTTATAACAGTTCCTTGACTAAGAAGGTATTCGAAATGACCAAACTTCAGTTCATAACCAGCTGCCACAGTAGATAAGTCAATAAAATAAAAATCTACTATGAACTTCTTGAGCTCTGCGATGCTGCCAACTACATCACTACTGCTCCCTGCCTCTGCCTCATCTGTGCATCTGACTATCATGTCACCACACTCACCACCTAGTGGCACACCACTGCCGGTTATGCCCATGATGTCTTCTGTAAAAATAAAATAATTATTGTCTTTAATTTGATTTTCAATATATTCATAATTTAATTATTTTTTATTAATTTTTTAAAAATTTTTTAGATTTATATTAGAAAAGTTATTTTCAAACATTCTCCTACCCACTGATCTAGAATATTATATACCAATAATATACTGAGTCAAAATACTTTTAAATATTGTAAAATAAAAAATAAAAAAAAATTTTTTTTTAGAAGATGGGTCCTGTTTGCTAATTTAATCTAATGTTAATTATATATATATATATAATGATTTTTAGGAATCCAGCTTTTTTGGACCTATATCTAATTTAAATCTAATTCCACTGCTAAAAATATATATAGATCTACAATTAAAACTAAATAGATCAAAGATTTAATCTAAATAGGCTTAATTATAACTAATAAATTTACGATCTCGCAACTAGATCTAGCTTTAAAATTATTTCTTCATTAACAGCCATGATCGCGATTGAATATCAGGTTTGTTGTGGGATAAATAAAGAAAATAACATCATAAAAGTTAAATATTATCATCAAAATAATATTTCTAAAGTTTTAATTTCATAGATGATCAAAGAATTGATAGCTGTTGATGGATTTAGAAATAGTTGGAATGTAAGAAAAATACGATAAAAGGCCATTGTTATAATTGTTTCCATCACTTCCGGTAAAATGGTCCTGATCGCTTCATTCTTGAAAACGATACCCCGACATTAGAGGTTACAAATGGCTGTCAAGGTAACAACTTATTGAAATAAAACTTATGAAAATATTTAGGTCTAATGTTAATCTACACGCAGTAATTAGTTTCAATGACGACACGCAATAAAAAATATAAAAATTTTGAAGTCAACTTACCGCTATCTGCCAAACAGGAAATCTCCATGAAAACAATAGAACCACGCCGATGTTGATATAAATAATTAAGTGATATCCTGTCCTTGTGAAAGGAATGGGCACAATTAATCTGATTAGGGATGATTTTGAAAACAAAACCACATTGTACTAGACCACACATTGTCTCAGCCTTATATACTGCCGTATACTACACCAGGTTCCAGTAACAAAAAAAAATTGAACTATTCCGGAAAATCAAAGTACCTACATCTAGGGCACCTAGGGGCTTAAAAGTCGTCTTAGCTCCAGACCCTATCTCGTTCTTCCTCTTAGGAGAAAAAACGTTAAGTTTTACAGTAGTCTACTTTGACCCCAGATAAAATTACTTTCTCTCAATATAAAAGGGAGCTGTACGTGTCGGAAGTGTGACAAAATAGTCCATGCGAAATAATTATGCAGAAGTTGGGTAGTAAACATTCAAATAAAGAAGATTTAATAATAATACAGCGAGGTGGCCGAAATGCGAGACAAAACCCGGGTGGCCGACAACCATCCTTTACTTTATGTATTTCCATATATTTTAAGGACTTTTTCGTATATTTTGCAATTTCGGGAGATTTTCAGGAGCTCCTGGTAAATCGACAGGAGTGCGCGAGAAATCTGTTTTAAGCATGCATGACTAAATGCATGACGCGTAGGACGTAATCATCTTTTTTGAAGTAACGTCTATATTATATAAGATAAGAAGATAAGTTATAAAATGGTTTAATTTAATTTATACACCTTGAATTAGCGCGGGTTCCATGAAAGTGCGAAACCTTCGGTCACATAGGTTGCAATGGCCTAAGACCGGCCCTGCTAAATAGCGGCGTATCATATGCTATGCCGCTGGTCGACTAGTTATAATTAATAATATATCATATTAAATAATATACCCAACCAACTCACCTTAACAGTTTCTAATGATGCCTTTTCTAGTATCACAATAAGTCTTTTTTCGTCAGAATTTTTTAAAACACTCTTAATAATTTTAGGTTTTTTAACATGCTCGTCTAGGTCATCGTTTTGTCTACCTACATCAACATGCTTTTCCATTTTTTTTAGTGTTTTAATTCAGTAATAATGTGGTAAACATTTTTAAGATTTAAAAGTATTTATCTACTTCTAAAAAAAAAAGAGTTTACAAAATTTATTTGTACCCCAGACCTATATACATTATATAGTTTTTCCTTTTACAGAGAACATATAAAACATGTTTATATTTAAAGATGTTTAGATACATTACAGAATATTATAAACAATTAAACAAGTATTTTTTCTCTTTTTTTAATTGAATGAGTGTTGACTCTTTCTTCCCTAATGCTATAATATTAGAGCACGGAATGAGTTGCCTGAGCCAGCCACGACCCCTCCCCCATGATATAAAATTATTAGGAAGATAAAAGTCGAATGCATATCTGTATGTTTAGTTCCCTTATCTTTTGTTTACCCTTGATACGGACGCTTTGCATGGAACACATTTTTAGATCTAGACTAGAATTGACTAGATTCTAGATCTTACACGAAATCTAAGGCTTGGATCTCAAAATGTAAACAAATTTAAGTTAATGGGTAATTAATTTTAAAATATTTATATTATCGTATTTTTGTATTAGAAATAGATGTAATTCTAGATGATCTCTATATTACACGTCTATATTAGTCTCTTCTCTAGTTAGTAGATATCTCTTTATCTGATCATATCATCATAATATTAATAATCATATCTACTTAAAGTCTACTATAAATCTAGATCTAGAGATTCTAATTGTACCTCTTTTTATGACTTAATTTTTCCAACTTATGCTCATCACAGACACCCTGTTCATTTACTGTTGGCCAAAAAAAAAAGATGATCTTTACATCACCAGCCCTATAGTACATAAATCATAAGATCTGAAGGGAAACTTTACTATCCTGAGGTTTAGTATTTGCTCTGTTGTGCTGCTACTTTGTCAAAAACCTGCAATTGTCTTCTGATATAATTCTGATATGTTTTCTATCTGATTTAGCCGGTTTAATATAATTTTTAACATGAATTTGCTGGGATGGCTTATGAGGCTGATCTTGTGGAAGTTTTGACAGAGCTGTAAATTGTCTTTATTTAGAAGAGTGATGATGACTTGTGCCATTCTCCTGATCGCTTGATTAGAGTATTCATCAATGTTGGATACTGCAGGGACTTTTAGTAACTTGGAATCTCTTGAGATTTCAAAGTTGTACAAATCTGAACAGTACTCAGTCCATCTTCTTATCACCCTTTTTCCCCTCAGTCAGACATCAATTGTTTTTGCCTTGCATTGTGGTATCTTTTCCATGCTTTGTTATGTATATGTTAAGTCTTCCAAGTTTAAAATTGTTTTTTTATCTAATTTGTAGATGAAGATTGAGCAATTATTGTAGTAATAATTTAATAGATATGAATATTGGTTATTGTCAAAGTGTAACTAGATTTAACAATGAAATTTTTAGATATAAACAAATACTTATCTTACAAACTTTTCTTTTATCCCACTCATGTTGTAAATAGATTTGTATCTTTCCAAAGGTGGAAAAATATCAGCAATATAAACAAATTAATCCATCAATCTGTATGATGTCTAATGAAGCTGAAGTTGAAAATCAGGTAATGATGAATGGGTGGTGAATTAACAAATTCACTTCATAAAACATGAATATGATTAAAGTAGCTTATAAAATGCTTATGAACATTAAGAGAAAAAAAAAACAACTTCCACACAGTGTGAGGTACTTGAAAGGATTTCTAAAGTTCTAAATAACCTGTTGTTGTTTTTTTCACAAAGTTTTGAGGAATACACTTTTTAGTCAGTTCCATTTAGCACCAATTACTCTGTTCTACTTCACTCATTTGAAGCTTCACTTATTTTGCTTCATTTAATCCTCCTTATTCTCATTATGATTTTAATATTTGCACACAATCAATTTTCCTTTTTTTTTTGGGGGGGGGGGGGTGTCATAAAGTTAGGTGGGTATTAAAAAAACAACAACTTTTGCATGGTGCAACTTTCATATGCTCAGTGTGGACTGGTCTGATATCTTTTGTGGATATGTGGTGGAGGGAGTATTAGGGAGAAGTTTCTGTGTTGCCTTTAGGTGCTCATTAAACACAATTCATTCAAGTTGGAATTTAAACTTGAGCCCCTTTTTTAGATAGCCAAGCAGTTTCTGCCACTCAGCTACACCGACAGATCAAGGAGAGATAGTATAGACAGCATAGTTTAGTACTTATTTATTCCTAAAGGTTGAAGAGTCAATAGAAAGATATGTTTAAGGTACTTGAAAAGATACAAATTAAATTAGCATCAAGGTATTTTTTAAAAAAAAATTTACCTAGTTATTGATATCATTACCAGGGTACGTGTCAAGTGGATATTTCCTGACTTTAAGATCTCTTGAAAAATGTCTTGCAATGTAGTATAAATAAAGTATTGACATGAATTGTACTTAGAATGTTTATTATGTATGTGTGAATCTTTTACAATGTTGGCTACATCATATATAGAGAGAGATAGATAGATATATAATTAGACCAAATATCTTATTTGCTTAATAACAAATTTCAAAATGACAAAAACATTATTTTAAAATAATGTATGCCTATCTTTGGCAATGAAAATATATAGATATAAATATCGAGTAATAGAGTTAAACTACTTTTGTGCTTTTTTCTAATGAAGCAAACATGCATTAAATATGCAGGTGACAACTGGGTTTGCATGGTCATGTGAAATAATGCATTCATCCCTAATTATCAGAAAACATTGATAAATGATAAACATATTCAGAGAAATTGAAACCTTTTATAGTTATCACTTCTAGTAGGCCTATCTGCTTTAAACAAGTGAAGTGAGGGCTCAGGTCTAACATTGATAAATAAGTTTTGGAATTATAGCTACTTAACAGTGGGACCTTGCTAGTTTATTAGCTTAACCTCATTAGTTCTTTAGATGTATGTATTTGAGTTTCTCTCTGTTCATTATTTTGTTATCTTTATAAAGCTTCTCTAGCATTGTAAAGAAGTCTCATCATACACTAATAGTCCTAACATTCGCGTACAAATATTTACTAATGTTTTGCCTTTTAAAATCAGCTTGTCCATTACTAAATGGTACCTTACAGAATGCTTTTTGCTAAATTTTAAAAAATAAATTTTAGTATAATTTGTTATCTAATATGCATAAAAAATGTTGGTTACATATTATGATTAATAAGTTCATTGACTCTAATCCAAAGCCTCCATTAGCTGTTGCCAGAGAAGAACAAGAAGCACTTCCTGGTCCACTAGGAGCTGTTTATGCAAATGGAATTAGAAATTATTTATATAAAACTGGAATTGAGAAGCAGTTTCACACTATTCTGCATACCCTATTTAGCAGAGATGAGCTGCCCTATAACCCGTTTCCTGGAATAGCTACTCGACTAAGGCCCTATTTGGAAAAGTAAGTATTATAAATGTATGCACAAATAGAAGGAAGCTAAAAATTGTAAAAAGAACTGTTTCAATCTATACCATGCCATTTTTTAAATTTAAAACCAATTTTAAGGTTTTTATACTACAGTTATAGATATGCATCTGTCATGCTTTTCATAAAATGTCCGGGCGGGACTGCCAATGTAAAAAATTTAATCAATGTCAATTTTTTATTTTAAAATCTTTTTAAATCTAAATAATACTTAAAGTTACTACTTTTTGTTGTTTTATTCTTGATGCTTATTTCATTTTTTCTGAGTTAGAAGCATGAGTAGTGATTTTACTATCCTGCCTTCTTCATAGAAACTAACATCAGTACTTTCCTGTTGATTCTTGGTTGTGGAAATAGTGAAAATCTTTTGAGAGATAAGATAAAGATGATCAGAAGAATCATGATCATCATATTTATTTACTGTCATCTTTCACTTTATCTTCATTTGTCAATTGTTCTTTCTTTCTTCAGTCTTGATTTTGTCCCACTGAATTTCGGTTGCATCATTTTTAACTTTGAGATAACTTTCTATTTAGTCCAAGCAAAACTGACTTTACCCATTCTCCTTTTGAGTGAATTGGTAATAACCTAATTAAGTTTTGTTTTAATTTAAGTGGTATAGGACCATCTTCAGTATCTTTTTATATATTTCAATCCAAATTTTTACATATGAATGTATTGAATGTATTTAGTTTATTGCTCTTGCTTTTAGCTGTCAACAATTCCTATTTCATACATACACACAAATACTTGTTCTTAAACTATCTAATTCAAATTTCTTGGATAAAAAGATTATAGGACAAGGGGATTAAATGATGGGGAATGAAATGGCATGGGATTAAATGATGGGGAATGAAATGGCAGGGGATTAAATGACCAGGGAATGAAGTGATTAGGCACACTTTTCACAAACACTTTATGCTGACACTTCTCTTTAGAGATACTACAGAAAAGAATGAAATTGAGTCTAGCTAGTTTAATTGTAAAAAAATGTAAGAAAAAAATATTTCCAAAGTTTTAATTTAACTATTTACATAAACTATTAACATTTACAGATTTCTCAATGATAAAGAAAAAGATGATAAAATAGAATTTATCTTGAGTAAGTCCTTAGAAATAATGTATTATACTTCTAAAGAATTATTTCTAGTTAAGTATATTTTAAATTTGTTTCATTTTCCCCAAATGGATTTTAATTGTAAATACTACTGAATGGTTCTATCTCTCTAGCTGTTCCCCTCAAAGAAACTAGACTTTTAGACTTGTTCACTACTCAAGAAGGTGGACCTATCTGGGGTCTTAGAAGTATTCTCAGAGTGGTGGATACCTCAGTCATTAACAGATATAGATGGTTATCTGACAACATAACACCTTCATATAATGATCTCTACCAAAAGGAAGAATATTCAGTAAGTAGAATATTATTTATTTATTTTTTTAAAATTTAAACCCATTTTTAATTTCTTAACTGCATTAAAGGTGGAGTAAGAATCAATTAGGCCTTACAGTTGATATTTTTTTTGGACATAAATCTGCTTGACTTTTGTCCTAAATTATGCATATCTCTTCCTTCTGTGGATTTGATATAGTTTTGACTAATAAAAATGTATAATGTTTTTACATGTTTTGGATGTTTCTTCAGAACTGAAGGTAATATACTTCCTAGTCCAAACCTCCCACAGAATGATGATTAATGGCAGCGGGCAGTGTATGAACCCAGGACCATTGAGACAACCAAACGAGTCCAGTGCACATATACCACATCATGGGCGTAGCCGGGGGGGGGGGGGGGGGGGGGGATGGGGTGTCAGAGTTTAGTGACTGATCTTTTGCTTTAATTTTGTTTATTTTTGGTGAAATTTTAATACTAAACCATCACTTGCCCTAGCACAGCCAAGGGGGTTTTGAGTTTAAAACCCCCTACCAAGGGGTTTTGAGTTGGAAGCCCCCTACCAGGGGGTTTTAAGTTTGAAACCCCATACCAGGGTGTTTTGAGTTTAAAACCCCCTACCAGGGGTTTTGAGTTTAAAACCACCTACCAATGGGTTTTGAGTTTGAAAATCCCTACCAGGGGGTTTTAAGTTTAAAACCCATTACCAGGGGTTTTGAGTTTAAAAATCCCTACCAGGGGGTTTTGAGTTTAAAACACCCTACCAGGGGGTTTTGAGTTTGAAACCCACTACCAGAGGTTTTGCATTTAAATCCCCCTCTTCTATAAAACCAAAAAAAATGCAAACGACAATTCCCCAAATTCCAAGAGCACATCTTATGAAGATTTTTTTATTTTAAACCCCTCTCCAAAATGTACGATAAACCCCTCTTCAATATAAAAAAGCAAATTACACACTCAAAATGCTATGAGCATAGCCAAAGGGTTTTTGTTTAAACCCCCGCCAGCGGGGTTTGAAGCTAAAAAATAAATCTTCAAAATAAAAAAATAATAAATTTTGCAATCAAAATGCTTTGGGCGTAGCCAAGCCTATTGGGTGTTTGGAGTTTAAATTTCCCTTCAGAGGGGTTTGATGCTAAAAAATACCTTCAATATAAAAAAAAAAAGCAAATTACACACTAAAATTCTTTGAGCGTAGCCAAGCCAATGGGGGGTTTTGAGTTTCAACCTCTCTCCTCCAGATGGCTTTTTTAAAAGTTTAAAACCCCTCAAGATAGTTTTGAGTTTAAAATCCCCCTACAGATAGTTTTAAGATTTTAATGTTTTATTTCTAAAGCAAACTACAGTCACCGAAATTATATGACCGTAGGTAAATGTGGTTTTGAATAAAAAAAACAACAACTCCAGATATATTTTAGTTTAAAACCCCCCAACAGATGATTTTGACGATAAAACTTCCCTTTTCGATATAACATCTAAAGCAAAATAGTCAACTAATTCCAAGATCGTAGTCAAGAGAAGTTACACATGTCTACCAGTGGCTGGGCTCCATTACTAAAATGCAATGAAATTGAAAAGCACTAAATATGTCTCTACAAAGATGGCTAAGACGGATTTTAGGAGTCAGTTATAGAGATTGTGTCTAAATCAAGAAAATCCTATGCCGAAGTGGGAGTCGACCCCTTAGTAAGGTTTTGACAGAGCGTCGCATGAGGTTAGCGGGACATGTTATCCGACAAAATGAATTACGCATAATAAGAGTTGCGATGCCATCCTAGTAGGCTACAACTTGGCGCCACACTTTCATGGAGGTCCTTCAGAGCAGGTGGGAAGAGGCTTCAGACATTGCCAGTGACAGATTTTTGTGGGAACAGCTTGCCAACAAATGCACCGAATGGCGCGGGAGGGTCTAAGTCAGTAAGAATAGCACATTAGGTTTTTGAAATACAACTTTTTGATAGCAAAATAATGCACTGTAGGTACCTCAGAATATGCATTTAGTTGGTTTTCAATACCAGAAATAGTGCTTGCGGCAGGGCTTCACCCCGTGCTGGGGGAGCTCTCAGCTCTCCCCCAGACCCCTTGTTGGCAAGAGCGAGGAGTCTACACTTTTTTCACTAACTCCAGGAAGAACCTATTCTGGGCCACAATAAACGTCTTTCAAAAGAATGAAGGGTCAGAATGTAATAGAGATTAATTATGTACACACATATACACACATCCATCCATACAAATTGAAAAAAAGTCCTGGCTACGCCCATGTACCACATGACCTGGCAGCCATCCTGCCATAATAGATCTGTGTATATTTGTCAAGAATCTTATTTTTATTATTATAGCTTTTATATAGCGCTACTTTCATGCTTATAGCATGCTCAGAGCGCTTTTGGTCCAATCTCTTGGAGTTGGTTTTTCATGCTGCCTTTAGGTGCTCAGTAAACCCAACTCTGCCCGAGTTAGGTGTCGAACCTCGAGCCCCCTTCTAGGTAGCCAAGCCAAGTTTAAGCGCACTTGGCCTCTTGACCCCGCTTCCCACGCTTAAAAGTAATCTAACTATAACTGTCTTTTGGAAATAAGAACTATTTAAATGTATATTGGTTAGAACTTAAAATTATCTTTGTATCAATACCATCAGTAACCAAGTTTTTCTTTTCGAACTTTTTAGATTTAAATATTATTTCTTACATATTGGAATGCTAAATGGGAAAATGGAAAGTTTAATTGTTTGGTTAGTTTTACCTTTTTTTTTTCATCTTTTAATCAACTCCAGCAATCAGACATCACAAACATTTCTTTAGTCCATCAGTTTCAGGCCTAGAGAGAAAAAGATGCATTTTCTGCAGGCCCTAATTAAATTTCCCCTTTCCCCCACATTTGTTTTGGCATTGTGTCCTCTAAAAGAAAGGAATATCATTTTGGTTTTATTAAGTGTAATAGTTTACTTGACCCCTTTTGAATGTAGATAAAAGACTACATAATATAATAGTCTTATCTACATGCATACAAATGCAAAAAAAAAGAAGAAATAGACTCTAGATTTATCTTTTTGATGCTATTAGGCTAAGTTTTGTAGTTTGGTGACATTTTGTCTCAAAGAAAGTGGAAATGATGTAAGGCAAATTACAAATAATTTAACTTAGGGAAAAGAAAAAAAAAAAAATCTTTAAAAAAAATACAGGAAGTCTTGATTTTTGTGTTATTTCTATTTACCATTTATGCATACAATGTGGTCTTTTGGGGAAGAAGCAAAACAAAAATTCAAAGTGTTAATCAAAATGTGTTTTTTCATGAATTGTGGCATTCAGGTTCTGAATCTGTCAAAACCATGTCTTAGTGAGCACATAAGAGGGAGAGATCTCTTGATAGATGGATACATACATACGTGTTTTTGTATGCTTATAAAATAAATTATCAATCTCAACCTAAACCTATATATATATTAAAGAAATATATAAAATATGTATCTATACAAACTGAATACAATAATTATAAAATAACTAAAATATTTAATCTTATGAATCAGACTATATACTTTTTTTTAATTTTTATAATTGACCTATCAATGTATTTGCTACAGCTTTTTTTATTCTACATATTTTGTTCTCCATTTTAGTTTACTTGGTTCATAAAAAAAATTAATAACTATTTTTCATATTGTTCAGTGTAGAGGAGATTAGGAATTTGGAAACATTTCTTTGGCACATATGTCTCTGAATGCTGAACTCCTTGTTCAAACTGAGATTAAGATAAGATAAGATAATTTAATTGGACCAAACAAATGGAAATTCAGTTTGACTACAATTGTCTACCTCAGAATAACTACTATAACAATAACAACATAGATGCACAAATGAACAACATTCACACAAACATACATACACATGCATACACAAAACCAGCACTTAATGAATTATTTTTTTGAGTACTTCTCAGTGAGAAAACACCATGACTGAAAGTGGAATAAATATGTTTTAAAATCTTTCTTTTCTAGCCCTAATGAAGAGGAGCTGAACACTTCCTCCAGATTGGATGTAACTATTGTGTAATGGGTGCAGATTAAGGATTCCTAGCAGGAATATGTACAGAAGAACAAATACTCAAGCTATTAATATTTGCATTAAACATCAGAAGTGAAGTTCCCTTTTCACACTTTGAGATCCATGGAGCATATGATGCAGAGCTCATCTATTTCTATGGTCAAGAGTTAATAAGAGAGTCATGTCGACAGCACAATGATCAACTCCCTTATACCTACAGTTGATTAAAATCCTCCAGAAAGCCTGAATGTTTAAAATCCCACCAGGATTTGAACTTGAGACCCTTCAGTTAAAAGTCAAGTGATTTACCACTTGGCTGCCAAGCCCCTTAAAAAAACAACAATTTAACTCTAAAATTTTTCTCCACAGAATCAAGTAATGATAGCTCTAGTAGGGGCTGCCATCTTTCATGGCTCATTCTATAGACAGGTTCACATTGCTCAGTACAGGTTGGAGTTTATAATAACAGGAAAACTTATGTCTGAGGTATTAGATGAAATCAATAGAATTTTGTTATTTATTTTTAATACCATTGAAGATTATTGTAAAAGTTATTCCAAAATGCTAACGATTGTATTGATATTTTTGGTTTCACTTTTAAATTGTTACTGATTAAGAAAACAAATAAATATTAAATAACCTGTTATAAATACTCTATTACTATATACTAAAGACTAAAATACACACAAAAAAAGACATAATAAAATCTAACATTTTTCTAGTAAGATAATTGGCAACAATACGTCCCCACTTGAACACTTATTTGATAAAAACATTCTTACGAAAGCTAAAAAGATTTCAAATATTAAAAAACAGCCTCTTGGTCATAATTTTGATATTTTTTCACAGAGAAGATATAAGACACAGATCACAAAAAAACAACAGACAAACTCTTTTGTTTGCTTAGCAATAAAATCATTCAATAGAATCCTATTTTCTGATGTAAACTTCAGATGTAATGTTTACATTAAAAAATAAATTTTGTCTGCTTATAATGTTTTATGTGTGATTTACAATGGTTAAGTAAAATCTTCTGAAGGATATTGAAGATTATTTCATTATTATTATAATTATTATATTAAAATATTTATTATATTTAAAATCTTAATAATTAATTTGTTCTATTAGGCTATTTCCATATTTGTGAACAGTGTTATCATGGATATTGACAATCTTATTGAAAGTAAACATCATATTCTTATAGGTTAGTAAGGTTTTGTACTAGTAGATAAGTAAGGCGTTTCAATAATTGTGCACTATTTTTTTTAATCATCTTATAGCTCCAGACAAAGGCAACTTAGTTCATTGTTAAGTTCAGTTATCCACATTAAACAGCATAAACAGCTTATGTTTCAGTGTTATTAAAAATACTTTTCTTTATAAACAAGGTCTAAATATACCAGTACAAACCAACACAGAAACAGAGAAACTCTGGCTCCTGGAATTTTGGGACCCAGAATTTATTTTAGCTCACAAAGGAGAGTTGTTACAGAAAATCTGTGATGCAGTGCTAGGAAATAAATACATTATAGCTGAGGTAAATCAATAGCTACCTTTTCAGGCTACAAAATTGTTCTTTTCTACTATATATATATCTCAAAGTCCTGATGACTGACTGATAATTAAAATTCTCTTCTTTGCTGTGGACGATAAAATATGAACATTTAATCTGTCTTTACATAACTTGTGCCTAGAACCCTGGAACAACTAAGCCTTTTTCAAGATTGAAACTGCAATGGTTAAATTTACCAAAAAAGGATTTTTTGCTCGTAATTTTGACCCAATATGTTTTTTAAAGTGGACATTTAAATTTCTAAAATACAAAATTTTACTTCCTTCCATTTTAAGCACTTAATAACATTTTTTGCGCTGTAACTTTCTTACATTTCAGTTTTTTATTTATGTTTATTTCTACACAGATCTCTAAATCTAGATTTGGATTAGAATCACACTTTTCAGAGTACACAAACATAACAAACTCTGTTCAGAATACATAAGGCAGCCAGCTTTGTTTAAAATATATATATTGTAATAATAGTTTCTTTTGATTATTATTTATAAATAATACACTTTTTATTGACACTGTTTCAGTGTGTGTTTAGAATGGATCCAGTCAAACCAGTGTATATTCAAGGTCAGAAACAATACACATTAACATTTATGAAGATATCTGAGGATCAAAAAGAAGAAGGGTTAGTATCTTTGGCTAATTAAGATAAGAAAGAAGCTACTACCTTAATGGAGTCAGAGATACTGTAAACATACTACCTCTATGAATGAGATTTCTTTTTTCCTTAAAAACCAAGGAAAACTAGTCATAGTACATTTCCTTTTTTTTTGAGAACACAATACAAAATTAGTGAAGGGTGGGGGCATTTAATTGGGGCCTTTGAAAAATTTGTCCCTTTAGGCCAAAAACTGACGGTCTAAAGAAATGTGTTTGACATGCATAGTGTTTGCTTTATTATTGAAGGATAAAAAAAGGAAAAACTGCTATATCTAGAATTCATGGTCTTAAAAGTATGTTGTGAAGGGTCAATTCATTGGAGAATGTTAAAAAAAAAGTTAAAGGATGTCAAAAAAGGGTCAGAAAGTGTGAAAGTGGGGGTGGGGGTGGGGGATGTTCTAGACAAAAAGCAGCATAGAGTCTATGAAATATTTTGATCATGAATTAAAAAGCAGAAGAAAAGTCTGTGATTGTATTTATTTCTAACTTTTTTGTTGGAGGGGGAAAGTAAAAGTGATACTAGAAAAAGGCTAAAAGTATGTGTGTTGTGTGTGTTGGGAGTATTATAAAGCAGGTCATTCCAATTTCAACTCAAAAGTCTATGTTGGAGAGCATTATGATGTGCAGGGTAGAAAAAAAGAAGGTTACAGAGAGAGAGAGTGGAGATAGAGGTAAGGAAAGGGAGATCAGGCTGTTCTAATTCTATGTAACAGATATTAGAATTCATGTGCTGAAAAGTATGTTATGGGGATTAATAATAATAATAATTGTAGAATAATAAAGCCTAATATTTATTTATTTATTTTGGACATAAACAATTTATCTTATTATGTCATATAAACAAATATATTTTTAACCATATATGAAGTTGTAGCTATGCTTTATGAGACATATACATTATTTTAATAATGAGTGTAATTTTTATTAACCCAGGTTATCTAACTTTGCTGAATTCCCCATGGCTTCTCTTCATGAAGGTGTCTTTCTCAATCAGACTCATGCTGAAAGTTATATGTCAATCTTCAGCTCTCAACTAAATATGATAGATTATGCTAATGTCAGGAGAGCCTCTGGTAATGTGAAATTATATCTTTGTTTTGTTTTACAACCATGTGAGAAATGTAGGAAAAATATTTGCACTTTCTAATTTGCTGCTTGTAAACTCAACTATGACTTAGTCTTGAAAGTGGTTAACAGTAGGAAAACTATATATTTATCAACCTTTAAACTTTTATTAGTGTCGAGTTGCATTACAAATTAAACATTTTCTGGAATCAATATAGTGAAATGTTGCCTAAAAATATTATTCATAAACAATGAATATTAAACTAGCTTTAAACATTGTCTACATCATTAATGATTAATAGATAATGAAAATTGTTATTGAACCTTGATTTGATAAACATTAATTATTTCTTGTGCTACAACAGCTAAGCCCTCACAAGGTCCAGTAGGAATAACTAACAGAAAAATGTCAGCCATGATAGAAGATGACTTTCACTACATTCATCGCCATGTTCATCAGCGGTTACAACATGAAAAACCTAGGAAAGCTCTTATTGATGGCTTTAGATTAGGAGATGATCCAGGATCAGGAGCATTTGCCTGGCAGATAACAAGTCCAATTAAGTACAGAAAGTTTTTTTCAAATTATCTAGTTCCCTTTAAAAATATCCAGACTACAGTAAATTTGGATAGATAAAAAGTAGTTAGCTCAACCATTCAGAGCATAACATTTCAATCAGTAACAAACTTACAAGAACATGATAGTTTGAATAAGTATAATTAGGATCATGAATCTACTTTGCATTATAACTTATATAGTGTTCCTCCCTCACTACTTTCTTTCACTTTGACCACACTGACCCATAAACTTTAAAAAGTATGTTAAATATATGTTGTCTTCTGATTTTTACAATGTTTCTGAGCTTCTGGCCATTTGGAAGCAAGATCATTGCAATTCATCAGATATAGTTCTCAAAAGCAAACTTATATTGTCTAAAAACATTTTAAAAAAATAAAATTTATTATTAATATGTACTTCCAGATCCAATTTACAGAAGCGTATAGTAACCTTTGACCCATGGGCTCAACTGTTTGACATTGCCTATCATCTTATACTTTTGATCTTAATGGAAAGGTGATTCTTTTTCTCATATGTGCGACTACAAATAATATTGTTTTCTTGACTTATTTCACAAAGTTATTACAAAATCAAATGATTGAAACTGAATGTTAAAACTTTCTTAAAAATTACATGGTAAAAGACTCATAGTAAAAATAGTAGAATAGATGGTTTTTCTATTTGTAATTGTACTAAAACATTTAGAAAGCAAAATAATTTGAACCTAGTAACTTTCCATTTCTTTAGTTTTCTGCTTTACTGCTGAGGTTTTGTGGATATTAGCAGATGATCTATTGATAATTTTAGCCCTTAAGACATTCATCTTGTTTTCACTCCATCAGTTTTCTTGTATCATTGGGGGTTTTTTGTTGCGGGCCATGTTCTGATAATGTTTTATCTAGTTAGTATTTTTACTACACAGCTGAACCAGTTTCTTTGTTGTTTGGTAATACATTTTATAATTACCAACCATTCTTCTGATTGGTTGCATATGTGACCTTGTTGATTTTGTTCTTCTCTAGGACAAGTCATGTGATTATTTTATTTGTATGCATTAGGTGAAGGGAGAGGGCTGATTAGTGAATTCTCTGACTACATTTCACAAATATAGCATTTTTAAATTGCTTTTTTTCTGAGATCAATTGAGTATGGCTATCTGTTTGCTCACTGCATATGCTTCCTTTGGTTTGTTTTTGTCAGTTTAGTTTTCTTTTTTATATAATAACTTCTAATAGATTCTCATTTTCATCTCTGCTTTTATTGTTCCTCCATTTGTAGCCTTTTTTGTGCATTTACTGAGTCTTTATTTCACATATGTTAGGTTCCCATGGAATGTTGTCAAAGATACACTATGTGTACACTATGTGTCATCTTTTTTCATCTGTTTTCATGGTATATTAGGTCTTTGCTTTCAGTCTTTATTTATTGATTTGTATTCTCTTCTTGTGAGCACTCCATACTTTTGTTAATTGTTTTTGAAATTTTTAAAAAATCTAAATCCAGTAAGAGTAATATAAAAAAAAAGGAAAAATAGTATTATAATTTTCATTTTATAAAATAATAAACCATTAAAAAGATTATTTTAGTTTTTTTAGAATCAGTAGATTTTAAAAATAATTTTAGAGTTTTATAAAATGTTTATTCATTCTTATAATCTATATAACTAAAAAGTTATACTATTTAATGGATTACTCTAGATTAATAAATTCCCAATGTATTTACAAAGTTTATATAAAATTGTTTATATTCTAATCTTGATTTACTAGAAAAACTACTGATACAGCTCTTCTAATAGAATTATACAAGCTTTGCAATGGAACAGCAGGGAGACTTCATATGTTAGGAGAGAAAAATAAAGCTGTCAGGGCTCTCATAAGAGGATTTATACAGGTCAGTTGTTATAACTTTTGGTGTTGCATTTGTGTCAATATTTTTGTAGTTATTTTAAATTTTCAGAAGATTATAAACTTATTTAAATATATTTTAATAATGGTTTTAAAAAGTTTAATATACTCAAAAATTAATAACATTTTTCATTCATTTTTATTCTCTTTTCTTATCATCTTTTAAACTAATTACTAATGCTTAGATAAAAGTTAACAGAATTTAACTGAGATAACAGTATGTGCATTTAGTCATGTGCTATCATGAGCATTGGGAAGTCATCAGCATTGCTGCTGTAGCTCATTGGTTCTATGTTTTGCTTGTCTGGCTGTGTGTAAGCATTAAGTGCCTAGGCTTTGTGTTGTATACTGGGACAGAACCAACATTTACAAATTGTAGGTCTTGGTTATAAATAATGGCAATGTCTTTGATTCCGAAGATTAAGGATGTGTGCAGTGATTCACCTGACTATGCAGACCCAGTTGTGACCTGCATATTTTCCCGCATCTCTTGCAGACTAAGCCTTGTACACTGTTGTTCTATTTAAGTTTTCTTTCCATCTTCTATGCCTGTCTTCAATAATGGCTTTTCTTTGAGTCTTAAATGTTTGTCTCACAGCCTTTGTGAGAGCTCTCCAGCTGTCTCTTTCAGAGGCCATCAGTTGTCAGCTACTTTCTTTTATGCCACTGATTTGATCTTTATAATGCTTATGGAAGCACCTCTGTTATGCCATCTTCCTTTAAGCTTGCCAAAGAAGATCACCTTTTGGCCTTATTGGCATAGAAGATAAGTAGCTGGCAACAGATGCCATCTGAAAAAGGACAAAGAAAAGCCCTTGCCAAGGACAGGCACAGAAGAGGAAAAGAGATCGTAAAAAGACCCCCAGTGGACAACAGCTTTGTCTGCATTAGATGTTTTAAAATATGAAGGTTGCAACTTAGTTTGCATAGTCATGTAAAACAATGTACTCATCCTTAATTTTTGGAATTGAAGACATGGCCTTTCATAGTTTTGTGAAGATATTTTGTAAAAGAATAGAAAAGAAAAACATCAGGAATTTTAAAAAGTTTTATTACTTTATTTTTTTTCAATTCTGAGACAAGATAAAAAAAAATAAAGTTTACTCTCACTGTTAATTATCAATTTAAACTTATCCTTCCATGACCATGTACTTTTTTTTAGATGCAGCTTGAAGGTAATTATGATCAGGTCAAAGTCACTTCTATTGTCAGTGTATAGAAATCTTTTTTGTCTTGTATCTTCTCCTGTTTGAAATAAAATGTCACCAGTCATTGATATAATTTCACTCTTCATTGGAACTTGCTAAACTGGTATAAGTTGAAGGAGAAACCATCAATCACTTTGCCAGAGAAGGCTAGAGTAGAACTTTCATAAAACTAACTTACTATTAGTCTTCTAAGCAATCCTGACCAAGTCTTGGCCAACATAACAAAAACTTCACCATGAACAAAACTCTGCCATGTCTTTATTGTTATCCATTTTAGAAAGGATAGTGGTAGATGCTTTGAAAGACTACAAAGATACTGCAAGAAACAGTGGCAGTTTAATTACAAGCTAGCATTTTGTGGAAAACAAAGATGGTTGAGAAGGTTGTGGAGAAGAACCAGCACTCATTAATTCAAAGACTATTTGGAATAACAAAAAAAAAAATACAAAGATTATGAAACTGCTAATTAGTCTAATGACAAATGTTTTTATGCCTGTGAGTCTAAACTGCAAAAAGTTTATTGGATGGAAAATAACAATGAGATATTTAGCATTTTGACAGAAAATTAACATGAAGACATTATTGATAATGAAAATGTTAATTTGGTTTCTTATGAACCTCTTGAGTGTTTAACAAAGTTTAAAAGCTAGTCATATATTCATGTCACAATATCTCTAGAACTGGGTAAAAGCAAGCAAAAAAAGGATGAAAAATCTATTTTACTTTGGGACAATTAAAGATGAATATAAATTTGCATTATTGGGAACATGGTGGCTGAATGGTATTATAAAGTGTTTGGCTTCCAAACTGAGGGATCTTGTTGTTTTTATTGTTCTATATATTATGCAAATGCTGTGAATAATCTGACTTTTGTTCCTGAACTAATGCAATTTGGTAAATCCCTTATGTAAATTAAAAATAGTAGTTGACCTAAGACTGTTCCTTGAGGTACACCTGAGTTTACTTTTATAGGCGCTGATCCTTTTATTATTACAGTTTATTCTCTCCCTATCAGAAAATCCTTAATCCACTGATGCAATGGACCATCAATGCCCAAATATTTTAATTTTTTAAGCAAACTATGGTGGTGAACCTTGTCAAAGGCCTGGAAAAATCTAATAAGATAGCATCTATTTGCTTACCTTTACATTATAAACCCTATAGATCACATGATCTGAAAGGGATAATTTTTAAACTGTGCATTAAAGAAGCTTTATTATTTCTAGTTAATAAATATAATGCATACAAATGTCTATAAACGTTGCACAGAGCAAAATTGAATAAATATAAAATACAAATATGCTTATTTTACTACTTCCTATTTTAAGTACACAATATCTTTTGTCAATTTAAATGTAAGCCTACCTTATTGTGTGTGTAATCAATGAAACTATCAATGTGGATCTACATAATGTGTAAACATTTCCAAAATCTTTCAGAATGTCAAAAAAAGAGTGTTGAGTGATTTTATTTTATAAAAATATTAGTATACTTTTCTTATTGTCTTCTTCTAGAGATTAGATGGTCATAAAGTCAGACAATTTTTACAAGAATATAAAAATGAAATTGATGAACTGCTTGCTATGAGCTTGTAAGTAAATGCTTTTATTTATGTTTAGACATATTTAGATTATTATGCTAGAAAATGTATGGTGCTAAATGTTATTTAGTCAATACAAAATGTTATCAAAGATTTTCCTTACATAAAATCTATATTAAGAATTAGATAATACAAATAAGATTATCATTTTTCTACTATCTCCAGACATGAGCGTAGCTCTGACCTTAGAGCTGTAGGTAAAACTTTGTCTTCCCAGGTGAATGAGTTGATGAATGTCAGTGACAAAGAACTGAGCTCAGAACCTCATCTAACCTTGACTATGCTGACCTTGCGTGACCAGCAGAGCTTTATTTTAACAAGTCTGATGCGTCTCTCTGAAGATGCTTTACACTGGTGTCCTCTAATAAAGGTAATTCTTATCTATCAAAATTGGTATTTTTTGTGGATTATATATATTGCTAAGTTTATAATATAATTAGTTTAGTATTTGTGTCTATGGCTGTCTGGTTTTCCATATGCTTGCTGGACTGTTGTTTAGCAGTCTTATGGTCCTGGGTTCATACACTTCCTGCTGCTAATCCCCATTGTCCTGCTGGAGGTTTGGACTTGGAAGTAGATTATCTTTGTCACTGAAGGAACATCTGAAACATACAAACATTTCAACATAGTTAGAAACATAGACAAGACTTTATTAAGTTTATTGGTATTCATAATGCTTAGTATATTGGAAGCTATGGAGTTCTTATACTGTTGGCACTGACCATTAAACTATATTGTTATAACTTAGCCAAATAACTTCCACAAAAGGATTATAAAATAGCTTCATCATAAGAAACTAAATCTAGAGCCAAACTAATAACAGCAAAAGTGTCCTTGTTTTCATTCTCTAACCCTAACCCTGTTTCTCCATTGTGACCCATGGTGTACAATATCGCGCCAAATGACAGTGTGCAATTCAGGGTCATAACAATATTCTTCCAAAATTGTCTTACAAACAAATGTCTTTTTAACAAATTTTTATTGGTCAACTAAATAACTAGCAAGAATAGCCTATAGGCTTACTGTATAATTCATGGTTTAAAAATTAAACTATTTGTTGTTTAAAATTACAGCCCAAAATATTTATAGGTCTGTATGTTAAATAAAATATTTAAAATATTTTTGGATACAATCATTTCACAAGTGTGATCAATTTCAATTGTTAATTTGTTTTATTTAGGCTCAAATTGAAGAGTTGCATACAAAATTTCCAGAAGCCATTTTTAAACCACGTTCTCACACAAGAAATCCCCAAGTTGCTGGTCAAAGAGTATATTGTTACAAATTTTTTATTTTTATTTTTTATCCAATATTTATATTTAAGAATCAAGTATCTAAAAAAAACAAGCTTTATTGTTATTAATCTAATTCACAAAATGAACTTTCTTCATTTTTCATTTGATGCTAGGACAGCATAGTCAAAGAAACTGTAATGAAACATGGTTTCGAAGATGAGAACATAATGAAACATGAATATTCTAGTAAGTAAATCTGAGAACAGATTTCCAAACTTATTGTGAAGAAAAATAAATTATTAACTCTTTTTCATTGTCATGATGCTTTCATCGTTTATTAGAAATGATAATCTCCCATAGCATTGATGCTTCAATTGTCAATGTTTAAAGTTTCATTGTTTTTTTTTTATTTCTTCCCTGAATGCTTTTGATTGCTTACAACATTATCTTGAATAGATTCCAGATTTCTTTTTCTTTTAAATTTTTTTTTTACTTAGTACGATATGGTTAAAGGTGGTACCTTAATTAAGCAAAGGGATAGAATAGTAAGCCTCAAATGTTCATTTTACATGCTTTTATAAGAATAATTTATTTTATTTTAAACAAATAATTTAATGTTGTATTCACAAAGTTAATTCTAGATCTAAAGATTCTTCACAGTCACTTTTCCTTTTGTCCCAATTTGTAATCAAAATTATAAAAAACATTAACTATTTTAAAAATTAAATAGCATTGCATTTGCCTATGATCTTTACCAATTGTAACCTTTTCTGATAGCAAACAAAAAGTTATTAAAGTTTAATCATAGCATGGGCTAAGTAAACAACTCAATAAGAACATGGAAAATAATTCTGGAGTAAAAAGTTATAGGGACAGATGTTCTTAGTTTCACTCATAATAAAATGAACTATGGCTAGTAATAATAGAAATATAGTATCAACAGAAAAGATTTGATTTAAAAACTAATTTATTTTGTCATGTTGAACAGCCATTGTTGTATCAAAATGTATGGAAAAAGACGCAGCTCCTAAAATAATGTCAAAGGAATCTGTTTTAATGAAGGTATTTTTAATGATATTTTTAAAGATATTTTTAACTTTAATGTATTTTGTAAATTACATGACACTAAATATATGACACAGTGAATTTATATGGAACATATAACAGGAAACCAAATAGGTTAATCAAGAGTCACAAGTGTTTAAAAGCCAATAGGATATCAAGAATCTGGTTGCAATGTTTGTGCTAACTGGATTATACATTAATTAGCATTCTACATTAATTAGCATTCTACACAATTGGTGTATTACAATCATTCAAAAGAGAAGAATAGATTACAGACATCTGGTGCAATAGTTATTTAAGCAAAAACTACTCTTGATCTTGTGCCTTTTCATTACATTACATTTTTAAAATATGTACCTTTAGTTGAGTACATTTAGTTGAGTACATTGAGTTAAGTACATTGAGTCGAGTATATTTGAGTTCATTAGGTTGTGTACATTTGAATACATTGAGTTGAGTACATTTACATAAAGGAAAAAGACATACTTTTATAAGTGTGAATTTTTTTGTTTAATGTTTAATAATTACTTGAAAAGCAGTTACTACTAATCAATGATTGACTTGTAAACAAAATCATATTTCTGCTTAGTATATTGTGGACACTCATTTGGATGAAATGTGGGAGAAATATTTAGAAGAAATATTTGAAGAGAACAAACCTCCTGCAAATCCTTATCCCAGTTTTATTACATTTTGTAGAGCTTGTGCTATGAGGTAAGTTATATGAACAATTGTTGTTTAAATAAGAACTCTAAAGATAAAATAGATGGCTGAGGAGAAAACAAAGTTTTTACGATATTAGGTTTCTTGAAATATTTTTTAAAATTTTTAATTTCATTTTGTTTTTTGTTTGTTCAAAAAATATTTGTCTGTTGTCATAATTGACTGGTTAAAGATGTTGTCATTTGACCAGCACAATGTACAGTTTCCTTTTTGTAAATGTCGACAATTTATTATGTTTGTAAACATTATAAACTAGCCTTTAGTTGAGATTCAAATAGAAACATTTAATTGCTGTAACATTACTCCATTTCCTTCACCTAATAAGTTATACTACACAATAGTCTCCCCTTAATTCAGTGCATCCTTTTCAAAGGAAACAGTTTATAACTTTTTCACCTACATATGTTACAAACTGTGGCCATATTATAAACTGATGTGAATTTAATAAGGGTCGGGAGTAAAATGTCATTTACATGAATGATAGTATGGCCTGATACTGTCTGTCTGGATTTCATGAGTTTTTTAGTTTTATTTAGTATAGTGTTATAATTTGTATATAAACATTCTAATTACATTCATGTGACCAGGATGGACTTATGTTTTGAGCAAGAATCAGTTTTGCTTGACTGCCTATTAACAAAAACTGCACAATTAATAGACCAAGAAAATTTTATTTATCAGCTCCCTGGTTGTGATGGATGTGGTAAGTCTTTTTGGTTTCCTATACTTCCTTTTCTCTCTTCCTTCTCTTGCTCTCTCTCTCTCTCTCTCTGGTTTTTCCTCTAATTTCTCTATTTTGTTTTCCTTTATATGATGTCTCTATGATTTTCTTTTATTTTTAACGCTTTTCTTTTTATTCCTGATAGTTTAGCTAAATTTATTTTGTACATTTTTAACTATATTTTATTTAGGACCAGCTACTGCCATAGCATTATTAGATCCAGGTGGTTATCTCCCTGTAATTCAATGCATCCAAGAAAATCTGATAAACAAGTCTTATTTACAGCGCAAAGGACCTTATAAGGTAAATTTGAGAACCCAAATAAATAAGGACTTAATAAAGATGATTTAAATAAAATGCTTTTTACTTTGATTTATACTGCCTAACTCTGCAGTCTGAGCATACCTGGCTACAGATAGGGAAAGGTGACACCAAAATATTTCTTTTCTAAGTAACTTCATTAGTTATCTTTGCTAAGATATTTAAATCTTGGGATGTGGATATTACTGTTTTCTACTGTAAATATATACACCATAGCCTAAACAAGACCTTTCTTTGTTCCTTTATTTTTGTGGACTTAGCAGCTACTGTTTATTTTTGTATAGTAAATGTTCAATGCTGATTGTAAGGCTTTTGTTATTAAAGTACATAACAACATGATTTCATTGTTCATGTGCACAAATATGGCTTTGAAACTCTGATTTCCTTCAAGCTTGAGTAAGATGATCTAAATCAATAGGGTTTGCACTTATTCTGAGTTACTTCTGTGATTGTTCATCCATTGGCTATTTCTTAGTGTTTTCAAGCCAGAAACTCCAATACTCACAGCTTAATACTGATAAATCTTTTTAAAAATTCACAGAATGTTTCTGTGCAAATATAAAAACTTTGTAATAATTCCCCATCGAGGTTGGAAAATAGAAAATAGAAGCTGTCATTAATATGGCATTGAAAATTCAATGTGAATTCATTTTTAAATTACAACTAATTTTTTATAAATGAGTTTTAAAAGGTAAAACTTTTGTGTATGCATAGGCTATACATTTGGTATAATAGTTAAAGTTTATGTATAAATCTCTTTATTATTCAAAGCTTATTTTTCTACATAAAATTTTTAACAGTTTAATACTTTTTTTTTCATATGTCTAAATTTCTTTCTATCAAGAAAAGTCTTGTACATATCTAAAGATGCATTCATCATAGCTAGAATTTATAACATGTTTTTACATTTGATTTTTAGAATTAAATGGTGACCGGTCATTTCTTCCCCAGTCACTTCATTCCTGGTCATTTCATCTCCAATTAAATATTTTTTACTTAGTTATTGGGTAATTGTGCTGTGAGGGCTTTGCTTTTGTATATAAAATGCTTATTTAGATACTTTTTGATATGTTATTATAGTGTATAACCCCTACTCTCTTCATACTTGTTGAGAAATGAAATTATATATGTAAATAAGTAGATATATTGTAATGCGGAGTTTGTATTTAGATATATTGTTTCTGTTTGTTGTAGGGATGTCAATATTATCTTGCGCCTATTGCGTGATGTAATGATCAAAGGCCAAGGTCTGGTGAAAGTTGGGAAAAATCTTTTGAGAGATAGAAGTAGGATTTGAATAATTATGATCATGCTGCTCTGCGCTCATAATTTATCATCAAAGGCCAAGGTGTGGTGGAAGTAGTGGAAAAATATTGTGAGAGATGAGAACGATTAAAATACTTCTGATCGTGCTACTGATCTCCTGATCTCTTTCACTTTATTTGTCAATCGTTCTTTTTTAACTATGAGCGTGTCATTTCAAACCCTGATAGAACGTTTGATTTATTTTAATAAATGCTGACTTTAAGAAATACGCAACACTAGCCAAGAAATTAAAAATGATGTATAGCAATATGAATTAAAGAATTGTCTTCTGTGCCTACTAGCAATAGTCTATCTTATTAATTTCAATTAAAATGCAAAAACAATTTTTACATTAGCTCTATAGATGTTAATTTTTAATGACATTATATTCTATTCTTATTTATTAATGTTAATTCTTTTTGTCATGTAAATAAAAATAAATGTATGAAATATTGTTAATCTCATCCTTTTTACAATTATTATTTGATGGATTAGAGGATGAAATGACCAGCGGATGAAATAACCAGGGGATGAAATGACCTGGGGATGAAGTGACAGAGGATGAAGTGGCTGGGGATGAAGTGGCTGGGGATGAAGTGACCGGGAACCAATAAAATGTATTTATATTTTCTTTAAACAGCCATGGTTTGTGTATTTTTATAATTATTAGGTAGACAAAGCATAAATACTATCGCTCTGTTCTTACGAATCCTAATGACAACGCAGCCAGAACTCTCTATAAAGCTTCTTGTCACACTCTGCAGACAAAGGTCAGAAAACTAAAAAATAATTGGTGGCTTGAGCTGTCCGTAAATATGCAAAGACAGGCTGACACTGGTGACACACGCTCTTTCTATGAGTCGCTTCGTTGTGCCTATGGCCCAACTTACCAGACTACAGCACCGCTAAGATCATCCGATGGTTCTACACTATTTACCAGCAAGGCGGACATACTAAATCGCTGGACAGAACACTACAGTATGCTGTTTGGTGATAAAAGGTACGTATCGGAGGAATCTCTGGCAAATGTCCCCCAGAAAACTATGAGAGAGGAGCTCGACAACCGACTGACATCTGAAGAAATTGAGACAGCAATATCTAAACTCAAAAAACACAAGGCACCTGGCTCTGATGGACTTCCCACTGAAATATTTAAAATGGGTGGTATCGCCCTGACCGAGAGGCTAACAGACTTGTTCACTCTATGCTGGGAGAAGTGCGTGGTCCCACCTGAACTTCCAAATTCCGTAATCATATCCCTATACAAAAAGGGTGACAAGTCAAACTGCTCCAACTATCGAGGCATTAAACTTCTGTCAGTAGCAGGAAAGTGTTGCTCGACCGATTAACCCACTCTTTAGTGGTCTTATCTGAAAGCCAATGTGGTTTCAGGGCCGGTAGAGGTACATCTGACATGATATTTGTTCTGCGACAATTACAAGAAAAATGCCAGAGTAGAACCTTAACCTGCACGCTGCCTTTGTGGACCTCACCAAGGCTTTTGACACAGTCATTTGCGATGGTTTGTGGAGGATCTTGGCTAGGCTGGGATGCCCACCTACGTTCCTATCCATTCTCAAGCAGTTTCATGTGGGACAAAGAGGCCAGATCAGACACAATGGTGCCCTTTCTGATCACTTCCCAATAGAAAATGGCGTGAAGTAGGGCTGTGTACTTGCCCCTACTCTATTCGCTATCTTCTTTGGCGTATTGCTGGGTCAAATGAGGCAGCGATTGCATGAAGGCATCTACATCCGGTTTCGTTCTGATGGCAATGTGTTCAATCTTCGACATCTACTATCCCATACAAAAACAAAGGAGATGGTCATAACGGAGCTTCTCTATGCCGATGATTGCGCCCTGCTAGCTCACAATGAACATGACCTCCAGAATGCGGTAAACGAATTTGCATACGCTGCCGCCTCTTTCTGTCTCTCTATAAACCTCGGGAAAACAGAAGTCATGTTCCAGAAGTCACCCAATGAAACATACTCAGCCCCAAGGATCATAGTAAATGGACAGCCCCTTAACATGGTAGACCACTTCACATATCTAGGAAATATAGTGTCAAATGATGCCTCGCTTTCAAGGGAAGTTGATAACCATCTGGCCAGGGCTAGTGACGCTTTTGGACGCCTTCAGGCCTGCCTACAAAAATCAATGTCAACCAGGCGGTGGTTCTCTCAACCCTTCTATATGGCTCTGAGACATGGACACTATATAAAAACAACTAAGACTTCTTGAGCGCTTTCACCAAAGATGATTGCGCTCCATCATGGACATACGGTGGCAAGACCGCGAACGCCGGTATGGACAGTATAGAGGGACACCTTATGGTCCGACTGCTACGCTGGGCAGGGCACGTATCCTGTATGGGAGATGAACGTATGCCAAAGGCAGTCTTTTTTGGTGAGTTAAAAGGTGGTCGACGTAACAGAGGCGCCCACGGAAATGCTTCAAAGACCAACTTTCCTTGGCTGACATAGAAAAGAGCACCTGGCTGCATGCGGCTTCGGAACGAGACAGCTGGTGGTCACTCATTAAGGACGCGGGATACACATTTGAGACCAAAAGAAAATCTGCTGCCAAGGACAAAAGCAGACGACGAAAAGAAAATCTAAATTGACCACCTGCGGACAATGGTTATGCTTGCCCTGGATGTGGCACAATATGTAGGTCACAGCTGTGACTGCGCAGCCACGGGAAATATTGTATTCCTCATTTATCTTCGGACTCGAAGACAAGCCTTATTACGTAGACAAGCCAAAACGTGTTTAATGTGGCTAAAGATGCTATATCAAGACCAAAAATTCTTCTTGTTATAAGTGTATAAATATAAATGTTTTCAATTAAATTGTTCATCCTTTAAGTATAAGTATTTTGTTGTTTGTATATATTGTTTATTTAAATTAGTATTTTTTTATATACAAACATTTATTGTTTAGATTGGTATCTGCCTGGGACTGACAGGGCCTTCAGCTCTCTATGGCAAAATGTCCCCCTACTTGACACAGCTTGACCTAGATGAGCACTATTATATTCAGGGTCCTAGTGGCTGTGAGACAGATGCAGCACAGCTCTTTGCTGTCATGGGTAAAATGTCTTATTTTATTTCAATCCTATTTTAACTTTTGTTCCTATTTCTATCCTTTGTTCTCAAATTCTATCAAAGTGGTATAATTTTCAATACAAAAGTAGGCTGTGGTGTCATTACTTACAATTGGTGTTAAGAATGTTTAATAGTATGTTTGAATTATTGCTTTTCATTAATTAAAAAAAAACTAATGTACACAAGAGACATCTTTGAACTAAAAGATCATTTCATGTAGCTTACAATTTTTCTTTACCATATTATAAACCTTAAAAAAAAAGATAAAAGTAGCAAATGTTTTTAATTGTTATATCTTTACCTACTAATTACATTTTTAAATTTTCAAAGAATGAAAATAGTTACTTTTCACACCACCCTTACAGGCTTCAAAATTGATTTTAAATAAATAAAAGTATTTTTATTCTCAGCTAATCATGTAATTAAATATATTTCAAATTTAAGTTTTTTTAGAATAATATCCTAAACTTATACCCTACATTTAATGGAGATTTAATTAAAAATTTTTTTACTTATCAGACATATTTTTATTTAATAGTTCAAAAACATATTTGGGAAATTGTTACTGACAACAAAGTTCCTATCCTTGGTGTTTTTCTTGGCAAAGACAGAACTCGCTGGTCTTGGGAACAAGTTATAAATAAAAAAATGGGTTTTTTCAATGAGGTTGAGATGGTAGTGTTGAGGAAGGAGCCTGTCTATCTTAAGGTTAGTTGATTCAAAGCTCTGGAAAAATTTGATGCTGTTATAAGTAGATTTCTCAATATCATTATTGAGTGTTAAAAAATATAAGCACTTTTAAATGTTATAAAATAAAAATGTAATGAAAAAAAATCATATAAAGATTTATTCATTGAGATCAGTATAAATGTATGATTATATCAATAGAAATGTATCATTAGATCAATAGAAATGTATCATTAGATCAATAAAAATGTATGATTAGATCAATAGAAATGTATGATTAGATCAATAGAAATGTATGATTATATCAATAGAAATGTATGATTAGATCATAGAAATGTATCATTAGATCAATAGAAATCTATCATTAGATCAATAGAAATGTATGATTCTACTGATAGCCTACCACTTTGTGACTCCAACATGTATTTTATGTGTTAGAGCAGAGGTTCTCAAACTTTTTTGACCCGAGGACCCCTTTATATAGTCAAAACTGCCACTGACCCCAAAGTGAAAAAGCTACATAAATGCATAGTATATATGTAACAAATTTAAAAAAAAAAACAATTTGTTGAAGGAGTTTTATTAAGATGAAACTTTTTGTTTAAACTGTCAAATGAATGTGAGGTGTATGAGATTTTATGAGTGTATTTATGCCAGTCTCACTGAACACACATTGTGAGTTGGTTTCTTTTATTTGTGATGAGGTTCATTACAGCAATTAATCCACATTGTACCAAATAAGAAGATGGGAAAGCAGTCAACAACTTCTTTACAATGGCCCATAATGCAAGATAAAACTTTGGATATGTTTTTGAAACCAGAAGTTGTGGTCTCTATGTTTACACATTGGTTTTAGTTTCTCATTTGTGGATATTTCAAGAAGCTACACCTGCATTAGTATACATTCATCTGTGATTGGTCAATTGCAACTGGGATCTCTTGGACAGCCACATATCAGAAAGAGGAGCAATAGAGCTAGCATCTACCATATTAATAGACTGAACAGCTTGATTGTCTTCATGAATGATGCCTGGACGTTCTTGTAAATCTCAACAACAGCAAGTTAACATTTCTCCAACAGATCACAGGCCACGTTGAATTAGAAAGCAATGAAAAAGCAGACATATTGGCAAAAGATGGGAAAATAACTAAACAATCCGAATTCCCTCTCTACCCAGAAGAAATGAGTTGAAAAAATGGACCAGGTCTCACACAAGACAAAAGATGCCTATTAAAAGCTGCCCCCACATGACCAACATTAAATATTTTGTCTCAGAACACAACACATGTTCCGGAAAATAAAAATATGGATTAATGAGATTTGTACTTGTGGAGCTTCACCAAAGAATAATGACTATGTCCTTCAAAGCTGCATACTCTATCGAGGCCCATATTTTAATTTTCTACAATTTTCAACTTTCTGCCGACCCCCATCAGTCACCTCACAAACTAATGGGGTTCTGTGGACTCCAGTTTGAGAACCACTGTGTTAGAGAATACAATCAAAATGAAGTTAATATGTGGGCAACATCCATATTGAACACAATATTTTTTTCTGTTTTTAGTTATAGTTTTTTTTTTACAGCATTCTTTTTCATTTTAGATGAAGAAACTATTTTTTTTAGTGTCTTAATTTTAAAGTCTAAAATAAAATTAATAATATAATTATAGTTAAAAGCTTTATATTATTTTTTTTATAGTGTTATTTTATGATGGATGGTTGGAGATATGTACCTGTCATAAAACGGTTTCTTTTACATTACATGCAAGGAGAGGGAGACCTTGAGTAAGTTATGAAGGAAAATTAAATTTATTGGATACTCTTTTGTTTTATTGAATGTATCAAAATTTTAATGTAATACTTATTTCATCATCATCAACTTTTCTTTGCATTCCTAATGGAACTTAGGGCCTCATTAAAAACAAGCCACTGTCCACGGTCTCTTGCTAGTTTTTTTAATGGCTTCTCATCTCTTTCCTGTCCTCTCAGCTTCATCTAGTCACTTGCTTGATTCGCCATAATCTTTTTGGTCTTCCTCTGGGTCTTGTGCCCTGGGGGTTCCACTCTAAGGCGGCCTGTCTAGATCTGTTGTTGGTATCTTTTCTAAGGGTGTGATCAATCCATCTCCACTTTCTCTATAAGGTCTGCACCTTTATATTTTTCTGCCCACTGATTATGTATTGTTTAGTGTTTTATATTTTGTAGTAATACTTATTTAGTAAATTATAATTGTAACTTTTTTAAAGTGTACAAATAAAATATAAAATGCACTAACACTAATAGTTTTTGTTGCAATTCAAATTCTACTCTGTTTCCAATGTTTAAAAGTTACTTTGATATGATGTTCAATTAACATTAAATTAGAAGCAAGTAATTAAGTTTGTTACTTTTCAGAAATCAACTGTTTTATCAGGATGACCCCATTCAATTTTATACAACTGTCTTCTCTTCTCCAGAAAGAGTAAGTAACTCCAACAAAAATTATTTTTCCTATATATTTTATTTTATCAATATATTTAAGACACTGTTTTGATGTGTATATTTGTATAAAATGCTTCATTCCAGGCTGCCTTTCATTATCAAAATGGTGGGCCAATCAGGGGAGGAAATCCATTAAGCTCATCTAACATGAAATCAGTGATAATGTTTTTGGATGAAAAATTGATGAAACTTCGGGATATGTCGGATTTTATGGAAGTTCATAGACTTTTGCTATACAGATCTCTTATATCTGATGTAAGTTTTTAAAAATTGTATTGTCTGGTTTCATGCACATAGGCCTCTGATTTGTGGGAACTTTCCATGGATCAAATCTGAAACATTGCAGAACTTAATGGCTCTATGTCTACTAGACTAGCTCTATAAGTCTCTACTATGATTAAAGGTTTATTCATGAATCTACTTCTTAGAAGACCATTGTTTCTTCCTTTTGGTAAAATGTTATTTCTAGTTTGGTGGTCATGAATCATCCATGAAGTACATTTATGCTATCAGCGCTATATGAATTTGGCTTATTTGTTAATTTAGATATAGATACAGAAAATAATTCATTGCATATTTTTCAGTCTTAATCTTTTTGTTTTTTCTATTTCATTTGAGGCCACCTCTATTTACTTCACCTAGGGCCTCCAATTACCTAAGGCTGGCCCTGTCTTGAAAATAATAAATGCTTTAGTATCTTTTTTTTTTACACATTCATATTTTTATAATAACTTCATGACATTTTGTTCTTTTATAAATATATTTATTTATAAGGGTTTTTTTTTTTTCAGAATACTGGCCACATAGCAGAAGCTTGGCACATGTTTCACAGCATAGCTGGTCAAGCAGACTATGCTGCCACTTTGGCACAATCCTTAGCAGAATTGGTGGAATTTGAAATGGAATTTTCAAAGTTTCTTTTAGTGGAGAGGTCAGATGCTGAAGGATCTCATCAAGATAGTAAAACTGAAGATGTAAGTGACATTCTTAAATATAGAATCTCTCATTTTATTCGTTGTTCTCTTATTTCTAAACGTAGAATTTTAAATGCCTTTGCATTATTTCTTTAAAGTCATTTATTTTAGTAACAAAATTCTATTATTTATAAATATTTTTGATCTTCTCTACAAAAAGGGTCCATTAAATTTTGGAGCTTTAAATGCCATGTTGAGAGCTCTCATAGAAAAAGCTGATATTGTTGCTGGCTGGAAGGTCTCAATGGCAGCTTCGAGTATGCCAGAATTCATCAAATCTAAGATCAACAGTGTTACAGAGACAGACTCTAGAACAGGGAACATTTATCCAATCATCAATGAAACTGTGAGTTTAAAAAAAATCAACTTTAAAAAAATTTTTATTAACCTAATAGTGAAATGGAAAAAAACTAAACAAAATACAACAGTATCTTAGGATTCTTTGGTTAAAAACGTTTGAGGTATTACCTACCACAGGGACATTTTCATAGTTTAAGTGTATCCAGTGTTTAGAAGGTTTAGATAAAAATGATAAATATGTATTATCAACTTGAAATTACTATAATGTTTATGTGTAATACTGTTATGATAGTCAATCTAGCTATCTGTAAATTGTGCCGATGTGCCTAAACTCAAAACTACAACTCTTAAGTTAAATTTAAAATATTGAAATGATCTATGATAAAATTTGCTTTGATAAAACAAAGAAAAAAGGAAAACTGAGCTTGAAAAAAATGATTTCACTGTGTTAAAGTCATTAGTGGGCTATATTTTCTGGTTATGATCAATATCTCCTCAACAGACAGTAGAAGTGATGGAAGAACTTCAGAATATGCTTCTTAGCATTAAAACAAGCTCCAGCTGTGATGTTCACAACATGAGTGACAATGCTTTAATTACATTTCTAGAGATTGAGAAAAATGAGCATCAACGCCCTGTTAGTGTTGAATCACAACTTCTCAATGACCATCAGTTGTTTCTACACAGGCCACGAGCAGGGCAGAATATTTTAGAGGATGATCTTTTGTATCGACCTAGGCCACAGCAAATGTTTAAACCCAAAGTAGAATTTTAGCACATTTTCTGAATTAAAAATGAACTATTGTAAGTATATATACATAAGTTTATAAACATCAACACATACAGTTTGAGCCATGGATAATTAACTTAAGATTTTATTTGTTAAAAAATATTTTTCTGCTATAATTTCAACAATTATTAATTAAATCAATTTAACACATTTTTTTAAATACCTTTACTAAGTGAGGTAGAATGGCTTAAAGTTTGAATCTATGAATTTGAAATTCTTTAATCTCATCTTAGACAATAAATTACATTGGACTGCAATTACTGATTATATCATTAAAGTTAGGCCGCAAAGATTACGATTACTTTAAAAATATCCTCATTTAATGTTAGCGAAAAGGCCTAGTCATGTTTATCACGCTCACATCTGCAGTATTTTAAGTTTTAATATCACTGCCTGGTGTCGCAATCTGAACATTAATAAAAAAAAAATGTATTTAAAAAAACAAAGCTTATATGAAGTGAAGTTGTATCAATAAGTTTGAAGCAGTCATGTAATTAAATTTGTAATAGATCTAGACCATCAACAATAAATCTGTATGATTAATAATATTTTTACCAATTGTTTTTGTTTAGCGCTATTTCATGGTTTTAGCTTTGCCTATACGCTGTGATCCTATCACTTATCTAGACCAGTTGGGACACTATTGGGAAAAAGAAAGGGATTGGAGATCTGGGTGGATTTTACCATAATTGGTTTTTAAAAGCATTAACAAAAAAAAATGTTAACAACCTGAATTCAGTCATGGCTCATGCCTCCTCTGGCCGATGTGCTAACCACTCTGCTAGTGAGCTACTTATGACTAGAGAAGATTGTTATATATTTGTTATATATTGTTTCAATTTAGAGCGGCAACCTATAAATCCTAAATGCTGCTGGCAAAAAGCAAACCCCATTTGATCAACTGTTTGAGAAAAACATTCATAAGAAATCTAAAAAGATTTTAAAAATAAAAAATTCCCTTTGGGTCAAGATTTTGTGATTTTACCATCACAAAAGAGATACAAGACACTGATAGCATAGACAAACAGACACAAAAACTCTTTTGTTCCCCTGCATGCAATCAAATCATTAAATACAATTCAACTATCTGATATAAACTTTAACATGTAAATTTTGAGTGAGTCTGGTGTGAATGTAAATTTTGGTTTTCTATAGTTATAATGTTTTGTTTGATGTAATGAACAAATCCTCATGGATCATAAATATTATTACCGTATTATTATATCTTATCTAGGTGAGGTAGAATGGCTTGAGGCTTGAATCTATGTCTAGGAAACTCTTTTATCTCATCTATTTAATTATTCTTCAAAGACTTATAATACTTATTAGTGTTATATATATATTTTATGTTTGAATCTAACATAGGTAAGTTATTTTGAACAAGATATAAACATTAATTAGAAAACCATGTGATGGAAAATAGATCATAAATATATATAAGAGAAATATGGCAAATGTTAACAAGTTTAAAACTAAAAGTTATATATTTATATATATATAATATATATATAACTTTTTATATATATATATATATTTTATATATATAATTGAAATTATATTTTATATATATAATTGAAATTATATTTTATATATATAATTGAAATTTGTCCAAACAAATGGAAATTCCATTTGACTGTATTATCCACCTCAGCATTACTACTATAACAATATATGAACAATATTCACACACACAGACACACAACCAGTGATGAAGGATTACCTTCCAACACTCTGACTGAAAGTGGGATAAAGTTTTAAAATCTTTTTGTTTTTTCCCTAAAAGAAAGGAGATGACCACTTCGTCCAGATCTGATGTAACATTGGTTTAATGGTGCAGATTGTCTTTAAGAATTATGTGTTTTTGAAAGGCATCTTTAATGATCAAAGTCTTCATGAGATGGCAGCTGTGTTTGAGTGATATATGATGCTTTTTTAATTAGTTTATTTACTGTGTTTGAGTTATATACAATGCTTTTTAATTACTTTATTTAGTCTATATGTCTTTGTGTCAGTGAAGTATTACCATGCTAGCAGGTGAATGTTACTGTACAGAAAAGTTTAACTATTGTTTTGTTGATTAAAATGTTTTTTAGCTTTCTGAGATAGAAGAGTCATTGATGAATTTTGGTGTAAAGATTTTGACAGTGTTCACTCCAGCTTGATGTTGATGGTTGCACTTAGGTATCTCTATTCTTACACTTGCTCTATGGTTTGGTTATTGATCTGAATTTCTTCATGATGGCCTTTATGTTTCCTAAAATCTACAATCATTTCTTTAGTTTTCTAAACATTTAAAATTAGAAAGTTGTTTATACACTATTGGTAAAAAGAGTTAATTGTAGAATGGTACAAATTGTCGTCACCTGCAATAAGGCTGATGATGACTGTGTCATCAACAAATTTGTGGATGTGGATATCAACTGATGTCTCCAGTCATTGGTGTAAATGGTATTCAGTACTGCTGAAAGAATGCACCCCTACAGTGCTCACATCTCTAGTGCCTGACACATGCCTGTTCACTTTTGCATATTGTAGGCATTTAATCAGAAAGTTTAGAACCCAAGTTTGCATGTATTCATGTCAAAGGCAAATGTTTACAAGTTTAAAACTGAAAGTGCAAAAGCTTTTTTTTTTTTTTTTTCAATTTCAACCAAATCCTCTATTAAAAAAAAAAGTAATTAAAGAGCTTGACTGCTGCAATAAGAGTTTGAAATATGATTCCTCCAGAGGCCATTTTACAGTGGAGTTAAATAAAATTTTATTTTCAGTGGATTTAATTATTTGTTTCATAACAATAATAATCTTGATTACTCTTGAGGAAGTTTTCCTTTCAATTACACAATAATACACATAATATATTCTCTTAGAGCTAATTCATTATACAAGAGCATACAAATATAAGTTCAATCCAATTTTACTTAAAAAAAAATTACATGCAAAATTTTTGTACATCTAAGCATAAGATTATATTTAATGATTTAATTCTTAAGTGAGTGAAAGAATTTTTGTGTCTGTTTTCAGTAATCAGTATCTTGTAATGTTAAAATCGTGATCCAGAGGATGCTATAATATATGTGATTCAGAGGATGTTATTATGTAATCCAGAGGGTGTTATTATGTTTTAAACTTTATAACTTTTTAAATTATGTAATTAGCAATGTGAAAGACATTTTTTTGAATGTTGGTTCATAACTAGCAACAAGTTGTAATCAAGATTGATATTTTGATTTCAATATGTTGCTTGCTTTGCAAAGTGACACAATTTTTTCATTGTAACTTTCAGTTCAAATACAAATTGGATGAAACAGTTATTAATAAAATATTAGACATTTTGTTTCTCTCTAAAATCTTTGATTTTCATCTCTTTGTTGATAATTCAATAATCTGAAGTAGAGACTTATCTTTAATAAAAAAAAAAAGCCTGACACCTAATTCCCTGTTAACCTAACTTCTAATGGGTACCTGGCATTCTCTTGGGAAGTAGAGATGGTTGCTGGCAACAATTCTCAATCAAACTATAGGCTACTGAAATTGAGGGGGGGGGGGGCGTATCAGGTACGTTTTTGTGTTAGCAATTTTTTCAAAATGTTGCTTGAATCTGAATGAATTCAAAATTAAGGTCTTAAGCCTCCATGCTAACTACCTATTCAAGTATTTATGAAAAGCATTATCGATATAAAACAAAATTAATTAATTACTACTGGTGTATAACTAGCTGGCTCATTATTGATCGATTCATTGTCATCAACAATGAATAATTATGCAAAATTTCAACTTGATCTTAGAATAGGAAGTAGTGAAAATAACTAAGAGATTCCACCCAAACAGATGGACTGAGTTAATTTAAAGCTTTGTAAAAAAAAAAAATTTTTAATTCTCAAGATCAAGAAACAGCTAACAAATGTATAAGATACATCTATAGGGAATAAAGAGAAAGTTAAGCTTATTAAATACATTTCATAATTAATATTCTTCTCTATTTTCAAATATAAAATAAAAGGTTATGAGTTTTACTAACTGAAAAAAAAAAAAAAAAAGGGTTAATATGTAAACAGACAGAATCTCAAAATATTATTTAAATGTCGAATTGAAATTTTTAATGAGATGGCACTTGTGTAAATAAATGAATAATACATGCATTCATCAAATATGATTTGTTTCCTGACAAAAGTACTAAAAACATTTTACCATATTTAAAAAAAACATCTAAGTATTTTGAAACAGTATTTTGAAAAGTTAAATATTTCTAGTACTTCTACATCAAATCCATAATTTTAATGATAGGTATTTCATTAACATGGAACTATTTCATTAAAAATGATGGCATACTACATTCTATATTCATTTCAATAGTCACATTTCAGAAATTCAGTGCCCATACTGACACAAATTCTTCAATATAAACTATACTACAAGACACTATTAAGGCCTATACACAGCTACAAATCTTTCAATATCAGCTCTACATACAGGGCACTTTTTAGGGTATGGAAGAAGTTCTGCACAAGTAGCACACATAGCTATATGTCCACAATTCAAAGTAATCACTTGACGTGGATTGGACAAACAAACAACACATGTCTCATCTGCTCTGGAATCTTCATTATGGCTGCCTTGAGTACTTTGGGATGACTGCAACACTCTTTGGATCTCTTCAAATTCCTGTCGCCTTTTTTTTTCTTCAAGAATTTTTTTCACATGGCGCCATATTAAATAACCTAACATACTTCCACCTATAACAAAACAAAGAACTGATAACATTTTAAATGTAGAAGACTGAGACTCTAATGTGCGCACCAGTTCAGGTTTTCTCATTTTTGTCAAAATAAATGTTCTGTTAGGATCATCTGCGGCTGCCATTTTGAGTGCTCCACGTTCAAGAAAAACTTTGCCCACTCCTATAACCGAAGTACCTGTCAGTAACATAGATTCTGTTTCTTGAATACCTTTAGTTACTTCACCAAAAAGTCTGTCTAAACTATTCTGAAAAATACAAATTCTTTATTTACTTGACAAGAAAAAAAAATTTTGAATCAAAATGTAAATTGAATTATTAATGTACTTAAGTTTAGTAACAAACAAACAAAAACAATCAACATGAAAACAAAAACTTGCTATCACTTAGAGAAACTAAAAAACAAAACACTAAACACATTATTATTGCTACAGAGTACATTTTGGTGATGCTGGTTTAGCACCTGTCATTTTGGCACTGACTATTTTGTCTGCATACTTGAATAAACACATTTACATTATGATAATTTATGAGGTGCAACCACAATATGGCTCACCTGGAGTTACAAGGCGCTAATGAGGTGGGAAATGGAAAGATTCATTATTAAGTTCCTGGCTTAAAAATGGAACATTTTCAGTCAGCGGAAGAAAAAAACAATCACACATAAAGGACTTATTTTTTAAAGAGCAGAATGAAGTATCTGGAGATGCAAATTTAAAAACAACAGCAATTTAACACATACACAACAAAAACATGTGACAATATTTAAATCATACATATATACAAAACAAAAACATGTATCTATCTTTAAAAAACAAATTGCATATAATATTCATGTTAAGTATATTGAGTCAACATTCAACACTAAAACGTCCTGTTTTGTTATACAGAAAATACACTAAATGAAATTAATAAGTAATGATTTTTATTTATACACAAAAAAAAAAAAAGGTTTAAAGGAGCAAAGAACAAATTGCATATTAGCTATCAATGATTAGAAAAAAGGCAAGTTGAAGCTCACATATCCCATGAGACATTCATGACTGAAGACCAACTGAAGGCTATTCCTAGTGAAAATTTTAGCAGGCACAAAAAGGAATTTAAATCAACCAGAAAAAGATATATACTAGCTATAAACCCACTCTTCAGAGTAGGGTGCCACTCTAAGGGTTCAGATGCCAAAACCAGTAGAGATAAAATTCTAAATCTAAAGTAAAACAAGCAAAATACAAAAAAAAAACTTTTCTAAAAAACAAAGCTTGTATGGAGCGTATCAATTAGTTTGGATCAGTCATGTAATTAAAATTGTCATAGATCTAGACCAACAAAGATAAATCTGTGTGATTAGAAATATTTTTTTACCAATAGTTTTCGTTGCTATTTAACGCTATTTAAAGCTTATAGCTTTCTCAATACAGTAAGGACAAAGAATGGAGTATCTGGATGATTGCTTTTTAAATGTATTTAAAAAAAAAAGGGAACGACCTGAATTCAAACTTGTGGGCTAAAGCCTTCTCAGGCTTCTCAAGCCAACGTGCTAACCAGTCTACTAGCGAAGAGTCTGTGAACATGGAAAATTGTATAGTTATCTATTGTTTCTATCTCATGTTTGCGTTCACTGAGCCTGAGGCAGCAGCTTAATATAAAGGGAACTAATTCAACTTATACCACCACTTCAGTCAAGTAATATTTCTTTTCCTGGTTTGAGGTACCAAACAAAGTAATCTATTAAAATAAGTTAATTAACTAATTGTTGTTGTTTTTTTATTGATTATAAAGTTGTCAGATAAAAGAAATAATTGTGAAAAATTTCAGCTTGATCCGAGATTGGGAGAAATAATATGTGCAAACTTTTGGCCAGACAGACAAGTGATATAAGCTTTGTTCAAATCCAAAACTTTGTCACCCTGATTATAAGGAGGTGGGGGAAATACGGTTTGTTAAGATGGGGTAATTCTATATAATTAGTCTCTAGATAAAAGTCTTGATCTATGACTGAAAATAATAAAAAGAATTCATGTGTTAAGAGTGGACTAACTGTTCTGTCAAACAAGCAAAACTTAAATGTTTGAACCATCCATCAGGGTTTCTATAATTCACAGGCAAAATTGTGTAGTGCGGGGGTGAGAAGGCATTAAAATGCTGGCCATCTAAAGATGCAACGGATGAACTAAAGAAGGATGAGAAGTGTTTAAAATTGTGCATTGAGGGGTGCAAAAAAAAAATTGGGGCACCCAAAAGTTTAAGGAGAATGGAGAATGCCAAAAAAATTATGAGATGTCACTGTAATGCTGGTTGTTACACTGAATAATAAAAAAATATTCAGGACAAATAAACAAGAAATGCATTATTGATTTGTGCTTTTGGAATTTTAGGGCCAAAGAAGTGTGTGGTGCGTGTGTAGGGCCAGCCATTCCATTGGGGGAGGGACATTTCATAAAAATCAATGTGAGTAGTGCATGTTGTTATAGTGCTAGCAGACGGCTACAACTGATTAGTTCAAATAATTGTTTGTATATTGTCTATATTATGGGGTTGAAGGCTGTTTGATTGGATGATTAAAGAGAACCAGAAAATTGTGTTGGGGATGGAGGAAAGTTGTAATGGAGACCACATGAAAAATTGTTCCAAGCAAAATAAACATAAATACTATTTCAGCCAGTCAAATATATTTATAGGTGAGTTTGTTATTGTTTTATCTATTTATTTTTTTAAATAAATTTTTTTTCCAATAATATGAAAGAACTGATAATTTGGGCTTTATTTCCACCCAATACATGTCACCACAATTTTGGTACAGATTGAATTAGCTGAATAGCAGCAGTTTATAAATAAGTACGATTGCATCAATACGTACATGTCAATGTTTAGTAAATGACATTTTCAATGTGTTTTCAACAAACAAATAATCTTGAACACAATTGAAATGTTTTCACAACACATCATCAGAGGAAAGGTAACGCAGAATAATAGAAAGATAAATAAAAATGATTTATAACATCAAAACTAAAAAGTGAGTTAAGTGTTGTTTTTTTAGTTTGTACGTTTTACTTTTGTTTCCCAGCTGTGAACAAAATAAAGAAAATAAAGGATGTTTTTCTAACATACTTAGGCTTAAACAGATTTTGTTTTTGTATGCTTAGTTAAATAATTTTTTGCTGACAGTTTGATGTAAATATAAAAACTTGGCATCCTTCTCATTTTTTCTTCATCAAAACTAAAATGTATATGAGAGTATAAAACTTGTCACTTGCCTGCATAAATGTGTTTTTGTTTGGCTCAAAATGATCGTATGTTGTTTCTAGTTCATTATAAATACTTGGTGACTGGAGAGGATCTAAAACCTCTACTTGAAATTTAGGCTCCTTTGATCTTACATTAGCAATAGCAAATGGAACTATCTCAGTTGAATCTTTGATGGCTTTTTTCATGTCACTCCTAGAATAGAAATTTTTTTTCTTATTTTTAAATAGCACAAATCTATCTCTAGAAGAACAAAAGTTTAAAACAATATTGTAAAGACTCAATAGTAAGATGCATAGAACTTGGGTATAATTAGGTATTTCCTTAGTGACGTGACAGTACATTAAAAAGAATGGAAATAGGTTAGAGAGAATAACGGATGAAAGGAGGACTGCTTTTAGTGATTTTGATGACATGGACTGTGTTTTTAGTGTTCTAAAAGGCCGGTTTAACTTATTTTAAACTATTTGTTCTGTTGGAGAGTTGTATTTAAGAACTCACAAATATCATTTCAAGTAAACAGTTTGTTCAACATCTTCAAACAGATGCAGCTTTGACAACAAGTAACTCATCATCTACACTTCGCTTCTAAACAACACCTTCAATCAACTAGATCAACAATCAAACACTATTTAGTTCAAACAGATAAGTATGAAATGGCTGATGATAGTTTGGTCCGCCAGGGTATTTGATTTCTATGGAGGGTATCCCCCTCTCCGCCACCTGGAGAGGTGCTCAATAGGAGAACCACAATTTTGAGAAAAAAGGCTACAGAGAAATGTTGAGTATAGATACCAGGAAAAGAAGACAAATTTCAGCTCAAAGTTATAATTTTTTAACTAAAACAAGTTATTGGTTTAAAATAATCTAGAAATAACATATTTACCAAAAGCCATTGACTCTTTTAGACTGGTGTTCAATTATCTCAGTATGTAAAATGACACCATCATTTTTGCTATAACGACCTTGCAGGACACGACCCAAGTCTTTAACCACACCTTCCACAACTGCATATTGTAAACTGTGATCCTTCTGTTGGTTTAAGTGATCATATAGTTCAGCATCTGGATTCCATATTGTAGTTTGCTGTAAGACAAAATTTATAACTAGAATGTCTAAAAAGAAAAGTTTTCATATTATGACAAACTTTCAAATTTGTAAAAAGCATACAGGTCACAAGTTTTTCATTTACATTTTCTAACATTTCTCTAATTTTTTTGTTAGCTCTCTCAGTTATTCACAAAGTTTATATCAACCAGGGGCGCACCTGATAGAGCATTTTTTAATATTCGTCAGGAGCCGGAAAATAAACTAAGATATTTGGCAGTAGTAAGATATCCATGCATACATATCAAGTAAATAGCTATACACTGAACATTTCAAAAACTTAAAAGCATTCTTATGTTATATTTTTATTTTACTTTTTTTTTCACCTTATTGTTTTAAACTCTTATTATTACTCATTGATGAATTAAAGTTGATCAGCATTTATTAACAGATACAAAAAACTAATCAATGTAATTTGTTTGTCGATGTCCAATATAATATATACATGTAAATTGTACTAATTTTTAAGTTCTTAAAGGGTTGTATAGTGGGTAGATGTATGTGTTCATGTATTTCAGACCTTCAACTGGTCATCAGGATCATGTTTTATAGGCCACAAAGTGCTTCCTGTCCTGGAGTCTAGGACCTGATACATAGTGGCTAAGTATAAATTGTAAGTAATTACAGTAATAACGAGGAGTTACTTGATACTCCCAAATTATTAAGAATATCGTTATGAAATCAAGACACTCAATGCAGTAGTACGATTCGAAGTTAACATGTTATGAAAAGTAATTTAACAGTAAATAAATATGGTATCCATGTAGAGGTGTGGCTTGTAGTCCAGCCCCATAGTTGAGTAAACAAGTTTTTTTTGCATTTAAAAAGTGTTCACAGTAACATTTACAATTACCCCCCCTCTTCCAAACTGGTCAAGTAATGATAAGATCATAGCGCATTGAGAAAGCTAAAACAATGAAATTGTGCTACACAAAAACAATTGGTAAAAATATTTCTAATCGTGCAGATTTATTGTTGGTCTTAATCAGTGGTTTTCAACTGGACGCTAGCGCCCTCTGGGGGGGGGGGGGGGCAATTTTATAAAATTGGGAGTGATGGGTGGTAAAGGGGTGGTAGGGGAGCATTGAGCACAATGGTGGGTGGTAGGTGTGGGCGCTAGGGATAAAAGGGAGACTAGAGATGAAAGAAGAAGCTAGAGGTGCGCTGAAACAAATCAATTAAAAAATTTTTCCAAAATTAACGCTGGCTAACTGGTATATATACAAATTATAGTAAGTTTGCTTCTAATTTAAGAACAGAAACAACTTAGTTCGGGAATCCCCTTTTACTATGTTTAAATTCTTACTCTGTTGCTGAAATCGGATGGTATATCTGTTGTCTTTAGTTCTTGTGCGCGTAAAAGTTTATCATTTGATAAACAAACTAGGTAGTATGCTTTTTAGATTATAGTTTATATATGTGAATGTAAATGTTAATTTAAAAAAAAAGCTAAAGCATTATTATTATCATTATGAATAATTTAACCTTTTTTTTAACAATGAAAACATTGAAAAAGTTGGTCTTGAAGAAAACTCGCCAGTGGGGAAACATCAATCTGTTGTACAATTTTATTGAATTGCCACCAGATAAAAAGTATTCCAATGTTCTACTTTGAATGGCAACATTTTCCAATGAGGTTATGAAACCAAGTCAGCTTCAAGAAGATATGTCCAAAAAGTAATTTAGGAATATTTATGAACAATCAAAAAACTTTCTACTATTCAAACAATATATATATCAAAATATGTTTTAGTGGCATCTTAGAAAATTCCTTATTAAATTTGTTTTGTTTTTTTTACCAAAAAATAAAAATCAGTAACAAAAAAAAACAAAAACTTTAAAAGCCATATGATGTTGTAAATTACAGGTAACATCTTATTAAAATTTGAGCCCACAATTTCATTCCTATTTGAAAAATTGTAAATTTGTATGTGTAATCATTGCAAGTTATTTGACATAATTTTTGTATAAATAATTATAATTAAATAAACGATCTGTTATTGACAGCATGAAAATTTATGTATAAATGACATTCTATTCAAATATGCCTTATCACACTCCTTTTTAGTATTTTTCTTAGAGGAGGGCTCTGGCGGATTTTTTTTTAAGGAAAAATAATTTAGTTGTACTCCGTGTTTCAGAACCATACAGTAGGACTGCCTTGACATTAGAGTTTAAGATTCTTATTTTAGTCTTGTTAGAGATGTGGGGAGATCTACATGTTAGGCTGGTTATTGCTCTAAGTATAGATTATATTAAAGTCACTATAGACTAGATTTAGTGCATCTTCGGTTGTAAAAAATAACCATTTCTACGCTGCCTTCAGAAAAATAGTGCGAGGTGAAATGCTGACCAGCTCATTAACACAACCAGCCTGTTATGCGATCAGAATGGCTAGACACGCTACTTTTTTCCCCCCACATTGTTTAGCAAGAAATAAGTTAAATTATATATTTTATAAAACTATTTGGTAAAAATTTAAGGAGCCTGGACAAAATTTTAGAATTCTGGCAAATTTTAGGACAATTTTAGAAGACTTTTCATTTTCTAGGAGATTTTAGAGGTGGTACAAGCCCTGCTAGGACCTGTCACATAGCCTCTAGAAAGGATCGTCCAAAGAAAAGCTAGCTGGATAACATAATAATGGACAAGCCTCTCTCTGAATCTCTTCATATCCTGCTAAGAACAGCCGGGAAAAGTGGAGGAATTGAGTTAAAAATGCGAACTGTCACAGCATTCCTATGATAAAAGTCAAGGACATTGAAATAATTGATCCTTGATGATATTTAAATCTCTAGAGATTTAGATCTAATCTAGACTAGTGATTTAGGTATGTGATTTACTCCCTTGGCCCTCAGCCATAGTCGTATAGAGTATGATAGAAATTTAATCTAGTTGTCACCTTTGACTTAGATCTAGATCTTATTAGTATTATTAACATAATTAGTTACTACATTCTATCTAATTAGTAGTAGTAGTGTCTAGATCTAGATTACTATACTGACTATAGACTATACTCTAGGCTAGCTCAAGTCAAGCCCAAGCATTCTTAGATTCTAGTGATTCTCTAGAGATTAATCTAAAATCTAAATCTAGTAAGACTCAAGACTGTCACTAACACTAGACTTCACTAGACTCTGACTAGACCTATGTCTATGTCTAGTCATTTAATCATTTATTATGATTTATTATTAATTTAAATTTTATATAGAATATAGTAGAGTTAGAGTATAGATATAGTATTCTAGAGTCTAGATTTACTAGATCCATATACAAGTCTTATATGATAAGATTGAATTGCCGCTAGCTAGGGCATAGATTATACTAATTATAGATCTCTAGGTCTAGATCTTTAATCTAGTATCTAGATTAATCATTAACTAGATTCTTTATACTTACTTATAATAATAATACTAGATTTAGATCTATCTCTAGATTCTAATAACTGATTCTTAATTCTAAAAATAATGTGTTTAAATCTACATCTATGATCTAGTCTCTAGTGACAATAGACTCTTTGACTCTACTCTATAGAGTCTAGGTCTCTAGCTTCTAGCTAGAGTCTACTCTAGACCTTTACCTATTGATCATCTAATGAGACTTACCTTCACTAACCTTGCTGTTTCTGAACGATTTCTGTAATATTTATACAGGACAAAAGCTAAAATATTAGCTAATGCACCTCCAACACTAACCACTTTATCAACTACATCTATGACTACCATTTTATTTATGTCTATGGTAATAGATCTATCGGTTTTAGATAAGAGACGAAATAAAACATTTTGATGGGGGGTGGGGTGTGTATATTAGGCTATAAATAGAGATCTCAGATACTAGATAGATCTACACGTTATAAGCACAGACATATATAATATTAATATAATAATTGAGGAATATGGTACTGTGTCTGTGGTTATAAGACATTTTTAAGTTCATTTAATGACAATGGAACGAATTTGACCTAGCCATTTAATCTAGATAGATCAAATGTACACTAGTACTAGCAGGAGCTCTACTAGCTCTAGTCGGTTTTGTCATTAAAAGAAAGGGTTTGTTGCTGAACATAAAAATTATATGTGTGTCAGACGCGAATAGCCCATTTTTCAGTAAAAGAAATTACAAAAGTCATTTCTTTATAGAAGAAGTTACGAAGGCTATATAAAATACAACCACAGACCTATATATACTACAATATAGGTTTTTGATTTCTAGTTACGATTTATTTAGGTAGGTGTTGTTTTACTATTACATACCAAGTATTAGAGTTTAGAAAAACCCAGGTTTGTTTCTTGTGCAAGTTATTAGTTAACACGGCGCCTTCGACATACACCGCATATCACCTCAACATTAGTATATTTAGATCTATAATCTAATTCTAGTCTAGATCTATATATAAAAATCGAATAGATCTAGTAATAGTATAGATTCTATCTTGAGACTAAATTGCCGAGTCTAGCCTATGCTATGCCTAAAGTCAGTTTTGATTAGAAAAATATCTAGATATTAATAAAGACTAAAGTTTTTTAATTATTAGATATAGACATAGGACATAGTCATAGATTTAATAATACTGTAATACGTTTACTATACTCTATACTTAATCTACTAGCCTAGAGCTCTATCTATAGATCTATCTATAATCTAGTCAATCTAGATCTATACAATATTCATTATAATACTTCTACTTAAAATGACTTATTTAATAAGTACTTAGACTTAGATCTATTATAGTTTATTAATAGATTTACTTTTCAATGCCTAGACCTAATTCTAATAATAAAATTGCGAATGATGTCTATAATGACTAATTACACAGGCCTACAATGAAAAAATTGTTTAAAAACTAAATGCTGAATCTTATGTAACTTTGGTCGCTGATTTCAGTAAAAATAAGTAAAAAATTCCATCACCCTCAGATTTTTGCCAAAATCAGCATTTGTCTTCTAAAAGGAGAAAATTGTCTTATACCGCTTCACTAATAAAAATATTTTTTTTGCATGCCATTATATCATATTCATTATTTTTCATTTTATTATTATAATTTAAAAATATATTAAACACTAAGCAGTATAAAAAGTTAAAAATCCATGCGAAAAAATTTGCCAAGTTGACATTGAACTCAACGTGTTACATCATGCATAACACAATTTTGATGTTGTACATTTTTCAGGTCGGATATCATCTGAGTCTGATGTCATCTTAGTTGATGATATACTTGTAATAAGTATTTAAAAGACAGCTTATAAACAAATCTAAGTTAATATAAGTTTAGCAAAAGTCTGAAGTGCATATCGAGGAATAGTTTTTAAATTTCTTAGTCAAAATGGCTGCTAGAGGTTGTCGTGTTTCGCCTGATAGTTTCTGCTATATATGTGGCAGTTTTGTAGTGAAAAGACAACAGCGAAATATTACAGATTTTGTAAAGAAAGTATATTTTGCTTATTTTGGTGTTAAATTAGGTGACCAAGACAAGTCATGGGCACCGCATAGAGTGTGTTCTATTTGTGTAGAAGAACTTCGTCAATGGTTTCAAGGTAAAAAGAAATTTTTTCGTTTTGGTATTCCTATGATCTGGAGAGAAGCACGAAATCATTCTGATGATTGTTATTATTGTACATGCAATGTGGATGGTTACAATTTAAAAAACAAAAAAGAAATTTTCTATCCAAGTCTTCCAAGTGCTATTCGTCCTGTGCCTCATGGTCCAGATGTTCCTATACCTTCTGTTCCTGAATCACTAGACAACATTGTCATATCAGATGAAGAAAATAATATATCTGAGAAGAGTTTAGTATTCCTAGCAATGAGCCTCAACAATTTTCACAACAGGAGTTAAATGATTTAGTCAGGGATTTAAATTTATCAAAAGAATCTGCCGAGTTGCTGGGTTCTAGACTGAAAGAGAAAAATCTTCTGGCTGCAAACACATCTTTCTGTTGGTACAGAAACCGCGAAAAAGACTTCACTTCATTTTTTAGTCAGGATGAGGAATTAGTTTACTGTAACGATGTAGCAAAGTTGATGAACATGTTTAATATTGAATATGATTGCAGCAGCTGGCGGTTGTTTATTGATGCATCAAAAAGGAGTTTGAAGGGAGTGCTTCTTCATAATGGTAACAAGTTTGCATCACTACCAGTTGCCCACTCAGTCCGCTTAAAAGAGCCGTATGAAAATTTGGAAATGATATTGTCTAAAATCAAATACAATGAACATCAATGGACCGTTTGCGGAGATTTGAAAGTAATATCAATGCTATCAGGGCAACAAGGAGGGTACACAAAATATCCATGTTTTTTATGTGAGTGGGACAGTAGAGATAAAAACCAACATTGGGTTAAAAAAGAATGGCCAAGAAGAGAACTAGTGCCTGGTGTAAAAAATATTCTAAATGTAAATCTCATAGATCCGAAAAAAGTTCTTTTACCTCCACTTCACATTAAACTTGGAATTATGAAGCAGTTTGTTAAGGCATTGCCAAAAGATGGTCCTTGTTTTCAATACTTGGTAAAAAACTTCCCTAACTTATCTGAAGCAAAATTGAAAGAAGGAGTTTTTGTAGGTCCAGATATTCGCAAGATGATGAAAGATACTACATTTGAAGCTACAATGAATGTTGCAGAAAAAGAGGCTTGGTTATCATTTAAAGAAGTGGTAGCAAAATTTCTTGGGAATTATGAGGATCCAATTTTCAAAGACATTGTTGAAAGCATGCTCAGAAAACTAAAAACATTGGGTTGCTCAATGAGTTTGAAACTCCATTTTCTCAGCTCCCACATTGATTTCTTTCCAGAAAACCTCGGAGCAGTAAGTGAAGAACAGGGTGAAAGGTTTCACCAGGATGTCAAGGAAATGGAAAGAAGATATCAAGGGCGTTGGAATGTCAACATGATTGCTGACTACTGCTGGATGTTGAAAAGGGAATTAACAGAAAAAGTTTATAAACGGAAATGTCAAAAAAGAAGATTTGAAAAAAAGAGAACAAGACATAATGGAAAAGAATAAAATAAATTTAAATTTTATTACATTTATTAATTGTTAAATCTAAATTATGTGATTTTTATGCACATTGAATGACGTGAAAACTATGATAAAATGCGAATATTTTTCATGACAATTTTTTAAATTTCTCATTTTCGTATCATTTTTTTTTCTTGTTTTGCAAAAAAATCTTACGTGATAGAAAAAAACGGGTTTCAATTTTGAAATCAGCACATTAAACTACATAATATTCAGCATTCAAAATTAAAATAATTTTCCAAAAGTTAAAAAATGCAGGCCTGTGTTATTTTAATGTTTTTTTTATAGTAATAGGCCTACTAGATCTAGGTCTAGACTCTACTTAAATCTAGTCTAAAATAAAGACTCTAGATGATTGAGAAGTTCACATATAGGTGTTGTTAATAATACGGCATGTCGGCTGAAAGTATATAAACTATAAAGTGCTTTTTTTTTGTGTAAAAATTAAAAATAGGTGCCGGTATTCAGTGATAGATTGCCTAACTTTCAACTAATAATAAATTAACAATTAACTTTGAATTACAAGAAAAGTAATCATTTTTCCCGACATTGAAAAAAGATGCCGGTACCCCTTACCGGTGCGTACCGTCACAAAAATAAATGTATATCTTCTTTCATTTAATTTTTTTTTTTGCGGGGTTATTGCTACTTAATACATTGATACCGGATCGATTTAAATAGGGCCTAAGTATACAAGCAGGATTTCGAGCATTGGATAAATTTATTTTTTAAATACAAAATTTTATGGAAGAGTTGTTTGAAGTTTGTAACTTCTTAAATTCAGGCTAAAAATATTGAAGCCTACATTTTTACACTCATTTCTAAACAATTAGAAGAGATGGACTGACTCATAGTGTAGCTTGTGTACATCTGCAAAAACACAATCTCTCTTTGTAATCTTATCAGTTAGACTTTCAAAACTATAAAAAAAACTTAGTGATTATATTTACTGTATAATTCAATTATTATTCCTTTTTAGAATTAGGATATAAACAAAAATTTGCCATATGACTTTGTCTAACAGAAAAAAATGAAACTTACGTCTATTTATACAGTTATTTTTAGTTACCTAGTAATATAAAATATATTGAACTAACACGTACATTCATCATAATGCAGCCATGTGATTTTTCGCTTATGAACATAGCATTATTTAGGACCAATATTTTACAAAGGCTGCTTGGAGAAATTAGGTATACCCATTAGGAGAAAAACGACCCCTTTACACAAGAAAAATTTAAGAAACTAGAACAGAAACAAAATAGACAGTGACACTCATAACAAAATAATATTCAAAATTGATTAGAGTAACACCTTTTTAAGTAATCATTTAAAGTTTAAAATCACTACATTTTTTTTCAACAATTATTTTTGTGTATGAAATTGTGTATCGGAAAATGCCGGGTACTTGAAATAAACTAGTCCTAAAAAACAACCCACAGATCTTGGGTAAAATACTCATCAAATGAAGTACTGTAAATGTGTAGTTTTTACTCGCTAGTTTCAGGTCTTTTCTTTTTATAGCCTCTATCGGGTTAGATGACAACTACCCGTATTTTTGTGCAGATATTTTTTCTCTATCAGGCACACTTAAAATTATAGCATAATAATGTCAGTTTAATTTTAAAAGAGAACTGAAAAATGCAAAGATATAAGGGAAAAAGCCACTTCCGGCCCAATACTTTTAAATCAAAGACACGAACCGTACTAGTCCAACAAACCCTATTACATGTATATTGCAGTATATCTGTCTTAGGCAAATACGGAATAGGTCAGTGCAACAGTAACGGACTAACACATACTATAGGACATCTGCCATGAACACGTTATCTTCATCTTTTTTTTTTTACCAGACATAGATATTTATTTTCAAGAGGACGACAAACACATAGGACATCTGCCTTGAACACAGCATCTTCATTTCGGCTCTAGACTTGGTGGAAATCGCTCTCCTTCCTTATGTTATACAAACATCCTTCCTAGTCTGGTTTCTAGAAGAACGCACTTTCTGCACTAGCCTGGATGGCGGTGCGCATGGCAGAGTTATAACAATATAAAATGAATATACTTTATTTTGTATGTTCATGTGTTAATTAAAGTAGATCTATCATCTTTGAATTAGATCTTGAGTTAGAGATGGCCTAGATCTAAACTAATCTAAAGTTAAATATTGTCTTGGATGGAGTTCTTTCTGCGCGTGCGTGGAGGCTTCGCTCTGCGCATGCGTGACCTTTTTTTTTTTTTTTGTTAGATGTACGGAATCATGAATGGAACTATTAAAATGTATTTCAATACGACTTAGCAGCTATAGCGATCGATTGTATGGAAAATGCTTTAGGAAAACAAATGTGAATGTTAATTTGATTAAAATATTAAATGAATGGACTTCAATTAGTATGTTCATGTGTTAAATTATAAAACTATCTTTGCGAAGAAAAGTTTTATCATCTTAGAGTTGAATTAGAGTTTTAGACCTATAGGAATAGAGAGATGTGTAACATTTCGGGTAATGTACATCTAATGAAATTAAAGAATTACGTCAGGAATTCTAAATTCGCAAATAAAAGGAACGAATTTATGTAAAACAGCTTTTGAAACACAAATTTGAAGGTTAATTTTATTACATAATGAACTCAATAGACTAGATCTATAGATCCTTTCCATCTTTTCTCCTGTAAACATGGCCTAGATCAATGAAGTTATAATGCTTTCATAGAGTTGGTCACCTTTTTTTTTTTTTAGGGTCTTAAGTTTGTTTTAGGGCTACAATACATACTCTACGGTCTAAAAAAATTAAGTTAGTACCCTAGGAACATTTATGCCAAGTTTTATCAAGATTGGTCAACCGTTTTTTATTTCTATTCGGCACATGCATACATCCATACGCCTTATTACATTCTACTTTATAGTATACTAGCCATATATTACCCGCGGCCCACTGAAATAGTTACTGATATAGTATGTGAAGATGTTTAAAGCTATTTACATTTAGAGCGAAGGATTTTATGTAAAAAAATGTTTGTAAACTCAAATTTGAAGGTTAATTTTCATTAAATAATGAAATGAATAGACACTAATAAGTATGTTCATGTGTAAAAGTAAAAAATTATGTTTTCTTGAATGAGAGCTAATTTAGACCTAGACATTTTTATCTCTGCGCATGCGTGACCTCTTCGTCTTGTCTCATCATGTAGACATGGCTTTGTGACCTAGATTTATAAGATAGAATACTTTTATAGAGTTGGGCAACTTTTTTTTTTAGGGTTTTAAGTTTGTTTTAGGGCTACTATACATAGCCACGGTTCAAGTTAGCACACAAGGAACATTTCTGCCAAATTTTATCAAGATTGGTCAAACATTTTTGATTTGTATTCGGCACATACATAGCCTATGCCTTACATTCTACTTTATTGTATAGATATACACACGCTTCAATTAATATGAAACATGTCACATTTAAATATCAGCTATCATCATTCCAGCTTATAGCTAATTAAGAAACAGTCATTGAATCTTGTCGGTTTCTTCTACTCGAATCATTCCTTGGTCGCAGGAAATGATGAGTAGTTCTTTGTTACTTCCAAAGTTTGTTTGTAGTGACCTATGGCGAATGTTTTGATCTTGAGTTCTATTGTCCTGTAAGTTGTCATCAGTATCGGGAACTATATATCTTGTTGTTCTGTTTCTCTGTTCGGGTTGAAATGTACTCTTTCTATGGTAAACTGCACCATTGTCAATTCGAATAATGTTAACTCTCTGTTCTACTTGGGACTGGATTCTTCTACGTCTCCAAGTAGTGTCATTTGGTGATTGGAAATAGACCATAATATGTTCAGTTTTCAGCCGACTCAAATTTCTTGACTTCTTATCATAAGATGTTTTTCACTCATATGACGCTTTTCTTTCCTTCTCATAGTGTTCTCTCTATCTTACTCCTTTTGTTAAGCATCAGTGTTCGAGTCATCCGACCAAAAAACATCTATCTTATCTATAAAATACAAATATACATTACATAGCAATATTAAATTGATCTAGACATTTGGAAATCAAAATCTATACTGTCATTTAAAATTGTTTGACAGCTATCATCTGAATCACTATCATCAGTGGAATGATCAGGTAGACGTAGTCAGAGTTGCCTACAAGTAGGCCTACGCATCTTGCGTATTTTGTACGCAAATGGACTCGAAAATACGCGAGTACGGTTTATGATGTCACTTTATCATCTGAAAATACGCATTTCCCCCTCTAAAGCAGAAAAAAAATTTAATTAAAAAAAAAACAAGTATTTCTTGCTATCATATATATAGATCAGTGCGTCAATGTCTGGAAATAGACTATTATTATTAGATCTACCATGAGATAGATCTAGATATAGTATCGCTTTTTTTTTTTTTTACTGCGCGCAGCGCGCGAAGATTTAAATATTTAAGATTAAAATATTTACTAGGTCTAGATCTTATTGATCTAAATAAAGTTAAGTTCCTTTCAATGTGTCAGCTTATATGAAGTCTTCAAACTAATTGGGAATTAATTGATTGATTAGTTCTAATTCATCTAGACTGGATCTAGAACCAGGCACCTATAATAGAATATGTAGCCTACGTAAACCTAGATTTAGAATTGAGATCTAGATCTAATTGTGTAATCTAGATATAGATCTAGATTTTTCTAGATTTAGATATAAATCTAAATCTAGTATACATTTAGCTCTAGTTATGACCAGGTGTGTAATAGACTCAGATTTAGACTACTGGCTAGATGTAGCAATCAACGTAAGCTGTAGGTTTAGATTCCACTCTGGTAGATGAGGTAGGCCTACCTCAAAAACTCAAGGCTCTAGATATCTGTATCTAGATCTAAAATTAAATCTACCAAAAAAGAAGCAATTTCGTATCAATTATGGAATCTAAAATATGCACATAAAAAAAAAAATCAACTGTTAATGAAGCTGCTTACAGATCTAGATCTATTCTAGATTTGAATTTGATTTTTTTTAGATGAAAGTTAGAAGTGCAGAAGTTTTCATAGAAGAAACATTGGTTGCGCTTAATCTCTCTTTTAGCATGATAAAGGAAATCAAACTGATGTTCCATGACCATAACTTGCAGAATGTATCTTCTGTGGTAGCTATTATACTGTTATAGTCACTACTCTCTATCGCCTAGCTAGGTTCCATTACTTATGAAGGCCTAAGTTTCAAGAATGAAATCAGGGGCATTTAAGGCAGACTCAATAGCAAAGCTTTTTTATATTAGAAAGAAATTCAATGACTAATTAGGATTATCTACCTGAAAAACAAATATTTAAAATGTTTGTTATTAGTGATTGTAGAGGATGCCAAAACTTTCATTGCTAACTGCAAAAAAGGTCTGAAAGAAAAAAATCTGAGTGATATAAAATATTTTTAGTGGCTAGATTTTTACCTTGTAAAGAAATTGCACATAAAAAAAAATTACTTTTATTAAACTAGATGTTACTGATCCAGCTAAATGTTCTGTTGCCGCTATTATGGAATGTGAAGTACACAACAGGCATTATGATCATAAGATCATTGCCATGTGACAAGAACGCTCTTATGCATTTATCATAGTCTAAAAAAGTCTAAGACAAGGACTAAATGTGTAAATATTTTGCCTTATGTACAGAATGTCTTATATAACCTTATGTTGTGTTAACTTTAGGATAGTTGCCTTTCATGTATGTTATGTGCTTGAATGATTTAATTTTAGTCTTTCCTGGGTATATTTCTTAATATTTAGGAAAATACGCATTTACCCCTCAAAATACGCGTTTTCAGGTCTGGGAATACGCATTTCCATTTTGGCATATAGGCCACACAGTCATGGAGGTCCTCCGGAGCAGGTGGGAAGAGGCTTCAGACAATACCAGTGACAGATTTTTATGGAAACATCATGACGGCAAATGCGCCGAACGGCGCAGGTTGTCTAAGTCAGTATAAGAATAGCACATTAATTTTTGAAATAAGACTTTTTAATAGCAGGAAAATGCACTATAGATACGTCAGAATATGCATTTTGTTGGCATTCAATACCAGAAATAATAGTGCTTGGCGACGGCGCTGGGGGAGCTCCTATTATAGCGCTCCCCAGACCCCGTTGCTGTCGATGGCGGAGAATCGAGTCAACAATTTTTCCACTAACTCCAGGAAGAACCTACTCTAGGGCACAATAAACATGTTCCGAAAGAATGAAGGGTCAGAATGTTATAAAGATTATGTACACACACCATGGGCGTAGCCAGGATTTTTTTTCGGGGGTCGGTGGGTTTGGGGGGGGGGGATTTTTTTCTCATCCCCGCCCTCACCGAAAAAAAACCCACAAATATATATGTTTGTATGGATGGATGTGTGTGTACATAATTAATCTCTGTTACATTCTGACCCTTTATTCTTTTGGAAACGTTTATTGTGCCCTAGAATAGGTTCTTCCTGGAGTTAATGAAAAAATTGTCACCTTTGCCAGCAAGGGGTCTGTGGGAGCCTGGAACCCCGCCGCCAAGCACTATTTCTGGTATTGAAAGCCAACTAAATGCATATTCTGAGGTACCTACAGTGCATTATTTTGCTATTAAAAATATTTTTTTTAAAAAACCTAATGTGCTATAGTTACTGACTTAGACCCTCCCGCGCCGTTCGGCGAATTTGCTGGCAAGCTGTTTCCACACAAATCTGTCACTGGCAATGTCCGAAGCCTCTTCCCACCTGCTCTGAGGACCTCCATGAAAGTGTGGAGCCAAGTTGTACTAGGATGTCATTGCAAGTCTTATTATGCGTAATTCATTTTGTTGGAGAACATGTTCCGCAAACCTCATGCGACGCTCTGTCACAACCTTACTAAGATGTCGACTCCCACTTCGGCATAGGATTTCCTTGATTTAGATCCGATCTCTATAACTGACTCCTAAAATCCGTCTTAGCCATCTTTGTAGAGACACATTTAGTGCTTTTCAATTTCATTGCAATTTATTAATGAGCCCAGCCACTGGTAGACATGTCTAACTTCTCTTGACTACGATGTTTGGAATTAGGTGACTATTTTGCTTTTGATGTTATATCGAAAAGGGAAGTTTTATCGTCAAAATCATCTGTTGGGGGATTTTAAACTAAAATATATCTGGAGTTGTTGTATTTTTAATTCAAACTCACATTTAGCTACGGTCATAGAATTTGGTGACAGTAATTTGCTCTAGAAATAATATTGAAGAGAGAGGCTTTCAACCTTAAAACGCTTTGTAGGGGGATTTTAAACTCAAAACTATCTTAAGGGGTTTTAAACTTTTAAAAAAGCCATCTGGAGAAGAGGGGTTGAAACTCAAAACCCCCCATTGGCTAAGCTCAAAGAATTTGTTTTTTTTTTTATATTGAAGAGGTATTTTTTAGCATCAAACCCCTCTGAAGGGAAATTTAAACTCAAAACATCCAATAAGCTTGGCTTTGCTAATAGCATTTTGATTTCGAATTTTTTAAATTTTTTTATTTTAAAGATTTATTTTTTAGCTTCAAACCCCGCTGGCGGGGGGGGGGGGGTTAAACTAAAAACCCCGGTAATTCTGCAGGATTTCAAGGGGCAGCCATCTTTGTTATTGTTTAGACCAGTGGTTCCCAAACTTTTTGATCTCGTAGACCCCTTGCCATGTTTTCTGCTTTTCGGTAGACCCCCTGCCAGTGGCATAGCAAGATACCCGTGGGCCTGGGTTCAAGAACATCTTGGTGGGCCCGGGTTCAAGAACATCTTGGTGGGCCCGGGTTCAAGAACATCTTGTTGGGCCCCCCCTCCAGCCAATAAGACAAATTTAGTGTGTGACAAAAATGAATAATCTAAATGCAAAGACATTCTAATGTAAAGATCGTACCTTCTTTTTTAAAAATAAGTTATTCGAATGGATGGTTTTGAGGTCATACGATGAGAATGTAAAGGCATTGGCATCGTATTGGTTTCAAAATCAACCACCGCAAGAAAACGAAGAAACAAACAAACTTCGAATGGATGTTTTGAGGTCATACGATGAGAATGTATGGGCATTGGCATCGTATTGGTTTCAAAATCAACCACCGTTGGAATATATATCCGCTATCAGAATAATTTAATTAGGCATTCGCTGAACCTCCAAGAAAACATTTAACATGTATATTTCATTTAGTATGGGGATCCAACCCAGGACCTATGTGACAGGCTCGAACTAAATGGGAGATGGCATAATTGAATTGATGTTGGAAATCAAGTGCCAGTGCTTCTTGTGATTGAATTAGAGACAGTATTATAAGCGCACATTCTTAAAAGCACGGGATAACACGATATTATTAATTAATATCTATTCTTTTTAAGACACATTATGAAGTAATATGTAAGCATGTAGTTTAAATATTGGACTATTAGTGTTGAGTTAAATTTTAATTTAGGTGATGGCCAGATGTATACGATGCAACCACTGCCTGCTACATAAGTAAATATCACACCATTACTGCGATGACTATAGAACGTAACCACTGCCTGCTACACAAGTAAATATCACACCATTACTGCAGATGACTATAGGACCTAACCACTGCCTGCTACACAAGTAAATATCACACTAGTACTCCGGGTTCAAGAACATCTTGATGGGCTCCTCTCCAGCCAATAAGACAAATTTAGTGTGTGACAAAAAATGAGTAAACTAAATGTAAAGACATTTCAATGTAAAGATCGTACCTTTTTCTTTAAAAAAGTAATTATGTCATAACGTTTGACTCAGTTAGGACTGCATATAAGTAATAGTGTCTTAAAAGTCAATGTTTTTATAACTTCTTAACAGAGTTAAACTACTTAAAAGTGTTTCAAATAAACAAACAAATGTTCTTCCTAAGTTCTAATGTGGGCTCCAACTGACCTTGAGGCATGGGCCCAAGCGTAATTAGCTCCTTCGCGCCATGGTTGCTACGTCACAGCTGTGGGCCCCTATAGCTTGTGGGCCCGGGTTCATTGAACCCCTTCGCGCCATGGATGCTACGCCACTGCCCCCTGCTTAACTTATATTGCATTTTTGCAAATTCATCAACTCCATTTTTTAAAACTAATTTCTAACTGTGGTGGGTGTAAGAATGAAAAATAGAGATTTATCTTTTTTTATTCATAAAATTCAAATTTAAACCAATTAAAATAACAATTAATATTTTTTAATGGTATCACCAAAACACACTGGAAATGTTGTCTTTTTTGCACGTCTATTATCCGTTGCTATGGATATTATGTTTCATATAGGAATTTGTTGTTCTATGATGTAATCATCAAACATTAAAAATTAATTAATCAATTAATTAATTTGCCTTATGTATCATTGTAAACGTTTTCGCAAAGCGCAGTTTCTCGTGTATTTCTTGATCTTTCACGTGTGGCTCAAATATTGGATATACAGAACTGTTTTCACTTAACAGGAGAAGGGGCGAAGGTAAGTTACTGGCAACTAAGCCAGTAACTTTGAGCAGGAAAAGCTCATTAGCCTTGACTTGCTGCCCACCTAGCAGAAGGAAAACTGAATTCAAACCTCTGCTGCGTACAACTTTACCCAAACACTGGAAACGTTTCGTGGGTCAACCCTGTTAAAAATAAGGAGCCGACGACCCTTAACCAGTTTGAAGCACTCAGCATTACATTCTGTCAGAGCCTGTGATACCGCTGATCCAAAACACAGAATGTATGTCGCTTACAAAGAATTACATAAGAAGCCTTTAATATCATAACTCATACCACCAATGTGCCATTGAACTGTATTGTTGCTTAAAGAAATTGTTTTAATAATATCAGATGTAGGTTTGTGTAAAACAGTTTTTACAACTACAACGGCTGATAAAATCAATGTTTTACCTATAGTGTTTTCCGGTTTTCGCTATAAGTAAAGAGATATTGTAAGTCGCCTACAAACCATCATCTTCTCTATATGATGTTGAAGAGGGATTTTGTGGGTCTATTCTGAACTTTATCTTTGAGTGTTCGAAAGTTTTTCAAACCTTTATCTATTTTGTCAGGGTGGCATCGTCTCAATCGATCCTCCACCGTAATTAGGTTCATATCGTCATAAAACCGCTTATTTGACAAGGAAAGAATGAATCCCAATTTTAAATAATTTTAAATAATCAACGCTGCTTTTTGTTTAACATTAGTTACATGTAGACAAAATTAAGCTAGTGAAATAAGTATTGAAATTAAATGGTACAATTTTTTGTTTGAATAGCATGATACATATTGCTGCAACTCTAGGTTAGGCACTCAACGAATAGGCATGCAACTCAACACAGTTTAACAGGAAATAAATAGTTGTGTTTATTCACTAGGGTAAACACATAACATTCTTCAGCTTCGTCAGAGTCTTACTACTAAGTATACCAGTCCTTTGCTACTTAACCCGAATGTGGACCAACGACAGCCTTCCCCGCTTCGCTCCAGGTCCCTACTACGGCCTTCAGGCAGCACAAAAGTTGGCCTCTTAGTTTCCCAAACATTCAGACTCTTCACAATCCCTGATGCACTGTTCTTCTCTCCATTCTAGTGTCTTCCTGTTTACGTTCACTAGTGCGCTAGTGCGCACCTCAAGCACTGGTGCAAGGCAGGGTTACAACAATATTTAAAGGATTAACTAAGGTACAAATCTTACATTAGTGGGATGTGAAAATTAAAGTTGCAACATGATTAAATGAAATTTATTATCGTAGACCCCCGTAGACATCTCATAGACCCCCAATTTATTTTTTCACTTTCGTAGACCCCTTGGAAGTCTTCGTAGACCCCTGGGGGTCTATATAGACCACTTTGGGAATCACTGGTTTAGACTGTAATCTTGTATCTTGGGTTTTGTCTCCGATTTGGTTTTTTGTTTGTTTTTATTTTTGAAGCTAAAAATATGCTAGATCTAGCTATACCAGTATCATCTAGTCCTGATAAGTCTATTAATTAGACTCATAATCTAACTGCTAGAACTAGACTAATTACTATATTAATATGACAAGGTTCTTAAAGGCAATTTAAAGGTCAATAATTTTTGGTAATAAACTGTGCTGATATTTATTGTATGCCTAGTTAAATTTAGATTCTCTATAATATCAGAATAATTCAGAATATTATAGATATAGACAATATTTAAGAGGGCTTTATCGTAAATTTTGGAGGGGTTTAAAATAAAAATCTTTCTTAGATGTGCTCTTGGAATTTTGGTATTGTCGTTTGCATTTTTTTTTGTTTGTTTTATAGAAGATGGGGATTTAAATGCAAAACTCCCTGGTAGGGGGTTTCAAACTAAAAAACCCTGGTAGGGGGTTTTAAACTCAAAAGCCCTGATAGGGGGTTTTAAACTTAAAACCCCATGGTAAGGGGTTTTAAACTTAAAACGACTGGTAGGGAGTTTTAAACTCAAAACCCCTTGGTATGGGTTTCAAACTAAAATACCCTTAGTAGGGGATTTTAAACCCTAAACCCCCTGGTATGGGTTTTCCAACTCAAACCCCCCTGGTAGGGTATTTTAAACTCAAAATCACCTTGGCTGTGCTAGGGCAAGTGATGGTTTAGTATTAAAATTTCACCTAAAATAAACAAAATTAAAGCAAAAGATCAGCCACTAAACTAGCTCCGACCGATTTCATTGGGGGGGGGGTGAACCCCCTATCCCCCCCCCCCCCCTCTGGCTACGTCCATGACACACACATACAATATATTCAATTTTTTTCGCGAAACCCCCGCCCCCGAAAAAAAATCCTGGCTACGCCCATGGATCTAGTTCTAGATCTAAATATGTTGAATAGTTCTATTTATAAATCAAACATTTATCCCACTTAAAGTTGCATATTTTTGACATTTAAACTTTACCCTAAACATAATTATTATTGTTCAATATAAACAGCATTAAAAACTCAACAATGTCAAGGCTATTTTTTTTCTAAGGTTTTAAGTTGCTCTATTCAACTATTGGTTCGAACTTCAGCTGGTCACAGTGTCACCAACAGCTTAGCATGTGATAAGGCTGAACTGAAGGATCTAAGTTTTGTTATATTATAATCTAGATCTATGTAATTATTTTTTTTCTTCAGATCTTTCGTGTCTTAGAATACCGTATATTAGATCTATCTAGTCTAGATCTAGAAACTAGTTTCATCTACTTACTACTATAATTATATAATAATATTTTTTTTTTTCTTCAGATCTTTCGTGTCTTAGAATACCGTATATTAGATCTATCTAGTCTAGACCTAGAAACTAGTTTCATCTACGTACTACTATAATTATATAATAATATTAGTACTATCATCTCTAGTAGTAGTACAGTAGATCTAGATCTAGAATCTAGATTTGAATTGATCTACTCTAGTCAGTCAGTCAGTCAGTCAGTACTTAGATCTAGATCTATATATCTAGTCTCTAGATAACTAAGACTAATGTCTAAATGTAGCTAATGATCAGCCAAATCTACTTACTTAGACTACTATATAGAGTCTATCTAGATTAGACAGGCACTGATTAGATACTTTACTAGATGATCACTACTAAATAGTAGATTTCTAGATCTAGTGCTTGTAAAAAATGACTATCTTGAGACATCTTGATCTAGAGTCAGTTAATAGTTATAAAATTAATATCTATTCATTAGACTAACTATTATTAGTAATATAGTAGATTTATATGACCTATGCCCTAGAGTATAGAATAGAATAGATCTAGAGTCTAGACTAGATAGATCTAGTTTTAATAGTTTTATGATTTATTAATAAATCATATTCAACTTACCCAACTGCAATAAACTGTAGTGTAACCTAACAAGACACTTTTAGTACTACTGGATTACTCTGACTCTAGCTAGTTACTAGTTAGTTGTTAGAATTAGATAGATATATAGATCTTCTAGATTGCTAGATCTAGTTAGATATAGCAGAATCATTACCTGGTCATGATCTAGAATCTAAATTCCTAGATTTACTAGTGTAGTAAGTAGGATCAATAGATCAGAATCAGATGTAACATGTAATTAAGTAAATCTAGTCAAATTAGATCTAGAGAGAGTGACTAGCATCTAGAGTAAAGTTAAAGCTGTCTTATTTAACACCCCCATTGTCTCCAATACCTAGGCTTCACCCTATAAGGCCTATTTTTACTGTCTCTATATTTTTGTGGTTTTGGCACCTTTGTAGTATGGTTTGCACTTTATTTTTCAATTTGTGAACACGTTTAGTTTTGGGTCTGTTGCTACTTCAGAATTCCATGATGGATCTGATGAGCAAGACCTGAGACATCAATGTGCTCTAGTGTGAGGGTGGTGCTGAAGCTACTTTAGAATTCCATGATGGATCTGCTGAGCAAGACCTGAGACATCAATGTGCTCTAGTGGAGGGTGGTGCTGAAGCTACTTTAGAATTCCATGATGGATCTGCTGAGCAAGACCTGAGACATCAATGTGCTAGTGTAAGGGTGGTGCTGAGGCTACTTTAAAATTCCATGATGGATCTGCTGAGCAAGACCTGAGACATCAATGTGCTCGTGTGAGGGTGGTGCTGAAGCTACTTTAGAATTCCATGATGGATCTGCTGAGCAAGACCTGATAAATCAATGTGCTCTAGTGTGAGGGTGGTGCTGAAGCTACTTTAGAATTCCATGATGGATCTGCTGAGCAAGATCTGAGACATCAATGTGCTCTAGTGTGAGGGTGGTGCTGAAGCTACTTTAGAATTCTGCCGAGCAAGACCTTAATAATTGGCTTCAGGATTTTAAAGAACACATTTATCAAACAACCTTCACTATCCCTTAGAACAGGGGTTCTCAACCTGTGGGTCACGACCCCCTTGAGGGTCGATTGACGATTTGTCAGGGTCGCCTAAGACCGTCGATAAATGGATTGTTTTTGTCAATTCTTCTATTGCTGTGTAAGTGTGGGTGGGTGGGGGTCGCGGAAGAGTGGGGGTTGTAAAATGGGGTCGCTGGGCTTAAAAGGTTGAGAACCGCTGCCTTAGACCTATGTGCATCTGTGTTCCGTATGTTTTATGCTTCCGCTTCTCGAAATCTCACCATATCGAGCACAGTCACTGTGTGGGTGTTCATCTAATTTCTTACTAGCTGTTATTAAATTTTTAAAACAAATATAAATTTAATCAGTAAATTCTTTACAGATCTAGCTAAAAGAACAATTTATCTCTACATGTTTATTAAATATTATTTTGACAAACAGGACATGTATACATATTTTAAAAAAAAAAAAAAAAAAATTACCTCCCTTGCCAATTAAATTTTTTTACAAATTTAAGTATGCTCTCCCCTGTCCGTTAAATCTAGTTAAGATTTAAATATGTAGAGATTGAGTCTATATTAAAGTAGTGATTAGTCTAGATCTATAATATAGATCTAAATTAGTCTCTACTTTTTTTTCAGTAACTGTATTATATACATCTTCTAGATCTAGTCTAAATTACTTTCTTGCTTTTACTATTTAATTTCTATTTTCTCTCATCTTCTAGACTCTAGACTAGGTTCTAGATCTAGACAATTAAATTAGACATAGTAAGATTTAGATTAGAATGTTGGGAAGCTGGAATGAAACATTTTTTGGTGAACTAATGTTTGGTATGCATGACTTGAGCTAGGCTAATTTCCACAAGATGACAAAGAAATATGAGATAATTACTTTTTAGTATCCTTAACCTTAAAACCCACATTACAATGCTAATATTTAAATAGTGGCTTAATTTTGCATACATGCTTTTTAAAGCATTATATTTAAGAAAATCAGTATTGAAACGGTTTCTGTGATTGACCCCAAAACTTCTTCAGTTGGTCTTTAAAGCATTGACCGAGCTAAATTTGTAAAAATACCATGGCAAGGTGGGTAGATTAAATAGTCCTTTCTTTTCTCATCCCAATTGTAGTTCATCTAATCATTGAACAGAAAATGCTTGAAATTTAAAAATTAGATGATAAAAACATTAATTTCAATGTGGTTTATAAAGGTGTTCAATATCCTAGTCGGGTGGATTTGTGTGTTTGTGTGGAGGAATTAATTGTTGAGAGACTCTTTGGTATACCTACCCCCCTCTCTTAGACATCAGATTTTATTTGAAATATTTGTAGTGAAACATTACAACATATCTATTTTTACTGACAAATGGATGATGAGTTTATAGATGTTTTTTTTTCTAGGTCTAACCATTACAGAGCTATATATATTCAAACAAAAATGGCTGTGACTTGAGTAACGTGTTCGATAAGGCAGCTTTACTCTACACTCCACACAACTAGTCTACTTCATAAGGCTAGTATAAATTTATAAAATACTAGTCTAGTCTAGGTAAAAATTAGATTTCTGCTTGTTATTCTTCAACCATGGAAGGATTTCCATCATTAACATAGATTATATCTATATAGATCAATTATTATCTTATATCTAGAGTAGATATTTACTATTATGCTATATCTATCTAGACTATTATAATGTCTAGATATTTATAATGACTAATAAAATGATACTAAACTATATCTTTATATAGACTTGTAAGCCTATCTAGAACTTACAACTGTACAGACTACACTTCAGTGAAATGTCTAACTAAGGTACGCAAATGGACTCGAAAATACGCGAGTACGGTTTATGATGTCACTTTATCGTTTGAAAATATGCATTTCCCCCTCTAAAGCAGAAAAACAATTTAATTTAAAAAAAAAAAAGTATTTCTTGCTAATATATATATAGATCAGTGCAACAATTATTAAAATGTTTGTTTGTTTGTAAAATGTTTTACATGTTTCTGATGTTCCTTCAGAGTTGAAGATAGTTTACTTCCTAGTCCAAACCTCCCGCAGGACGACGGGGGATGGGAGCGGGCAGGGTTTGAACCCGGGACCATCAATAAATCCGAACGACAGTCCAGCGTGCAAACCGCACGACCAGGCAGCCATCCTATTATTAGACCTACCATGAGATAGATCTAGTATCGCTTTTTTTTTTTTTTTACTGTGCATGCTAATAAATATAAATATAAACTAATAAAATGATACTAAACTATATCTTTATATAGACTAATAAGCCTATCTGGAACTTACAACTGTACAGACTACACTTCAGTGAAATGTCTAACTAAGCCAGGTACTTCGATACAAATTTCAAAATGATCACAATGCAATGGAACCTATTTGGTTAGATAGAGCTTGAGAAATGCTTTCCAATGATACCAATTTTATATTGCTGAGTTAATTATGAGGGAAGTTATTAAATTTTTAGTGGCCAAAAATTAGCCTTCTTTAGCCTTTGTAAAGCAAAAAAAATCTGTGACCGAAACAACTGACAGTTGAACTTTAATTAACTGTATTATTAAACGTCTTAAAGATATGGGGTTGAAACTTCACACTCGTTTTCATTAACCTGTATTCTGTTAAAACAAATTTAAAAAATAAGACCAAGCAATAAAATCTTTGAAAAAAAGTGAATTAATATATAAAAAAAAGCCTTCGACAAAAAGTAAAAATATATGTGATTTTGTCATCATATGAGCCCAAAAATCACAAATAAAACAAATCAGAGATCTGTAGTGTGTTTTATTTTGTTTAATTATAATTCTACTGTATTTAAATAGCTATTTATATGCATCAGATAGATAATTTTATAAATTATAAATGAAAATAGCACTGCGCAGAAAACTTTTTTCTAAAATTTAATGACTTTAAGTTTAATAAACTTCATAAAAAACAGTTTAAAACTTTTTGTAGAGCAATGGCAATAAATCATTTTAAAATGCCTGAATTTAAATGCTTAAAAAATTAGATTGTAAATGAAAAATTTCTTGCATCGGACAATAAAATACAAAAGAAACCTTGCGATTTATTTAGAAGTTATTAAAAGATTTTTTACTTAAATTTTTTTGCAGTAATAGCTCATCATTTTAAAAATATAATGTACTCATTTATTAACTATTAATTTACATGTATACTAATAGAAAAAAACAACACATGGACAAAAAAAATTAATTAATAGTTCGCAGAGCTAAAAATATAAAAAAAAAATATAAAAAATTTAATATTATTATTTTAAAATATTTATTTTTACTTCAAGTCATTATAAATAATAAAGACACATTCCCTCTCCATAATCTAGCATTTAAACATTATAAAAGTTAATCTAAATGAAAAATTCCTATGTGTGTGACAATAGAAATTGACCATTTCCAGAAAATCACAGTGTTGGTTGTTACTAAAAATAGATTTTAACTATTAACTTTGAAAATTAATATCTAAAGAGTGCGCCAAGCTACAAAGCTCAAACTTAGCACACAGATATACAGATATACATGCTGAATTCAATAGAATTAGTGAGATTGTTGTAACTATAAACACTTTTATTTTATTTAAAAAAGAAAATTTTAACCTTCTTTGTCTTTGTTAATTTTAATCTCAAATATCTTTAAAGTGCGCCAAGAGAATTTAATGAAATTTGAAATATACACATTTCATAATATGATAAATTATTTTAGTTAACTGCATTGTTGTAACTTTATAGGAAAAAAGTTGTAAAAATGTCAACTTTCACATACACTTTTGTTAAGAAAAATTTAACAGATAGGCTTCAAAAGCAAATAAAAATGATCTCTGATATCTTATGTTTACAAAAAGTAATCACAATTAGTCCTGAAATCAAATACAATGTGCTAAAACTTTGATGGAAATGACCACCCCTAAAAAAAAGGCTAAAATGTGCTGACACACTTTTCAGCCATTTTTTTGGAATTAAAAAAAATGGATCTAGGTCAGTTTATCGAAGTACCTATGTCTTTAGACTAAAGTTAACTGATGTTAGGCAAAAGGAGGCATGTCCTCAATTTTAGCGTCATATCCTCAGGTCAGCTGGAATTAGCATAAAGTGAGAAAATATCTAGCCTTTTCACTGTTGTTTATTGAAATCACATATAATCTGTTAATCGAATTTAATACTTCTGGTTTAGATATAAATACTACCTTAACATAGAAAGATAAAAAAATGTAAAGCTTCATAGCAAGATATATGTGTGTTCACTGTGCTGATTTGTATAACCTATATATGACAGTGGCATGATAAATGAAGATCTACATTAGTGTTTCCCAAACACTGATATATATATAGATTCATAATACATAGCATCAAAATGGCTTGCTGTTGTCATGTTGGTGATTAATAAGTAGAATTCGTATTCAAGATGTTGGCTAACATTAGTGCAAATAGCAAAATAAAGTGGTGATATGATCAAATGAAGACTAATAAGCTTTCTTGTTTTGGTGTTGGGCATACACCTTTATGCATTAGCTGTTTAGGTATATTTTTTTTTGTGTTGCTTTTTGCCATTGTGTCTGCTAAAAAAAATGCTGTGATTGAAGAGGAAGAGATGTCTGCTCTGGAGTTTTGTATCACCTTACATCAACAAAGCAAATTCTGAAAAGCAGGAAAAGTGAATGTTTTCTTTCATTGATGGTGAAAGAACTTTTGAAAAATGTGTTTGAAGAAGACTATGAAGAGGAATGCAAAGCATTTGAGACACACATTCATCATACATACCAAAAGTGCATTGAATATTTGGAGAAATTGATGGCACCCTCCCAGGAATTCCAGTGCTTTCACTGGATGTTTCTAAGTACATTACAAGATATTACATTTGATGATCTATTGTCAGCTAAAGTGTATTGATGTCAATGAAGTTCAATAGTTTGGCCAGTACTGCAATTTGAAATCATTTGCAAGACAGAAAGACAACATATTTTTTGATAAGTATCTTCATGAACTGTGGTGTGCATATATATAAAAGCTGTTGTAATGAAGCTCCTCAGAGCTCCTCCAAATTTTTTAAATTTTCTTTTGTATTCCACACATAATGCCAACATTGAAAGAGTATTTTGGCTGATAAATGCACATTGGTCTAAATAAATAAATAAACTGCACCTTGATTCAGTGAGAGACTTTCTTATCATAAAGTACACTTTTAAGAAAATATCCTGCATGAGGTTAATGTTAGTGTGAATTTTTATGAACTACTGTGAATAGTGCTATGTAATAAAGTTAAATTACTGCCTAAGATTTTTTATGCATATGTTTAATAAAATAAGTTCAGTCCATATTTTAAAGTTTACTTTGTTGTTTTTTTGTACTCCTTTGGGTTTGTAGATTCTGGTAACTCTTAAGTCTAACAATGTAAGTTTGTTTCTTTTGTTTTAAATGTTTTGGATGTTGCTACAGAGTAGATCATCTACTTCCTGGTCCAAATCTCCCGCAGGATGAGGGGGATGGCAATAGACATGCGCATACCGCTTGATAAGGCAGCCATCCAAGTTTTAAATATAGATCTATACATTATTGTTTAACAATAGTCTAAAGATTATAGATCTTTTATCTGTACTTGTGTTTCACATCATTTGTATAAATCATAACTTTAATAGGCAAATTATTTTTTCCAATAATTATATTATTTCTAATCTTTTAAATAATCTATTTTATTATACAGAAATATAATTTATAGATTATGTCATGATAATAATATTAAAATACTTTTACAGCAAATATCAAGTTTAAAACAATGTCAGACATTTTAAATGTTCCCCGACTTCGTATTCTGACCTACATGTGTCCAGATATTCCTATAGAAACTTTTACATTGCTCAGAAACTGCTTGGAAGATGCTACTGGACTTGAATCAGATCTCATTGTAGAGGATAGATTCACAGGTCCTGTAGTTGATAGAACTGACCCATTCAATGCCAATCTGGCTGATCTAGGTACTATTTTACTTGTAATACATAATTTTGTTTACTTGCAAGAGACTTGGTTTCACTATTACTTACTTTGTTTTACAAATGAAAATTGTTTTGTTAGATCATAGGTTTTAAATAAGATATTATAAATAATATAAAACAACAAGTTAACCCCCCTTATTTTTTTTAGTTTATTCAGTGTGTTTCTCTTCTAATTTACTACCATTAATTAGTGTTTTTGCATAGTTCGGATTATCTACGACTGAAAGATGAGAAACATCCCAACATACAGTTGTGCCCAGCTGCTCCTGTGTACTATCATCCTCGTGCACCAGATAAAGCTGTTTATTTCTCAGAGATAATAATTCATTCTAACAACAAGTAAGTGATTAGAAAAATAATACTTCACTTTATCATCTAATGTAAAAATGTATTGAAATTGTAATCAAATAGCACCTTTTGAAAACTAACCCTTTCTACTTGATTAACTTTGCCATTATAAACACATGATAGGTTACTAATTGATTTTAATGTCATTGATTGTTATAATAGAACTACTCTAAATTGTAGAATACATCTCAATAATAATCAGATAAAATATATTGAACATTTATTTTTCATAACTTACCACAGACTGAAAAAAAAAAATGCTTAACTCTTTCTCTCCTAATTGACGATGCCAACGTTGATTTGACTGCCATTAAACAAAATTGTTTTTTTTTAATTTATAAACTTTAAATTGTGTTCTGTAAAAAGAGCATGCATTCTCCTATAGTTCAATACCAAATATAACATTTTCTGATAACAAACAAAACAAGCTATTGAAGTTAAATCATTACAGGATAGTGAAATGCAAATGAGAAAAACGAATAATACTATTGGAATGAAAAAAATAATTACGGAGAGAAAGAGTTAAACAACTTGTAGCAAAAGTCAATAACAGCTTGGACCCTCACCAATTTGCATATAAAGCGACTAGGGGAACTGAGGATGCAATTCTATTCAGCTTTATGAGCATCTTGGTAGACCCATAACATATGCATGAGTTTTTTTCGTAGATTTCTCCTCGGCTTTCAATACCATACAGCCACATCTAATGATAAACAAACTGAGTAACTTAAATGTCAGCCCATACGTACAAGCATGGGTTCTAAACCTTTTAACCCAATGTCCCCAGCATGTTAAAGTCAACAACACCTAATCGTCAACTCGAGTACTATGTACGGGTGCTCCACAAGGTAGTGTACTTTCTCCTGTACTGTACACTCTTTAAACTAATGACATAAGAAGCATCTATGACTCAGTTTAACTCATTAAATTTGCTGATGATACTGCCATAGTCGTCCTTATTTCAGGAGACGAAACTCAGTATCGAAGCTCAATAGAAGAGTTTGTCAGTGCACAACTTTCTAGAACTGAATGTCACAAAAACTAAAGAACTTGAATGTCACAAAAACTAAAGAACTTGAATGTCACAAAAACTAAAGAACTTGAATGTCACAAAAACTAAAGAACTTGAATGTCACAAAAACTAAAAAACTTATAATAGAATTCAGAAAAAATAAACAAATGATACACAAACTGCAGATAAACACTACATCGATACAACAAGTGAAGTCATATAAATATTTAGGCGTCATCATTGATAACAAGCTCTCATGGGAAGACCACATAGGAACTCTGACAAAGAAAACAGCCCAGCAACTATTTTTCCTATACAAACTTAATAACTTTAAACTAAATAAGAAGATCCTAGATAATTTTTACGGCGCGACTATACAAAATCTGCTAAAATACTGAATAACTTGTTAGCAAGCGCTTCCTTTAAACTGTTGTGCCACCTAGAAAACATTATAAAAAGGGCATCAAAAATCACATGCACATTACATTATTTAAATGAACTTTCTGAACAAAAATGTCAAACAAAAATCGGAAAAATCTTGGAAGACAACATCCACCCGCTCCATCATAACTACGTCAAGTCGTCACGAAGTGCGCAACAACTGTCAATCAAGACCAGAACAGAGCAGTACAAAAACTCGTCTTAGTCTTATTTTGTATATATCTTCAAATCTAATTGTTGTAAATTTGTAAGACCTTGTTGCCAATGTGTGTGATTATATCTGTTAGCCCTATGTGGGTTTCTTGTGTTTTTTCTACTGTAGCAAATTTAAAAAAAAAAAAAAATAACCAAAGAAGAGTTGGGATATATATATATTTAAAAAAGAAAAACATTTAGAATGCGTTTTTAAAAAGACAATATCTCCTTTATACAACTTATATTGCAATTATTTTGCTCTTAATAATTAATGAATGTTAGATTAAAAAAATGGAACTTTTTTTTACCCTGTCCCATTCCACCCCCCACCCCCCTCTTTGAGAAAAATCCTGGTTAAGTGGATGTATTAATCTACTAAAATTTATAACATTCTAGTGAAGGTGGGATGATAGGGCATTAGATCTAGTTTAGAAGACAATGCCTATTAAACTCTTTGAATGAATGCAAAAATACCTGAAGACATGTAGAAGGGTTTAGTTTGCACGAAAGTACGAGTTGAACTGGTATTGTAAAAAGCTTAGAAACAGAACATGTGATGGAACAGCATTTTTTTCTCTGCTTTTAGACTGATATTTTATTACGCTTTTATGATTAAATTTCTCAAAATGTGGGGCAGGGGCGTGAGGTTCTTAGTATGGCGCCCTGAAAAAAATTTGGGGAAGGGGAGGGGCAGATCCAGTTATTTTCTTTTTCAAAGAGCAAAAAAGCTACAGTTTCATTGTAATTATGTTTGATTATTAACCAAGTAAAATTGTAAAATGACATTATTATCAATGTTAAACAAATTAAAATATTTTAAATACTTTTCGTCTTCTAATAAGGACATTTTTCAAATGTGTAGCATTTTCGCAAGAGATGTCTGCAACAATATTGACTCAAAAATTTTTGAAGAAGGCATTTTAAAACATCTTTGCTAATGGGATTCCATTGAACTTGCTTATGTAAGAATAGAATAAGACCCATTCTAGTTTAATTGTTTACAACGACGCTTTTCTTTTCCTGCATCTACTGTTGTGTGTGAGAAAGAAGAGCCAGGTCATGTGAAAATTCGAGGCCATCTAGCTGTTTCCACATTGTCCACTGAACACTGCTGCTGATCTATTGCTGTCTTCGTGACCCAATCAATGGCTTGTAGAAACAAGTCATTTCAAGAGGTTGGCAAAATAGAAACTTGCCTCTAAAATTGTCATCATTTATATACCTAACCTTACTTCTAAAATATTGGGTATCCTTGTCAGTAAAGCTCTGATCAAAATGATCTTATAGTTATTTCAGTTTCATAGATTCGGCTTATAGAATTTTGTTACAAAGGATTCAATGGGACGTTTCTATTCCGCCTTAACTATTGAATTAACTATGAAACAATGGCATATTATTAATTATAAACGAATTTGCTTTTCAATCACGTCATGATGTAAATGAGTTATGCATTATTTATTCTACCACTCTTAAAATTTTGAAATCTTTTTGATTCAATTGTCTGCAACAACTGGAATATAAAAAAAATAACTGCCAATAAAAAAACTTTGTACAATTTCAAGTTTTACTTGTAAGAAATAAAAATTCACAGATCGTCATTCGACCTCCAAAAGGGGGACAATCCACTGTTTGAGAGCCACTGGTGTACCAGGTCTACACACATTTATCTTTTCTTTTTCCTATTGTCTCTTCTCAATATTTTTTTTTACATAAAAAAGGATAGAATCCAGTATGACTTCTAAAAATCCTCTTTATTCAGTAAAAAGTTGATGTATTGAACTTAGTGTGGGTTTAGATTGTTTTTATGCTTGTTGAAAGATTTGACAATATTAAATTCAGTTAGAAGTTTTATAACATTCATACTAGAAACTCTTAATATATTTTAATCAGTTTTGATAAATAGTGCTGTGTGAAACTAAAGTTCAATGGGTTAATTTTTTTTTTTCAATTTTTGTGCAGCTTTAATTCAAAGTACCAGGTGGCCAAGCCTTGCTCTGTTAAATGATTTCTTAAGGAAGGTTATATACCTGACGTCATTTTGGAAATATTTTTGTAATTACCAAAATGACTACTAATCTGAAGAGTTGCTTTATTGTTCTGTTTGTTCTAATTGTAATTGTAGGCCTACATGGCGATTAAATATAAAGTCTCCTAAGTCTTTGCAGTGTAACTCTCAGATGGTTACATTCAGACATTTAATTATGCAATTAGTATATTCATTATGGCTTTAGTATAAATCAAGTGACGCAAATCTCTACATTATAGGGTAAAACAGGCACTTTGTGACAAAGTAAAAATGGCGCATTTTTTCTTAATAGACATAAATCATTGCATTAGTTTTCTAAAGAAACGTTTCCGTGGGGCACCTCTTTTATGCCAAACACCTTGCCTTTGGAATATGTTTGTCCCCCATACGAGATACGTGCCCTGCCCAGCCTGACTGTCGGACTATAAGAAGCTCTTACCGGCTTTTGCCATCCATCCATCCCAGTGGTGCTACAGCCCATGGAGAGATAAGGCCTGCTTCAACACGTAGATGACGTAAGCAGCGTTTTTCCCATTAACGTCATGGAAAATTTTCCTTCATAAAACATTGTAGCCAAAATAAATTTTTCTATAATTTCAAACCGATATATAGTCGACCTCGAGTTTTTCCGATGAGGCCAATGAGTTGAGAATTTTTTTCTCACTAATATGCATATGCCTTGAAATTTTAAAGAAAATTGTTGTAGCCGTTTTCGAAATAAAATTTATATATAAATATATATACATTCATACATACAAGATTTGCTCGCTTAAGAGTATAGGATAACCATAAAGATGACATTGTGACTTTTTTTTTTTGATGGCTCTAGAGAGAAATACAAATCAATCCAGGAATTGAAAGGCTGTTCTTGGGCTTACAATCATTCAAATTCTCTGAGTGGAAACATTATTGTATTGGATTATTTAAAAAAACACCTGAAAACTGATGCTTCATATTTTGGCACTATTATAGAGTCTGGTGAGTTTTAGTTTCAGATTTCATCTAAATGCTTTAAGCTTTACGTATCTCTGTTCTGTGTGATGTTCTACAAATACACTAGCTTAAATACTTCATTATTTAAAACTATCTACCCTATAGATTGCAAAGTCTGAAAGGGGAACTATACTTTACTTTTTACAATATCTGTTTAAATAGTGAACTGCCCATTATGTCTAGTGTCAGTGCACAATTCTGACTCTTACATGGCTAAACAAATGGTTGGTGTAATATAAATTGGCTTAGTCATGTCAAGGGTTCAATTCTTTTAATGAAGTACATGTACCATCATTCACACACACACATTTTTGAATTGAATAGAAAGTTAAGCATTAATAAGTTTTTTAAAAAAAAAAAAAAAAAAAAAAGAACATAAAAATGTATTAAAAAAAAAACAACACATTTTCATATTGAATCAATTTATTTGTCCTTATTTTAGGGTACTTTATTATTATACTTTTTACAATGAATGCAAAAAAAAGGAAAAACAAAATATTATATGATATAATTACCTTCTTTGTAATTCATCCTAATATATATATATTTGTTGTTATTATTTGTTATCATTAGGATCACATCTGAACTCTATCAAAATGGTCAGAGATTTTAGTATAACTGCAGCGGCTGTAGATTCAGTAGTACTTGCTGGTTATCTCAAGGATCATGAAGATCATGCAGATGTTTTTACCTCAATTGAAACTTTAGGACCTCTGCCCATCTACCCTTGTGTCTTCAATAGCCAATTGCCAGGTAATTAGAAACATAATCATTAGTTTTCTTCATTGTATTTCAAGAATAATGATCTAAATGCTGGAGATTTGTTGATTAATTCAGTAGCAAAAAAAAAAGAATACTGATGGTTGAACTATGTATTTTTAAGTACATGTATTGATTTTTCAGTTCTAATATTTTATTCTTAATTGAATTTAAAAAAAAATAAAACATTCTGTGCTTTTTTTAAGGCAGTATTATGATTGATAAGCAATGTCATTATTTTTATTGATAATTAATATAAACCTGGTATCCTAATCAATCATTTGGTTCCTTGCATTGCTTGTTGTTTAACTTACTGAAATTATTTTCCATTTTCAGACAGGAAGTATCTGTTCTGCTCATTTGTATTTCATTACCCTGTTATGATTAGCTTCAACAACTTTTTTGTTTATTATCAATGTTATATTAGGTATAGAAATAAAGGAAAATGCACACCCTAAATGGGTGTTTATAAAACTAAAATGAAATTTTATTTTAGTTAATGCAATTTAAAAATTAAAACTTACCAACTGTGTAAAAGTCTCTTTAGAACTAGATCTAGGTAATAATTTTTTATACAAATTGAACTAAAAATATTTTATATTATATTATATTTATTTATATTTTCACAAAACTTAATGTATAACATACATACAACATTTAAATTGATTGTCTTAAACTGAATACGCTATGTCACAACCATGCGGAACATTAATATAGAAAGATACAGCCTTATTTAAGCCCCCACTCCTTAAATCGTTTTTGGTAAAAATGCATTGAAAATGACAAAAAATCTGTATTAATATCCAGACAAAATTAAAAGCAATTAAAAACAGTTTGGTAAGAAAGAAAAAAAAAAAAGACTTTTTAAGCATCCACAATAATATGGGGTCAAATTGATGATGGCATCATTGATTAGGAGAGAAAGATGAATTGTTTCTCTACAAAACAAAGTGGTAGTGTCTCAAGTATGCAAATATAGTTATACTATGTGGCAAAACACAATAGTGCATTCTAGATCTAAATGTGCACACAACATGACATGGCTTAATTGTGCAGATGTGCTAAAAACTCCAACTCTAAATGTGCAAACAGTTTTTAACAATACATTTAAGTCTTGAGTAAGCTTGTATAGTAATGATGGAAAATTGCAAAGGTTTTATATAGTACCCTGTGTATTTTCACTTGATATTTTTCTCACATACTATTTCTATTTCTTCAGAAAGTATTAAGCAGACCATCACAAATGCTCTCCTCTCTATGGACAAATCTGTGGACTGGTCAGATAGGTTAAGGTCTGTAGGGATTCTCAAATTTGTTCCTGTTGATGACGACCTGTATTATATAGAAAAGAACATTCAAGCTGGTGTTTCTGGAATGAGTATTCAAGCTACTTTCTATTAAATATTTATGTTGTTTGTTTTTTGCATGAGAAAAAAATGCCTTATCAGAATACCAAATTTTATCTATATATTTATTTTTTAAACTTTATTAAATATACCCGGCATTGATAGTTGTACTAATCTTTTTAAAGTATATTTCTCCAGAATACTTTTTTTTGTGTCGTTTATATATATTGGATCAATTATTTTAATAAGAATGTAACATTTGCAATGTATGCATTCTAAGAGTTTAACATTAGTCCATCCATTTTATGAGAATAATACTTTTATTTTTGTTGGCATTAACAGATCATTTAGTGGAGAGCCAAATATCTTAGACAAACTCCTTGACTGAAACTAGGTTGCATCATGATAGAATTGGATTGGCTGATGGAAACTTGTATATTATACTGTATAAAATGTGCATAAACAAGAACTTAAGCAAAATATGTAATCTTTTCTGGACTCTACTAGTATGTGATTTAGAAACTGTTCAGGTGCTTAGCCAACTAAATCAGAGATTTCAACTAGTGTATTGAACTTCTACACTAGAGATTCTGTTGACACATGGACATGTATTAACATGTTTAGAAGTTCTAATAAAAACTCATTAAGCATTACAAGTCTTGTTTGTATTTCACACAATTATATATTCACTTAATACAATAAGCAAATTCTGATCAAACTGATAAGAAATTTTATTGAAATAAATTAATGCTTGTCACAAGTCTTCAATAATATATTGACAGACATCGTTTTATTTTTTGACAAATGTAAAATTTACAAATAGAATCTTTTTGACACTATCAAACCAGAATGATCTCAATGTTTTTTTTCTCAAATAAATTTGTATAAAATGAAATTTGAAAAGACAAACAACAAAATACAACCCCAGTATGCTTAACAACAGAAAAGGTAACAACCTGAATATTCACCCAGTGCCTTAATATTAGTACTTGTGACAGAATAGGTATCAGTATTTAATATCTATACCAGAGATCACACAAAAGCTTTGTCAATTATGTCAGTCTATGAAACACCACAAAATATTCAATAATATTCAACCGCTCAAAGGAAAATGTCTTTAAAAAAAATTATCCTACAAAATAATTGATGCATATCCATTCAACACACACCATACAAACACGTCTGGAAAAAAAAATCAAAATTTTCAACGATTTTGATTTAAAATGACAAAGTTTTCAATTTTGAAATGCTTTAGGCACACTACTCAGGAAAACACAAACTGAAAAAATGGAAAAAAAAATAAAATAATTTAATAACCAGAAACTAATAGCTTATTTTATTGCAGATAATACTATTAGTACGGTATAAAAAGCATGTTAAGCTAAATTAGAAAAGAACATTTCTAACCAATAAAATGCCCACTTCAGAATGGTATTCTATATTTGTCTACAATGCCAAAAATTGTAAAGCAATTTTAACACAATTTAAGAAATTGGGCTTTTTTTATGGAAAAAAGATTGTGGACATCTTCCTTGCACAAGAGCATCGGACCTGTCATCACACGTTTTGGTTGACCTATATTATTTGCCTTAATAGATGACAATCTGCTGGTTGTGGCTAATATGACATACTGGGATGAGCATGACTTTAGGCAGTATTAGTTTCTGATTGATGAGCCTGATTGGCATCTTGTGGTTTCATCACATCTGGTAACTCTGGGGGACTTGACAAGGGATGAATATCTAGCTGTTCCCATTCACCTTCTGTTATAAATAGAGAGAACACAATGATAGCACATCTACTATCATATTTAAAACCATTACAGCTGTCATGGAAAAACATTGATACATTAGAACAGTTAATTTTTTTCTAATATAAGTGAACCTAGCTGTTACAGATTGAGTATATTATTACTAACTATATATATATATATATACACACACACATATATATACACACATATAATGCATATATTGTATCAATCCCTATGATTAGTAATAAGTCTCATCTCAATTGGCATTTAAATAATCTTACCCAATGAAATTGGAAATGAGACATAGAAATTCAGATACATCATAGATCACAAAATGTTAACTATCACATGAAACTAATCTCTAAAGCTCGTTAGAGAGTAGAATAAATAGGACCAGCTCTCAATTAAATTTCAGGAAAAAAAAAATTATGTCTATTACAAGTTGTCCTGACCATTTTTTTGCCTTATAACCAGACACAACAGAATGAGGCAACACATGTTACAGTATTGGCATATGGAGTTTGTTTTCTCGTGGACTTGCCCTCCAGCCTCGCATAGGATGGGGGAACCCATTGCATTGGCTCAATGGACGGATGTGATTAATGATTGTCTTGTTGATGGGGACTTCCAGACAGAAGGGTCAGTGAATAGCCAATCCTTCCTACTGGCCTAGCTGTTCAACAAGATTTATGGACTTTCAAGGTTATATGTGAAGTCACTCTTACAGTTCAAATAAGTAGATGTTAGATAAGACAGGGCCCGGAGGGGAGTAGCCTACATGTTTGGTTAGCGGTTACTCAAATATAGACTAGATCTAGCGCATCTTCAGCCGATACAATGAGAGGAAACAACCATTAATTTGCTGCCCGAAGAAAAATAATGCCAGGTGAAATGTTGGTTTGAGCTGTCTTCAATCACATAGTCACAAGGTACAGAAATGGGTGAAAGCTCATTAACACAGCCAGCCTCTCATGCAATCAGAATGACTAGATATGCTGCTTTTTTTCCTTATATAGTTAAGCTGAAAATAAAATTATATTTTTTTTTTAAATTAGGTAAAAATTTTTGGAAAGTGGACAAAATTTTAGGAGACTTTTCATTTTTAAGGCTACTTTAGGAGCATTATAAACCCTTGGATGTGCATAGCTTTTTTTTTAGTTTTTTTTAAAGAATTTTTTAAATGAAGAGGTCTGTAGCTACAGTGTAGAAGCACCTACCTGGGAAAATTAGTACTTTTGAAGCTTTTTAAAATCTAAAGGTATTAAAAGTATATATTTTTTAAATTAGACATATTTCTTTTAAGTTGTCTATTTATTTATTACTATTCGATCTTATAATTTTTAAAAATATTTGTAAATGTTTATTTTTATAGACTTTTTTATTCAGAGTACCCGTATATTAAAGAGTTTTTCAAACTGGAAATCGGAGCTATTATGTTTTTATTTTATAATACTATTCAATAGAATAAAGGCAACATTTTTTAAAAACCTACATGCAGTTTAGAACATGTACACATTAAATTTATCCCCTTTGGTTAAAAATAAATAAATCACCACTTGAACTAAAAACCCATATTACTGTTTCAAAAAGTTTACCTTCTGTTCTAAAGATCAAACCAATGGTTGCAGGAGATTGGGCTCTGGCCACTGTACTTGTATATCCATAATCTGATAAGGCCTTGTGGTCATCTGACATAACCTGACAGATACAAACAGAAATGTCAAGAACAAACTAATATTTATGACTATAAGTACAGTACAATTATCTTTAACTCATTGACTGCAGTGTTTTTTCATAAAATAAATGCTACTTTTTTTTTGTTAGAAAGTTTTTTTCCTAACATGACTATAACAAAAAAATGTGTAATATAAGTACCAATGATGCTATACTAACATTTTTGGTATCAAATTAAAGGTAAATGAATGGAGAATATGAAAAAGTAAACAACTGTCCATTTAAATATAAGATACAAATTATATTCTAAATAAATGACATTATTACAAAAAAAAAAAAAATGGCTGCCAGCTTTAGTACTTCTGAGACCTAAATCTAGATGTTCATCTTTGCATTACTGTATACAGCTTTATCAGAAAGAATAGTGATGAAAATAGTCAAGAACTGCTGATGAATCACATATATTATTTTTCCCGGCTTTCTAGTCAGCCAAAAAGGAAAGTTATTGCATTTTCATGACTACCAATAACAATAGATACCAGTACTAAATCTATCAATCAAATGTACTCAAATATTATGAATGGGATTTCCATGGAGGCCATCACCGCTCATATGGGAAAATGGTGGGACAGAATGGACTGGTAGCAGCCCTTCTTCCATCCTCTTACTTTTTTTTTTATACATTAGTCTTAGATCTAGATGTAGAGGTAAAAGCTTAGATCTAGTCAATCTTTATCTACATTCCAGACCTAGCTACCTCAGGACTCTACTATATCTGGCTCTAACTAGTAGTCTGCTTCATGATTCATCCTTTGCTAAATCTAGACCTACTGGATCTATCTAAATCTTCAGTAACACTATTCTAGAAATATGATCAAGTTTCTTCTATAGAAAACATTGTGGGTGTGTATTGGACTAGCCTAGCCATGACCTTAATTTTTGCAGATAAACAATACTAAAAAAAAAAAATGGATCTAAAAATGGGCAAAAAATGCCCACAGTGGATGATAATTGGATGAATGTCTACTATTTCTGTTCTTTTTATTTGTTCTAGGCTTATATCTAGATATTTATCTATATCTAGAGACAAGAGCTTAGGTCTAGTCAATCTCAATCTACACTCTACACCTAGCCTTATGACAATACTAGTTCTAGATCTTAATACTATATATATATATATAAATACAAATCTACTTCATCCTAAGCTAAATCTATACTATATCTACTGGATCTAATCTCGATCAAAATCTTCATTATGACTATTTATTTGTGAGACATTTTAGAATAATTATTAAGTTTCTTCAGTAAAAAAAAAATGTTGTACATGTTTCGGATGTTCTTTCAGAGCTTTAGATAGTTTACTTCCTAGTCCAAACCTCCCGCAGGACGACAGGGGATGGGAGCGGGCAGGATTTGAACCCTTGACAAATCCAAACGACAGTCCAGCGCGCAACCAGGCAGCCATCCATTGTGGGAGTGTCTTAGACTACTGTAGCCATGGCGATATTTTTTTTTTATACAGATCAACAATCGTAAAAAAAATATCAAATAAATGTCTAAATAAAGCCAAGAGCTTGTTATTTCTATGCAAACATAGGATGAAGAACTCTTTTATAGAGAGAAAATAGTTCAAGTATTGTTTGTTAAAAACTTAGATTAAAAAAAATGAAATAAAACTAAGTTTGTGTACAAGTGTCTTTCCCAGAGGCATTTCCTGCTATCAAACCGTCCATCTCTGTGAAAGATGTGCCGCAGCCAATGAGTTAAACTCCCCAAAAAAAAAAAAAGTACTGATTATAAAATGTTTGGTAATGTGGCTCTATCTAAAGCTTCATTGTAGAGTAATCCGTAACCCTATTAATGATACAAGAAAACAATAAAAAAGGATTGGTGTTATATTTTAGAAATGCTAAACCACAGGGGAACAGAGCACAGAATGTCTGATCTCTTAAATCTCTTTTAACGAACTTCTTAAGTCCATTAGTACTGGCAAAAAGGAGAGATTGTAAAGCTTCCTACATAGGGCAACTTGGCAGATTGCAACAACCGGAGGGGCATTACCCTCCTCCCTGTCAAGGGCAAAGTTTTCACCGTTTTTCAGCTTCAACTGTCTGTAGATGAGAGGCTCAGAAAAGAGCAAGCAGGCTTCCAAAGAGGCAGATCATGTGCGGAGCAGATCTTCATTCTACGAAATATCAAAACAAAAGTCTTGAGTACCAACAACGGTTAACGATCAGTTTCGTAGACTTCAAGAAAGCATTTGATAGTGTCCACTGAGAATAACTATGGAAAATAGTTCAATCTAGTTGCTGCATTATATAGAAGAAGGAACAACAGAGTTCTTTAGCATCAAGACAGATGTGAGACAGGGATGCATCTTATCTCCCTTCCTCCTAGCCATCGACTACATAATGAGGAGAGCAATAAATCAGACTGCCTTTGGTATTCCATGGTGTGAACAAAACCAGATGACGGGCTTCAAGAAATGACGGAGAGCCTAGATAGAGAGGCACATGAAATTGGCTCTGCATAAACTTGGATAACACTAAAATTTTCCAAGTGGGATAAGAGGCAAAGGGTGCCCCTATCAGACTTAGTGAGTCAGAGCTTGAAAAGTTGAAGTTCACATACCTTGGCAGCATCATAACAAACGATGGGGATGCCTACCATGACCTAGTGTTCCGAATAGGAAAGGCAGGGAGCATTTTCCAAAGGCTGCGCCCAATTTGGACAAGTCAAGCCATTGGACTTGAGACAAAAATATACCTTCATGACACAATCGTCATCCCAACAGCATGTGAAACATAAAGTCATCTGCCTGAGATTTGCGGCACATGTTTCCCTATAAAATGAACTACGCATACCAAGAGTTGCGATGACACGGAGGCCAATATGAGGAGAGCGCAAACAGGGATGTCTGCATACAACATGGCGCCACACTCTTATGGAGGACCCCAGAGCAGTGGACACCAGGTGGGAAGGGGCTTCAGACATTGCCAGTGGGACAGCTTGCCACCAAATGCGACGAAAGGCGCGGGAGGATTAAGTCCAAGTAAGTTATATTCAAACATTATGTTACACAAACTGACATTTAAATGGCATTCATAGTTTAGGATAATGTAGACTATTTACAACACCGATTTACCTTTTTAATATTGATTTGTATAAGCATACAATATGTATACTTTAATTTGAGAACAAAAGGCCTAGCTACTAGAAAAGTAGTTACTGTATCTCTAAGAACACATATTAATAATAATAATAATAATTTTATTTATAAAGCGCTGTTAACAAACAGAATGTAGGCTCAAGGCGCTGTAATAACATTACAAACACGACAGCTAAAATGACAATCTAAAAAAGTTTTAAACAGATAGTTCTTAAATTTAATGTTCTTCTTAAAAGTGGTGTAGCATGTTGTCTGTCCGAGATCAATGGGGAGTGAGTTCCAAACCTTTGGTCCGTGCACTGAAAAAAAAAACAGAAGCTTTTGAGGGAGAAACGTGGCACCACTAAAAGAGTTGAGTCCATTGAGCGCATGGCTCTCTGGGGGACATATGGAGTTATCAGTTCGCTATGGTACAAGGGCATCTTATTGTTGTATGTACACTGATGACAAAGTTATATATGGTCAAATCTGGCCTAATCTGCGCAGCTGCAGATAAAGACCCTTGCAGAGCTGACTTATGTGTGGGTCGAAAGATAGTGTTGAGTCAAAGAAAACGCCAAGATTCTGTACTACATGGAACCTGGCAGTTAGTGATAAAAAGAGAATCTGTTTTCTTGACTTTTGAGATGTTGTTTCATTGCCAATCTTAATTATTTCTGTTTTGTCTTCGTTCATCTTGAGTTTATTCTCAACCATCCAATCGCTTAACCTTGCAATGGTACCACTGATTTTCGCTGCCAGATGCGACACCTCGGAGGGTATAACTGTGAGCCATCGGCAAAGAAATGGTATAAGATGCCGGTTGGCCGTATGACACCTCTGAGTGGATATGTATACATAGTGAACAGTACTGGGCGTAGAACTGATCACAGATATTACACAGAATGTAAATGAAATGTGAAAATGCCTTACGATGAATATAAAGTAATGTAGTGCATAATTATTATTTTCAAATCTATCTTTATAGATGGTTTCCATTTATAGATATAAAATATGCAAGCTTCATTTCAGCGGAGCTTCAACAGCTTTTGTGCTTATTTCAAGCAAGACGAAGAAGTATTTAAAAACAGTTCACCTTTAGAAAAATTAAATTAGTTGTTGCATTTCTATCAAGAAAGAAAGCAATGGTAAAATTTTGAAATCTAAATGTGACAGACAGCCACTAAAAACATTGATTTCTTAAAACAATATTGTCAATGTCCAGAAACAGTAAAAAAAAATAAAAAAAAAAAATTAATGTTACCGTACTGCTATTTATCACTGAAAATGTTGTTTTTCAAGTCGAAAATTCAGTTTGAGTTTTTTGACACATCGGCACACTTTAGGCTATGTAGTGCCCGTAATCCCTAAAAGGTTACTCTCCCTTCAGACCACAAGAGCTAAATTCAGTTCAACTGCTAATAGTTTACTGATTGTTTTATACATGTGACGAAGCATTTCCATCATGTCTATAGATATTGCACAATATCTTTTTCTCTTTACAAGATGGATGTTATTTGAAATATTTGCCTTATTTTCCGTCTTTATTTTTTTTTTTATCATTTATAATCCTAGAACACATGCAGATCAATTCCATTCATAAATGTTTTAACTTCAATAAATAACTGCAAGCACAATCAAAATGATTTCAATAGATACAATTATAACAGAAATATTTCACGTGAATTCTATTGATTCTAACTTAAAAATAATCACATATAGCAGCAAAAAAATCCTCAAGTACCACAACATAATAGAAAAATATCTAATTTAACCAGCAAATGGCCAGTGTTTGTAAAACTTACTGTGTCGTCCTTGTATAACCTCATTTGTTCTGGTGCAACTTTTAAAATGCCTTCTATTATTCTTTTCACTTCACCCATGGTTGTACTTTCTTTACAATCTGTGAAAATTGTTGTCTTCTTACGTCGGATCATAATGAAGACATCCTGTAGAAACAAAATAAATTAAATTAATCTAAAGTATAAATTGTTTTTTTTTAAATATAATTTTTTTGTAGCTATTACTATTAATTAAGCTAAGCGAATTAAGCTACGGTCTGCAGGCTTTTTCAGTTCACGGACCAAAGGTTTGGAACTCACTCCCCATTGATCTCAGACAGACAACATGCTACACCACTTTTAAGAAGAACATTAAGACCTATCTGTATAAAACTTTTTTAGATTAACTGTCATTTTAGATGTCATGTTTGTGTTTGTAATGTTATTACAGCGCCTTGAGCCAACATTTTGTTTGTTAACAGCGCTTTATAAATAAAATTATTATTATTATTAATTGGTTATCTCTCTAATTCAGTATGCAATATTTTTCTTCTGAAATTAATCCAGGTAATCACCATTCTAATGTTTAATATCCACTATTTAAATTTTAGATCTGTTTTGCACAAAGGCTAAACATCAGCCATTTTTGTAACCAAAATTGGCTTCACAATTAAGAATTTAAATGGTTTTTTTTTTTTAAATTCTCATTCTCTGAATGTAGATCTAGCTCAAGATTGTAGCTGAAATCATTGATCAATTTTTATCTTATTAAATTATTTTCTTTATGATCATTCATTGAATTTTAAAAATCTGAACAAAGATTAGATATATATAGAATGGGCCAAGGATTCAGCAATGGTGTTGCCAGTCACAATGAAACCAAATGAATTAAGCATGTCCTAAGAAAAGCCATTGCTTTATAACTGAGTGTTTTTATGACATTTTCTTGAGTTTATTCTAAAGATAAATCTAACGGTTAGTGGGAAAAAGATAGTTTTTTTCTCTTACTATGTCCAAAATATTTTAATCAGAAAAATTAGAAATTTTCAAATAACAAGGAAAAAAATATAGATCTCCTACATCTTTATTTTTTAACCATACACTTAGAAAATTCACTCAGCTTTCCAATGATACCAAATTTATTATGATTAAACGAGTCAACGACCCTTTGAACCCTCGCAGTGTTTTGCCCTTACTTTTCTATTCCCCTAGGCTCCTTCGGAAATTACGCTTAACACAAGCATGATTGAAAAAACTTATGGTATTAAAACTTTTAAATGAACTATTTTATTTTTAGAGAAATTTATTAGAATCTTTATCTTATACATTTTCTTGGTATGCCAGTCTTCTCAGCATGTAAACCCCCCATTCCTTCGATCAATCTGGTGCTGGTATAGATGAAAATCTAGATAGTGTTTCTATTTACAGTATCTAGATCTAGATGATCTTTGAGTCAATTCCATTTCCCCATCATTAGTATCATTTTCTAGATCTAGTTCATTTCTTAGAACCATTTAGGATATAGTTCCCTGCTTCATAAAAAGTTTATTTATTTGGATTAGAATATGAGTACCTGAATCAATAAGGTGTCTTTTAATTTTGTAATTAAATTTTTACCATTTAAAAATACAAAACTCATGGGTTCGAGATTATTGTTATTTACCATAAGTCAAATAGTCCTAGGTGAGTACATTTTTTCCTTGGATTTTTAATTACAGAAATAGGTTTAAGGTAAGGTGTGCAAGACCGATATATTGGGCTGGCAGGGCATGGAGTTTTACACGCAGACTGATAAATCGGGCTGGCGGGTTCAAAAGGTTAAACCTTAGCACACTTTTTTTAATGTACTAAAATTTCACAAAGGTCGGGATGACCTATTATCAATAATACCCGTTTTTACATTAGTAAAACTAAAATTACTGTACACTAATGCATGTAAAATTGAATGAATCATTTCTTTATACCAATATTATTGATTATTAACATAAAATATAATAAAGATCTGTATGCTTGGGAGTTCTTTTGGATAGTGGATGTCAAGACACAAGAAGCTAAAATAGAATCTGTAAATCTAGATATCTAAAATATTCTTTCAAATAAATATACTTAAATAGATCTAAATCTTAAATCTGAAGATTCTTTTTCTAATAAACACTATTATTCTATAACCAGATATATCTAGATCAATTTAAAAGCTTATTATTGTGTTGAAAACTTGACAACCAGAAGCATTTTTCTTTTTAAAAATTTAGTTTTTCGTAATTTACTAAATGATATTTTAAAATTTTAATTTGCCACTTAGCAATTAAAATTCCTCATTTAAAACTGTACAATTTGATATATACTTTTGTATATTATATGTATTCACAATAGTTTTTGAAATATTCAAATAAAAAGAATAAATTTGCTTCACTTTTATTTCTTTATATTAAGTCTCAAGTCTAAGTATATTCTTTATAAATAAAGTCCATATGGGACAAACTTAAAATCACAATAACTTTTGTGGGACAAACTTAAAATCACAATAACTTTTGAACCAATTTGCTGTTGTTGGAAAGCATTTTTCATCATCTCTCATTCTATTACACATATGTTGGTATAGGATCAATTAAAATTTTTTGGTGCAACTACCTAATCTAGCTAGATCTAGTCTTCTTTTCTATACTATTTCTAGTTTAAGTAGTTATCTAGATGATCTAGACCAGTGGTCTTCAACCTTATTCAGCCAGCGCCCCCTCTCTAAGAAAAACACTTACAAAGAAATCGTGAGAAGACAAATATGAACAACATTCCTTTCTAGTTATTCATTTTTTATCCCGAATGGAAGACGACCGCATGCCAAAGGCGATCTTCTTTGGCGAGCTAAGAGTAGGATAGAATTACAGTGGTGCCCCTGTAAGCGCTATATAGACCATTTAGGTGCCATTTGACCCTCACTGGCATAGAGGAAAGTACCTGGAAGCAGATGGCCTCAGAGAAAGGCAGTTGAGAGACTCAAAGAAAAGCCATTATTGACAAGCGCCATAAGAAGGAAAGAAAATTTAAATAGACCGCCAGCAGCTAAGGGCTTTGTCTGCTAAAATTCTTGATAATATGCAAGTCACAACTAGGTATGAGTAGTTATGTGAACCACTGCACTCAGCCTTAATCTTTGGAATCGAAGGCATTGCCAATATTATCATTATACAAAAATTATGTCAAATAGTTTGCAGTGATTACAAACAAAAATTAATCTCATTGTCATGACTTTCTTTCAAATCCTTTTAAATTGTTGAATATTAGGACCTAATGTTTTAGGTTTAATTGTAAATTAAGTTTATTTTTTTTTTAAACATTATTATTGATGAATTCACTACAAAAAGAAAAGCTAATTGGGAACCATGTGCCTCCTGCAGTCTGACAATATTAGAAATTTCAAGCTTTAAACTAAACAAAGCAAGGCGAAGGTCTCATCTAGTGACTACATCCAGTCAGTCTATTTCTTTGCTTATTCATTAAGTTTGTTGCACACTAAAACTAGATTAACCATGTACGTTGATGGAAAAGCTAAAACATAATTCTAATTTTAACCAAAGTTTGGGAATTTTACTGAAACATTGAGATGCAGCCACATCTTTTTCGTGCCTCCTATGTTAACATTCTTTTCACTGAAGACATAATTTTTAAAATCTTTTTTTCCCTGCAACTCAATTTGAACAGATGTTTAATAATTGTCATTTTAAAAAAATTATTTATTTACATCCTAAAAGCAAATCGTAATTTCTTCATAGAGCATTGTAGTGAGAATTGCAGATATCGGTGTCTTTAGGTAGTATTTCATTTGTTAACAAACAAGTTACGTGAGATTGTAAAACTCTTTAAAATAGATTTAATATCTCAATAAAAGAAAAAAAATGATATAACCAATGAAAGTCCATCTCTTTAGTAGCAGTCGAAGGTTGGTTTCATTCATATGCGTTAGATGCCAACCATAAAAAAAATACAAAAAATATTTGTCAGCCTGCTTAAAGTTTTCGCAAACCATTGAATTTTCCTGTTTCTCAAAAAAAAAATAATTTCAAAATTGTATTTAAGAGCTTAACAAAACGAGCAATAAAAAACTCCTTTCGAAATCCAACGAACAACAACAGCAACTAACTTCATCATTTTTTTTTACTTATTCACTAAAACTCTTTGCAATATTCCATTACATGTCAGCGAGTTTTCATACCACTTTGTCAATGTTTTTTGCTGAAGACCACTGATCTAGAATCTAGAGTCTCTAGACTGACTAGACCTACATTAGTAACATTACTCTAGGTACTAGTACTAGTAGTACTCTAGTTTAGACATATAGATCTAAATAGCTCAAATGTTCATATAATCAATAAGATCTAGATTCTAGATCTACATCTATATCTAGATTAGATATAGATCTAAATTCTAAGTGAAAATCGAAAATAGGTCATAGATCTATATGAGAAAATCTATGGTCATGGTAACGCCTATATCATTTTCTCAACATATTTCATAATACTAAAGAAAATTTCAAAATTTTGGTGAGTTATTCTAGATTCTATTTTGATATAAATTAAAAAGCAATTACCAAATCTAGACCTAGAATACTTTACAATTTTAATATGACAAAAAGCCTTGGTTACTTACCATTATGTTTGTTTCTGTTTATCTCGTTATTGGCCTTTTCCTAAAACGGACCGGAAATTGACCTACACACACAAAGGCACAGACCTAAATCTATAAACTAGACTCTATAGACTTTAGTTAGCACTGAGCTATAAAAAGAAGGCATGGACATTGCCAGGATTTTTTCGCGGTGGTGGTGGTTTGGGCGTGTAGTCAAATCCTCCCGCAAGGAGGGGGGATTTTGTGACTGATTTTTTGCTTTAATTTTATTTTAGATGAGATTTTAATGTTAAATCATCACTTGCCGCAGTGCAGCCAAAGGGGGTTTTGAGTTTAAAATCCCCCCGTCTATAAAACAAAAAAATAATGCAATGACAATAACCAAAGTCAATGAGCGTAGCCAAGGGAAATTTGAGTTTAAAACCCCTCCAAATATTTGTTAACGATAACAACCCCTATTCAATATAAGACCAAAACATACAACAGTCATCAGATTCTATGAGCGTAGCCAAGAGGGGTTATGAGTTAAAAAAACAAACAACCTCCAGTGGGTTTACGTTTAAGCCCCTTCAGAGAATTTTTGAGTCTAAACCCCCCGCCCGCCCAAGCCTGGTTTGAAGCTTATAACCACATTTTCAATATGAAAATAAAACAAACTATAGTCACAAAATTCTTTAGGCGTAGCCAAATGGAGATTTTTTTTTAGTTTATAACACAACAACAGATAGTTTTGACGTTACAACTTCCCGTTTAGATAAAAAAAAAATCTAAAGCAAACTACATTCACCGAATTCCATGAGCGTAGCCTAAGGGGTTATAAATTTCTACCAGCCGCTGGGCTCCATTAATAAAGTACAGTGAATAGCAGATTTGTTTTTTTGAACACACATTTTTTTAAATAGCAGGATATGCACTATAGATACATCAGAGAAAGTTGTTTTTTTAATACGATTTACGGTGAGGTTGGAATCTTAATTAATAGGTATAAATGTTTTTTAAAAATTATTTATTTTATTTTTTTCAAATGTTCTATAAATATACTTTATTTTGTGACACATTTTTCTGTTAATAATATTGTGAATTTGTGACATTCATGGATTATTGTGAGTGATGGATTGTTCATTTTTAGGGGTAAATGTGTTTGACCATTTTTTAAAAATGTTAAATAATTGTCTGCTGCTTCTGATTTTTAGCGGCCCCCATAAGGGGAAAAGACAATATTAGTTTTATGTGGCCTGTCTTTCCGTCCGTCTGTCCGTATGTCCCGTTTAGATCTCACAAACTAGAAGAGAAAATGAAAATCGGACATCATGATATTTTAGACCATTTAAAGTTCGGATGCAACGGCTACTTTTTTCTATTTCCGAAAGTGAACCATCTAATTTTTAAAATTATATATGCAAGCAGATTTTTCAAAAAATTACACCACTTTTCAAGGAAAAACTTCAGGGGAAGTAAGTCTTATTAAAAAGTTCACAAGCTTCTTCATTAATAAATCAAGCTTCATTCATAGATTCGCGCATTGGTACAAAAAAAAAAAAAAAAAAAAAAAAAAAAAGAATCTAAGATCACGATTGAAAAAGTATCAATGGATCATTATAAAATAGATTTTCCATTTATTAACTAACTCATGGAATAGAATACCGATCCAAATGTTGTTTTTAAAAAGAATTTTAATACGAACGTCGTTTCAATTGTAAGTGTAAAAAGAACAACTACTTTTTACCGCGCAGTTTTCACACATCCTCATTAGGCTATACATTTAACAACAATTTAGGCCTAAATTACAATAAATAGAGACCAGATCTACATAGATCTTTTTTTATCTTTTGATTTTTTTCTATATTTATAATACGAGTTCAAGTCTAGATATAGTGGATTCTATATCAAGATTCTATATCTAGATCTAGACTTAGATATAGTTTTTGCGACTCGGTACCCACTGCGGTATTACAGGGGTGCCATAGCATTATGTGAAGCCATGATGATAGTGTCTATATTGCTGGCAAGGGAGGGGTGTCTAAAATCCCTCCACTAACTCCAGGAGGAACTCTTTCTACGGTAAAATAAATGTCTTTCGAAAGAATGAAGTTACACCACATCGCACCTTGATACACAGCTGCGATCGCAGGTTGGGTATATGTGATCACCAGGCGCCGTTGCATTATCATCCTTCTTTCTGCTTCTGTAGTGTATGGCATCTGCAATCCGAGACCCTTCCTTTATGCTCTCTCTCCATGTAGATCTATCCATATCTATATATAGCGACTATGGATCATCTCATGGAAACGAGATGAAAGCCTGGTCATTAACTTTGATTGTAACGATGTCGTCCACACAGCAGTTTCCCCCCTTTTCATGCAGCTGATGTTTCTGAAGGGAAGAAAAGTGCAGATACAGTTTTGAATCGATTAGCGGCGTTGCAAGCTCTGCCAGTGTGCATCACTGTGTGCTGAAACTTCCTAAGGGTCGCTGATTTTTCCTCAAGATTGACTCCCGAAGCCTTTCTCGTGATTGGGTATAGATGCAAGGTAGCAGAGTTTTGAATTCAGAATTTTCTTTCTCGTAGGTGATCAAAACCAAGACGTCGTCTCGTACTCGCGAGGTGTCTTGACAGTACTACACACCGAACCGTCGTAATGGGTTTCACAGACCCACATCACTGAAACATTATGAATAGAGTCGTCAGAAGTGAACCGTGCTGTGGAGAACCGTCTTGACTTCCAGAAACCGACGGAACGTCGCTTGATCATTTTGGTTGATCACGTGCGGAGGATTCCAGCTCCCGTTACCTTATCATGGCGCCTCGTCCGCCCGAGGAAGCAGAAAGACTAAGAACGAGAGCAAACAGTGCCTTCAGTGGGCTACCACAGTTATGTTCTAACGAGTGTACTTGCACATGGTGGGGATGGAAGAAAGTCTTGCTAACTCGTGCGCATCTGTTGCACCTTTCCCCAAGGGGGTTCATGCGGGCGAGATGCCCCCCCCCCACCAGAAAGCAATGTGACATTATAAGAATATGGAAGTTGTCCCCTCGTTGGCTCGGCCTCCGGCTTTGCATGGGATGGGGGAAACTCATTGCATTGGCTCAAGGATGTAACCCATGAACAGACGGATGTGATTAAATGATCATTAGGTTGGGGGGGGGGGGGGCTTCAGACAGAAGGAATAAAATCCTTTCCATGGTCAAAGGTTTATAAAATGGATTTATCTCGAATCTTTTTGGACATCTCAATAAGTAGGCTACGTCTGACGTGATTGGCTCGAGTACTTTTCACTTAGATGTTTCTTGAATCTTCACCAGTCATCCCTGTGGACCGTCGCCACTCGTCACGGTTGGCCGCTCGTCTAGCGCTTGCCTGGGGCGATTTGTGTCGGCTGGCTACACAAACTACTACCCCTACCCGAACCACCACCGAATTTATAACAATATCTACATTTTATAGATAGATAGATAGATAGATAGATGGATAATTTATAGTATTTGATATTTAAGAAATGAATATTCTAAGTAACTTCAGTGCATTATCCTGCTATTCATTTAAAAATTGTAGGTCAGATATCAAAGCTGCTATTATCTTATCTTATCTTATTAACTAACTGAACTTTAATAATGGAGCCGAACGAGGGGTAGATTTTGCTTTAGTTTTTTATTGGAAAAGTGAAGGGGAGATTAACCACAAAATTCCTTTTGGCTGCGCTCATGGAATTTAGTGATTGTAGTTTGGAGAAAGCATTAGACCTCCACTACATGACTTACCACTAATGAAATAAAATTAAAAGAAAAAAAAATGGGCAACTAACTAGTGGTAATGAAGGCGATTTAATACGCATATCACTCGGCCTACATTGGCCGTGCATAGTGGGATTGTAAAAATAATAGCTCAATACTTCTTTATATAGTTGGCTGAAAATGTGTTCCACGTGTAAATAAACTTTCAGACACAAATACATTTTGAGACACAATAAACTTTACTATAGGTCTTAACACCAAAAAAAAAAAAAAAGTGACTTGATTGAGCTGTCACAAGTCCATTATCTACGGGGCTGAAAAATCCAGTTCACTAGATAAAGAGATTCGAGAAACATTTTTTATTTTCTTTCTCTTTCCTTTGCCTTCAACCTTCTGGAAGATAACAAGCAAAAAAATAAATACATAGGCCTACTTTAAAAAAAAATCTTATAGCAAGTGTGATTGTATCAATTAGTTTGGATCAGTCATGTTATTAACTTTGCGATAAATCTAGACTAACAATAATAAATCTGTGCGATTAAATTTTTTTTTACAAATTATTTTTAATGCTTTTAGCTTTCTCAATGCCCTTTGAGTTTTTCAGTTGGGAAAGAGGGGATGGGGAGAAAGAAGGGGCAATAGCTCTGAATTTTACTGTGATCGTTTTAAAATGCATTTAATAAAAAAAAAAGTATGAGTTGAATTCAAACTAGAGTGCTCAAGCATTCAAGTTAGTACACTAAACACTATGCCAGCGAAGTGCTTATGAAAATAGAAAATGTTATAGTTATCTATTGTTAGTTTCAAACATACAAGCCGCGAAATACTTCTTTACACAAATTATATAGGGGACTAATTCTTCTTATGTCACCTCATCTGTGAAGTACTATTTTTCTTGTCCTTGTTTGATACCAAACAAAATAATTAATTAACTAAATGTTTATTTGTTTTTAAATTGATTCTTGTTTGTCAGATAAAAGAAATAATTGTGCAAAATTTCAACTTAATCCGTGATTGTGTGGTAGAAATAACGTGTACAAACTTTTGACAGAGTGAGTTGTACAATTAGATACACTGTGACACAGTCAAATTGTTCAAACGTTAGTATATTTACAAATTTTTTCCCACAGGTTTTTTCTTTTCTGAACTAATAAGGTGAACAGGAGCTGTTTTTATGGGCTATTTTTTAAAAATTGGCTTTAAAAAAAAGTTTATGCACTTTTGATAGATTTATGAATTTTAAAAAATATTAAAATTCTGTGTAAGTTTGAAATTCTTATTTACTTGATTTGGATCTAATTCAGGGATGGGCAAATTACGGAACGTGGGTCACATGCGGCCCGCCTGAGTGTTTTATGCGGCCCTCGGAATCTACAGAAATCAGGTGTACCTACAGTATAAACTTATAAAAATGCAAATATATTTAAAAATAATTCAAATATCTATATAAATTATTAAAACTGTCTCATTATAACATGTTTCAAGTAAACAAAGACTATTCTGATAGGCTATACTTCAACACACTAAGAAACAATCTAATGCCCTTATTTATTTAATGCTATTCTGTGCTGAGTGTTGGATATACTTGGACCGAGATAACAAGTGTTACAACTGATGGAGCTTGATCTTAGTTATCCCAAACCATAAACTCCAAACAGGAAAGTTTGTACAAAGCTGCACAAGATATCTACATATTATGGGTATTATGATTACCTTAGTAATCAAACTTATCAGAGCTAGGGAGTCTTAACCACGGGCAGCTTCGAAAAGTTCTTGAAGATTTAAAAACAAAACATTCCGATGTATCCGCGTGCTTAGCATGGACAACGTAACGAGAAGAATATAAAATCTCAAGAAAGAAATGCTCATGTTCCTTGAAGGACTCTGAACTGTGACTTTATTACTAATATTTCTAATGAGTGGAAGACAGATTTCATGTTTTACTTGATTGTCATTACAATGGGTTGTTTTCACATGTGTTGTGCATGTACAACACTTTCAAACAAAGCTTTTCCATTTCTCCAGGCAAGCAAGTGAAAACATTTTCCTTTGCGAAATATGAAACTGTTTCAAGTGAAATGGTTGAAAAGTACTAGACTTCTTTGGAGTCCTTAAGCAAATTTTAAGACGTCAAGCACCAGTTTTTATTACCACCAGCTCACACTTTAGCGCAGAAACTGATTCAGCCCCAGAGGACGTAACTCAAAGCAGATTATGACTTGAGAAGTTCTAGTCAGTACTACTGCGTGTCACAGTCTCTGTTGACATTGCCTGTAAAATGTTCACCTTGGGTTAAGAGGGTGAAAAGACACGTGAAACTCCTGATATAGAAACAGGAAGTAGAATGACTAAATTGACTTTGAGTTCAGTTAATCAAGTGGTATCCTTTGGACAAGGCAGTCAACTGTATCTTTTGGTCCAGTACGGACAGTAGTGACTTAGAGAGTCAAGTAGTAATTTTGAGTTAAGAAGTATCTTTTGGGCAGTCGAAGCCAGTGGTCACTTGAGACATGTATTTCTAGTAGTTATTATTCTGTACTATTATTATTATTAAGTATTTGTTACCCGATGTTACTTGAAGTCTATTTTGGAGAATTTGACATGTTGGATATATTTGATACCGATGTTATGCGGATGTGGCTTTGTTTCTTATTGGATTGTGTAACCGACAAGGAGTGCAGTATTATTATTGTTATCAAATAAACTTTATATTTTGTCTGCTGAAACGGATTTAAGTCAATCTGTAGTATCTATGTTTGTCACGTGTCAAGTGTGACTCCAGGAAGCACGAACCCAGCATTCTACGGCATTCGCGACACATTAATAGTAACCAGTCTCAATAGTAATATTAAACTATACGTTCAGCACATAGAAGGTTTACACCGCGGGAGCTTTATGGATGCCAGGAGCTGTATTTACATACTTTAAAACAAACTTTGCCGCTAAACGTTAACATTATTTGGGTACACATCTGTGAAGAAATTGTCATTTTTTTGTGGAAACTAAAAAAATAAACGTAATCACATTGCGATGGTAACTAACTGTAATTTGATAACAGTTACTAGGATAACAACTAGTTATCTAGTTCCACAGTTCTGGAACATTATGCACGAGTTTAAACAGTTCAATAATTCACTTAAAGTACAACTGTGCTTCTGTGGTGAAATGTTGTGATGTAAAAAGACAATAGTAAGTATTTTTAAATAGTAAAATTGGTTTCAGAAATTGCTAATTCTTGTTGTAATCCCTCAATTGGGAACGTGACAAAAGGAAAAAAAGAATCTATAATACAGTATAAATATGAATTAAAAGACATTATACAAAGATAGGATATTTTTAAAGTTGCAAGTACGTGTATATATATATATTTATGGCCCCCACTCCCCCCCCCCCCCCAAAAAAAATATGCGGCCCTCGATACAAAAAGGTTTCCCACCCCTGATTTAATGCTTAACCAACAGAAACGGGATTAAGGGGATGCGAAAAAAATCGCTGAAATAACATATTTTGTACTTAGTTAAACTGTTAAGTTACCCAATCAATTCTATCACTCAATTACATGAACTTCAACCTTGACATACGATTCAATGAATGTCATAGCAAAGAAAAAAACATTTTAATGAATTTAGGACTTTCAAATTGCTCACGTTTAAATATCGACATAAAGAATACAAGAAAACAGATTCCATGCACAACGTTGCTTATACGACAATGCCTTGACAGCAAAGATTACGATTACTAAGAAAACTGTCCTCGTTTAATGTTAGCGAAAAGGCCTTGGCTATGTTTTGTCACGCTCATATCTGCAATATTTTAAGTTTCCATATCACTGCCTGATATGGCAATCTGAGCAATTAAAATAAGAATAAACTTTATAGAATCCTAAATGCTGCTGGTAAAATCATTGGCAAAAAACAAACCCCATTTGGGCAGTTGTTTGAGACAAACATTTATAAAAAAGCTAACAAGATCCTCGAAATAAAGAATCACCCTTTGTGTCAGGATTGTGTGATTTTACCATTACAAAAAGATACAAGACACCGATAGCAAAGACAAACAGACACAAACACTTTTGTTTCCCTAGCAATCAAATCATTAAATAAGAACAATCTGGTATAAACTTTGTCACATGTAAATTATGAGTGTGTCTGGTGTGAATGTACACTTTGGTTTCTTATAGTTATAATGTTTTTTGTTTGGTGTAATGCACAAATTGTAAGACAAATTTCCATACGGACATTAAAGATTATAATTATTAAAAAAGAGCCCTGACATCAAAATATCTTATTGGAGATTTTCACGAAGAATTAAAAAAATAAATAAGTCTCATTTTGGGTTTAGTTGTTGGTGTGTAAGCTCAGGTTTAAAGCAAAACAAAAAACAAAAAATCATAAAAACAGAATATGGAGAAATGTGTGGGTGATATAAGGTACATTTAAGAAAAACTTCAGAAGATGAAAAATTAAGACATAAAAAAAGAATTGGAAAGGATCTATATTCAAAGATCACTGTTACAAACTAAATAATGCAGAGCCACAAAGTTCAGAAATGTGATTTTACAGGCATTATCGGATCCGCTTTTACGTATCAACACCACTTATTGTCTGTACACTCTCTTGATTGTACCGGTATCTATAAATAGCATTGCTTCTTCAAATTAAACGTGAGGAAAAAAGTTTGAGTCATGACGTCATGAATAATGCTATTTTAAGAAATTGTTTTGAAAGCCGAAAACTTCTTTTGTAGGCTATTTACTTGGGATGTAGACCTGCGTTATGTTTTTTATGTCTAAAGTTGATTACCTACCTAGACTTTTCATTTCATACAATTTCTATTTCTTTATTCTCATCCCCATTTCGCCCAATACATTTCAAAGTCTTCAATTTGTTCCCGCCTTCTGCCACAGTTCAACTCAGACGAACTTCCTCTACACTCGCGTTAGATTAAAATAAACTGGAAACACGATCTTTGGAATTCATTTAATCTTGACAACTAATATCTACAGCAATGTTGGACCACCCAATCGAGGGGCAACTAGTGAGGACAAATATTGTCACCATTCGTTTTGGTTCCCATCTTCAGATGTTGGGCGTGTTGGTTACGTGTACACTTATGTAAATGAACGGCACATCCAGCTGATAGGGGGTGCGCTACAACAAAGACAGCTGCACCAGATAATAAATGAGTTGGTTGTTTACATGTTGCATACATAAATAATTATGACAAGAGACAACAATTCATTCTTCGCAGTTCCCTTGCTGTACGTTTGAGTCAATGGTGAGGGGGAGAACTCTGCTGGATATTTGAGTCTTGAATAAAGTTATCTTAGTGTCCTATCTGGCAAGAAAGTCAAGGTAAGGATTCCACGTGCATTTTCAAAACATCAGAGTATTTCTATCGTTGGTTTATATGACTGTATGCTCTCTCTTCCTTCTCTCTCTCTATCTCTCTATCTCTCTATCTATCTATCTATCTATCTATCTATCTATCTATCTATCTATCTGTCTATCTGTCTATCTATCTATCTGTCTATCTATCTAATCTATCTATCTATCTATCTATCTATCTATCTATCTATCTATATATATATATAGTCATATGCACACGTAATAAAAGTATGTTTGTTTGTATTTATGCATGTGTAGACTAAACTATATATATTATTATATGTTCTGACATTGATTTCATTTTTAAAACGTAGATAACATTTGTTTGTTTTGATTTCCTGATGTCTTCTACACATTCTCATAGCTGGCTAATATTTATAATGAATATTTCTATAGCTAGTTTTCTATTTATAGTGTTTTTAAAGCAAGTATTTTTTAGCTAGTATTTTTAGAGTTAGTCATTTTAAAACTAATAGTCTTATATTTAAAAGTTAAGTTCCCCTTTCAGATCTTGCGATCAATAAGGCAGATGAGGTAAAGGGCATCTGTTTCTGTGGCCCACGGTTAACGAAGGCGTCATGAGGCCAACCGCTTTTACTTTTCCCCAACTTATCTCGGGTACCCATTAGAGCTGGGTGGACTCAGAGGCGCCGAAAGATCCGGATATTAAAAATCCCAGTCTTCACCAACATTCTAGCCCGGGAATCCCGGTTCGGAGGCCAAGCGCTTTACCGCTCAGCCACCGCGTCTCATAGTCTTATATTTAGTTGTATTTTTTTTTTTTGGCTTTGCTACTTCCGAAACGAGGCATATGGTAATAGTTATTTTAAATATAATAAGACTATGTAAAAACAAGATACATTTTTGATTCCGATAAGTGATGTCTCTATTGTACCCAAACCCCAAACACTGCAAGATATCAACTTGCAAACTATTTTTTGTTTGTTTGGTTCAGCTTTTACCTTTTTGTTTCTCTTCTAGCCATCTGAAATTCCTTTCTTGAGAACTATACTGTTAGGTTTAAATAGCTATGAAATATTTTCATAAGGGACTATAAAGAAACTTATGATACTCACCTATTAAAAAAAAAATACAGGAATCTACAGACCAGTATTACTTACCAACACACACTCTTATAGTTTAATGAACTGATCACTCATTATGTCTCTCCACGGACTCATATCTTCTAGACTTAGTTTTGAAATGATCACACCACATATCCCGATGAGAGCCCTGTGCTCCAGTGAATTGAAAACAAAAGAATACAAGAAAAAGGTTACAAAAACTACTAGCTAACACGTATGTCAAATGTTTTACACGTTTCGGATGTTCCTTCAGAGTTGAAGATAGTTTACGTCCTAGTCCAAACCTCCCGCAGGACGACGGGGGTGGGAGCGGGCAGGGTTTGAACCCGGGACCATCGATAACGACCAGGCAACCATCCACGACCACTAAATAGAATATAAATAAGGTCTTGACCTGACCTTGACCAGCTAGATTACTAAAAGAAATTACCCACACTATATCATCAGTGTTAAATTTTTTTTCTACCGTACGTAAGTACTGGCCTTTGAACTACTCTCCATCTTCACTTCTGGAGCTCATACGTCTCCAAAACGCGATCTAACACATACATCTGCTTTTTATGCAGTAAAGGATAATGGCAAAGAATGCCATCAGGTACGTAAAATTATCTTGATAAATTCTATATCTGAAGCTCTGGTCGTGAGCCTCGGCGTTCTGAATTCGTCGAAGAAGTTCTTGTATGGTTGGGTAGAATATGTCATACTATGACAGGTTGGGGAAAGTGACGTGTGTTTGGTGCGTTTAATGTCTAGGGGATGATTATTTTTGAAACTATCACACACCAACCCGTCAGCATATAAATCGGGAGCAGGCACTCAACGAGACAAGCAATGAAAGATAGATTCAAAGTTAAAAATGAAGAATATTTATTTACATAAATATTTACATAGAAGAATAAAAAGGGGGAGGGTTTGCATCTATCTCTAAGCAATACTATGTTTAATCATCACTCTTGCACTTAATAAGAGAGTATGTCACTTTGTCTTCTGAACTTAGCTGGTTGTCCGGTTGATGTTGTAGCTGGCTGTGATCCTGGCTTGAGGTTCTGCAGCTGGAGGTGGCGCTCTAGCGGGTAGAGAGACGCCGGTGATACAGTTCTTGTGGAGTCTCAATCCAAAGTTCTTATATTTGTAGTGGGCACAGTAGGGCGGGTGGCCGGCTACCGTGGGCACAATGTTACTGCGGGCAGAGTGATCTGCCGTGGGCAGCGTAGTTAGCAAGATAAGCCCAGTGAGTTGCAGAGGGTTTGGCGTAGCTATGACGTCTCGCACATATCTGGGTCTCTAGGGACGTCGCACCTAATAAGTTGACAGGTGGGCTGTCGAATAGGCGGGCAAGTAGATCCGATAGAGCCAAGTAGTAGAGTTGAGTAGGTCCACGTAGGCAGTAGAAGATACACAACAGCAAATAGGCAGTTGACTAGGCAGACAATGCCAAATAAATAGGCAGACGAGTGCTCCGATAAATAGCAAATAGGCAGGAGTGCAGTGCTGAATAGCACTAAGTGCGAAGGCAGGTAAATAGGCAATAGGCAATGCCAAATAAATAGGCAGACACCTGAGGGAGGCTGCGGATAAATAAAGACAAGTTAGGACATGTCTCTCATGCATCTTATCGATGCCCTCGACTGAGGTGCATTCGTCAGATTGGTAAAGTTGCTTTTGAGTACAATGGGGAGATGATGACAAATGGGATATGGAAAACAGATGGCTGATAGTAGCAATATAAAAATGTACATAAAAGGGGAAATAATAATCTCAAATAGACAACACAAGTTGGAAGAGAAAAAAAAGGGGGGGGGGGGAATGGGCGGTGGTCAGCGACAATGACGGTTTGTTTACATACGACCGTCGGCCGAGAACAATGGAGGGCGCTTGAATGAAGAGGGTGTCCGTTCAAGGAGCGCAACTCTCGTTAGGGTAAAATGAGAAAAGGGGAGATATTTCATATATCTTTTCTAAGCGCAGTATTAGTGCGCTAGTAAGATTATCAAGGCGGTCTGCCGAGAATAAGGAAATAAAATAAGATGTACAAATATATACATGGTTGCATCAACGATCAATTGAGCAACGTAGCATAAATAGATTAATGCAATACATAAATATATACATATCCCATGTTTATGTTTTCTACTTACGACAGTGAGAAATACACAACGCACTAATTAATTATAAATGAAATAATAAAATACACATGCTAATATCCAGTGAGAAATATGCACAAAGTAATTAAGATGGAACTTGTGATTAAGTTCGGCTCACCACCAGGTATTCCTCTCAGAGTAAGAATAAATGAAGTAGTCCAGACTCGATTGACAGCGATACAGAAATAAGCGGGTCTGGTTGAGTTAATTTGCCTTATAAAGGCCGGGAGATATGGGCGGAAACAGGAAATGTCCTAGGCTAAGAATTATCTTACAGGTGGGTGAATTTGACTCGAGGTGGGAGTCGCACCTTGGAAAGGTCAATGGGCATGTTGGTCCGAGTGATCTCTTAGATCAAAGAGAGACGTGGGAGAAGGGGGGGGGGTGACTTGCATTCCACCCAAGGTGGTGTCAACTGCGCCCGTCAGACATCCGGCCGGTAAGATGAAAGAGACTGTGTTTATCTTTACCGGTCAAGGGAAGATAAGTGAAAAGCGTGAAAAGCCGCCAAGGTGGTGGACTCAGTCTAGTGCGACGAGGAAAAGGTGGGGCGGGTGAAGAAATTGGGGATAGGACGGGGAAATAACTAAAATAAAATAAATAAATAATAGTAAATAATGATTAATGCTGTGATAAATTTGAGTGAATCTGGCAGCAAGCTTTTGACTTGTCACACATACATCTCAACTATTCTCAACCAAGTATAAAAACTGACCGTTGCATAAAGTGTTTTCTCCCATTAAATGCGCTTTTTCAAGGTACTGAACTATTGCTAAAATTCTTGCTAAGACTGCGCGCGAATGATTTTTTTTCTTTTCTAGTTTGTTCTAGCATTTCGTTATCCATAGCGCTACTATTGGGCGCGGTGGCTGAGTAGTTAAGCGCTTGACTTTTGAGCCTGGAGTCCTGGGTTTAAATCTAGATGAAGACTGGTCTGAAAGGGGAACTTCTCAGAGTTTAATCCAATCACTCTGACACATAATTATAAGTATGGATGGCTGCCTGGTCGTGCGGTATGCGCGCTGGACTGTTATTCAGTCGTCTCAATGATCCCAAGTTCATATCCTGCCCGCTATCCCCCGTCGTCCTGTAGGAAATTTGGAGTAGGAAGTAGATTATCTTCAACTCCGAAGGAACATCCGAAACATTTTAAAAATATTTTACAATTTAATGCACAAAAACCTCGTGCTACTGAACTTTATTGCCAAGATGTTTCCAGTCGCAGCAACTTTCGTTTGCTCATTGGCCTCCGGTAGCTATCGTGTCAAACAACTTACTAGAATAAGAAAATATTGTCTGTAGTCTTTGGTATAAGAACAAAGTGTACAGTGGTACATTCACTTTCGCAGATCCGACTTTCTAATGACAAAAAAAATACATCCGCGGTTTTTTTGTACACACAAACACGAGTTTTCACACAGCCACCCGATGTATAGCTTATGCGCAGTAGCCTATTGGGGGGGGGGGGGGGTGAATACGTCATCGTCAAACTTTCTGGATGCTGATTGCCAGAATTTACTATATAGCACATCAACAGGTAAAATATGAGCTTGGTCACAGTACCAAACAAGAAATTCTTCTCACACACACTCTCATCCATTTGTTTCTATGGCGGACTAAAGTAACAGTTTACTGTATACATACCTATTCATTTTATACTGTAATACGACGTAACAGTACTGTATGACTTTTTTTTATCTACGAAATAAACGAATTGATTGGTTGATTCCGGTTACGTGTTGTTGTTTTTTTGTTATGCCAAGGTGAACTGTTGAACTGTGATAGCCACCTTAGAATCGACAGGTCATAAGAGGCTGTCTTTACCGAAACTAAAGATATTTAGAAACCAAAAATGTTATGGGGCTTACATCATGGTAATTGGTATTATTTATATAAATGACAGGAAAGACTCCCCAAATATTGAGCAACAAGTTCTAGTTTATGAGAACTAGTTTAGCAGAATTTACGTCTCTAATTAAATGCAGGAATAGATTAACACATAGATACGCTTAGGATGTAATTATCTTCTTTTTATAAGTAAAGTCTTAATGAGATAGACTCAACGCTCCTATTCAGACAACTTTAAAAGGAGATACCCTTACATTTTATTTGCGGCCTCTGCAGAGAAGAATCCCTATTTTTTGTGCTGTTTGTCTGTCTTTTTTGTCACGTTACAATATCAAAGCATGACAGAATGGTTGCCTGGTCGTGCGGTAAGCCCGCTGGACTTTCGTCTCGATGGTTCCGGGTTTATATCCTGTCTGCTACCCATCCCACGTCATTTTGAGGGAAGTTTTTATGAACCTGTATGAAATCTTATAAAATTAAATGCTTTAGTGAACATTTATTTATTTTGTATTGCTGTAAACCTGGTGGTGGCACAGATGGGGGTAGTGCTGTGTGTTTTTAGCCTACCCAAATCGCCACAGTCCAGCTCAGGACGAGCGGTCAACCGAGACCAGTGACAGTACACGCCAGTTCGGCAAGGACCAGTGTCGTAAATATTACGCACGCAAGTCACGGCGAAAGTGATCAACTGGAGTGGTCAAGAAGGTTCGAGTAGGCCAGTAGAGACACTATATAAGAGCTAGTGTGTTAGAAAAACTTCACTTCACGTTACCTCGCAATGTGACCAGTACGAGGCGAGAACCAGAACGGTGTGTGAAGTCAGGCGGAGCAAGACTAGGTTTTTGTAAAGACAGTGTTAATGTTGTTGCCAATTGTGATGTATTTGAAATTAAATTGACTGATACTTTGGAGCCCTGAGTTGTGAGGTTCTTTAAGTTCATTGTGTCGTGTGGTGCAGTTTGAAGAGAGCCTGCATAGTAGGAGAGACGTAACAGTATTGTAATTTACATCGTTCTCGAAATTAGTAGGCCTACCAAGGCTATTTATGGACCATCTCTAAAAGAGTACAACAATGTTGTTTTTTATGCATATTTTATGTAAACACGTCTATACCTGTTGTAAAAACAAGATGAGAAATAAGTTCATGTTACGCACTTTCTTGCCCCTAGGCTAGGGGTGGGCAACCTTTTTCCATCGAGGACCGCATAAAATATATATGTATATATATATATATATATATGTGTGTGAGTGTGTGTACAAATACGCCAGATAAACTGTGTATAATGTCTTTGAATTCACATTTACGTATTTGTTATATTTCCAATTGAGAAATAACAAGAGTTGGCAATTTCTGAAACTAATTTAAAGAATAATTTTTATAATTTTATCATTGTCCTTTTGTACTTAATGTGAAATATGTAACTGTTTACACTCGTTCATAATGTTCAGAAACTGTGGAACTAGCGTACTAGTTGTTATCCTGGTGACTGCTGTCCCGGGTTCGCTGTTCTGCCTCATCGTGGCACCCGGGTGGAAACGGCTATTTGAGGAGATAGCTAGGCAAAACGAATGGCAAAACATAACTCCCGTGGGGATGCCCATGGGTAGACGAGAGTCCACCCCTTGCACGGGCGGGAAGTCCTCACAAAAACTGTCACACATCCATGCGCCGTTCCTCAAAGGACCGTTCCATAAATGGCGGTTCCCCCACGGTTAGCTTGGTACAAAGAAGGAAGATGACGGAGGCTCCCAGTGCTCCTAGGCCTTCGGCCATGTGTCGGAGGCTGAAGACATTGGATACAGCAATGCTTTATATAGGCATTGACTAGGGTCGCTCTCAAACAGAACTGTGTTCCACAGGTTTGTTTTTCTTTTTTACTGTTACGGCTGGACGACCTAACAGGTTTTTTCTTTTCAAACTTTGAGCTCGAAGAGCCTTCGGCTCAGCTCAGAAGACAATCAAACGGTGACTGCTGTCAAATTACAGTCAGTCAGCCTTTTTCATTTTCAAGAACAAAACAATTGTTCACAGATGTATGTGGACCCAAGTAATGTAAAAATTTAGAAGCAAAGTTTTCAAAGTGTGGATATGCAACTTCTGGTACCCAAGAAACTCCTACGGAAAAAAAAATGATTGTCCTCTGGAGCTGAATCAGCTTCTTCGTTAAATGGTGAACTGAGATATTGAAAACTGGTTCCAGGTTCTTGATGTCTTTGAAATTGCTCAATGAAAAAATCAAAATAAGTTTTCTACTTTTCCAACTATTTCACTAGAAACGGTTTCACATTTCAGCAAAAGAAAATGATAAAAACTGTCTTCGCCTGGAGAAATGAAAAGATTTAACATGCACACACATATGATGTGTAAACACCTCTTTGCACTATTTGCAATGAAAAACATGATCTGCCTTTCACTCTTCTTTAGAGGTATTATTATAATAACATAGTCACAGTCAATGTTCTTCATGGAGCATAACATTTTCTTCCTTGAGCTTCCATATCCTCTCAATACCTTGCCCATTCCGAGGCAGTGGATACTACTGTGGTACTGAACATCGGAATGTTTTGTTACCAAATTTTAAAGTACTTCTCGGAACTGCCTGTGCTTAAGATCTCTAGCTATGATAAGTTTGATCACTGAAGTTACTAGGCCAATAATATGTTTCATATTCAATGCAGCTTTGTGAAAACTTTCCCGTTTAGAGTTAATGGTTAGGCTATTGTTCATTAATTTATTTTTTTTTAAAATCACTTGTTTTTCTAATTTAAAAGCACGGGCCCAATCAGTTGTTACACTCGCCCTCTTGTTCCAAGCCAACTCAACACTTTCAACACAGTTCTTCAAAGCATTGAATAAACACTGGTTTGAGTTTGTGTCTTGAACTGAGTGTTTCGAAATATTGCCAATAAGAGTAATCTTCGTTTATTTAAAGCTTTTTAGAATGACATATAGAGACAATCCTGCTTTAACCTTTCATCATAAGTGATAAGAATCAGAAGTTTCAGTTATTTCAGTACATATTTACAATTACTTATTTTTTATTTTTTTTTTGCATTATTCATATGTATAAACCGTGGGAACAATTGATTTCTGCTGTAGGTGGCCCGCGGGTCGTAATTTGCCCACCCCTGCCCTAGGTTATATATATATATATATAATGAAAATCTATTTCATACCTCTATTCAAACCAGAAATTCATTGCAAGAATCCGGAAACGACTCTCAGAAATGGCTCTAATGTTTTTCCTAGAGATTAACAGTTGATGTATATAGCTGAGAAAAGAATTACTAGCTCGTTGGCCACACTGGGAAAACTATGTTTGACCATTTCAATTTTTCAAAGTAAAAAAAGGAAATAACGCCTACAGAACTAGACCTAGAACTAACATCGGTTTTGAAAGGACGATCGCGTTCTTAAAGGACTTCTTACAGAGAATTTCCGAATGTAAGTTATTATTGATTCAAGAGTTTAATAAATAAATACATCAGGAAAAATTTTCGCATCGTCGTCTAGGTCTAGATCTAAAGGTCCCTTATTGGAATATTATAAAGGCGGGGTGGGGTTAGGGGAGTGAGGCGGGGGTATAAAATGTTCCATTGTTTTTTTTAATCTAACATTCATTCGTTATTAAGAGAAAAACAACCACTCTAAACTTTTTATAAAGTAGGTTTTGTCTTTTATAAAACTATTTTTATAAAAGTATTTTAAATGTTATACCTGTTACAATACCTCTATTCACCTTGAACCTTCTGGTTGGACAAAACCTTGACACGGATATAAAAAAAGGCTCTAACGATTTTCATAGAAATTTGACAGTAGCTGTTTATCATTTGGAAAAGAATTACTAACTTGTTGGCCACTGGGAACACTTTAGTTTGACCGTTATAGCTTTTCAAAATAAAAAAAAGAAATAACTGTATATTTGGCTGGCGAACAAGAAAATATTTTTCTTTAATAGATTGTGTCTTCCAGAATTTTCACATTCATTGAAGAGTTTAAATGTAATAAATTAATGTAATAGTCTCCTAGGTATAGATCTAAACAACTACCATTTTGGATATTACAAAGCCTAGTAGATATATAGATTCGCTTAACCAGGATTCTTTCTGGTGGGGAGGGGATACAAATGTTCCATTGTTTTTAATCTAACATGTATATGGAATTACGACAAAAAAAACAAAACAATCGCTCTATAAGTTTTATAAAGGAGTAAATGTCTTTTAAAATTTATTGTAATGTTTTTCTTGCTTAATACATAGACACGACAGGGACAACAGTTTCTTACAATGCTTCTATCAACTCTCCCTGTCATGTAAACGCTTGAACATTTTATTTCTCCCAAACCCATTTTCGGATCAAGTAGAAACCTTGCACAATAATTCATTGGCGAATACAATACATTAATTAATTAAAAAAAAAGAATTAGTCAATCAATTACTGGTAATTAATTATTTCGTTTGATAATGAAAAGGAAATTAATTCTTTATTATTCAGAGATATGGCTAAATATTTGGGGTTTGTCCCCTTAGAAAAAAATTTGATAATTGTACAAGTCTTATCCCACACCCATTCTCGTATCAAGTTGAAACTAAAACATGAATCAACTAAAAAAAAAACAACAACAATTTGTCAATTAATTATTGGTAATGAATTATTTTGCTTGGTATCGAAAATGGGAAATAACTTTTACATTATTGAGAGATATAGTTTTACATGTAGAGCTCTTCCCCTAGATAAGCTTTGTTTTTTTAAAGTACTTTTATATTTTCCTTGTAAATACGTAAACTACTGAATTATGTTATATTATATATATATTATTATATAGCAAGATTATAACATAACGTCAGTAGAAATAATGAAAATATTGAAATAATTTAAGTTCAATAATAAACTTACACAGATTTAACATGAAGTTTGAAACGTATGAATTAAACAGACTTTTTTTGGCCCCCAGTATAAGTTGTGTCTCCTTTCTTTATAGGCTCCCAAACATAGTCAGAAATAAAAAGTTGTTTAATTTTCTGGTACCGAAAAGAAAAATTAATTCTTCTGTATTCGGAGGTATGGCTGAATATTTGAGTTTTATCCCCTTAGATAATTACCGGAACGCGATGGTACAGCATAGGAATATGAAGTTTGTCCTCTGGTGGGCTCGGCCTCCAGCCTCGCATGGGATGGGGAATGGCCCAAGGGACACTGACCCATGAAAATATGGATGTGATTTAATGATCATCTAGTTTATGGGGGCCTCCAGAAGGGTCGGTAAAGAGCCAATCCTTCATCCTGGCCACGAGATACAAGCCTTTTTCCCGGGTCAAAGGTTCATAAAAGGGATTCAACTACAACCTTTATGGACACTTAGAAGAGGTACCGGAAACCAGTTAATTCAACATAGATTATCTACTCTTCTGTGTAGAAACTGGAAGCTTGCAGAAGACATTATAAAAAATTCTTGCCTTTGAATGTCACGAAACAAATGTCATTGATCTGTTGAAGTGACGCTCTAGAGCCCAGTGCACAATCAAGTCAAGCTAACAAAAAAAAAAGGTTACCATTTAACAATTACTTCAATAAAGCGATTTTGTCATTGGTCAGGAGGAGTGAATGTTTTGTTCACATTTGTCGTTAGTAAATTGAGGCAGGAATAAGATGAACCTGTCTGCCAAAAAATGCCACATATTTAAATGACCTTTTCCACATTGATGTGACCTTTACTTTACATGTAGGTGACTGTTGCCACACATGTAAGTGACCTTTGCCTCAAAATTTAATAAATTGCTTGGAAAATAAGAACAACGTTTTGGCACTGGTCTTGTACGTGTCTTCTAGATTGTTGTTTCCAATAGGACGAGGGACTTGTCACGTGTTCAAATCTTTCTTCCCCCACAATCATCCTCTCAATTCTTTTCCGTGCTATCATCGTTTTGTTTCTTTAGACACTGACCAAACAACAAATCTGTAACACAAGTCAAAGTGTAGTCCGTCTCAGGTAAACACAAAAATGATGAAGTATTTTTATAATAATGTAAAACAAAACTCGTCTAAACCTGAGCCACAACTTTTTTGGTATGGAAACAATGTGAATCTTTCAAGTCAACACTTGAATGTGTGTCAAGTAAATAAACATTCCTTTTTTAAGCGAGCAGCACACTGTGCTGTCTCACTGTAATCCTATTAGGTGTCTCTTTTATTTGTCATCATGACAAATAAGGGAGAGAACTAATTGTCAGGTAAACAAAAAAAAAGAGTTTAACAATAAGTTGTTCACTTCTGTGAAGTCATAAAAAAAAAACAGTGCGGGGACAAAAAGCTGCCAACATTGTTTTTTCGTTTACCTATAAATAGTTTTTTTTTGTTACAAAGCTATCAGCAATGGAGTCTTTGAATGGACTAACCCTAATGACAACCTTTCTAACAAAAAATGCTTAAAACGCATAGCTAAATCTACCCTATACTACTAACGTATTCACTATGGAATCTCTTACACCATCGTATGAATCCACTTAGAATACCTTACACATTTCTTCTTCTTCATCGTTCTCATTATGTTGGAGTGTTCATATGACTAGACCAATACATGAGATGAACTGCGCAGTGGTTTCCAAATCAGGGAGCTCTCCATATAGTTTTCTTTCTATTGGGGTGATTTGGGGGCAATGTCTTATACGGGCTTCTTGGTAAAGAGAGCAGTTTTGGAGGACGTGGTTGGCATTTTCTGGTGATACTCCACATGGGCAGATTTCACTGGTCCCAATTTTGAGCTTCCGGTACATGTGTTGTCGCATTCTGTTGTGTCCGATCCTGAGTCGAAAGATTAGAAATTGGTCTTGTCGGGATAGCTTATAGTAAGCGTCATCTTTCTTGTTATTTGGATGGGAGCTCGTCCATTTCTCATTTATTTTATCTACAATTAATCTCTTCATTTCTTCTGGATAGAGTGCAGAGCTAATTTGTGAGTTTGTTCTCCCACTATTGGCGAGTGTGTCCGCCTTCTCATTTCCTGCTAGTTGTATATGAGACACTGGCGGATCCAGGGGGGGCCAAACGCTTTTGGCGTCGGGGCTTTGCCCCGAACTCTATTGATAACTAATAAGCTGTAGATGTCAGGAGAATGCGTTTCTGCAGTGAGAAAAGCAAGAAAACGCTTTTGGCGTCGGGGCTTTGCCCCGAAACCCACTATGGAACCTTATAGCGCTGCCCCCAGTTGTTTTGTTTTTCGCCGAAGGTTGAGAAATGCTGCGCTTTTATATATATATATATATATATATATATATATATATATATATATATATATATATTTAAATATATATATATATATGCTGTACGCACGTTTATACATAGGGTTAAGGTTTACTGGGCGTTAGGGTTAGGGTTTGGAAAAAATTCCCCCCCCCCCCACTCCAAAGTTCTGGATCCGCTAGTCATATGAGCTGGTATCCATTGAATAACAGATTCCTTTTACCTTCTAGGTACTCACTGAGAACAGTTTTTGACAGAACCGCAAGCTTGGGCCCGCTATTCGCGAAAACCCGCAGGCTTTCTATCAAACCTTTGTATTTTATGTTCAGTATTTACCAAAAGGCCGCATTCTACATAACAAGCATTAACAAAAATAATGAATTTCGTATTTTTAAAGCAATATTTTTTACTTTTTTCTTAGTCTACTCATGGTCTACTTAGTCTTAATATGCCTTACGTCATTTCCACTTCCTTTTAGATTTGGTCTAAACAAGAAAACAAAACTAATTCTAATAGCATTAATAAGATAGATCTAGAGATTTATAGTCTTTTTCTTTTCTTTTTCGAGAGAGAGAAAGAGGGAGAGAAAGAAAAAAAGCGAGAGAGAGAGCAAGTAATGGTTCCTTGCAACACTGTAAAAAAATCTAATTATAATAGCAATAAAAAAAAAATTAAATCTAGATCAATTATCATTTCGCTCTATGCACCTGGTTGCATGCGGCCTCTGAACGAGACAGCTGGAGGTCACTCACAAAGGCTGCGGGATACACATTTGGGACCAAAAGAAAAATACGCTGCCTGAGGACAGACGCAGACGGCGAAAAGAATCTTAATTGACCACCGGCGGACAATGGTGGTGCTTCCCAATTTTTTTTGTTTAGCGCAATTTCATGCTTTTAGCTTTCTCAATACGCTATGATCCTATCACTTGTCTAAACCGGTTAAAAACTGGTAGGGAGAGAAAGAACGGTGTATCTGGGTGATCGCCTTTTAAATATATATATTTTTTTAATAAGGAACGACTTGAATTCGAACTTGTGGGCTAAAGCCTTCTCGGACTTCTCAATCTAACGAGGTAACCACTCTACTAGCGAAGAGAACATGGAAGATTGTTTCTATTTTATGTTTATGTTCACAAAGCCTCAGACGTTAATATATGACTAATTCAGCTTATTCCACCACTTCAGTCGAGTATAAATTCTTTCCCTTGTTTGCGATAACAAACAAAATAATTTTAAAAAATTGATTCTTGTGTTGTAGGGTAAAAGAAATAATTATGCAAAATTTCAGCTTGATTCGAGATTGGGTCTCGGAGAAAAAACCTGTACAAACTTTTAGCCAGACAGACAAAGTGAGTAGATATAAGATTTGTAAAAAAGGGGGCGTTCCGACCATAATATAACAATAAAAACCTGGAAACAAATCAACGGGGGTAGTCGGTGCGTACTGCTTATATGATTTATATGATCGTAACTTTTGGAATTCAAATGTTACGTTTTGTAAAGAGAAAATGTAGTTCTTCACCTAAAGAATCATTCCAGGCATGCACTATGACAACTGTAGGATCAGCTTGAACACACACTGGATTGCGGCACTGGTGTAGTAATAGTATTTATAAAGTTACACACCATCACAGTCACTTCTTCTAGCCAGCTGTTTGCTGCTGAGCTGTAAGCTCTTTTGCAGTCTGCCAAGGAAAACTAGCTTGATGTTTTTTCTTTTCAGTTGTTTAACTCAGCAATACAGAGTGTTGGTAATGTTGGGCTGTAGTGCTACTAGGGTCTGCCATACAGAGTGTTGGTTATGTTGGGCTGTAGTGCTACTAGGATCTGCCATAGAGAGTGTTAGTTATGTTAGGCTGTAGTGCTAGTAGGGTTTGCCTAAGGTAGATTTAAATGGGATATTCGGCTAGGACATGATTTACAGTTAATGGGACACGTCAGCCTTTATAATGCAACTCCTCTAGGAGAAGGAAAACTCTGACTACAAGCCTCCACATTGTGACGATATTCCCCCGTGTGGGTATCGTGGTCTTGGAAATGACCAAAGATAAAATAACCTCACTTCTTTTCCCACTTGACTTTCGTTAAAGGTGAATAATACTGGGCAGTCCTCTCCCTAGGTGCTATTTGACGGAGGTCTCGATAGCACTACTCCAGACAGAGGTATATGTTTTACTAATTCTCTATTATAGGACGTAAACTCATCATGAGGATTTTTGGAACTGGTGAATGTGAAAGCGCGAAGAGGTCTGGATAGAGGATGTGACGAGTGCACAGGCACACCCAATGCACAGTTGACTTTAAAATTGTTACTGCAGATAATTTCGTTTGGAGAGTTTTGTGTGTGGCAGAGAATGGACCACACATTGTCCCATGGACAGTCCAGTCACAGGACCATCGGCTAACCACACGCTGTCCCATGGACAGTCCAGTGACAGCATCAGCGGCTAACCACACGTTGTCCCATGGACAGTCCAGTCACATCATCAGCGGCTAATCACACGTTGTCCCATGGACAGTCCAGTCACAGATAGACGCAGTTGTTTTTTTACTTCACAATTGGAGCAACTTTTCAAGTCCGAAAACTTCCTTAAAATGCGGGTATTATATAAAAAGTTTGAGGAAACTCCCAGCCTAAACTAAAGGCGTAACATTTACACCAGGGATTATTTCCAGACTTTGAAGTAGACAATTGCCAATCTTTGCCAACTAAATTGTAGAAAAACTAAACGTCACGTTTTGAGGAAGTCATTAATACCCGTTGTATATTTTGAGCACATTGAAGACAAAAGAAAATCTTATATCCAAAGTTAGTTTCGAGATAATACCTTGTGTAAAACAAAAAGCTTGATCTTAGTTAGTTATGTCTATAAACTGACGTAAGCTAATTATGTCTATAAATTGACATAAGCTAATTATGTCTATAAATTGAGTAAGCTAATTATGTCTATAAACTGACGTAAGCTAATTATGTCTATAAATTGGCATAAGCTAATTATGTCTATAAATTGAGTAAGCTAATTATGTCTATAAACTGACGTAAGCTAATTATGTCTATAAATTGGCATAAGCTAATTATGTCTATAAATTGAGTAAGCTAATTATATCTATAAACTGACGTAAGCTAATTTTGTCTATAAACTCTTCAAGTATGAAGTAATCATATCTAAAGACTAAAGGAGGTTTTAAGACTTAGTAAATGCATGAATCATGTCAACCAATTTCTATTTCAGTGTATCATGATTCGTTTCCTTCTTGTGATTTGTTTACTGGGCTGGACACATCCGGCCAAAACATCAGTCGCAAGTAACACAGCAGCATCGAAACATCATGGGACAAGCAAAGACATCAAAGATATTAAATTGTGCAGAATTTTTAAATGTCTTTTTGTAGAGATGGTAAGTTATCTATCTATCTATCTATCTATCTATCTATCTATCTATCTATCTATCTATCTATCTATCTATCTATCTATCTATCTATCTATCTATCTATCTATCTATCTATCTATCTATTGTTATAACTATGCCATGCGCATCGCCATCTAAGCTAGAAGGTGCACACTGTGATAAACTAGACTGAGAAGGATGTCAACATTAGGAAGAGAAGAGAGAACGATTTCCGCCCAAGTTGAGAGCCGAAGTGAAAAGACTGTGCCTAAGAAAGATGATGTTTTTATGAACTTGTGATGTCGTGTAAATAAAGATATATGTGCCTCGTTGAGTTACCTCACTGCAGTTATTACACTATCTATCCATCCATCCATCCATCTATCTATCTATCTATCTATCTATCTATCTATTTATCTATCTATCTATCTATCTATCTATCTATCTATCCATCCATCCATCCATCTATCTATCTATAGATATATCTATGTATATATATATATATCTGTCTGTCTGTCTGTCTGCCTGTCTAAACATTGACCTACTTACACAACTAACATATTTTCAACTAAAATTCCGTTACCGCTTCTATTGTAAAACTCTCCCAGGGTTGTGCAGACACACCACTTAAAAGTGACGACACTTTATGTCGGGTTAACTTGTATGAAAATCTCAAAAAGGATAAAGCGTGTCCATGGAAACGTAAGTTCAAACAAACTGTATTTATTGATATTTTAAAATAAGGATGATGCAATGGAAGGAATAACTTAATCATTAGTTCACTTTTTTATGTCTTGCGTTGTCATAAACCTGCAGTGTAGATTGTCATAACCTGCATTGCAGATTGTCATAACCTGCAGTGCAGATTGTCATAACCTGCAGTGCAGATTGTCATAACCTGCAGTGCAGATTGTCATGACCTGCAGTGCAGATTGTCATGACCTGCAGTGCAGATTGTCATAACCTGCAGTGCAGATTTTCATAACCTGCAGTGTAGATTGTCATAGCCTGCAGTGTAGATTGTCATAACCTGCAGTGTAGATTGTCATCAACTAGCAATAACTAAATTCTGAAATAATGTATATAATAGTCTTAATGAGCTTTTAAAGTGTGGACGTCAAGTATTAGTTTATATCAACGAGATCGTCAATTGTCACTCGAGCTAGCGAGCGGCCTTTTTTTTTTTGTGCATCAATTTATCATAACAGACCAAACTTTAACTTAATTAATAACATTTCCCTAAACCTGACACTACATTCTAAATAGCAGTTCAAAAATATTTAAGGTCTAATGCTAATCTTAACCCTAAAGCACAAATAGCCTTTGAAACTTTCCATTGATTGAAAGAATACAAAGTCAGAAAAGGGTAAAGAAAGTTGAAGGTAAACTTTTGTAAGTTTTGAACAGTTCAACATATTCTCTAATTGTTGTGAAGTATGTCATTTTTAGCGGCCCCCGAAAGGGGAAAAGACACTATTAGTTTCGTCTGGAATGTCTGTCTGTCCGTCCGTCCGTCCCGTTTAGATATCTTAACTAAAGGAAAATTTTTATTTATTTTTTTAGAGAAAGTTTTCTTCTTGAGAAATAAGAGATTGACCCTTAACAAAAAATTAGATCAATTATATTCATTATAAGACATTAGTTAGGCCAGGTTCACATCTAACTTCACATTCACCTGTCCTTTGGTCTGCTGGACCGCTGGGGCACCACACAAGATCTGTCAACCTTCTTTCTCCATTCTTTTCTGTCATTTGTGTTTGATTACATTTCGTTCTGAAAAAATTGAAACCTGCCTTTTTATCTGCCTGGATGGACCACTTCGGGGGCCGATTTTGAGTTTGTGTTTCCACACAAACTGTATTTGTAACCTTGTTATCGGATATGTTGAGGGCAAGCTGCTGGTCCCTCAGGGAGTAAAGATAAAAGTATAATGATGTCATATGAATGTTATATCTGTAATCTGTTATATTTCTTTAAATAAAACAAGTATATTATTAAAAAAATACTTTTATCTATAGGATTAACTCCCCATTTACAACCATATAGCTCAATAATGTAAGATTTATTTCCCCTTTACGTTATAAAAATATTATTTACCATCATTTTATTAACTTTTTGGTTAATTATTTGATTGATTCATGTTGTCTTCGGATGGGAAATGGGAGAAATAACATGTTGAAAATTTGTATCAGACAGACAGACAGAGTTACTTTGTATAATCTTCGTAATAAAATTAAACACTTAATTAAAAAATGATCCTAACACTAGCATGCTGTATCGCGGTCAATACGAGACCAGCACGAGATATCAACACGAGATCATTGTTGTTACTAGTTCTAGTAGCTAATCTAACAATATAAGACATTTTACTTTGCATATTATTTACTACTAGTCGAACCATGGGCTAGCATACGCTGCTATTTTGCAGGGCCGGCCTTAGGCCACTGCAACCTATGCGACCGCAGTGGGCCCCCCACTTTCATAGGTCCCACGCTAATCCTAGGTGTAAATTATTAAATTAAACTTTTTATAAACTCTAAATTTTCAATTATTATCCGTATCTCTATCCAAACTAGGCGCCGCGCGATCAGTTTCGCATAGGGCGCCGCAATGGTTATGTCCGGCCCTGCTATTTAGTAATGAATGAATACATAGAAGATATTCCCCCCCCCCCTTTTTTTTTACGCCGCAAAAGTTATTTGGGGTAACTCTAGTGCAACTTGCAGAAATAATAGAGTTATCTTTCCATGACATATGGTGGTGTCAGGCATGGTTGAGCCATGAAGAGAATTATATATAGAGATATAATATGATAATAATATTGATGATATGATAATATATATATATATTTACTTTTTGTAACAGGGCTTCAATGAAAATGAAAGAATTCCGCATTTTTTTTCATTTGGTTACAATTAAACTTTTTGAAAAATATATCTTATAATGTAAAGCTAGTAGAAATGAAAGATTGTATCTCGCAAGTTTTTAAAAAAATTAAATTAAAACGAAATCTCCCAACTTGTAAATTATTTTTCTAGTAAAATATATCATGTGTATCTTCAGCTTGCCAAGGTTATGACCAACCAGAAAATCACTACTGCATTGCCAAAAATTCGTCTTGTCCTGAACTTGAGGTGCCTTATGGACTTTGTGGTCAAAATATGCACTGCTGCTCATCTCTTCTTTCCATCCCGGAAACTCTACCACTGGTTCCGCATGTTACAGACAGCTATGAGCCACGCAGACCAGCCACCACCACAGCAAGGCCACAGGTTGTAAGGCCCTCAGTATCTCCCCAGATAATGCCGCCTGTGGCAGCTCATGGAAGCGTGGCCTTGGATTCTCCTAAATGTTTGATTCCAGATTTTCCAAACAGAAGATGTATCAAAGGCGGCTTTTGTTCCTTTGACCCTGCGGTGAAGGTTCTTCCCCACCACGCGTGTCCTGACCGTGAGGATCTGTGCTGTGAGACTTTGCTCTAAACCTGGAGAATTTAGCATTTGTTCAGACCAGTGATAACATCAATGTCAAAAGTTCTGTACAGGCCATAATGTGGATTTTGTTGACCGTAAATATAACATTATATATGGCCATAGAAACAGATACCAAATAAAAAGTGGTTTTGTTACATTGTAGTTATGTCATCGTGGCTATACTTTTGACATTAAAGTTTTGATAAAAGTGCACATTTTCAATGAAAACTCAGAGTCTGATACTTTGGAGACTATTGCTCTAGTTTTTGTTTCTTAGTCTACTCTTTATCATTACTCTTTATCTTTATCAAGCCTTTTATTTATTTGACGAAAACTAAAGTAGTAAATCATTTATTCGATGGACCCCATTTAAAAACAAAACCCCAAACTGTTTTGAGCTATCTACGCTCTAGATCGCACTTGCATTTGTTCTTTTGGTGTAACTTCCAGACAACACCGTTTCTTTTTTATTACTAATTAAAAGTTTTACACGATACATCTTTAAACCAAATATTATTTGTATAATTGTAAAAATCATTTTGTTACTTTGTTAAAAAATGTTAAAGACTGACAGAAACACGCAACACACACATACATGAAACAGATTCTTTGATACACAGACATCTTTTTAACAAACACATAAACACTTATTTAACACATTTGTTGGCCCTACACATACATGTAGTTGTCAATATGCAGCCTATTTAACACCATCTGTAGATAAGCACATTCTAGACATAAACATTCACAAACACACATCCACAAACATGGAGCTCAATCTATTGAACACAGACAGACAGGCACGAAACACGTATCAACATAAACACACACACACACAGCTATTTATTAATTAAATATTTATTCAATAACACATACACCACAAAAATGTATCTCTCAAATACAAACAAAAACACAAAATAAAATTAATAATTTGTAGGTTACCATTGTATCAGTCAATACTTACCAAATAATACTAATGGCTATATCTTCGTATCCGAAGATTTAGGATGAGTGCAGTTTTTCGAATGGCTAAGCAAACTTAGTTAACACATGAATAGACTAACACCTATTTAATTCACACATACACACCTACATACATTTACGCGCACGTGCACAAACTAAAATTTAAAAACGAAATTGCTTCTGTTGTACGGTTCTTTTTGTCACGTCTTAATGAGACCACTGCTTTGTCTATGTCACGTACTATTTTGTCGCATCTTGACGTGACACTGCTTTGTCTATAAATTGTGACATTGTGCAGTATTTTATTCTATTTCACATCTAGATGTCACACTTTTATTTCATTTTTAGCGGCCCCCGTAAGGGGAAAAGCCGCTATTAGGTTTGTACAAAATGTCCGTCTGTCCGTCTGTCAAACTCAGATCTCGAAAACTAGAGAGAAATGAAAAATATTTTTTCACCATGAGATGCTGCTTGAAAAGTTTAGGTGCAACGGTTACTTTTGGTTTTCTAAAAGCAAACCGTTTAATTTATAAAATTAATTATGCAAGCAATTTGTTCATAAAAATACACCAATTCTAAAACAATTACGTAAATGTAAGGGAGGCAATGTTAGCAAAGAGCAATAATATATATATACATTATCAGTATCACAAAGTTAGATATACTCATAAGGTGTATTCGAGTTGTTCACAACAAATATAAATATTAGTTAAAGGTGTTTTTTCTGGTCAACAAGCTGCTAAAATAAAATTAAAAGGTAACATTTATGTTTGTTTATAAAGGCTAAGAATGCACTTTGTATGTAGATATCACGCACATTTTTTAAAATGGACTTTTTATGCAGCGACTTTTGTGCAGTAGCGTGACAAGCATCTGCAAGACATGGTACTATCAGTTCCTTCAAAATTTTAAGTATAATCAGATTTTATTTATTTTTGTTTAATGCCCCCATCAGAATAAAAGAGGCTTATTTGTGTGCGTTTTGTCGGTCGGTCGGTCTGTCCGTCACGTTTAAATAAAAAAAACAATAACTCTATAAGCTATTGAAAATCTGATTTACCCTTTAATGTTTCTCCCGTAACATGTCAATAGTTTTAAGTTTCTATAATTGATTGTTCCGGATGTTTTTGGGCAAAACATATCAATGCCAACGAATGTTTGTTTTGCTCTTCTAACCTATATTACATTTAATTTCCATGCTTAAACGTTGCAAAAACACATTATCAATAATATGTTGTTCCGTTTTTTTTAATGTAACTAGCATATAAACGCTAAATCAAAATCTCTATACTGATTGACTTTAAAAATGTTCCGGATATTGTTTTATAAAAAAATGAATTATGTCAAATGATTGTTTGAAATCGCATAATTTACTAATATTTCACTTATATTCTTTGACAAATAAGTTACTATAGTTTAATTATCGATATAAATAAGTTCCGTATTTTCATCTTTAAACAAATTTTAAAAATGTCGACAATAGGTTGTTCAGGATTTTAAAAAAAGAAAGTAATTTACTAGAAACGATTACTAAAAATTACATTTAAGACTTATTTTAAATTTAATTTTCTTGCTGAAGCATGACAAAAGTTTTTTTAATCAATAAAGAATGTTCCGGATTTTGTTTTGAAAAGAAAACGACCTACATTACTTACATTTTCTTACAAATCGTCGCTAAAAATTTCCGAATTTTATATGAAAAATCTACTAACGCCAAATAACTGTTTGAAATCCCCCTTCTAATTAATAAAACAAATAATCTTCGCATTTAAGAAAAAATGTTCCGGATTTTTTATGAAAAATATTTTAACTCTATTGTTATGTAAAATCTCACTTCTCTCTTACAGTATATTTCATTTTCTAGCTAAAAGGTTATAAAATGTAATTATCGTTAATATTATGTTCCGATTTTTAAGGAAAACAACTTTCAAACACCAAAGTATGGTATGAAAATCTCGCCACAAGGCTTTGGTACATCTAATTTTTATACAAGACCACCCCAAAAACTTAATTAACAGTCTAACATTTATCTGGAATTCTCTTTTTTTCTTACTATTTATAGAAACATCCGGAACAATCTAGTATATGTACTTAAATCTAATGCGTTCATACTTAAAACTATTGCGATGTTTCGAAACGAAAATTAATGCTTAATTAAATTTTCAATAATTTTTAGTTGTTTTTTTTTTATATTAACATGACGGACAGAAAGACAAAATGCAAAAAAAATGCGGCTTTAATCCTCTTTAAATTAATTCTATTAGAACTCCGTGCACCAATGTCGTTAAATATCTCGTGTTAATAAAGACATTTTTTGTTACTTTTTAAGTCTAACTAGGCCGTGTGACGTAGTGGATTTTTTTTCCTTTGACGTCATGTGGAATTAATTCTTTAAATGAAATGCTAAAAGAACTCTCTCGGTGCACCAATGTCTATGAACACTCGATAACTGGCTTCTATAGATGAAGGCATTTTTTGTCTAACTAGGCCGTGTGACGTAGTGTTTTTTTCCTTTGACGTCATATGGAATAATTTCTTTAAATGAAATGCTAAATCAACTCGGTATAGTAATGTTTATAAAACCTCGTAATCTGACTCGTATTTTAAAAAGACATAAAAGCTAAATTAAGATCTTATCTAGATTTTTAAAACTAGATATATATTTTTTTATTCTAATTAAAATCATCCTAGGTCTAGTTTAAAATGATATAGACTAGATCAAAATTTAGAATTTCAATTTCTAGAATTAAAGTTTAGATTTTGATTTCCAAACGTCTAGATCAGGCATGTCAAACACGGCGTTCGGGGGCCGCATGCGGCCCGGGACCACTTTGCGTGAGGCCCGCTTAGCCACCTAAAAATTATCAAAATAATGTTAAACTGTTACGCTGGAAAATAAGAGAGGACAAGCTACTTGAATCGAAAAATAGTATTTGTTAAACTGAACAACGAGAGTGAGTCTGCAGTGAAAGCAATTTAAGCTACATTTTGTCAAATAGCAATCATTTAGTGAATGTGATATTATGAAGGAGTGTGTCGTTAAAGCCGAAGTATTTTGCCTAGAAAAGGTGAAAGCATTTAGGAAATAGCGTTTACTAGGAACACTGTGGCAGATAGAATAAATTAGAATAAATGACATGTCAGTCAGATTGCGAGAACAATTAAAGATTTTCTGTTATTTTCATTGGCTCTCCATGAGTCAACTGATGTAATGTGTGTAGCATAGTTGGCTATATTCATAAGGGCCTGTGACAGGAATTTTGAGATTCATGAGGAGCTACTTGAGCTCTGTTCTATGCATAACACCACAACAAGCGAGGATGTTTTTGAGAAATTAGAGGAGGTGATATTGCTGTAGGCTACAATTTATCTTTGGTAATGCTAGCTAGTCTAAAAACGGATGGCGCACCAGCCATGAAATGAAATGGTTTTGATGCTAAGTTACTTGCAAAAAATAAGAAAGACTGATGCTACGTTTAAATTTCTTCATTTTCAGTGCATCATTCACCAAGAAACATTCTGCGCAAAGCAATTTAAAGTTCCAACATGTCATAAGACCGGTTTCAGTCGCTCTCAATTTTATTCGTGCCAGTAGTTTAAATCATCGCCAATTTTCAATATTTCTGTATGACATTGGACACGAATTTGATTGTGTTCCCTACTACACAGAAGTCCGCTGGCTCTCATGTCATAAAGTATTGAAGATATTTTTTTGCACTGCGTGAGGAAATTGTATTGTTTCTGAACATGAAAGGTGAACCCGTTGAACATTTCAAAACTGACTAATGGGTTCGGGATTTGGCATTGTCAGTTGATCCCACTAGTCACCTGCTAGACTTGAATTTGAAACTTCAAAGTAAAGACAAAATTGTCACAACTTCATGTAATCATGTGAAGTGCTTACAAGCAAAATTACGACTGTGGATAAACCAAATAGGAAGAGAAAATCTTGTTGTCTTCTGAACGTGTCTGGAACTAAAAAGATCAAATACGGCTACAGCATTTGGTAAATATGTCCTACACCTGGAATCGTTAGTAGATGCTTTCAATGACAGTTTTCGTGACTTCGTTCCGTTCGATGTATGTATCCTCATTCTCATTTGATTCTAAAATTGCTGCTGGTAATGTGCAACTTGAGCTGATAGAATAGCATTCAGATTTTTTGTTGAAATCGAAGTATATAGAATTGGCTGTGCCAAAATTTTAGTTATTTACCCTGAATGGTACGTAGAATTGCGGAAATTTGCAGCCAGAAATCTTGCTGTTTGCACTTATCTCTGTGAGCAGTTCTATTCCATAATGAAAACTACAAAAGAACCTCACCGTTCGAGATTATCTCATCAATATTTGTCATCAGTAATGAAAGTGTCAGTGGAAAACAAACTTCAACATGACATTAATAAGCTTGTATCCTATAAAAGATTTTAAGCATCAGAACAAAGAAAATAATGCGTAATCCTATTAATTTTTAATTCCCAAATCGTACTACAAATTTAGCTAAATAAGGGGCAGGTATGCCATTAATTATTGTATTCTATTGTATTGTTTCTAATTTACATAAAACTGAGAGGCTGTTTTGCAACTGATTTTTGGCTGCGGCCCCTCAGGTCATACTAAGTTTTTATGCGGCCCACACACCTTAATGAGTTTGACATGCCTGTAGATCAATATTGCAATGTTATAGCCTAATATACTAAAACTAATCTAATATTTTTATTAGTTTTTAACCAGTTAGTTATTAAGTTAACAGCAATGCCTGGTCGTGCGGTTAGCGTGCTGGACTGATTATCTCGACGGTCCCGGGTTCATGCCCAGCTCGCTGCCATCCCCCGTCGTCCAGCGGGAGGTTTGGACAAGGAAGTTAATTATCTTTAATTTTGAAAAAACATCCGAAACATGTAAGACAGAAAAAAAATTTACAACGGCAAATAAATATTTGAAACATTATTACTTTTGACAATCAAAATAAAATCACGTCTTGAATATTCCTTTCGAATAGGCGGATCCGAAGGGGGCCGCCTCTGAGTTTGTGTGATAACACAAACTCTCTTTGTAATCTTGTTTTTATTTTATTTCACGTCTTGGATGTCATTTACTGTTGACTTTTACAAGAAAATGTACGGTACTTTAGTCTGTACCACGTCTAGCAGTGACTATGTGCAGTACTTTAGTGCATGTCACGTCTAGCTGTGAAAGTGTGCAGTACTTAAGTGCATGTCATGTCTAGCAGTGACAATGTATAATACTTTTATTGAAAAATCTATTTGTTATGTTTTTCAATGTGGAGTTTTTCTTGCATTACTATTTGTTGAAATTTGTTGTCAAAAATATTAATTAATAATTACTTAATTAGTTAAAGTTATAATTGTATAAGTGCTTATTATCAGTGTTAACTCGTCAAACAGATAGACAAGAAAAAATATTTTAAATATTGAATTTCATTTTGAAAGTAACTACACTTGTGTGTGTCTCTCTAAAGTTTCTTGTTTTCACTTTTGCCTTTTTGTTTTTTTTTTTTATATTTAACGAAAACTCAATAATCAGTAACGTTTAACAAGGTAACGAAATGATTGATTAGTTTAACAATTACATAAATACTTGATCGAAACTTTTAACTGCGATCGATCAATGTAGAATTCAACTCCAGTAAATCCATTGTTTACAGCAGCTTGGTAAGAAGTGTCCACTTAGTCCACGCGGCTGACTGATGATCGAAACATCAGCTTAGTTTCACGACAGCTGAACAAACATTTTTCTCTTCAACTTGCTATAAGTTAGTAGCTGATCTGGACAGGTCATTCTTAGACAGGTCAATCGGGTTACATTTCAAGAGAGTCTATTTATTTTCCGCATTCACCGAAGGATACATATATACACATTTCAAACAAAATATACGCAAAAACATTTCACTGTAGAGAAGATTGGTCTCTATACAAAAGTCAAACTTTATGTGTACAACTATTTCTATTGGAAGTCATGGCTGTCTTATGAATTTCTCCTCTCTTTAGCAGTCGAGTCTAACGAATTGATAATGGGACACCTATCATGGGTGGTAAGTATTTGATCTATATTATTAGTGTTATGGAGTATGTGTACGTACTTCTGTTTTAACCATGAGTAAAAACACGACAGATATTCTGTTCTGTAATAGCTCTCAAAATCCAAACCTGTGGTTTTAGTTCAGTGTGCCTGTCCACTGCTGATTCTCGGCAGCACTATCTCAATACCAAGTTTGTTTGCCAGCATATAGAGTAAAGAATTGATAGCCTATAATAAAGCCTACATGTTGGCCAATGGGCCATCAACACAGTTACTCTAAGCCAGCCAATTACAATAATAACTTATCCTTACAACTTTAGCTGAAGCACAATTTGTTCAGTTGCTAGTTAACAGATTTGAAGTTGCAAACAAAAAAAAAACATTTAAAAATAATTTTAACAAAATGTAATACAAAGTGTAATTGTACCAATTAGTTTAGATCAGCCATGTCATTACATTAGTAATAGATCTAGACCAACATCAATAGAAATGTGCGTATAGAAGTATTTTTACAAATTGTTTAAGGCGCTATTTCATGCTTTTGGCTTTCTCAATATGCTATGATCCTATCACTTATCTGGACCAGTTGGGAAATTGAGGGGGGGGGGGGAGTAAGAAAGAAAGGGATATCACTTTTGTTACCTTGGCTCCATCATATCCAACAACACTCTACTGGATAAAGACATAAACAACAGGATAGCCAAGGCAATGGCCACCATGTCACGGCTGCAGAAAAGAGTCTGGGACAACATATTGCTGACTAACAGTACTAAAGCCCTAGTCTACCGGACCTGTGTGTTGAGCACCTTGCTGTACGGAAGTGAAACATGGTCAACCTACTCATGGCAGGAAAAAAAGCTGAATGTTTTCCACCTCCGATGCCTAAGGCGGATCTTTAAAATAAGGTGGCAAGATAAGATAACCAATGAGGAAGTGCTACAAAGAGCAGGGTGCCAGGACATCCGCTCTGTTATCAGCAGCAGACGCCTTGGCTGGCTTGGCCACGTTCGTAGAATGCCAATAGGTCGACTTCCACAGGACATCCTGTATGGCGATCTAATAGAAGGCAGGAGAGCCGCTGGTCGTCCACTATTACGTTATACCGATGTATGCAAACGCGACATGAAGCTCTTCAAAATCGACACTGGCAACTGAAAAGAGGTAGCACTGGACAGATCCTCATGGAGAGAGAGCATAAAGGAAGGCTCAAAGATTGCAGATGTCATACACAACAGAAGCAGAAAGAAGGGTGAAAATGCAACGGCGCCTAGTGATTATATATGCCCAACCTGCGACCGCAGCTGTGTATCAAGGATTGGCCTCTTTAGTCACACAAGAAGTTGCAAAGGGAAAAGATCGTCTCTCGAGACGTAAAATGCCACAGATATATATATATATATATACAATAGTAAAAATTAAAGTGTACAACTATTTCTATTGGAACATATATATATATATATGTGTGTGTTAGTGTATGCGTGTCAGTACTGGAACTATTTTTGCTAAAACGTCTGCTGTGACGAAACAACTTTTGTTTTCAGACTTCCATGTCGGCCTGGTTCACATTAGGTACAACGAGCTTCACGGTAACATCACATGTCTCCTTACTATGGTTACTACGTCTATATAAATACGAACAGATCCACCCTGCAACTTGGTGAGTACAATCTGTTTTTGTCAGGGACGAAAAAAAAGTTATTGCTTTTGAGGACAAAAATTAAGTAAGTTGCAGATTTATGAGTAGACCAGAAAGTCTAACTTTGACCTACATTTTCGACCAAAAATCAGGCTTTCATACGATTATACAAAAGTGTTGTAAATTAAATTTTGACTTAATTTCCCTTCCAAGCAAGTTATAGAGCAAAGTTCAGGGGAAGATAAAACATACGACTTAATACATTGTACTCGGATTTTTTTAAACGAACGTCAAAACTGGCTTCCTTTTTCTTGTAAACTTTTTATTGAAACAAAAAACATTGCCAAAACATCTTCATAAAAGATTGCAAGCAGGTATAGACTTAATTGACAATTGCTTCTCTAGGTATCTCATTCTACTCCTACTGTTATCTGGACCACACATTGTCAACTTTTTGTATCTGCTTTGGAAAACTCCGATACTAAGTTCAGCTTACAGTCTTCATGATTCCAATGTAGTCCACTTTGTTCTGGTGAGTAGACAAGTATTGTTTCTTTAAGTAGACACAACTATGCAACATTGTCTCTAGTAGAAAAAACTACATTGCATTGTTTCTAGAGGTAGACAAAACCATGCAGCACTGTTTTCTCTAGAGAAAACAAAAGTTGAGATCAAGACAAACACATTGAAACACAAAGTAATACAAGCTCATGGTTTCTCTTTGCCCATGTTTTGTTGTTATAAAAACCTTCTCCTTCACATAGAATAAAGAAACAATGAACTTGTCTAAAGTAAAAAAAAAACAATAACATTTGAATGTATCCTCGATGTTTGGGTTCCCGTTGACCATAATCCCACTGACAGCCAGACGATCAAGCTCTTTATAGTTACAAACTCGCTCATTCTGTCTGTCTGCCTGGTACAAATGTTTGGGCACGTTATTTCTCCCAAATTCATTCTCGGATCAAGTTGAAACTTTGCCCAACACTTGAATCAATAAAAGAATAAACCAATTATTGGATCAATTAATCGTAATTTTTTTTATAGAAGATATATGACAAAAAACGCGGTAAGCACTCTGCTAGCGAAGAGTCTATGAACATGGATGATTGTATTGTTATCTATTGTTTCTATTTCATGCTGTGTTCACTAAGCCTCAGAAGACAATCTTTAAAGGGGGCTAATTCAGCTCATACCACGACTTCAGTCAAGACAATTTCTTTCCCTTGTTTGCGATACCAAACACAAGAATAATTACCAATAGTTAATTAACTAATTGGTTAAGCTTTTTTTATTATTGATTCTTGTGTTGTCAGGTAAAAGAAATAATAGTGCAAAATTTCAGCTTGATTCGAGATTGGGTGTCGGAGAAATAACATGTACAAACTTTTGACTAGACAGACAGACAGAGAGTGAGTTAATTATAAGATTTGTAAAAAAATATCCTGATCGAGACCTTCTAAAAGGTAAATAAGGGGACTTATTTAGTTTCAGATTGTATTTGTATTTCTTGTCTGTCCTAGGGGGTTGTCTCAGCTCTACTGGAGGGAGTGTGTACCACTGTGTTTGCTTGTGAAGTAGCGCATTCAGTGCCAGAACCTGTCTTACTTACATTACCGTCAGCAGCCCTTGCACTGGTTCTTAGCCTGGACCTCAGGAGACATTGGAAAGTACTTGGTTTACTACTACACTCTCAGATACTCAGAATGAGAGAAAGAAAGAGAGAGACAGAGACTAGGATGAAAGAAGGAGAGAGAGAAAGAGATTGAAAAAAAATAAAAGAGAGGAAGAGATTGAAAAATGAAAGAGTGAAAGAGAGAAAGATTGAAAGAATGAAAGAGTGAAAGAGAGAAAGAGATTGAAAAATGAAAGAATGAAAGAGTGAAAGAGATTGAAAGATGAAAAAGTGAAAGAGAGAAAGAGAGAGAAAGAGATTGAAAGATGAAAGAGTGAAAGAGAGAAAGAGAAAGAGATTGAAATCAAAAAATGAAAGAGAGAGAGAAAGAGATTGAAAGATGAAAGAGAGAAAGAGAAAGAGAGAAAGAGATTGAAAGAATGAGAGAGACAAAGAGAGAGAGAGAGAGAAAGAGATTGAAAGATGAAAGAATGATTAAGAGAAAGAGATTAAAATATGAAAGAATGGGAGTATATAAATGAATGAAGAGAGGAGGGTAGATATTGAATGAGAGAATGTAAATCTGAAGATTCGAATATGAGTTTGAGCCTTTCAAAACAATTACATTATCTACTCCGAACCGAGGGTCCCGGGTCCGAATCCTGGTGAAGACTGGGATTTTCAACTTCTGAGTCTACCCAGCTCTAATGGGTACCTGACATTAGTTGGGGAAAAGTAAAGGCTTTGGGTCGTTGTGCTGGCTACATGACACCCTCGTTGGGGCACTACACAAGATCTGTTAGCCTTCTTTCTCCATTATTATCTCTCATTTGTCTTTGATATAATTTCATTCGGATGTTCTTTCTGAAAATATTGAAGCCTGCCTGGGTGGACCACTGGTCGTGCGGTTTGCGCACTGGACTGTCGTTCGGATTTATCGACGGTCGAAGGTTCAAACCCTGCCTGCTCCCATCCCCCGTCGTCCTGCGGGAGGTTTGGACTAGGAAGCAAACTATCTTCAACTCTGAAGGAACATCCGAATTATGTAAAACATTTTACTTCGGGGGCCGATTTTGAGTTTGTGTTTCCACACAAACTGTCTTTTGTAACCTTGTTTAGAAGATTGATTTGATACGGAGAGATAAGGAAAATACTTTTGGCACTGACCTGAATATTGAACCAATAATGACTTGTCTATCAACTCTCTGGCAACACTTGTCCACTTGTCAATGTCTTTACAGAAAAAGAAACGTCTCTCCTTGTCACTATTGGACAAGCTGTGTCACTGTGTACAGATCCTAACTGTTGGCTATGCTCTAATAGTGGTCAGTATAGTTGCTGGACTTCTGTGCCAATGGTCACAATTTAAGCAAGTTACTTTTTTTTTTATTATGTAGACCATATAAGAATTATCTTTCGAAAATACAAACAAGAAATAGAAAGATTAAGAAAGTAATATCTCTTCTCGTGTACTTTGTATTCTCTTCTTGAAACTGTCAGATAAAGTTGATCCTGGAACTCTAGGCCAGCAAAAACGAACAAGAGCTCCCTCTCAAAGGGTTAAATGAGAACGGTGTACACTGGTGTGTGTGTGTGGGGGGGGGGGTCAGAGGCAGCATACACTGGAACCCCCACCATTGTCCCGTCTAATGACTTGCTGGTTTTTGTTACACAGGAAGCCCATGAAAGTAATCAGGCATTGGTACTAGAGGGCAACTAGTCCAAGACAAAACTGATGTCAGCCAATATACTATTAGATTAGCTTGTTCGCTGGTCTGCAATGCAGTTCATTCTGTCCTCTTTCTTCTTTGTACAAGTCTTATTTTTTTAAAACTACATTAACCTTTCTTATCTTATCTTATAAATGATAGACGTTACTTTAAAAGGGAAGATAATTACGTCCTAGGCGTATTCATGTGTCAGTCTTGTCTTAAACGGGAGAGAACATTTACAAAGACCGCAGCGCAGAGTTTGAAACTCAAGCTCCCATCCAAATATAAGATAGACGCCTTAAAGCGTAAAGAAAACTTAAACTATGGCTCTGCCTCTGACAAGATGGATAGGTTCTGCATAAGACACTTTTTCAATCTTTGAACGCAAAAAAAAAAATATGTCATTTTAATTCTTCTTATTATTAATTAATAACAATAGAAAGTTTAACACATTTTCATGTTATCCTTAAGCAACACAACCTAGCTCATTGCAACCAAACCCACAACGATGAAGAGTGTATGTCATCTACGTAGTATCGTGAATTAGCTTCATTGGCTGTTCCTAATCGCATAATTAGTACACATTCAATGTTGGGCAGAACGGCAAATTATTAAATAAAAAACTGTTTCCAAATTTCCTAATCTTCTCAAATGACCTTTACTTTGACCAATATTTTCTTTCTGTTCAAATGTACAAACATTAAATTGTCACTTTTTATTCCCAGTTTGACCAAAGAAGGTTGTTTGATTGTGGTCATTGTCACACCTTTACTGGCTGCAGTTTGGTTACCGAGGATACAGAAATTGTCGCATAAGACAGATACTATTGGAAGATGTATTTCTATCTCAGATCTAGTCTATGTTATAATCAAGGTGTTGGCCATTTTAATGACACTCTATTTCTCCCTCATTTTCAAACTGGATGAGTTTAGGAGTTATCCCTGGCCCTGTGTTCTTATAGGACTCACCGAGTTGGCTCGATATAATATTTGGTTTGCTATCTTATGCTGCTGTTGTGGGGGAGCACTCTGTTCCCTCAACGTCTGGGCTGCATTTAAAGTTGGCCTGTCTGCTCCTGGAGTCAAAATTCCCTTTATTTTGGCTGTGCCATTATCCATCGTAATAACTGGCATACTGTGGAATGATTTTGAGACGGGTGCATTCTGGGAACTTACTGCTACCGATGTCTATGCATGGACCGCCATTGGTCTTTCTACCATTTGCTGGTTAATTCCTTTTATTTTTCCCGCCTTCGCGGGGTTCAAATGTCATAATGTAAAAAACAGGCGTGTGTACTCCAAGATGAATGAGTTTTCTTGGAATGTCCTGTACCTACAGACCAGATTGTTATTAATGAACTATGAAGAATGTGAAACAGGTTGTGCTTTGAAAGATGGTGCTGACAAGACAACTAGAAGCACAGTTTATATTTGCACTACTATGTATAAAGAGAGTCCAGTGGAAATGCTGAGGTATTTGACCAGCATTCAGAATATCTTTGAGAAGAAACACGAGAAAAAGATGAACTTAGAAGCTCATGTGTTTGTTGATAATTCTATTCGCTGTGACAAGATCAACTCGCGTGCTCGACAACTTTTGTCTCTGCTCTGTGACACGTTTCAACTGACACTCTCTCAGTTGGTCATCTTGTCCACTCCATATGGCTGCCAAGTGAACACCAGTAACTTATTGGACTCAACTCTGTACATTCATTTCAAGGATAAAGCTAAAGTCAAGTGTAAAAAACGTTGGAGCCAAGTCATGTATTTAAATTATGTCCTACACTTCAGGCAGAAGTCTAAGAACAACGGTAGAGACACATTGTCAGTTAGTCCAAAACATCAGTGTGAGCATTACACTCAGTTAAAATCTAGCTCCCCAGGGATGTCACATTATATTTTAAACTCCAGTTCTTCTGCTGAACCAACTGATGAAATGAAGAGAAACAACGACTCTTTAAGTTTGTCTGTCTCTCAGTTTTTGACCAACATTGACCCAAGTAGATCCCTTCTGAGTACTAGCACATTGAGGCAGCAGAAGTCTGACTCCACTGAACGCTTTCTTTATTTGGACAGTCGACTGCAGCCCAGCTTGAAATCTTCCAGTTCCTTCAGTTCAGACAGTGGACAGAGTAGTTCCATAGACTCAGTCAGGTAACATCTGCTAGTCAAGCTTTAGATAAACAGTTTTAAATAATGCTATTATATGCTACGAATAAACTGTCTGGCCTAATAGAATTTTTACTAACCGCATATTTTTTTAAAAAGTTTTTAACGCGATATACCAATCATTGTGTTTTTATATAAACATTTTACGCATTGTTTGTAAAATGTTTTACATGTTTCGGATGTTCCTTCAAAGTTGAAGATAATTACTTCCTAGTCAAAAACCTCCCGCAGGACGGGAGCGGGCAGGGTTTGAACCCTGGACCATCGATAAATCTGAACGACAGTCCAGCGCGCAAACCGCACGACCAGGCAGCCATCCGACAATTGGCGACAATAAGTCAGGAACATAAAATGCCCTGAAACATAAACTAAAGTAATTGTAATGTAGCTGGGATTGCATTTACATTCAACACTCCTGCTTAATACACAGAGAACCAAAAGTGACAAAAGCCCGATGCACTGTTTTATATATAGTCGATGAGCAGTTTAAAGTGAATGTGCGATGGTGCAAATACGTGCTTAAATCTTATCTATCTATCTATATCTATACTATAAAGTAGAATGTAAGGCGTATGTATGTATGTGCCGAATAGAAATCAAAACCGTTTGACCAATCTTGATAAAACTTGGCATAAATGGAACCGTGACGTATGTATAGTAGCCCTAAAACAAATTTAAGACCATCAAAACAAATTGCCCAAATCTATGAAAGTATGCTATTTTATGGATATAAACCATGTTTACCATGATGACATGAGAAAAGATCGAAAGGATTTAGAGCTAGATCTAATTTTAAGAAATACACTTTGCACACATTGTGTTTTTACTTTGACACATGAAAATTACAAAATATAATCTATTGATTTCATTATTTAATAAAATTAAACTTCAAATTTGTGTTTCAAAAGCATTTTTAGCGGCCCCCGAAAGGGGAAAAGACGCTATTAGTTTTGTACGAAATGTCTGTCCGTCTGTCCGTCCGTCCCGTTTAGATATCGTAAACTAGAAAAGATATTGAAAATCCGACATCACAATATTTTAGACCATTCAAAGTTCTGATGCAACCGCTTATTTTTTTTTTCTGAAAGCGAAAATTCTAATTTTTAAAATCAGTTATGCAAGCAGTTTTTTAAAGAGAAAAAGCTAATTAGTATACATTATAAGTTAGACCTAATTTAAAACAAATCGTTATCTTATAAACTTTTTTTTTTTTTTTTTTTTTTTTTTTTTTTTTTTCCAGACGTTGAACAAATTTAATATTCAGATTGGAATCACTCGGGTTCGAATTCTGGTGAAGACTGGGATTTTCAACTTCGGAATCCTTGGGCGCCTCTTTGTCTACCCAGCTCTAATGGGTACTTGACATTAGTTGGGGAAAAGTAAAGGCGGTTGGTCGTTGTGCTGGCTACATGACACCCTCGTTAACTGTAGGCCACAAAAAACAGATGAACTTTACATCATCTGCCCTATAGACCACAAGGTCTGAAAGGGGAACTAGTTAGGCGTGGGAAGCGTGGTTGAGAGGCCAAGTGCTCTTGAACTTGGCTTGGCTACCTAGAAGGGGGCTCGAGGTTCCACACCCGACACGGGCACAGTTGTGTTTACTGAGCGCCTAAAGGCAGCACGGAAAACCAACTCCTAGATACCCCCTCCCCCACTGGTCCACAAATGAGATTGGACCAAAAGCGCTCTGAGCATGCTATAAGCATGAAAGTAGCGCTATATAAAAGCTATAATAATAATATGCCAGGTTCACATCTAACTTTGCATTCACTTGCACCTATCCTTTGATCTGCTGCACCATTGGGGCACTAAACAAGATCTGTCAACTTTCTTTCTTCATTCTTATCTCTCATTTGTCTTTGATATAATTTCATTTGGATGTTCTTTCTGAAAATATTGAAGCCTGCGTGGGTGGACCACTTCGGTTTAGGTTTCCACACAAACTGTCTTTGTAATCTTGTTTACATAAATTCGTTCCTTATATCTGCGAATTTAGAATTCCTGACGTACATTCTTTCATAAGACAATACCGTAAAGTTACATTTTTCTATTCCTCTAAAACTCTAATTCAACTCTAATATAACTTCCCTTCGCAAAGATAGTTTTACACTTTAACACATGAACATACTAATTATAATCCATTCATTTCATATTTTAATCAAATTAACATTCAAATTTGTTTTTCTAAAGCATTTTTTATACATTCGTTCGCTAAAGCTGCGAAGCCGTGTTGAGATATACTCCAATAATTTCATCCATGAATCGCGTAATCTAATAAAAAAGGTCACGCATGAGCAGAGCGAAGCCTTCACGCACGCGAAGAATGAATGCAATCTAAACCAATATTTAACTCTAGATTAATCTAGATCTAGATTCATGTCTAACTCAAGATCTACTTTATAGTTTAACAAATGAACATAGAAAATTAAGTCTATTCATTAAAAATTTTAATCAAATATATGTAGGCCTACGTGCGTGCGTGCGTGCGTGTGTGTGTGTGCGTGCGCGTGTGCGTGTTCGTGTGCGTATGCGTGTGTGTGTGTGTGAGTGTGTGTATGTGTGTATGTGTGTATGTATGTTCCGAATAGAAATCAAAACCGTTTGACCAATCTTATTGAAACTTAGCATAAATGTTCCTTGGGTACTAACTGGAACCGTGATGTATATATATATATATATTAGCCCTAAAACAAACTTAAGACCTTCAAAAAAAAAAATCCATGTAAATTTTGTGTTCCATAATGAAATGTTACCTTCACTAACATGGATTAATAAACGAAATCTGACATTTTAAGTCTCATGACATCGTTCTTTCCCTTTGAAACTTCTTATGTGATTAAAGAGGCCAATCCTTGATATACAGCTGCGGTCGCAGGTTGGGCATATGTAATCAACAGACGCCGTTGCATTTTCACCATTCTTTTTGCTTCTGTTGTGTATGGCAGTTTACATTAATATAAATTAATGCATAACGTAACGTGAGACTATTTCGGGTGACGTCTTGAGGTAATTGAAAAGCTATTTCGTTTATAAAGATTAGTAATACACAAACTAAGGTCCGCAGGCCGCGGATAATGTCCGGCTAGTTTTACTAAAACCCTCACTCACACATCACTCATTCGCCAGCTCTCACCTCTGAATGATATGGACATTTAAACTGTTACCACTACCTTTAGTCTAAGACAATATTTTCATGGTCGAAACCGCAGCGGTTAGATTGACCAAAAACATTATTTTTTTAATTTGCAGTTTCGACCCAAAATGCTTTTTAGCCGCCTTATTCAAAAGTAAAGGATTATATTTCCGTTTTTAAGCACTACTTTTTAAGCTGAATGTAATAACACACGGTGAGGAGGTCAATCGGTAGAGTATCAGATTTGAACTCGCGAGTTACCTTTTATTGATTTTTAAAAGCGTTTTTTTTTTTTTTTTTGCACATTGATCCCAGTACAGTTAAGAAAAACAGTTGATTCAAAAATTGATGGTGTTTTGAATTACCAGACAGCATTTCAAATATTTCGATAAAAAGTTGAAAAGTCGAAGAGTACTCAGTAATTATATGTAATGTGCCAATTAGATGTAACAAACTAAAAATTATTTTTTTTATGTTTTGGGGGGAGGAGGAGAGAAAAAAGTGATTAAGAATTCACAGGACAGAAGTGAGTGTTTGGAAGGGCGTCTATATTATTCAATTGTTATAAGTTAAAAAAAAAGTTGTGAATGACAAAATAAGAATCTCTAGCCTCGGGACTACGGGCCTAGCCGGTAGGTAATGCTAGTAATATGTAAGAAAAGAAGTCGAAAGGGAATGAAGATAAAGACAAACGATTGTGTGTTTTGTGGACACGATGAAACTTATGGCAGAAGAATTCATTGATGGTTCTAGGGTGTTGTAATAATAAGCTACTCAGGCTCTTCTATTGTTAAGGTAAAACCCACGTAGTTCTTGGAAAAAAAAAAGAAGGGGGTGTTCAGGAAAGAGAAGTCTCTCTCTCTCTCTCTCTCTCTCTCGTCAACTATTGAGATCTCGAAACCTAGTGCCTGTAGCGGGAAAAGACAAAAGCGGACAAAAGTGAGATAGCAGTGTTCAAAGAAATATGGAGGCTGTTGGACTTACAATATGTCTAGGAAAGATTGATGGAAAGAGACTAACCATGGATTAAAAACAAAAAAAAAAGTTACCTATGAGAGAGAAAAGAAAAATGAAATGGTTGACATTGAAAGAGATTGGCTTTGGAAAAGGAGATTGAAGAGTCAAAGAAACAAATAGATGAAACAAATAGATGAAACAAATAGAAGAAAAAAATAGAAGAAAAAAATAGAAGAAAAGAAAATAGACAAAAGAAAGAACTTCGTGAAAGAAATGAACAAAATAGAAAAATGAATAGAAAGAAATTTGACAAGAGTCAAATGTAGGGAGACATTTTTTCTTAGTTTGAACTCGAGCTGAGGGAACAAGAAATGAACATTCTTTACTATCCCAACAATAACATAGTCTTTCACAAGTGTTCTCTTCTTGGTCTCAATTCTCTCCCCCCTCCTCCCCCTCCTCTTTCGCTGTTAAGAAACATCATTAGAACTCTTAATTATCTAAAACCACCTAACTCTCACCATTTTATTCTTCTATTGTTTTTTATGTAGCACGCAGACGACATGGGACACTGATAAACTTTTTATGATGGGGAGTACTACATTACATCAACAATCTTGTTATGATGATGTCTTCATTCTAACCACTGATGCTGATACAGGTCAGTGCTGATTTCTATCTTTACAATTATAGTACTAGACCTTAGACTGTCATCAGACTGTCAACTCATTTATGCTTCAATAGAGTTCAGCCATCATTGAGAAAGAAATCCAACATAAAACTAGTGTCTTTCTTAAGATCTCTAAATGGGCAAACGCTGGCAAGACTACATTACAAATAACTATGTTCTGCTGGAGGCCAGTGTGGACAGTATAGAAGCACTAATTTACCATTAGACAACTGCGCTGGGTCGGACATATATCCCTCATGGGAGACGACCGCATGTCAAAGGTGATCTGCTTTGGCGAGTTCCAAGAACGACGGCATAACAGAGGTACCACCCCCCGTAAGCGCTATAAAGATCAACTCAGGCGTCATTTCGCCCTCACTGGTGAAAGTAGCTGGCAGCAGATGGCTTCTGGAAGAGACAGTTGAGTCAAAATGATTTGGATTGAGATTGTAATTGGAAAAAATAGTTTTCATTCCATTTCTGCGTTTGATGAAATGAGTCTTTCTTTACAGCTTTAATTGCCTTGGGTTTTTTTTTTTTTTTTTTGTGGTTGGGTTGAAACAAATCTATCTATTCCATGAGCGTAGCCAGGATTTTTTTTCGGGGGGGGGGGAGTTGGGAGGGATTTTTTTCTCCCCCTTCCGAAAAAAAAAAATATGTTTGTATGGATGGATGTGTATGTGTATACATAATTAATCTCTATTACATTCTGACCATTCATTATTTTGGAAGACGTTTATTGTGCCCTAGGATAGGTTCTTCCTGGAGTTAGTGAAAAAATTGTAGACCCCTCGCCCTTGCCAGCAAGGGATCAGGGGGAGCGCAGAAATTCCTCAGTGCTGCCAAGCACTATTTCTGGTATGAAAGCCAACTAAATGCATATTCTGAGGTACCTACAGTGCATTATTTTGCTATTAAAAAAGTTTTATTTCAAAAACCTAATATGCTATTCTTACTGACTTAGACCCTCCCGCGCCGTTCGGCGAAATAGCTGGCAAGCTGTTTCCACACAAATCTGTCACTGGCAATGTCGGAAGCCTCTTCCCACCTGCTCTGACGACCTCTATGAATGTGTGGCGCCAAGTTGTACTAGTATGTCATCGCAACTCTCCTTACGCCTAATTCATTTCGTCGGAGAACATGTCCCGCAAACCTCATGCGACGCTCTGTCACAACATTACTAAGGGGTCGACTCCCAGTTCGGTATAGGATTTCTTTGATTTACACCCGATCTCTATAACTGACTCCTAAAATCCGTCTTAGCCAGGGGCGGACTGGGTATCAAAATCGGCCCTGGCATTACCATATTAACCGGCTCACAAACGGCATGTCATATATTTTTGGTGGGGGGAATTTTTACCCCACTCCGCAATTTATATATATATTAGTGTGTCTGTATATCTAATTAATCTTCATTACATTCTGATCTTTCATTCTTTCAAACGTTTTTTTCTACCCTAAAATACTCTCTTCCTATAATTAGTGGAAAGACAGTACACACCGCCAAAGGGCAGCTAGGATGTCCGGGGGAGCGCTGCAAGCTCCATAAATGGGGTCCGGGGCGTAGCCCCGGAACCAAGCATTATTTCCGTTATTTTAAGCTTAAAAAATGCATATTCAGAGGTATCTACAGTGCAATTAGCTGTTACACTTCCGCTAAAAAAATTCAAAACCAAATCTGCTATTCAATGGAGTCCAGCGACTGGTAGAAAATGGTTTTGCTTTAGCTTTTCTATTATAGGGGGAAGGGAGACCACAAAACCCCCTTTGGCTACGCTCATGAAATTTGGTGACTGTAGTTTGCTTAAGTTGGGTGCACTGAGGCAGTAAGTAAAGTTTCCCTTTCAGACAATGAGGTCTGAGAAAAGTGATGGTTTGAAGACCCTCCCCTCCAGGCTACGCCCATGTGTTATATTATAGGTGTAAGGCTAATTCTCTACAAAATATATAAAGTTTGATAACGCATCGAAAACTGGATGTATGCATTCGTATGATTACATAATGTATTCTATTTATACATGTATGTAGTCTGAAAACTATAAACAATACAATAGCAGCCTAATGAGCTTGAAGCTTTTTGGTATTACTAATAGATTACAGACGTTTCTTCAAAAAATAAGATTGCTACGTCTTACGCATTTCATGTGTCAATCTAGTCATGCATGTTGATTTGTGACTGGAAATATGCTAAATCATTGGTTTTCCTGGCTGACTCAGGCAACCAATTCCATTAAAAGATAAGAGAAAGCAGAACGGTTAGAGAGGCACTTACTTAATGTAAAAGCTCTTGCTTCCTCCTAGTACATTCTCAAAAACGCGATTTGTATATGAATATACTATGACCCATTATTTAAAACTAGTCGACCGGCGGCGTAGCATACGCCGCTATTTTGCATGGCCGGTCTTAGGCCACTGCAAGCAAAGCCCTCGCAGTGGGCCCCCATTTCAAAGGATCTGCACTTTCATAGGACCCGCGCTAATTCAAGGTGTATAAATTATTAAATTACACCATTTTATAAATTAAAACAGATTTCCCGCGCCCTCCTGTCGATTTACCAGGAGCTCCTGGAAATCTCTCGAAATTGCAAAATATACGAAAAGGTCCTTAAATTATACGAAATATATAGAAAAAAAAATTGTCATTTTGGGGTGTCATTCAATATGGAAAACGCCAATCCTACGCGCGATAAATTAAAACGACATTGTGCATTAGCCGTTATTGGGTAGTCTGGTGAAAGAAGCTTCTCGCGCCTCAAGCTAATGAAGAGTTATTTGAGGTCAACAATTCTCAAAGATAGATTGAAACGTTTGGTAATTCTTGCTATTTAGCGTGATCTATGTAGAAAACATAATTATTATGATATACTCTATGACATTTATAGACGAATTTATTTTCTAATACAAACTCTTAAATCGATCAAATTATCCGCTTCCTTACCCAAACATGGCCCAGCAAAATCCGTTTCGCATAGGGCCCCACAATGGTTAAGTCCGGCCTTGCTATTTAGTGTTTGTAAAATGTTTTACATGTTTCGGATGTTCCTTCAGATTTGAAGATAGTTTAATTTTTAGTCCAAACCTCCCACAAGACGAAGGGGGTGGGAGCGGGCAGGGTTTGACAGTCCAGCGCGCAGCCATCCGTATCGACTTGGGAATACCCACGTGTTCTCTCCCCCCCCCCCCCTCTTGTTTTCTCGTGGACTATCAGCAGAAATAAGAGAGTGATCTTTCCTTTACTTCTTCTTCTCGTTTAAACTGTTGAGGGAAGAAGAGAATTATATATATAGATATAAATCTCCTTTCATTAAATATCTGATGTGACAGCGTATAATAAATTATTGTAATTATTGTAATAATTTTCATCATTAATGACTTCATACTAAGCATAAGTTTGCCATTAATTATAATAGTTCAAAATTGATTTAGATCTAGATTTCTTTTTTAATTAAATATTTTTTTTAAGCCATAAGTGTAGTATGTTTAGATCTATGTTATTAAAAATAAACAAAAAGAAACTTACTTTTCTTTTCAAATCGCAGAAAGTAAAGCTTTATACCCATATTGAGCTGTGAATAAGTTGGATGGTTTGCAATTTCGCGGCTGTGTGTATGTGTTAATTAGTTAATAAGTTAATTTCTATTAAGTATTGTTAAAGAGCTAATTGTCGCGCCTATCTTTTTTTTTGCTGCGTTATAGCAATGTTTTCTAACTTAACCTCTCTCAATCCCTCTTTTTGGTTAAATTTCATTAGAACCATTAAAAGACGGGGGAGGGAAGGAGCAAAAAAAAAAAATTGGGAGTCCCATCAAAATGATTAGGCCAAACACAACTTCGTGGACATCAAAGCAGTCCATGCCGCTCGTGCATAGCAGAAAGGACGGTCTAACGTTTTGCAAATGATAATACGTACAGTCAAGTCCAGTGTAGAGTGTATTTGTTTGTTGTTCATATCTTGTTGAATTTCAAACAAAATTAATTGTAATAAGAATTAAAAAAAAAAAAAAGTAAACGTGTTAGGGCCTTTGTGTCTCGTTGCTGTCACTTTTTTTAAAAAAGTTGTCTGCATTGATATTTTGTTTTCCTTTGGTCGCGACCAGACAAGCCCATTTGGTACCGGCCCACCGGGCATTTGCCCGTTTGCCCATATAGCCAGTCCGCCCCTGGTCTTAGCCATCTTTGTAGAGTCACATTTAGTGCTTTTCAATTTCATTGCACTTTATAAATGGAGCCCAGCCACTGGTAGACATGTGTAACCTCTCTTTACTACGATCTTGGAATTAGGTTACTATTTTACTTTAGATGTTATATCGAAAAGGGAAGTTTTATTGTCAAAATCATGTTGGGGGGTTTTAAACTAAAATATATCTGGAGCTGTTTGTTTTTTTTAAATTTAAAACCACATTAAGACTTGGTGACTGTAGTTTGCTTTAGAAATAATATTGAAGAGAGAGGCTTTCAACCTTAAAACGCTCTGTAAGGGGATTTTAAACTCAAAACTATCCTGAGTGGTTTTAAGCTTTTAAAAAAGCCATCTAGAGGAGAGGGGTTGAAACTCAAAAACTCCCCATTGGCTTGGCTACGCTCAAAGAACTTTAGTGTGTAATTTGCTTTTTTTATATATTTAGGAGGTATTTTTTTAGAATCAAACCCCTCTGAAGGGAAATTTAAACTCAAAACACCCAATAGGATTGGCTACGCTCATAGCTTTTTGATTGCGAAATACTTTTTTTTTATTTTGAATATTTATTTTTATAGTTTCAAACCCCGCTGGCGGGGGGTTTAAACTAAAAACCACTTTGGCTACGCTCATACAATTTTGAGTATGTAATTTGCTTTTTTATATTGAAGAGGGGTTTATCGTAAATTTTGGAGAGGAGTTTAAAATCAAAATCTTCTTTAGATGTGCTCTTGGAATTTTGGGATTGTCGTTTGCTTTTTTTTTGTTTTATAGAGAGGGGGATTTAAATGCAAAGCCCCCTGGTAGGGTTTTTAAGCTCAAAACCCCCTTGGCTGTGCTAGGGCAAGTGATGGTTTAGTATTAAAATTTCACCGAAAATAAACAAAATTAAAGTAAAAGAGCTGTCACTAAACTCCGAACCCCCCCCTCCCCTGAGGGGGGATTTCATTTAAGGGGTGGGGTTGGAACCCCCCCCCCCCCCCTGGCTACGCTTATGATCTATTCAAACATTTAGTATGGCTAGATGCTCTGGTTTTAATAATTTAGTGAAGAACTTTAGCCATTTTATTGGAAGTGAACTTAACAAGAAAAACATTTTAAAAAAATACAAAGGTTATTTAAAATTGTATCAATAAGTTTCGATCAGTCATATATGATTGACCTAGACATAATAAATCTGTGAGATTAAGACACTAGCGGATCCAGAACTTTGGAGTGGGGATGGTGATTTTTTTCCAAACCCTAACCCTAACGCCCAGTAAACCCTAACCCTATGCATAAACGTGCGTACAGCAGACACACACACACATATATATTATATATGAGAATTTAAAAAAAGCAGCATTTCTCAACATTCAGCGAAAAACATAACAACTGGGGCAGCGCTATCAGGTTACCTAGTGGGGTTCGGGGCCAAGCCCCGACGCCAAAAGCGTTTTCTTGCATTCTTCAACGCAGAAACGCATTCTCCTGATATCTTAAGCTTATTATTCATCAATATAGTTCGAGGCGAAGCCCCGACGCCAAAAGCGTTTTCTTGCTTTTTTGAATGCAGAAACGCATTCTCCTGACAAGTACAGCTCATTATTCATCAGTGGGGTTCGGGCGAAGCCCCGACGCCAAAAACGTTGTCTTGCATACTTCACAGAAGAAACGCATTCTCCTGACCTAAAGCTCATTATTCATACTATTAAAAAGGAACTTTTGAATAATGTTGTACTTGAAAAATATTCTAACATGAATTTATAGCCCTTAATACATCGCAAATAAAACCGATTTGTTCCTTAAAAAGATAAGATACCCCACATATTTAGATTTTGGCTTTGAGGATCGCCGCCGAAAAAACATTATTCGATGAATAATATTCAATAAAATATAAGTATAAGTTGTGAGTTCTAGTCCCAAATTTATTTAACTAGAAAAATATCAGATTGAGTAAAGGTTGGAAAAAGGCGACTATAAAATAATTATTTGGGTTTAGAACTCATCTCAATCATGACTCTTATACTGAAAAATTTCGTTTGAATTCTAACTTTTCCAATGAAGAGTCTTTCTTAAAATAATTATGATAAATTTTCATCTGAAATTACATAAACTCTGTGGAAATGGGAGGGGCGGTAGAGTAAAAAGTTTAATCCTCGCTCCTTTAATAATTTCTGCTAAAGATTGCATTTGGCATTAAAGAATATGAGTGGGGCGACTCGATATAATAATTTAATTAATAGCATATATAAATTATATTAGTGACAGATTTTTTAAATTTTGTAATTTCTTAACTATAATACTAAAAGAAAAAGTATTGTTTTGTCCGATGGGGGAAATACGATTGCAGGTATCGCCCCTCCCACCTGGTATTCCCTTTTTCTTTTAAATTTACTAATGATAAAATTTGAGATTAGAGTGTGGTACGATATAATATACAAAGGGTTCACATATCATTACGTAGTTTATATTATATAGATAACTAATTTTGTTCAGAAACTATGATTCTTCATAAAAATAGGACCGCCCCCCCCCCACTCAGAAGGCTAGAGTAGAAGGGCAGTACATGCAATCGCCCTCCCCCCAACCCCACCGAATCTGCCAAGATACCAGAACGGGAGCGACATAATATAAAATGTATATAGTAACTCAACCAATTTTGTTCATAAACTATGATTTCTCCATAAAAGTAGGACCGACTCCCCCCACTCAAAGGGTTAAGGTGGGAAAGGCAGTAGAAATATTCGCCCCCCCCCCCATCGGCAAACAGGGAACGACATAATATGCAGATCGGTTAAAATATCAATTAGAAGTTTTAATTATATAGATATTTAATTGATTCTGTTAGCAAGCTGTGATTTCTTCAAATAAATTGGACCGCCCCCCACTCGAAAGTGAATGGAGGGGGGGGGCGGGATTGATACCATCGCCCCCTCCCGACCCCAACAAATCGGCCAACATACTAGAGGGGAGGCAAAATTATCTAAAAATAGGCTGAAATATAAATAATTAGTATATATTATTAACAAAAGTAATAATTTCGTATACAAATTGTGTGAATTCTATACTAAAATACGTCCGCCCCCCCCCCCTTCGGGGGGGTGGGGTCGGCCGAGTGGGGGGGGGGGGGGTGATCGCCCCTACCGCCCCTCCCCTGGATTAGGAATAGTTTTAACAATTGTTTCTGTTTAGCTTTAAACTTTCTCAATGCGCTCTGTCTGGACCACTTGTGAAAGGGGGTCAAGAATGGGGTATCTTGGTGAATGTTTACATGATCGTTTTCTTAAATGCATAAAAAAAAATCACTCAGGGCTCGAGTCCTCAAGAGGACTAATTCAACTTATACCACCAAATCTGTCAACTACGATTTATTTCCCTTGTTCAAAATAAAAAAAAAGAAATTAATTACCACTAGTTAATTAGCTTTAATGTTAAAAAATTATTGATTCTTGCGTTGCCAGGTAAGAGAAAAAAATGTGCAAAATTTCAGCTGAAACCGAGATTGGGTGTGGGAGAAATGATGTGTACAAACTTTTTACCAGACAGACAAAAATGAGCTTAGTAAAAAATTCTATCATTCTTTACATTTCTGTTCATCTTTCCAGAGTTTAATTCAAAGAGTTTGTTTCAAGTTCTGGAAAAATGCCAATCCGATGGCAATGTTGGAGCCGTTTGTGGGAGGACAGTTCCTATTGGTGCATTGAAACCAATTGTTTGGTATCAAAAATTTGAATATGCTAAAGGTAGTTATACTTACATCTATTATTACATAGAATAAAATTAATATAAAAAACTTCGATTTATTAAATGTACAAACTATTATGCTAGAAATCTGTACAAACTTGTATTTCTTTCAGCTGGATAAACCTGTAACTCCTATGATCTTTTTGATAAACCTGTAACTCGTATGATCTATTTGATAAACCTATAACTCCTATGATCTTTTTGATAAACCTGTAACTCCTATGATCTTTTTGATTAACCTATAACTCCTATGATCTATTTGATAAACCTGTAACTCCAATGATCTATTTGATAAAACATTAACTCATAGAATTTATTTTATTTCCAGATTTTTGGCTTGTCAAATCTTCTCAAAATGTGATTGGTTCTGTTACGTGCTGCCCCGGATGTTTCAGTATTTACCGCGGCGCTGCTATGGCAACAGTTTTACCTGAATTTTGTAAACCTACTACTTCAGCTTTTGAAAATTTAATTATGGATCATGGTAAGTTAGTTGACACCAAAGTTTAACCATAAATAGTGAACCAGAATGTCAAGACAATCGATAATAGGTACTTTTATTTTCTTGACTAGGTGAAGACAGATGGCTGTGTACACTACTCATGCAGCGTGGCTGGCGCCTGGCTTATTCCTCAAGTGCCCATAACTCTACTCACTGCCCCGAGACTGTAGGCGAGTTTTTGCGTCAGAGGCGGCGATGGGTTCTGTCTGAGTTGTCCAACACAGCAGACATTTTTCTGTCCATCGCAGTACTGGTCCGAAACAACTCCTCTTTCTCTGCCATGTTCCTAATCTCACTCCTCAGCACATTCCTATGGGTGATTCTCTCCCCTGCCACCACAGTTGTTTTCATGTGTGCAGGCTTTGATGTTCTTTACAGCGTCCCGATGACTTGGACACTGCCCGTTGCCCTGGCAATCTTCCTTGGTTACTGCTTGGTTTCTTGTCTGGCACAGCATGACAAACAAAAAATCGTTTCCATCCTGATGATTTCCTTATTAGCCGCCACTGTTTTTATTTTGTCCACCGGATTTATTCTGTACATAGTCAACTGTATCAGCACCGGTAAGTTTATCAGTCAAGATTGTTAGTTATCTTGATTCGTGGTAAGTTGTATTAGTCAAGATTGTTAGCCATCTATTTGTCACTCCATTCCAACAACTGTTTGTTTCCTCTTAGATGTTCAAGATCTAGGTTACATTCAGTTTCGTCCATATTTCCTGGTGTTCCTGTTGATTATCGCAATTGTCTACGCCGCTGCTTTACACCCCAAGGAAAGCCAGTGTTTGATCTATGGTTTTGCCTACGCCATGTTATTTCCGGCAATGTTTGTTGTACTTCCGGTCTACGGTGTCGCCAACATGTTGGACCAATCCTGGGGTACCCGTGAGGTAAGACTTAGAGCAGGTATCATTGGTTAAGTTACAATCGGAACATGTTCAAGAACTAGAACTAAAATAAAGACTAGTCTAGTCTACAATACTGGTTCTAGATATATGGTCTAGAAGATTCCAGTTTTGTGCTAGGTCTATAGATCCAGACTTAGAAGACAGTTTGGTGCTAGGCCTATAGATCCAGACCTAGAAGACAGTTTGGTGCTAGGCCTATAGATCCAGACATAGAAGACAGTTTGGTGCTAGGCCTATAGATCCAGACTTAGAAGACTGGGCGCAAAAATGTTCTGGAACGTCTAGTTATGTATTTCACTCTTCAATGAAGACATACGGGAATAGCCGCTGACATATGTGTGTTCAAAATAAAACATTTTCCAGACCGTCCGATCAAATTTAATATTAACTTTTATTATACTTTGAAAAGTATAAAGGTCAAACCAGTGTTTTCCCTGTGTGACCATTTAGTAATTATTTTTCCCCCAAAAAAAGTCTAATTTCCAGGAAAATCGTTACAGCAGTTTCCACCAACCTATGTTTTTATTTTTTGACCCGCTGAAGAATTTACAAAGCTGAGAAATTGTTAAAAGATCTAGATCAATAACTCTAGACTTATGTTTATCCATATAGGCTCCCTACGAGCTGGGTTTCGGAGTAAATGAATCTGAGGGAGGGGAGAAGGAGTGTTCAATAACACCTTGTCACTGCTGGGCTAACAATCAGTTCTCTCTTAGCTCCGTAATATCTACACGTACAAACCTCATTGAGTACTTCTCACTCACTTGTGCAAACCTCATTGACTACTTCTCTCTGACCTGTACAAGCCTCATGACTACTTCTCTTTCATGTGTACAAGCCTCATTGACTACTTCTCTCTCACGTGTACAAGCCTCATTGACTACTGCTCTCTCACGTGTACAAGCCTCATTGACTACTGCTCTCTCACGTGTACAAGCCTCATTGACTACTTCTCTCTCACTTGTGCAAGCCTCATTGACTACTTCTCTCTCACTTGTACAAACCTCATTGACTACTTCTCTCTCACTTGAGCAAACCTAATTGACTACTTCTCTCTCACTTGTACAAACCTCATTGACTACTTCTCTCACTTGTACAAGCCTAATTGACTACTTCTCTCTCACTTGTACAAGCCCCATTGACTACTTCTCTCTCACTTGTACAAGCCTCATTGACTACTTCTCTCTCCACTTGTAAAAGCTTCATTGACTACTTCTCTCTCACTTGTACAAGCCTCATTGAGTACTTCTCTCTCACCTGTAGAAGCCTCATTGAGTACTTCTCTCTCACTTGTACAAGCTTCATTGATTACTTCTCTCTCACTTGTGCAAGCCTCATTGACTACTTCTCTCTCACTTGTACAAGCCTCATTGACTACTTCTCTCTCACTTGTACAAGCCTCATTGACTACTTCTCTCTCCACTTGTAAAAGCTTCATTGACTACTTCTCTCTCACTTGTACAAGCCTCATTGAGTACTTCTCTCTCACCTGTAGAAGCCTCATTGAGTACTTCTCTTTCACTTATACAAGCCTCATTGACTACTTCTCTCTCACTTATACAAGCCTCATTGACTACTTCTCTCTCACTTGTACAAGCCTCATTGACTACTTCTCTCTCACTTGTACAAGCCTCATTGACTACTTCTCTCTCCACTTGTAAAAGCTTCATTGACTACTTCTCTCTCACTTGTACAAGCCTCATTGAGTACTTCTCTCTCACCTGTAGAAGCCTCATTGAGTACTTCTCTCTCACTTGTACAAGCTTCATTGACTACTTCTCTCTCACTTGTACAAGCCTCATTGATTACTTCTCTCTCACCTGTACAAGCCTCATTGAGTACTTCTTTCTCACTTATACAAGCCTCATTGACTACTTCTCTCTCACTTGTGCAATCCTCATTGACTACTTCTCTCTCACTTGTACAAGCCTCATTGACTACTTCTCTCTCCACTTGTACAAGCCTCATTGACTACTTCTCTCTCACTTGTACAAGCCTCATTGACTACTTCTCTCTCACTTGTACAAGCCTCATTGACTACTTCTCTCTCCACTTGTAAAAGCTTCATTGACTACTTCTCTCTCACTTGTACAAGCCTCATTGAGTACTTCTCTCTCACCTGTAGAGGCCTCATTGAGTACTTCTCTCTCACTTGTACAAGCTTCATTGACTACTTCTCTCTCACTTGTACAAGCCTCATTGATTACTTCTCTCTCACCTGTACAAGCCTCATTGAGTACTTCTTTCTCACTTATACAAGCCTCATTGACTACTTCTCTCTCACTTGTGCAATCCTCATTGACTACTTCTCTCTCACTTGTACAAGCCTCATTGACTACTTCTCTCTCACTTGTACAAGCCTCATTGACTACTTCTCTCTCCACATGTACAAGCCTCATTGACTACTTCTCTCTCCACTTGTACAAGCCTCATTGACTACTTCTCTCTCCACTTGTACAAGCCCCACTGACTACTTCTCTCTCACTTGTACAAGCCTCATTGAGTACTTCTCTCTCGAGAAGCTTCTTTCACCAGATTACACATATATGGCTGATGCATAATGCCGCGCTTAAGATTGGCATTTTCCATATTGAATGACACCCCAAAATGACAATTTTTGTGTATATATTTCCGTATATTTTAAGGACTTTTTCATATTTTTTGAAATTTCGGGAGATTTCCAGAAGCTCCTGGTAAATGGACAGGAGGACGCGGGAAATCTGTTTTAAGTTATAAAATGGTTTAATTTAATAATTTATACACCTTGAATTAGAGCGAATCCTATGAAAGTGCGGGGCCCACTGCGGTCGCATAGGTTGCAGTGGCCTAAGGCCGGCCCTGCAATATCATAATAATTCTGTCCTACATAGATCCCGCTCATTAGCAAGAATTACCAAATGTTTCAATCTATCTTTGAGAATTGTTGACCTCAAGTATTTGTTCATTATTTTGAGGCGCGAGAAGCTTCTTTCACCTGATTACACAATTACTGCTAATGCATAATGCCGTTTTTATTTATCGCGCGTAGGATTGGCGTTTTCCATATTGAATGACACCCCAAAATGACAATTTTTTTCTATACATTTCCGTATATTTTAAGGACCTTTTCGTATATTTTGAAATTTCGAGAGATTTCAAGGAGCTCCTGGTAAATCGACAGGAGGGCGCAAGAAAACTGTTTTAAATTATAAAATGGTTTAATTTAATAATATATACACCTTGAATTAGCACAGGTCCCATGAAAGTGCGGATCCTTCGGTCGCTTAGGTTGCAGTGGCCTAAGACCGGCCCTGCAAAATAGCGGGTTATGCTACGCCGCCGGTCGACTAGTATCATTATATTGTTTTAAGTTAGAAAAAGGAGAAGGGGACCATAGCGAAAAAAACAAAACAATATACAGCCTGGGACAAATCAACGGGCGAAGCCGGTGGATAATGATTGTTTACACATATTTATACATCAGCTCGTATTTAAGTCTATAATGTTTGTTTGGTGTAATGCACAAATTGTAAGACGAATGGTCGAGAGGCTAAGTACGCTTGAACTTGGCTTGGTTTGGCTAACTATGAGTGCTCGAGGTTATATACCCGACTCGAGCACGTTGTGTTTACTGAGCGCTTGAAGGCAGCACGGAAAATCTTCTCCCAGATACCCCCACCCCTACTGATCCACAAATGAGATTGGACCATAGCGCTCCAAGCATGAAAGTAACGCTATATAGAAGATATAATTTATGTAATTTATGGATCATAAAGATTAGAATGATTATTATTTTAACTTCCAGTAGAATAACTTTGCACTAAAAAGAAATAAAATAAACAAAAATGTGTGTTTTTGTTAACGGATCATTTTGCCATTTTTTTTGTAAACAATTTATGCATGTGTCAATTACATTTGTCACGATAAACTAAGCAATGTCAAGGACGTCAAATAATCGTCACTACTGCCAACTCAATAAATTCAGAACTAACACAAAAAAAAAAAGCTTAGAAAATGTGATTCCTTAGTGCTCTCCGTGTTCTGTTACAAACAGGCAGGTTCTCATGGCTGCTGTCAGAGTCCAGAGGAAGAAGAAGAAGATACATTTACAAGTAAGTTATCTTTGACTCAGTGGCGTAGCTGGGGGGCGGGAGGGGGGTCCACGGGCCTCCATCAACCAAATGAATGTCCTAATTTTTTTTCTCATTAAATATTACGCCACTTCCATGTGGAATCTAAACTACTAGAAAGCATTGATCTAGATTATACATGACGTTATAGATGACCTTTGACCTTTGCTGCCCATAAAGCACGACATGAGGCGATATGAATTGAGATTTGTCACTTATGCATTAGCTGCCAATAAACAACGGTATCATTCATTAAAACAGTCTTAAGGTTTTGTTTTTTTTTTGTTAGTTTACTTTTATAACCCATTTGAATTTCGACACATATTTATAAGTACATGTCATAATGTCACATGTTAAAATGCGGGGGCTCCTAAAAAGGTCAAGCCCCTCCCCCCTGAAAAAAATCCCTAGCTACACCACTGCTTTGACTTTAGTAATAGTTTTATCATCGACTTATATATTAAACTAGACTGGAATCCGGAAATAAATACTTATCCGCGATTGATCGATTCAAAAACCTATATACATTTTTATGTACGTAAACTCTTTTTCAAGCTCCAGGCGGAGTCGCCCCAATCAATCTTTTCTGTCTTTGAAAATTAATGATCTTTAGTTTTCAAAGTTTAGAAATAATGCAAAATAATTTCTCGGATATTCACGCAAATATATGAAACAAAGCCATTTCCTGTTTGTTTCCATTGAAATATTGTTTCAAAAATCCTAGATCGAAATAATTCATGTTGATTTAAATCATCTAATGTTTAAATAGATTGATTACATAGATCTCTCTAAATTATGTATCTAAAAATTACAAATTAATAATCCATGAGACGAGAGTACTCTCTTTTTTTTGATGTTCATTTCTGGATCTAGATCTAAAAATTAAATTATATGTTACATAGGTTAGGGTTGAAAAAAACAACTTTACTTCTTTTAACTACTTTACAAAACAACGCCTTGATTCAACTTTCTAAAAAATTTACACATTTTTGTAGTGTTTAAAAATCTCCATGTCCATTCTAGAGTAGTATATATAAGTCTTTGAGTTTTATTATGGAAAACAATTAACAGTCTGGCAAATATTTTTTTTTTGCCTGTATAGATAGATCTACATTCTACACAAATACTTATTAAAAACAATTTTAACTATGCTAGGGGATGTTACTCTTTCTATTATTATTTAGATTATGATATTAAGGTGTCAAGTCTTCAAGAGTTGAGCTCCACGCCAGGTGGCGACACTGAACATACATTCTGGAACAATTTGATCAATGTGTACATTGGCAATGACGTCAACAAAGGGAAGCCTAATCACCAATTAACTGACGATTTACACAGCCTTCGCGGAAGAACCATGCTGGGTTTAACCATCTCCAACTTCCTATGGTTTATTTGTTTGAGTCTTCTATATGCCTTTGCAGGAAGTGATGTTATATGTTATTGTGTGGCCGCAATTTTTAGTTTTAGTTTAGTAATTCAACTGATTGGTCTGACATGTTTTAAGTTTGACAATTTAATAGAAAGTAGCTTGAACACAAATGTCAATGACGTCATTAAGCAAGATGAAAAATCATTTCAATCTCAGACAAAAGAAGATTTCAGTAAAATAACTTTGCATGGCATTTTTGAAGAGTCCGAGTTTTAAGGGACTTTTTTTTTCAACTGCATGAGATAGAGAAATGCACTGCGTAAGTCTCGACAACATTCTATTTTTTTTTTACACAAACTATTTAACCTAACGTAGTGTTAATATAATAAGAGAGAACATTGAAATAGTTCATCTTCCTTGATTTTAACGAGCTCTATCTATCTATCTATCTATCTATCTATCTATCTATCTATCTATCTATCTATCTATCTATCTATCTATCTATCTATCTGTCTCTATCTCATCTCATTACCTGTACGTAGGAAGATCTATCTGTATATTGTTCTCACCAATCCAAACACTTAGTTCTATTGATGTTTAATTAAATGCTATAAATCCTTGTAAGTTGTATAATTCGCAGTAATTTGAATGATTCATTTAGAAAAAAAAACTTTCTTTAATTATTAACAATTTAATCAGTAGTGTGATTTCTTGTGGCTACGAATTTTCAAGAAACATGAACTCTTAAGGCTGTTACTTAGACAGTATTATGTCTTTAATTTTGACATCAAACCTTATCGGAAACTTAGACAGTATTATGTCTTTAATTTGACACATCAAATCTTATTGGAAACTTAGACAGTATTATGTCTTTAATCTGACACATCAAACCTTATTGGAAACTGTTTTTTAAATTGAGAGAAATGGATGTGCAAATTAAAATAAACCATTTTTAGAAATAAATCAAGAAATGTAATAGACCCTGAAAGACATACATGTTATATTGAATAGAACATTTTTTAAAATAAATTATTGGAAGTTATTTATTTTGACAATGACAAGGTTACATATTAAAACGATACATACAATGAAGAAAGAGGATATATTTATATATATATGAACTTCATGAATAACAAAACGTAGCATTGATTTAGAGATGAACATTCATAACATACAAGTTAATAGAAACATCTATTTAGACTAGATCTCTTATTATTGTATAATATGTAAACATTTATTTACTTCTTATTGTATCATGTAAACATTAATAAGAAAATCATTGATTGAAGCTGTACAATTGAGCATTGATTGATATACACAATACTTAGCATTGGTTTATTTCAACTTCTAAACTCTATGATATAGCATTGACTATTAGAGTAGGGATGTATGTAACATTGATGTCAAGTATCCTGCACTGATGTATGTCGCCGTTCATTAACTCTACTATTTAGTACTGGATAATTGGACAATGTAAACGTTGATATAGTCAAGTTCTTCCAGTCATCTGAATGTCCTTCATTGTGCTAGAGGTGGTAGTGTTACAAGATCTGGGAGTCGAGTAAAGTATCTTCTACACACAACATTACCACAGGTGTGGATCTGAGAAATACAAGACAGAGGTGCATAGAATAGTTGAATACATAGCTGCACTGCAGACTGAGCAAAGATTTGTCATCTACATCAGACAGTAAAAAATTTAGAAAGGCGAAATTTAGGAATTTAACATTCATAATTCTTTCACATACGCCAATATGGTGAGCAAACTTTTTTTTTAATTGTCAAATCATCGCCATTGACTTTACATAATTTAGGTTTTCATTACACACCGGCTACGCCCGTTGATTTGTTTCTAGGCTTTATATCGTTTCTTATGACCGGAATATCCCCCTCCTTTTCTTTGTTGAAATTTTAATAGACGATCCCCCCTCCCCCCAACACACTTTGTAGATCGTGAATTAGTAGGTCAGCTCTCTCTTTCTTTCTCTCGCTCTGGAACCCTCTTTTTTTTTTACCTGCGCATCGTAATGTCTCCAACATAGACTGCCTGGGTGCTTGATCTCTTTAGGGGCCCTTACATTTTGACATTCAACATCATGACATGAGATAATGGCGTAATATTTAATGGAAAAAAGAAATTCGGACCCCCATCCTAGCTACGCCACTGCATAAACTTTTGACTTGATTTGGAAAGAGGCGCTCTATAACGCCCCGATACACACACAAACATGCTTTTGGCCCGTGAATTTTAGCGTAACGTTCAACCCCCCCCCCCCCCAAGTCGGGGGGGGGGGGGGGGAAACACGTTGCATTCATACGTCGCTACTGATGGCTGCGTGTTGGACTGTCAAACCCTGCCAGCTCCCATCCTCCGTAGTCCTGCGGGAGGTTTGGACTAGGAAGTAAACTATCTTTAACTCTGAAGGAACATCCGAAACATGTAAAACAAAACAAACAAACAAAACAGTTAAGCGAAGGAAAGCGCTTCAGGGACACCCTCAAAGCTTCTCTGAAGGTATTCAGCATAGACCCAGCCACCTGGGAGACAGGCACATGACAGAGCATCATGGCGTCGGGCTGTGAAAAAATACAAAGGTATAATATAAAGCTTGCATTTTTTTTATTTTTTCGCGAATTACAGTGGTTAGGTTGCGAATCTGTCTAAACCGTGTCTTAGTTTGCACTTTAAGAGGTGAAAGAAAGATGTGAAGGAAATTTTATTACAATACGTATGATAGTTTCAGAGATCTGGTAAATACATACTTCAATCAATGGTATTTTGTGCTTATATCTAGTAGATTTAATATAAAACATTTCTGAAAACAAAATAGTTTCATTTTTAAGGTTTTACATTCAAGGGTTTCTATGCGTGCCATAACGTGCTTTCGTTTTAATAAAAAAAAATAATTAAAGAGCCCACCTATAGGGCAGACGATGTAAAAGTCATCTGTTTCAATGGCCGACGGTTAACAAGGGTTTCATGTGGCCAGCACAACAACCACTCGCCATCGTGTTCCCCAACTATTTTCAGGTATCTAATAAACGAAATTCAAAATCTTAGTCTTTACCAAAGATTTGAACCCAAAATATCTCTCTGTTGGTCCAAAACGCTTTTTCTCTTTTTGATTGGTAGATTTAATGATGTTTTTGAAGTACCTACCATAACATGCTCCCCTAGATCATTGATAAATCTCTCGACTCCTTGTGTTTTGTTCCATCCCTCTTCCAATGATGTCAGTAATAAAATAAGCTTTCCATCTTTGTAGCTTGCAAAAACCTAATGGATACAGATTACAGATAACTGACGGAAGAATTTTTGCCTCCTCACGTGAAACAATGTAGTTTATAAAGAGCTTTATGTAAATTATACTTGGGCAGTCGACATGAGCGTTTACTTAGTGTTTTGATAGAGTGTATGTATTGCGATAATTAAACCATTCAATTGTATTAATTAATTAGAAATGCTACTGTAAATAATAAAGAAAATTGCCAAATGTTTGACAAGTATTCACTCGTCTGTTTTATTACTAGACTGGGTAACTTATTGGACTGGTATCTAGACTAAACAGCTTCTAGACTGTAGAATGATGATTAGATCTCTGTTGTAAAGAGCGTGGTATTAGGGGAGGAAACTCAATTCACGTAACTCCAGATTACTTTTAAATTTAAGAAAATGTTCCCTCACTTTACAAAACATCTTATTGCAAGAAAATAATAATTCTACATGACAACAGCACTTTTATTTCATGAGAAGCTCCAAATTCGGCAGCCAGTGTTATTGGATTATGTTAATTAGTAACGACTATAACAATTGTTATGCTATTTATTAAAGTACATGTTGAATTTAATCTTCTAATGTGTCGTGGTAGGACAGAGTTGTCAGTATGTAAATTATTAAATGTGGGCGCTTCTGTTAAGTAACCACTTGACCAACAAAATGGTTATATCGTTAGATCTTTTGTTTTTACATTCATGGCAGGACATTTGTAAACATAGTTGAGAGCACGTTATGGCGATTGATCTCGTTTGGATCAACATGTTTCTGGATAAGCACACATACTAATGACGTCATTTCAATGGCTTCTTAATTCCCCTTAGATTTTAACTTAGCCACATCGCTGTAATGACATTCTAGAAATGTGGTCAGACTATTAACAATGTATATAGATTTGTTCAGACAACTTAAACTTTTGTCTAGATTTGTTCAGACTACTACTAACACTTTGTCTGGATTTCTCCACCAAATTCTCCACGGCTGTCTCCAGTTGGTAGACGTAGTTCTGGTTGTGTAGAGTGGAATGGAAGCTGACATAGATCTGATCTCCTCTCACATTAAATACTTGCTCAGGTACAGAGTTGCCTGCCAATGTTCTAGTAAAGAGACCAACTCCTGAGAAAATAGAATTTTAGTTAGCACTATCTCGCGGATGACAAATGAATGCCTAGAAACATAACACACTACTGAATAGACAACTTTGTTAATTATCTGACATTAATTTTACAGCATTTAAGTACACATTTTATGGGTAGAAAACAAACCCCATTAATAATTTCTTTACTTAATTAAGACAGACTGCTTCCTTCTGCCCGAAGCATACAATTTTAGATCCGCCTTCATGTTTTCCCGTTTATCTCTGTGCAGTAACACAGTCTTCATTGTTTGTCTTCCACTGGCCAATTGCATTGAGTTTTTTGAGTACTAAGAAGTTTTGATGACTTTGTAGTAACTTTGTACATTTTCTTTATCCAATAACTCCTTTATCTGATGCTTCTTCTGCCTATTCTGAGTATTACTTGCAAAATGATAGTTTGTCCTGCCGAAGTATTTTATTGACTTTTTGAGAAACTGCTTGGTAGTCTTGTTATGATTGTTGCTTGCATTTTCTCGTTTTTGCTTTGTTAACTACCTGATTAGCATATTTCCTTTCTTCGATTAATTTCCATGCCTCATCACTAATCCAGTGTTTTTTTTCCCTTTTAGCATTAAGACTTAGTAAGCCTACTTCATTGCTTGTTTCTGTAGTAATTTCTTTGAAATTTTGCAATCATTTATCTGCGTATTGTTCTGGTTTCATCTAGTTATATCATAGCAAATCTATTTTGAAGGGATAGTTGGAATTTCTTTTTTATCTGGTGTCATGGAGCATGTCTAAGTCAAATCTTTTCCTTTTATTTAAGTGGTGCTCAGAACCAATAGCTGCTCCTCTTCTGCTTCGTACATCCAGTAACAGTATAGTCTTAACTAATAGTAACGTGGTCGAATTGGTTCTCTGTCTCATTGTCTGGTGAGACCCATGTCACTTTGTGGCATTTTTTGTGGAGGGAATTGCTGCCTCCTATCACCCATTTATTAAATGTCTGCAAACATTTCTCCGTTTTCATTTATGCTGTCAAGTCTCTCTTATCACTTCCCAGTTTGGTATTCAAGATTCCCATGACATCTCTTGCCAAGTCTCTCTTATCACTTCCCAGTTTGGTATTCAAGATTCCCATGACATCTCTTGCCAAGTCTCTCTTATCACTTCCCAGTTTGGTATTGAAGACTCCCATGACATCTCTTGCCAAGTCTCTCTTATCACTTCCCAGTTTGGTATTCAAGATTCCCATGACATCTCTTGCCAAGTCTCTCTTATCACTTCCCAGTTTGGTATTGAAGACTCCCATGACATCTCTTGCCAAGTCTCTCTTATCACTTCCCAGTTTGGTATTCAAGATTCCCATGACATCTCTTGCCAAGTCTCTCTTATCACTTCCCAGTTTGGGAATCAAGATTCCCATGACAATCAAAACATCTCTTGTTGGTATTTTGTCAACTCTTATTTGCAGTTGGTCATAAAACGTGTTTCTGTCAGTATCACTTGCAAAGTTGGTGGGAGCATAACACATAATAACGTGAACATTTTAGAACTTAGACAAAAATATGGCTCTAATTTTTAGCGGCCCCCGAAAGGGGAAAAGACGCCATTAGTTTTGTGTGGTTTGTCTGTCCATCCGTTCGTCCGTCCCATTTAGATCTGGTAAACCAGAAAAGATAGGGAAAATCCGGCATAATAATATTTTAGACCATTCAAAGTTCTGATGCAAGGGCTACTTTTTTCTTTTCTGAAAGCGAAAAAACTCATTTTTAAAATCAAGTATGCAAGCAGTTTTTTTTAAATAAAAATACACCATTTTTTACAACTATTCACTATTAATAGTAACAAATACTGGGGGGCTATTTAGTAAGGGGATGACCATTTACCATATTTTAAATACATTTATGCAAAAGGTTTTAGTTTTTTTGGGGGGAATTTTTTTTTTACAATTGTATTACAAAGTTACGTAAGTTCTGTCATACTAACTAGGCCTACTTACAAAAAATGTTTACTTTTATTTTTAAAGAGAAAAAATCTATTTAGTATACATATAAGTGGAACATATTGTAAAAAAACAATTATTAAGTAGTTTTTCATATTACTACGTGTACTATCAGGTGGCCATGAAATTAACTAAAATAATTTTTTTTGTTTACGGAAATGTGTTTTTTTTCTTGAGGTTTTCAATAAGAGATTTGCCCTTTACAAAACAATTAGACCAATTGGATAATCATTATAAGACATCAGTTAGGCATGGTTCACATCTAACTTCACTTTCACCTATTCTTTGGTCTGCTGGAGCGCTTTCTCAATTCTTCTCTGTCATTTGCCTTTGATAGAATTTCATCATGATATTCCTTGTGAAAATATTGCAACCTGCCTTTTTATATGCCTGGGGGCCGATTTTGAGTTTGAGTTTCAACACAAACTGTCTTTCAGTGGCGTAGCTAGAGTATATGATGCCTAGTGCGGTACCTCATCTTGTTGCCCCCCCCCCCCCAAAAAAAAACCAACAACAACTTACTAATTAATAGTATTGCAAAAACTTATTTTTTATTCAAAATAATATGTATTCCTAAATCAAATATTGTTAATTCTTTCATGACCTTAATGACCTTTCATGACCGCAGCATTTTCATAGCCTTGACCCTTGCAGTCCATTATGTCTAAGCCATTCAAAAGCAATTTCTCTAGAATCATCTTAGCGATTCCAGCAGCATGCGTGTTCTTTGTGTCGATGAAGTCAACAAAAGACTCACGAACCTGCACCCCGTCATTCTCCATGACAACATACCTGTAAAATTTGGGAAATTTGATCCAGCTTTGAGATGTCAGGTGTGCGGTCAAAAATAATAGAGAAATATTTAGCTTGTTTTACTTGCTGTATGATTTGTTTTTTAGCGTGATCCCCCAATATTGTAATAAATTCATTTTGTATTTGTGGAGACATGTATGTATTCGGTCTGGAACAAAACTTAGTTCGAAGCACATGCTCCCTCAAGAGTAGATCGTACTTTAATAGTAACTTTACTAAGTCTCCAGGTTTTCGTCTCTTGTATAATCAAATCTTGGGCCTTGTGGTCAATATTGTTCACTACTCTTAGGCAAACCTCAAGTTCCCTCTAAGAAAGCGATGACTGAATACGAGCTCTGCTTGTCTCATGTTTTTCTATTTTCGGGGATAACCTCCACTAATCATTGAATCCATCTTTGGATTTAAATGAAGATTTGGTACTTGATCTTGTTGAGAAGAGTGTGCAGGGGAAGCAAAATAAGGATTCTTTTTTTTTTGGCAAATAACACATCCACTTTCTAAGAACTTTCTCGCCGTTTGACATTTGCCGAAAAAACCAAGCCTTTGAAAGCTTTCTAGCCTTTCCTTTTGCTGATTCTTGATGTCTGTACGCCTCTCTGAATTGACTGTCCATACGCTGAACTGTTTCAGATCCTTGAGTGAGAAGGTGTATGCGAATATTATCTGTGATGACATCAGGCCAATCTCCAATGTCGTTCAGTCTAGAGTTTATTATCCTGCTTTCTGTATTGTTTACACTGTCTGATGGTTCAGCTTCTTCAGTATGAATTTTTGAGGACATGCTTGTGTGCTGTCCTTTAGTCTCTAGAACCTGCGGTATTGAAGTAGTTTCTTCTTTTCACGATGTCGGCCTCATCATTTTTTTCTGGATTCAATGATAACCGTCTCATCTTGCTTTGTTGCTTTTAATTGTTCAGTTAATTCATACCCATTAACAGCTCGCCTATAGTCGGTGGACTCTGGCAATGCTGTGACTTGAAATTGTCTCGATGCTTCTTTAAACTTAAGAAATTTAAGAAACGCACCTCACTGCGGTCAAAGAAACTGCTTTATGATGATGACATTGTCCTCTGGTCAACCGGCAAGAAAGCCGACCAAATACAGGCGGCATTACAAGCAGACCTCCAAACCATCTCCTCGTATTGCGACAAATGACAGATTCAGATAAACGTTGCCAAAACGACCTGGTCCCTGTTCAGCCAAGGGATCGACATTCTTAAGGCTCTATTCGAGCTTCAACTCGGTGGGCTGCGACTCCAACGTGAAAACACGCCAAATATCTAGGGGTAACCCTGGATAGAAAGTTGTCAATGCTCCAGCACGTCCAGGAAGTTGAAAGAAAAGCCTCGGAGAAGTTAGCGTTACTAAGAAAGCTGGCCAGCACAAAGTGGGGTGCCAAAGCTTACATGCTACGCACATTGTACTTAGGGGCAGTCAGATCACAAATTGAGTACAGCTCAAATATATGCTAGTAAAAATGCCCTCGAATCACTCGACCGAGAACAATCACAGGCACTAAGGTTCATTTCTGGCACCTTTCGGAGAAGCCCAACAAACGCTGCTGAAAACTTAACAAACGTGGCCCCTTTACATTTAAGGAGGGAGAGGGCCACTTACAGCCTATGAGCGCTATAAAAGGGGCGACTTTAGGCTACCCACCTCAATATTAGTGCGACAGTGGAGAGAGAAGAACCGCATAAAATGCGATCGTTCCTCCACATTGCGGCCAATTTGTCAAAATCAGCTGGGCTCTCCACTGACAGAATCCCAATTAGAATAATTAGTACTTGCCCTCCGTGGAGGAGAAGTCGGCTCCACAAATAAGCATGTCCCTTATAGGGCAAGAGGGAGCCACCAAGAGGCGATTAACACCTGCCATATTCCAAAACTTGGCATCAGCTACACTAAAGTCCTACCCATCAGATGCCATTTTCTGTTATACCGATGGGTCGGTAATAAGGGACCCCGATAGATCTGGGTATGGGGCCCTTATAGTCTACCCAGACCGGACAGAACCAGAGATGCCGATTTCTCCGTCTGAGCTTAAAATGGTTTTGAGGCGCCAGCCAGACTAGTCAGTCTTGAGCATTGTTCATCATTTTGTTTACGTTGCAGTATTACAATTAATTAGTTAGTTAAAAAAAACTCGTAGAAAACAAAGGTTAGCTTATTTTAAAATATTGACATTACAATAGAATTATTTCCATAAAGAAATGAATAAACTAAGACAATTGTTTAGAGCTAGAGTTTAGAAATATATTTGTAAACTCAATATCTAGATTAAACCACTGGACTAAACAATGAAGTAAAAAAAAGGTTGGCCTATCTTCTTCTTCTTCTTTATATTACAGAGCATTGATCATAGTAGTAACAACATGTACCGTGTGTCCGAAATAAATCTAGTAAATTAGATTCAAACTGTTCTATAGCTTACATTGTATGGAAGAAATAGTCAAGGAGATGAAACAAAATAGCGACATGACTAGTTTATAATAGTTAGTTCATGTTTAAAATACAGTAGTTTAAGTTTGTTCGTGTCCAAACAATTAGTCGTTTTTACTGAAACGCTCACGGAAATAGGAAATTAATACACACTGGGGGATTTTTGGTGCCCCTGTCCACTTGGTACCCTATACGGCCCGCACCACCCGCACATTGGTAGCTACGCCACTGCTGTCTTTGTAACCTTGTTCTTTCTGAAACTGGTTCCCAATCCAACAGACTTTTAAAAGCTTCCTTCTTAAGTAGTAATGCTACACCATTTTCATGGAAATATTCTTTTTCCTTTCCAGAGAAGAGAAGGGTTTCTCCTGATTGCAGTCTTTTTACTCCGAAATTGTTCCATCGATATTCTCTTATTCCCAATGGGTATAGTTTGTAGTTAGCCATTTCCTTGACAACTTGTGCAAATCCAGATAGGTACGGACACTCCATGTTCCCAAGTTAAATGATGCCATCTGAATAAAGAAAGGTTTCTTTTTTCATCGGCTTAAGTAGAGTGGTCTTACAGGATTCGTTCGACTTTCCCTGCATAAGTTCATAAGTCTCCTTTGAGGAGCTCTACTGTCACCTTTGACTAAGTCAACTGTTTTTGTTTTTGCTATGGTTCTTTAACAGTATTTTGTTTTCATGGAAAGGTTGTGAACAACCCTTATGTTCCGGCGAGGGTGATGCAACTTTTATTTTGCCGCTTACCTGCCAGGAGTAATGAGCTCCCACCGGTTAGCTTTGAGGATCACTAAGGTACGCAAGCTGTGAAGTGTATGTGCATCAGGGGACATATAAATATTAGGCTAAAGCTTCTATTCAATGCACCATACGGTTAAGTTGCAGTGTAAATGGTTCTATTTCTTCACGTTTGAAGTCATGAAAACTACTCTACCATTGCTTATTAAACTAGTTGGTTAACTGGGTGTGTTCAAAATGGTGAGAACTTCCCAAGCAAGCCATAGAGCCAGCAGCTTACATCCGTAGCATAGCCACAGAATCATAAGGTGGCTTCATTTTTTAGCTGAGGTTTGTCTCTTTCAGCTGAACTTCGACCAAAGAAATATCAATAGGAAAGTCTCAATGCTCATCTTATGTTCCGCGACGAACTCGGAGAGCTTTGAAAGACAAGGACAAGAAAGTTTGAAGTGAGTGTCAAGTTGTAAGAAATGTAGACATGTTTTCAAGTCTGTAAATATGTTCCAAAGTCTAGACATTGTCTCCAATGTCATGTGCTGCACTAAATTAGATGAACGCCGTAACTTAGCTTTCTGTTAACGTGGACAGGAAATAAAGACGTTTTTGGTTGTATCAGGAACTGAAGCATCACGTATCTCGTAATGCTCTGTCCAAATTACTTTAATACGGGCTTTAGATTTACTAGGCTTTGATCTTTAGAGTGATTTTGGCTACCGACTCCATTAATCAAGATTTAGATACCATGACCTGACTTATTTTGGCTACCGACTCCATTAAGATCAAGATTTAGATACCATGACATGACTTATTTTGGCTACCTACTCCATTAAGATCAAGATTTAGATACCATGACCGGACTTATTTTGCCTACCTACCCCATTCTGATCTGAATGGGGGGATCAAGATTTAGATACCATGACCTGACTTATTTTGACTACCTACTCCATTAAGATCAAGATTTAGATACCATGACCTGACTTATTTTGACTACCTACTCCATTAAGATCAAGATTTAGATACCATGACCTGACTTATTTTGACTACCTACTCCATTAAGATCAAGATTTAGATACCATGACCTGACTTATTTTGGCTACCTACTCCATTAATCAAGATTTAGATACCATGACCTGACTTATTTAATGTGTCCAATTCTTACCAGCAGCTTTGAGATACTCAGCATATGGATCAGATCGAACCAGTTTCCATCGACCACCAAACTTGGCCTGAATCTCTTTGAGAACTGCTGTAGAAGGCTCCTCTTGTTTGAACGTGAACATCTCAGAGTTTGGGTTTGTTGCTGTTTTTCCTGCTGCTATGTCTGTTGGTGATGCTGTGGCTGGTGTTGTTTGTGGTTGGGATAAAGTCTCTGTGGCCACTGTGGTAGCAGCGGATGTTTCTTTGAGTGACTCTGTCTGAGAAGGAGCTAAATTTGTGTTGACTTGAGGAGCAGCTGTTACTGGTGAGACTGAGTCCAAGCCGAGACCAAGTAAATCTTCCATGTCTATTTTTAAATCCTAAACGATTCTCTGGAGACAAACTTTCTGGTAATAGAGAAACATTCACGTTCTGTGAGGTAACACCCTATACATTTTGTGGACTAATATCAACCTTAACGGACAAAAGACTCACTTAAAACATCAACCTTAAAATGAATTATGTTTTTTAAATATTAACAGTCTTTTTTTTTTTTGACTTTGTTTTTGTTCGCAAGACTCTTTTTAGTGTTCATTAAATGAAAGGATCAAACAGTCGGATGTCAGAGGCTTCAGAACTCGTCAGATTTTAAAAAATGTTACAATTTAGTTTCTTCCCTTTTCTTTCCATCACAAGTCGCATCTTAACTTATAAATTACTGACGTTACTTCCTAACAGAATATAGTTTCGTCCTTTTCGTATCCATGTGTCAATCTAGTCGTGTATATTTATTTCAGACGTAAACCTTACTAAGTCATTGGTTTTCCTGGCTGATCCAGGCAACCCGTTCCATGCTTCAATGTCACTAAGGAAGAAGGAAAACTTCTATCACTTTGTGCTAGTATCTGGGATAAGAAATGTTCATTTATCTTTGTGTTGTGTTTTTGTATTTGTAAATCTTGGTTCAGTGTTTTATGTATAATTGCTACTTTACTTTGTATACTTCTGTCTTGAAGCATCTCTAAGTTTGGTGAGTTTACTACTAGTGTTACTCTAATCAAATGGGATTACTAGATTGTTATAACTCTCACGGCTCTATTTGCGTCTGTTCAGTTTCTTTGTTTTCTTGAGTTGAGGGATCCCAGAGGACGCATATTCTAATATTGGCATAACCAGGGTTAAATAGCATCTTAATTACAATGCTTATATTAACTCACTCTGTGAGGTAAAAGTTTGTACATGTTATTTCTCCAACACCCAATGTCGGTTCAAGCTAAAATTTTGCACAATTATTTATTGTACCTCACAAAATAAATAAAAGAAAATTACCAATTAGTTAATTAACTATGGTAAGTAATTATTTTGTTTGGTATCGCACAAAGGAAAGAAATCGTACTTGACAGATGTGATGGTATAGGTTGTATTTGCCCCCCCTTAGGAGGCTTGAGCCCTGAATGAACAGGTTTTATAATACATTTAAAAATCGATCTCGGTAACATTCACTCAGAAAAGTGACGGATGCGAATTAATTTATACAATTACACATAAGCTTTATTTTTTTTAAAATGTTTTTTTATGTTTTCTAGTTTTTTCTTCCTGTTTAATTTATTAATTTATAAAAATTTCTTTTAATAAACCCTAAAGTTATGTTTGATTTTTTCAAAAATAACCTCATTCACATTGACATTCTTTGATTACATTTTATTTATTATAACACTTATATGTTTTGAATTTTAAGTCAGTGTAAATGTTTATGAATAAGATTAATTTATTTAATTTATTAATTTTCATTTGTTTTTACTTGTTACTCTATATCAATGACTTTGCAATTGGTACTCTAGTGCTGCTATGTTATATCATTTTATCGGTTATATTTGAATTCATTGGTTTCAACATTAACATTTAAACTTCACTTATGTTTGACTAGCATTTTTATAATGCATTTCATTATATGATAAATATATCATAAAAACATGTTTTCATTATCGATTAATTGTATTAGATAGTTTCGATTACCTGATTGACCAAGCGAGTTAGCTGTAATACTTATGTCAGTAGCAGTTCATTGTTCACTTGAAGAAGTCATCAAACATGTTGAGCTATGTATAACTTGTTGATTTCTAAACAGACTAGTGAAGATAAGCTGGTTTTTTTTTCCCTTGAATATGATAACATTGATACACACGTGTGTGTTCGATACGATGATTACATTTTTACACACTTGTGTGTTCGATACGATGATTACATTGTTACACACGTGTGTGTTCGCTACGATGAAAGCTAACATTTGTTGACTAGGGAATCTGTCCTAGCAGCACATTGGCTATTGACTTCTTATCTTCACCTCCTTGTCCACTTTGACCAAGGCGGGAGAGAGAGGATCTTTCTCTTACAACGCAGATATATTATTCCAATCCAGCTTTTTCTCGGTCTTTCTTTCAAACTGAGATTGAATACTTAGATCTAGCTGTTGAGGCTCTTAGATGTCCGATCAGAAGTTATTGCAAAAAGGATTTCTCACAAGAGCAAGATTTAAATTTAGATGAAAATATTTTAGGAAGTGTGACCTGATGCGTTGACATCAATCAAGTTATTACCAACACAAAATCAACAGGTTGAGCAGCATACGCATAGAAATTAAACAATTTAAACTAGTTCTAGTAAAGTGGTAAAAAAAACACAACTCTTGTTTGAATTTTGTTAGGTAATTTTAAACAAAATCAGCCTCAATTCTTGCTCATTAAATGTCAATGTACACAGTATACTACAGAATAGACATGTACAAGATGGTCAAAAGTATTACTGTCTCAAAAAAACGTGAGAGGAAGGAGATTATTTGAGCTCTGGTACACATAGTGGACACAGAGTGGACACAGACTCCATCCAAGAAGGTTGGATCAAAAACGTTACAAGAAGGAAACTATGTCCCCAATGACTTCAAAGTCAAATGTGTCCCCAATGACTTCAAAGTCAAATGTGTCCCCAATGACTTCAAAGTCATATGTGTCCCCAATGACTCCAAAGTCAAATGTGTCCCCAATGACTTCAAAGTCAAATGTGTCCCCAATGACTTCAAAGTCAAATGTGTCCCCAATGACTTCAAAGTTGAATGTGTCCCCAATGACTTTAAAGTCAAATGTATCCCCAACGACTTCAAAGTCAAATCCCAACAACTGTAGAGGCGAAATAGACTTTTCTAAAAGCAGGGCTAAAAGACTCAACGTCTACACAAGAGGGCAGGGACAGATCGTCTACCAACATTATACACAAAGAAGACGTGGACGAAATTGACCCTTTCAGTAAAATTTTGAAATTGCCTTTTTTTTCATTTGTTGGATGTAAAATGACGAAGCTACGCCCAAATAGTGTCGGTACTAGAGACCTTGAGTTGTGAACCTTCCTACCTTTGGTGTAGGCTGATTACAACATAATGTCCTTCAATACACCCACTGTGAGAAGTGAAGTCACGTGACTCTAAGATAACACTATGTTAATTAGAATCACTGACAGACACTCATGGGCTAGTACAACGAGACACTCAGCACAGCGTGTTCCATGGGCGTAGCGTGGGGGGATTTCGTGGCTGTTTTTTTTTTTTTTGCTTTAATTTTGTTTATTGTAGGTGACATTTTAATGTTAAACCATCACTTGCCCCAGGTTTTTTTTAAAGGTTAACCCTCCTGTTCTATAAACAAAAAATTAAAGCAAGCAACAGTCACCAGATTCAATGAGCGTAGCCAAAAAGAGTTTTGAGTTTTTTAACATTAAAATCCCCTTTTTTAACATGAAAGTAAAGCAAGCAAGTCACCAGATTCAATGAGCGTAGCCAAGAAGAGTTTTGAGTTTAAAACCACTCTCCAGTGGTTTTGAGGTTAAATACTCCCTTTTCAATATAAAACTAAAGCAAACTAGTCACCAAATTATATGAACGTAGCAGAGGTTGTTGTTTTTTTTTAGTTTAAAAGTCCCCTTCAGAGGGTTTTGACCTTAAAAGCCCCCTTCAGAGAGTTTTGAGGTTAAAAACTCCATATGCATTATTAAACTAAAGCAATTAACCACAGTCACCAAATTCTATTAGGGTAGCTAAGCAGGTTTTGAGCTAAAAATCCCTTCCAGATAGTTTTGAGTTACAACTCCCCTTTTCGATAAATAAAAACTATAGCAAACTACAGTTACAAAATTTCATGAGCCGTAGCCAAAATGGGTTTAATGGTTACCCTCCACAAAAAAGTCTAAAGCAAAACTTTGATCACTACATTTCTGCCAGTCGCTGGCTCTATTAATAAAGTGTTGTGAATAACAGATTTGGTTTTTGACCTATGATGTTTGAATAGAAGATTAGCAGGATAACACACCGTAGATAACTCAGAATATGCATTTTTTTTGTTTTGTTTTAAATACCCGAAATACTGTTTGGTGCCAGGGCTCCAGTAAGAACATATTCTAGAGTACACAAAACGTCCGAAAGAATGAAGGCTTAGTATGGAATAAAGAATTATTACGTATGCACACACACGCATAAATCCTGGCTACGCACATGGCGTGTAGTCTTGGAAACACAAGGGATCATTAGTTCTAAGCTGAAAATGATCTCAGCCAGTCAAGGGAGGCAATTAGATGAATTAATTAACTATTTCAAACATTCACTCATTTTTTAAAATTAATTTACTAAAACAAGATACACTAAACATTTGAACAAGGGATATTCGCATTAATGTCATTATTGTAAAATAAAATACTTACAACATGCTAATTTAAATTACACATTTGACATTACAAAAAGAAATGAGACTTTTGACATTACATAGCACATAACTGTACACAGTAATTGCACAAACTAGTTTGGTTCACTGTCAGTAATCATTACAAACCATAATGAGCCGCAGTCAGGAGGCTCGGTAGCTAAGCGGTAAAGTGCTCGGCTTCCGAAACGTAGGCACCGGGTTCGAATCCTTGTGAAGACTGGGATTTTTAATTTCGGGATCTTTGGGAGCCTTTGAGTCCACCCAACTCTAATGGATACCTAACATTAGTTGGGGAAAAGTAAAGGCGGTTGGTCGTTGTGCTGGCCAAATGACACCCTCGTTAACCGTGGGCCACAAAAAAACAGATGACCTTTACATCATCTGCCCATAGGCCAAAAGGTCGGAAAGGGGACTTTACTTTTTTTTTGTATAGTCAGTTCATTTCACATATTTCCATCTCCATAAACATAGACTTCCTTAATGTTACTACGAACATTACATAGCTTCTCCTAGATCTAGATTTAGCCAGGTTACAGTAAGTAGGTCATGCTCTATTGTACTGGGAATATCACACAGAGAAAAACGTAGACTGCAAAACAAAAAAATAAATGTCAGAGCTGAAAAGATTCTCTACATTTATTGAATCATTTGGAAGAGTAGTCAACGATTACATAGGAGTGCCCGTGTTACTAGGACGTAATGTCAACATATAAACCTTGAAGGGAAAAGGTGTACAAAGATATAATTATACTAAACAAAATTCAATGTTTTTAGTACAGTACTAGATGTTCCCGCTACACAGCAGACTCTTCTGGAATAAATCCTATATGTTCCCTCTACATCTATACAGCAGACTTCTGGAGTAAATCTTATATGTTCCCACTACATCTACACAGCAGACTCTTTTGAATGAATCCTAGATGTTCCACCCTGATACAACATCTACACAGCAGTCTCTCCTGGAATAAATCCTAGACGTTCTCTCTACAACTACACAGTAGACTCTTCTGGAATAAATTTTAGATGTTCCCTCTGATACAACATCTACACAGTAGACTCTCCTGGAATAAATGATTTCGCACCTACAGAAAGAAAGAAACCCTAATTTAACTGAGAGATGTCTTTGTGATGTCTGTGTTATGTCTACAATTTTCTTGTGACACCCCCCTCCTTCTCTTCAACGGAAAAAAATACGTCTGCACCTACTTGGGAGATAAGGGTTGTGGGGGAGCACTATAAAGTTCCTTAGCAGGCTCGGACCGTCGTTGCCAAATGATGTAGAAAAACATTTAGCAATGTATTCTACTCGTGTCATCAGTTCATCTCTAGTCAGAAGAGCGGCAGGTCCGAGAAATGGACGATCTAGTCAGAAGAGCGGCAGGTCCGAGAAATGGACGATCTAGTCAGAAGAGCGGCAGGTCCGAGAAATGGACGATCTAGTCAGAAGAGCGGCAGGTCCGAGAAATGGACGATCTAGTCAGAAGAGCGGCAGGTCCGAGAAATGGACGATCTAGTCAGAAGAGCGGCAGGTCCGAGAAATGGACGATCTAGTCAGAAGAGCGGCAGGTCCGAGAAATGGACGATCTAGTCAGAAGAGCGGCAGGTCCGAGAAATGGACGATCTAGTCAGAAGAGCGGCAGGTCCGAGAAATGGACGATCTAGTCAGAAGAGCGGCAGGTCCGAGAAATGGACGATCTAGTCAGAAGAGCGGCAGGTCCGAGAAATGGACGATCTAGTCAGAAGAGCGGCAGGTCCGAGAAATGGACGATCTAGTCAGAAGAGCGGCAGGTCCGAGAAATGGACGATCTAGTCAGAAGAGCGGCAGGTCCGAGAAATGGACGATCTAGTCAGAAGAGCGGCAGGTCCGAGAAATGGACGAGACGTGCCGCTACTGAAGTCTGAGACATTTGTTGAACGCAATAGTCTGGACTGGACTTTAGACTAGTCAAATCATTTTCGTAGTAAGACAATACTTTTGAGGCGGACCTTATCTAGTAGCGGATCTGATTTTGTAGCGGACCTTACAGTGGTCCTGCTCTAAAGAGAAAACAAAGCGACACATTTCGTTGGCTCTTAACAAATCATTAAAAAAAAACAAGAAGAAACATTAAAAAAAAAAACATTTTAAAAAAGAGAATAACTTCAACTACAACTTAAAATTTAATAATTAGTCCGTCAGCTGCTTGTACTTTAGACGTTATCCATTGGCCAGCGGGCAATACAGACTTGAGATATTATTTTATTGGTATATACTTTTTATGAACATCTAGATCTAACCCTAGACCTTGACTTTTAATTTAGAACTCTTAATACCTAGTCTAGATCTACCTATAGATCTAGAATCTAGAAGTAGTCAGTGTTGGATCTACGTAAAAAAAATATAAGTTAAGCTTAGATAATCTTTCAATAAACTTGAAACAACTTTAAATTTACACAGTTATTGCATAATTTCGGTACACTACGGCTGACTACGACATTATGTTATTGTTATTTTTTTTTAATACTTCCAATGATAAGCCTTTAATTCTAGACTTAGAAAACGATGCGAAAACGTTTCCTGAACATCAATTTATTAAACTCTACGCCTTACATTCTGAAATTCCTGAACGCAATAGTCCTTTCAGAACCGATGATGGCTCTAGATGTAAGTTCTAGTACTCAAGCCAAATCTACATTTATTTATTTTTGTTACTTTAACTTTTTTTTTACTTTCAAAAATTATAACTGTCAAACTACAGTTTTCTTTATGTGGCCAAAGAGTTAGTGATTCTTTTCTCAGCGATAAACATCAACTGTTAACTTTGTAGAAAAATTGATTGAGCCGTTTTTTAGATCAGCCTTCCAGGTTCCTGGATACAGGTTCCTGAAGGCTCCATGAAGTTCTTGACTTGAATGGAGGTATTGTAAAAATGATAAATAAAAACAAAAATATTATTTATAGAAATTTAAAAAATCGTAATGAATTATCTGACTAGATTGATCTATAGACACACGTGGGACGTAATCATCTTCTATTTCTAAATGAACTTGATAAGCAATGATGTGTGCACTAGATTTATTTCTAAATTAGTTTTTTAACAACCAGATCTATTTCTAATGAGTTTGATAACAAGCAAGTATGAGTGCACTAAATCTATTTCTAATGAATCTGATAACAGGCAAGTATGAGTGCACTAAATTTATTTTTAAATGAGTTTGATAACAAGCATTGATGAGTGCACTAAATCTGTTTCTAAATGAGTTTGATTACAAGCAAGTACGAGTGCACTAAATCAATGTCTAAATGAGTTTGATAACAAGCAAGTATGAGTGCAATAAATCTATTTCTAAATGAGTTTGAGAACAACCATTGATGAATGCACTAGATCTATTTCTAAATGAGTTTGATAACAACCATTGATGAGTGCACTAGATCTATTTCTAAATGAGTTTGATAACAACCATTGATGAGTGCACTAGATCTATTTCTATATGAGTTTGATAACAACCATTGATGAGTGCACTAGATTTATTTCTAAATGAGTTTGATAACAACCATTGATGAGTGCACTAGATCTATTTCTAAATGAGTTTGATAACAAGCAAGTACGAGTGCACTAAATCAATGTCTAAATGAGTTCGAATGTATCCTCTACATTTACCTTTGGTCAATTTGATTCTGGGAAGCTCAGCTACTGAAGAGACTACAATAGAAGTTTGACTCACAGTCATCTTGCGTTCTATTGTTTTCTTAAGGAATAACACATGAAGAACTCCAGCCATAATTGATATAACAAGAGGTCCAAAGATTATGGGGATCAACCATAAGATTGAGAAGGAAATAGACAGCGAATTGTTGATCCATTCTACAACACAAAGAAATAAAGCAATATTGACATATCTTTAAATACAATTTTTGCTCTTTTGTTCAGCATTCATGAAATAGCATGCTCAGTGCGCTATGGTCCCATCTCTTTTTGGAACATTTTGGGGGAGGGAGTACATGGAATGGAATTTTACCTTTACCTTTCCCTTAGTCTATTGGACCGTTGGGGCACCATGCACGACTCCTCGACCGTCTTTCTCCATCTCTATCTTTTGCCTTAGTTAGAACCTCTTTCAATGGCCGTTACGTCCATTCTTTAATGTCCTCCCATCGCTTTCTCTGTCTGCCTCTTCTTCTTTTCCCTAGTACTGTTCCCTGAAGGAAGGTCTTTGCGAGCCCCGAAGATCTTGTAATGTGGCCATAGTTTTTAAGCTTGCATTTTTAAAAAAAATAGTTAGCAGGTCATCATGGGGTCCAATCGCTGCAGTAACCCTGTCTCTAATCTCTTGGTTTGTGATGCGGTCTTTGAAAGGGATACATAGGATCGTTCTGTAGCATCTCAATTCCATTGCTAGGATCCTCCTCTCTAGCTCTGCAGTCAGCGTTCAAGACTCATAAGCATACAGAAATGTGGCCATGACCATCAGTCTGATTTTGGTGCCGATGGCCAAGTCATTGTCTTTCCAAATTATTTTCAGTTTTTAAAGGGCTGCTGTGGACTGTACTATCCGGACAAGTAATTCAGGTTTCGTTCTATCATCTGAGGCAATATACCCGAGGTATTTGAAGCTGCTAACACTAGTCAGCTTTTCATCTCCAATACTGATGCCCTTTTTAAAGCCCTGTTGGCTATTGGTCATAATTTGTTGTTTTTTTCGGCCATTATTTGCATGCCATATGCTGCGGAAGTCTTGTCAATGCGCATCACCAAGTCAGCTAGTTCCTCTTCTGTCATCTGCGAACATCTTCCATACCTTTCCAGGAAGATATTGAAAACTTTTGGTGACAGTAGGCAGTCTTGTCTTACTCCAACTGTGGTTTTTAACCAGTCCCCACTATTATTGTTGAAGTACACCGCACTGGTGGCATCCTTGGAAAAGTTCTGGATAACTTTAATTATGTTTTTATTTAAATTGCACTTATCCATTGTCGCCCAGAGTGCCCCATGCCATACTTGATCGAAAGCTTTCTTGAAATCAATAAAGATGGGAAAGATTTTCTTGGTGTTGGAGATATTTTCGACAGAGTATTCAGAGGTTTAGGATTTGTTTTGTTGTGCTGCGACCTTGTCTAAATCCCGCTTGTTCTTATGATATGATTTAGTCTGCTATCGGTTTTAGTCAATTTAATATGATTAACAGTACTTTTCTGGGATGCCTTAATAGGCTGATGGTACGGTAGTTTTGACAGTGTTGTAAATTGCCTTTCTTTGGAAGGGTTATGATGAGTGATTGGGTCCAGGGTTTGGGCCATTCTCCTGACTGCCAGATCTTTTTGCGAATCGTACAAAGTGCGTTTATCATGGTTTTTCCTCCCGCCAGTAGAAATTCACTAGGAATGCTGTCATCTCCGGCTAATTTTCTCATTTTTTATGGAATGGAATATTTCTGCTGCTATTAGGCGCTCAGAAAACACAACAGAACGTTTTGCTAATCGTTGATAGGAAGTGGTTTAGGAGTTATTAAAAAGTTGAGGTATTTAACTGATTCAGATAGAATCTCTATGTAAGATGCTATTTCAAATGTCAATATTATGTTTCTTGAGTTTATTCAAGTGACTACTTTTTAAAAGTTGAGGTATTCAAGTGACTACTTTTTAAAAGTTGAGGTATTCAAGTGACTACTTTTTAAAAGTTGAGGTATTCAACACATCCAGTTATAATGCCTCTGGAAGCTGCTGTTTTTATCACCAAGCTTATATCAACTCTGTGTGGTAAAAAAAAGTTTGAACAGTTGATTTCTCTAGATCCGTTCTATGATTAGTTGAAACTTTGCCCAATCATTCATTGGCGTATACAAGACATGAATTAGTTAAAATACAACAACCAATTAGTCAATTAATTAGTGGTTATTAGTTTTTGTTTGAGATGGGAAATTAATCTTTCAGTATTCACAGATATGGCTAAATGTATCGGATTTTGTCCCCTTAAATAATTGTATATGTTATTTCGTCCACACACATTCTCGGATCACGTTGAAACTTTGAACTATTATGTATTGTACGCAACAAAAATATGTATTAATGTATACAAATTAACCAATTAGTCAATTAATTATTTGTAATTAATTATTTTGTTTAAAATCGAGTAAGGGAATAACTTCAACATTCTTGAGTTTTAGTCAGATAAGCTTTGCTTGTTTGGGATAGTATGGCTCTTGAATCTATTTCACAGACTTCTGAATCTTGCACAGTTCTCTGGTCTACGTGATGAGCATATACAATCTATAGAACTGGAACAACCAAAGAAAATTCAACTTCCCTCGAAAGTAACGTTTACCAATTGTTTAACACATCACAAATGAACTGTAGGTCTACTAAATGCATAACACATCAGAAATGTACTGTAAGCCTACTAAATAATTGACACATCACGAAGGTACGGTAGACCTACTAATATTTGAAACATCACAAATGTACTGTATTTAGTCTAGACCTAAACTAGAATGAAGTGTACCATGTTTGCTAACAGTGACCACGACAGACGAGGTCCAGCTGAAATATTTACACTTGAATTGTGTTGAGCTCTCCAGCGATTGGATGGTCAAGTTGTACTGCAGGAAGTACTCAGCACATTCTGACCTCGAGGATCGATTGAACTTGATACTTGCTTTACTCACTTCAATCTTTGAAGGCATTTCGGCAATTGAGATTTCTTCATTGTTAGAAATGTAGTACAGCTCAAGAGGAAAGGCCAATGGAGTCTGTAGAGAAATAAAATGTCTTCTGTTTGAATCAGAAGCTTTCTAGGGAGACATAGTCACGAGTTTTTATGACACAAAAGAATGCAGGTCACAGATATTCTTTGCCAAAAACAAATTAATGAGTTTTATTTTCTGAATTAAATCACATAATGTAATCTCTTTTTTTATATACGAACTAGAGAGAAATGAATGAGAGATGTGAGTTTCGATTATTGCGGTATTCGTACTCTCCGTATTTTAGTTTAAGTAGCACATATAAGTTACCCAGATCTAGTAAAAAAAAAAAAAACTAACATTGAACTATGCTACATAAGCAGCAAATATCAAAACAGAAGAGCATCTTTTTACAGTTAATTCGACGGGTAAGATGATCTACGAAATTATGTCTATATGACAATTCAAAAGCTCGTTACAATATCACTCAAGTGAATCACAGCATTTTTTCTAATTTATTAATTTCAATTTAATTATTTCCCTTTTCTAAGCTCAATTTTCCACACCAAACCCCTCCCTTTTTTCTTCTCGCTCGACATTGGCAGACAAGTCATCACGCCCTTTCGCTTATCTCCCCTTGACGCAGGTAAAGACAAACAAAACCTAAAACAAGCGCTGGTCATTGGCGCCATGCATTCAGCGGTCATCATTGACCTCACCTGGGCATCCCCAGGCAAACCTACTAGCCCCGATCTTCTGGACCCATTTCACTCTCTACAGTGGCGTCAATAGGGGGTGCGGTCCGCACCAACTGATACCATTTAGAGGTGATACCCAAGTGGGAAAATATAAATATATATGGCAAAAGCAGAAAAATACAAAAAAAAAAAAACATCTCTAGAGATATAGCCAAACATGCCTAGGCCCAGCTACTGTAGTAATGTAGAAAAAATATTTTTAGGCCTTATTATATTTTATGTTGTTCGTACAGATGGCAAAGGTGGCCTTTCTTTTAAAAACAAAAATGGTTTTATTTGCTGTTTGATATTTGCATTGTATTTAATAGTAATCTTTTAGTATTAATCAAGTAAAAACGACATTGTTACCAAATTTTAGGAAATTAATTATTAATTTATCATGTAAGTACAACCTTTTTACATTAGCAGTAAGACTTATTCAAAACATTCTTTAAGAAAACATTTGTTCATGTCTCTTCACCAGGCGATTCCATAGTCTACCTCATTTTTATGGCAGGACAGACCAATTTCTCCAGACTAATGTATCATCTCGATTGGTCAGAATGATCGAAATTCTCTCAAGTTTTAACATCGCAAAGTTGACCACGTAATGTGGTGGTGACCGAGCTTCGTATGAGGTTTGCGGGACTTGTACTCTGGCAGAATGAATTACACATACCAAGAGCTGCTCTTACATGGAGGCCAATACGAGAAAAGCGCTAACAGGAGGTCCTTGTATAGCATGGCGCCACACATTCGTGAAGGACCTCAGAGAAGAGGACACCAGGTGGGAGGACGCTCCAGACATATCTTTACGGAGACAGCTTGCCACAAAATGCGCTGAACGGCGCGGGAGTATCTAAGTCCAAGTAAGTAAAGTGGACGACCTTTGTGTGCCAAAAAGTTCGCGGCAAGGCTTCTTACTTAACGCGAAGATTATATTAATTTGTCCCACTCCGCTAAAGGCGCTTCCTCAGATGACCTTACTGGATTGAAAGGGAGCCTCTCTAAAACTATTTCCAGAAAAACATTTTTGGTTATACAAAACACTTTAAAATGATCCACAAAACACTTTAAAATGATCCACAAAACACTTTAAAATGATCCACAAAACACTTTAAAATTATCCACAAAACACTTTAAAATGATCCACAAAACACTTTAAAATGATCCACAAAACACTTTAAAATGATCCACAAAACACTATTTCTGAAAAGGAAACAAAAATCCAAACGTTTAGCATAAAGTTTAAGAAGGACTGTATCATTTGCTTCTCACTCTTCAGTCCCACAACTTTCTTAATTCAGTTTTCTGTTTTTTTTACTAGGAGAAATAGTACAAGCTACACCACTATCGGATCCAGAACTATTGAGAAGGAGGGGCGATTTAACCCTAACCCTTACTGGGCGTAAATCTTAACCCTATGTATAAAAGCGCGAGCGCAAACACATACATTATATATATCTGGTTGGCAGATTAAAGATTTTAATGTAAATACTTTTATTCCAAAACTCACGCCAGAGAGCGTCCGATTGAGTTCATAATCGGCCTTTGGATCTAACTCATGTGTTTTATTATTGTTTTTAACCATTGAATTTCACAACTCTTAAATCTGTATATTTTTTCCTATATTTAGAGGCCCCCGAAAGGGGATAAGACGCTATTAGTTATGTGTGGCTTGTCTGTCCGTCTGACTGACCGTCCGTCCGTCCCGTTTAGATCTCGTAAACTACAAAAGGTTGTAGATTTTTGTCAATTTTTTTTTCTATATTTATATTGTTAAGTTATGTATTTAGTATGCATATAAGTCAGACATAGATTAAAACAACAATTAATAAGTAGTTTTTCATATTATCGCATGAACTTCAGTGCTCTGACATCTATAGAACGCCTAACCAAGGAAAAATTTTTTTTTTCTTTTTCTTTTCACGGAAATGTTTTATTTTCGAAGAATATAATTTATTGGCCCTTTAAAAACAATTTGATCAATTAGATCTTCATTATTAGACATCAGTTAGGCCAGGTTCACATCTAACTTCACATTCACTTTCACCTATTCTTTGGTCTGCTGGACCCCTGGGGCACCACACAAGATCTGTCAACCTTCTTTCTCCATTCTTCTCTGTCATTTGTCTTTGATAGAATTTCATTCTGATATTATTGAAATCTGGCTTTTTGCTTGCCTGGAAGGACCACTTCGAGGGCCGATTTTCAGTTTGTGTTTCCACACAAACTGTCTTTGTAACCTTGTTTTGTTTTTGGTTTTGTTCTACGAATTTTCTAAATGATGCTTTGCTTGTATCATACGTTCACCTTCATATGTGTATATTTCAATAATGTTTATATTGTTTAAAACCCCACATGGTTATTGGACAACTCATGTCATGCTTGTCACCTAGTTGTTAGACAACTCATGTCATGCTTGTCACCTAGTTGTTAGACAACTCATGTCATGCTTGTCACCTAGTTGTTAGACAACTCATGTCATGCTTGTCACCTAGTTGTTAGACAACTCATGTCATACTTGCCACCTAGTTGTTAGACAACTCATGTCATACTTGCCACCTAGTTGTTAGACAACTCATGTCATACTTGCCACCTAGTTGTTAGACATTAAGAGATAAGATACAATCCCCCTTGCCCCATAATCTTTTCTTTTTGTGGAAATAAACATCATTTTGTAAATTTTAATATTTGCATCTTTCTCAATTGTCTGTTTGTTGCGTGCCTGTTCCCAATTTATCTGTGGTGACCCAGAATATTGATTTCTCATGAAATCATCCCCTAGGCACACACAAGCTACACATACAAGCAATACATGCTGGTCGCCACAGTCTACTATAACAGCTTGTTAAACATGTTTGATGAATTTCTTATAAAGCTTTTTTTTTAAAGAGCCAATTTTTTTTCTACAACATGGGTAAATCCTTTTGGTATAGTTCAATTCTGAAATGATTCAACATTTTTTTTTATGCTTAATACATAGAATCCGGCCTTTTGGGGGAAATACCGAAAATAAAATCTTAAAGTTTAACAGAAAGCTTGAAGCTTTTCACGTATAAGACGTTTAGGTTACGAATTAATCAAAACTGTGTCTTAGCAAGCACCTAGAAGACAAAAGGGACCTGTGTAGGAAATTTAACGTGATCCCGTTCGGCATTTTATGAGACCTCTTGATACAAGAGTCAATGGTAAATGGGCAGTGTATTGTTATGACTCTATATTGCACGCTGTCATTAGGTGCGTGACTGTGCATCATGAGACACAGGACAGAGACACGAAACGATAAAAGGAAGTGGAAGACGATGATGTAAACAAGGAAGAAGTGTTGTTATTACTTAGTACCATATTTGAATACTTATTGAACTACTGTTGTTATATTATTAAATTAGTAATTTTTATACTCCTTTCGTTAAGGCTCTTTGAGCTCGATCTTGGCTAAGTTACAGCATATTTACAGCATATGTATATATATATATATATATGCAGGAAATGCAAAATAAAAATTCTTGATCTTACAAGTTGACAACAACCGCCAATAGAACTTGAGAATCATATTTAATAAAGATTGAATGCCTACTAATAGTAATTCGGTTCATCAACATAACATTACCTAAGAATGCCAATAAAGTCATTAAACATTATATTGCATAACAAAAGGGATAAGTCAATACATACATTACAAGAAGGATCAATGAAACCAGTCAAGTCTGAGTGTAGAGCAATACTTACAGCCCTTGTCTTCAAAGAACAAACTAGTTGAACTTTGCTATTTCTGATAACAGAACAACGACTTTCTTGTGGACATTGAGTGGCAAAAATATTGGGCATTGACTCTGTCAATTCAGAAAACAAACAGTTATTGTATCAAACATTGCATGCTAGTCTGTGCTACAACCTAAATGTGCTAAATACAAAGTTTCTGTGTGTGTGTGTGTTGTCTACAATATGAACTTATTGAGCTACATTCTTGAATGTCGAAGAAAAAATGTAAACACCTGATGTGTAAAACTTAAATATTTTAATGATCTCATTAACAAGAGTCAATGATCACACACAACATCTTAACCACCATGTGCACATTAAATGTACTCATGGAATCAACAAAGGCAACAAACTAGACAGTACAAAACTTACACCAAATCAAGAAAGTCATAAAACCTCTAAAGGTGCTTGAGGAAACTTAATTTTGGTTTACTGTTTAGAGTGGAACAATGTGTTTTTAATTCCAGACTAATAAACTTTTTTTTAGGGGGGGGGGGGGGAGTGGGAATATAAAGTTAAGAATATAACTTACATATAAGAATAAGTAAGTAAGTGTTACATAGTGTTCCATTTCAAGTAGAAGTTAGTATTTGTGTTTTATCTCAAGTAAAAGTTATTGTTTTATCTCCAGTAGTAGTTATTGTTTTATCTCAAGTAGTGGTTATTGTTTTATTTTAAGTAGTAGTTATTGTTTTATCTCAAGTAGAAGTTATTGTTTTATCTCAAGTAGAGGTTAGTGTTAGTGTTTTATCTCAAGTTGAAGTTAATGTTAGTGTTTTATCTCAATTGGTTAAGATTAAGTTGACATTAGAAAGTCTTCCCTTGATTCTAGAGACTATGTAAAAAACAAAATAAATACAAGCTATGCTTACGTTTTTGCTGGACCATGATCTTGACCTCTGACCTAGCCTCTAATATTTGACAGGTGATAACTTTGTCGGTTTGAACGGAGACTATTGTCACGTCCGATGTTTTAATGTACACTGGACACAGGCTCTTCTCCCTGACGTTGAGTTCTGTTTGATTTTGTCTTCTGACGTTCTCTGCATCGTGGATAGGGTACAATAACTGGAGTTCACTCATAGACGTCGTCTGATAGACAAACATTTGGACAACTAGTTTAAAGAATTCAATATTTGTTTCATTCAAGTATTTGATTAATCAAAAACATAATTTCATTACAATATGACCTCAATAAGCACTATAAAATTCTACATAAGTTAGCCTCCTTCAGTTGTAGAATAGCTATGGTTCATCTCGTAAAGCGCTATTTCCTGGTTAATCTCGTAGAGCACTATTTCCTAGTTCATCTGGTAGAGCACTATTCCTTGGTTAACTTCGTAGAGCACTATTTCCTGGTTCACTTCGTAGAGCACTATTTCCTGGTTCACCTCGTAGAGTACTATTTCCTGGTTCATCTCGTAGAGCACTATTTCCTGGTTCATCTCGTACAGCACTATTTCCTGGTTCATCTCGTACAGCATTATTTCCTGGTTGATGTCGTAGAGCACTATTTCCTGGTTTACCTCGTAAGGCACTATTCCCTGGTTCACCTCGTAGAGCACTATTTCCTGGCTCACCTCATAGAGCACTATTTTCTGGTTCATCTAGTAGAGCACTATTTCCTGGTTCATCTCGTAGAGCACTATTTCCTGGTTCATCTACTAGAGCACTATTTCCTGGTTCATGTCGTACAGCACTATTTCCTGGTTTACCTCGTAGAGCACTATTTCTTGGTTCACCTCGTAGAGCACTATTTCCTGGTTCATCTAGAACAGCACTATTGCCTGGTTCATCTCGTAGAGCACTATTTCCTGGTTCATCTCGTACAGCACTATTTATTAGTTCATCTCGTAGAGCACTATTGCCTGGTTCATCTCGTAGAGCACTATTTCCTGGTTCATCTCGTACAGCACTATTTATTAGTTCATCTCGTAGAGCACTATTCCCTGGTTCATCTCGTGGAACACTATTTCCTGGTTCAACTGGTAGAGCATTACTTCCTGGTTCACCTCGTACAGCACTATTTCCTGGTTCATCCAGTACAGCACTATTTCCTGGTTTACCACATAGAGCACTATTTCCTGGTTCATCTCGTAGAGCATTATTTCCTGGTTCATCTTGTAGAGCACTATTTTTTTCTGGTTCATCTCTTAGAGCATTGTTACATCCATATATTGGAGGTGGGGTCGACCATTTTTTCTTGAGCCAGTCGTGAGTTGTCCATATGTGATATCTTTCAGAACATGTTCGTACTCTATCACCCAGATATAACAAATTAGTGCAGGCTGAGAATTGTAAAGATGCTGGGAGGAATAAGCGACTATTTCAGTGTAAAATATTCTTTCTTGTCATGTCATGACGTGAGATTTTCAGGACATACTGACTACCTACTGGCCTCACAACTTGCTGTGGAACTTACATGACATTCTGGCTATTCCCTGGCCTCACAACTTCCCGTGGGACTTATATGACATTCTGACAACTCACTGGCCTCATAACTTCCTTTGGGACTTACATGACATCCTGACTACCTACTGGCCTCACAACTTCCTGTGGGACATACATGATATTCTAGCTACCAAATGGCCTCACAACTTCCTGTGGAACTTACATGACATTCTGATACCTACTTGCCTCACAATTCCTGTGGTACTTACATGACATCTTGACTACCTACAAGCCTCACAACTTCCGTGGGACATACATAATATTCTGACTTTCTACTGGCCTCACAACTTCCTGTGGAACACATGATATCCTAGCTACCTACTGGCCTCACAACTTATTTTGGGACTTACATGACATTCTAGCTACCTACTGGCCTAACCACATGCCATGGGATTTACATGACATTCTGACTACATACTGGCCACACAACTTCCTGTGGTACTTACATGACATTCTAGCTACCTACTGGCCTCACCACTTGCTGTGGGACATACATGATATTCTAGCTACCTACTGGCCTCACAATTTCCTGTGGGGCATACATGATATTCTAGCTACCTGCTGGCCTCACAACTTTCCGTGAGACTTACATGACATTCTAGCTACCTACTGGCCTCACCACTTGCTGTGGGACTTACATGATATTCTAGCTACCTACTGGCCTCACAACTTTCTGAGGGACTTACATGACATTCTTGCTACCTACTGGCCTCACCACTTGCTGTGGGACTTACATGACATTCTGTCTTACTACTGGCCTCATAATTTCTTGTGGGACTTACATGACATTCTGACTACCTAAAGACCTCACAACTTCCTGTGAGACTTACATGACATTCTGGCTACCTAAAGGCCTCACAACTTCCTGTGAGACTTACATGACATTATGGCTACCTACTACGACTGACTACTTACACTGAAAGAACATCATGGCTACCTACTTTTATGAGTAACTACTTACATTGACAGAACATCCTGGCTACCTACTTTTCTGAGTGACTACTTACATTGACAGAACAGGTCACATTGATGGTTTGATTTTGTTCAACACAACAAACTTGCTGACTTTGACATTGTTCTGTTTGAATTAGCGGCTGATTAGTCTCAACTCTTCGATCTAGAGATTTAAATCAGTGGTGTGACAACTAACCAATCTTTCAAAATAGGAGGCCTAATTATCCAATAGGCCAATAGTTAAATAGGATGCAAAAGAAAAGAAAAAAAATATTATTAATAACTCTAGTGGACAATTCAATTTAGCGTCTAATTCTTCTGCTTTGTTGTTTTTTACTCCAACTGACAAACTGGAACAGTTCCATCTGCTTTAAGAGTTTAAATGTACTAATGTAAGTAGATCTAGAAAGCATTAAAAATGAAGGGCCTGGTCCTAGCTAAAGCAACTATTCGGACATTTTTATTTTTCAGACATATATCTGATACGTCTTTACAAAAAGCAAATAGAGTTGCTTAAATTGAACCATAAACAAACAAATTATTTTAAAAAATCTTTTTTTGAAAGCAAAGCTTATCTAAGGGGCAAAACCGAAAATTAATGCCATATATCTGAATACTACAGTAATAACCTCCCCTTTTATACATGAAACAAATTTAATTAATTACCACTAAATGATTAACAAATTCCTTATTTTTACAAAGCTTTTTAAACTCATTGTCTGTCTATCTGTCTGTCTGTATGTTAAAAATTGTGTACATGTTATTTCTACTACTGTTATTTATACCACATCCAATCTTGGATTAAGATGACATTTCGAATAATGATTTCTTTTACCTGACAACACAAGAATCAATTAAAAAACAACAACAATAAGTTAATTAACTATTGGTAATTAATTATTTTGTTCCTAATCTTGAACAAGAGATTGAAATTGTACGTGACAGATGTGGTGGTATAAGTTGAATTAGTCCCCTTCTTGAGGACTCATAAGCCCTGAATGAACATTTTTTTACGCATTAAAAAAAACGATCATGTAAACATTCATAAAGATAGCCCTTTCTTCCACCCCCTTTCACAACTGCTATAGACAAGTGATAGTATCATAGTGCATTGAGAAAGCTAAAAGCTAAACAAAAACAATTGGTAAAAATATCTCTAATATCACATATTTATAATGTCTAGGTCAATTGTGCATACAATTATATGGCTGATCCCAACTAATTAATTTAATTAAATTTATTATAAACTTTCATTTTTAGCGGCCCCCCGAAAAAGGAAAAGACGCTATTAGTTTTGCGTGAAATGTCTGTCCGTCTGTCCGTCCGTCCAGTTTAGATCTCGTAAACTAGCGAAAATCCGACATCACAATATTTTAGACCATTCAAAGTTCTGATGCAACGGCTACTTTTTTCTTTTCTGAAACCGAAAAATCTAATTTTTTAAATCACTTATGCAATCAATTTTAGTCATAAAAAAAAAACCAAATACGGTAACAAACACGGGGAGGCTCCTTGAGAGATTGCCATTTACCATATTTTTAACACATTTATGCTACAATTAATAAATAGTTTTTCATATTATCGCGTGAACTTCAGCGTTGCCCTATGACGATAGAACACTGAAGTAAAGGAATTTTTTTTTAAGGAAATGTTTTTTTCTTGCGGAATATGAGATTGTCCCGTTACAAAACAATTAGCGCAATAATATCTATTCATTTTAAGACATCAGTTAGGCTAGGTTCCCAACTAACTTTACATTCACTTTCACCTATCATTTGGTCTGCTGGACCACTGGGTCATCACACTGAATCTGTTAACCTTTTTTTCTCCATTATTTTCTGTCAATTGTCTTTGATAGAATTTCATTCTGATAATATTGAAACCTGCCTTTTTACCTGCCTGGCTGGACCACTTCGGAGGCCGATTTTCAGCTTGTGTTTCCACACAAACTGTCTTTGTAACCATGTTTTTATTGTTTCATGTTTTGTTACGTACAATAAATAATTGTGTAAAGTTTCACTTTGAACCAAGAATGGGTGTAAGAGAAATAACCTGTACAAAAATTATACCAAACATACAGACAGACAGAGCGAGTTGATATAAGCTTAGTAAAAATGTAATTATGTTCGTTTAGCCCTTAAGGAAGAGAGAGAGAGTGGGAGAAAGAGAGACATGCATTAGTTTACCCTTAGCATAACATTTCTCTTTCAAGAAATATCGAAAATATTTTAAACTTAGACGGATCTAAACTGAAGATAAAACCATTCCCAACGCTCCACCTTGCTATTTGACGTCATAGCACATAAATAAGAGCAACCCAACAAATAGGAAAAAAATAAAGGGACAAAAGTCAAACAAATAATTTACCCATCAATAAAATTTCCCACAATATCAATAACAACAAAATGACTACCCCTATTTCAACTTACTAACATCATTAATAACATACTGAGAACACCAATTTCAACGTACCATATATATATATATATATATATATATATATCCTCCTTCGTGATCTAAGATGAGCACATTTCTCATTTCCTATGGACTCGAAGATGACTGTAAAGCCGAATCCTAGCTTTCAAAAGCCGGCCGCATACGTGTCATGAGTGGGTTAGGTCAGTTGCAGATAGGCCTGCTTCTTCTCTCAGCTTTTTGTTGGTTCGGCGCTCTTTCACCCTGGCCACTCTTCTTGCTTCAAATCTTGAGACTCCGGGACTCACATCTTCACCATGAGGAGCGATCGAGAGCTAGTGCTTCCTAGCCGTTAATGTCGATATCGCATTCCTTAAAGAGCTCTTGAGAGTGTCTTTATAGCGCTTGTATTGACCTCCCCGGGATTTCTTTCCTGCACACAACTCCACGTACAGAAGTCGTTTGGGAAGGCGATTGTCTGGCATGCGGATTATATGTCCCGCCCATCAAAGTTAGGACATTTTTACTGGCGCATTGATACTGTACATGTTCGACAGCTTTAAGATTTCTCTGTCTGGTATGTGGTCGGACCAACACACTTTAGACTGCGTAGGTGGAAGGAGTTTAACTTTTGGGTGTGGCGGGAATATAGGGTCTAGGACTCTAATGCATACAAGAGTGACGGGAGAACTACAGCACTGTAGACTTTCAGTTTTGTGGATATGCTGAGTCCTCTCCATTGCCACACTTGTCCTTGAAGTCTGCCAAAAGCATCCCTGGCACGTGAAACACGGAAGTCTACCTCATCATCTAGGTTTGCTTTGGCTGATATGGTGCTTCCCAGATAGACAAACTTTTTGACATTTGCTAATTTCTGGCCATCTATGAGAATGTCTGGTTCTGTGACAGATTTATTTGGAGGAGGTTGGTGCAGCACTGTTTTATTTTTTACATTTATGGTGGGCCCAAATTTTTTGCAGGCGTTAGCGAAGAGGGACAGGCTCTTTTGAAGGTCTTCTTCGTTTGTGGCATTTAGGGCACAGTCATCAGCGAATAGCAGGTCTCTGATGCAGTTGTAGTTTACTTTGGTCCTGGGGTTTGAGTTTTTTTTAGTTTCTGAGCGTTGAATGAACTTGCATCAGTGCGATATCGTATACCTACTCCAATGCTTTGAGTGCGAAAGGCATCTTTCAGCATTGTGGTGAGCATTATGCTGAAAAGCACACAGCCCTGCTTCACGCCATTTGAGACAGGAAAAGGCTTGGAGTAGTCTCCGTTGTCTAAGTTGACTTACCAACAACATCAATGACAACACCCATTTTAACTTACCTACAACATCAATGAGAAATGATTGAAACAATTCTTGATGAACTTTGGTTTGATTGTGATAGAATGTTGCCAGACAGAGATACAGACCGTCATCCAGACAAGTGACATTGACCTTTGTCACTTGTAGAGCTACATTTCCGTAGATCTGCGTCTGGTTTGCAGACCAATTAGTTGCTGTTGTAACTAGGGATTTCTGAAATTCAATCAGTATCTTTCAAAGAAAAACTTGTACAAATACAAGTACTAGTAACAAGGGCCTAGAATTTTTCAATTACAAACAAATAAGTTTTACCCATTTTAGTTAAGTGACAGATATTTATCGTAGTTAGTCTACACCTTGTCACTAGCAGGTCTGTGGGAGTTAACAACGCTTCAATGTTCTTCCATTGTCTGAGTGTATTCAATCTGTAAACCTAAAGCTTCATTCTATAAACTATACATCTGTCGTGACTCCATTATTTTGTCTACTAAAGCTTCATTCTATGAACTATACATCTGTAGTTACTCCCATTATTTTGTCTACTAAAGCTTCATTCTATGAACTATACATCTGTCGTTACTCCATTATTTTGTCTACTAAAGCTACCTGAACTAATAAGGTATACATTCTTTAAAATTACAATATATTTACCTATCTGAAGGATGGGATACAACGCATCAGCTAGAGCAGACAGCGTAGTTCAAGTAAACAACATTCTCGCAAACTTAGATTGAGTCTCATCATTCTAACTTACGTTTAAGTCTCATCATTCTAACTTACGTTTAAGTCTCATCATTCTAACTTACGTTTGAGTCTAAGTTAATTCTAGCAAGTTCTTCACGGTGTCCATCACTGTTTTGTTTCGCTACGCTTAGCGTGGTCATGCTGAAGTTTGTCAGATGGAACCATTTCTGTGTGCAGTTGATAATTAAATGAGATTGATACTCTAGAATTATATTCTTGACCAATGTATCTTCATCAACTGTGGAACGTAGTTGTATCATCTTTTATTGACTTGCGCTTATTCTTGCATTGGAGAAGTAATGTCTAGATCTATCATTTTTACCATTTGAGAAGTAATGCCTAGTTATATCATTTTAAATGTACACAAACCTAAGAATGGATTTAAAAAGTGTACTTCTACAGAGCTAAACTACCTCGACAAAGTGTGTTCCAGTCTCACTCAAGGATAACGAAGTACCCCCCCCCTTTCAGATCTTGCAATCTCTAGGGCAGAGGATGTCAAGGTCATCTGTTGCTAAGGACGACGGTTAAAGAGGTTGTCATGTGGTCAGCACAACGCCCAACCCCCCTTACTTTCCCCAAGTAATTTCAGGTAACCAGTAGAGTTGAGTGGACACTCAGGGACGGGCCTAAACAAAAGTAGACATTCAAACTCAAGACCTCTCGGTTCAGCAGCTCCAAGAAACAAATAATTCAACGTTCTATAAACAATTGATTTATCAACTATCCTATGAGTAAAATATTTCTTAGACCGTAAGTTTGCTGCGGAAAACTTAATCCTCAAATAAAACTTTGACAAACTTTAACATACTATTTAGCCCGTGAATTGTTGTATCGGCTCACTTTTTTCTCTTTCCTACTCTCTCTCTCTCTCTCCGCGGGGCGGAAAAGTGAAATTGATACTAGAATCCACTGGCCAAAAACATATGTTGAGGGGGGGGGGAAGGGGCGTTATGAAGTGGGTCGTTCCAAATCTTGTCACACGTCTATGTCAGAGAATAGTACGATGTGCAGGCTGAACAAATCTAAAACGGGGTTCCAGAGAGAGAGAGAGAGAGAGAACAAGTAGCGCTTCCACTGGTGACTGAACAAGTAGCGTTTCCACAGCCGCTGCTGACAGGTACTTGAATGCCCGTAAGGACTTAAAAGGCAAAGCAGTCGCGACACACCAGCAAACAGACCAACCAACTTCTCCGGCTCAGTCCAACCTTGTTCCTAAAACTCCTCAGCACATTCAGGCACCAGGCCGGCAATCAGGCCCTCATTACAATAACCGCCCCAACCATCAGTCTCGCTATAATCAGGCTAACTACTCTCAGCGTGACTCACGTCATGGCGCACAAGACTGTAGACCCACCCCACAACGGCAACAGCAGGCCCCACGGACCCTATCTATGGTGATGCCAGTCCCTCAACCCTCTGCGATTGATCCATCTAACCAACCGGAGGAGGACACATACGTCGTCTCCACGATGGCCGTGGCTCTACACCCATTGCCTCTCAGCGAACCAGAACTCTCCCCATTGCTACCTCACCCCATCTCTTCTCCTCCGGGTGTAGAGACCATTCTGACCAAAGGTGTTAAGGTTTTGGGCTTGTACGATTTAGGTTGTTCTTTTAGCGCGGTTATCAGTAAGGCGCTGGTTGACCCAGCGGATCTCACAACAGTGAAGATGCAATCCATAGACCGTGGCACTCCTCCACACATTCTACCTGTCGCGAGGGTACACGTAGAGTGCAGGTCCGTGCACGGCACCGTTGACGCAGACGTCATAGACGACCCAGTGTACGACCCCATTCTGGGTTCCCGATATGTTCCTCTGGGAGTTGTAAACAAACCATACTTCTCTCTGCCCGTCAGTAGAACGACGGAGCAGAAAAGTGTCCGCAACCAGCTGGTTGGAAGCCCTGGTCGCCATGCTAACATGCTTAGTCACGACTCCTCAGCGAAGCTCAAACCACTTCGCCCTGAAATTGACACTGCTAGGAAGTCACAAGTTAAACCGTACACCCGCACTCGTGAACCCTTTTTATATTATTACTGACTAATTCCTTGGCCGGGAATTGTCACAGTATTTCTGTAAGCATATAAGTTTACTAGCTATTTATGTACTATATTTACCGGCCATGTTGGCCAACACGTACTACGATAGTAAATCATGTCTATTTGCTTACACTCTATGTTTACGTATGTGAAAGCATGGGCGGGTATCAGTCGTTGATCTCCCCTTCCTTTTCATCTCATTTGTCTAAGCGATGTATATAATTGCTAACCGTGACTGGTGAACATCACTTGTCTTACCTTATCATTTATTACTTATTAGTGTTATTATCTCCCTCTATGAGATTTCCCATTATTGTTGTTATCTCTCTTTCATGGGATTACAATATTTATTTGTTAGCTCCCATTACTATTTATACTATTTATTTAACTAGTTTATAGTTTCTCTACGTCATTCTGAAGATGTCCTTCACGGAAAGGCATCTACCTCCCAGTGTTATTGGCTAAACCGACGTATACATAATATCGTTGCAGCTTTTATTTATAGGCAACACCCGCCTGAAATCTTAGCAACCTAAAGCTGATACCAGATTTGTTGGCACCAGATCTGCAGACATCAGTCCTACTCATCCTTCAAGAGTCCAAGTAACAATGACAGACCAAGTAACAGACTCGTCACTGGCTTAACTGAATGGTAGACGCAGCTTAGCTCTGCAACCATACAACGTTGGACTGCACCCGGAGCCTGGATTCACTACGCCTAGCCCATCCGCAGACAGCATCAGTACCAGCCACACCTGTCTCATCAGTGCAGCACCGGACCAAAAGCTAAGCAACCAGCCTAATGACACTCAGACCTCTTGGTTCTCAAATCTAATGATGATAGACTTGCTTATGTAAATTCGCTAGATCACATTCTAGCTACTGTACAGCATTTCACCTTTTAATTATCGTATTCTGTATAATAAATTGTACATAACTTTACATCACAGTGTTTGTTGCCTGCATTATAACGCTGTGCTTGTAGTTTATATGTGCAAGTGTGGGTTCTCAAACTACAAAATCCCTTACACACCCAAAACGGCCAAACTTTAATCCAACTTGTCACACCGGGTAATGAGTTGGTGCTGCCGAAATTTTGCAGTCTACAGACACACCGAGCAAAAACCACATGTTTGGATTTTGGAAGTTATTACAGAACACGGCTTTACGTTACCTATTTTGATTGGTTAGTTTCTTCATTACGTCTCGCTTTTCGAACTATACTAATGCTCAATTCAACCTAAAACGAATATCAGATCTGCACGATAAATTCATTAGTAAAGTTATTGTTAGTTTCGACAGCCACACTCAACGTTTGTATTATTTTGTTTGATCGACCGTTGGGAGGGGGAGGCATGAACCGCACGGAACATTTAACGTACAGTTCGTTCACTTGTTTATTTTGTTTTTTCATCAAACAAGTATTAACAGTGCAGTAATAGTTGAAGACAGTTTGGTATGTGTGTGTATTAGAAGACTTGTGAGAAGACAGTTTGGTGTGTGTGTGTGTATTAGAAGACTTGTGAGAAGACAGTTTGGTGTGTGTGTGTGTGTGTATTAGAAGACTTGTGAGAAGACAGTTTGGTGTGTGTGTGTGTGTGTATTAGAAGACTTGTGAGAAGACAGTTTGGTGTGTGTGTGTGTGTGTATTAGAAGACTTGTGAGAAGACAGTTTGGTGTGTGTGTGTATTAGAAGACTTGTGAGAAGACAGTTTGGTGTGTGTGTGTTTTAGAAGACTTGTAAGAAGACAGTTTGGTGTGTGTGTGTGTGTATCAGAAGACTTGTGAGAAGATAGTTTGGTGTTTGTGTGTATTAGAAGACTTGTAAGAAGACAGTTTGATGTGTGTGTGTGTCTATTAGAAGACTTGTAAGAAGACAGTTTGATGTGTGTGTGTGTGTGTATTAGAAGACTTGTGAGAAGATAGTTTGGTGTGTGTGTGTGTATTAGAAGACTTGTGAGAAGACTTGTATTTGTAGAATTTGTAGAAATGCTTCTTTTAAGACTTTTCCCATTGTTAAACTAACACTTGATAGTATCTAAGTAACAGACCAGAGAGATGTGTGAGAGAGAAGACGAAGCGTCAATACAGAGACTACAAAAAAAGTATACAAACTAAAACGTTAGGAGGCTGGGAGTTGATACATTTTTCTAGGAAGAGAAAAACTAAGGTATGAAGTTTGATTAGATGTCAAGGTAAAAAAGTGTCGTTTGGTGGGGAGGGTTGTGGACGGTTTAATGTGTGTGTGTTTACGTTATCCTACTTTTCAACTTGTGTCAAACAAACAAATCTCTTTTTCAACTTTTTCACCGTAACAAAAGCTAGCTGCAATAAATAGTATAGAGCAGAAACTATCTGGAAGAGATCGACTTGATACTAATGTTTGTACCTAGCTCACTGCTTCGTTGATCATAAGAAGTGAACTCGTCTTTATAAGCTACAGAGCATGTCGGTAAATTGTGGAGATGTTTCTCTGGCAGTGAGATATTGGAAGCTACCATGTATTGTTTATCGCCGCAGTCTGATTGACCGAGAGCTGCTGTAAACTGTTTGGCACTTTCATCCCATCTACTTCTTGGAAACAACCAGTTAATATGCATCAACAATGGGCCCTGGGACAAACAAAGATAGTCTTATATTCATCCACATAGAACTGTGCAACATAATACTTCAGTTCGAAACATAGAAACGATGGAACCTCTGTCAGGCTTTATCTGCTAACACTTCTCACCACGACATGAACGACTCAAAAACTTGACGGGCTCAAAAATAACGTGATAATTTATGACAAACAAATCAACAGCTAATACTGTACTGGCAACACAAAACACTAACTGTAAACTAACAGTACACTAACTGTACTGTACACTAACTGTACTGTACACTAACTGTACTGTACACTAACTGTACTGTACACTAACTGTACTGTACACTAACTGTACTGTACACTAACTGTACTGTACACTAACTGTACTGTACACTAAATGTACTGTACACTAACTGTACTGTACACTAACTGTACTGTACACTAAATGTACTGTACACTAACTGTACTGTACACTAACTGTACTGTACACTAAATGTACTGTACACTAACTGTACTGTACACTAACTGTACTGTACACTAACTGTACACTAACTAACTGAACTGTACACTAACTGTACACTAACTAACTGTACAGTACACTAACTGTACACTAACTAACTGTACTGTACACTAACGGTACAAAAGTTTCACCGCAGACAACCGAACTGCCGTAACTAAACTCTACTGGTCTTTGTCTCATCCTAGATTCGTAATGCTTCCCTCTGGACTCACAGTATCGACCTGTCTTGCAGTGCTTCACTCTGGATTCACAGTATCCGCCTCTCTTGCAGTGCTTCACTCTGGACTCACAGTATCCGCCTGTCTTGCAGTGCTTCACTCTGGACTCACAGTATCGGCCTGCCTTGCAGTGCTGAACTGTCCCGGATTCTGACCCACTCTTTTTATATTAGGTTCATCAAGTCTTTCTCGACAAATCAGGAAACGCCAGAGTCTTTTCTACATGACCCAAGACTACATCACGTGCAAGTCATGTGGACCAGTGATTCCCAAATTTTTTACCTGTGTGTACCACTTTTATCATTTTCGATGTGATGTATCTATGTGCTGAGATGACAAATCATATAATTTGGTTCCCTGATTGTTAATTTTAATCTGAGAGGTTGGTCCACATCTAATTGTCTGTTCCTTTTTTTTCAACTTAATGTTTACAAATGCTGAATAAAAAAAGCAACTTCTCATAAATATAAAGTTGGAAATGACAAGATGTATTTCGGATATCATAGAGTTAAAATGCGTGACGATTCTAACCTTTTTAAATCACACAAATGAAACGTGTATTATGAATGTCTTTTCATTCCACTAAACTATACAACCATATACCTCTCTAATGTCATTTGGTACATCCAAAACTAAACTATAAATCTTTTACAATTACGTATTCATTGGCGGAATTAATTTATGTATTTCTACATTACGCAATTCATTGTAAATAAAATTTAATCTTATTGACATAAAAAAAATCCTTATTCATTACCCAATCTTTGTGAAATTTATTTTTAAGATGTATAACACCAATTATGAGTTTGTATAAATACAAAAAAAAAAATAATATTAAAGAAAGTGGATTAAATTTATTAGTAATTTGTCTTAATTTATTAACAAAACATTATAAATGGGCATTTTAAAAAATCAGCATATTTATTATTATTATAGCTTTTATATAGCGCTACTTTCATGCTTATAGCATGCTAAGAGCGCTTTGGTCCAATCTCATTTGTGGACCGGTGGGGGGGGGGGAGGGGGTATCTAGGAGTTTGTTTTCCGTGCTGCCTTTAGGCGCTCAGTAAACACAACTCTGCCCGAATCGGGTGTCTAACCTCGAGCCCCCTTCTAGGTAGCCAAGACAAGCCAAGTTCAAGCGCACTTAGCCTCTCGACCTCGTACCTCCCTCCAAAGTCTCCCCGTACCCCTGGTGGTACGCGTACCCCAATTTGTGAAACAGATCTACAGAATTAAAACAGAAGTAGACATTAGATGTTTTAACAAAGAACCTACACAGACACAAATACAGACCTTAGCGACACACACCAATGTCACGTTTGAGCAACCAATGCTTTCACATGGAACAATTTTGTATGCTAAGATTCTTGGTCTATCTGTTCAGTTGACAAGAAAGAAAATAATGAACTATTTAAATAATGAACTATTTACCAAAACGAAGATGAAACATACAGGAACTAGAAATGGTTGAAAGAAATCACAGTCCTACTTATAATATATTATAAATAACCATTTGATAGACAAGCTTCATTAAGCAATACTTAGTATGTTTTTGTTATAATAATATTCTATTTTTACTATTTAAAAAAAATCAAAATAAAAATTTGTAAGTATTTGTACTCGTATATTCATACTAGGTCTCTTTTATCTTGGCCACTCTGTAGTAATAGTCAAATACAATATAAATATGGCCCTACAGCTGTGTATAATTAACATACATTTGTAAAATGTTTTACATGTGTCGGATGTTCCTTCAGATTTTGAAGATATATACATACTAGCCCAAACCTCCCACAGGAGGACGGAGGATGGCAGTGGGTAGGGTTCAAACCCGAGACCATCGATCAACAGACCACTTATTACACGACCATAAATCCATTTAAATGTTTTAATTAATTCATTTTTTCTCCAGATTTATTTGTTTCTTGGTTTGTATTTAAATGATGGTTCTAATTATCTTATTTGTTACAAAACTTCTATCAACTCCTACTACCTGTCTGTTTGTCTGGTCAAAAGTCTGAACATATTTTGTCTCCCATTTCAAATTCTCGGATCAAGTTGAAACTTTGCACACAATTATTCAATGCACCTGACAAGACTTAAAACGATAGCGAAAAAAACAACAAATTAGTTTATTAATTATTGGCAATTAATTATTTTGTTTTATATCGAAAAAGGGAAATAGCTGCTACTTAGTGAGAGATGTGGATGTATATATGGATATTATTCCCTAATTATGTTTTGACACTTTTTACTCACACTTCGCATTCTCGGCTCACGTTGAAATTTTGCATAATTATTCATAGTCGATGATAATGCACGAATCAATACAAAAATAATCAATTAGTTAATAAATGAGTACTAATGAATTAATTTAGTTTTAAATGCCAGGAAGGGAGCTAAACCCCGACATTTTCAGATAAATGGTAGTAATTAGCTGTTCTTTTCCTTAGATAAGCTTTGTTTTAATAATAATAATAATCTTTATTATCTGAGGGAAAATTGTTTTTTTCAATAGTGCATTACATGTTGTTTATTTTTTTGCTAGTTTCAAGATCTAGAAGTCTACAAAGACATAGTGGCACAATTTATAGTCTTTTAAAAGTTCAACAATTTGTAACACATGGTAATGTTTACATTGAAACTAGAGACTACAAATTATAAACAGAACATTTTTACAATTCAGTTATACAAAGTTCATTTTATAAAAAAGCATACAATTTACCTAAAACTCTCAAATATTCCGATGGAGATATAAATGTGATATTTTTAGAGCTGATAGCAGAACATCTATAGAGACCTGCATCTGAACAGACAGCTTTTGTTTTATTTCTGACTAAACTTATGGTCCCATTCTCCTGACACAGTTGCCAACTAGACTGATAAAAATGTAGTTCAAGAATCATGTTGAAGATAATGTGAAACATTTATCAAAAATAAGTAATATTATTGTTTTTAAAATATGATTGATTCATTAATTATTGAGGTCTATATAAAAAAGAATTTAATTTGAAACTAAAGTAGTGGTAGACCTACGACTGAAAGACGTGATGAGAGTTTTTTCAATGTTCATTTTAAATAGTGTGGATAGATTGATTTATTTTTTAAATTTTAGTTCTATTTGATTGCTCAGTCCGCAAATATTCAGTTGCTTGCCTAGTTCAGAAATTTGACGAATTCAAAATGTATTAAAATGTTTCCGAGTCCTAAAGACAGTAAGCGTGCCCCATTCAGACCTTGCGTTCTATAGGGCTCATGATGTCAAGGTCATCTGCTTGTATGGCGCACGGTTAACGAGAGTATCATGTAGCTAGAAAAACGACCAACGGCCTTTACTTTTCCCCAACTAATGTCCGGTACCCATTTGATCTACTAGCCGAATATGACCCGCGGCCTTCGAGCAGGGTTAACCGGTTTGTAGTAGAGTTTCGCTCTTTGATAGTAATCAATTTAGGTCTTTTCTTTTCTTTTTTCTTTGTTGTGAGAGGGGTTGGACATTGAACTTACTCTACTTTCCCGCCATGATCTATGGAACTTACATACATACATACATACATACATACATACATACATACATACATACATGCATCCATACATACATGCATGCATACATGCATACATACATACATACATACATACATACATACATACATTCATACATACATGCATGCATACATACATGCATGCATACATGCATACATACATACATACATACATACATACATACTTACATGCATACATGCATACATACATACATACATACATACATACATACATGCATACATACATGCATACATACATACACACATACATATACATACATGCATACATACATACACACATACATATACATACATGCATACATACATACACACATACATATACATACATGCATACATACATACATACATACATACATACATACATACATATACACGCCTTACTTTCTACTTTATAGTATAGATATAAACATTAGGAAATGTGAATGTTATCGAGACAATTGTGAAATAATAGTATGACTATTATAAATTTTATGAAATAATCAAGTTTTGATCGTATGAGACAAGAAATAGTTATTTTAATGAAATCCATCAGAAATCAAATGAATATTACAAGAAAGTTGTATACTGACTGCTGAGCAATTCTTAAATTTCGGACTGTGGACTAGAATCACTTCGTATTTGTCGCTCGTACTATTATATTTCTCTAAACGAAACTCCTTAATGAGTGTTGTATTTTCCTCCATCTTAAAACTTGTCTTCAAACATTGAAGTGTAAAGGAGTTATCCTGGAAGACTTCTTCTGGCAGGGCTATTTTTTCATAGCTTGCACCTGAACATAAAACAAAACCTGTTCAGTTCATTGGCGTTAAGAAACACGTGTCTTTAAAAGATGTTATCCTTCTAATCAAATTCAAACATGACAAAAAATAAATGTGAATTGCCTTTTGCCCTAGACTCTTTCAACTAACAATCTTTTTTTTTTGTAGTTAGAACATTAAAACAACAAATGAAATAAAATTTCAAAATCCATAACAAGTAAAAGTTTAAATTTCGGCTTTTTGCACTTGATACTACAGGGGATCACTTTGAGAGATACCATGCACTTGATACTACAGGGGATCACTTTTGAGAAATACCATGCACTTGATACTACAGGTGATCACTTTGAGAGATACCATGCACTTGATACTACAGGGGATCACTTTGAGAGATACCATGCACTTGATACAACAGGTGATCACTTTTGAGAGATACCATGCACTTGATACAACAGGTGATCACTTTTGAGAGATACCATGCACTTGATACTACAGGAGATCACTTTGAGAGATATCATGCACTTGATACTACAGTAAATCACTTTGAGAAATACCATGCACTTGATACAACAGGAGATCACTTTGAGAGATACCATGCACTTGATGGATCACTTTGATTATTATCTTTAATAAACTTATTGCATGCTTAGTGCTCTCTGGTCCAATGCAATTGATGCCCTCAGCAAATGCAACTCAGATCGAATGAAATTTCTTAACAAACATCGGGATTCGAACCTCAAACCCCCATCTGTTAGGTAGCCAAGAGATTTTAGCCACCTAGCCAGATATCATCATCACTAGCCAGTTGAAAATCTTGACTTTGTTTATTGACTAAGCATTTAAACTCTAAAACGAACCTATTTTCACGACAACCTCTTGTGTTGTGTTGTTTAAAGTACCCAAACATCTGATGGCTGTATTGCCTTGTGCCGAGTCCGAGTTGGCAATAACAAGTGTTAAGGTATAATTCCAATAATTTTCTCCACAGAGACAGGGGCTGGAAGTAGTTTGGACACCACGTGAACTATTGCCAACTGTGGTCTCTATCTTCATATTGAAAGGAGTGTATTTCCACGTCATCTGCAAACCTTGTAAAGCCTGTCCAATAGGAAATAATTAGCACTCATTGCGAGAGTCATTACTAAAATAGATGCTTTTGTAAATGTGTTAGTAGATCTGATTGGTTAATGTAATTAACACAATCGTGACTAAAGTGAAGTTAGAATTGAATTCTTCTATTCAATGAGCTATGCGGTAAGAAGTGTTCACTCCATGAAAAGTTAATTATACTGAATAATTCAAGGTCAGAGAATTGGTAAGACAAATAGAGATAAGAATTGAGTTAATGACTCTTGAGATGAAAAGTTGGTTGAATTCATTTGGAGCTGAAATTTCTTTTGGGCCTCAAAAGTGTGTCCTGTGGCCTTCGTGAGAGCTCTCCAATATCGACATGAGCGTTAAAATTAGTTCATGTCCAGTTGGAAGAGAAAAAGTACGATTTATTTGAGTTCAGATTGAAACAGAGTTACTGAAGTTGTTGAATACTTGACACTTATTAGGGAGAAATGAGTCCTTAAGATATTATAGCTTAGTACGCTTAAGTTTACGTATGACATTAGCATGCTTAGTACGCTTGAGTGTACGTATGACATTATCAAGGTAATTGTGCTCTGGTCTACATGGCTTAAGTTACAAATGTTACCAAGTTACATCTGATACTAAGTTATTACCGTAAAAGTGCATATGATTCTCGTTTTTCGGTATCGATAAATGTCACAATAGTTTGTTAGATTGTCTGGATTTGAACATGGCGTGACACTTAGATTTGTGTGCTTGACTGGCGATGCTGAAACAAAATACAATATTTCATTGCACAAAATATAATTATGGCCATGTCTTGGATTCCGCACATCAATGATGAGTGTAATGTTTCACATGACTACAAAATCCAGTTGCGACCTGCAGATTTTGTCTTTTGCACCTGTTTTTATCAAGGGCTTTCTTTTGGGCCTCAAAAGTGTGTCCCGTGGCCTTCGTGAGAGCTCTCCAATATCGACATGAGCGTTAAAATGCTGGCCGTTCGACTGCAAGTGTGAAAAAAAAGAGGATGAAGGCTACAGACAAACGAAACAATATAAAGCCTAAGAATAAATCAACGGGAGTAGTCGGTGGGTATAGCTAGTAAATCTATAGAGATTTATTTCAAGTGGATATTCACATTTATATAAACGAAATCCCTTAATAAATAAAAGCAATGTGATAGTGTTAGACACTTAGTATAGAGACACACCGTAAGTTAACGTACTTTGAACACGACATTTAGTGACGTCATGGATTAGTGGGTTCTATTGTATATATGTTATTATTAGTCAGTTGGTATTGGGAATTCAAGGTGACATCTTATCCCGGACAGAGATTCGATTTTGGCATTAATGCATTAAACTGTATTCACGTATCTAGCCTTCTGGGCTTAGTCCTTTCATTTTGTCTTATTCATAAGTAGTTTAAACACATCTATTATACCCGCACAGGGAAACTCAAACATCTTCTGAGTTATCTGTCGAAGTCAGAAAGCCATCAAACAATTACAAGATCAAGGCCTATAACAATAGTAAAAACAAAACTGGATGGTTGACTTACTTGAAAATACACTTATCCAGAACAATGTCATGATACTAAGATCAGTTAGAACTCTCTTCATAGCGACTTTGTAGTGGCAGAACTAAAAGATTGGCACTTGACGTCACTGAAACATAAAATATTGACAAAGAAATGAGACCATCTGTGTTAAACGATATCAGAGTAACAACTATTTCGAGCACAACAACCTGAATCACATCTCAGTTGAATATATCGACCTAAGTCAAAGTTCATTTGAGCACATCGATCTAAGTCACATCTCAGTTGAATATATCGATCTAAGTCATTGTTCATTTGGGCACATCGACCTAAGTCACATCTCAGTTGAATATATCGACCTGTCACATCTCATTTGAGCACATCGACCTAAGTCACATCTCAGTTGAATATATCGACCTGTCACATCTCATTTGAGCACATCGACCTAAGTCACATCTCATTTGAGCACATTGAACTAAGTCACATCTCAGTTGAATATATCGACCTAAGTCACATCTCAGTTGAATATATCGACCTGAGTCACATCTCAGTTGAATATATCGACCTGAGTCACATCTCAGTTGAATATATCGACCTGAGTCACATCTCAGTTGACTATATTGACCTAAGTCACATCTCAATTGAACATATCGGCCTGAGTCACATGACTTACATCTCAATTGAGAATTTCTGACACTCGTGCCCCTTAGAGTAACTATTTCAAAAATGTTTTGGTCAGAAATCATCATAATTTATTCAAAGTCGTATTTTATAGATGCAGGGCTGCAACGATATCATACAGCTGACTCTGGGTTAGGGTCTGTCTGTCGGGCCGAAAGTCTGTACACGTTATTTCTCTGACACTAAAGAAGGACACTATCAAGGAATTTGTCAAAGAAGACAGCCATCATATGCACACACAAAAAAGAAATAAAACAAGTTAGATAAAACAAGCTTTTTAAAACCAACTGAATAAAGTTTATGGTAATCTAGGATTTCCTCTTTCGATTCATTTCTTGTAGTGCTTCATGATTGCAAGGAGTCTTTCCGGTGAGCTTCTAGTCGACATTTTCCTATTTCCAAACATTCTCGGATTTGACTCGTCCACAAGTCACGGTGCGCAAAATGTTCATTAAGTCTTGTGATTCTTCCTTTCTTTGTTGAATACAAACATTTGAGGGAAGTGCATGTTATGAACCGAATGATAACAAAGTCGAAAGCCATTTGCTATCGTCGACCACGAATGAGGAGATATCATTATTACTAGGCTTGCTCAAACGATCGATTTGACGTTCAGTTTTGTTCTTAAGTCTCTCTACTTTGACCACGTCCGAACGGTTTCTCACAAAATAAAAAGTTGTGTCCGATTGTGATTTACTACAGGCATGTCGCGGTTGGCCTGTTACTTAGGTGAATGTGAGAGAGAAGTAGGTTATGTTAAAGGAACCTTTGCTACTCGCTAGAGATGATCATAGCTACCAATGGACTGTTCAGATAAGGTCTGTTCAGGGAACTATCCTGCAGCTGGTACATAAAAATTGACTGTTCAGACAAGGACTGTTCAGGGAACTACTCTGCAGCTAGTACTTACAAATTGACTGTTCAGACAAGGACTGGGAACTACCCTGCAGCTGGTACTTACAAATGAACTGTTCAGAAAAGGACTGGGAACTACCCTGCAGCTAGTACTTACAATTGGACTTACTTGGTTAGCAAAAGGCTCAACTCAGCAACCGGAGAAGACAATGTTGCTTTCAGTAGACTTCCAAGTTGCAACTTTGCACCACAAAATGGAGTCTCTAGAGCAGCGATCTACTTGTAGTCCTACTCTTCCTTACGGTCCAACCACACCAGCTATCCACCATATTTAACATAAAGAAGCAAGAAGCAAGATAAATCTTTGGACATATTTGAACCAACAAAAGTGTCAGAAGAGAAAGAGCAAAATAGAGAAAAAAAACAAAAAACAACTCTATAGCCGGTCCGACCCTATACAGACAGACAAAAAGACAGACACAGTGATAGATAGATAGGCAGATAGATAGATAGATAGATAGATAGATAGATAGATAGATAAAGTGTATTAGACGAGCTAGAATGTTATGTCAACTTAAAATGCCTCTGATACGTTGTGGTAGCTTTATTAGATTTTTATAGAAAAAAAAACACAAAATGTTTTTCAGTGGTTTGTATAGGGACGTTTCACCACTCCAACCATTCAGGACTTCATCGGAGGTTCTAATCGTACATCTAGATACATAGAGACTAGATCTAGATGCATAGAGACTAGATCTAGATACATAGAGACTAATCTAGATACATAGAGACTAGATCTAGATATATAGAGACTAGATCTAGATGTAAACTACATTCAGTAACATTGACTGTGATTGACATAAGTAAAAAGTATCATTAGATCTAGTAAGATTATTATGATTAGACTCGCTGGATAATCATGTCTTTTAAAAAAAACAACTAATGTATTCTTCAATAGACCCCTCAAGTTCTAGGACTGAGAACATTGTGCTATTATAATTTGGTTTACCGTTAAGGCTTCAGTAACTGCACCATCAGATCTAGACCGTGACTACATTACACTGACTAGAGTAGGAAGACATGCACTGCGATGATAACGTCCATAGAAAGTAGCGTTCCTTTGTTCTTATGAACACAAGTTGAAAGTGCACAGCAAGAAGAAATGGTGCGTTTTATTTTTAACCAAAAATCACATTCTTATGCCAGTGTTTCTCAAACTGAAGTATGCAGACCCCCAAGATTCCGCAAGACGACCATACGGGGACCGCCAGAAAGAAAAAAATTATTACGAAAACGTGTGAGCTAAAAGCCACTTTAGCCGATCGGATAATTTAACTAATTATGAGCTCGCTCCTCAATTAAATTTGTCTATCAAGTACTCTTCTATGACAACCTAAACCAAAGACTGGAAGACCCTCTTCACTAGGATAATCCCGAATGAGTATTGAACCCTTTTTCGCGTAGACACCTCATTCAAGTTATATTTTATTTTATTTTATTTTAAATAAAAGTTATAATCTCAATAGTCAATCCTATGTAGCATGTAGCAAAACATTTAGGTCACAGCTGGGGCTGCGCAGCCACGGGAAATACTGCATTCCTCACTGATCTTCGGACTCGAAGACAAGACTTATATATATACTATGCATTTGTCAAGCTTTCTCACTTTGAGGTCCATGGGCAAGTTTTGACTTTATAAATGTGTCCCCGGATCAATTAAACTAATTGAGAATCACTGGTCTATACTAGTGTTTCCTAAACTGTTTCTTTGATGGAACACTTTGCACATTCTCAGTACTTAGCGGAACACTTTGCACATTCTCAGTACTTAGCGGAACACTTTGCACATTCTCAGTACTTAGCGAAACACTTTGCACATTCTCAGTACTTAGCGAAACACTTTGCACATTCTTAGTACTTAGCGGAACACTTTGCACATTCTCAGTACTTAGCGGAACACTTTGCACATTCTCAGTACTTAGCGGAACACTTTGCACATTCTCAGTACTTAGCGAAACACTTTGCACATTCTCAGTACTTAGCGAAACACTTTGCACATTCTTAGTACTTAGCGGAACACTTTGCACATTCTCAGTACTTAGCGGAACACTTTGCACATTCTCAGTACTAAGCAGAAACCTTTGCACATTCTCAGTACTTAGCGGAACACTTTGCACATTCTCAGTACTTAGCGGAACACTTTGCACATTCTCAGTACTAACACTTGGATTTTTGTTCTACTTCTATAAATAAAACAGAAATAAGCCATATTATTAACTGAACATGTTTTCAAGCATAATACTTTTAAATATTATATATACATATATACATGAACGTAGCCAGGATTTTTTTTCGCGGGGGGGGGGGGAGTTTAGGGGGGGATTTTTTTCTCCCCCCCCCCCCGCCCCCACTAAAATATATATATAGATATAGATATACATATATATATAGATATATATTTATAGATATATATATAGATAGATAGATATATATATGTTTGTATGGATGGATGTGTGTGTGTGTACATAATTAATCTCTATTTCATTCTGATCCTTCATTCTTTTGGAAGACGTTTATTGTGCCCTTAAATAGGTTCTTCCTGGAGTTACTGAAAAAATTGTAGACTCGTCGACCTTACCAGCAAGGGGGTCTGGGGGAGCGCTGAGAGCTCCCTCGCTGCCAAGCACTATATCTGGTTTTGAAAGCCAACAAAATGCATATTCTGAGGTATCTACAGTGCATTATCCTACTATTAAAAAGTTTTATTTCAAAAACCTAATGTGCTTTTCTTACTGACATAGACCCTCCCGCGCCGTTCGGCGCATTTGCTGACAAGCTGGTTCCACAAAAATCTGTCACTGGCAATGTCTGAAGCCTCTGTGACAAGTCAAAAGCTTGCTGTAAGAGTCACTCAATTTTATCACAGCATCAATTATTATTATTTATTTATTTTATTCTAATTATTTCCCCGCTCTCTCTCCTATCTCTTCACTCGCCCCACCTTTCCCCTTCTCACTAGACTGAGTCCACCACCTTGGCGGCTTTTTCACTTATCTCCCCTTGACCGGGGTAGAAATAAACACGCAATCTCTTTGGTCTTACCGGCCGGATGTCTGACGCAGTTGACACCACCTTGGGTGAAATGCAAGTCACTCTTTCTCCCCCCCCCCCCTCTCCCACGTCTCTCTTTGATCAAAGAGATTACTCGGGTCAACACGCCTCGTGACTCTCCAAGGTGCGACTCTTGTCGGATTCACCCACGTGAGAGATCAACTTTGGTCAATCCCATTTCCTGTTTCCGCCCACCTCTTTTAGGGCCTTTATAAAGTAGATTAAATCAAGCCAGACCCTCTTATTTTCTCATTCTTACTGAGCAGTCGAGTCTGGACTATTTCCTTTATTCTTACTCTTAGAGGAATACCTGGTGGTAAGCCGAACTTAATCACAGTTCCACTTAATTACTTTGTGCATATTTCTCACTGGAGATTATCATTGTGTATTTTATGATTTCATTTATATTTATTTAGTGCGTTGTGTATTTCTCTCTGTCGTAAGTAGAAAACATAAATATGGCATATGTATTTATTTATGTATTGCATTAATCTATTAATGCTACTTTGCTCAATGGATCGTTGATGCAACCATGTATATATTTGTACATCTTATTTTATTTCCTTTATCTCGGCTGACCGCCTTGATAATTTTACTATCGCACTAATACTGCGCTTAGAAAAGAGATATGAATTATCTCCCCTTTAGTCATTCTACCTTGACGAGAGTTGCGTCCCTTGAACGGACGCTCTCTCTCCTTCCAAGCTCACTCCATTGTTCTCGGCCGACGGCCATGTGTAAACAAACCGTCATGGTCGCTGACCACCGCCCATTTCTCCCCCCCCCCCCTCCTTTCTCTTCCAACTTGTGTTGTTTATTTGAGAATATTATTTCCCCTTTTATGTACATTTTATATTGCTACTTTCAGCAATGTATTTCCCAATCCCATTTGTCATCATCTCCCCATTGTGCTCTAAAGTAATTTTACAAATATGACGAATGCACCTCAGTCGAGGGCATCGATAAGATGCATGAGAAACATGCCCTAACTTTATTTATCCGCAGCCTCCCTCAGGTGCCTGCCTATTTGCTGCTCAGTGTCTACCCGACACTACTCAAATATTTATCGGATCACTCATCTGCCTATTTACTATTTGTTTGGATCTATTGCCTTCGTACTTAGTGCTAATAAGCACTCCACACTGGCCTACTTGTTAATGAGTATCAACTCTTGCCTACCTCGATATACTCAACAATTTACTTGGTGCTATAGGCTCTACTTGCCTGCCTATTCGACAGTCCACTTGTCAACCCATTAGGCACGACGTCCCTATAGACCCAGAGTCTGTGCGAGACGTCATTGCTACGCCGAACCCTCTGCAACTCACTGGACTTACCCTGTTAACTACGCTGCCCAAGGCAGATCAGCTCTGCCCGCAGTACACTTGTGCCCACGATAGCCAGCCACCCGCCCTACTGTGCCCACTACAGATATCAGAACTTTGGATTGAGACTCCACAAGAACTGTATCACCGGCATCCCTCTATCCGCTAAAGCGCCACCTCCAGCTGCAGTTGTTCTAGGATGTCATCGCAACTCTTCTTATGCGTAATTCATTTTGTCGGAGAAAATGTCCTGCAAACCTTATGGGCGCTCTGTCGCAATCTTACTAAGAGGTCGACTCGCAGTTCGGCAAAGGATTTCCTTGATTTAGACCCGATCTCTATAACTGACTCCTAAAAACTGTCTTAGCCATCTTTGTTGAGCCACATTTAGTGTTTTTCAATCTCAGCAGATAACTATTTACTGCAGTATATTAATGTAGCCCTGCCACTGGTAGAAATGTGTAACCTCTCTTGAATACGCTCTTGGAAAAAAGTGACTGTACTTTGCTTTAGATTGTATATCGAAAAGAGAAGTTTTATCGTCAAAATCATCTTTTGGGGGTTTTAAACTAAAAAATCTCTGGATTTGTATTTTTTTTAAATTCAAAACCCCATTTAGCTAAGATAATAGAATTTAGTTACTGTACTTTGCTTTAGAATAATATTGAAGATAGAGGTTTTCCACCTCAAAACTCAAAACTATCTTGTGGGGTTTTACACTATTAAAAAGCCATCTGGAGGAGAGGAATTTAAACTCGAAAACCCCAATAGGATTGGCTACGCTCAAATAATTTTAGTGTGTAATTTTCTTTTTTTATATTCAAGAGGTATATTTTAGCATCAAACCCCTCTGAAGGGGGGTTTAAACTCAAAACCCCTTTTGGTAACGCTCATAGCATTTTGAGTGCGTAATTTACTTTTTTTTCGTACACTGAAGATGTATTTCTTAGCTTCAAACCCCGCTGGCGGGGGATTTAAACTCAAAACCCCTTTGGCTATGCTGATACATTTTAGAGTGAGTAATTTGCGTTTTTATTTATATTGAAGTGGTATTGCTTTGTTTTTATTATTAAAAAGGTTGGGTTTTTTTACCTTCAAACCCCGCTGAAGGGGGGGGGGGGGGTTTAAATTCAAAACTGAGACAAAACCCATTTAGTTACGCTCATAACATTTTGAGTGCGTAATTTGCTTTTTTTTTATATTGAAGAGATATTCTTTAGCTGCAAACCCTACTGTGTGTATTTGCTTTTTTATATTGAAGAGGGGGTTTATCGTAATTTTGGAGGGGTTTTTAAAATCAAAATGTTCCTTAACTGTGCTCTTGAAATTTGGGGATTGTCGTTTGCATTTTTTTTCTGTTTTGTTTTATAGAAGAGGGGGATTTAACTGCAAAAACACCTGGTAAGGGGTTTTAAAATGAAACCCCCCTGGTTAGGGGTTTTAAACTCGAACCCCCTGGTAGGGAGTTTTAAACTCAAAACCCCCTGGTAGGGGGTTTTAAACTCAGAACCCCCTTGGTTGTGCTGGGCAAGTGATGGTTTAGTATTAAAATCTCACCTAAAATAAACAAAATCAAAGCAAAAAATCAGTCACTAAATTTTCATCTCCCCCCCCCCCCCTTGCAGATATAGATCTAAAATCTAAAAAAGAAAATTTAATGCCATAGTAGTCTAGTCAATAACTAATGACTTTGAGCTTAGTAAATTGATTGTGTTGACCTAGATCTAGCTACACGCTATTTATGACGACATGATGAATGAAATTTTTTGTTATTATGTAGCTATGCTAAGAGGTCTAAATGCCGCAAGTTACGGAAAAGTATGTCATGACGTTTAAAGCTATTTACACTTAGAGCGAAGGATTTTATGTAAAAAAAATGTTGTGTAAACTCAAATTCGAAGGTTAATTTTCATTAAATAATGAAATGAATACACACTAATATGTATGTTCATTTGTAAAAGTAAAAAATTATGTTTTCTTGAATGAGTGCTAATTTAGACCTAGACATTTTTATCTCTTCGCATGCGTGACCTCTTCGTCCTGATGTAGACATGGCTTTGTGACCTAGATTTATAAGATACAATACCTTTATAGAGTTGGGCAACTTTTTAAAATTTAGAGTCTTAAGTTTGTTTTAGGGCTACTATACATTCGTCACGGTTCATGTTAGCACCCAAGGAACATTTCTGCCAAGTTTTATCAAGTTTGGTCAAACGGTTTTGATTTCTATTTGGCACATACATACATACATACATATATTACCCGAGGGTCTTAATTTGCGAATCACTGTCGATATATCAAATAAGCAAATTCACGACAGTCACTGAGAGTGTTTTGTAATCAATTTAACGAAATAATAATGTTATAAGTAAAGAGAATGCGTGAATGTAAAAATAGTATTGTTACGGATCTCACTATCCAGGCTCTCTGCAAACTGCACCATACACCACCAACTTAATCACTTGACAACTCAGGGCTCCAAAGTAACGTAATACTTTAATAGTTGAATAAATAGCAGCCAATATTGTACAATTGGCAACACGTACACTGTACAAATACCTCTCTGATAACACCGTACCGCCGTATCGACTCTTGCACTGGCCGCTGCGTCTCGTTTCGGGCTTGCACTGGGTTCAACAGTTCAGGGCTGACTTCACACACTAGGCTTGTTGTGTCGGACTCGATCGCAGACCAAGATCAAGACGCCAGTCGCCTCAACTGTACTTGACAGTACTCCGCACTGAACCGTCGTAATGCTCCATACAGAACCACCGTTGAACTGTGCTGTAGTTGACCGTGTTCTGAGCCCCTGTCGTGAACCACACTGTCGCGGACCTCGTCTTGACTGCGACACCTCCGCTCTTTATATAGGGTCCCTACTGGCCTTCTAGAACCGAACAGAACGCCGCTCGATGTTTCTGAGTGGTCAAATGACTACAACTCTCGTGACGCTACTGAGTTCTGTTCACGACGTCGATCCTTCCTGAACCGTCATGTTGACACTCGTCTCGGCCGACCGTCGTAGATCGTCACGGTTGACGGCTCGTCTAGCGCTGGCCTGGGGTGATTTGCGTCGGCTGACTACACTCACACTACTACCCCCATCTGTGCCACCACCAGGTTTATAACAGTATAAATGAAGCTATCAGAATAGCTAATCGACCCAACTCCATTTTTTCAAATAAAAACATTTGCTTGTAGGCCTACATATATTTGATTAAAATATGAAATGAATTGGCTTAATTTTGTATGTTCATGTGTTAAAGTATAAAGCATAGACTTATATATACTATATCTAGATTGGACATGGAGATTTTCTAACACTACAAAATATGTCGTGAAAATTTTTTAGAACGTTGGATCAAGGCGTTGTTTTGTAAAGTAAAAGAAGTAAAGTTGTTGTTTTTTTCAACGCTAACCTATGTAGCATATAATTTAATTTTTAGATCTAGATCTAGTAATTGAACATTATTATTTTGCAATCTTTAGATACATAATCTAGAAAGATCTTGGTAATCCATCTATTTAAATGTACATAAGATGATTTAAATCAAGATGAATTATTTCGAACTAGGATTTTTGAAACATTATCTCAATGGAAACAAACAAGAAATGGCTTTGTTTCATATATTTGCCTGAATATCCGAGAAATGATTTTGCATTATTTCTAAAAGTTGAAAACTAAAGATCATTACTTTTCTAAGACAAAAGATTGATTGGGGCGACTCCCCTTAGAGTTAAGTGTATGGTATAAAGTAAATCTTGAGTTAGACATAAATCTAGACCTAGGCTAATCTAGAATTAAATGTTGGCTTGGAGAGTTCATTCTGCGCTTCGAGAAGGCTTTGCTCTGCGCATGCGTGACCTTTTTTAGTACACGATTCATGAATGAATATATCTCAACACGGCTTCGCAGCTTTAGCAAACGAACGTATGAAAAATGCTTTAGGAAAACAAATTTGAATATTAATTTGATTAAAATATTAAATGAATGGACTATAATTAGTATGATCATGTGTTTAATTATAAAACTATCTTTGCGAAGAGAAGTTGTATCATATTTGAGTGGAGTTAGAGTTTTAGACCTAGGAATAGAGAGATGTGTTATTGTGTAGCATTTCGCGTAATGTCTAAAGAAAGAATGTTCGTCAGAAATTTTTTAAATCGCAGATATAAGGAACGAATTTATGTAAAAATGCTTTTGAAACACACATTTGAAGGTTAATTTTATTAAATAATGAAAGCAATAGACTATGTTTTGTATTTTCATGTGTCAAAGTAAAAAAAATTAATCCGCGCAAAGTGTAGTTTCTAAAATTAGATCTACATCTAGATCCTTTTAATCTTTTCATGTAAATGATCTTTTCACATAGCCTAGATCGATGAAGTTATGCATTCATAGAGGGTCTTAAGTTTGTTTTAGGGCTACAATACATAAACCACTGTCTAAGTTAGCACCTAATGAAGATTTCTGCCAAGTTTTATCAAGATTGATCAAACTGTTTTGTTTTCTATTCGTCACATACATACATAAATACATACATACATACGCCTTACTTTCTACTTTATAAAGTAGATATATATAAATATATATAATAATAATAAGGCTTGTCTTCGAGTCCGAAGATTTGTATGGAGTGCAGTATTTCCCGTGGCAGCGCAGCCTCAGCTGTAACCTACATATTTTGCCACAACAAGGGAAAGCATAACCATTGTCCGCAGGTGGTTGATTCAGATTTTCTTTTCGCCCTCTGAGTTTGTCATCGGCAGCGGATTTTCTTTTGGTTTCAAATATGTATCCCGTGACCTCCAGCTGTCTCGTTCTGAGGCGCATGCAACCAGGTTCTCTCTTCTATGTCAGCCAAGGAAAGTTGACGCCTAAGATGGTCTTTGAAGCGTTTCCGTGTGGCGCCTCTGTTACGTCGACCACCTTTTAGCTCACCAAAAAAAGATTGCCATTGGCATACGTTAGTCTCCTATACGGGATACGTTCCCTACCCAGTGCAACTGTCGGACCATAAGAAGTCCCTCTATACTATCCATACCGGCGTTCGCAAGAACATCGCTGTTTGTAGTGCGGTCTTGCCACCGTATGTCCATGATGGAGAGCAAGCATCTTTGGTGGAAGTGCTCAAGAAGTCTTAGTTGTTTTCTGTTTAGTGTCCATGTCTCAGAGCCATATATAATTGTTGAGAGAACCACCGCCTGGTAGACATTGATTTTTGTAGGCAGGCGAACGATTTGTTCCGCCAAACTCTCGTTTGGTCCATCTGACGCTATGTAATAGTTTAATTAGCGCATTCTTTCGACATGTCAGCAATGTGGGTTACTGGGTTACATTTTTGTGTTTATTTTCAGTATCACTAAGTCTAATATAATTATAAAATGTACAAGAAATGTTCCGAAAATATATACATATTAGTTAACTGTTTTTCTTGTCAACTAGCTGCTAAAATTAAAAGTATGTAAATAAAAATGTAAATATCATGCACATTTTTTAAAATGGACTTTTTATGTAGCGACTTTCGTGCAGTATCGTAATATTTAGCGGAAAAACATGGTACTAATCAGTTTCCTCAATTTTTTTTAATAGTCAGATTTTATTTATTTGTTGTTTAGCGCCCACATCACGATAAAAGACCCTTTTTTTGTGCGTTTTGTCTGTTGGTCTTTCTGTCCGTCACGTTTAGATTTTAAAAAACGCAAACTATAGGCTATTCAAAATCTGATTTAACCTTTAATGTTCATTCCGAAATATTGCAATAGTTTTAAGTATGTACAATAGATTTATCCAGACGTTTTTGTGAAGAATCAATGCCCACAAATGTTTAGTTGCATTTCTAACTTATATTACATTTTATTTCCGTGTTTAAACGTTGCAAAAACACATGATTAATAATATGTTGTTCCGGTTTTTTTTTAAAGTAAATAACATATAAATTCTGAATGAAAATCTCTAGACTGATTTATATTTCATTAACTATTAAATTGTTCAGGATAATGTTTTATAAAAAAATAAATAATGTCAAATGATTGTTTCAAATCGCATAATTGCCTAATATTACACTTATATTCTTGGACAATAAGTCACAATAGTATAATTATCGATATCAAATAGTTCCGTATTTCTAACTTTAAGGATGTTTAGTATTTTAAAATAAGAAAGTAATTTACTAGAAGAGATTTTGAAAATCAATTTTTAGACTTATTTTACAGTTAATTTTCTTGCCGAAACATAGGGTTAGGGTTTGAAAAATATGTATATGTCATATGTATATGTCTAACCTTTTACATCACCATGAAAAAAAAATAGCACGGCACGTGAACTATTTTGCACATGCATTCTGCACTTACACGCACATATACACCTCACCTTCCGCACACTCACTCACCCCATCCCATTCTGCACACTCCATTCTGCACTCAAACACACACACACCTGCACATCCCATTCTACACCCACACTCACCTACACATCCTACACATTCTACACTCACCCAACTGCACATCACATTCTGCAGACACACCCACCCGCACATCCCATTCTACACTCACTCACACACATAAACACCTGCACATCCCATTCTGCTCATTTTGCACACACACTCACACACCCACACATCCCATTCTGCACTCACACACACCTAATCACCTGCGCTTCCCATTCTACACCCTCACACACACACCCGCACACACACTCACATACACATGCACATCCCATTCTACACACACCACCCTCTGCCCACACCCACCCACCTGTACATCCATTCTGCAATCCTGTATACTCACAGTAACCTTATACCAAAGTGCCAAACTATTTTATGTTATCTTACACATGTGCAATAACATTATTCAATACTCTAATACTCTTCTACTCTGATATAATTCACTGTTTCTCTCTAAATTTTATATCTATTGACTTTTTTATTATTTAATTATTTAATACCACCGTGCCCAAATTTTGGGATTCGTACCCGAGACCACTTGATCGAAATTTGATTGAGAGGCAAACGTCTATATCACTAAGCCACACATTCATGTAAGGTTTGGCAGAACAAGAACATAAGAAGAGATGGACTTGAATCATATTGATAATGTACTGGTGACTGATTAGAACAAGAAATTTTGATTGAAGGCTAATTAAAATCCAACATCTATTTATATTTTAAATTTCTATGAAAATTGAATTAAATCTAATCAGAAACTTTAAAAACAAAATTTGTGGTGGGTGCAAAATGTCTAGATGGCGTCCAAACATCCTAGACCTAGACTCTAATATACACTTGAAACTATTCGATGTATTAGTTTAAAACAACAACAAAGTATCGAGACATTTAAAATTAAACTCTCTACACTCCTGTGTATTTTTTAATTGCATTATTGGCATTTTGAATATTGACCTTAAGTGGATTTTCACGTGACGGTAAGTAGTAAATAAAATTACATTTGGACCTATCTGAGATATAATAGGAAAGAAATACAAAATGTTAGCTTTTTACAATTAGTGTTCTAAAAAGTGAATGCATTTATTAGATTTATTACATGATTAACTTATCTTGGTTTCATACATATTACTTTGTCTACTTATTAGTCAATGCTCTGCTATTTGTACTCCATGTTGTCAGTAGTGTACTTTGGGTTCTCCGCTACCACCACCCCTATAAAAAAATTCTTCTAATCTTTCTGGCTTAATGATTATTCCATTGACGTAATTAATATTACATTGGCCTAATTATTATTTCCTTTTGACATTTTCCCACCTGCATTAAAACCCATTCCATACATAGCTCCAGTACATGCTGTACTCAGGGGGCATGTGATACTGAGGATGTTCTCTATGGCTTTGGTTATATTGCTTAAAGATTGTGTTATGGTGGACTTTATTCGGTCTTGATGATGTGTTATCTGATCCCCTTTGATGCCCACAGAAAAAACAAAGCCGCAAATACTGTACTGGACGACATTAGGCCTGTCAGAAATCGTGCTACCAATGGCTAGGACTAGTCCTACCGAGATCCGCGTTCCTCTTGCTGTGGAATGTTGCTTTGCGTGTTTGCAACGGCATGTTTACGTGTTCATGTTTGTGTTACATTGTTACATAACCTTTTGGTATGTTGATACATGGATTCATATTGTACACATATCTAGTAAATATGAGATTGTAAAGATTATCTAAAGGAAAAAAAACGCTTATTACTACCATTTATATCAAAAGGGCAGGTTTTAACTCCCTTTTTGTTATGCTATATAATAAAAAATTAATTAATTACCACCATTTGATAAAATATTTGGTTAATTTTTTTTCTATTGATTCGTGTGTTGTCATCGACTATGACTATTTTTTTATATATTTTTCATGTTTTGTCAGGTACAAATTATAAAAAAAACTAGAGGTCTACAATTCTCGAAGTTTCACTTATTATCCATATGCCTACCCAACCTGGGCCTTACACAATCCGTTTCGCATAGGGCCCCGCAATGGTTAAGTCCGGCCCTGCTATTTAGTGACTGTTGAATACAGAGAAGATAACTTGTTTTCCCCTCCCATTCTTTTTTGTTTGAAGCAAAAGTTACATTACTGTGTCTGTTGTACCTGTCATCTATCATTCGTCGCTTTGATCAGCCAAACGAGAAACAACTTTGACAAATTTAACGGATTCAAGACAATCTGTATTATTTAACCAGTGTATTAACCAGTGTATTAACCAGTGTGCTATTTTAACCAATATTATTATTGACATTTATGGAGCTTCGTCCGGTCAGGTACCTGTCTTTTGTCTACTAAAGTTGTATTCGAGGCAATCTCTATTAATCGTTGACATTTTTTGGGCCTCGTTCGGCCAGTATTGGAGAGTGTTTGGACACACAGAGTAACTTGACATTATTTAAGCCTGAGCTATTCATTTCATATTTTTTCAGTCAACACGTTATTGTTGAAGTAGAACCAGTCTACAAGAACTCTACGAAAGGTCATTAAACTAATCACTAGCCGGAGTCTAATTGGATTATTTGAGTACTTCCTCGTTACTTGTGTATTTTGACATTGCAAAGACATACCGTATATTGTGGATTACTGAATGGATTGAATTACATACAGTATATTGTGGATTACTGAATGGATTGAATTACATACAGTATATTGTGGATTACTGAATGGATTGAATTACATACAGTATATTGTGGATTACTGAATGGATTGAAATACATACCGTATATTGTGGATTACTGAATGGATTGAAATACATACCGTATATTGTGGATTACTGAACTGATTGAATTACATGCCGTATATTGTGGATTACAAAATTGATTGAATTACATACAGTTATTGTGGATTACTAAATGGATTAAATTACATACAGTATATTGTGGATTACTGAATGGATTAAATTACAAACCGTATATTGTGGATTACTGAATGAATTTAATTACATACAGTATATTGTGAATTATTGAACTGATTGAATTACATACAGTATATTGTGGATTACTGAATGGATTGAATTACATACAGTATGTTGTGGATTACTGAATGGATTGAATTACATACAGTATTCTTTGGATTACAAAACTGAATGAATTACTTACAGTATATTGTGGATTACTGAATGGATTGAATTACACACGTATATTGTGGATTACTGAACTGATTAAATTACATACCATATATTGTGGATTATAAAACTGATTTAATTACATACAATATATTGTGGATTACTGAATAGATTGAATTACATACCGTATATTGTGGATTACTGAACTGATTAAATTACATACCATATATTGTGGATTATAAAACTGATTTAATTACATACAATATATTGTGGATTACTGAATAGATTGAATTACATACAGTATATTGTGGATTACTGAACTGATTGAATTACATACCGTATATTGTGGATTACTGAATGGATTGAATTAAATGCCGTATATTGTGGATTACTGAACTGATTGAATTACATGCCATATATTGGGGATTGCTGAGTGGATTGAATTACATACCGTATATTGTGGATTACTCAATGGATTGAGCTACATACCGTATATTTTGAATTACTAAACTGATTGAATTACGTGCCGTATATTGGGGATGACTGAACTGATTGAATTACAGACCGTATATTGTGGATTATTGAATGGATTGAATTACATACCGTATATTGTGTATTACTGAATGGATTGAATTACATACAGTTTATTGTGGATTACAAAACTGATTGAATTACATACCGTATATTGTGGATTACTGAATGGATTGAATTACATACCGTATATTGTGGATAACTGAAATGATTGAATTACAAACAGTATATTGTGGATTACAAAACTGATTGAATTACATACAGTATATTGTGGATTACTAAATGGATTGAAATACATAACGTATATTGTGGATAACTGAACTGATTGAATTACATACAGTATATTGTGTATTACTGAATGGATTAAATTACATAACGTATATTGTGGATTACTGAACTGATTTATCTACATACAGTATATTGTGGATTAATAAACTGATTTAATTACATACAGTATATTGTGAATTACTGAATGGATTTAATTACATACCGTATATTGTGGATTACTGAATGGATTGAATTACATACAGTTTATTGTGGATTACTGAACTGATTGAATTACAAACCATATATTGTGGATTACAAAACTGATTTAATTACATACAGTATATTGTGGATTACTAAATGGATTAAATTACATACCGTATATTGGGGATTACTGAATGGATTGAATTACATACAGTATATTGTGGATTACAAAACTGATTGAATTATAAACAATATATTGTGGATCACTGTATGGATTGAATTACATACCGTATAATGTGGATAACTGAACTGATCGAATTACATACAGTATATTGTGGATTACAAAACTGATTGATTTGCATACAGTTAATTGTTGATTACTGAATGGATTGAATTACATACCGTATATTGTGGATAACTGAACTGATTTTATTACATATACTATATTGTGGATTACAAAACTGATTGAATTTTTTACAGTATATTGTGGATTACTGAACTGATTGAATTACATGCCATATATTAGGGATGACTGAACTGATTTAATTACATGCCGTATATTGTGGATTATATAATGGATTGAATTACATACCGTATATTGTGAATTACTAAGTGGATTGAATTACATACAGTATATTGTGGATAACTGAACGGATTGAATTACATACAGTATATTGTGCATTACAAAACTGATTGAATTATATACAGTATATTGAGGATTACTGAATGGATTGAATTACATACCGTATATTGTGGATTACTAAATGGATTGAATTACATACAATATAATGTGTATTACTGACATGATTGAATTACATACAGTATATTGTGGATTACTAAATGGATTGAATTACATAACGTATATTGTGGATTACTGAACTGATTGAATTACATGCCGTATATTGGGGATTGCTGAATGGATTGAATTACATACCGTATATTGTGGATTACTCAATGGATTGAACTACATACCGTATATTGTGGATTACTAAACTGATTGAATTACATGCCGTATATTGGGGATGACTGAACTGATTGAATTACATGCCCTATATTGTGGATTATTGAATGGATTGAATTACATACCGTATATTGTGTATTACTGAATGGATTGAATTAGATACAGTATATTGTGGATTACAAAACTGATTGAATTACATACAGTATATTGTGGATTACTGAATGGATTGAATTACATACCGTATATTGTGGATTACTGAACTGATTGAATTACATGCCATATATTGGGGATTGCTGAGTGGATTGAATTACATACCGTATATTGTGGATTACTCAATGGATTGAGCTACATACCGTATATTTTGAATTACTAAACTGATTGAATTACGTGCCGTATATTGGGGATGACTGAACTGATTGAATTACAGACCGTATATTGTGGATTATTGAATGGATTGAATTACATACCGTATATTGTGTATTACTGAATGGATTGAATTACATACAGTTTATTGTGGATTACAAAACTGATTGAATTACATACCGTATATTGTGGATTACTGAATGGATTGAATTACATACCGTATATTGTGGATAACTGAAATGATTGAATTACAAACAGTATATTGTGGATTACAAAACTGATTGAATTACATACAGTATATTGTGGATTACTAAATGGATTGAATTACATAACGTATATTGTGGATAACTGAACTGATTGAATTACATACAGTATATTGTGTATTACTGAATGGATTAAATTACATAACGTATATTGTGGATTACTGAATTGATTTAATTACATACAGTATATTGTGAATTACTGAATGGATTTAATTACATACCGTATATTGTGGATTACTGAATGGATTGAATTACATACAGTATATTGTGGATTACTGAACTGATTGAATTACAAACCATATATTGTGGATTACAAAACTGATTTAATTACATACAGTATATTGTGGATTACTAAATGGATTAAATTACATACCGTATATTGGGGATTACTGAATGGATTGAATTACATACAGTATATTGTGGATTATAAAACTGATTGAATTATATACAATATATTGTGGATCACTGTATGGATTGAATTACATACCGTATATTGTGGATAACTGAACTGATCGAATTACATACAGTATATTGTGGATTACAAAACTGATTGATTTGCATACAGTTAATTGTTGATTACTGAATGGATTGAATTACATACCGTATATTGTGGATAACTGAACTGATTTTATTACATATACTATATTGTGGATTACAAAACTGATTGAATTTATTACAGTATATTGTGGATTACTGAACTGATTGAATTACATGCCATATATTAGGGATGACTGAACTGATTTAATTACATGCCGTATATTGTGGATTATATAATGGATTGAATTACATACCGTATATTGTGAATTACTAAGTGGATTGAATTACATACAGTATATTGTGGATAACTGAACGGATTGAATTACATACAGTATATTGTGCATTACAAAACTGATTGAATTATATACAGTATATTGAGGATTACTGAATGGATTGAATTACATACCGTATATTGTGGATTACTAAATGGATTGAATTACATACAATATATTGTGTATTACTGACATAATTGAATTACATACAGTATATTGTGGATTACTAAATGGATTGAATTACATAACGTATATTGTGGATTACTGAACTGATTGAATTACATGCCGTATATTGGGGATTGCTGAATGGATTGAATTACATACCGTATATTGTGGATTACTCAATGGATTGAACTACATACCGTATATTGTGGATTACTAAACTGATTGAATTACATGCCGTATATTGGGGATGACTGAACTGATTGAATTACATGCCCTGTATTGTGGATTATTGAATGGATTGAATTACATACCGTATATTGTGTATTACTGAATGGATTGAATTAGATACAGTATATTGTGGATTACAAAACTGATTGAATTACATACAGTATATTGTGGATTACTGAATGGATTGAATTACATACCGTATATTGTGGATTACTGAACTGATTGAATTACATGCCATATATTGGGGATTGCTGAGTGGATTGAATTACATACCGTATATTGTGGATTACTCAATGGATTGAGCTACATACCGTATATTTTGAATTAATAAACTGATTGAATTACGTGCCGTATATTGGGGATGACTGAACTGATTGAATTACAGACCGTATATTGTGGATTATTGAATGGATTGAATTACATACCGTATATTGTGTATTACTGAATGGATTGAATTACATACAGTTTATTGTGGATTACAAAACTGATTGAATTACATACCGTATATTGTGGATTACTGAATGGATTGAATTACATACCGTATATTGTGGATAACTGAAATGATTGAATTACAAACAGTATATTGTGGATTACAAAACTGATTGAATTACATACAGTATATTGTGGATTACTAAATGGATTGAATTACATAACATATATTGTGGATAACTGAACTGATTGAATTACATACAGTATATTGTGTATTACTGATTGGATTAAATTACATAACGTATATTGTGGATTACTGAACTGATTTATCTACATACAGTATATTGTGGATTAATAAACTGATTTAATTACATACAGTATATTGTGAATTACTGAATGGATTTAATTACATACCGTATATTGTGGATTACTGAATGGATTGAATTACATACAGTATATTGTGGATTACTGAACTGATTGAATTACAAACCATATATTGTGGATTACAAAACTGATTTAATTACATACAGTATATTGTGGATTACTAAATGGATTAAATTACATACCGTATATTGGGGATTACTGAATGGATTGAATTACATACAGTATATTGTGGATTACAAAACTGATTGAATTATATACAATATATTGTGGATCACTGTATGGATTGAATTACATACCGTATATTGTGGATTACAAAACTGATTGATTTGCATACAGTTAATTGTGGATTACTGAATGGATTGAATTACATACCGTATATTGTGGATAACTGAACTGATTTTATTACATATACTATATTGTGGATTAAAAAACTGATTGAATTTTTTACAGTATATTGTGGATTACTGAACTGATTGAATTACATGCCATATATTAGGGATGACTGAACTGATTTAATTACATGCCGTATTTTGTGGATTATATAATGGATTGAATTACATACCGTATATTGAGAATGACTAAGTGGATTGAATTACATACAGTATATTGTGGATAACTGAACGGATTGAATTACATACAGTATATTGTGCATTACAAAACTGATTGAATTATATACAGTATATTGAGGATTACTGAATGGATTGAATTACATACCGTATATTGTGGATTACTAAATGGATTGAATTACATACAGTATATTGTGGATTACTGAATGGATTGAATTACATGCCGTATATTGGGGATGACTGAACTGATTGAATTACATGCCCTATATAGTGGATTATTGAATGAATTGAATTAAATGCCGTATATTGTGGATTACTGAATGGATTCAATTACATACCGTATATTGTGGATAACTGAACTGATTGAATTACATACAGTGAATTGTGGATTACAAATTCGAATGAATTACATACACTATATTGTGGATTACTCAATGGATTGAATTACTTACCGTATATTATGGATTACTGAATGGATTAAATTACATACGTATATTGTGGATTACTGAATTGATTGAATTACATACCCTATATTGTGGATTACTGAACTGATTAAATTACATACCATATATTGTGGATTTTAAAACTGATTTAATTACATACAATATATTGTGTATTACTGACATGATTGAATTACATACCGTATAATGTGGATTACTGAATGGATTGAATTACATACGTATATTGTGGATTACTGAATTGATTGAATTACATACCCTATATTGTAGATTACTGAACTGATTAAATTACATACCGTATATTGTGGATTACTAAATGGATTGAATTACATACAATATATTGTGTATTACTGACATAATTGAATTACATACAGTATATTGTGGATTACTAAATGGATTGAATTACATAACGTATATTGTGGATTACTGAACTGATTGAATTACATGCCGTATATTGGGGATTGCTGAATGGATTGAATTACATACCGTATATTGTGGATTACTCAATGGATTGAACTACATACCGTATATTGTGGATTACTAAACTGATTGAATTACATGCCGTATATTGGGGATGACTGAACTGATTGAATTACATGCCCTGTATTGTGGATTATTGAATGGATTGAATTACATACCGTATATTGTGTATTACTGAATGGATTGAATTAGATACAGTATATTGTGGATTACAAAACTGATTGAATTACATACAGTATATTGTGGATTACTGAATGGATTGAATTACATACCGTATATTGTGGATTACTGAACTGATTGAATTACATGCCATATATTGGGGATTGCTGAGTGGATTGAATTACATACCGTATATTGTGGATTACTCAATGGATTGAGCTACATACCGTATATTTTGAATTAATAAACTGATTGAATTACGTGCCGTATATTGGGGATGACTGAACTGATTGAATTACAGACCGTATATTGTGGATTATTGAATGGATTGAATTACATACCGTATATTGTGTATTACTGAATGGATTGAATTACATACAGTTTATTGTGGATTACAAAACTGATTGAATTACATACCGTATATTGTGGATTACTGAATGGATTGAATTACATACCGTATATTGTGGATAACTGAAATGATTGAATTACAAACAGTATATTGTGGATTACAAAACTGATTGAATTACATACAGTATATTGTGGATTACTAAATGGATTGAATTACATAACGTATATTGTGGATAACTGAACTGATTGAATTACATACAGTATATTGTGTATTACTGATTGGATTAAATTACATAACGTATATTGTGGATTACTGAACTGATTTATCTACATACAGTATATTGTGGATTAATAAACTGATTTAATTACATACAGTATATTGTGAATTACTGAATGGATTTAATTACATACCGTATATTGTGGATTACTGAATGGATTGAATTACATACAGTATATTGTGGATTACTGAACTGATTGAATTACAAACCATATATTGTGGATTACAAAACTGATTTAATTACATACAGTATATTGTGGATTACTAAATGGATTAAATTACATACCGTATATTGGGGATTACTGAATGGATTGAATTACATACAGTATATTGTGGATTACAAAACTGATTGAATTATATACAATATATTGTGGATCACTGTATGGATTGAATTACATACCGTATATTGTGGATTACAAAACTGATTGATTTGCATACAGTTAATTGTGGATTACTGAATGGATTGAATTACATACCGTATATTGTGGATAACTGAACTGATTTTATTACATATACTATATTGTGGATTAAAAAACTGATTGAATTTTTTACAGTATATTGTGGATTACTGAACTGATTGAATTACATGCCATATATTAGGGATGACTGAACTGATTTAATTACATGCCGTATTTTGTGGATTATATAATGGATTGAATTACATACCGTATATTGAGAATGACTAAGTGGATTGAATTACATACAGTATATTGTGGATAACTGAACGGATTGAATTACATACAGTATATTGTGCATTACAAAACTGATTGAATTATATACAGTATATTGAGGATTACTGAATGGATTGAATTACATACCGTATATTGTGGATTACTAAATGGATTGAATTACATACAGTATATTGTGGATTACTGAATGGATTGAATTACATGCCGTATATTGGGGATGACTGAACTGATTGAATTACATGCCCTATATAGTGGATTATTGAATGAATTGAATTAAATGCCGTATATTGTGGATTACTGAATGGATTCAATTACATACCGTATATTGTGGATAACTGAACTGATTGAATTACATACAGTGAATTGTGGATTACAAATTCGAATGAATTACATACACTATATTGTGGATTACTCAATGGATTGAATTACTTACCGTATATTATGGATTACTGAATGGATTAAATTACATACGTATATTGTGGATTACTGAATTGATTGAATTACATACCCTATATTGTGGATTACTGAACTGATTAAATTACATACCATATATTGTGGATTTTAAAACTGATTTAATTACATACAATATATTGTGTATTACTGACATGATTGAATTACATACCGTATAATGTGGATTACTGAATGGATTGAATTACATACGTATATTGTGGATTACTGAATTGATTGAATTACATACCCTATATTGTAGATTACTGAGCTGATTAAATTACATACCATATATTGTGGATTATAAAACTGATTTAATTACATACAATATATTGTGTATTACTGACATGATTGAATTACATACCGTATATTGTGGATTACTGAATGGATTGAATTAAATGCCGTATATTGTGGATTACTGAACTGATTGAATTACATGCCGTATATTGGGGATTGCTGAATGGATTGAATTACATACCGTATATTGTGGATTACTCAATGGATTGAACTACATACCGTATATTGTGGATTACTAAACTGATTGAATTACATGCCGTATATTGGGGATGACTGAACTGATTGAATTACATGCCCTATATTGTGGATTATTGAATGGATTGAATTACATACCGTATATTGTGTATTACTGAATGGATTGAATTAGATACAGTATATTGTGGATTACAAAACTGATTGAATTACATACAGTATATTGTGGATTACTGAATGGATTGAATTACATACCGTATATTGTGGATTACTGAACTGATTTAATTACATACAGTATATTGTGGATTAATAAACTAATTTAATTACATACAGTATATTGTGAATTACTGAATGGATTTAATTACATACCGTATATTGTGGATTACTAAATGGATTGAATTACATACAGTATTCTTTGGATTACAAAACTGAATGAATTACATACAGTATATTGTGGATTACTGAATGGATTCAATTACATACCGTATATTGCGGATAACTGAACTGATTGAATTACATACAGTATATTGTGGATTACAAAACTGAATGAATTACATACAGTATATTGTTGATTACAAAACTGAATGAATTACATACAGTATATTGTGGATTACTGAATGGATTCAATTACATACCGTATATTGCGGATAACTGAACTGATTGAATTACATACAGTATATTGTGGATTACAAAACTGAATGAATTACATACAGTATATTGTGGATTACTGAATTGATTAAATTACTTACCTTATATTATGGATTACTGAATGGATTGAATTACACACGTATATTGTGGATTACTGAATTGATTGAATTACATACACTATATTGTGGATTACTGAACTGATTAAATTACATACCATATATTGTGGATTATAAAACTGATTTAATTACATACAATATATTGTGGATTACTGAATAGATTGAATTACATACCGTATATTGTGGATTACTGAACTGATTGAATTACATACCGTATATTGGGGATTACTGAACTGATTGAATTACATGCCGTATATTGGGGATTGCTGAGTGGATTGAATTACATACCGTATATTGTGGATTACTCAATGGATTGAACTACATACCGTATATTTTGGATTACTAAACTGATTGAATTACGTGCCGTATATTGGGGATGACTGAACTGATTGAATTACATACCGTATATTGTGGATTATTGAATGGATTGAATTACATACCGTATATTGTAGATTACTGATTTGATTGAATTACATACAGTATTTTGTGGATTACAAAACTGATTGACTTACATACAGTATATTATAGATTACATAATGGATTGATTTACATACCGTATATTGTGGATTACTGAATGGATTGAATTACATACAGTATATTGTGGGTTACTGAATTGATTGAATTACATACCGTATATTGTGGATAACTGAACTGATATAATTACATACAGTATATTGTGGATTACTGAATGGATTGAGTTACATACCGTATATTGTGGATTACTGAATGGATTGAATTACATACCGTATATTGTAGTTTACTGAATGGATTGAATTACATACCATATATTGTGGATTACAAAACTGATTGAATTACATACAGTTTATTGTGGATTATTGAGTGGATTGAATTACATACCGTATATTGTGGATAACTGAACTGTTCATAGACATTGGTGCACCGAGTTCGTTCTTTTAGCATTTCATTTAAAGAATTCATTCCATATGACGTCAAAGAAAAAAAACACTACGTCACACGGCATAGTTAGACTAAAAAATGCCTTCATCAATACGAGCAATTTTTTGAGGGCTTATAGACATTGGTGCACCGAGTGCGTTCGTTTAGCATTAAGTTTAAAGAATCCATTCATATGACGTCAAAAAAACAACTCCATTACCTAGGCTAGTACCAAACTTCTTCTCAACTTCTGTTGAGTACAATTTCGTTTCCTTGTTCGATACCTTAAAGCCGAAGATAAAGATGTGTTTCTGACGCCAACAATGCTTTGTAACTAGAACGCTAATCTATGCATTGCGTTACCATGTACACTACTCTATACATTGCACTACTCTATACACAAATATATACATTGCATTACTAAATACCCTACTCCATACACTACTCTTTACAATAGCCTATACATTGTATTACTCTATACACTACTCTATACACTGCTCTTTACATTGCACAACTCTATACACTACTGTATCCACTAATCTATACATTCAATTACTCTATACACTAGTCTATATAGATTTACATGCGTTAAAAAATCTGACATTTTGGTTCTTTGTGATAAACATTAAAAACTAATCTCGTTCTGACTACTCGCTTATGCGCCTGTATTTGTGACGATTATAATTGAAGCTTTTATAATAATCATTACGATTGTATTTTTGAGAGATGTGCATTGTATCCCCAATCATCTGACATACACGGATTTAGAGGTGCCTACAAATGTATCCAACAGACCACTAGTACAACATGAAGCAACTTAGCGCTAAATATTTTTCTTGAGTTTAATACAAAGTAATTAATCCAAAGAACAAGTCACTTTAAAAAAGGACTTAAAATAAAACATAGTAAGACAGTATTTCTCATATTCCCGGTGGCAACTCCCTAGTTAACAATATTTTCATTGGAGCCCCCTTTAGAAGTTAGAACCCAGAGGATCGATGTAAGCTTCCACATTGAGATTCGTGAGCTTTTTATTTAGAATGTAATAGTTCACTAAAACTTTTTTTTTTCTGACATTGTGTTGCTACATACTTTTGAAGCGTTGTAGAAGGTTCTCACGGGAGATAGAAGATGCGACAGGTTTCCGCTTAAGTCGGCAAGGAGCTTTAAAGATGCCAGGCAGGCGAAATTTTTTCAAGACGACTTCGACAGGACGGTTTTCTTCCCTTCCTCAACAAAACTGTAGCCTCCCGGAACAAAACTGTTTCGTTATACGAAGCCCCAACGTATGGACAATAGTCTCGTTACCTCCTAGATCTCCGATTTCATAGCCTACAGGCTGTACTTCGCCAACGTGGCTACAAAATCAAGGTCTAGCTGCAAACTAGGCTGATGACTTGAACTTCTGCCTCTTCCTGGCAGATGACTTCTCAAAACTTCTGGATGATGGTACCAGTAAGCTCAAGCGGGGTCGCCAGTTGTTAGGCGCTTACGCGGTGTCTAATGAAAGTAAACCAAATGAAGATAACACTCAAAGTAATACAGAATCCAATAACACCGGCGAAAGGCCGAACAAGCAATAGAAGTTAGTCAACGCTGATACTAAATGTGGAGCAAGTTTAATAGCAATGTAGAGAATCGTCGAATGTCCGCTAACCTATTCTTGTTTCTACAACTAAATCAAAACGTGCCCTATTTCAGAAACAAATAATTAATTTATAATCGTGCCATAACAAGTACCATTATTCTCTTGGATTTTCGATCATCTGTAATCTTTACTGCAGTGTTTCTCTAGGGGGTGCGAGTTGGTCTTTTGGGGAGTGGGGGATGGAGCACTGTCCTGACAAATAGGGGTGTAATGGAGTTACTGATGTGAGAGTGTTTCCTCTGCGGTAAGAAGAGGTTAAGCAATTAATTGATGGTTATACAGTGAGATGGCGAAGTTAGCGTCCTAATGCTAATGTGAAACGGCAGATAGACCTTAAGACATGAAAGAATATCGTTTTTTTAAAATCAGTTTATTTCATTACTATTAGATCTATACCTCTTCTATAGTTAAATCAGTGAATACTAATAATTTTTTTTTTACAAGAGGTGTATTGCTTTACTTGTGCTAGTGGTGTGTTGAATAAATGTATAGGCACCTCTGAATCCACGTATGTCTGATGATTGTGGAGCCAATGCACTTTTCTCCAAAATAAAATCGTGATAAGTATTATGAAAGTTTACGGAACGTTGATAAAGTTCCACCGTCATTGTATTTTTAGTCTTTTTTAGCGGCGCCGTAAGGGGGAAAAGCCGCTATTAGGTTTGTGCAAAATGTCGGTCTGTCCCACTCAGATCTCAAATACTAGAAGAGATATGAATATATTATTTCACCATGCGATGCGGCTTTAAAAGTTTTTTCATAAAATATACACCAATTCTAAAACAATTGCGAAAATGTAAGGGAGGCAATGTTAACAAAGAACGACAATTTTTGGTGTATTTTAAGTATTACTATGTCAAATATATTTATAAAATGTACAATAAATGTTCACAACAATATAAATATTAGTTAAAGGTGTTTTTTTCTGGTCAACTAGCTGCTAAAATTAAAAGAAAACATTTATGTTTGTTTAAAAAGGCTAAGAATGCACTTAGTATGTAAATATCACTCACTAATTCCTTAAAAGTTTTTAAAAATCAGATTTTATTTTTTTGTTTAATGCCCAATCTGGACGTAGGCCGCTCATCTTCGTGCGTTTTGTCTGCTGGTCGGTCACGTCACGTTTAGATTTTAAAAAAAACAACAACACTAAAAACAATTGAAAATCTGATTTAACCTTTAATGTTCCTTCCGAAACATCTGTATAGTTTTAAGTATCTATTATAGATTGTTTCGGATGGTTTTTTGAAATTTTTAATTTAGATAGCATATGAATGATAAATGAACATCTCTATACCTACTTATATTTCAGTAACTATAAAGTTGTTCCGGAAATTGTTATATAAAAATAAATGATGTCAAATGATTGTTTGAAATCACATCAAGGACTTACATTACACTTATATTCTTTGACATACGTTACTAAAGTTTAATTATCGATATCAAAACGTTCCGTATTTTCAACTTAAAACAAATGTATGTCAAATGATTTTTTTTTCAAATATATCGACAAAATAAGAAAGTAATTTACTAGAAACGATTATTGAAAATCACTTTTTAGTGGCCCTCGTAAGGGGAAAAGCCGCTATTAGGTTTTTTAGAATTATTTTACATTTAATTTTCTTACTGAAACATAGCAAAAGTTTTTTAATCGGTAAAGAATGTTCCGGATTTTGTTTTGAAAAAGAAATCGACCTACATAACATTAATAATCTTACAAATCGTTGCGAAAATTGATCCGAATTTTATTAGAAAAATCTATTTACGCCAAAAAAAATGTTTGAAATCCCTTTTCTAATAAATAAAATCATTTACAAAAATTAGCTGTTCCTGATTTTTTATGAAAAACATTTAAACTCTATTTATTTAAAATCGCACTTCTATCTTACACTACAAAGAATTTTCTTGCGTAAACGTTACAAAATCTATTTTTATCTTAATATTATGTTCCGGATTTTTAAGGAAAACAACTTCCTAACACCAAAGTATGGTATAAAAATCTCTCCAAGAGGCTATGGTATACTTTTTAAACTAGATCATCCCAAAAATTTAATTAACGGTATTTGATTTATCTGAGATTCTCTTTCTCTCATTCTCTTTCTCTCTCTCCCCTATATATATATATATATATATATATATATATATATATATATATATATATATATATATATATATTGTTGCAACTCAACAAACAGATAGGCAACTCAACGAACAGATAGGAGGCAATAATAAATGATGTATTTATTATATAAGCTATCAACAAATAGTTGGAGTTGGACTTCCACTATAAAGTCACAGTCTTAAGTCCTAATTAATACCAGAACACAGAACAGACCACCGACACACTTCCCAGTGTCGCTCCAGGTCTCCCAAACAGTTCCCTAGTATCACACAGGACAACACTCAGCGCCAGACTGTTCAGACTCCCCTGACTTTAGCCGGATCTGCAACAGTTCTTCGTCCTATCTAAACATGTCTTCTACTACTTGTGTTGAATGGCGCTCTGATGCGCACCATCAGTGTGTCTCGGGAGCGAAGTTACAGTAATATATATATATATATGTATATAAACATCAGGAAAAACCTATAAAAGATACTTAAAACTATTTCTTTGTTTTGGAAGGAAAATTAAAGGTTAACCGGATTTCAATAGCTTTTAGTTTTCTTTTGTTTGATATAAACATGACGGACAAGACGAAGTGACAGTCAAAACTCACAAAAAATGCGGATTTTATCATGACATATATCTGTCACACATCTTTAAATGAAATAATATATTTCTATATAATAGGCCGTGTGTCGTACGACATGTATTTTTTTTTCCTTTGACGTCATATGGAATGAATTCTTTAAATGAAATGCTCATAAGAACTCGGTGCACTAATGTTTATTAAACCTCGCCAACGTTCTCGTATTGTTAAAGACATTTTAGTCTAACTAGGCCGTGTGACGTAAAGGATTTTTTTCCTTTGATGTCATATTGAAAGAATTTTTTAAACAAAACGTTCTCGTATAGATAAAAACATTTCTTAGTCTAAGTAGACCGTGTATCGTAGGCTAAAGGATTTTTTCTAATCTAGATTTTTTCCACTAGATCTAGATTTTTTATACTAAATCTAGATTTTTAACACATCTACATTTTTTTTACAATAAATCTAGATTTATATTCTAATTAAAATAATTCTAGATCTAAAATTTCTAGGTCTAGTTAAGAATTATATAAACTAGATCAAGATCTAGAATTTTAATTAAAGTGTAGATTTTGATTTTCATATGTCTAGATCTCTATTACAATGTTAAAAATATTAAAACTAATCTACTATTTTAAAGTTAATGTTGCTTTCAGTCTATTGATAGATTTTCTAGGCTTTTTTAGTTTACGTAAATTTTAGGTAGATCTACATCCTTATCCTAGTTCCATTTATTAAATGAAAATGCCTATAGCTTTTTTTTTTGGTAACTGCGCTGCAAAATCGAGCAGACGTTGTCGAAGTACAAGTTCGAAACCTTTTCTTTTATACATTTTTTAAATAACAAAACAATGCCAAAAGATTATCTTAATCTGACATATTGTACATATTCGGTAGTTGTCATGCAGAAATGTGTAATATATCTTTTTATCAATAATTGGATATTAGCTTTTTTATTAAGGTAACAGCAATGGCTGGTCGTGCGCTTAGCGGACTGGCTTGATTATTTAAACGGCCCCAGGTTCATAGCTCAACTTACAATAACAGACCTTACAACCTAAGGGGGCTAATGCTATAAAATATAATTGTCCAGACTATATAACACTGTCGAGCAGTCAAAGTAATCGAGAATTGTTTATGGATAATGATCATTTACGCGCTCATCAAGTATAATTCATTGTCGCTAATATAAGCGAGTAGTCTTAATGAGATCAGTTTTCAATGTTCATCAAAAAGAACCTAGTTACAGATTTCTGAATGCATGTAAATCCGAAATTGTTCATTGTGCATGGTTCATAGTTGTACTCGAGGGATAAAACAACGGAGCGAATATGAAAGGAACAAAAGGAAATGGATTTAAATCAAAGGGCACTTTTGGCACAGTGTTCAGCTCAGGATTTGTTTGCTAGAAATAAAAAAGAAATGGAGGTGGGGGCGGCATTTTAAAATTTTGCAAACAGTGTGTCTTTGAACGTTTTTCTTTTGAAGCTGGTTATTTTTCTAGTTATTTTCAATTATAATGAGAAGCATCTTATCGGCAACATGTTCCTGTAATGAACTGTATGCTAAATATTTAGCTTCTTTTTTTTTCTTCAAATGTATGTTTGTTTCATATGCTTCCATTGCATTGTATCTAGGCCTGTATGTTAACTTTAATAGATACATAAGAAAACGTGGATAAGGTTATGGTTAGGGTCGCTTTCATTGTGCTTTCATCGTTACCCCTCGGCCATAGGGACAGATGCGTTTTACAGCATTAGCCCCCAGAGGTTGTAAGGTCAGAAAAGAGTAGGCCTACCTTTACTTAAAAAAAAATATTTTAACTTATTTCCACGACACCCAATCTCGGATCGATCTGAAATTTTGCATAATTATATTTTTTAGCTGACAACACAAGGATCAATTTAAAAAGACAATTAGTTAATTAACTATTGGTAATAAATTACTTTGTTTGGTATCTCAAACAAGGGAAAGAAATAGTACTCGACTGATGTATTGAATATTGAATTAGTCCCCTATTATATTAGGCTGCCGTCTCAGGCTTAGCGAACAAACAACATGAAATAGAAACACTAGATAACTAGACAATCTTCCAAGTTCATTTACTCTTTGCTAGCAGAGTGGTTACCGCGTTAGCATGAGAAGTCTAAGAAGGATTTAGCCCACAAGTTAGAATTTAGGTCGTTCCCTTTTTTTATATTGTTATTGTTAGTCTAGATCAGTGTTTCCCAAAGGGGTCTATATAAACCCCAAGGGGTCTACGAAAGTTAAAAAGGCTATTGGGGGTCTATAAGATGTGCACGCGGGTCTACATAAAGAATCTCAATTCAGCATGTCGTGACAACTGGCATTTTTTCATACACACATTTATGATTTGTACCTTAGAAAATCGTTAAAATTTTATCCTGCTGATTGAATGAAAAATTGTTTCATTTAATTTAATAACTATATATAAATAGTGTAGTTATAACTTTTTAACAAAAAGAAATGTAGAGTGTACAGCGTTAAGTATTTGAGATTGAACACCATTACTTCCCTGTCAAACAAGCCAGTGTTGATGTGCCATTGTTTACAAATCACTATTAGTTTCATTTTTTCCTGAAAGAGTGCAATGTTCCTTCTATTTCCAGATTGGAGAACATTGTTCTTGCCTTTGTTTAGCTATACAAGGTAATACAATATGTTTTGTACAAAATATTTTGGATGTTCCTTCAGTTTATGTGGATAATTATATCCTAGCCCAAACCTCCCGTCGGGAGATGCGAACGTCAGTCGAGGCATCATGAGTTGTTTTATTTAGGAGGCATCAGAGTAAATCAAACTTTGAAGGACTAACAAAAACACACAACTGCAGGGTTTCTATCCTGGGCTTCTATAAGAGAGTATTTGAGTCTTTAAGTTTTTATAGTTTTTTTTTAATTTTTAAAGCAAATTTTAAAAAATGTCAATACAGCTGAATTTTGTGTTCCATTGTGTTTCTCAAGAATGTTCATATAGTTGTCCAACTTATCACACCCATGAAGATACAAGAATGTAATATAGATCACAGCCCAGTGAACATGGCAACTCTATTTATTTTTGAAGCACATGCAAAATAGGGTTTTAATTATTGTATTACTTAATATAAGATTCCCTATTATATAAAAAATTATTGTTGCTTCTTTATGGATATTTAAATATAATTTACAATCATATCAAGTCTGTTTTTTTTAACAAGGAGGCTCACAAGAAAGTGTAATGTGATCTGCCTGCCCGCTTCCATATTGTCTGCCAGTCAAATAAACAATGCCAAAAACAATTTAAAGGCTACAAAAAAGGATAAATATAATGCCTTAACAAAACAAGACTTTAAAAAGGAAAACAATAAAATAAAAGATTTTTCTTAGGTATAGCCTAGAATAAGGCCTAGATACACATGTAGATAAAAGATTTCAAATTAGTTTTGTTTATACAACAAGAAAAAAAAAACAACAGCGAGAAAATAAATTTTTCTACAAAAAAGAAGAATACATCCTGTCCACCTGTTAATCTAGTCCTGAGACAGACTCTACTAATCATTGACTTTCGAGGCTGATCCCAGTATATGCTCTAATAGTACTTTGGAAGAAAGAGAACAGGGCTTGTATGTGCAATACTAAGATTTGTATTATATGCTGGCCAGACAAGATTACAACTGTGGCGAAGAACAAAGCAGCATCCAACATCACAAGATAAGGTCTCACCTGGAACACCCTACATGAGAGGTAGAGGGATAGGCCAAGAAATATATGGTGCTGAGATTCCGATGTGGAGACAACTCGCCCAAAACCAAGATGCCTGGAGGAAGCTAGTTGGTGGCCTATGTCCCAAAAATGGTACCACATGTGGTAAAGGGCAAGATTAATAATTATAGTGATAAAAATGCTATTCAAATTTTTTAAAGATTAAACTATTAGATCACTACCTAACAAAACATAAGTTGAGATAGATTTGATGAAGGTAAATGACTAAAAAAAACTTGTAAATTTATTTTAAATACTTTCTAACTAAACACAAATTATTATAGATCTATCTAAAACAACTGTAAATGGAATAATGTAACCTTAACATTTATTATACATCCCTTTATTCTAGAGATGTATCTAGACATAAAGATATTTTGAAATTATACACAACTTTTGTTTAGACAGATTATATGTATTAAATGAATGAAATTTTATCCAATTTAGTATCTTGTCACAATGATATCAATCTAGATCTATGATTTTCTTCAGAACAAATATGCTACAAAATCGTTTTTAAACCATACTACAATAATTTATTATCACTAGAGTGCTCATAGATCTACTACTTACATTTAGTGATTTAGACAAAAAAAATCCTTACACTTAGCCCTCAGCACCAAGATCAGACTGATGCGCTCTCTGGTCATGGCCACATTTTTATATGCTTGTGAATCTTGGACGCTGATTGCAGAGTTAGAGAGGAGGATCCTAGCAATGGAATTGAGATGCTACAGAATGATCCTAGGTATCACGTTCAAAGACCGCATCACAAACCAAGTGATTAGAGACAGGGTTACGGCAGCGATCGGACCCCATGATGACCTGCTAACTATAGTAAAAAAAAACGCAAGCTTAAAATATATGGCCATATTAAAAGATCTTCGGGGTTCGCAAAGAACTCCCTTCAGGGAACAGTACCAGGAAAAGGAAGAAGAAGCAGACAGAGAAGGCGATGGGAGGACAACATAAAAGAATGGAAAGTCCTACCATTGAAAGAGTTTCTAAACAAGGCAAAGGACTGGGAGGAATGTAGAAAGACGGTCGACGAATCTTGCTTGGTGCCCCAACGGTCCAACAGACTTAGGGATAGGTAAAGGTAACGGTAAAAAGTCATCTAGATCTAGATTTTAAGTATTAATTCTAAAAATCTAAATAGAAGTATAATGTAAAAAATAATAATTATAGATTTAGACTCTAGGCTCGTCTTCCTTGTGTCCATTTTCTTTGGTATCCTAAATTTGATTCCAATTTAGAAGTATGTATCGCTCATTTTGGTTTGAGATATTGAAGAGGGATCCATCATTGTTTAAAAACAAACGGGAGATTTTCGTTGTTTTTCCTATTTGTTCGTACCTCTCATTTGTTCCTTGGCTGTAGTCGTAGGGGTAATAATCCCTACATTTTCCCCGATCAGCAGCTGTTCTTAGTAGGATATGAAGAGAAAGGCTTGTCCATTCTTTTACATTGTGACTGTCAAGCCAGTTTTTTTTTGTTGTAGCCCTTTCTTATCTGCCTTATTCCCTTTAAAGATTTTGATGCTTCATTTTCTTTTCTATGTCAAACTATTATCAAATAATGCGCTGTCAAAGTCAAATTTTAAATTTTGGTCTATAGGTGTTTGGATAGCGTAAATTAATCAAGAGCTAGACCAGTATTAGTAGGCTTCTAAATCAAGTGGGTTCTAGTGCACTATGCTGTTCACATCAGATTAACTTCTTAATGTGATACTACTATTTACATAAAAAATAAATCTGCACCCCTTTAAATTTAAATAAAAATCTAGATGTTTGTTGTAAAATGTTTTACATGTTTCGAATGTTCCTTCAGAGTTGAAGATAGTTTACTTCCTAGTCCAAACCTCCCGCACGACGACAGGGGATGGGAGCGGGCAGGATTTGAACCCGGACAATTGATAAATCCAAACGACAGTCCAGCGCGCAAACCGCAGCAATCCTAGATCTAGATCTGGCCTCTATTTAGTCTAATTCAGATTGTTGTCTAGTGTCACAACTACGCACTATAAAAGTAGTCTGTATTTTTTTTAACTTATAACTAAAACGAAGTTCGTATAAAAATTCTTAAAAAAAACAACAACATTTGAATCAGTATTCCATTCAATGAGTTAGTTAATAAATAGAAAATATATTTTATAATGATCCATCGACACTTTTGCCATTATGACCTTGGATGCAAATTTTTTGTACCAATTCGCAAATCAATGAATGAAGCTTGAGTTGTTATTGAAGTTTATGACCTTTTTAAAAAAAAAACGTACCTCCCATGAAGTTTTTCATTTAAAAGTGGAGTATTTTTTTTATTTTTTGGGGGGGGGGGAAAAATCTGCTTGCATATATAATTTGAAACTAATTAAATGGTTCACTTTCAGAAAAGAAAAAAAACTAGCCGTTGCATGAGATCTAAATGGAACAGACGGACGGACAGACATACCACACAAAACTAATATCGTCTATTCCCCTTTCGAGGGGAGCTTAAAATGGAGTTTAAGAATTCGTAAAAATATTAGTTAAGCAGGGGGTCTACCAAAAAACCAGAAAACATGGCAAGGGGTCTATGAGGCTAATAAGTTTGGGAACCACTGGTCTAGAACTATTACAACTTTAGTTACATGACTGATTCAAAGTAACTGATACTAGCTAGTACGCTTTTTTTTTTCTTGTACTTACTATACACAGTGGGAAAGATAATTGCAAATAATATTGGCTACAATTCTAGCAGGACTTGCTAGTTAAGTTTATAAAGAGTTAATAATAATTTCATTTGATGGATTATTTTAGTTGAAGATTGTCTTTCAGCAATGTTCCGTTTCTGAGTGCAGCGTTAACAGACTTATTGTTTTAAAAATAAATTGTATGTGTTGACCTTTAGTATTCACTTGCTACTTGTATAATTATTATTTTCTGTTTTATTCTGTAAAACTGTTTTGTGTGTATGTAAATAATGAGCTTTTTATTTTATTGTAAATATGTACAGTGACTTTACATTTGTGAAATAAAATACAGAAATTTGGTGGCATTATTCTGTTTATTTAGTTTCATATTTATACAACCGCAAACTGAGACTTTGTTCAGTGTCATCCATAACTCATGTAATTTCAACCTTAATAATTATAATTTTTTGAATATTTTACTATTTGTTTAGTATTCTATTTTTTTTATATTTTCTAATCTTTTTGTTAGTTATAATGCAAAGAAAATACTTAATATTGTAGCTTAAAACATAAAAGCTTTTAAAAATTAATCTATATCAGAAAAAAAAAATTGAACACTCAATGAAAAAGCAAAACGTTTGAGTCTATTTAAATGCAGTCTAATATTTTAGAGATTATTTTTGCGTAAAATGACAGTGCACTTTTCACCATTTTCACCATTACTAGAGAATATCTTTTTTTTTTCATCTATGGGATATTGTGTGATGTACATAACAGCAATTATCTCTTTACAAATTATACATTGGATAGAATATTGTTATTTAGCTCCATGTTTATGAATAGAGCAATACAATAAAGGCTTATTTTATTATCATTAATTTTTTTTTGGCTAATTAAATCTAAGACGACTATATACACAAAATTACACGATTCAACATTTCATAAACAACAAATCATAAACAAATAGTTTAGGTCTCATCCACAAATAATATTGAAGGTTGAAATAGCAAGGTGATGGAACACGCTTTGACGCGGATATCATGTGTCATTAATTCAAAAAATATAACAATATTTCAAGGTGGGGGGGGGGGGGGGGGGTGGAAATGGTGAGAAGATAAAAAGACAAGCAAAATAAAAAAAAAATTTTTTTAATAAAGTAAATAAAAAGTCTAATTGAGTATTTTGTATATTAATTCATGTTTTACTAATAATAATTGTTTAAAGTATCAACTTGATCTGAGAATGTTGAGGAAGAAATAGCGTTAACAATTATTTATGGGGACTTACACCAAAAAATTTAGTCATATCTGAAGTATTAGTTTCCCTTGTTGCTATTAAACAAAATAACTAACCACTAGTCTAATCGTCTAATTAGTTACTTTTAAAAATTTAATTAATTGTCAATGAATAATTGTGCAAAGTTTAAGCTTGATCCGAAAATGGGTGTGGGAGAAATAACATGTACACACTTTTTACCAGACATTCAGACAGAGTGAGTTGATATAAGCTTTGTAAGAAGTTGTTAAAAGACTTGTTCTTGTCTAATCTCTGTCAGCAGTTGCCATGCAATGGGCTCTCAGGACGGTCCAGTAGAAGCTGTAAATTTGGTGCCATTGGTCTCCCAGTTCAAGTTTCAGCACACCTACAAGTAGCAAGGAAATACTTAAAACATACACTGGAAATAGAATGAAGCCTATGTAATACATACATATATACATACTACTACATACAATTTAAATATGATGAAGACAGCCCTGGCTAGTACCATGTTTATAAAGGATAATTTCGCCCTAAATAAGAGAACAACCACCACTTGACATATGTAATTAAGGTGGAAGCATAGGGGTCTTCTGGTAGTGCTCCATGACATAAACATGGTCATTCTACAACAACGATAAACCATTTATTGCCTTTTTTCGGGGGGGGGGGGGGAGGTTATCTTGTGTAATGCTCCAACGGCTCAACAGATTAAGGGAGAGGTTAAAGCTGATTTTCGATTATGAAAAAAAAAATATTATAATATAATGTAATAACCCTAACCCGAATATATCTTATCTTATCTTATATAATACAGACGTTACTTCAAAAAAGAAGATGATTACGTCCTACGCGTCATGCATTTAGTCATGCATATTAACCAATGACTTAAATTCTGCCAAGTCACTGGTTTTTCTGGCTAGCTCAGGCAACGCATTCCATGCTCTAATAGCACTAGGGAAGAATGAGTATTTGTACAAATATATATAAGAAAATTAGTTGTATTCCCACATAATATTTAATATTTTTTAAAGCTCTTTAATAATTTAAATTAATTTAAATAAGATAGATTACATTTGCATCTCCAAACGAGATAGATTACATTTGCATCTCCAAACGATGGAGGTCATCTCTGTTAGACGTGCGGACACGCAGAGGAGCGGATATCGGCTCAGACCACTACCATGTCAGTGGTAAATGTAAGCTCCGATAGAAACGCCAACCAAAACGAACCACACGACCCCGCTCATTTAATGTAGAAAAACTTAAAGACGGCAATACTGCAGCACAGTTCCAATTGAAACTAACGAACCGCTTTGAGGCTCTTGCAGATATATTGACCCTTGAAGAAGAGTGGGCCAACTTCAAAGATACCACTATTGGGTGCGCGGAAGAAGTTATCGGAAGGAGGCGAGGTTCATACAAGGAACGGTGGATACAAGACAGAACATGGAAATTGATCGATGAGATGAAAGAGGCCAAACGTAGACGAGATCAGAAAAATGAAACACAGGATCGCGGCCTAGCGGAAGAAGCCTATAGGGAAGCAGATCTGAAAGTAAAGAGAAGCTGTCGGCGAGATAAACGTGACTGGATTGAGCAGAAGGGACGAGAGGCACAAGCACCTGCAAGCAGAAATGACACAAAAACCCTCCATCGTATTGTCCGAGATCTCACTGGAGCAAAGAGTGGACATGGGGCACCGATAAAAGACAAGCAAGGCAAAACTTTGTTAACGAAAGAAGAACAGGATGCAAGATGGGTAGAGCACTTTAAAGAGACCCTTAACCAACTGTCGCCAGACCTAACTTACATATTCAAGGGCCCCTCTCCAGACAATGATCTCAAGGTCAAGACAGACCCAATAACTGCTGAGGAGGTTACCATGGCCATTGCAGTGCTAAAGAATAACAAAGCACCAGGGCTAGACATGATATCAGCAGAAATGCTAAAATATGGGGGACAGTGCATTGTTAACAGAATGACTGATCTCTTAAATCTCTGTTGGTGAACTTCAAAAGTCCCCGAGGACTGGCAAAAGGGAGTGATTGTAAAGCCTCGAAAAAAAAGGGCAACTTGGCAGACTGCAACAACTGGAGTGGCATTACTCTCCTCTCTGTCCCGGGCAAGTTTTCAGCACTGTTCTGTTGAGACGACTTCAACAGTCTGTAGATGAAAGGCTTAGAGAAGAACACGCAGGTTTTCGAAGAGGCAGATCATGTACAGAGCAGATTTTTGTTCTACAAAATATCATAGAAAAAAGTCTTGAGTACCAACAACGGCTAACGATCAGTTTTGTGGACTTCAAAAAAGCGTTCGATAGTGTCCACCGAGAATCACTATGGAAAATAGTTAGAGAAAACGGCATCCCAGAAAAATTCGTCCAGATCCTACGACACCTTTACAGTCAGTCTAGTTGCTGCATTAAAACAGAAGAGGGAACAACAGAGTTTTTTTTACAATCAAGACAGGTGTGAGACAGGGGTGCATCTTATCTCCCTTTCTTTTCCTCCTAGCCATCGACTACATAATGAGGAGAGCAATGAACCAGACTGCCTTTGGTATTCCGTGGCATGAACAACTCCGATTGACGGACTTGGACTTTGCTGGTGATGTTGCACTACTCGGGACTACAAATAAATGCATTCAAGAAATGACGGAGAGCCTAGACAGAGAGGCACCCAAAATTGGCCTCCGCATAAACTTGGATAAGACTAAAATTATGCAAGTGGGATATAAGGCAAAGGGTGTCCCCGTCAGACTTGGCGAGTCAAAGCTTGAAGAGCTGAACAAGTTCACGTACCTTGGCAGCATCATAACAAATGATGGAGATGCTTACCATGATGTAGCGTGCCGAATAGAAAAGGCAGGGAGCATTTTCCAGAGGCTGCAGCATATTTGGACAAGCCTAGCCATTGGACTCGAGACAATAATACACCTTCTCATCACAATCGTCATTCCAACTGCAACATATGCATGTGAGACGTGGAAGTCATCTGTCAAAATTGAGTATCAACTTTCTCTGAGAATGTTGAGGAAGAAATAGCGTTAACAATTATTTAAGGGGACTTATACCAAAAAATTTAGTCATATCTGAAGTATTAGTTTCCCTTGTTGCTATTAAACAAAATAACCAATCACTAGCCTAATCGTCTAATTAGTTACTTTTTAAAAATTTAATTAATTGTCAATGAATAATTGTGCAAAGTTTAAGCTTGATCCGAAAATGGGTGTGGGAGAAATAACATGTACACACTTTTTACCAGACATTCAGACAGAGTGAGTTGATATAAGCTTTGTAAGAAGTTGTTAAAAGACTTGTTCTTGTCTAATCTCTGTCAGCAGTTGCCATGCAATGGGCTCTCAGGACGGTCCAGTAGAAGCTGTAAATTTGATGCCATTGGTCTCCCAGTTCAAGTTTCAGCACACCTACAAGTAGCAAGGAAATACTTAAAACATACACTGGAAATAGAATGAAGCCTATGTAATACATACATATATACATACTACTACATACAATTTAAATATGATGAAGACAGCCCTGGCTAGTACCATGTTTATAAAGGATAATTTCGCCCTAAATAAGAGAACAACCACCACTTGACATATGTAATTAAGGTGGAAGCATAGGGGTCTTCTGGTAGTGCTCCATGACATAAACATGGTCATTCTACAACAACGATAAACCATTTATTGCCTTTTTTCGGGGGGGGGGGAGGTTATCTTGTGTAATGCTCCAACGGCTCAACAGATTAAGGGAGAGGTTAAAGCTGATTTTCGATTATGAAAAAAAAAATATTATAATATAATGTAATAACCCTAACCCGAATATATCTTATCTTATCTTATATAATACAGACGTTACTTCAAAAAAGAAGATGATTACGTCCTACGCGTCATGCATTTAGTCATGCATATTAACCAATGACTTAAATTCTGCCAAGTCACTGGTTTTTCTGGCTAGCTCAGGCAACGCATTCCATGCTCTAATAGCACTAGGGAAGAATGAGTATTTGTACAAATATATATAAGAAAATTAGTTGTATTCCCACATAATATTTAATATTTTTTAAAGCTCTTTAATAATTTAAATTAATTTAAATAAGATAGATTACATTTGCATCTCCAAACGAGATAGATTACATTTGCATCTCCAAACGATGGAGGTCATCTCTGTTAGACGTGCGGACACGCAGAGGAGCGGATATCGGCTCAGACCACTACCATGTCAGTGGCAAATGTAAGCTCCGATAGAAACGCCAACCAAAACGAACCACACGACCCCGCTCATTTAATGTAGAAAAACTTAAAGACGGCAATACTGCAGCACAGTTCCAATTGAAACTAACGAACCGCTTTGAGGCTCTTGCAGATATATTGACCCTTGAAGAAGAGTGGGCCAACTTCAAAGATACCACTATTGGGTGCGCGGAAGAAGTTATCGGAAGGAGGCGAGGTTCATACAAGGAACGGTGGATACAAGACAGAACATGGAAATTGATCGATGAGATGAAAGAGGCCAAACGTAGACGAGATCAGAAAAATGAAACACAGGATCGCGGCCTAGCGGAAGAAGCCTATAGGGAAGCAGATCTGAAAGTAAAGAGAAGCTGTCGGCGAGATAAACGTGACTGGATTGAGCAGAAGGGACGAGAGGCACAAGCATCTGCAAGCAGAAATGACACAAAAACCCTCCATCGTATTGTCCGAGATCTCACTGGAGCAAAGAGTGGACATGGGGCACCGATAAAAGACAAGCAAGGCAAAACTTTGTTAACGAAAGAAGAACAGGATGCAAGATGGGTAGAGCACTTTAAAGAGACCCTTAACCAACTGTCGCCAGACCTAACTTACATATTCAAGGGCCCCTCTCCAGACAATGATCTCAAGGTCAAGACAGACCCAATAACTGCTGAGGAGGTTACCATGGCCATTGCAGTGCTAAAGAATAACAAAGCACCAGGGCTAGACATGATATCAGCAGAAATGCTAAAATATGGGGGACAGTGCATTGTTAACAGAATGACTGATCTCTTAAATCTCTGTTGGTGAACTTCAAAAGTCCCCGAGGACTGGCAAAAGGGAGTGATTGTAAAGCCTCGAAAAAAAAGGGCAACTTGGCAGACTGCAACAACTGGAGTGGCATTACTCTCCTCTCTGTCCCGGGCAAGTTTTCAGCACTGTTCTGTTGAGACGACTTCAACAGTCTGTAGATGAAAGGCTTAGAGAAGAACACGCAGGTTTTCGAAGAGGCAGATCATGTACAGAGCAGATTTTTGTTCTACAAAATATCATAGAAAAAAGTCTTGAGTACCAACAACGGCTAACGATCAGTTTTGTGGACTTCAAAAAAGCGTTCGATAGTGTCCACCGAGAATCACTATGGAAAATAGTTAGAGAAAACGGCATCCCAGAAAAATTCGTCCAGATCCTACGACACCTTTACAGTCAGTCTAGTTGCTGCATTAAAACAGAAGAGGGAACAACAGAGTTTTTTTTACAATCAAGACAGGTGTGAGACAGGGGTGCATCTTATCTCCCTTTCTTTTCCTCCTAGCCATCGACTACATAATGAGGAGAGCAATGAACCAGACTGCCTTTGGTATTCCGTGGCATGAACAACTCCGATTGACGGACTTGGACTTTGCTGGTGATGTTGCACTACTCGGGACTACAAATAAATGCATTCAAGAAATGACGGAGAGCCTAGACAGAGAGGCACCCAAAATTGGCCTCCGCATAAACTTGGATAAGACTAAAATTATGCAAGTGGGATATAAGGCAAAGGGTGTCCCCGTCAGACTTGGCGAGTCAAAGCTTGAAGAGCTGAACAAGTTCACGTACCTTGGCAGCATCATAACAAATGATGGAGATGCTTACCATGATGTAGCGTGCCGAATAGAAAAGGCAGGGAGCATTTTCCAGAGGCTGCAGCATATTTGGACAAGCCTAGCCATTGGACTCGAGACAATAATACACCTTCTCATCACAATCGTCATTCCAACTGCAACATATGCATGTGAGACGTGGAAGTCATCTGTCAAAATTGAGTATCAACTTTCTCTGAGAATGTTGAGGAAGAAATAGCGTTAACAATTATTTAAGGGGACTTATACCAAAAAATTTAGTCATATCTGAAGTATTAGTTTCCCTTGTTGCTATTAAACAAAATAACCAATCACTAGCCTAATCGTCTAATTAGTTACTTTTTAAAAATTTAATTAATTGTCAATGAATAATTGTGCAAAGTTTAAGCTTGATCCGAAAATGGGTGTGGGAGAAATAACATGTACACACTTTTTACCAGACATTCAGACAGAGTGAGTTGATATAAGCTTTGTAAGAAGTTGTTAAAAGACTTGTTCTTGTCTAATCTCTGTCAGCAGTTGCCATGCAATGGGCTCTCAGGACGGTCCAGTAGAAGCTGTAAATTTGATGCCATTGGTCTCCCAGTTCAAGTTTCAGCACACCTACAAGTAGCAAGGAAATACTTAAAACATACACTGGAAATAGAATGAAGCCTATGTAATACATACATATATACATACTACTACATACAATTTAAATATGATGAAGACAGCCCTGGCTAGTACCATGTTTATAAAGGATAATTTCGCCCTAAATAAGAGAACAACCACCACTTGACATATGTAATTAAGGTGGAAGCATAGGGGTCTTCTGGTAGTGCTCCATGACATAAACATGGTCATTCTACAACAACGATAAACCATTTATTGCCTTTTTTCGGGGGGGGGGGGAGGTTATCTTGTGTAATGCTCCAACGGCTCAACAGATTAAGGGAGAGGTTAAAGCTGATTTTCGATTATGAAAAAAAAAATATTATAATATAATGTAATAACCCTAACCCGAATATATCTTATCTTATCTTATATAATACAGACGTTACTTCAAAAAAGAAGATGATTACGTCCTACGCGTCATGCATTTAGTCATGCATATTAACCAATGACTTAAATTCTGCCAAGTCACTGATTTTTCTGGCTAGCTCAGGCAACGCATTCCATGCTCTAATAGCACTAGGGAAGAATGAGTATTTGTACAAATATATATAAGAAAATTAGTTGTATTCCCACATAATATTTAATATTTTTTAAAGCTCTTTAATAATTTAAATTAATTTAAATAAGATAGATTACATTTGCATCTCCAAACGAGATAGATTACATTTGCATCTCCAAACGATGGAGGTCATCTCTGTTAGACGTGCGGACACGCAGAGGAGCGGATATCGGCTCAGACCACTACCATGTCAGTGGCAAATGTAAGCTCCGATAGAAACGCCAACCAAAACGAACCACACGACCCCGCTCATTTAATGTAGAAAAACTTAAAGACGGCAATACTGCAGCACAGTTCCAATTGAAACTAACGAACCGCTTTGAGGCTCTTGCAGATATATTGACCCTTGAAGAAGAGTGGGCCAACTTCAAAGATACCACTATTGGGTGCGCGGAAGAAGTTATCGGAAGGAGGCGAGGTTCATACAAGGAACGGTGGATACAAGACAGAACATGGAAATTGATCGATGAGATGAAAGAGGCCAAACGTAGACGAGATCAGAAAAATGAAACACAGGATCGCGGCCTAGCGGAAGAAGCCTATAGGGAAGCAGATCTGAAAGTAAAGAGAAGCTGTCGGCGAGATAAACGTGACTGGATTGAGCAGAAGGGACGAGAGGCACAAGCACCTGCAAGCAGAAATGACACAAAAACCCTCCATCGTATTGTCCGAGATCTCACTGGAGCAAAGAGTGGACATGGGGCACCGATAAAAGACAAGCAAGGCAAAACTTTGTTAACGAAAGAAGAACAGGATGCAAGATGGGTAGAGCACTTTAAAGAGACCCTTAACCAACTGTCGCCAGACCTAACTTACATATTCAAGGGCCCCTCTCCAGACAATGATCTCAAGGTCAAGACAGACCCAATAACTGCTGAGGAGGTTACCATGGCCATTGCAGTGCTAAAGAATAACAAAGCACCAGGGCTAGACATGATATCAGCAGAAATGCTAAAATATGGGGGACAGTGCATTGTTAACAGAATGACTGATCTCTTAAATCTCTGTTGGTGAACTTCAAAAGTCCCCGAGGACTGGCAAAAGGGAGTGATTGTAAAGCCTCGAAAAAAAAGGGCAACTTGGCAGACTGCAACAACTGGAGTGGCATTACTCTCCTCTCTGTCCCGGGCAAGTTTTCAGCACTGTTCTGTTGAGACGACTTCAACAGTCTGTAGATGAAAGGCTTAGAGAAGAACACGCAGGTTTTCGAAGAGGCAGATCATGTACAGAGCAGATTTTTGTTCTACAAAATATCATAGAAAAAAGTCTTGAGTACCAACAACGGCTAACGATCAGTTTTGTGGACTTCAAAAAAGCGTTCGATAGTGTCCACCGAGAATCACTATGGAAAATAGTTAGAGAAAACGGCATCCCAGAAAAATTCGTCCAGATCCTACGACACCTTTACAGTCAGTCTAGTTGCTGCATTAAAACAGAAGAGGGAACAACAGAGTTTTTTTTACAATCGAGACAGGTGTGAGACAGGGGTGCATCTTATCTCCCTTTCTTTTCCTCCTAGCCATCGACTACATAATGAGGAGAGCAATGAACCAGACTGCCTTTGGTATTCCGTGGCATGAACAACTCCGATTGACGGACTTGGACTTTGCTGGTGATGTTGCACTACTCGGGACTACAAATAAATGCATTCAAGAAATGACGGAGAGCCTAGACAGAGAGGCACCCAAAATTGGCCTCCGCATAAACTTGGATAAGACTAAAATTATGCAAGTGGGATATAAGGCAAAGGATGTCCCCGTCAGACTTGGCGAGTCAAAGCTTGAAGAGCTGGACAAGTTCACGTACCTTGGCAGCATCATAACAAATGATGGAGATGCTTACCATGATGTAGCGTGCCGAATAGAAAAGGCAGGGAGCATTTTCCAGAGGCTGCAGCATATTTGGACAAGCCTAGCCATTGGACTCGAGACAATAATACACCTTCTCATCACAATCGTCATTCCAACTGCAACATATGCATGTGAGACGTGGAAGTCATCTGTCAAAATTGAGTATCAACTTGATCTGAGAATGTTGAGGAAGAAATAGCGTTAACAATTATTTAAGGGGACTTATACCAAAAAATTTAATCATATCTGAAGTATTAGTTTCCCTTGTTGCTATTAAACAAAATAACCAATCACTAGCCTAATCGTCTAATTAGTTACTTTTTTAAAATTTAATTAATTGTCAATGAATAATTGTGCAAAGTTTAAGCTTGATCCGAAAATGGGTGTGGGAGAAATAACGTGTACACACTTTTTACAAGTTTCACCACACCTACAAGTAGCAAGGAAATACTTAAAACATACACTGGAAATAGAATGAAGCCTATGTAATACATACATATATACATACTACTACATACAATTTAAATATGATGAAGACAGCCCTGGCTAGTACCATGTTTATAAAGGATAATTTCGCCCTAAATAAGAGAACAACCACCACTTGACATATGTAATTAAGGTGGAAGCATAGGGGTCTTCTGGTAGTGCTCCATGACATAAACATGGTCATTCTACAACAACGATAAACCATTTATTGCCTTTTTTCGGGGGGGGGGGGGAGGTTATCTTGTGTAATGCTCCAACGGCTCAACAGATTAAGGGAGAGGTTAAAGCTGATTTTCGATTATGAAAAAAAAAAAATTATAATATAATGTAATAACCCTAACCCGAATATATCTTATCTTATCTTATATAATACAGACGTTACTTCAAAAAAGAAGATGATTACGTCCTACGCGTCATGCATTTAGTCATGCATATTAACCAATGACTTAAATTCTGCCAAGTCACTGGTTTTTCTGGCTAGCTCAGGCAACGCATTCCATGCTCTAATAGCACTAGGGAAGAATGAGTATTTGTACAAATATATATAAGAAAATTAGTTGTATTCCCACATAATATTTAATATTTTTTAAAGCTCTTTAATAATTTAAATTAATTTAAATAAGATAGATTACATTTGCATCTCCAAACGAGATAGATTACATTTGCATCTCCAAACGATGGAGGTCATCTCTGTTAGACGTGCGGACACGCAGAGGAGTGGATATCGGCTCAGACCACTACCATGTCAGTGGCAAATGTAAGCTCCGATAGAAACGCCAACCAAAACGAACCACACGACCCCGCTCATTTAATGTAGAAAAACTTAAAGACGGCAATACTGCAGCACAGTTCCAATTGAAACTAACGAACCGCTTTGAGGCTCTTGCAGATATATTGACCCTTGAAGAAGAGTGGGCCAACTTCAAAGATACCACTATTGGGTGCGCGGAAGAAGTTATCGGAAGGAGGCGAGGTTCATACAAGGAACGGTGGATACAAGACAGAACATGGAAATTGATCGATGAGATGAAAGAGGCCAAACGTAGACGAGATCAGAAAAATGAAACACAGGATCGCGGCCTAGCGGAAGAAGCCTATAGGGAAGCAGATCTGAAAGTAAAGAGAAGCTGTCGGCGAGATAAACGTGACTGGATTGAGCAGAAGGGACGAGAGGCACAAGCACCTGCAAGCAGAAATGACACAAAAACCCTCCATCGTATTGTCCGAGATCTCACTGGAGCAAAGAGTGGACATGGGGCACCGATAAAAGACAAGCAAGGCAAAACTTTGTTAACGAAAGAAGAACAGGATGCAAGATGGGTAGAGCACTTTAAAAAGACCCTTAACCAACTGTCGCCAGACCTAACTTACATATTCAAGGGCCCCTCTCCAGACAATGATCTCAAGGTCAAGACAGACCCAATAACTGCTGAGGAGGTTACCATGGCCATTGCAGTGCTAAAGAATAACAAAGCACCAGGGCTAGACATGATATCAGCAGAAATGCTAAAATATGGGGGACAGTGCATTGTTAACAGAATGACTGATCTCTTAAATCTCTGTTGGTGAACTTCAAAAGTCCCCGAGGACTGGCAAAAGGGAGTGATTGTAAAGCCTCGAAAAAAAAGGGCAACTTGGCAGACTGCAACAACTGGAGTGGCATTACTCTCCTCTCTGTCCCGGGCAAGTTTTCAGCACTGTTCTGTTGAGACGACTTCAACAGTCTGTAGATGAAAGGCTTAGAGAAGAACACGCAGGTTTTCGAAGAGGCAGATCATGTACAGAGCAGATTTTTGTTCTACAAAATATCATAGAAAAAAGTCTTGAGTACCAACAACGGCTAACGATCAGTTTTGTGGACTTCAAAAAAGCGTTCGATAGTGTCCACCGAGAATCACTATGGAAAATAGTTAGAGAAAACGGCATCCCAGAAAAATTCGTCCAGATCCTACGACACCTTTACAGTCAGTCTAGTTGCTGCATTAAAACAGAAGAGGGAACAACAGAGTTTTTTTTACAATCGAGACAGGTGTGAGACAGGGGTGCATCTTATCTCCCTTTCTTTTCCTCCTAGCCATCGACTACATAATGAGGAGAGCAATGAACCAGACTGCCTTTGGTATTCCGTGGCATGAACAACTCCGATTGACGGACTTGGACTTTGCTGGTGATGTTGCACTACTCGGGACTACAAATAAATGCATTCAAGAAATGACGGAGAGCCTAGACAGAGAGGCACCCAAAATTGGCCTCCGCATAAACTTGGATAAGACTAAAATTATGCAAGTGGGATATAAGGCAAAGGATGTCCCCGTCAGACTTGGCGAGTCAAAGCTTGAAGAGCTGGACAAGTTCACGTACCTTGGCAGCATCATAACAAATGATGGAGATGCTTACCATGATGTAGCGTGCCGAATAGAAAAGGCAGGGAGCATTTTCCAGAGGCTGCAGCATATTTGGACAAGCCTAGCCATTGGACTCGAGACAATAATACACCTTCTCATCACAATCGTCATTCCAACTGCAACATATGCATGTGAGACGTGGAAGTCATCTGTCAAAATTGAGTATCAACTTGATCTGAGAATGTTGAGGAAGAAATAGCGTTAACAATTATTTAAGGGGACTTATACCAAAAAATTTAATCATATCTGAAGTATTAGTTTCCCTTGTTGCTATTAAACAAAATAACCAATCACTAGCCTAATCGTCTAATTAGTTACTTTTTTAAAATTTAATTAATTGTCAATGAATAATTGTGCAAAGTTTAAGCTTGATCCGAAAATGGGTGTGGGAGAAATAACGTGTACACACTTTTTACAAGTTTCAGCACACCTACAAGTAGCAAGGAAATACTTAAAACATACACTGGAAATAGAATGAAGCCTATGTAATACATACATATATACATACTACTACATACAATTTAAATATGATGAAGACAGCCCTGGCTAGTACCATGTCTATAAAGGATAATTTCGCCCTAAATAAGAGAACAACCACCACTTGACATATGTAATTAAGGTGGAAGCATAGGGGTCTTCTGGTAGTGCTCCATGACATAAACATGGTCATTCTACAACAACGATAAACCATTTATTGCCTTTTTTCGGGGGGGGGGGAGGTTATCTTGTGTAATGCTCCAACGGCTCAACAGATTAAGGGAGAGGTTAAAGCTGATTTTCGATTATGAAAAAAAAAATATTATAATATAATGTAATAACCCTAACCCGAATATATCTTATCTTATCTTATATAATACAGACGTTACTTCAAAAAAGAAGATGATTACGTCCTACGCGTCATGCATTTAGTCATGCATATTAACCAATGACTTAAATTCTGCCAAGTCACTGGTTTTTCTGGCTAGCTCAGGCAACGCATTCCATGCTCTAATAGCACTAGGGAAGAATGAGTATTTGTACAAATATATATAAGAAAATTAGTTGTATTCCCACATAATATTTAATATTTTTTAAAGCTCTTTAATAATTTAAATTAATTTAAATAAGATAGATTACATTTGCATCTCCAAACGAGATAGATTACATTTGCATCTCCAAACGATGGAGGTCATCTCTGTTAGACGTGCGGACACGCAGAGGAGCGGATATCGGCTCAGACCACTACCATGTCAGTGGCAAATGTAAGCTCCGATAGAAACGCCAACCAAAACGAACCACACGACCCCGCTCATTTAATGTAGAAAAACTTAAAGACGGCAATACTGCAGCACAGTTCCAATTGAAACTAACGAACCGCTTTGAGGCTCTTGCAGATATATTGACCCTTGAAGAAGAGTGGGCCAACTTCAAAGATACCACTATTGGGTGCGCGGAAGAAGTTATCGGAAGGAGGCGAGGTTCATACAAGGAACGGTGGATACAAGACAGAACATGGAAATTGATCGATGAGATGAAAGAGGCCAAACGTAGACGAGATCAGAAAAATGAAACACAGGATCGCGGCCTAGCGGAAGAAGCCTATAGGGAAGCAGATCTGAAAGTAAAGAGAAGCTGTCGGCGAGATAAACGTGACTGGATTGAGCAGAAGGGACGAGAGGCACAAGCACCTGCAAGCAGAAATGACACAAAAACCCTCCATCGTATTGTCCGAGATCTCACTGGAGCAAAGAGTGGACATGGGGCACCGATAAAAGACAAGCAAGGCAAAACTTTGTTAACGAAAGAAGAACAGGATGCAAGATGGGTAGAGCACTTTAAAGAGACCCTTAACCAACTGTCGCCAGACCTAACTTACATATTCAAGGGCCCCTCTCCAGACAATGATCTCAAGGTCAAGACAGACCCAATAACTGCTGAGGAGGTTACCATGGCCATTGCAGTGCTAAAGAATAACAAAGCACCAGGGCTAGACATGATATCAGCAGAAATGCTAAAATATGGGGGACAGTGCATTGTTAACAGAATGACTGATCTCTTAAATCTCTGTTGGTGAACTTCAAAAGTCCCCGAGGACTGGCAAAAGGGAGTGATTGTAAAGCCTCGAAAAAAAAGGGCAACTTGGCAGACTGCAACAACTGGAGTGGCATTACTCTCCTCTCTGTCCCGGGCAAGTTTTCAGCACTGTTCTGTTGAGACGACTTCAACAGTCTGTAGATGAAAGGCTTAGAGAAGAACACGCAGGTTTTCGAAGAGGCAGATCATGTACAGAGCAGATTTTTGTTCTACAAAATATCATAGAAAAAAGTCTTGAGTACCAACAACGGCTAACGATCAGTTTTGTGGACTTCAAAAAAGCGTTCGATAGTGTCCACCGAGAATCACTATGGAAAATAGTTAGAGAAAACGGCATCCCAGAAAAATTCGTCCAGATCCTACGACACCTTTACAGTCAGTCTAGTTGCTGCATTAAAACAGAAGAGGGAACAACAGAGTTTTTTTTACAATCGAGACAGGTGTGAGACAGGGGTGCATCTTATCTCCCTTTCTTTTCCTCCTAGCCATCGACTACATAATGAGGAGAGCAATGAACCAGACTGCCTTTGGTATTCCGTGGCATGAACAACTCCGATTGACGGACTTGGACTTTGCTGGTGATGTTGCACTACTCGGGACTACAAATAAATGCATTCAAGAAATGACGGAGAGCCTAGACAGAGAGGCACCCAAAATTGGCCTCCGCATAAACTTGGATAAGACTAAAATTATGCAAGTGGGATATAAGGCAAAGGATGTCCCCGTCAGACTTGGCGAGTCAAAGCTTGAAGAGCTGGACAAGTTCACGTACCTTGGCAGCATCATAACAAATGATGGAGATGCTTACCATGATGTAGCGTGCCGAATAGAAAAGGCAGGGAGCATTTTCCAGAGGCTGCAGCATATTTGGACAAGCCTAGCCATTGGACTCGAGACAATAATACACCTTCTCATCACAATCGTCATTCCAACTGCAACATATGCATGTGAGACGTGGAAGTCATCTGTCAAAATTGAGTATCAACTTGATCTGAGAATGTTGAGGAAGAAATAGCGTTAACAATTATTTAAGGGGACTTATACCAAAAAATTTAATCATATCTGAAGTATTAGTTTCCCTTGTTGCTATTAAACAAAATAACCAATCACTAGCCTAATCGTCTAATTAGTTACTTTTTTAAAATTTAATTAATTGTCAATGAATAATTGTGCAAAGTTTAAGCTTGATCCGAAAATGGGTGTGGGAGAAATAACGTGTACACACTTTTTACAAGTTTCAGCACACCTACAAGTAGCAAGGAAATACTTAAAACATACACTGGAAATAGAATGAAGCCTATGTAATACATACATATATACATACTACTACATACAATTTAAATATGATGAAGACAGCCCTGGCTAGTACCATGTTTATAAAGGATAATTTCGCCCTAAATAAGAGAACAACCACCACTTGACATATGTAATTAAGGTGGAAGCATAGGGGTCTTCTGGTAGTGCTCCATGACATAAACATGGTCATTCTACAACAACGATAAACCATTTATTGCCTTTTTTCGGGGGGGGGGAGGTTATCTTGTGTAATGCTCCAACGGCTCAACAGATTAAGGGAGAGGTTAAAGCGGATTTTCGATTATGAAAAAAAAAATATTATAATATAATGTAATAACCCTAACCCGAATATATCTTATCTTATCTTATATAATACAGACGTTACTTCAAAAAAGAAGATGATTACGTCCTACGCGTCATGCATTTAGTCATGCATATTAACCAATGACTTAAATTCTGCCAAGTCACTGGTTTTTCTGGCTAGCTCAGGCAACGCATTCCATGCTCTAATAGCACTAGGGAAGAATGAGTATTTGTACAAATATATATAAGAAAATTAGTTGTATTCCCACATAATATTTAATATTTTTTAAAGCTCTTTAATAATTTAAATTAATTTAAATAAGATAGATTACATTTGCATCTCCAAACGAGATAGATTACATTTGCATCTCCAAACGATGGAGGTCATCTCTGTTAGACGTGCGGACACGCAGAGGAGCGGATATCGGCTCAGACCACTACCATGTCAGTGGCAAATGTAAGCTCCGATAGAAACGCCAACCAAAACGAACCACACGACCCCGCTCATTTAATGTAGAAAAACTTAAAGACGGCAATACTGCAGCACAGTTCCAATTGAAACTAACGAACCGCTTTGAGGCTCTTGCAGATATATTGACCCTTGAAGAAGAGTAGGCCAACTTCAAAGATACCACTATTGGGTGCGCGGAAGAAGTTATCGGAAGGAGGCGAGGTTCATACAAGGAACGGTGGATACAAGACAGAACATGGAAATTGATCGATGAGATGAAAGAGGCCAAACGTAGACGAGATCAGAAAAATGAAACACAGGATCGCGGCCTAGCGGAAGAAGCCTATAGGGAAGCAGATCTGAAAGTAAAGAGAAGCTGTCGGCGAGATAAACGTGACTGGATTGAGCAGAAGGGACGAGAGGCACAAGCACCTGCAAGCAGAAATGACACAAAAACCCTCCATCGTATTGTCCGAGATCTCACTGGAGCAAAGAGTGGACATGGGGCACCGATAAAAGACAAGCAAGGCAAAACTTTGTTAACGAAAGAAGAACAGGATGCAAGATGGGTAGAGCACTTTAAAGAGACCCTTAACCAACTGTCGCCAGACCTAACTTACATATTCAAGGGCCCCTCTCCAGACAATGATCTCAAGGTCAAGACAGACCCAATAACTGCTGAGGAGGTTACCATGGCCATTGCAGTGCTAAAGAATAACAAAGCACCAGGGCTAGACATGATATCAGCAGAAATGCTAAAATATGGGGGACAGTGCATTGTTAACAGAATGACTGATCTCTTAAATCTCTGTTGGTGAACTTCAAAAGTCCCCGAGGACTGGCAAAAGGGAGTGATTGTAAAGCCTCGAAAAAAAAGGGCAACTTGGCAGACTGCAACAACTGGAGTGGCATTACTCTCCTCTCTGTCCCGGGCAAGTTTTCAGCACTGTTCTGTTGAGACGACTTCAACAGTCTGTAGATGAAAGGCTTAGAGAAGAACACGCAGGTTTTCGAAGAGGCAGATCATGTACAGAGCAGATTTTTGTTCTACAAAATATCATAGAAAAAAGTCTTGAGTACCAACAACGGCTAACGATCAGTTTTGTGGACTTCAAAAAAGCGTTCGATAGTGTCCACCGAGAATCACTATGGAAAATAGTTAGAGAAAACGGCATCCCAGAAAAATTCGTCCAGATCCTACGACACCTTTACAGTCAGTCTAGTTGCTGCATTAAAACAGAAGAGGGAACAACAGAGTTTTTTTTACAATCGAGACAGGTGTGAGACAGGGGTGCATCTTATCTCCCTTTCTTTTCCTCCTAGCCATCGACTACATAATGAGGAGAGCAATGAACCAGACTGCCTTTGGTATTCCGTGGCATGAACAACTCCGATTGACGGACTTGGACTTTGCTGGTGATGTTGCACTACTCGGGACTACAAATAAATGCATTCAAGAAATGACGGAGAGCCTAGACAGAGAGGCACCCAAAATTGGCCTCCGCATAAACTTGGATAAGACTAAAATTATGCAAGTGGGATATAAGGCAAAGGATGTCCCCGTCAGACTTGGCGAGTCAAAGCTTGAAGAGCTGGACAAGTTCACGTACCTTGGCAGCATCATAACAAATGATGGAGATGCTTACCATGATGTAGCGTGCCGAATAGAAAAGGCAGGGAGCATTTTCCAGAGGCTGCAGCATATTTGGACAAGCCTAGCCATTGGACTCGAGACAATAATACACCTTCTCATCACAATCGTCATTCCAACTGCAACATATGCATGTGAGACGTGGAAGTCATCTGTCAAAATTGAGTATCAACTTGATCTGAGAATGTTGAGGAAGAAATAGCGTTAACAATTATTTAAGGGGACTTATACCAAAAAATTTAATCATATCTGAAGTATTAGTTTCCCTTGTTGCTATTAAACAAAATAACCAACCACTAGCCTAATCGTCTAATTAGTTACTTTTTTAAAATTTAATTAATTGTCAATGAATAATTGTGCAAAGTTTAAGCTTGATCCGAAAATGGGTGTGGGAGAAATAACGTGTACACACTTTTTACAAGTTTCAGCACACCTACAAGTAGCAAGGAAATACTTAAAACATACACTGGAAATAGAATGAAGCCTATGTAATACATACATATATACATACTACTACATACAATTTAAATATGATGAAGACAGCCCTGGCTAGTACCATGTTTATAAAGGATAATTTCGCCCTAAATAAGAGAACAACCACCACTTGACATATGTAATTAAGGTGGAAGCATAGGGGTCTTCTGGTAGTGCTCCATGACATAAACATGGTCATTCTACAACAACGATAAACCATTTATTGCCTTTTTTCGGGGGGGGGGGGAGGTTATCTTGTGTAATGCTCCAACGGCTCAACAGATTAAGGGAGAGGTTAAAGCTGATTTTCGATTATGAAAAAAAAAATATTATAATATAATGTAATAACCCTAACCCGAATATATCTTATCTTATCTTATATAATACAGACGTTACTTCAAAAAAGAAGATGATTACGTCCTACGCGTCATGCATTTAGTCATGCATATTAACCAATGACTTAAATTCTGCCAAGTCACTGGTTTTTCTGGCTAGCTCAGGCAACGCATTCCATGCTCTAATAGCACTAGGGAAGAATGAGTATTTGTACAAATATATATAAGAAAATTAGTTGTATTCCCACATAATATTTAATATTTTTTAAAGCTCTTTAATAATTTAAATTAATTTAAATAAGATAGATTACATTTGCATCTCCAAACGAGATAGATTACATTTGCATCTCCAAACGATGGAGGTCATCTCTGTTAGACGTGCGGACACGCAGAGGAGCGGATATCGGCTCAGACCACTACCATGTCAGTGGTAAATGTAAGCTCCGATAGAAACGCCAACCAAAACGAACCACACGCATAAACATGGATAAGACTAAAATTATGCAAGTGGGATATAAGGCAAAGGATGTCCCCGTCAGACTTGGCGAGTCAAAGCTTGAAGAGCTGGACAAGTTCACGTACCTTGGCAGCATCATAACAAATGATGGAGATGCTTACCATGATGTAGCGTGCCGAATAGAAAAGGCAGGGAGCATTTTCCAGAGGCTGCAGCATATTTGGACAAGCCTAGCCATTGGACTCGAGACAATAATACACCTTCTCATCACAATCGTCATTCCAACTGCAACATATGCATGTGAGACGTGGAAGTCATCTGTCAAAATTGAGTATCAACTTGATCTGAGAATGTTGAGGAAGAAATAGCGTTAACAATTATTTAAGGGGACTTATACCAAAAAATTTAATCATATCTGAAGTATTAGTTTCCCTTGTTGCTATTAAACAAAATAACCAATCACTAGCCTAATCGTCTAATTAGTTACTTTTTTAAAATTTTATTAATTGTCAATGAATAATTGTGCAAAGTTTAAGCTTGATCCGAAAATGGGTGTGGGAGAAATAACGTGTACACACTTTTTACAAGTTTCAGCACACCTACAAGTAGCAAGGAAATACTTAAAACATACACTGGAAATAGAATGAAGCCTATGTAATACATACATATATACATACTACTACATACAATTTAAATATGATGAAGACAGCCCTGGCTAGTACCATGTTTATAAAGGATAATTTCGCCCTAAATAAGAGAACAACCACCACTTGACATATGTAATTAAGGTGGAAGCATAGGGGTCTTCTGGTAGTGCTCCATGACATAAACATGGTCATTCTACAACAACGATAAACCATTTATTGCCTTTTTTCGGGGGGGGGGGGAGGTTATCTTGTGTAATGCTCCAACGGCTCAACAGATTAAGGGAGAGGTTAAAGCTGATTTTCGATTATGAAAAAAAAAATATTATAATATAATGTAATAACCCTAACCCGAATATATCTTATCTTATCTTATATAATACAGACGTTACTTCAAAAAAGAAGATGATTACGTCCTACGCGTCATGCATTTAGTCATGCATATTAACCAATGACTTAAATTCTGCCAAGTCACTGGTTTTTCTGGCTAGCTCAGGCAACGCATTCCATGCTCTAATAGCACTAGGGAAGAATGAGTATTTGTACAAATATATATAAGAAAATTAGTTGTATTCCCACATAATATTTAATATTTTTTAAAGCTCTTTAATAATTTAAATTAATTTAAATAAGATAGATTACATTTGCATCTCCAAACGAGATAGATTACATTTGCATCTCCAAACGATGGAGGTCATCTCTGTTAGACGTGCGGACACGCAGAGGAGCGGATATCGGCTCAGACCACTACCATGTCAGTGGCAAATGTAAGCTCCGATAGAAACGCCAACCAAAACGAACCACACGACCCCGCTCATTTAATGTAGAAAAACTTAAAGACGGCAATACTGCAGCACAGTTCCAATTGAAACTAACGAACCGCTTTGAGGCTCTTGCAGATATATTGACCCTTGAAGAAGAGTAGGCCAACTTCAAAGATACCACTATTGGGTGCGCGGAAGAAGTTATCGGAAGGAGGCGAGGTTCATACAAGGAACGGTGGATACAAGACAGAACATGGAAATTGATCGATGAGATGAAAGAGGCCAAACGTAGACGAGATCAGAAAAATGAAACACAGGATCGCGGCCTAGCGGAAGAAGCCTATAGGGAAGCAGATCTGAAAGTAAAGAGAAGCTGTCGGCGAGATAAACGTGACTGGATTGAGCAGAAGGGACGAGAGGCACAAGCACCTGCAAGCAGAAATGACACAAAAACCCTCCATCGTATTGTCCGAGATCTCACTGGAGCAAAGAGTGGACATGGGGCACCGATAAAAGACAAGCAAGGCAAAACTTTGTTAACGAAAGAAGAACAGGATGCAAGATGGGTAGAGCACTTTAAAGAGACCCTTAACCAACTGTCGCCAGACCTAACTTACATATTCAAGGGCCCCTCTCCAGACAATGATCTCAAGGTCAAGACAGACCCAATAACTGCTGAGGAGGTTACCATGGCCATTGCAGTGCTAAAGAATAACAAAGCACCAGGGCTAGACATGATATCAGCAGAAATGCTAAAATATGGGGGACAGTGCATTGTTAACAGAATGACTGATCTCTTAAATCTCTGTTGGTGAACTTCAAAAGTCCCCGAGGACTGGCAAAAGGGAGTGATTGTAAAGCCTCGAAAAAAAAGGGCAACTTGGCAGACTGCAACAACTGGAGTGGCATTACTCTCCTCTCTGTCCCGGGCAAGTTTTCAGCACTGTTCTGTTGAGACGACTTCAACAGTCTGTAGATGAAAGGCTTAGAGAAGAACACGCAGGTTTTCGAAGAGGCAGATCATGTACAGAGCAGATTTTTGTTCTACAAAATATCATAGAAAAAAGTCTTGAGTACCAACAACGGCTAACGATCAGTTTTGTGGACTTCAAAAAAGCGTTCGATAGTGTCCACCGAGAATCACTATGGAAAATAGTTAGAGAAAACGGCATCCCAGAAAAATTCGTCCAGATCCTACGACACCTTTACAGTCAGTCTAGTTGCTGCATTAAAACAGAAGAGGGAACAACAGAGTTTTTTTTACAATCGAGACAGGTGTGAGACAGGGGTGCATCTTATCTCCCTTTCTTTTCCTCCTAGCCATCGACTACATAATGAGGAGAGCAATGAACCAGACTGCCTTTGGTATTCCGTGGCATGAACAACTCCGATTGACGGACTTGGACTTTGCTGGTGATGTTGCACTACTCGGGACTACAAATAAATGCATTCAAGAAATGACGGAGAGCCTAGACAGAGAGGCACCCAAAATTGGCCTCCGCATAAACTTGGATAAGACTAAAATTATGCAAGTGGGATATAAGGCAAAGGATGTCCCCGTCAGACTTGGCGAGTCAAAGCTTGAAGAGCTGGACAAGTTCACGTACCTTGGCAGCATCATAACAAATGATGGAGATGCTTACCATGATGTAGCGTGCCGAATAGAAAAGGCAGGGAGCATTTTCCAGAGGCTGCAGCATATTTGGACAAGCCTAGCCATTGGACTCGAGACAATAATACACCTTCTCATCACAATCGTCATTCCAACTGCAACATATGCATGTGAGACGTGGAAGTCATCTGTCAAAATTGAGTATCAACTTGATCTGAGAATGTTGAGGAAGAAATAGCGTTAACAATTATTTAAGGGGACTTATACCAAAAAATTTAATCATATCTGAAGTATTAGTTTCCCTTGTTGCTATTAAACAAAATAACCAATCACTAGCCTAATCGTCTAATTAGTTACTTTTTTAAAATTTAATTAATTGTCAATGAATAATTGTGCAAAGTTTAAGCTTGATCCGAAAATGGGTGTGGGAGAAATAACGTGTACACACTTTTTACAAGTTTCAGCACACCTACAAGTAGCAAGGAAATACTTAAAACATACACTGGAAATAGAATAAAGCCTATGTAATACATACATATATACATACTACTACATACAATTTAAATATGATGAAGACAGCCCTGGCTAGTACCATGTTTATAAAGGATAATTTCGCCCTAAATAAGAGAACAACCACCACTTGACATATGTAATTAAGGTGGAAGCATAGGGGTCTTCTGGTAGTGCTCCATGACATAAACATGGTCATTCTACAACAACGATAAACCATTTATTGCCTTTTTTCGGGGGGGGGGAGGTTATCTTGTGTAATGCTCCAACGGCTCAACAGATTAAGGGAGAGGTTAAAGCTGATTTTCGATTATGAAAAAAAAAAAATTATAATATAATGTAATAACCCTAACCCGAATATATCTTATCTTATCTTATATAATACAGACGTTACTTCAAAAAAGAAGATGATTACGTCCTACGCGTCATGCATTTAGTCATGCATATTAACCAATGACTTAAATTCTGCCAAGTCACTGGTTTTTCTGGCTAGCTCAGGCAACGCATTCCATGCTCTAATAGCACTAGGGAAGAATGAGTATTTGTACAAATATATATAAGAAAATTAGTTGTATTCCCACATAATATTTAATATTTTTTAAAGCTCTTTAATAATTTAAATTAATTTAAATAAGATAGATTACATTTGCATCTCCAAACGAGATAGATTACATTTGCATCTCCAAACGATGGAGGTCATCTCTGTTAGACGTGCGGACACGCAGAGGAGCGGATATCGGCTCAGACCACTACCATGTCAGTGGCAAATGTAAGCTCCGATAGAAACGCCAACCAAAACGAACCACACGACCCCGCTCATTTAATGTAGAAAAACTTAAAGACGGCAATACTGCAGCACAGTTCCAATTGAAACTAACGAACCGCTTTGAGGCTCTTGCAGATATATTGACCCTTGAAGAAGAGTGGGCCAACTTCAAAGATACCACTATTGGGTGCGCGGAAGAAGTTATCGGAAGGAGGCGAGGTTCATACAAGGAACGGTGGATACAAGACAGAACATGGAAATTGATCGATGAGATGAAAGAGGCCAAACGTAGACGAGATCAGAAAAATGAAACACAGGATCGCGGCCTAGCGGAAGAAGCCTATAGGGAAGCAGATCTGAAAGTAAAGAGAAGCTGTCGGCGAGATAAACGTGACTGGATTGAGCAGAAGGGACGAGAGGCACAAGCACCTGCAAGCAGAAATGACACAAAAACCCTCCATCGTATTGTCCGAGATCTCACTGGAGCAAAGAGTGGACATGGGGCACCGATAAAAGACAAGCAAGGCAAAACTTTGTTAACGAAAGAAGAACAGGATGCAAGATGGGTAGAGCACTTTAAAGAGACCCTTAACCAACTGTCGCCAGACCTAACTTACATATTCAAGGGCCCCTCTCCAGACAATGATCTCAAGGTCAAGACAGACCCAATAACTGCTGAGGAGGTTACCATGGCCATTGCAGTGCTAAAGAATAACAAAGCACCAGGGCTAGACATGATATCAGCAGAAATGCTAAAATATGGGGGACAGTGCATTGTTAACAGAATGACTGATCTCTTAAATCTCTGTTGGTGAACTTCAAAAGTCCCCGAGGACTGGCAAAAGGGAGTGATTGTAAAGCCTCGAAAAAAAAGGGCAACTTGGCAGACTGCAACAACTGGAGTGGCATTACTCTCCTCTCTGTCCCGGGCAAGTTTTCAGCACTGTTCTGTTGAGACGACTTCAACAGTCTGTAGATGAAAGGCTTAGAGAAGAACACGCAGGTTTTCGAAGAGGCAGATCATGTACAGAGCAGATTTTTGTTCTACAAAATATCATAGAAAAAAGTCTTGAGTACCAACAACGGCTAACGATCAGTTTTGTGGACTTCAAAAAAGCGTTCGATAGTGTCCACCGAGAATCACTATGGAAAATAGTTAGAGAAAACGGCATCCCAGAAAAATTCGTCCAGATCCTACGACACCTTTACAGTCAGTCTAGTTGCTGCATTAAAACAGAAGAGGGAACAACAGAGTTTTTTTTACAATCGAGACAGGTGTGAGACAGGGGTGCATCTTATCTCCCTTTCTTTTCCTCCTAGCCATCGACTACATAATGAGGAGAGCAATGAACCAGACTGCCTTTGGTATTCCGTGGCATGAACAACTCCGATTGACGGACTTGGACTTTGCTGGTGATGTTGCACTACTCGGGACTACAAATAAATGCATTCAAGAAATGACGGAGAGCCTAGACAGAGAGGCACCCAAAATTGGCCTCCGCATAAACTTGGATAAGACTAAAATTATGCAAGTGGGATATAAGGCAAAGGATGTCCCCGTCAGACTTGGCGAGTCAAAGCTTGAAGAGCTGGACAAGTTCACGTACCTTGGCAGCATCATAACAAATGATGGAGATGCTTACCATGATGTAGCGTGCCGAATAGAAAAGGCAGGGAGCATTTTCCAGAGGCTGCAGCATATTTGGACAAGCCTAGCCATTGGACTCGAGACAATAATACACCTTCTCATCACAATCGTCATTCCAACTGCAACATATGCATGTGAGACGTGGAAGTCATCTGTCAAAATTGAGTATCAACTTGATCTGAGAATGTTGAGGAAGAAATAGCGTTAACAATTATTTAAGGGGACTTATACCAAAAAATTTAATCATATCTGAAGTATTAGTTTCCCTTGTTGCTATTAAACAAAATAACCAATCACTAGCCTAATCGTCTAATTAGTTACTTTTTTAAAATTTAATTAATTGTCAATGAATAATTGTGCAAAGTTTAAGCTTGATCCGAAAATGGGTGTGGGAGAAATAACGTGTACACACTTTTTACAAGTTTCAGCACACCTACAAGTAGCAAGGAAATACTTAAAACATACACTGGAAATAGAATAAAGCCTATGTAATACATACATATATACATACTACTACATACAATTTAAATATGATGAAGACAGCCCTGGCTAGTACCATGTTTATAAAGGATAATTTCGCCCTAAATAAGAGAACAACCACCACTTGACATATGTAATTAAGGTGGAAGCATAGGGGTCTTCTGGTAGTGCTCCATGACATAAACATGGTCATTCTACAACAACGATAAACCATTTATTGCCTTTTTTCGGGGGGGGGGGGAGGTTATCTTGTGTAATGCTCCAACGGCTCAACAGATTAAGGGAGAGGTTAAAGCTGATTTTCGATTATGAAAAAAAAAAAATTATAATATAATGTAATAACCCTAACCCGAATATATCTTATCTTATCTTATATAATACAGACGTTACTTCAAAAAAGAAGATGATTACGTCCTACGCGTCATGCATTTAGTCATGCATATTAACCAATGACTTAAATTCTGCCAAGTCACTGGTTTTTCTGGCTAGCTCAGGCAACGCATTCCATGCTCTAATAGCACTAGGGAAGAATGAGTATTTGTACAAATATATATAAGAAAATTAGTTGTATTCCCACATAATATTTAATATTTTTTAAAGCTCTTTAATAATTTAAATTAATTTAAATAAGATAGATTACATTTGCATCTCCAAACGAGATAGATTACATTTGCATCTCCAAACGATGGAGGTCATCTCTGTTAGACGTGCGGACACGCAGAGGAGCGGATATCGGCTCAGACCACTACCATGTCAGTGGCAAATGTAAGCTCCGATAGAAACGCCAACCAAAACGAACCACACGACCCCGCTCATTTAATGTAGAAAAACTTAAAGACGGCAATACTGCAGCACAGTTCCAATTGAAACTAATGAACCGCTTTGAGGCTCTTGCAGATATATTGACCCTTGAAGAAGAGTGGGCCAACTTCAAAGATACCACTATTGGGTGCGCGGAAGAAGTTATCGGAAGGAGGCGAGGTTCATACAAGGAACGGTGGATACAAGACAGAACATGGAAATTGATCGATGAGATGAAAGAGGCCAAACGTAGACGAGATCAGAAAAATGAAACACAGGATCGCGGCCTAGCGGAAGAAGCCTATAGGGAAGCAGATCTGAAAGTAAAGAGAAGCTGTCGGCGAGATAAACGTGACTGGATTGAGCAGAAGGGACGAGAGGCACAAGCACCTGCAAGCAGAAATGACACAAAAACCCTCCATCGTATTGTCCGAGATCTCACTGGAGCAAAGAGTGGACATGGGGCACCGATAAAAGACAAGCAAGGCAAAACTTTGTTAACGAAAGAAGAACAGGATGCAAGATGGGTAGAGCACTTTAAAGAGACCCTTAACCAACTGTCGCCAGACCTAACTTACATATTCAAGGGCCCCTCTCCAGACAATGATCTCAAGGTCAAGACAGACCCAATAACTGCTGAGGAGGTTACCATGGCCATTGCAGTGCTAAAGAATAACAAAGCACCAGGGCTAGACATGATATCAGCAGAAATGCTAAAATATGGGGGACAGTGCATTGTTAACAGAATGACTGATCTCTTAAATCTCTGTTGGTGAACTTCAAAAGTCCCCGAGGACTGGCAAAAGGGAGTGATTGTAAAGCCTCGAAAAAAAAGGGCAACTTGGCAGACTGCAACAACTGGAGTGGCATTACTCTCCTCTCTGTCCCGGGCAAGTTTTCAGCACTGTTCTGTTGAGACGACTTCAACAGTCTGTAGATGAAAGGCTTAGAGAAGAACACGCAGGTTTTCGAAGAGGCAGATCATGTACAGAGCAGATTTTTGTTCTACAAAATATCATAGAAAAAAGTCTTGAGTACCAACAACGGCTAACGATCAGTTTTGTGGACTTCAAAAAAGCGTTCGATAGTGTCCACCGAGAATCACTATGGAAAATAGTTAGAGAAAACGGCATCCCAGAAAAATTCGTCCAGATCCTACGACACCTTTACAGTCAGTCTAGTTGCTGCATTAAAACAGAAGAGGGAACAACAGAGTTTTTTTTACAATCGAGACAGGTGTGAGACAGGGGTGCATCTTATCTCCCTTTCTTTTCCTCCTAGCCATCGACTACATAATGAGGAGAGCAATGAACCAGACTGCCTTTGGTATTCCGTGGCATGAACAACTCCGATTGACGGACTTGGACTTTGCTGGTGATGTTGCACTACTCGGGACTACAAATAAATGCATTCAAGAAATGACGGAGAGCCTAGACAGAGAGGCACCCAAAATTGGCCTCCGCATAAACTTGGATAAGACTAAAATTATGCAAGTGGGATATAAGGCAAAGGATGTCCCCGTCAGACTTGGCGAGTCAAAGCTTGAAGAGCTGGACAAGTTCACGTACCTTGGCAGCATCATAACAAATGATGGAGATGCTTACCATGATGTAGCGTGCCGAATAGAAAAGGCAGGGAGCATTTTCCAGAGGCTGCAGCATATTTGGACAAGCCTAGCCATTGGACTCGAGACAATAATACACCTTCTCATCACAATCGTCATTCCAACTGCAACATATGCATGTGAGACGTGGAAGTCATCTGTCAAAATTGAGTATCAACTTGATCTGAGAATGTTGAGGAAGAAATAGCGTTAACAATTATTTAAGGGGACTTATACCAAAAAATTTAATCATATCTGAAGTATTAGTTTCCCTTGTTGCTATTAAACAAAATAACCAATCACTAGCCTAATCGTCTAATTAGTTACTTTTTTAAAATTTAATTAATTGTCAATGAATAATTGTGCAAAGTTTAAGCTTGATCCGAAAATGGGTGTGGGAGAAATAACGTGTACACACTTTTTACAAGTTTCAGCACACCTACAAGTAGCAAGGAAATACTTAAAACATACACTGGAAATAGAATAAAGCCTATGTAATACATACATATATACATACTACTACATACAATTTAAATATGATGAAGACAGCCCTGGCTAGTACCATGTTTATAAAGGATAATTTCGCCCTAAATAAGAGAACAACCACCACTTGACATATGTAATTAAGGTGGAAGCATAGGGGTCTTCTGGTAGTGCTCCATGACATAAACATGGTCATTCTACAACAACGATAAACCATTTATTGCCTTTTTTCGGGGGGGGGGGAGGTTATCTTGTGTAATGCTCCAACGGCTCAACAGATTAAGGGAGAGGTTAAAGCTGATTTTCGATTATGAAAAAAAAAAAATTATAATATAATGTAATAACCCTAACCCGAATATATCTTATCTTATCTTATATAATACAGACGTTACTTCAAAAAAGAAGATGATTACGTCCTACGCGTCATGCATTTAGTCATGCATATTAACCAATGACTTAAATTCTGCCAAGTCACTGGTTTTTCTGGCTAGCTCAGGCAACGCATTCCATGCTCTAATAGCACTAGGGAAGAATGAGTATTTGTACAAATATATATAAGAAAATTAGTTGTATTCCCACATAATATTTAATATTTTTTAAAGCTCTTTAATAATTTAAATTAATTTAAATAAGATAGATTACATTTGCATCTCCAAACGAGATAGATTACATTTGCATCTCCAAACGATGGAGGTCATCTCTGTTAGACGTGCGGACACGCAGAGGAGCGGATATCGGCTCAGACCACTACCATGTCAGTGGCAAATGTAAGCTCCGATAGAAACGCCAACCAAAACGAACCACACGACCCCGCTCATTTAATGTAGAAAAACTTAAAGACGGCAATACTGCAGCACAGTTCCAATTGAAACTAACGAACCGCTTTGAGGCTCTTGCAGATATATTGACCCTTGAAGAAGAGTGGGCCAACTTCAAAGATACCACTATTGGGTGCGCGGAAGAAGTTATCGGAAGGAGGCGAGGTTCATACAAGGAACGGTGGATACAAGACAGAACATGGAAATTGATCGATGAGATGAAAGAGGCCAAACGTAGACGAGATCAGAAAAATGAAACACAGGATCGCGGCCTAGCGGAAGAAGCCTATAGGGAAGCAGATCTGAAAGTAAAGAGAAGCTGTCGGCGAGATAAACGTGACTGGATTGAGCAGAAGGGACGAGAGGCACAAGCACCTGCAAGCAGAAATGACACAAAAACCCTCCATCGTATTGTCCGAGATCTCACTGGAGCAAAGAGTGGACATGGGGCACCGATAAAAGACAAGCAAGGCAAAACTTTGTTAACGAAAGAAGAACAGGATGCAAGATGGGTAGAGCACTTTAAAGAGACCCTTAACCAACTGTCGCCAGACCTAACTTACATATTCAAGGGCCCCTCTCCAGACAATGATCTCAAGGTCAAGACAGACCCAATAACTGCTGAGGAGGTTACCATGGCCATTGCAGTGCTAAAGAATAACAAAGCACCAGGGCTAGACATGATATCAGCAGAAATGCTAAAATATGGGGGACAGTGCATTGTTAACAGAATGACTGATCTCTTAAATCTCTGTTGGTGAACTTCAAAAGTCCCCGAGGACTGGCAAAAGGGAGTGATTGTAAAGCCTCGAAAAAAAAGGGCAACTTGGCAGACTGCAACAACTGGAGTGGCATTACTCTCCTCTCTGTCCCGGGCAAGTTTTCAGCACTGTTCTGTTGAGACGACTTCAACAGTCTGTAGATGAAAGGCTTAGAGAAGAACACGCAGGTTTTCGAAGAGGCAGATCATGTACAGAGCAGATTTTTGTTCTACAAAATATCATAGAAAAAAGTCTTGAGTACCAACAACGGCTAACGATCAGTTTTGTGGACTTCAAAAAAGCGTTCGATAGTGTCCACCGAGAATCACTATGGAAAATAGTTAGAGAAAACGGCATCCCAGAAAAATTCGTCCAGATCCTACGACACCTTTACAGTCAGTCTAGTTGCTGCATTAAAACAGAAGAGGGAACAACAGAGTTTTTTTTACAATCGAGACAGGTGTGAGACAGGGGTGCATCTTATCTCCCTTTCTTTTCCTCCTAGCCATCGACTACATAATGAGGAGAGCAATGAACCAGACTGCCTTTGGTATTCCGTGGCATGAACAACTCCGATTGACGGACTTGGACTTTGCTGGTGATGTTGCACTACTCGGGACTACAAATAAATGCATTCAAGAAATGACGGAGAGCCTAGACAGAGAGGCACCCAAAATTGGCCTCCGCATAAACTTGGATAAGACTAAAATTATGCAAGTGGGATATAAGGCAAAGGATGTCCCCGTCAGACTTGGCGAGTCAAAGCTTGAAGAGCTGGACAAGTTCACGTACCTTGGCAGCATCATAACAAATGATGGAGATGCTTACCATGATGTAGCGTGCCGAATAGAAAAGGCAGGGAGCATTTTCCAGAGGCTGCAGCATATTTGGACAAGCCTAGCCATTGGACTCGAGACAATAATACACCTTCTCATCACAATCGTCATTCCAACTGCAACATATGCATGTGAGACGTGGAAGTCATCTGTCAAAATTGAGTATCAACTTGATCTGAGAATGTTGAGGAAGAAATAGCGTTAACAATTATTTAAGGGGACTTATACCAAAAAATTTAATCATATCTGAAGTATTAGTTTCCCTTGTTGCTATTAAACAAAATAACCAATCACTAGCCTAATCGTCTAATTAGTTACTTTTTTAAAATTTAATTAATTGTCAATGAATAATTGTGCAAAGTTTAAGCTTGATCCGAAAATGGGTGTGGGAGAAATAACGTGTACACACTTTTTACAAGTTTCAGCACACCTACAAGTAGCAAGGAAATACTTAAAACATACACTGGAAATAGAATAAAGCCTATGTAATACATACATATATACATACTACTACATACAATTTAAATATGATGAAGACAGCCCTGGCTAGTACCATGTTTATAAAGGATAATTTCGCCCTAAATAAGAGAACAACCACCACTTGACATATGTAATTAAGGTGGAAGCATAGGGGTCTTCTGGTAGTGCTCCATGACATAAACATGGTCATTCTACAACAACGATAAACCATTTATTGCCTTTTTTCGGGGGGGGGGGGGAGGTTATCTTGTGTAATGCTCCAACGGCTCAACAGATTAAGGGAGAGGTTAAAGCTGATTTTCGATTATGAAAAAAAAAAAATTATAATATAATGTAATAACCCTAACCCGAATATATCTTATCTTATCTTATATAATACAGACGTTACTTCAAAAAAGAAGATGATTACGTCCTACGCGTCATGCATTTAGTCATGCATATTAACCAATGACTTAAATTCTGCCAAGTCACTGGTTTTTCTGGCTAGCTCAGGCAACGCATTCCATGCTCTAATAGCACTAGGGAAGAATGAGTATTTGTACAAATATATATAAGAAAATTAGTTGTATTCCCACATAATATTTAATATTTTTTAAAGCTCTTTAATAATTTAAATTAATTTAAATAAGATAGATTACATTTGCATCTCCAAACGAGATAGATTACATTTGCATCTCCAAACGATGGAGGTCATCTCTGTTAGACGTGCGGACACGCAGAGGAGCGGATATCGGCTCAGACCACTACCATGTCAGTGGCAAATGTAAGCTCCGATAGAAACGCCAACCAAAACGAACCACACGACCCCGCTCATTTAATGTAGAAAAACTTAAAGACGGCAATACTGCAGCACAGTTCCAATTGAAACTAACGAACCGCTTTGAGGCTCTTGCAGATATATTGACCCTTGAAGAAGAGTAGGCCAACTTCAAAGATACCACTATTGGGTGCGCGGAAGAAGTTATCGGAAGGAGGCGAGGTTCATACAAGGAACGATGGATACAAGACAGAACATGGAAATTGATCGATGAGATGAAAGAGGCCAAACGTAGACGAGATCAGAAAAATGAAACACAATATCGCGGCCTAGCGGAAGAAGCCTATAGGGAAGCAGATCTGAAAGTAAAGAGAAGCTGTCGGCGAGATAAACGTGACTGGATTGAGCAGAAGGGACGAGAGGCACAAGCACCTGCAAGCAGAAATGACACAAAAACCCTCCATCGTATTGTCCGAGATCTCACTGGAGCAAAGAGTGGACATGGGGCACCGATAAAAGACAAGCAAGGCAAAACTTTGTTAACGAAAGAAGAACAGGATGCAAGATGGGTAGAGCACTTTAAAGAGACCCTTAACCAACTGTCGCCAGACCTAACTTACATATTCAAGGGCCCCTCTCCAGACAATGATCTCAAGGTCAAGACAGACCCAATAACTGCTGAGGAGGTTACCATGGCCATTGCAGTGCTAAAGAATAACAAAGCACCAGGGCTAGACATGATATCAGCAGAAATGCTAAAATATGGGGGACAGTGCATTGTTAACAGAATGACTGATCTCTTAAATCTCTGTTGGTGAACTTCAAAAGTCCCCGAGGACTGGCAAAAGGGAGTGATTGTAAAGCCTCGAAAAAAAAGGGCAACTTGGCAGACTGCAACAACTGGAGTGGCATTACTCTCCTCTCTGTCCCGGGCAAGTTTTCAGCACTGTTCTGTTGAGACGACTTCAACAGTCTGTAGATGAAAGGCTTAGAGAAGAACACGCAGGTTTTCGAAGAGGCAGATCATGTACAGAGCAGATTTTTGTTCTACAAAATATCATAGAAAAAAGTCTTGAGTACCAACAACGGCTAACGATCAGTTTTGTGGACTTCAAAAAAGCGTTCGATAGTGTCCACCGAGAATCACTATGGAAAATAGTTAGAGAAAACGGCATCCCAGAAAAATTCGTCCAGATCCTACGACACCTTTACAGTCAGTCTAGTTGCTGCATTAAAACAGAAGAGGGAACAACAGAGTTTTTTTTACAATCGAGACAGGTGTGAGACAGGGGTGCATCTTATCTCCCTTTCTTTTCCTCCTAGCCATCGACTACATAATGAGGAGAGCAATGAACCAGACTGCCTTTGGTATTCCGTGGCATGAACAACTCCGATTGACGGACTTGGACTTTGCTGGTGATGTTGCACTACTCGGGACTACAAATAAATGCATTCAAGAAATGACGGAGAGCCTAGACAGAGAGGCACCCAAAATTGGCCTCCGCATAAACTTGGATAAGACTAAAATTATGCAAGTGGGATATAAGGCAAAGGATGTCCCCGTCAGACTTGGCGAGTCAAAGCTTGAAGAGCTGGACAAGTTCACGTACCTTGGCAGCATCATAACAAATGATGGAGATGCTTACCATGATGTAGCGTGCCGAATAGAAAAGGCAGGGAGCATTTTCCAGAGGCTGCAGCATATTTGGACAAGCCTAGCCATTGGACTCGAGACAATAATACACCTTCTCATCACAATCGTCATTCCAACTGCAACATATGCATGTGAGACGTGGAAGTCATCTGTCAAAATTGAGTATCAACTTGATCTGAGAATGTTGAGGAAGAAATAGCGTTAACAATTATTTAAGGGGACTTATACCAAAAAATTTAATCATATCTGAAGTATTAGTTTCCCTTGTTGCTATTAAACAAAATAACCAATCACTAGCCTAATCGTCTAATTAGTTACTTTTTTAAAATTTAATTAATTGTCAATGAATAATTGTGCAAAGTTTAAGCTTGATCCGAAAATGGGTGTGGGAGAAATAACGTGTACACACTTTTTACAAGTTTCAGCACACCTACAAGTAGCAAGGAAATACTTAAAACATACACTGGAAATAGAATGAAGCCTATGTAATACATACATATATACATACTACTACATACAATTTAAATATGATGAAGACAGCCCTGGCTAGTACCATGTTTATAAAGGATAATTTCGCCCTAAATAAGAGAACAACCACCACTTGACATATGTAATTAACGTGGAAGCATAGGGGTCTTCTGGTAGTGCTCCATGACATAAACATGGTCATTCTACAACAACGATAAACCATTTATTGCCTTTTTTCGGGGGGGGGGGAGGTTATCTTGTGTAATGCTCCAACGGCTCAACAGATTAAGGGAGAGGTTAAAGCTGATTTTCGATTATGAAAAAAAAAATATTATAATATAATGTAATAACCCTAACCCGAATATATCTTATCTTATCTTATATAATACAGACGTTACTTCAAAAAAGAAGATGATTACGTCCTACGCGTCATGCATTTAGTCATGCATATTAACCAATGACTTAAATTCTGCCAAGTCACTGGTTTTTCTGGCTAGCTCAGGCAACGCATTCCATGCTCTAATAGCACTAGGGAAGAATGAGTATTTGTACAAATATATATAAGAAAATTAGTTGTATTCCCACATAATATTTAATATTTTTTAAAGCTCTTTAATAATTTAAATTAATTTAAATAAGATAGATTACATTTGCATCTCCAAACGAGATAGATTACATTTGCATCTCCAAACGATGGAGGTCATCTCTGTTAGACGTGCGGACACGCAGAGGAGCGGATATCGGCTCAGACCACTACCATGTCAGTGGTAAATGTAAGCTCCGATAGAAACGCCAACCAAAACGAACCACACGCATAAACTTGGATAAGACTAAAATTATGCAAGTGGGATATAAGGCAAAGGATGTCCCCGTCAGACTTGGCGAGTCAAAGCTTGAAGAGCTGGACAAGTTCACGTACCTTGGCAGCATCATAACAAATGATGGAGATGCTTACCATGATGTAGCGTGCCGAATAGAAAAGGCAGGGAGCATTTTCCAGAGGCTGCAGCATATTTGGACAAGCCTAGCCATTGGACTCGAGACAATAATACACCTTCTCATCACAATCGTCATTCCAACTGCAACATATGCATGTGAGACGTGGAAGTCATCTGTCAAAATTGAGTATCAACTTGATCTGAGAATGTTGAGGAAGAAATAGCGTTAACAATTATTTAAGGGGACTTATACCAAAAAATTTAATCATATCTGAAGTATTAGTTTCCCTTGTTGCTATTAAACAAAATAACCAACCACTAGCCTAATCGTCTAATTAGTTACTTTTTTAAAATTTAATTAATTGTCAATGAATAATTGTGCAAAGTTTAAGCTTGATCCGAAAATGGGTGTGGGAGAAATAACGTGTACACACTTTTTACAAGTTTCAGCACACCTACAAGTAGCAAGGAAATACTTAAAACATACACTGGAAATAGAATGAAGCCTATGTAATACATACATATATACATACTACTACATACAATTTAAATATGATGAAGACAGCCCTGGCTAGTACCATGTTTATAAAGGATAATTTCGCCCTAAATAAGAGAACAACCACCACTTGACATATGTAATTAAGGTGGAAGCATAGGGGTCTTCTGGTAGTGCTCCATGACATAAACATGGTCATTCTACAACAACGATAAACCATTTATTGCCTTTTTTCGGGGGGGGGGGGGAGGTTATCTTGTGTAATGCTCCAACGGCTCAACAGATTAAGGGAGAGGTTAAAGCTGATTTTCGATTATGAAAAAAAAAATATTATAATATAATGTAATAACCCTAACCCGAATATATCTTATCTTATCTTATATAATACAGACGTTACTTCAAAAAAGAAGATGATTACGTCCTACGCGTCATGCATTTAGTCATGCATATTAACCAATGACTTAAATTCTGCCAAGTCACTGGTTTTTCTGGCTAGCTCAGGCAACGCATTCCATGCTCTAATAGCACTAGGGAAGAATGAGTATTTGTACAAATATATATAAGAAAATTAGTTGTATTCCCACATAATATTTAATATTTTTTAAAGCTCTTTAATAATTTAAATTAATTTAAATAAGATAGATTACATTTGCATCTCCAAACGAGATAGATTACATTTGCATCTCCAAACGATGGAGGTCATCTCTGTTAGACGTGCGGACACGCAGAGGAGCGGATATCGGCTCAGACCACTACCATGTCAGTGGCAAATGTAAGCTCCGATAGAAACGCCAACCAAAACGAACCACACGACCCCGCTCATTTAATGTAGAAAAACTTAAAGACGGCAATACTGCAGCACAGTTCCAATTGAAACTAACGAACCGCTTTGAGGCTCTTGCAGATATATTGACCCTTGAAGAAGAGTGGGCCAACTTCAAAGATACCACTATTGGGTGCGCGGAAGAAGTTATCGGAAGGAGGCGAGGTTCATACAAGGAACGGTGGATACAAGACAGAACATGGAAATTGATCGATGAGATGAAAGAGGCCAAACGTAGACGAGATCAGAAAAATGAAACACAGGATCGCGGCCTAGCGGAAGAAGCCTATAGGGAAGCAGATCTGAAAGTAAAGAGAAGCTGTCGGCGAGATAAACGTGACTGGATTGAGCAGAAGGGACGAGAGGCACAAGCACCTGCAAGCAGAAATGACACAAAAACCCTCCATCGTATTGTCCGAGATCTCACTGGAGCAAAGAGTGGACATGGGGCACCGATAAAAGACAAGCAAGGCAAAACTTTGTTAACGAAAGAAGAACAGGATGCAAGATGGGTAGAGCACTTTAAAGAGACCCTTAACCAACTGTCGCCAGACCTAACTTACATATTCAAGGGCCCCTCTCCAGACAATGATCTCAAGGTCAAGACAGACCCAATAACTGCTGAGGAGGTTACCATGGCCATTGCAGTGCTAAAGAATAACAAAGCACCAGGGCTAGACATGATATCAGCAGAAATGCTAAAATATGGGGGACAGTGCATTGTTAACAGAATGACTGATCTCTTAAATCTCTGTTGGTGAACTTCAAAAGTCCCCGAGGACTGGCAAAAGGGAGTGATTGTAAAGCCTCGAAAAAAAAGGGCAACTTGGCAGACTGCAACAACTGGAGTGGCATTACTCTCCTCTCTGTCCCGGGCAAGTTTTCAGCACTGTTCTGTTGAGACGACTTCAACAGTCTGTAGATGAAAGGCTTAGAGAAGAACACGCAGGTTTTCGAAGAGGCAGATCATGTACAGAGCAGATTTTTGTTCTACAAAATATCATAGAAAAAAGTCTTGAGTACCAACAACGGCTAACGATCAGTTTTGTGGACTTCAAAAAAGCGTTCGATAGTGTCCACCGAGAATCACTATGGAAAATAGTTAGAGAAAACGGCATCCCAGAAAAATTCGTCCAGATCCTACGACACCTTTACAGTCAGTCTAGTTGCTGCATTAAAACAGAAGAGGGAACAACAGAGTTTTTTTTACAATCGAGACAGGTGTGAGACAGGGGTGCATCTTATCTCCCTTTCTTTTCCTCCTAGCCATCGACTACATAATGAGGAGAGCAATGAACCAGACTGCCTTTGGTATTCCGTGGCATGAACAACTCCGATTGACGGACTTGGACTTTGCTGGTGATGTTGCACTACTCGGGACTACAAATAAATGCATTCAAGAAATGACGGAGAGCCTAGACAGAGAGGCACCCAAAATTGGCCTCCGCATAAACTTGGATAAGACTAAAATTATGCAAGTGGGATATAAGGCAAAGGATGTCCCCGTCAGACTTGGCGAGTCAAAGCTTGAAGAGCTGGACAAGTTCACGTACCTTGGCAGCATCATAACAAATGATGGAGATGCTTACCATGATGTAGCGTGCCGAATAGAAAAGGCAGGGAGCATTTTCCAGAGGCTGCAGCATATTTGGACAAGCCTAGCCATTGGACTCGAGACAATAATACACCTTCTCATCACAATCGTCATTCCAACTGCAACATATGCATGTGAGACGTGGAAGTCATCTGTCAAAATTGAGTATCAACTTGATCTGAGAATGTTGAGGAAGAAATAGCGTTAACAATTATTTAAGGGGACTTATACCAAAAAATTTAATCATATCTGAAGTATTAGTTTCCCTTGTTGCTATTAAACAAAATAACCAATCACTAGCCTAATCGTCTAATTAGTTACTTTTTTAAAATTTAATTAATTGTCAATGAATAATTGTGCAAAGTTTAAGCTTGATCCGAAAATGGGTGTGGGAGAAATAACGTGTACACACTTTTTACAAGTTTCAGCACACCTACAAGTAGCAAGGAAATACTTAAAACATACACTGGAAATAGAATGAAGCCTATGTAATACATACATATATACATACTACTACATACAATTTAAATATGATGAAGACAGCCCTGGCTAGTACCATGTTTATAAAGGATAATTTCGCCCTAAATAAGAGAACAACCACCACTTGACATATGTAATTAAGGTGGAAGCATAGGGGTCTTCTGGTAGTGCTCCATGACATAAACATGGTCATTCTACAACAACGATAAACCATTTATTGCCTTTTTTCGGGGGGGGGGGGAGGTTATCTTGTGTAATGCTCCAACGGCTCAACAGATTAAGGGAGAGGTTAAAGCTGATTTTCGATTATGAAAAAAAAAATATTATAATATAATGTAATAACCCTAACCCGAATATATCTTATCTTATCTTATATAATACAGACGTTACTTCAAAAAAGAAGATGATTACGTCCTACGCGTCATGCATTTAGTCATGCATATTAACCAATGACTTAAATTCTGCCAAGTCACTGGTTTTTCTGGCTAGCTCAGGCAACGCATTCCATGCTCTAATAGCACTAGGGAAGAATGAGTATTTGTACAAATATATATAAGAAAATTAGTTGTATTCCCACATAATATTTAATATTTTTTAAAGCTCTTTAATAATTTAAATTAATTTAAATAAGATAGATTACATTTGCATCTCCAAACGAGATAGATTACATTTGCATCTCCAAACGATGGAGGTCATCTCTGTTAGACGTGCGGACACGCAGAGGAGCGGATATCGGCTCAGACCACTACCATGTCAGTGGCAAATGTAAGCTCCGATAGAAACGCCAACCAAAACGAACCACACGACCCCGCTCATTTAATGTAGAAAAACTTAAAGACGGCAATACTGCAGCACAGTTCCAATTGAAACTAACGAACCGCTTTGAGGCTCTTGCAGATATATTGACCCTTGAAGAAGAGTAGGCCAACTTCAAAGATACCACTATTGGGTGCGCGGAAGAAGTTATCGGAAGGAGGCGAGGTTCATACAAGGAACGGTGGATACAAGACAGAACATGGAAATTGATCGATGAGATGAAAGAGGCCAAACGTAGACGAGATCAGAAAAATGAAACACAGGATCGCGGCCTAGCGGAAGAAGCCTATAGGGAAGCAGATCTGAAAGTAAAGAGAAGCTGTCGGCGAGATAAACGTGACTGGATTGAGCAGAAGGGACGAGAGGCACAAGCACCTGCAAGCAGAAATGACACAAAAACCCTCCATCGTATTGTCCGAGATCTCACTGGAGCAAAGAGTGGACATGGGGCACCGATAAAAGACAAGCAAGGCAAAACTTTGTTAACGAAAGAAGAACAGGATGCAAGATGGGTAGAGCACTTTAAAGAGACCCTTAACCAACTGTCGCCAGACCTAACTTACATATTCAAGGGCCCCTCTCCAGACAATGATCTCAAGGTCAAGACAGACCCAATAACTGCTGAGGAGGTTACCATGGCCATTGCAGTGCTAAAGAATAACAAAGCACCAGGGCTAGACATGATATCAGCAGAAATGCTAAAATATGGGGGACAGTGCATTGTTAACAGAATGACTGATCTCTTAAATCTCTGTTGGTGAACTTCAAAAGTCCCCGAGGACTGGCAAAAGGGAGTGATTGTAAAGCCTCGAAAAAAAAGGGCAACTTGGCAGACTGCAACAACTGGAGTGGCATTACTCTCCTCTCTGTCCCGGGCAAGTTTTCAGCACTGTTCTGTTGAGACGACTTCAACAGTCTGTAGATGAAAGGCTTAGAGAAGAACACGCAGGTTTTCGAAGAGGCAGATCATGTACAGAGCAGATTTTTGTTCTACAAAATATCATAGAAAAAAGTCTTGAGTACCAACAACGGCTAACGATCAGTTTTGTGGACTTCAAAAAAGCGTTCGATAGTGTCCACCGAGAATCACTATGGAAAATAGTTAGAGAAAACGGCATCCCAGAAAAATTCGTCCAGATCCTACGACACCTTTACAGTCAGTCTAGTTGCTGCATTAAAACAGAAGAGGGAACAACAGAGTTTTTTTTACAATCGAGACAGGTGTGAGACAGGGGTGCATCTTATCTCCCTTTCTTTTCCTCCTAGCCATCGACTACATAATGAGGAGAGCAATGAACCAGACTGCCTTTGGTATTCCGTGGCATGAACAACTCCGATTGACGGACTTGGACTTTGCTGGTGATGTTGCACTACTCGGGACTACAAATAAATGCATTCAAGAAATGACGGAGAGCCTAGACAGAGAGGCACCCAAAATTGGCCTCCGCATAAACTTGGATAAGACTAAAATTATGCAAGTGGGATATAAGGCAAAGGATGTCCCCGTCAGACTTGGCGAGTCAAAGCTTGAAGAGCTGGACAAGTTCACGTACCTTGGCAGCATCATAACAAATGATGGAGATGCTTACCATGATGTAGCGTGCCGAATAGAAAAGGCAGGGAGCATTTTCCAGAGGCTGCAGCATATTTGGACAAGCCTAGCCATTGGACTCGAGACAATAATACACCTTCTCATCACAATCGTCATTCCAACTGCAACATATGCATGTGAGACGTGGAAGTCATCTGTCAAAATTGAGTATCAACTTGATCTGAGAATGTTGAGGAAGAAATAGCGTTAACAATTATTTAAGGGGACTTATACCAAAAAATTTAATCATATCTGAAGTATTAGTTTCCCTTGTTGCTATTAAACAAAATAACCAATCACTAGCCTAATCGTCTAATTAGTTACTTTTTTAAAATTTAATTAATTGTCAATGAATAATTGTGCAAAGTTTAAGCTTGATCCGAAAATGGGTGTGGGAGAAATAACGTGTACACACTTTTTACAAGTTTCAGCACACCTACAAGTAGCAAGGAAATACTTAAAACATACACTGGAAATAGAATAAAGCCTATGTAATACATACATATATACATACTACTACATACAATTTAAATATGATGAAGACAGCCCTGGCTAGTACCATGTTTATAAAGGATAATTTCGCCCTAAATAAGAGAACAACCACCACTTGACATATGTAATTAAGGTGGAAGCATAGGGGTCTTCTGGTAGTGCTCCATGACATAAACATGGTCATTCTACAACAACGATAAACCATTTATTGCCTTTTTTCGGGGGGGGGGGGGAGGTTATCTTGTGTAATGCTCCAACGGCTCAACAGATTAAGGGAGAGGTTAAAGCTGATTTTCGATTATGAAAAAAAAAAAATTATAATATAATGTAATAACCCTAACCCGAATATATCTTATCTTATCTTATATAATACAGACGTTACTTCAAAAAAGAAGATGATTACGTCCTACGCGTCATGCATTTAGTCATGCATATTAACCAATGACTTAAATTCTGCCAAGTCACTGGTTTTTCTGGCTAGCTCAGGCAACGCATTCCATGCTCTAATAGCACTAGGGAAGAATGAGTATTTGTACAAATATATATAAGAAAATTAGTTGTATTCCCACATAATATTTAATATTTTTTAAAGCTCTTTAATAATTTAAATTAATTTAAATAAGATAGATTACATTTGCATCTCCAAACGAGATAGATTACATTTGCATCTCCAAACGATGGAGGTCATCTCTGTTAGACGTGCGGACACGCAGAGGAGCGGATATCGGCTCAGACCACTACCATGTCAGTGGCAAATGTAAGCTCCGATAGAAACGCCAACCAAAACGAACCACACGACCCCGCTCATTTAATGTAGAAAAACTTAAAGACGGCAATACTGCAGCACAGTTCCAATTGAAACTAACGAACCGCTTTGAGGCTCTTGCAGATATATTGACCCTTGAAGAAGAGTGGGCCAACTTCAAAGATACCACTATTGGGTGCGCGGAAGAAGTTATCGGAAGGAGGCGAGGTTCATACAAGGAACGGTGGATACAAGACAGAACATGGAAATTGATCGATGAGATGAAAGAGGCCAAACGTAGACGAGATCAGAAAAATGAAACACAGGATCGCGGCCTAGCGGAAGAAGCCTATAGGGAAGCAGATCTGAAAGTAAAGAGAAGCTGTCGGCGAGATAAACGTGACTGGATTGAGCAGAAGGGACGAGAGGCACAAGCACCTGCAAGCAGAAATGACACAAAAACCCTCCATCGTATTGTCCGAGATCTCACTGGAGCAAAGAGTGGACATGGGGCACCGATAAAAGACAAGCAAGGCAAAACTTTGTTAACGAAAGAAGAACAGGATGCAAGATGGGTAGAGCACTTTAAAGAGACCCTTAACCAACTGTCGCCAGACCTAACTTACATATTCAAGGGCCCCTCTCCAGACAATGATCTCAAGGTCAAGACAGACCCAATAACTGCTGAGGAGGTTACCATGGCCATTGCAGTGCTAAAGAATAACAAAGCACCAGGGCTAGACATGATATCAGCAGAAATGCTAAAATATGGGGGACAGTGCATTGTTAACAGAATGACTGATCTCTTAAATCTCTGTTGGTGAACTTCAAAAGTCCCCGAGGACTGGCAAAAGGGAGTGATTGTAAAGCCTCGAAAAAAAAGGGCAACTTGGCAGACTGCAACAACTGGAGTGGCATTACTCTCCTCTCTGTCCCGGGCAAGTTTTCAGCACTGTTCTGTTGAGACGACTTCAACAGTCTGTAGATGAAAGGCTTAGAGAAGAACACGCAGGTTTTCGAAGAGGCAGATCATGTACAGAGCAGATTTTTGTTCTACAAAATATCATAGAAAAAAGTCTTGAGTACCAACAACGGCTAACGATCAGTTTTGTGGACTTCAAAAAAGCGTTCGATAGTGTCCACCGAGAATCACTATGGAAAATAGTTAGAGAAAACGGCATCCCAGAAAAATTCGTCCAGATCCTACGACACCTTTACAGTCAGTCTAGTTGCTGCATTAAAACAGAAGAGGGAACAACAGAGTTTTTTTTACAATCGAGACAGGTGTGAGACAGGGGTGCATCTTATCTCCCTTTCTTTTCCTCCTAGCCATCGACTACATAATGAGGAGAGCAATGAACCAGACTGCCTTTGGTATTCCGTGGCATGAACAACTCCGATTGACGGACTTGGACTTTGCTGGTGATGTTGCACTACTCGGGACTACAAATAAATGCATTCAAGAAATGACGGAGAGCCTAGACAGAGAGGCACCCAAAATTGGCCTCCGCATAAACTTGGATAAGACTAAAATTATGCAAGTGGGATATAAGGCAAAGGATGTCCCCGTCAGACTTGGCGAGTCAAAGCTTGAAGAGCTGGACAAGTTCACGTACCTTGGCAGCATCATAACAAATGATGGAGATGCTTACCATGATGTAGCGTGCCGAATAGAAAAGGCAGGGAGCATTTTCCAGAGGCTGCAGCATATTTGGACAAGCCTAGCCATTGGACTCGAGACAATAATACACCTTCTCATCACAATCGTCATTCCAACTGCAACATATGCATGTGAGACGTGGAAGTCATCTGTCAAAATTGAGTATCAACTTTCTCTGAGAATGTTGAGGAAGAAATAGCGTTAACAATTATTTAAGGGGACTTATACCAAAAAATTTAGTCATATCTGAAGTATTAGTTTCCCTTGTTGCTATTAAACAAAATAACCAATCACTAGCCTAATCGTCTAATTAGTTACTTTTTAAAAATTTAATTAATTGTCAATGAATAATTGTGCAAAGTTTAAGCTTGATCCGAAAATGGGTGTGGGAGAAATAACGTGTACACACTTTTTACAAGTTTCAGCACACCTACAAGTAGCAAGGAAATACTTAAAACATACACTGGAAATAGAATGAAGCCTATGTAATACATACATATATACATACTACTACATACAATTTAAATATGATGAAGACAGCCCTGGCTAGTACCATGTTTATAAAGGATAATTTCGCCCTAAATAAGAGAACAACCACCACTTGACATATGTAATTAAGGTGGAAGCATAGGGGTCTTCTGGTAGTGCTCCATGACATAAACATGGTCATTCTACAACAACGATAAACCATTTATTGCCTTTTTTCGGGGGGGGGGGGAGGTTATCTTGTGTAATGCTCCAACGGCTCAACAGATTAAGGGAGAGGTTAAAGCGGATTTTCGATTATGAAAAAAAAAATATTATAATATAATGTAATAACCCTAACCCGAATATATCTTATCTTATCTTATATAATACAGACGTTACTTCAAAAAAGAAGATGATTACGTCCTACGCGTCATGCATTTAGTCATGCATATTAACCAATGACTTAAATTCTGCCAAGTCACTGGTTTTTCTGGCTAGCTCAGGCAACGCATTCCATGCTCTAATAGCACTAGGGAAGAATGAGTATTTGTACAAATATATATAAGAAAATTAGTTGTATTCCCACATAATATTTAATATTTTTTAAAGCTCTTTAATAATTTAAATTAATTTAAATAAGATAGATTACATTTGCATCTCCAAACGAGATAGATTACATTTGCATCTCCAAACGATGGAGGTCATCTCTGTTAGACGTGCGGACACGCAGAGGAGTGGATATCGGCTCAGACCACTACCATGTCAGTGGCAAATGTAAGCTCCGATAGAAACGCCAACCAAAACGAACCACACGACCCCGCTCATTTAATGTAGAAAAACTTAAAGACGGCAATACTGCAGCACAGTTCCAATTGAAACTAACGAACCGCTTTGAGGCTCTTGCAGATATATTGACCCTTGAAGAAGAGTGGGCCAACTTCAAAGATACCACTATTGGGTGCGCGGAAGAAGTTATCGGAAGGAGGCGAGGTTCATACAAGGAACGGTGGATACAAGACAGAACATGGAAATTGATCGATGAGATGAAAGAGGCCAAACGTAGACGAGATCAGAAAAATGAAACACAGGATCGCGGCCTAGCGGAAGAAGCCTATAGGGAAGCAGATCTGAAAGTAAAGAGAAGCTGTCGGCGAGATAAACGTGACTGGATTGAGCAGAAGGGACGAGAGGCACAAGCACCTGCAAGCAGAAATGACACAAAAACCCTCCATCGTATTGTCCGAGATCTCACTGGAGCAAAGAGTGGACATGGGGCACCGATAAAAGACAAGCAAGGCAAAACTTTGTTAACGAAAGAAGAACAGGATGCAAGATGGGTAGAGCACTTTAAAGAGACCCTTAACCAACTGTCGCCAGACCTAACTTACATATTCAAGGGCCCCTCTCCAGACAATGATCTCAAGGTCAAGACAGACCCAATAACTGCTGAGGAGGTTACCATGGCCATTGCAGTGCTAAAGAATAACAAAGCACCAGGGCTAGACATGATATCAGCAGAAATGCTAAAATATGGGGGACAGTGCATTGTTAACAGAATGACTGATCTCTTAAATCTCTGTTGGTGAACTTCAAAAGTCCCCGAGGACTGGCAAAAGGGAGTGATTGTAAAGCCTCGAAAAAAAAGGGCAACTTGGCAGACTGCAACAACTGGAGTGGCATTACTCTCCTCTCTGTCCCGGGCAAGTTTTCAGCACTGTTCTGTTGAGACGACTTCAACAGTCTGTAGATGAAAGGCTTAGAGAAGAACACGCAGGTTTTCGAAGAGGCAGATCATGTACAGAGCAGATTTTTGTTCTACAAAATATCATAGAAAAAAGTCTTGAGTACCAACAACGGCTAACGATCAGTTTTGTGGACTTCAAAAAAGCGTTCGATAGTGTCCACCGAGAATCACTATGGAAAATAGTTAGAGAAAACGGCATCCCAGAAAAATTCGTCCAGATCCTACGACACCTTTACAGTCAGTCTAGTTGCTGCATTAAAACAGAAGAGGGAACAACAGAGTTTTTTTTACAATCGAGACAGGTGTGAGACAGGGGTGCATCTTATCTCCCTTTCTTTTCCTCCTAGCCATCGACTACATAATGAGGAGAGCAATGAACCAGACTGCCTTTGGTATTCCGTGGCATGAACAACTCCGATTGACGGACTTGGACTTTGCTGGTGATGTTGCACTACTCGGGACTACAAATAAATGCATTCAAGAAATGACGGAGAGCCTAGACAGAGAGGCACCCAAAATTGGCCTCCGCATAAACTTGGATAAGACTAAAATTATGCAAGTGGGATATAAGGCAAAGGATGTCCCCGTCAGACTTGGCGAGTCAAAGCTTGAAGAGCTGGACAAGTTCACGTACCTTGGCAGCATCATAACAAATGATGGAGATGCTTACCATGATGTAGCGTGCCGAATAGAAAAGGCAGGGAGCATTTTCCAGAGGCTGCAGCATATTTGGACAAGCCTAGCCATTGGACTCGAGACAATAATACACCTTCTCATCACAATCGTCATTCCAACTGCAACATATGCATGTGAGACGTGGAAGTCATCTGTCAAAATTGAGTATCAACTTTCTCTGAGAATGTTGAGGAAGAAATAGCGTTAACAATTATTTAAGGGGACTTATACCAAAAAATTTAGTCATATCTGAAGTATTAGTTTCCCTTGTTGCTATTAAACAAAATAACCAATCACTAGCCTAATCGTCTAATTAGTTACTTTTTAAAAATTTAATTAATTGTCAATGAATAATTGTGCAAAGTTTAAGCTTGATCCGAAAATGGGTGTGGGAGAAATAACGTGTACACACTTTTTACAAGTTTCAGCACACCTACAAGTAGCAAGGAAATACTTAAAACATACACTGGAAATAGAATGAAGCCTATGTAATACATACATATATACATACTACTACATACAATTTAAATATGATGAAGACAGCCCTGGCTAGTACCATGTTTATAAAGGATAATTTCGCCCTAAATAAGAGAACAACCACCACTTGACATATGTAATTAAGGTGGAAGCATAGGGGTCTTCTGGTAGTGCTCCATGACATAAACATGGTCATTCTACAACAACGATAAACCATTTATTGCCTTTTTTCGGGGGGGGGGGGAGGTTATCTTGTGTAATGCTCCAACGGCTCAACAGATTAAGGGAGAGGTTAAAGCTGATTTTCGATTATGAAAAAAAAAATATTATAATATAATGTAATAACCCTAACCCGAATATATCTTATCTTATCTTATATAATACAGACGTTACTTCAAAAAAGAAGATGATTACGTCCTACGCGTCATGCATTTAGTCATGCATATTAACCAATGACTTAAATTCTGCCAAGTCACTGGTTTTTCTGGCTAGCTCAGGCAACGCATTCCATGCTCTAATAGCACTAGGGAAGAATGAGTATTTGTACAAATATATATAAGAAAATTAGTTGTATTCCCACATAATATTTAATATTTTTTAAAGCTCTTTAATAATTTAAATTAATTTAAATAAGATAGATTACATTTGCATCTCCAAACGAGATAGATTACATTTGCATCTCCAAACGATGGAGGTCATCTCTGTTAGACGTGCGGACACGCAGAGGAGCGGATATCGGCTCAGACCACTACCATGTCAGTGGCAAATGTAAGCTCCGATAGAAACGCCAACCAAAACGAACCACAAGACCCCGCTCATTTAATGTAGAAAAACTTAAAGACGGCAATACTGCAGCACAGTTCCAATTGAAACTAACGAACCGCTTTGAGGCTCTTGCAGATATATTGACCCTTGAAGAAGAGTGGGCCAACTTCAAAGATACCACTATTGGGTGCGCGGAAGAAGTTATCGGAAGGAGGCGAGGTTCATACAAGGAACGGTGGATACAAGACAGAACATGGAAATTGATCGATGAGATGAAAGAGGCCAAACGTAGACGAGATCAGAAAAATGAAACACAGGATCGCGGCCTAGCGGAAGAAGCCTATAGGGAAGCAGATCTGAAAGTAAAGAGAAGCTGTCGGCGAGATAAACGTGACTGGATTGAGCAGAAGGGACGAGAGGCACAAGCACCTGCAAGCAGAAATGACACAAAAACCCTCCATCGTATTGTCCGAGATCTCACTGGAGCAAAGAGTGGACATGGGGCACCGATAAAAGACAAGCAAGGCAAAACTTTGTTAACGAAAGAAGAACAGGATGCAAGATGGGTAGAGCACTTTAAAGAGACCCTTAACCAACTGTCGCCAGACCTAACTTACATATTCAAGGGCCCCTCTCCAGACAATGATCTCAAGGTCAAGACAGACCCAATAACTGCTGAGGAGGTTACCATGGCCATTGCAGTGCTAAAGAATAACAAAGCACCAGGGCTAGACATGATATCAGCAGAAATGCTAAAATATGGGGGACAGTGCATTGTTAACAGAATGACTGATCTCTTAAATCTCTGTTGGTGAACTTCAAAAGTCCCCGAGGACTGGCAAAAGGGAGTGATTGTAAAGCCTCGAAAAAAAAGGGCAACTTGGCAGACTGCAACAACTGGAGTGGCATTACTCTCCTCTCTGTCCCGGGCAAGTTTTCAGCACTGTTCTGTTGAGACGACTTCAACAGTCTGTAGATGAAAGGCTTAGAGAAGAACACGCAGGTTTTCGAAGAGGCAGATCATGTACAGAGCAGATTTTTGTTCTACAAAATATCATAGAAAAAAGTCTTGAGTACCAACAACGGCTAACGATCAGTTTTGTGGACTTCAAAAAAGCGTTCGATAGTGTCCACCGAGAATCACTATGGAAAATAGTTAGAGAAAACGGCATCCCAGAAAAATTCGTCCAGATCCTACGACACCTTTACAGTCAGTCTAGTTGCTGCATTAAAACAGAAGAGGGAACAACAGAGTTTTTTTTACAATCGAGACAGGTGTGAGACAGGGGTGCATCTTATCTCCCTTTCTTTTCCTCCTAGCCATCGACTACATAATGAGGAGAGCAATGAACCAGACTGCCTTTGGTATTCCGTGGCATGAACAACTCCGATTGACGGACTTGGACTTTGCTGGTGATGTTGCACTACTCGGGACTACAAATAAATGCATTCAAGAAATGACGGAGAGCCTAGACAGAGAGGCACCCAAAATTGGCCTCCGCATAAACTTGGATAAGACTAAAATTATGCAAGTGGGATATAAGGCAAAGGATGTCCCCGTCAGACTTGGCGAGTCAAAGCTTGAAGAGCTGGACAAGTTCACGTACCTTGGCAGCATCATAACAAATGATGGAGATGCTTACCATGATGTAGCGTGCCGAATAGAAAAGGCAGGGAGCATTTTCCAGAGGCTGCAGCATATTTGGACAAGCCTAGCCATTGGACTCGAGACAATAATACACCTTCTCATCACAATCGTCATTCCAACTGCAACATATGCATGTGAGACGTGGAAGTCATCTGTCAAAATTGAGTATCAACTTTCTCTGAGAATGTTGAGGAAGAAATAGCGTTAACAATTATTTAAGGGGACTTATACCAAAAAATTTAGTCATATCTGAAGTATTAGTTTCCCTTGTTGCTATTAAACAAAATAACCAATCACTAGCCTAATCGTCTAATTAGTTACTTTTTAAAAATTTAATTAATTGTCAATGAATAATTGTGCAAAGTTTAAGCTTGATCCGAAAATGGGTGTGGGAGAAATAACGTGTACACACTTTTTACAAGTTTCAGCACACCTACAAGTAGCAAGGAAATACTTAAAACATACACTGGAAATAGAATGAAGCCTATGTAATACATACATATATACATACTACTACATACAATTTAAATATGATGAAGACAGCCCTGGCTAGTACCATGTTTATAAAGGATAATTTCGCCCTAAATAAGAGAACAACCACCACTTGACATATGTAATTAAGGTGGAAGCATAGGGGTCTTCTGGTAGTGCTCCATGACATAAACATGGTCATTCTACAACAACGATAAACCATTTATTGCCTTTTTTCGGGGGGGGGGAGGTTATCTTGTGTAATGCTCCAACGGCTCAACAGATTAAGGGAGAGGTTAAAGCGGATTTTCGATTATGAAAAAAAAAATATTATAATATAATGTAATAACCCTAACCCGAATATATCTTATCTTATCTTATATAATACAGACGTTACTTCAAAAAAGAAGATGATTACGTCCTACGCGTCATGCATTTAGTCATGCATATTAACCAATGACTTAAATTCTGCCAAGTCACTGGTTTTTCTGGCTAGCTCAGGCAACGCATTCCATGCTCTAATAGCACTAGGGAAGAATGAGTATTTGTACAAATATATATAAGAAAATTAGTTGTATTCCCACATAATATTTAATATTTTTTAAAGCTCTTTAATAATTTAAATTAATTTAAATAAGATAGATTACATTTGCATCTCCAAACGAGATAGATTACATTTGCATCTCCAAACGATGGAGGTCATCTCTGTTAGACGTGCGGACACGCAGAGGAGTGGATATCGGCTCAGACCACTACCATGTCAGTGGCAAATGTAAGCTCCGATAGAAACGCCAACCAAAACGAACCACACGACCCCGCTCATTTAATGTAGAAAAACTTAAAGACGGCAATACTGCAGCACAGTTCCAATTGAAACTAACGAACCGCTTTGAGGCTCTTGCAGATATATTGACCCTTGAAGAAGAGTGGGCCAACTTCAAAGATACCACTATTGGGTGCGCGGAAGAAGTTATCGGAAGGAGGCGAGGTTCATACAAGGAACGGTGGATACAAGACAGAACATGGAAATTGATCGATGAGATGAAAGAGGCCAAACGTAGACGAGATCAGAAAAATGAAACACAGGATCGCGGCCTAGCGGAAGAAGCCTATAGGGAAGCAGATCTGAAAGTAAAGAGAAGCTGTCGGCGAGATAAACGTGACTGGATTGAGCAGAAGGGACGAGAGGCACAAGCACCTGCAAGCAGAAATGACACAAAAACCCTCCATCGTATTGTCCGAGATCTCACTGGAGCAAAGAGTGGACATGGGGCACCGATAAAAGACAAGCAAGGCAAAACTTTGTTAACGAAAGAAGAACAGGATGCAAGATGGGTAGAGCACTTTAAAGAGACCCTTAACCAACTGTCGCCAGACCTAACTTACATATTCAAGGGCCCCTCTCCAGACAATGATCTCAAGGTCAAGACAGACCCAATAACTGCTGAGGAGGTTACCATGGCCATTGCAGTGCTAAAGAATAACAAAGCACCAGGGCTAGACATGATATCAGCAGAAATGCTAAAATATGGGGGACAGTGCATTGTTAACAGAATGACTGATCTCTTAAATCTCTGTTGGTGAACTTCAAAAGTCCCCGAGGACTGGCAAAAGGGAGTGATTGTAAAGCCTCGAAAAAAAAGGGCAACTTGGCAGACTGCAACAACTGGAGTGGCATTACTCTCCTCTCTGTCCCGGGCAAGTTTTCAGCACTGTTCTGTTGAGACGACTTCAACAGTCTGTAGATGAAAGGCTTAGAGAAGAACACGCAGGTTTTCGAAGAGGCAGATCATGTACAGAGCAGATTTTTGTTCTACAAAATATCATAGAAAAAAGTCTTGAGTACCAACAACGGCTAACGATCAGTTTTGTGGACTTCAAAAAAGCGTTCGATAGTGTCCACCGAGAATCACTATGGAAAATAGTTAGAGAAAACGGCATCCCAGAAAAATTCGTCCAGATCCTACGACACCTTTACAGTCAGTCTAGTTGCTGCATTAAAACAGAAGAGGGAACAACAGAGTTTTTTTTACAATCGAGACAGGTGTGAGACAGGGGTGCATCTTATCTCCCTTTCTTTTCCTCCTAGCCATCGACTACATAATGAGGAGAGCAATGAACCAGACTGCCTTTGGTATTCCGTGGCATGAACAACTCCGATTGACGGACTTGGACTTTGCTGGTGATGTTGCACTACTCGGGACTACAAATAAATGCATTCAAGAAATGACGGAGAGCCTAGACAGAGAGGCACCCAAAATTGGCCTCCGCATAAACTTGGATAAGACTAAAATTATGCAAGTGGGATATAAGGCAAAGGATGTCCCCGTCAGACTTGGCGAGTCAAAGCTTGAAGAGCTGGACAAGTTCACGTACCTTGGCAGCATCATAACAAATGATGGAGATGCTTACCATGATGTAGCGTGCCGAATAGAAAAGGCAGGGAGCATTTTCCAGAGGCTGCAGCATATTTGGACAAGCCTAGCCATTGGACTCGAGACAATAATACACCTTCTCATCACAATCGTCATTCCAACTGCAACATATGCATGTGAGACGTGGAAGTCATCTGTCAAAATTGAGTATCAACTTTCTCTGAGAATGTTGAGGAAGAAATAGCGTTAACAATTATTTAAGGGGACTTATACCAAAAAATTTAGTCATATCTGAAGTATTAGTTTCCCTTGTTGCTATTAAACAAAATAACCAATCACTAGCCTAATCGTCTAATTAGTTACTTTTTAAAAATTTAATTAATTGTCAATGAATAATTGTGCAAAGTTTAAGCTTGATCCGAAAATGGGTGTGGGAGAAATAACGTGTACACACTTTTTACAAGTTTCAGCACACCTACAAGTAGCAAGGAAATACTTAAAACATACACTGGAAATAGAATGAAGCCTATGTAATACATACATATATACATACTACTACATACAATTTAAATATGATGAAGACAGCCCTGGCTAGTACCATGTTTATAAAGGATAATTTCGCCCTAAATAAGAGAACAACCACCACTTGACATATGTAATTAAGGTGGAAGCATAGGGGTCTTCTGGTAGTGCTCCATGACATAAACATGGTCATTCTACAACAACGATAAACCATTTATTGCCTTTTTTCGGGGGGGGGGGGGGGGAGGTTATCTTGTGTAATGCTCCAACGGCTCAACAGATTAAGGGAGAGGTTAAAGCTGATTTTCGATTATGAAAAAAAAAATATTATAATATAATGTAATAACCCTAACCCGAATATATCTTATCTTATCTTATATAATACAGACGTTACTTCAAAAAAGAAGATGATTACGTCCTACGCGTCATGCATTTAGTCATGCATATTAACCAATGACTTAAATTCTGCCAAGTCACTGGTTTTTCTGGCTAGCTCAGGCAACGCATTCCATGCTCTAATAGCACTAGGGAAGAATGAGTATTTGTACAAATATATATAAGAAAATTAGTTGTATTCCCACATAATATTTAATATTTTTTAAAGCTCTTTAATAATTTAAATTAATTTAAATAAGATAGATTACATTTGCATCTCCAAACGAGATAGATTACATTTGCATCTCCAAACGATGGAGGTCATCTCTGTTAGACGTGCGGACACGCAGAGGAGCGGATATCGGCTCAGACCACTACCATGTCAGTGGCAAATGTAAGCTCCGATAGAAACGCCAACCAAAACGAACCACACGACCCCGCTCATTTAATGTAGAAAAACTTAAAGACGGCAATACTGCAGCACAGTTCCAATTGAAACTAACGAACCGCTTTGAGGCTCTTGCAGATATATTGACCCTTGAAGAAGAGTGGGCCAACTTCAAAGATACCACTATTGGGTGCGCGGAAGAAGTTATCGGAAGGAGGCGAGGTTCATACAAGGAACGGTGGATACAAGACAGAACATGGAAATTGATCGATGAGATGAAAGAGGCCAAACGTAGACGAGATCAGAAAAATGAAACACAGGATCGCGGCCTAGCGGAAGAAGCCATTCATGTCACAGTATCGTTTGTTTTTTGTGTTCGGCTTTTTTCAACATTATCTGCACGGGCCATTCCAAGACCTTCGGATGGACAAGTCACTAGAGCTGTGTTGTCACGATGTAGACCCAGCAGCTGTATACTCTGGTTGTTACTGATGATTGATATCTGCTTGCAAGAAAAAAGTAAAGCTAAATATTTGTAGAACAGTCCTGTGAAGTAAAAAAAAAAAAAGAAGTCTTGATTTGTTGGTAAATACATCAAAATAATACGTATAAGCTGAAACCAAATTAAATATCATAATGCAAAGGTTCCCGGTTAACGAGGGCGTCATGTGGCCAGCACAACGACCAATCGCCATTACTTTCCCCCAACTAATGTCAGGTACCCATTAGCAATCTATTAACATGCGCCATTTTCAATTTATACTTTGCAATAAAGCTAGCTAAACTAGTTTAAAAATAAAAATAAATGGATATATACAGAGACGGAAAGAAGAAGAGTTGGTTGGGTAGATGAATGAATTGAAGAATTAGAAATAGTTTGTCTTTCAACAAATTGTTTTTATATTAAAGGTTATAGCACAAGTATATGCTAATATAAATGTTTCTATTTGTAACAGTTACTTTTGAACTACTTTAATGATGGACTTTGTGGTTTTGGTTTTCTTCAAGTCTCGTTCTTTTTGTCTGCAAGCATTTAGTCTTTGTTCTTTGACTGAAAGGATTAACAAACTGAGCCTTTCTTATCAAGTCTGAGACTGGTGGTCTAAGTGACAATAAATATAGTTTTGTTTAGAAGAAGTCTATAACAATAAAGATTTCATTATAGTTTTATGCTTGGTACTTAGAACTTCAGATGAATTCATAGAATAACACTCGATTTTCAACGCAAGAGACACTACCTTGTGCAGTTATTCAGCTGGGTATATTTATTTCTTCAAGTCTTAGTATAAACTTCATGACAGATTCTTTTTGAGACATTATTTTGGGCTCTGATAAGAAAACAATAGCACAGTGTATATCAAGTGTTTGGCATTATTATAACGCATCAATATGTAAACTATGTATGAAAAGGTGGAAGAGATTATTGCAACATTGTTGATACGAACAGTAAACTTTTTATTAAAGTTATAGGAATTATTGTTGAAACGGGTTTAAATATTTTGAATATAAAGGGTTTGTTGGTTGATGCAAATGGTATAAAATAAAAAATCAGAAAGTATTTAGTATTCTAGTTCAGGTGAGCAAAAAAGAGCTTGACATTCCAAGGTGGGGAAAGCCGCTGTTTTTTATGTAGTCTGTCCATTCTTCTGTCTATTACCTTTAGATTCCAAATACTACAAGCGCCAAATCTAATTTTGTCATCACATATACATGTTTAAAATTGGTATCATCCTATCTTATATTATAAAGACGCTACTTCAAAAAAGAAGATGATTACGTCCTACGCGTCATTCCTCTAGTCATGCATGTTAACCAACGACTTAAATTCTGCCAAGTCCCTTGTTTTTCTGGCTGGCTCAGGCAACCCTTCCATGCTCTAATAGCACTAAGGAAGATGGAGCATTTGTACAAATTTGTCCTAGTGTGTGGAACGAGGAATGTGCCTTTATCATTGCTGCATGCGGTCTTCTGACAAGCCAATCGTTTTGTCTTAAAACTAATACGCAGAACATTTTTCATACAAAAAAAAGCACTGTGTGTGTACATATATATAGGCCCTATATAATGCTTTTGTGACGGAGAGAGAGAGAGAGTTATCTGTACTAAAATCTTATTGTTTGAATGATCATAAGGCTTATGCGTTTCCACTGTACACATTCACTAGAACACACCTAACACGTCAACCCTAACAAAACTGAAGAAGAAAAAAAAATGATATAATCCATGTCCTTGAAAAAAAAACAACTACTCTACAATGAGACACACTGTAAACTGGGTCAAGGATACGCACTTTATGATTTCTAAAGTTATCAAGAGCTGGCTCCTTTGATCGGAAAAGACGTCTCATAAGCAGGGGGCGTACTGGTTATATGGGCATTTTGGGCAAATGCACGATGGGCCGGTACCCAATTGGACCGATAGGGCCACCAAAAGGGCCTCATGATTGCCAATAAATTGTGTTAAGATTTTATAGTATTCTCTTTAAAATCAACACTTTGAGATTCGTGATTAAAAAAAAACATCTTATACACTTCAAAGTATAATACTAATCTAAGCATTGTCGTAAATACCCTACATCCGTATTATAGTACTTCTAGTACTTCTTATATTCCTAAACGATAAACAACAAAATTTATGCTTATATCTTTATAGTGATCGAGGTTAGTGTGAATATATTTGGATGAATCTATAAAGTGACCAACAACAATGTTCCAAATGATATAGATAACATGTCCAGATGCATACCAAATATTTTTGGTTAGGTGGAGTTGTCGCATGATCTCGAATTGGTCCCGCTACGAAGTCCTTCATAAATCACAACTATTATCTTGAACATAGAAGCAATGCTTTGATTGGATCAAAATAGAATGTAAAGCTAAATATCAGGTATCTATGAGAGTTGGGTGTCAGGAGGGCGGGCTCATCTAGGGCATGATGTACTTGCCCGGGCTCCCCTCCTGAACAGTGTAAACCAAAACAAAGAATACTCTCATTTAAACCACAAATTAAATTGAACAACGAATAAACGTTGTCCAACGGCACAGTTACTGATTCAATAATAAATGTCAACGTGAACAAGATTTAATAATACTTCATTGCAAATTAATAAAATATTTACATGTATATCAATATCATTGTGGTTAGCATTCCATTAATAATTATTCGAATAGCACACCAACAGCACACCTTACACACGCACACTCCATCTCGGCGCCCTTCCAAACATCAACTTTCTACTGCTTCAACAACGATAGTTAACGATACAGCTCTAAGGGCGGAAGGCGACACTCTTGCCATAGCCCTAAGCCTAACACCCGTTAAAACGGGAAACAGAAAACCTGCTAACCAGCTATCAAAAGAAGCTCTCTCCACTGCGGAAACTAAGGATGACGTAAACATACACAATATTCTAGACAATAAAACGCACCTAATGCAACTACTTCCTATACGCTAAAGCACAAATATTAACTACAAAGAAAACTTCACTATACGTCTCTAATGAAATAGAACAACAGATTATCTTCTCTTATGATAGAACGTCTGTAAAGATGTGTAAGATTTTTATGTGTGTATATATATCAATATATACAATATATATATATATATATATATATACATATTGTTATGACTCCGCCATGCGCACCGCCATCCATGCTAGTGCTAGAAGGTGCGCACTTCTAGGATGTTGACATTAGGAGACAAATGATTTCCGCCCAAGTAGAGAGCCAATATGGAGAGATTGTGCCTAAGATAGATGTTGTTTGTGTACCTGTGATGTCTTGTCAATAAATATCGATGTGCCACGTTGAGCTGCCTCCCTTAAGTTATTACAATTGGTGTCAGAAGTGGGATTATAGGCAACTCAACTATAGGAGGTAGGATTTACAATGGCAGCTTTGAAACAATTAGACCAACTCTCAGTTAAAGAGCTTAGGAAGGAACTTCGTTACCGATATGAGATAATTGGTGGTACCAAGGAGGTGATTACAGCTCGTCTCCTGCAAGCCTTGATAGATGAAGACGAAGATCCAGATACCTACTTATTTGAAATTAAACCGGAAATTCATGAGCTCATTGGCAAGATACAGGAAGAAATTGATGCAATGCGTGAAGAAATTAACAAGATGGGGAGTAAGGTAGATGAAAGTGTATTGCAAGTGGAAGGACAAACAGATCAATTTGATAAAATGATGTCTCAAGCGAAAGGAGGAATAGACTCGTTAGTGAAAGAGCAGTTGCCTGTAGACTCGTTGGTGAAGAAGTTGCATGGTCAGGACTGTGGCTGCACAAACAGTGGTGACGGAGACGCTGGGGATTGGAGCGCCGTCTGTGTCTGTGTTGTGGGCAAGTCTTGTGGTTGTGACTTTCAAAACGAGAAACGTGACAACGATTGCTGCGACGATCTCAACGGAATGTACCGAATTGAAGGGAAAGAGACAAATGAAGAGACTGAAGTCTGTTACGTGCCTGAAGCATTTGTTCCTGTTGTACCTGTTACCAGCACCTTAATGAGCTGGACAGATCAAGACAACGTTGGGTCTGCGTTCAAGCCTGTTGCTATGGACCTTAAAGACCTCTGCCTATCTGCCGGTGCTCACGAGGGAAATTCGAAGCTTGACAACTGCATCCAGAAGTTTACCATGAAGTGTACGTGCGGCGCATCACACATAGAATTTAGATGCCAAGAAAACCACCAACAGGGCATATGTACTTCTACCATCATCATCGACATCGGCATAGATGAATGTTAATCAAACCACTCTAAATCTGAGCTGTCAAGAGGAAGACATTTTCCACTTGAACCTGAAGAGACCTATCTTCTGGACGTGAGACTGTTATCTGAGGATGACTGCGGTGCATTGGAATTTGTTTGCAACGTGGCTGCATGTGAACCTGCAGATCCCTTGAGAGGCGTCTGTCGGGAGGTCTGCTGAGACAGCGTGTCTGATCAACGGCTGTTCTGAAGAAAACATTGCTCGACACTATCTCTTTGTGCCGCGTCATCGTCGCAACAACAGCCTGATCAACTGGAGAAAGAGAAAGCGGCACTGAAGGAAAACAATGCGGATGGCTTCGTGGGGAACACCCTCCCTGCCGCCTGTGGCTCCCACTGATCGACCTCCACCTGAACTGTCAAACCTCGTCTGCAGTGTTTTTATTTTCGGGACGAAAAGTGCTAAGACGGGGGCAATGTTATGACTCCGCCATGCGCACCGCCATCCAGGCTAGTGCTAGAAGGGGCGCACTTCTAGTAACCAGACTAGAAAAGGATGTTGACATTAGGAGACAAATGATTTCCGCCCAAGTAGAGAGCCAATATGGAGAGATTGTGCCTAAGATAGATGTTGTTTGTGTACCTGTGATGTCTTGTCAATAAATATCGATGTGCCTCGTTGAGTTGCCTCACTTAAGTTATTACAATATATATATACATAAAGTACTATAAAGTAGAAAGTAAGAAATGTTAGGAATAGAAATAAAAACTGCTTGACCAGTCTTGATAAAACTTGGCAGAAATGTTCCTTGGGTACTAACTTAAACCGTACGTATTGTAGCCCTAAAACCCTCCAAAAAAAAAGTTGACCGACTCTATTAAAGCTATATTATAATATGGATCTAGGCTTTGTTTACAATGTTAACATGAGAATTAAATGTTTTTGCTGAAGTCTGTTCAAGACTTGTATAATTTTTTTGATTCATTTGAGCAATCATGTACTTATGTTATATTAATTTTGATATTGATCAATTTTGATAATGTAACTATGTAACATGCAAACAGTTGTAACTTTAACTGTAAATTTTTGAGACAAACATTATTTTGTCTAATGAAGTTTTTTTTATTGTTGAGGTAATCATTGATGATTATTGGTTGTTGAGGATTTCTCAGTTGTTTTTTTCTCAGTGAGAGCTTGAGGTCTCTTCTTGTAATTCTTGGAAGCATATTTGCAGTTTTGATCTTTGTTGTATTGATCTTGGTGAAGTTGATTTTCTGGAGAATTTTCTTGCAGTTTTTATGATAACTGGAATTTTTTTCAAAATTGCCAGTTCTTTGAGGAGGGGCAATGTCGCAGTTATTTATGTAACTGTATAGTAGCATTATTTCTCTAATTGATAGTGCGGCGTTGATCACTATATTGATGACGTCATTACACTATTAATATTTTACTTTGTAGACTAGGGGACTGAGCTTTTGTTGCTTGTCACAACTTCTAGTGACGTAAAGTTAGGTGTGTGTGTTTTGCGTCATTTATCGTCTAGTACAGTCTCTGTATTGTTTTGTACGTTGGTACAGATAGACGTGTCTTGAGAGCTCTTGAATTTCTCCTTGGTTTTTGTCACTAGATAGCCTTAACATTTGCCTTGGCCATTTTCTTGTTGGATTATCTTGACCCCTGTTTAGGGTGAGTTTTATTTTTCATTGTATAGTTTTTCTATTTGAATTCGTTCGTATTTGTAAGTCTATAATTAGACTAAATCTAGATGATTAGAAGAATCCTTTCTTTTATCTTCTAAAGGGTTTTAACGACAAGTCTAAGTTTTGGTCGTAGTCTCAGTTCAAGAATCTATTTCAAGTTTTAGCGTCAAGTTTAAGTAGTTTAAGCAGTGATCTTAGCTTGGTGTCAAGTCTATGTGTTAGACTCAGTGTAAAGTCTTGGTGTCAAGACTTGTTTATCCAGTCTCAATTTTCTATATTGAGAGTACAACTTTAGGTCTACAGTCTACAGGACTGAGGTCTTCATCTCACTAATCTCAGTTGGTCGACTGGTGTTCAAGTTGGTTTTTCATGAGCCTGAGGTTCAAGATTCCAGACTGCGGGTTGCCTCAGACCTGATGTTATAGTATGAACTATAAACTTTTAGAATTGTCGTCAGTGAACAATATCGGATCTAGAGGCTAGATCTATGTGGATTACCAGTTGTTGTGTTGGAAGTCTATTTGAACAACTTGTAATGAATATATTAAGGTAATGATATTGTTCAAATAATGATCATTTATATGTCGCAAAGAGAATAACTGGATCATTTTTACACATATATCTATTGATATTGATACTATTATTATCATTCATCATACATGAGTTCATTTGTAAATATACCACTGGAATAAATTTTTATTGTTATTTAACATCATACACTTAGTTTATTAGTTTAATACACAACTGTATGTGTATGGTGTGCTTGTCAGGCTGAACTTGGGTCAAAATATTACCAGTTCAGAAAATAATAACAATAACACACATTGAAATAATATTAATTTTAAATAAATATTCACATTTGAAATATCTAATAATAATTTGATAAGTACAAGAAAACAAGAACCTGACATATGGGATGAGAAATGTGCCTTTAACTTTGTGTCTTTCTGAGTATTTTATTAAATTTTGTTTTTGTATTTGAAGATAATGGCTCAGTGTTTTATGTATAATTGCTACTTTACTTTTGAGTCTTCTGTTCTGAAGGCTTTCTAAATTTAGTGATTTTACTAAAGGTGTTACTCTAGTATATATATATATACATAGCCTACTCCAGAGTACTAATTCAATCCCCTCGCAAAGTTACTTCATTTCATCAACAAAGCGAATTCTCTTTATCTCCTCCTTCCTGATGTAAGTTGAACACATTCCTCTATCCTACTCGAAGCTAGTTTGTTCATTACTCTTCCCCAACATTTTTTGGGGGTGGAGGAATGATTTTCATTTGGTTTATTTCTTTTAACTGTATTTTTTTTATCCTAGCTACAAACATCTTTGGCAGTAATATTCAATTTTTTTTAAATTTTGCTTTATTTTAATAATTAACTCTATCTCACAGTAGTTATTTTCTGCGCTCCAAATGAATTATTTAGTTTTCCATTTGTATTTCAATAGTTTGTCAAGGTTAAACATTTTTTCGTTTAATCAGAAGAAATCTCACCGTAGTTATTTTCTGCGCTCCAAATGAATTATTTAGTTTTCCCATTTGTATTTCAATAGTTTGTCAAGGTTAAACATTTTTTCTTTTAATCAGAAAACGTTATAATAGGTAGAACTAAATGTTGCCTTCTTTATTCAACACAAATCTAAGTTTAGGAACCCAAAAATTAAGTTAATTTAATAAGGTCAAATCAAGAATGGTATCATCAATCAGGAGAGAAAGAGTTTATAATGAACTTTCATTGTGTCATGTATATTTGTCAATGTATTGACAGAGATCATTTTGTTATTTTTTTTAAAATTGATTTTACTTTTCTATTTGTGTGTGTAACAAAATATTTGCATACATTATGTTTTTTGATAAAGCTACACATGTTTGCAATATATTTAATAATGATATAATAAAAACTAATACAACATAATTAAATGACAAACAAAAGAAGGATCATTTCATTCATTTAATATCTAATAAATAAGTTAATTTTAAAAATTTGTAGACATTTTCAAAACAATAAAACCTGAGTGGTCAGGAAATTATAATTTATTTAATATCTAATAATTTGTAGACATTTTCAAAACAATAAAACCTGAGTGGTCAAGAGATTCATTTTATTGTTAAATGACTGATTTTATTTCTTTCTCTTCCTTGATAACACTATGGCCTCTGGGGGAAAAAAAAGATTAACTGCACTCTGTGCTGCAAACTGCCTATGGGTCACCAGCTCCTAATTTTTCTCATGGAGGAATCCCAGTTCTCATGTTGGAGTATGGCTGCAAGGCAGCAGAGGTTTGAACCCTTCTCCTAGTTTGGTAGCTGGTAAAACCCTCCTGCATGATTTAAGGTACTCGTGTTAATGATAATATTTCTGCCAAACCCAATATCTGAGCCACACATGAAGGCCAGGAGTTGGATTGTTTGTCAAAGGCTATTAGAGATGCATGCCACAAAGAAGCATTTTATATTCTTTACCAGTGACATCAAAATGAATTGATATTAAATAAAATAAGCACAGAATTACAAAAATGAAGACAGAATTACAAAAATCCCTTTGATTTAAGCAGAATGCAATGATTAAAATTAGAACAAGTATCACTAACAATGTTTTACAATGGAATCAATCAATCATTAATAATGTAATTGTTTTAAAATCTTATATCTTAATAATTATAAAAAACAATTAAAAAGCTGACATATGTAACATAAGCCATCTAAGTGTCAGTCTTTAATTTGTGTCATTTTTCAACTAGCAGTTGAGCTCAATTGTTTATAAGAAGGAATACTGCACTCAACTTGTCAATTCAAAAATTGTGTAACCATACTAAGACATTTTCAACTTTTAAATAAATAAAAACATAAATCCTTTTAAAAAAATGGTAATACATTTGAGACTGAAAATTTTGATAATTAAAAAACAGATTTCACTCATGCATTTTGACAGTCAGCCAAGACTGTTGTCCGGGGTGTGGCACGAGGAGCCATACATGAGCTAGGTAAATGGGAATTTTAAGCTTTTGACTATTCTAAAGAATATTGCTGTCAAGTCACCTTTAAGGCTTCTGACTATTCTAAAGAATATGGCTGTCAATTCACTTTTCCCATCACCCTACACCCCATGTCACAAACAGTCTGTCTCCCTAAATGTTGCGAATGATGTCAGGTCAATATGTGTCATGGAGGTCAACATACACTAAGTCACCAACAAAACTTTGGACATGTTCACAAACATTGACAGAACAAGTTGAAGAAAAGCATAACTAGACACAAACAAGATGACATAAGACATTGAAATATAGCCTAATAACTTAAAACTAACTCCACCTTAATCACAGCATTTCAGTGACACGTTGAGTTCTTGCTAAGACTTGAAATGGGAACAACCTCATCTGAAAATATACTTTCAAACTCAAAGAATAAGAAATATTATCATAGAGATTAAAACCCCAAAAAAATACAATAGATTATATTCTAAACTAGAACAAAACTAAATCCACAAAACAAAAACTGGACATGTCTCTGTCAACATACACTAAGTCACAGCGGAAGTGTATTATCAGTTCGAAATTCAGTATGTCACAAGGTCAACATAGAAAAAAGTAATCTAATCTTAGCTAAATAGGAACTAATAATCTAATCTTAACTAAATAGGAAAAAGTAACATGGAGAAATAGAGTTTAGTTTGAAATCAACAGAAAGATTGGAAAACAGAATGACACACAAATGTTGAGGAAATTGAGAAACACTTAAGCGTTCTTATCTATTCTGTGTTTTTTCATAACCTTCAGAGGTCCCCATCCAAAATACTGGTGCATAAGTAACTTTACCAGCAGGAATCTTAAACCCTCTATTAGATATTGATAAACCTAAAACAGTGCTCAGCCAGATGGTCAGGCACCAGCCAATCAACGGTCATCTTCTTGAGAAAGTATAAGTTCATACATCATGCACTACACACAACACTTACCATGGTCACTGATGGGTAAGGATTGATTACATGCTGAGGACATCCTAATTTTGGACATCTTGAATTGTCACCTGGCACCGAGTATGTGTTGGGCACATGTCAGGTGAAATATATTTTGTTTTTGTTGTTCAACATTCATGCCCTTTTTTTGAAAAAACTAAATCATCTAATCTCAAGGCACATTCAAGTCTTTTTCCATTGCCAGCCTTTTTTGTTACATTATTCCATATTTATTTATTTATTTTTTATTTATCGGTATAAATTATCTGGCTGCTAAAATAAGACCTCTCAAGTTTGAATCCTAATCGTGGCTAGTAATTTTAATTCATGATTGATGTTTTTCAAGCATTTAAATTCAGCAGAAAATATTCTCACAGGTTTCCTTTCAACTAGAATGTTAAAGAGCTCTGAACTCACATTACAAGCTAATACAGAGTGAAGGCTTGCAGTGCAAACTGCAAAAGAAAAATTCAAATGTCAACGTTTTACAAAATAACAGTCTGGACAATGACAGCAAGCAGTTAAATCTAGGTTCTGGAGTTTTTATTTAGTCCTTAAAATAAATTTGTGATTTTAAAAGAAAATTGAATTGAAAGTTTTTTAATTTTTATTTAAATGAACCATTAGATATTTATTTAATAATTTTTGGCTTTTTTTTTTTTTATAAATCCCTAAAATTCTGCAGATTACTGCATATTAACCCCTATTTCAGACATGATTTAATAATAATGGTTTCAAATGACTCTTTCTATGACAAATCATGTATTTATTTCTATGATTTAGACTATTCACATTAAATTCTCTCTGTAAAAAAAAAAAAAGAAAAAAAATTTGATGAAAATGTGAAAAGTTTCCTGCATAATAAAGAAAAAAGTATAGAATAGATCATGTTGAAAGGGAATGCCTTGTAAATAACAGAAACACTGAAAGTATCAACAAATAAGAAAAATTAATCAAGAAACAACCACTGAGTAAAGCTTGAAAAGTGCTCAGCATGGCAAAAAAAAAATTAGAGAAAAATTAATGATGAAAGAAAATGTCATGAAACACTGAAAATCACAGCAAATCTTTTTAGAAGAGTAAATCAAACAAGGAAGTCTATTAGTTAGGAGGAAATGCTTTAATCAATATATCTAGAAAGTAAATGATTCTTATTAGGTGAATAGTAAGTCTAAAATAAAAGTATTTTAGAGTTAACTGGCCTTGAACTTATTTTTATCAGTAAGAACTTGTGATAGTCAAGAAAGAAAAAGAATAAAAGTAAAAATTCTCTTAAATAGGGTAGTGCAGATAGTCATGAAAGTCAATTTTTTATATTTATTGAATAAACTAGTCCTCCAGGTAAGACCTGTGGCTTTTGAAATAAATATTCTGTTTCACAAATGTCTTTGTTTTAGGAAAAAAAGAATTACTTGATCTTTGCATAAACTTCATCAGGCACTCTTAAGTGTGTAGCTCCTAGCTTTCATAAAGACTTTTTAGTTCTGGCTCTGAAAAGAACCTTTGTATTGAAATTTGTATAACCTGTTCTGGTTCTAGCTGGATAACAGTAAATGGTTTCCTTATGGCCCTGAAAAGGACCCATTTGTAGTTTTAATAAATATATTTCAATTTCTTTTCTCAAGTCTTTATTTTATCTTGATCAGCTTCATATGCATTGAGCCCTCAAAAGGACCTGTTTAACTTCTGTAGTTTTCATTATATATATTTTATTTTCTCAAGTCTTTATTTTATCTTGATCAGCTTCATGTGCATTGAGCCCTCAAAAGGACCTGTTTAACTTCTGTAGTTGTCTAAATTATTCATCTACTCTTCATAAAGAGATGTACATATCAGTTGAGACAAAACTAACAAAAAAACTGTTGTAATGTTATAATGTTTCATTATGATGATAGACTGGATCTTTATCAGTTTTTTTTTGTAAGAGAAAGTATGCTCTATATGGGTCACTTGCATAAAATAAATTATGATCCTTAAAAGGCCATAGTGTTTAAATTAGTCAGAACCACTCCTCCTTAAGAGAAGAAAAGATCAACAAAGAATTTGTCAAACAGAAAAAAAATTTAATATACTAAAGTTAGCAGCTGTAATAAATAGAATAATAATCTCATTTTTGAAATATAGTTTAAGGCATAATGATAGAAAATAAGCCATTTTTTAATCAGCAGAAATGATCCTAAAAAGGCAATATTGTTCTTTTAGAGTCTAAGTTGGTCAGGACTACTCCTCCCCAAGAGAAGAAAAGATCAACAAAGAATCAGTCAAAGTGGAAAAAAAAAAGAAATGATCTAGTTAGTTGTAAAAAAGTTTAGTTTTGGAATAGGCTATTTCACCCAGAACAAAGAATCAAGAAAAATGAATTAATTGAAATAGAGTCTAAGTTGGTCAGAACCACTCCTCCCCAAGAGAAGAAAAGATCAACAAAGAATCAGTCAGAGAGGACAAATAATAAAAGAAAGGATGTAAATAGTAATAAATCAAATGAGATTAGTTTAGTTTTGAAATATTGTTTAAGGCACAGAGTCAAAACAGATATTGAAATACTGAAAGGCTTTAATCTATCATCAACAAAGTTTATCATCAAACATATGCAATTCTGACAGCCAAATACTGAAATTCACAATAAAAGAACAATACCCCATGTTAAACAGATTTATTATTTAAGAGTTTAAAGTTAGAACTGACTGCAAGCAAAAGAACTGAGGAAGTCATAGACAAGAGGAAAGAGTACACAGCCCCATCTTATAGCCAGGAGACAAAGTCAGTACTATGTAAGAGCTGAGGAGATATTAGCCATACCAGAATTGGTTTGTTTGGTTACAGAAGAGTCTGCCCTGATTCAGAAGAGGCAATCAGCACAGCAATTATCTGTATGCATCCATTGTTTTTCAGGACACACTAGAGAACTGTTTTAGTTCTGTTAAGAATCCTCAGTAAAAATTTTCTCTAACTTTTTTTTTCAAAGAGCTAAATACAGATAAATGTAATAGAAAAGTCTAATGACAATGATATAGTAAACCATGTTATTAAATCCACAATACCTAATAAATTAAGTGCCTTAAAAACATGAGTTTAAGTTTGATTGTTCATTTAATGCTTTCATAATTGTACTCTTAAGTTGCCTTTTTAAAAAATAAAATAGCTTGTTCATATTATAAAGTAAACTTAAGTCAACAACCCTTCCAAAGCATCCTTTCAACTTCTATTGTCTGGTTTTGGTTAGAAAAACATCAATTTCACTGCCAGATGACATTATGATCATTGTCAAACAACTGTATGATAATTAAGAGACCCTTAGGGCTTGCAAAGACTTTTTTTGTTGAGAAAAGGAACGAGAGGCAATCAGAAGAAGCAATATTACTTCACTGGACAGGTGAAAATGAGTTGATCAGAACACCCTCTGAAATGATGTCCACCAGACTAATGGACAGGTGAAAATGAGTTGATCAGAACACCCTCTGAAATGATGTCCACCAGACTACTGGACAGGTGAAAATGAGTTTATCAGAAAACCCTCTGAAATGATGTCCACAGACTAATGGACAGGTGAAGGTGAGTTGATCAGAACACCCTCTGAAATGATGTCCACCAGACTAATGGACAGGTGAAGGGTGAGTTGATCAGAACACCCACTGAAATGATGTCCACCAGACTAATGGACAGGTGAAAATGAGTTGATCAGAACACCCTCTGAAATGATGTCCACCAAACTACTGGACAGGTGAAAATGAGTTGTTCAGAACACCCTCTGAAATGATGTCCACCAAACTAATAGACAGGTGAAGGTGAGTTGATCAGAACACCCTCTGAAATGATGACTACCAAACTAATGGACAGGTATAGCTCATTTCATGCTCTTAAATAATGCTTCAAATAATTCACATTTTAGTTCTTATAGCCAACAATGAACAAACTATTAAGATTCAAACTTTAGGTATTCTTTCTTAAACCTAATTGCTTTACCCTGTGAGTAATTATTTGTCATCATTGACAGAATTGTAAAGGTTTAATTATTAAATAATAGCTCTTACAAATACTACTTTAACAAGAAATTGAATAATTTTTTCTCTTTAATAATAAAGCATTTTCTTTGGGTCTGACGAGAGAGCAATATTTCATGTGGCTAGACAGACCCAGTTGTGATATACACATTTTTTTTCACATCTAATGTAGAAAAGCAATATGCACTTCTCAATTTATAAACACAGATATTGCGGAACTTTTTTTTTTTTTACAGAGGTCAATTTGCCAAATTCTTTATTGAATGGCGTTTCAAATCATTCAACAATGAATAATTGATTTTGGTTTACAAAATAAAATATAAAAGTTTAATAAATGATTGAACTTTTGACTTGTATAATAGCCATGCTGTGATAATAAAAAAATAAAGTTCACCTGTTTTATGGATCAGTTGCTACAGTTCCTACCCCCATAACGATATCAGGAGAAGAAAACCAGTTCATATATATTCTACTAACTGCAGAGCCTTTTGATGAGGCTCATGGTTAGCCCTCTATTAAATAACTTTAATCTACACTCTAAGGATTCAAAAAATTAAATAGCCAACAATGAAAATATGCAGCCTTTCGAAAGTAGTGCATGTGGTATAGTGGTAGGACAGATACCATACAGGCAGGCCTTATCACCCCCACCCCCCAATCTATAAATCTGACTTGTCAGCAGCCTTTATATGAGCATTCACTCAGCTGTGTTATATAAGATCATTTCTTTAAGATCAACTCCTGTCTTTATAATATCTCCTCTTAATGTCTACTAACTACGCATAGGGTTTCTGACTGATTTATTTACTACCTCATAACTGTAAGACCACAAGCGTTATTCATACACACCCTAACCCCAACCATCTAACTGGAACTTTTTTTTTATTTTCATGGTGCCGATGAATCATTTCTTCCAATTGTCCCTGTTAATGTGAACTTGTAGCATTGATACACCCCATTTTATCAAATATGGATGGCCCAGGCACTTATCTAACTATTAAGATTTCATTTTCCAAAATAATGACAAAATGTATTTGTTGATTCTTGATTTTTCTTTAAATAATGTACAAGTCACTTGTCTTCCTCCAGTAAAAATTATGAAAAAAGGAACAGACTCTAAATACTTGTGGTTTTAGTGTTTTTTTTGTGCAAGACATAAAGGTGTGAAACTTGCTCTCTAACAAGCTTGATCTATATACCTATACATAAATCTTGATCATTCTTCTTTTATGCAAGGAATCATTTTTCTCAAATGTCTTCATAAAATTCTATCTATCTTCCATATTGTGGACTTGTAGCACAACTTCCTCATATATATATATATGCAACAAGAGTGTGTCCCATCAATATAAGTTCACAGTTCTCTATTCAGCAAAGCTTCATGTTTCTTCATTCCCCAGTGTCCTTAACATGTTGCCTGATACATTTTGGTAGTCATGGCAACCAATGTATGGAACTTGCTCCTCAACAAGCTCAGGCCAACCATATTACTTTACAATGTACCTTGGAAAATTGTATACATTTTCTTCTAAGAACTAATAAACTGTGAAACTGATTTCAGAGGCGTAGCTAGGGTGGGGGAAGGTAGGGGAGAATTTGAAAATCCCCCCTGGGCACCAACTTGAGGTGGACCACCAAATGAGTGTTTTTTTACATTAAATTTTTTATATTATGCAAAATGCAGGGGCCCCTAAAGAGGTCAAGCTCATGGGCCCCCAAATGATAGCAAATCCCTAGCTACGCCACTGACTGGTTTTCTTCTCCTGAGGACAACAGACCCTAAATACACTGCACCCTATATGTACCCACCACTAGCTCAGCAACAGGTAACAAGACTTGATATCCAAAACAGAGATCTTGACAGCATGCTCTCAATTCTTATCCAAGAATGACTATGATAATAGTCACTAAGTACAAAATGTACTACCACCTTCATCAAGAAAAAAGTACTGATGATCTTTGAAGGGTTGGCTCCCATCTAGTCTGCCACTGCAGGTTCATCAATACCCACAGAGGGTAAAGACCCTTACTAATAAAGCCACTATATGCTACCGGCATTAAGGATGGTTTCCTCAAATCAGATTATGAAAAAAACACCCAAAAAGATAAGATAAATATTAAGTGAGTCTCTACCTGGACTGATCAAACTTGATAACAAAGAAAAGGAAAATGACAAGTGATAGAAAAGAATGACTAATGAAGAATTAAATGGAAGATGTTAGTACAACAACCCTAAATACTATGTGTTAATACAACAACAAGAAGTTAGTGAAATGACACTAAACACTAGAGCAATTAGTGTTAACAACCATATACACTATCTGCTAGTGCAACAACCCTAGACACTATGTGTTAGTGCAACAAACCATGACACTGTGTGTTAGTGCAACAAACCATGACACTATGTGTTAGTGCAACAACCCTAGACACTATGTGTTAGTACAACAACCCTAGACACTATGTGTTAATGCAACAGCCCTAAACAATAAAAGTTAGCACAATAAACTTAAAGCTAATGCAATAAACTAAAGCACAAGTAATTAACACAATAAAATTAAATGTATGCAACAACCTAAACCTGTGTCAAGGTATATGAGAAATAGCAAACAGAAAGAAACAGGTGAAATAGTTTGATCAGCTCGACAAACACTTGTGTGCCAAAATGTAGCAATCTTAAAGAAGTAAAGCAGATAAAGCAGAAAGTGTTTAAATTAGTAGAACTTATTCTAAAATTAACTTTAATTTATATAGAAAATTTTTAACATGACCTTTTGAAAAGTTCCAAACATCTTGTCATGAAGTTCCTATCAACTTGGATAAATCAACATCTTGTCATGAAGTTCCTATCAACTTGGGTAGATCAACATCTTGAAATAAAGTTTCCCTAGGATTCTGAAATATGAAATATTAAGATTAATTTTGTGAGTTATTTGTGTAATCTTTCACATACACAATAATTAAACAGGTTAACAAATCAGTAAAGTTAGCAAGTTTTTGTGGTCAGCCAAAGAACAAATTTGGATTTGAGTTTATAGAGGCTGGAAATTAAACCAATCCATAATAAAATAAGCAAACACCTACACTCTAAATAATGATTTAATAAAACAAAATCCCCTTGATCTAGGAACATAGATGCACTGCTAGATTAAAACATTCTTGTTTTATAAAACACAGATGTTAAAAAGAAAATGATTAAGTCCTTTCCTATGCAAGTCCTTAGGCCAATATAGTCATGCATGTTAACCAATGCCAAGTCATTGGTTTTCCTGGCTGACTCATATTAGTACATCAACTTATCCAAAAGTACCTCAGTATCTAAATCAGTACTAGAGGATTAGATTAGAATGTTGAAAAATGTTAAAATAACTTCACCTTAATGGTAATGACACAATGACATGTTCAGTCTTGGAGAGTCCGCTTCTCTTTCTTGTTTCTTGATCTGAAACAGAAAAAAATAGTTATAAATTTTTAAATCAAAAGATAATTTTGTTTCCACTTAAAGAATAATTTTACCTCAAAATAATTATAGTTTGAATTCATGAGGCTAACTAATGTCTACAAATATATAAATATATAATTTCTAACATAAAATAAACTGAAAAGATCAGACTAAACCTAACTAAACTATAAGAAAGCAAATTCTAAACAATCTAAAAGGTACAAGATGTAAAACAAAATCATTCTTCAGATGACAGTCATGACAAAACAATTCACAAACCAAAAAAGATATTTTACGAATGTTTAATAATGTTTAAATAACTTCACCTAAATGGTAATGTTGCAGTGACATGTAGACTTCTAAAGAGCTCTCTTTACTTTCTTGTATCTTAATCTGAAACAGAAAAGACAAGTTTTTGTGATGAAACCAATATCGAGATATTTATTTGTCTAAAAAAAAAGGTAAGTTCCCCCTTTAAGACCTTGAATCTATATAAGGGCAGGTAATGGTAGGGTCATCCCAAAAGTTTATAAGCAGGGTATTATGTGGCCAGCACAATTACCAACTGCCTTAAATTTCCCCAACTAAAGTCAGGTACCCATTAGAGTTGGGTGGACTCAGGGTTTCACTTAAACATACTGTGATTTTAAATCCCATTGTTCACCAAGATTTATACCCAGGACACTAGGTTCAGAAGCCATGTGCTTAATCACTCAGCCAACACATTCTCAACAAGTGTCTAAAAATATTTAAATATTATTTTCTTAAAAAAAAAAAAAAAAGGGAAATAAAAAAATCTCACCTGTTCTACTTCCATATAAGAATGTCTTGGACTAACACTCTAAAAAAAATACTTTTAAACTAAAAGAATTAGTCTTTTTCTCCAAAGGAGTTAAACAAAAACTAAACTAAAAGGATCAAAGTAAATGTAGTCTAGATTAGATTATGGTAAAAATGCTAACATTTTAGTTTGAATCTGTATTACAACATTTAGGTGTAAGTAAATACTACATTTGGTTTTAAATTTAATATAGTAAGTGACCACTTTAAACCTACATATATTAACTACTTTTTTATGATGCTAAGTGCCAAACAAAGAGAAACACAGTTTAATGTAATGTCTCAGGACATAACAATAATTTGTATGTTTACTATCATATTTTTTTAAATATTGACAATTGCTAAGAATCTACAATTTTTATTTGTATTTTATAGCTATTTAGTTAGTTATTAAAAGTTTAAATGTAACTTACATTTAGATGAAACTATAGACTGCTTTTAAATATTAGGGCAAAATAGTTTAATTTGAATTTATGCATATTTTTAGTTATTTTCTTTTTTAGTTTATGTATTAAATATATATTTGGAAAGTTTAATGGATAAAATGCTTAGGCTGTCTAACACATAGCCAATTTAAATTTAAGGTTTCATTCAATTATTAAAGCATCTTATTCTACTACTTTTATGTGTAAGTAAACTATTACATTCATATTTTAATGTTCACTATCGTTATTGTTTTTATTTTGACTAATCGTTTTAATCTACAGTTTTTATTGGTATTTTATGGCTATTTAGTTACTTAAAGTTTAAATGTAGTTTACACTTAGATGAAACTATAGACTACTTTTACGTGTTAGATGAAAATGTATTAAATATATATTTTGAAACATTTTATGGATACAATGCCATTGTATTGCTTAGGCTGTCCAACACAATGCCATTTTAGATTTAAGGTTTAATACAGTTATTAAAGCATTTTATTCTACTACTTTTATGTGTAAGTAAGCTATTACATTCATATTTTAATGTTCACTATTGTTTTTGTTTTTATTTTGACTATTAGTTTTAATCTACAGTTTTTATTGGTATTTTATGGCTATTTAGTTACTTAAAGTTAAAATGTAGTTTACACTTACATGAAGCTATAGACTACTTTTACGTGTTAGGGGAAATGAGATTAATTTCTATTTATGCATATTTTTAATTATTTTCTTTTTTAGATTATGTATTAAATATATATTTTGAAAGTTTTATGGAAAAAATGCCATTGTATTGCTTATACTAGGCTGTCCAACACAATGCCATTTTAGATTTAAGGTTTAATACATTTATTCAAGCATTTTGTTCTAATACTTTTATTTAAAAGTTATTATACTACATTCATAGAGGAGGCAGACATGATGATAGAAAAGAAAAAATGCACTTTTGAGCTCCAAAAATGCCAAAAAAAAGAGGAGCACAGTTTAACGTCATGTCTCGGGACATTACATATATTTTAATGTTCACTATCATTTTGTTTTTTTATTTTGACTATTAGTTTTAATCTACTTTTTATTTGTTTTTTTATGGCTATTTAGTTACACAAAGTTTAAATGTAGTTTACACTTAGATAAAACTATAGACTACTGTTAGCTGATAGGAGAACATAGTTTAATTTATATTTATGCATATTTTTAGTTATTTTCTTTTTTAGTTTATGTATTAAATATATATTTTAAAGTTTTATGGCTAAAATGCCATTGTATTGCTAATAATAGGCTGTCCAACACAATGCCATTTTAGATTTAAGGTTTAAAACGTTTATTAAAGCATTTTGTTCTACTACTTTTATGTATAAGTTATTATATTACATTCATAGAGGTGGCAGACATGATGATAGAAAAGAAAAAATGCACTTTTGAGCTCCAAAAGTGCCAAAAAAAAGAGGAGCACAGTTTAACGTCATGTCTCGGGACATTACAATTATTTTAATGTTCACTATCATTTTGTTTTTTTATTTTGACTATTAGTTTTAATCTACAGTTTTTATTTGTTTTTTTATGGCTATTTAGTTCCACAAAGTTTAAATGTAGTTTACACTTAGATAAAACTATAGACTACTGTTAAGTGTTAGGAGAAAATAGTTTAATTGATATTTATGGATATTTTTAGTTATTTTTTTTTTTAGTTTATGTATTAAATATATATTTGAAAAGTTTTATGGATACAATGTCATTGTATTGCTTAGGCTGTCCAACACAATGCCATTTTAGATTTAAGGTTTAATACAATTATAAAGCATTTTATTCTAATACTTTTATGTGAAAGTAAACTATTACATTCATATTTTAATGTTCATTAAATTTTTTTTAAAAATTCTACTATTAGTTTTAATCTACAGTTTTTATTTGTATTTTATAGCTTTTTAGTTAGTTATTAAAAGTTTAAATGTAACGTACATTTAGATAAAACTATAGACTGCTTTTAAATGTTAGGGGAAAATAGTTTCATTTGAATTTATGCATATTTTTAGTTATTTTCTTTTTTAGTTTATGTATTAAATATATATTTTAAAGTTTTATAAATAAAATGCCATTGTATTGCTAATAATAGGCTGTCCAACACAATGCCATTTTAGATTTAAGGTTTAAAACGTTTATTAAAGCACTTTGTTCTACTACTTTTATGTATAAGTTATTATATTACATTCATAGAGGAGGCAGACATGATGATAGAAAAGAAAAAATGCACTTTTGAGCTCCAAAAGTGCCAAAAAAAGGAGGAGCACAGTTTAACGTCATGTCTCGGGACATTACAATTATTTTAATGTTCACTATCATTTTGTTTTTTTATTTTGACTATTAGTTTTAATCTACAGTTTTTATTTGTTTTTTTATGGCTATTTAGTTCCACAAAGTTTAAATGTAGTTTACACTTAGATAAAACTATAGACTACTGTTAAGTGTTAGGAGAAAATAGTTTATTTTATATTTATGCATATTTTTAGTTATTTTCTTTTTTAGTTTATGTATTAAATATATATTTGAAAAGTTTTATGGATACAATGTCATTGTATTGCTTAGGCTGTCCAACACAATGCCATTTTAGATTTAAGGTTTAATACAATTATTAAAGCATTTTATTCTAATACTTTTATGTGTAAGTAAACTATTACATTCATATTTTAATGTTCATTAAATTTTTTTTAAAAATTCTACTATTAGTTTTAATCTACAGTTTTTATTTGTGTTTTATGGCTATTTAGTTACAGAAAGTTTAAATGTAGTTTACATTTATATGAAACTATAGACTACTTTTATGTTTTATGGTAAATGAGTTTAGATTATATTTATGCATTATTTTAGCTATTTTCTTTTTTAGTTTATGTATTAAGTATATATTTGGAAAGTTTTATGACTAAAATGCTATTGTATTGCTAATAATAGGCTGTCCAACACAATGCCATTTTAGAATTAAGGTTTAAAACGTTTATTAAAGCATTTTGTTCTACTACTTTTATGTATAAGTTATTATATTACATTCATAGAGGTGGCAGACATGATGATAGAAAAGAAAAAATGCACTTTTGAGCTCCAAAAGTGCCAAAAAAAAGAGGAGCACAGTTTAACGTCATGTCTCGGGACATTACAATTATTTTAATGTTCACTATCATTTTGTTTTTTTATTTTGACTATTAGTTTTAATCTACAGTTTTTATATGTTTTTTTATGGCTATTTAGTTACACAAAGTTTAAATGTAGTTTACACTTAGATAAAACTATAGACTACTGTTAAGTATTAGGAGAAAATAGTTTAATTGATATTTATGGATATTTTTAGTTGTTTTTTTTTTTTAGTTTATGTATTAAATATATATTTGAAAAGTTTTATGGATACAATGTCATTGTATTGCTTAGGCTGTCCAACACATTGCCATTTTAGATTTAAGGTTTAATACAATTATAAAAGCATTTTATTCTAATACTTTTATGTGAAAGTAAACTATTACATTCATATTTTAATGTTCATTAAATTTTTTTTTAAATTCTACTATTAGTTTTAATCTACAGTTTTTATTTGTATTTTATAGCTTTTTAGTTAGTTATTAAAAGTTTAAATGTAACGTACTTTTAGATAAAACCATAGACTGCTTTTAAATGTTAGGGGAAAACAGTTTCATTTGAATTTATGCATATTTTTCATTATTTTCTTTTTTAGTTTATGTATTTCATATATATTTGGAAAGTTTTATAAATAAAATGCCATTGTATTGCTAATAATAGGCTGTCCAACACATTGCCATTTTAGATTTAAGGTTTAATACAATTATTAAAGCATTTTATTCTACTACTTTTATGTGTAAGTAAACTATTACATTCATATTTTAATGTTCATTAAATTTTTTTTAAAAATTCTACTTTTAGTTTTAATCTACAGTTTTTATTTGTATTTTATAGCTTTTTAGTTAGTTTTCAAAAGTTTATATGTAACTTACATTTAGATAAAACTATAGACTGCTTTTAAATGTTAGGGGAAAATAGTTTCATTTGAATTTATGCATATTTTTAGTTATTTTCTTTTTTAGTTTATGTATTAAATATATATATTAAAGTTTTATAAATAAAATGTCATTGTATTGCTAATAATAGGCTGTCCAACACAATGCCATTTTAGATTTAAGGTTTAAAACGTTTATTAAAGCACTTTGTTCTACTACTTTTATGTATAAGTTATTATATTACATTCATAGAGGAGGCAGACATGATGATAGAAAAGAAAAAATGCACTTTTGAGCTCCAAAAGTGCCAAAAAAAAGAGGAGCACAGTTTAACGTCATGTCTCGGGACATTACAATTATTTTAATGTTCACTATCATTTTGTTTTTTTATTTTGACTATTAGTTTTAATCTACAGTTTTTATATGTTTTTTTATGGCTATTTAGTTACACAAAGTTTAAATGTAGTTTACATTTAGATAAAACTATAGACTACTGTTAAGTGTTAGGAGAAAATAGTTTATTTTATATTTATGCATATTTTTAGTTATTTTCTTTTTTAGTTTATGTATTAAATATATATTTGAAAAGTTTTATGGATACAATGTCATTGTATTGCTTAGGCTGTCCAACACAATGCCATTTTAGATTTAAGGTTTAATACAATTATTAAAGCATTTTATTCTAATACTTTTATGTGTAAGTAAACTATTACATTCATATTTTAATGTTCATTAAATTTTTTTCAAAAATTCTACTATTAGTTTTAATCTACAGTTTTTATTTGTGTTTTATGGCTATTTAGTTACAGAAAGTTTAAATGTAGTTTACATTTATATGAAACTATAGACTACTTTTATGTTTTATGGTAAATGAGTTTAATTTATATTTATGCATTATTTTAGCTATTTTCTTTTTTAGTTTATGTATTAAGTATATATTTGGAAAGTTTTATGACTAAAATGCTATTGTATTGCTAATAATAGGCTGTCCAACACAATGCCATTTTAGATTTAAGGTTTAAAACGTTTATTAAAGCACTTTGTTCTACTACTTTTATGTATAAGTTATTATATTACATTCATAGAGGTGGCAGACATGATGATAGAAAAGAAAAAATGCACTTTTGAGCTCCAAAAGTGCCAAAAAAAAGAGGAGCACAGTTTAACGTCATGTCTCGGGACATTACAATTATTTTAATGTTCACTATCATTTTGTTTTTTTATTTTGACTATTAGTTTTAATCTACAGTTTTTATATGTTTTTTTATGGCTATTTAGTTACACAAAGTTTAAATGTAGTTTACACTTAGATAAAACTATAGACTACTGTTAAGTATTAGGAGAAAATAGTTTAATTGATATTTATGGATATTTTTAGTTGTTTTTTTTTTTTAGTTTATGTATTAAATATATATTTGAAAAGTTTTATGGATACAATGTCATTGTATTGCTTAGGCTGTCCAACACATTGCCATTTTAGATTTAAGGTTTAATACAATTATAAAAGCATTTTATTCTAATACTTTTATGTGAAAGTAAACTATTACATTCATATTTTAATGTTCATTAAATTTTTTTTTAAATTCTACTATTAGTTTTAATCTACAGTTTTTATTTGTATTTTATAGCTTTTTAGTTAGTTATTAAAAGTTTAAATGTAACGTACTTTTAGATAAAACCATAGACTGCTTTTAAATGTTAGGGGAAAACAGTTTCATTTGAATTTATGCATATTTTTCATTATTTTCTTTTTTAGTTTATGTATTTCATATATATTTGGAAAGTTTTATAAATAAAATGCCATTGTATTGCTAATAATAGGCTGTCCAACACATTGCCATTTTAGATTTAAGGTTTAATACAATTATTAAAGCATTTTATTCTACTACTTTTATGTGTAAGTAAACTATTACATTTATATTTTAATGTTCATTAAATTTTTTTTAAAAATTCTACTATTAGTTTTAATCTACAGTTTTTATTTGTATTTTATAGCTTTTTAGTTAGTTTTCAAAAGTTTATATGTAACTTACATTTAGATAAAACTATAGACTGCTTTTAAATGTTAGGGGAAAATAGTTTCATTTGAATTTATGCATATTTTTAGTTATTTTCTTTTTTAGTTTATGTATTAAATATATATATTAAAGTTTTATAAATAAAATGTCATTGTATTGCTAATAATAGGCTGTCCAACACAATGCCATTTTAGATTTAAGGTTTAAAACGTTTATTAAAGCACTTTGTTCTACTACTTTTATGTATAAGTTATTATATTACATTCATAGAGGAGGCAGACATGATGATAGAAAAGAAAAAATGCACTTTTGAGCTCCAAAAGTGCCAAAAAAAAGAGGAGCACAGTTTAACGTCATGTCTCGGGACATTACAATTATTTTAATGTTCACTATCATTTTGTTTTTTTATTTTGACTATTAGTTTTAATCTACAGTTTTTATATGTTTTTTTATGGCTATTTAGTTACACAAAGTTTAAATGTAGTTTACATTTAGATAAAACTATAGACTACTGTTAAGTGTTAGGAGAAAATAGTTTATTTTATATTTATGCATATTTTTAGTTATTTTCTTTTTTAGTTTATGTATTAAATATATATTTGAAAAGTTTTATGGATACAATGTCATTGTATTGCTTAGGCTGTCCAACACAATGCCATTTTAGATTTAAGGTTTAATACAATTATTAAAGCATTTTATTCTAATACTTTTATGTGTAAGTAAACTATTACATTCATATTTTAATGTTCATTAAATTTTTTTCAAAAATTCTACTATTAGTTTTAATCTACAGTTTTTATTTGTGTTTTATGGCTATTTAGTTACAGAAAGTTTAAATGTAGTTTACATTTATATGAAACTATAGACTACTTTTATGTTTTATGGTAAATGAGTTTAATTTATATTTATGCATTATTTTAGCTATTTTCTTTTTTAGTTTATGTATTAAGTATATATTTGGAAAGTTTTATGACTAAAATGCTATTGTATTGCTAATAATAGGCTGTCCAACACAATGCCATTTTAGATTTAAGGTTTAAAACGTTTATTAAAGCATTTTGTTCTACTACTTTTATGTATAAGTTATTATATTACATTCATAGAGGTGGCAGACATGATGATAGAAAAGAAAAAATGCACTTTTGAGCTCCAAAAGGGCCAAAAAAAAGAGGAGCACAGTTTAACGTCATGTCTCGGGACATTACAATTATTTTAATGTTCACTATCATTTTGTTTTTTTATTTTGACTATTAGTTTTAATCTACAGTTTTTATATGTTTTTTTATGGCTATTTAGTTACACAAAGTTTAAATGTAGTTTACACTTAGATAAAACTATAGACTACTGTTAAGTATTAGGAGAAAATAGTTTAATTGATATTTATGGATATTTTTAGTTGTTTTTTTTTTTTAGTTTATGTATTAAATATATATTTGAAAAGTTTTATGGATACAATGTCATTGTATTGCTTAGGCTGTCCAACACATTGCCATTTTAGATTTAAGGTTTAATACAATCATAAAAGCATTTTATTCTAATACTTTTATTTGAAAGTAAACTATTACATTCATATTTTAATGTTCATTAAATTTTTTTTTAAAATTCTACTATTAGTTTTAATCTACAGTTTTTATTTGTATTTTATAGCTTTTTAGTTAGTTATTAAAAGTTTAAATGTAACGTACATTTAGATAAAACTATAGACTGCTTTTAAATGTTAGGGGAAAATAGTTTCATTTGAATTTATGCATATTTTTAGTTATTTTCTTTTTTAGTTTATGTATTAAATATATATTTTAAAGTTTTATAAATAAAATGCCATTGTATTGCTAATAATAGGCTGTCCAACACAATGCCATTTTAGATTTAAGGTTTAAAACGTTTATTAAAGCACTTTGTTCTACTACTTTTATGTATAAGTTATTATATTACATTCATAGAGGAGGCAGACATGATGATAGAAAAGAAAAAATGCACTTTTGAGCTCCAAAAGTGCCAAAAAAAGGAGGAGCACAGTTTAACGTCATGTCTCGGGACATTACAATTATTTTAATGTTTACTATCATTTTGTTTTTTTATTTTGACTATTAGTTTTAATCTACAGTTTTTATTTGTTTTTTTATGGCTATTTAGTTCCACAAAGTTTAAATGTAGTTTACACTTAGATAAAACTATAGACTACTGTTAAGTGTTAGGAGAAAATAGTTTATTTTATATTTATGCATATTTTTAGTTATTTTCTTTTTTAGTTTATGTATTAAATATATATTTGAAAAGTTTTATGGATACAATGTCATTGTATTGCTTAGGCTGTCCAACACAATGCCATTTTAGATTTAAGGTTTAATACAATTATTAAAGCATTTTATTCTACTACTTTTATGTGTAAGTAAACTATTACATTCATATTTTAATGTTCATTAAATTTTTTTAAAAAATTCTACTATTAGTTTTAATCTACAGTTTTTTTTTATATTTTATAGCTTTTTAGTTAGTTTTCAAAAGTTTATATGTAACTTACATTTAGATAAAACTATAGACTGCTTTTAAATGTTAGGGGAAAATAGTTTCATTTGAATTTATGCATATTTTTAGTTATTTTCTTTTTTAGTTTATGTATTAAATATATATATTAAAGTTTTATAAATAAAATGCCATTGTATTGCTAATAATAGGCTGTCCAACACAATGCCATTTTAGATTTAAGGTTTAAAACGTTTATTAAAGCACTTTGTTCTACTACTTTTATGTATAAGTTATTATATTACATTCATAGAGGAGGCAGACATGATGATAGAAAAGAAAAAATGCACTTTTGAGCTCCAAAAGTGCCAAAAAAAAGAGGAGCACAGTTTAACGTCATGTCTCGGGACATTACAATTATTTTAATGTTCACTATCATTTTGTTTTTTTATTTTGACTATTAGTTTTAATCTACAGTTTTTATATGTTTTTTTATGGCTATTTAGTTACACAAAGTTTAAATGTAGTTTACATTTAGATAAAACTATAGACTACTGTTAAGTGTTAGGAGAAAATAGTTTATTTTATATTTATGCATATTTTTAGTTATTTTCTTTTTTAGTTTATGTATTAAATATATATTTGAAAAGTTTTATGGATACAATGTCATTGTATTGCTTAGGCTGTCCAACACAATGCCATTTTAGATTTAAGGTTTAATACAATTATTAAAGCATTTTATTCTAATACTTTTATGTGTAAGTAAACTATTACATTCATATTTTAATGTTCATTAAATTTTTTTTAAAAATTCTACTATTAGTTTTAATCTACAGTTTTTATTTGTGTTTTATGGCTATTTAGTTACAGAAAGTTTAAATGTAGTTTACATTTATATGAAACTATAGACTACTTTTATGTTTTATGGTAAATGAGTTTAATTTATATTTATGCATTATTTTAGCTATTTTCTTTTTTAGTTTATGTATTAAGTATATATTTGGAAAGTTTTATGACTAAAATGCTATTGTATTGCTAATAATAGGCTGTCCAACACAATGCCATTTTAGAATTAAGGTTTAAAACGTTTATTAAAGCATTTTGTTCTACTACTTTTATGTATAAGTTATTATATTACATTCATAGAGGTGGCAGACATGATGATAGAAAAGAAAAAATGCACTTTTGAGCTCCAAAAGTGCCAAAAAAAAGAGGAGCACAGTTTAACGTCATGTCTCGGGACATTACAATTATTTTAATGTTCACTATCATTTTGTTTTTTTATTTTGACTATTAGTTTTAATCTACAGTTTTTATATGTTTTTTTATGGCTATTTAGTTACACAAAGTTTAAATGTAGTTTACACTTAGATAAAACTATAGACTACTGTTAAGTATTAGGAGAAAATAGTTTAATTGATATTTATGGATATTTTTAGTTGTTTTTTTTTTTTAGTTTATGTATTAAATATATATTTGAAAAGTTTTATGGATACAATGTCATTGTATTGCTTAGGCTGTCCAACACATTGCCATTTTAGATTTAAGGTTTAATACAATTATAAAAGCATTTTATTCTAATACTTTTATGTGAAAGTAAACTATTACATTCATATTTTAATGTTCATTAAATTTTTTTTTAAATTCTACTATTAGTTTTAATCTACAGTTTTTATTTGTATTTTATAGCTTTTTAGTTAGTTATTAAAAGTTTAAATGTAACGTACTTTTAGATAAAACCATAGACTGCTTTTAAATGTTAGGGGAAAACAGTTTCATTTGAATTTATGCATATTTTTCATTATTTTCTTTTTTAGTTTATGTATTTCATATATATTTGGAAAGTTTTATAAATAAAATGCCATTGTATTGCTAATAATAGGCTGTCCAACACATTGCCATTTTAGATTTAAGGTTTAATACAATTATTAAAGCATTTTATTCTACTACTTTTATGTGTAAGTAAACTATTACATTCATATTTTAATGTTCATTAAATTTTTTTTTAAAATTCTACTATTAGTTTTAATCTACAGTTTTTATTTGTATTTTATAGCTTTTTAGTTAGTTTTCAAAAGTTTATATGTAACTTACATTTAGATAAAACTATAGACTGCTTTTAAATGTTAGGGGAAAATAGTTTCATTTGAATTTATGCATATTTTTAGTTATTTTCTTTTTTAGTTTATGTATTAAATATATATATTAAAGTTTTATAAATAAAATGTCATTGTATTGCTAATAATAGGCCGTCCAACACAATGCCATTTTAGATTTAAGGTTTAAAACGTTTATTAAAGCACTTTGTTCTACTACTTTTATGTATAAGTTATTATATTACATTCATAGAGGAGGCAGACATGATGATAGAAAAGAAAAAATGCACTTTTGAGCTCCAAAAGTGCCAAAAAAAAGAGGAGCACAGTTTAACGTCATGTCTCGGGACATTACAATTATTTTAATGTTCACTATCATTTTGTTTTTTTATTTTGACTATTAGTTTTAATCTACAGTTTTTATATGTTTTTTTATGGCTATTTAGTTACACAAAGTTTAAATGTAGTTTACATTTAGATAAAACTATAGACTACTGTTAAGTGTTAGGAGAAAATAGTTTATTTTATATTTATGCATATTTTTAGTTATTTTCTTTTTTAGTTTATGTATTAAATATATATTTGAAAAGTTTTTTGGATACAATGTCATTGTATTGCTTAGGCTGTCCAACACAATGCCATTTTAGATTTAAGGTTTAATACAATTATTAAAGCATTTTATTCTAATACTTTTATGTGTAAGTAAACTATTACATTCATATTTTAATGTTCATTAAATTTTTTTTAAAAATTCTACTATTAGTTTTAATCTACAGTTTTTATTTGTGTTTTATGGCTATTTAGTTACAGAAAGTTTAAATGTAGTTTACATTTATATGAAACTATAGACTACTTTTATGTTTTATGGTAAATGAGTTTAATTTATATTTATGCATTATTTTAGCTATTTTCTTTTTTAGTTTATGTATTAAGTATATATTTGGAAAGTTTTATGACTAAAATGCTATTGTATTGCTAATAATAGGCTGTCCAACACAATGCCATTTTAGAATTAAGGTTTAAAACGTTTATTAAAGCATTTTGTTCTACTACTTTTATGTATAAATTATTATATTACATTCATAGAGGTGGCAGACATGATGATAGAAAAGAAAAAATGCACTTTTGAGCTCCAAAAGTGCCAAAAAAAAGAGGAGCACAGTTTAACGTCATGTCTCGGGACATTACAATTATTTTAATGTTCACTATCATTTTGTTTTTTTATTTTGACTATTAGTTTTAATCTACAGTTTTTATATGTTTTTTTATGGCTATTTAGTTCCACAAAGTTTAAATGTAGTTTACACTTAGATAAAACTATAGACTACTGTTAAGTATTAGGAGAAAATAGTTTAATTGATATTTATGGATATTTTTAGTTGTTTTTTTTTTTTAGTTTATGTATTAAATATATATTTGAAAAGTTTTATGGATACAATGTCATTGTATTGCTTAGGCTGTCCAACACATTGCCATTTTAGATTTAAGGTTTAATACAATTATAAAAGCATTTTATTCTAATACTTTTATGTGAAAGTAAACTATTACATTCATATTTTAATGTTCATTAAATTTTTTTTAAAATTCTACTATTAGTTTTAATCTACAGTTTTTATTTGTATTTTATAGCTTTTTAGTTAGTTATTAAAAGTTTAAATGTAACGTACTTTTAGATAAAACCATAGACTGCTTTTAAATGTTAGGGGAAAACAGTTTCATTTGAATTTATGCATATTTTTCATTATTTTCTTTTTTAGTTTATGTATTTCATATATATTTGGAAAGTTTTATAAATAAAATGCCATTGTATTGCTAATAATAGGCTGTCCAACACATTGCCATTTTAGATTTAAGGTTTAATACAATTATTAAAGCATTTTATTCTACTACTTTTATGTGTAAGTAAACTATTACATTCATATTTTAATGTTCATTAAATTTTTTTTAAAAATTCTACTATTAGTTTTAATCTACAGTTTTTATTTGTATTTTATAGCTTTTTAGTTAGTTTTCAAAAGTTTATATGTAACTTACATTTAGATAAAACTATAGACTGCTTTTAAATGTTAGGGGAAAATAGTTTCATTTGAATTTATGCATATTTTTAGTTATTTTCTTTTTTAGTTTATGTATTAAATATATATATTAAAGTTTTATAAATAAAATGTCATTGTATTGCTAATAATAGGCTGTCCAACACAATGCCATTTTAGATTTAAGGTTTAAAACGTTTATTAAAGCACTTTGTTCTACTACTTTTATGTATAAGTTATTATATTACATTCATAGAGGAGGCAGACATGATGATAGAAAAGAAAAAATGCACTTTTGAGCTCCAAAAGTGCCAAAAAAAAGAGGAGCACAGTTTAACGTCATGTCTCGGGACATTACAATTATTTTAATGTTCACTATCATTTTGTTTTTTTATTTTGACTATTAGTTTTAATCTACAGTTTTTATATGTTTTTTTATGGCTATTTAGTTACACAAAGTTTAAATGTAGTTTACATTTAGATAAAACTATAGACTACTGTTAAGTGTTAGGAGAAAATAGTTTATTTTATATTTATGCATATTTTTAGTTATTTTCTTTTTTAGTTTATGTATTAAATATATATTTGAAAAGTTTTATGGATACAATGTCATTGTATTGCTTAGGCTGTCCAACACAATGCCATTTTAGATTTAAGGTTTAATACAATTATTAAAGCATTTTATTCTAATACTTTTATGTGTAAGTAAACTATTACATTCATATTTTAATGTTCATTAAATTTTTTTCAAAAATTCTACTATTAGTTTTAATCTACAGTTTTTATTTGTGTTTTATGGCTATTTAGTTACAGAAAGTTTAAATGTAGTTTACATTTATATGAAACTATAGACTACTTTTATGTTTTATGGTAAATGAGTTTAATTTATATTTATGCATTATTTTAGCTATTTTCTTTTTTAGTTTATGTATTAAGTATATATTTGGAAAGTTTTATGACTAAAATGCTATTGTATTGCTAATAATAGGCTGTCCAACACAATGCCATTTTAGATTTAAGGTTTAAAACGTTTATTAAAGCACTTTGTTCTACTACTTTTATGTATAAGTTATTATATTACATTCATAGAGGAGGCAGACATGATGATAGAAAAGAAAAAATGCACTTTTGAGCTCCAAAAGTGCCAAAAAAAAGAGGAGCACAGTTTAACGTCATGTCTCGGGACATTACAATTATTTTAATGTTCACTATCATTTTGTTTTTTTATTTTGACTATTAGTTTTAATCTACAGTTTTTATATGTTTTTTTATGGCTATTTAGTTACACAAAGTTTAAATGTAGTTTACACTTAGATAAAACTATAGACTACTGTTAAGTATTAGGAGAAAATAGTTTAATTGATATTTATGGATATTTTTAGTTGTTTTTTTTTTTTAGTTTATGTATTAAATATATATTTGAAAAGTTTTATGGATACAATGTCATTGTATTGCTTAGGCTGTCCAACACATTGCCATTTTAGATTTAAGGTTTAATACAATTATAAAAGCATTTTATTCTAATACTTTTATTTGAAAGTAAACTATTACATTCATATTTTAATGTTCATTAATTTTTTTTTTTAAATTCTACTATTAGTTTTAATCTACAGTTTTTATTTGTATTTTATAGCTTTTTAGTTAGTTATTAAAAGTTTAAATGTAACGTACATTTAGATAAAACTATAGACTGCTTTTAAATGTTAGGGGAAAATAGTTTCATTTGAATTTATGCATATTTTTAGTTATTTTCTTTTTTAGTTTATGTATTAAATATATATTTTAAAGTTTTATAAATAAAATGCCATTGTATTGCTAATAATAGGCTGTCCAACACAATGCCATTTTAGATTTAAGGTTTAAAACGTTTATTAAAGCACTTTGTTCTACTACTTTTATGTATAAGTTATTATATTACATTCATAGAGGAGGCAGACATGATGATAGAAAAGAAAAAATGCACTTTTGAGCTCCAAAAGTGCCAAAAAAAGGAGGAGCACAGTTTAACGTCATGTCTCGGGACATTACAATTATTTTAATGTTCACTATCATTTTGTTTTTTTATTTTGACTATTAGTTTTAATCTACAGTTTTTATTTGTTTTTTTATGGCTATTTAGTTCCACAAAGTTTAAATGTAGTTTACACTTAGATAAAACTATAGACTACTGTTAAGTGTTAGGAGAAAATAGTTTATTTTATATTTATGCATATTTTTAGTTATTTTCTTTTTTAGTTTATGTATTAAATATATATTTGAAAAGTTTTAAGGATACAATGTCATTGTATTGCTTAGGCTGTCCAACACAATGCCATTTTAGATTTAAGGTTTAATACAATTATTAAAGCATTTTATTCTACTACTTTTATGTGTAAGTAAACTATTACATTCATATTTTAATGTTCATTAAATTTTTTTTAAAAATTCTACTATTAGTTTTAATCTACAGTTTTTATTTGTATTTTATAGCTTTTTAGTTAGTTTTCAAAAGTTTATATGTAACTTACATTTAGATAAAACTATAGACTGCTTTTAAATGTTAGGGGAAAATAGTTTCATTTGAATTTATGCATATTTTTAGTTATTTTCTTTTTTAGTTTATGTATTAAATATATATATTAAAGTTTTATAAATAAAATGTCATTGTATTGCTAATAATAGGCTGTCCAACACAATGCCATTTTAGATTTAAGGTTTAAAACGTTTATTAAAGCACTTTGTTCTACTACTTTTATGTATAAGTTATTATATTACATTCATAGAGGAGGCAGACATGATGATAGAAAAGAAAAAATGCACTTTTGAGCTCCAAAAGTGCCAAAAAAAAGAGGAGCACAGTTTAACGTCATGTCTCGGGACATTACAATTATTTTAATGTTCACTATCATTTTGTTTTTTTATTTTGACTATTAGTTTTAATCTACAGTTTTTATATGTTTTTTTATGGCTATTTAGTTACACAAAGTTTAAATGTAGTTTACATTTAGATAAAACTATAGACTACTGTTAAGTGTTAGGAGAAAATAGTTTATTTTATATTTATGCATATTTTTAGTTATTTTCTTTTTTAGTTTATGTATTAAATATATATTTGAAAAGTTTTATGGATACAATGTCATTGTATTGCTTAGGCTGTCCAACACAATGCCATTTTAGATTTAAGGTTTAATACAATTATTAAAGCATTTTATTCTAATACTTTTATGTGTAAGTAAACTATTACATTCATATTTTAATGTTCATTAAATTTTTTTCAAAAATTCTACTATTAGTTTTAATCTACAGTTTTTATTTGTGTTTTATGGCTATTTAGTTACAGAAAGTTTAAATGTAGTTTACATTTATATGAAACTATAGACTACTTTTATGTTTTATGGTAAATGAGTTTAATTTATATTTATGCATTATTTTAGCTATTTTCTTTTTTAGTTTATGTATTAAGTATATATTTGGAAAGTTTTATGACTAAAATGCTATTGTATTGCTAATAATAGGCTGTCCAACACAATGCCATTTTAGATTTAAGGTTTAAAACGTTTATTAAAGCACTTTGTTCTACTACTTTTATGTATAAGTTATTATATTACATTCATAGAGGAGGCAGACATGATGATAGAAAAGAAAAAATGCACTTTTGAGCTCCAAAAGTGCCAAAAAAAAGAGGAGCACAGTTTAACGTCATGTCTCGGGACATTACAATTATTTTAATGTTCACTATCATTTTGTTTTTTTATTTTGACTATTAGTTTTAATCTACAGTTTTTATATGTTTTTTTATGGCTATTTAGTTACACAAAGTTTAAATGTAGTTTACACTTAGATAAAACTATAGACTACTGTTAAGTATTAGGAGAAAATAGTTTAATTGATATTTATGGATATTTTTAGTTGTTTTTTTTTTTTAGTTTATGTATTAAATATATATTTGAAAAGTTTTATGGATACAATGTCATTGTATTGCTTAGGCTGTCCAACACATTGCCATTTTAGATTTAAGGTTTAATACAATTATAAAAGCATTTTATTCTAATACTTTTATTTGAAAGTAAACTATTACATTCATATTTTAATGTTCATTAATTTTTTTTTTTAAATTCTACTATTAGTTTTAATCTACAGTTTTTATTTGTATTTTATAGCTTTTTAGTTAGTTATTAAAAGTTTAAATGTAACGTACATTTAGATAAAACTATAGACTGCTTTTAAATGTTAGGGGAAAATAGTTTCATTTGAATTTATGCATATTTTTAGTTATTTTCTTTTTTAGTTTATGTATTAAATATATATTTTAAAGTTTTATAAATAAAATGCCATTGTATTGCTAATAATAGGCTGTCCAACACAATGCCATTTTAGATTTAAGGTTTAAAACGTTTATTAAAGCACTTTGTTCTACTACTTTTATGTATAAGTTATTATATTACATTCATAGAGGAGGCAGACATGATGATAGAAAAGAAAAAATGCACTTTTGAGCTCCAAAAGTGCCAAAAAAAGGAGGAGCACAGTTTAACGTCATGTCTCGGGACATTACAATTATTTTAATGTTCACTATCATTTTGTTTTTTTATTTTGACTATTAGTTTTAATCTACAGTTTTTATTTGTTTTTTTATGGCTATTTAGTTCCACAAAGTTTAAATGTAGTTTACACTTAGATAAAACTATAGACTACTGTTAAGTGTTAGGAGAAAATAGTTTATTTTATATTTATGCATATTTTTAGTTATTTTCTTTTTTAGTTTATGTATTAAATATATATTTGAAAAGTTTTAAGGATACAATGTCATTGTATTGCTTAGGCTGTCCAACACAATGCCATTTTAGATTTAAGGTTTAATACAATTATTAAAGCATTTTATTCTACTACTTTTATGTGTAAGTAAACTATTACATTCATATTTTAATGTTCATTAAATTTTTTTTAAAAATTCTACTATTAGTTTTAATCTACAGTTTTTATTTGTATTTTATAGCTTTTTAGTTAGTTTTCAAAAGTTTATATGTAACTTACATTTAGATAAAACTATAGACTGCTTTTAAATGTTAGGGGAAAATAGTTTCATTTGAATTTATGCATATTTTTAGTTATTTTCTTTTTTAGTTTATGTATTAAATATATATATTAAAGTTTTATAAATAAAATGTCATTGTATTGCTAATAATAGGCTGTCCAACACAATGCCATTTTAGATTTAAGGTTTAAAACGTTTATTAAAGCACTTTGTTCTACTACTTTTATGTATAAGTTATTATATTACATTCATAGAGGAGGCAGACATGATGATAGAAAAGAAAAAATGCACTTTTGAGCTCCAAAAGTGCCAAAAAAAAGAGGAGCACAGTTTAACGTCATGTCTCGGGACATTACAATTATTTTAATGTTCACTATCATTTTGTTTTTTTATTTTGACTATTAGTTTTAATCTACAGTTTTTATATGTTTTTTTATGGCTATTTAGTTACACAAAGTTTAAATGTAGTTTACATTTAGATAAAACTATAGACTACTGTTAAGTGTTAGGAGAAAATAGTTTATTTTATATTTATGCATATTTTTAGTTATTTTCTTTTTTAGTTTATGTATTAAATATATATTTGAAAAGTTTTATGGATACAATGTCATTGTATTGCTTAGGCTGTCCAACACAATGCCATTTTAGATTTAAGGTTTAATACAATTATTAAAGCATTTTATTCTAATACTTTTATGTGTAAGTAAACTATTACATTCATATTTTAATGTTCATTAAATTTTTTTCAAAAATTCTACTATTAGTTTTAATCTACAGTTTTTATTTGTGTTTTATGGCTATTTAGTTACAGAAAGTTTAAATGTAGTTTACATTTATATGAAACTATAGACTACTTTTATGTTTTATGGTAAATGAGTTTAATTTATATTTATGCATTATTTTAGCTATTTTCTTTTTTAGTTTATGTATTAAGTATATATTTGGAAAGTTTTATGACTAAAATGCTATTGTATTGCTAATAATAGGCTGTCCAACACAATGCCATTTTAGATTTAAGGTTTAAAACGTTTATTAAAGCACTTTGTTCTACTACTTTTATGTATAAGTTATTATATTACATTCATAGAGGAGGCAGACATGATGATAGAAAAGAAAAAATGCACTTTTGAGCTCCAAAAGTGCCAAAAAAAAGAGGAGCACAGTTTAACGTCATGTCTCGGGACATTACAATTATTTTAATGTTCACTATCATTTTGTTTTTTTATTTTGACTATTAGTTTTAATCTACAGTTTTTATATGTTTTTTTATGGCTATTTAGTTACACAAAGTTTAAATGTAGTTTACACTTAGATAAAACTATAGACTACTGTTAAGTATTAGGAGAAAATAGTTTAATTGATATTTATGGATATTTTTAGTTGTTTTTTTTTTTTAGTTTATGTATTAAATATATATTTGAAAAGTTTTATGGATACAATGTCATTGTATTGCTTAGGCTGTCCAACACATTGCCATTTTAGATTTAAGGTTTAATACAATTATAAAAGCATTTTATTCTAATACTTTTATTTGAAAGTAAACTATTACATTCATATTTTAATGTTCATTAATTTTTTTTTTTAAATTCTACTATTAGTTTTAATCTACAGTTTTTATTTGTATTTTATAGCTTTTTAGTTAGTTATTAAAAGTTTAAATGTAACGTACATTTAGATAAAACTATAGACTGCTTTTAAATGTTAGGGGAAAATAGTTTCATTTGAATTTATGCATATTTTTAGTTATTTTCTTTTTTAGTTTATGTATTAAATATATATTTTAAAGTTTTATAAATAAAATGCCATTGTATTGCTAATAATAGGCTGTCCAACACAATGCCATTTTAGATTTAAGGTTTAAAACGTTTATTAAAGCACTTTGTTCTACTACTTTTATGTATAAGTTATTATATTACATTCATAGAGGAGGCAGACATGATGATAGAAAAGAAAAAATGCACTTTTGAGCTCCAAAAGTGCCAAAAAAAGGAGGAGCACAGTTTAACGTCATGTCTCGGGACATTACAATTATTTTAATGTTCACTATCATTTTGTTTTTTTATTTTGACTATTAGTTTTAATCTACAGTTTTTATTTGTTTTTTTATGGCTATTTAGTTCCACAAAGTTTAAATGTAGTTTACACTTAGATAAAACTATAGACTACTGTTAAGTGTTAGGAGAAAATAGTTTATTTTATATTTATGCATATTTTTAGTTATTTTCTTTTTTAGTTTATGTATTAAATATATATTTGAAAAGTTTTAAGGATACAATGTCATTGTATTGCTTAGGCTGTCCAACACAATGCCATTTTAGATTTAAGGTTTAATACAATTATTAAAGCATTTTATTCTACTACTTTTATGTGTAAGTAAACTATTACATTCATATTTTAATGTTCATTAAATTTTTTTTAAAAATTCTACTATTAGTTTTAATCTACAGTTTTTATTTGTATTTTATAGCTTTTTAGTTAGTTTTCAAAAGTTTATATGTAACTTACATTTAGATAAAACTATAGACTGCTTTTAAATGTTAGGGGAAAATAGTTTCATTTGAATTTATGCATATTTTTAGTTATTTTCTTTTTTAGTTTATGTATTAAATATATATATTAAAGTTTTATAAATAAAATGCCATTGTATTGCTAATAATAGGCTGTCCAACACAATGCCATTTTAGATTTAAGGTTTAAAACGTTTATTAAAGCACTTTGTTCTACTACTTTTATGTATAAGTTATTATATTACATTCATAGAGGAGGCAGACATGATGATAGAAAAGAAAAAATGCACTTTTGAGCTCCAAAAGTGCCAAAAAAAAGAGGAGCACAGTTTAACGTCATGTCTCGGGACATTACAATTATTTTAATGTTCACTATCATTTTGTTTTTTTATTTTGACTATTAGTTTTAATCTACAGTTTTTATATGTTTTTTTATGGCTATTTAGTTCCACAAAGTTTAAATGTAGTTTACATTTAGATAAAACTATAGACTACTGTTAAGTGTTAGGAGAAAATAGTTTATTTTATATTTATGCATATTTTTAGTTATTTTCTTTTTTAGTTTATGTATTAAATATATATTTGAAAAGTTTTATGGATACAATGTCATTGTATTGCTTAGGCTGTCCAACACAATGCCATTTTAGATTTAAGGTTTAATACAATTATTAAAGCATTTTATTCTACTACTTTTATGTGTAAGTAAACTATTACATTCATATTTTAATGTTCATTAAATTTTTTTTAAAAATTCTACTATTAGTTTTAATCTACAGTTTTTATTTGTATTTTATAGCTTTTTAGTTAGTTTTCAAAAGTTTATATGTAACTTACATTTAGATAAAACTATAGACTGCTTTTAAATGTTAGGGGAAAATAGTTTCATTTGAATTTATGCATATTTTTAGTTATTTTCTTTTTTAGTTTATGTATTAAATATATATATTAAAGTTTTATAAAAAAAATGCCATTGTATTGCTAATAATAGGCTGTCCAACACAATGCCATTTTAGATTTAAGGTTTAAAACGTTTATTAAAGCACTTTGTTCTACTACTTTTATGTATAAGTTATTATATTACATTCATAGAGGAGGCAGACATGATGATAGAAAAGAAAAAATGCACTTTTGAGCTCCAAAAGTGCCAAAAAAAAGAGGAGCACAGTTTAACGTCATGTCTCGGGACATTACAATTATTTTAATGTTCACTATCATTTTGTTTTTTTATTTTGACTATTAGTTTTAATCTACAGTTTTTATATGTTTTTTTATGGCTATTTAGTTACACAAAGTTTAAATGTAGTTTACATTTAGATAAAACTATAGACTACTGTTAAGTGCTAGGAGAAAATAGTTTATTTTATATTTATGCATATTTTTAGTTATTTTCTTTTTTAGTTTATGTATTAAATATATATTTGAAAAGTTTTATGGATACAATGTCATTGTATTGCTTAGGCTGTCCAACACAATGCCATTTTAGATTTAAGGTTTAATACAATTATTAAAGCATTTTATTCTAATACTTTTATGTGTAAGTAAACTATTACATTCATATTTTAATGTTCATTAAATTTTTTTTAAAAATTCTACTATTAGTTTTAATCTACAGTTTTTATTTGTGTTTTATGGCTATTTAGTTACAGAAAGTTTAAATGTAGTTTACATTTATATGAAACTATAGACTACTTTTATGTTTTATGGTAAATGAGTTTAATTTATATTTATGCATTATTTTAGCTATTTTCTTTTTTAGTTTATGTATTAAGTATATATTTGGAAAGTTTTATGACTAAAATGCTATTGTATTGCTAATAATAGGCTGTCCAACACAATGCCATTTTAGAATTAAGGTTTAAAACGTTTATTAAAGCATTTTGTTCTACTACTTTTATGTATAAGTTATTATATTACATTCATAGAGGTGGCAGACATGATGATAGAAAAGAAAAAATGCACTTTTGAGCTCCAAAAGTGCCAAAAAAAAGAGGAGCACAGTTTAACGTCATGTCTCGGGACATTACAATTATTTTAATGTTCACTATCATTTTGTTTTTTTATTTTGACTATTAGTTTTAATCTACAGTTTTTATATGTTTTTTTATGGCTATTTAGTTACACAAAGTTTAAATGTAGTTTACACTTAGATAAAACTATAGACTACTGTTAAGTATTAGGAGAAAATAGTTTAATTGATATTTATGGATATTTTTAGTTGTTTTTTTTTTTTAGTTTATGTATTAAATATATATTTGAAAAGTTTTATGGATACAATGTCATTGTATTGCTTAGGCTGTCCAACACATTGCCATTTTAGATTTAAGGTTTAATACAATTATAAAAGCATTTTATTCTAATACTTTTATGTGAAAGTAAACTATTACATTCATATTTTAATGTTCATTAAATTTTTTTTTAAAATTCTACTATTAGTTTTAATCTACAGTTTTTATTTGTATTTTATAGCTTTTTAGTTAGTTATTAAAAGTTTAAATGTAACGTACTTTTAGATAAAACCATAGACTGCTTTTAAATGTTAGGGGAAAACAGTTTCATTTGAATTTATGCATATTTTTCATTATTTTCTTTTTTAGTTTATGTATTTCATATATATTTGGAAAGTTTTATAAATAAAATGCCATTGTATTGCTAATAATAGGCTGTCCAACACATTGCCATTTTAGATTTAAGGTTTAATACAATTATTAAAGAATTTTATTCTACTACTTTTATGTGTAAGTAAACTATTACATTCATATTTTAATGTTCATTAAATTTTTTTTAAAAATTCTACTATTAGTTTTAATCTACAGTTTTTATTTGTATTTTATAGCTTTTTAGTTAGTTTTCAAACGTTTATATGTAACTTACATTTAGATAAAACTATAGACTGCTTTTAAATGTTAGGGGAAAATAGTTTCATTTGAATTTATGCATATTTTTAGTTATTTTCTTTTTTAGTTTATGTATTAAATATATATATTAAAGTTTTATAAATAAAATGTCATTGTATTGCTAATAATAGGCTGTCCAACACAATGCCATTTTAGATTTAAGGTTTAAAACGTTTATTAAAGCACTTTGTTCTACTACTTTTATGTATAAGTTATTATATTACATTCATAGAGGAGGCAGACATGATGATAGAAAAGAAAAAATGCACTTTTGAGCTCCAAAAGTGCCAAAAAAAAGAGGAGCACAGTTTAACGTCATGTCTCGGGACATTACAATTATTTTAATGTTCACTATCATTTTGTTTTTTTATTTTGACTATTAGTTTTAATCTACAGTTTTTATATGTTTTTTTATGGCTATTTAGTTCCACAAAGTTTAAATGTAGTTTACATTTAGATAAAACTATAGACTACTGTTAAGTGTTAGGAGAAAATAGTTTATTTTATATTTATGCATATTTTTAGTTATTTTCTTTTTTAGTTTATGTATTAAATATATATTTGAAAAGTTTTATGGATACAATGTCATTGTATTGCTTAGGCTGTCCAACACAATGCCATTTTAGATTTAAGGTTTAATACAATTATTAAAGCATTTTATTCTAATACTTTTATGTGTAAGTAAACTATTACATTCATATTTTAATGTTCATTAAATTTTTTTCAAAAATTCTACTATTAGTTTTAATCTACAGTTTTTATTTGTGTTTTATGGCTATTTAGTTACAGAAAGTTTAAATGTAGTTTACATTTATATGAAACTATAGACTACTTTTATGTTTTATGGTAAATGAGTTTAATTTATATTTATGCATTATTTTAGCTATTTTCTTTTTTAGTTTATGTATTAAGTATATATTTGGAAAGTTTTATGACTAAAATGCTATTGTATTGCTAATAATAGGCTGTCCAACACAATGCCATTTTAGAATTAAGGTTTAAAACGTTTATTAAAGCATTTTGTTCTACTACTTTTATGTATAAGTTATTATATTACATTCATAGAGGTGGCAGACATGATGATAGAAAAGAAAAAATGCACTTTTGAGCTCCAAAAGTGCCAAAAAAAAGAGGAGCACAGTTTAACGTCATGTCTCGGGACATTACAATTATTTTAATGTTCACTATCATTTTGTTTTTTTATTTTGACTATTAGTTTTAATCTACAGTTTTTATATGTTTTTTTAAAGCTATTTAGTTACACAAAGTTTAAATGTAGTTTACACTTAGATAAAACTATAGACTACTGTTAAGTATTAGGAGAAAATAGTTTAATTGATATTTATGGATATTTTTAGTTGTTTTTTTTTTTTAGTTTATGTATTAAATATATATTTGAAAAGTTTTATGGATACAATGTCATTGTATTGCTTAGGCTGTCCAACACATTGCCATTTTAGATTTAAGGTTTAATACAATTATAAAAGCATTTTATTCTAATACTTTTATGTGAAAGTAAACTATTACATTCATATTTTAATGTTCATTAAATTTTTTTTTAAATTCTACTATTAGTTTTAATCTACAGTTTTTATTTGTATTTTATAGCTTTTTAGTTAGTTATTAAAAGTTTAAATGTAACGTACTTTTAGATAAAACCATAGACTGCTTTTAAATGTTAGGGGAAAACAGTTTCATTTGAATTTATGCATATTTTTCATTATTTTCTTTTTTAGTTTATGTATTTCATATATATTTGGAAAGTTTTATAAATAAAATGCCATTGTATTGCTAATAATAGGCTGTCCAACACATTGCCATTTTAGATTTAAGGTTTAATACAATTATTAAAGCATTTTATTCTACTACTTTTATGTGTAAGTAAACTATTACATTCATATTTTAATGTTCATTAAATTTTTTTTAAAAATTCTACTATTAGTTTTAATCTACAGTTTTTATTTGTATTTTATAGCTTTTTAGTTAGTTTTCAAAAGTTTATATGTAACTTACATTTAGATTAAACTATAGACTGCTTTTAAATGTTAGGGGAAAATAGTTTCATTTAAATTTATGCATATTTTTAGTTATTTTCTTTTTTAGTTTATGTATTAAATATATATATTAAAGTTTTATAAATAAAATGTCATTGTATTGCTAATAATAGGCTGTCCAACACAATGCCATTTTAGATTTAAGGTTTAAAACGTTTATTAAAGCACTTTGTTCTACTACTTTTATGTATAAGTTATTATATTACATTCATAGAGGAGGCAGACATGATGATAGAAAAGAAAAAATGCACTTTTGAGCTCCAAAAGTGCCAAAAAAAAGAGGAGCACAGTTTAACGTCATGTCTCGGGACATTACAATTATTTTAATGTTCACTATCATTTTGTTTTTTTATTTTGACTATTAGTTTTAATCTACAGTTTTTATATGTTTTTTTATGGCTATTTAGTTACACAAAGTTTAAATGTAGTTTACATTTAGATAAAACTATAGACTACTGTTAAGTGTTAGGAGAAAATAGTTTATTTTATATTTATGCATATTTTTAGTTATTTTCTTTTTTAGTTTATGTATTAAATATATATTTGAAAAGTTTTATGGATACAATGTCATTGTATTGCTTAGGCTGTCCAACACAATGCCATTTTAGATTTAAGGTTTAATACAATTATTAAAGCATTTTATTCTAATACTTTTATGTGTAAGTAAACTATTACATTCATATTTTAATGTTCATTAAATTTTTTTCAAAAATTCTACTATTAGTTTTAATCTACAGTTTTTATTTGTGTTTTATGGCTATTTAGTTACAGAAAGTTTAAATGTAGTTTACATTTATATGAAACTATAGACTACTTTTATGTTTTATGGTAAATGAGTTTAATTTATATTTATGCATTATTTTAGCTATTTTCTTTTTTAGTTTATGTATTAAGTATATATTTGGAAAGTTTTATGACTAAAATGCTATTGTATTGCTAATAATAGGCTGTCCAACACAATGCCATTTTAGATTTAAGGTTTAAAACGTTTATTAAAGCATTTTGTTCTACTACTTTTATGTATAAGTTATTATATTACATTCATAGAGGTGGCAGACATGATGATAGAAAAGAAAAAATGCACTTTTGAGCTCCAAAAGGGCCAAAAAAAAGAGGAGCACAGTTTAACGTCATGTCTCGGGACATTACAATTATTTTAATGTTCACTATCATTTTGTTTTTTTATTTTGACTATTAGTTTTAATCTACAGTTTTTATATGTTTTTTTATGGCTATTTAGTTACACAAAGTTTAAATGTAGTTTACACTTAGATAAAACTATAGACTACTGTTAAGTATTAGGAGAAAATAGTTTAATTGATATTTATGGATATTTTTAGTTGTTTTTTTTTTTTAGTTTATGTATTAAACATATATTTGAAAAGTTTTATGGATACAATGTCATTGTATTGCTTAGGCTACCCAACACATTGCCATTTTAGATTTAAGGTTTAATACAATTATAAAAGCATTTTATTCTAATACTTTTATTTGAAAGTAAACTATTACATTCATATTTTAATGTTCATTAAATTTTTTTTTAAAATTCTACTATTAGTTTTAATCTACAGTTTTTATTTGTATTTTATAGCTTTTTAGTTAGTTATTAAAAGTTTAAATGTAACGTACATTTAGATAAAACTATAGACTGCTTTTAAATGTTAGGGGAAAATAGTTTTATTTGAATTTATGCATATTTTTAGTTATTTTCTTTTTTAGTTTATGTATTAAATATATATTTTAAAGTTTTATAAATAAAATGCCATTGTATTGCTAATAATAGGCTGTCCAACACAATGCCATTTTAGATTTAAGGTTTAAAATGTTTATTAAAGCACTTTGTTCTACTACTTTTATGTATAAGTTATTATATTACATTCATAGAGGAGGCAGACATGATGATAGAAAAGAAAAAATGCACTTTTGAGCTCCAAAAGTGCCAAAAAAAAGAGGAGCACAGTTTAACGTCATGTCTCGGGACATTACAATTATTTTAATGTTCACTATCATTTTGTTTTTTTATTTTGACTATTAGTTTTAATCTACAGTTTTTATTTGTTTTTTTATGGCTATTTAGTTCCACAAAGTTTAAATGTAGTTTACATTTAGATAAAACTATAGACTACTGTTAAGTGTTAGGAGAAAATAGTTTATTTTATATTTATGCATATTTTTAGTTATTTTCTTTTTTAGTTTATGTATTAAATATATATTTGAAAAGTTTTATGGATACAATGTCATTGTATTGCTTAGGCTGTCCAACACAATGCCATTTTAGATTTAAGGTTTAATACAATTATTAAAGCATTTTATTCTAATACTTTTATGTGTAAGTAAACTATTACATTCATATTTTAATGTTCATTAAATTTTTTTTAAAAATTCTACTATTAGTTTTAATCTACAGTTTTTATTTGTGTTTTATGGCTATTTAGTTACAGAAAGTTTAAATGTAGTTTACATTTATATGAAACTATAGACTACTTTTATGTTTTATGGTAAATGAGTTTAATTTATATTTATGCATTATTTTAGCTATTTTCTTTTTTAGTTTATGTATTAAGTATATATTTGGAAAGTTTTATGACTAAAATGCTATTGTATTGCTAATAATAGGCTGTCCAACACAATGCCATTTTAGATTTAAGGTTTAAAACGTTTATTAAAGCATTTTGTTGTACTACTTTTATGTACAAGTTATTATATTACATTCATAAAGGAGGCAGACATGATGATAGAAAAGAAGAAATGCACTTTTGAGCTCCAAACGTGCCAAAAAAAAGAGAGCACAGTTTAACGTCATGTATCTGGACTCTACAATTATTTTAATGTTCACTATCATTTTGTTTTTTTATTTTGACTATTAGTTTTAATCTACAGTTTTTATTTGTTTTTTATGTCTATTTAGTTACACAAAGTTTAAATGTAGTTTACACTTAGATAAAACTATAGACTTCTGTTAAGTATTAGGAGAAAATAGTTTATTTTATATTTATGCATATTTTTAGTTATTTTCTTTTTTAGTTTATGTATTAAATATATATTTGAAAAGTTTTATGGATACAATGTCATTGTATTGCTTAGGCTGTCCAACACAATGCCATTTTAGATTTAAGGTTTAATACAATTATTAAAGCATTTTATTCTAATACTTTTATGTGAAAGTAAACTATTACATTCATATTTTAATGTTCATTAAATTTTTTTTTAAATTCTACTATTAGTTTAAATCTACAGTTTTTATTTGTATTTTATAGCTTTTTAGTTAGTTATTAAAAGTTTAAATGTAACGTACATTTAGATAAAACTATAGACTGCTTTTAAATGTTAGGGGAAAATAGTTTCATTTGAATTTATGCATATTTTTCGTTATTTTCTTTTTTAGTTTATGTATTATATATATATTTTAAAGTTTTATAAATAAAATGCCATTGTATTGCTAATAATAGGCTGTCCAACACAATGCCATTTTAGATTTAAGGTTTAAAACGTTTATTAAAGCATTTTGTTCTACTACTTTTATGTATAAGTTATTATATTACATTCATAGAGGTGGCAGACATGATGATAGAAAAGAAAAAATGCCTTTTTGAGCTCCAAAAGTGCCAAAAAAAAGAGGAGCACAGTTTAACGTCATGTCTCGGGACATTACAATTATTTTAATGTTCACTATCATTTTGTTTTTTTATTTTGACTATTAGTTTTAATCTACAGTTTTTATTTGTTTTTTTATGGCTATTTAGTTCCACAAAGTTTAAATGTAGTTTACACTTATATGAAACTATAGACTACTGTTAAGTGTTAGGAGAAAATAGTTTATTTTATATTTATGCATATTTTTAGTTATTTTCTTTTTTAGTTTATGTATTAAATATATATTTGAAAAGTTTTATGGATACAATGTCATTGTATTGCTTAGGCTGTCCAACACAATGCCATTTTAGTTTAAAGGTTTAATACAATTATTAAAGCATTTTATTCTAATACTTTTATGTGTAAGTAAACTATTACATTCATATTTTAATGTTCACTTAATTTTTTTAAAAAATTCTACTATTAGTTTTAATCTACAGTTTTTATTTGTATTTTATAGCTTTTTAGTTAGTTATTAAAAGTTTAAATGTAACTTACATTTAGATAAAACTATAGACTGCTTTTAAATGTTAGGGGAAAATAGTTTCATTTGAATTTATGCATATTTTTAGTTATTTTCTTTTGTAGTTTATGTATTTCATATATATTTGGAAAGTTTTATAAATAAAATGCCATTGTATTGCTAATAATAGGCTGTCCAACACAATGCCATTTTAGATTTAAGGTTTAATATGTTTATTAAAGCATTTTGTTGTACTACTTTTATGTACAAGTTATTATATTACATTCATAGAGGAGGCAGACATGATGATAGAAAAGAAGAAATGCACTTTTGCGCTCCAAACGTGCCAAAAAAAAGAGGAGCACAGTTTAACGTCATGTATCGGGACTCTACAATTATTTTAATGCTCACTATCATTTTGTTTTTTTATTTTGACTATTAGTTTTAATCTACAGTTTTTATTTGTTTTTTATGTCTATTTAGTTACACAAAGTTTAAATGTAGTTTACACTTAGATAAAACTATAGACTACTGTTAAGTATTAGGAGAAAATAGTTTATTTTATATTTATGCATATTTTTAGTTATTTTCTTTTTTAGTTTATGTATTAAATATATATTTGAAAAGTTTTATGGATACAATGTCATTGTATTGCTTAGGCTGTCCAACACAATGCCATTTTAGATTTAAGGTTTAATACAATTATTAAAGCATTTTATTCTAATACTTTTATGTGAAAGTAAACTATTACATTCATATTTTAATGTTCATTAAATTTTTTTTTAAATTCTACTATTAGTTTAAATCTACAGTTTTTATTTGTATTTTATAGCTTTTTAGTTAGTTATTAAAAGTTTAAATGTAACGTACTTTTAGATAAAACCATAGACTGCTTTTAAATGTTAGGGGAAAACAGTTTCATTTGAATTTATGCATATTTTTCGTTATTTTCTTTTTTAGTTTATGTATTTCATATATATTTGGAAAGTTTTATAAATAAAATGCCATTGTATTGCTAATAATAGGCTGTCCAACACAATGCCATTTTAGATTTAAGGTTTAATATCTTTATTAAAGCATTTTGTTGTACTACTTTTATGTACAAGTTATTATGTTACATTCATAGAGGAGGCAGACATGATGATAGAAAAGAAGAAATGCACTTTTGAGCTCCAAACGTGCCAAAAAAAAAAGGGGCACAGTTTAACGTCATGTATCGGGACTCTACAATTATTTTAATGTTCACTATCATTTTGTTTTTTTATTTTGACTATTAGTTTTAATCTACAGTTTTTATTTGTGTTTTATGGCTATTTAGTTACAGAAAGTTTAAATGTAGTTTACATTTATATGAAACTATAGACTACTGTTAAGTATTAGGAGAAAATAGTTTATTTTATATTTATGCATATTTTTAGTTATTTTCTTTTTTAGTTTATGTATTAAATATATATTTGAAAAGTTTTATGGATACAATGTCATTGTATTGCTTAGGCTGTCCAACACAATGCCATTTTAGATTTAAGGTTTAATACAATTATTAAAGCATTTTATTCTAATACTTTTATGTGTAAGTAAACTATTACATTTATATTTTAATGTTCACTAAATTTTTTTTAAAAATTCTACTATTAGTTTTAATCTACAGTTTTTATTTGTATTTTATAGCTTTTTAGTTAGTTATTAAAAGTTTAAATGTAACTTACATTTAGATAAAACTATAGACTGCTTTTAAATGTTAGGGGAAAATAGTTTCATTTGAATTTATGCATATTTTTAGTTATTTTCTTTTGTAGTTTATGTATTTCATATATATTTGGAAAGTTTTATAAATAAAATGCCATTGTATTGCTAATAATAGGCTGTCCAACACAATGCCTCTTTAGATTTAAGGTTTAATATGTTTATTAAAGCATTTTGTTGTACTACTTTTATGTACAAGTTATTATATTACATTCATAGAGGAGGCAGACATGATGATAGAAAAGAAGAAATGCACTTTTGCGCTCCAAACGTGCCAAAAAAAAGAGGAGCACAGTTTAACGTCATGTATCAGGACTCTACAATTATTTTAATGCTCACTATCATTTTGTTTTTTTATTTTGACTATTAGTTTTAATCTACAGTTTTTATTTGTTTTTTATGTCTATTTAGTTACACAAAGTTTAAATGTAGTTTACACTTAGATAAAACTATAGACTTCTGTTAAGTATTAGGAGAAAATAGTTTATTTTATATTTATGCATATTTTTAGTTATTTTCTTTTTTAGTTTATGTATTAAATATATATTTGAAAAGTTTTATGGATACAATGTCATTGTATTGCTTAGGCTGTCCAACACAATGCCATTTTAGATTTAAGGTTTAATACGTTTATTAAAGCATTTTGTTGTACTACTTTTATGTATAAGTTATTATATTACATTCATAGAGGAGGCAGACATGATGATAGAAAAGAAGAAATGCACTTTTGAGCTCCAAAAGTGCCAAAAAAAAGAGGAGCACAGTTTAACGTCATGTCTCGGGACATTACAATTATTTTAATGTTCACTATCATTTTGTTTTTTTATTTTGACTATTAGTTTTAATCTACAGTTTTTATATGTTTTTTTATGGCTATTTAGTTACACAAAGTTTAAATGTAGTTTACACTTAGATAAAACTATAGACTACTGTTAAGTATTAGGAGAAAATAGTTTAATTGATATTTATGGATATTTTTAGTTATTTTTTTTTTTCGTTTATGTATTAAAAATATATTTGAAAAGTTTTATGGATACAATGTCATTGTATTGCTTAGGCTGTCCAACACAATGCCATTTTAGATTTAAGGTTTAATACAATTATTAAAGCATTTTATTCTAATACTTTTATGTGAAAGTAAACTATTACATTCATATTTTAATGTTCATTAAATTTTTTTTTAAAATTCTACTATTAGTTTTAATCTACAGTTTTTATTTGTATTTTATAGCTTTTTAGTTAGTTATTAAAAGTTTAAATGTAACGTACTTTTAGATAAAACCATAGACTGCTTTTAAATGTTAGGGGAAAACAGTTTCTTTTAAATTTATGCATATTTTTCGTTATTTTCTTTTTTAGTTTATAAATTTCATATATATTTGGAAAGTTTTATAAATAAAATGCCATTGTATTGCTAATAATAGGCTGTCCAACACAATGCCATTTTAGATTTAAGGTTTAATATCTTTATTAAAGCATTTTGTTGTACTACTTTTATGTACAAGTTATTATATTACATTCATAGAGGAGGCAGACATGATGATAGAAAAGAAGAAATGCACTTTTGAGCTCCAAACGTGCCAAAAAAAAGAGAGCACAGTTTAACGTCATGTATCGGGACTCTACAATTATTTTAATGTTCACTATCATTTTGTTTTTTTATTTTGACTATTAGTTTTAATCTACAGTTTTTATTTGTGTTTTATGGCTATTTAGTTACAGAAAGTTTAAATGTAGTTTACATATATATGAAACTATAGACTACTTTTATGTTTTATGGTAAATGAGTTTAATTTATATTTATGCATTATTTTAGCTATTTTCTTTTGTAGTTTATGTATTAAGTATATATTTGGAAAGTTTTATGACTAAAATGCTATTGTATTGCTAATAATAGGCTGTCCAACACAATGCCATTTTAGATTTAAGGTTTAAAACGTTTATTAAAGCATTTTGTTCTACTACTTTTATGTATAAGTTATTATATTACATTCATAGAGGTGGCAGACATGATGATAGAAAAGAAAAAATGCAGTTTTGAGCTCCAAAAGTGCCAAAAAAAAGAGGAGCACAGTTTAACGTTATGTCTCGGGACATTACAATTATTTTAATGTTCACTATCATTTTGTTTTTTTATTTTGACTATTAGTTTTAATCTACAGTTTTTATTGGTTTTTTATGGCTATTTAGTTACAGAAAGTTTAAATGTAGTTTACATTTATATGAAACTATAGACTACTGTTAAGTATTAGGAGAAAATAGTTTATTTTATATTTATGCATATTTTTAGTTATTTTCTTTTTTAGTTTATGTATTAAATATATATTTGAAACGTTTTATGGATACAATGTCATTGTATTGCTTAGGCTGTCCAACACAATGCCATTTTAGATTTAAGGTTTAATACAATTATTAAAGCATTTTATTCTAATACTTTTATGTGTAAGTAAACTATTACATTTATATTTTAATGTTCACTAAATTTTTTTTAAAAATTCTACTATTAGTTTTAATCTACAGTTTTTATTTGTATTTTATAGCTTTTTAGTTAGTTATTAAAAGTTTAAATGTAACTTACATTTAGATAAAACTATAGACTGCTTTTAAATGTTAGGGGAAAATAGTTTCATTTGAATTTATGCATATTTTTAGTTATTTTCTTTTGTAGTTTATGTATTTCATATATATTTGGAAAGTTTTATAAATAAAATGCCATTGTATTGCTAATAATAGGCTGTCCAACACAATGCCTCTTTAGATTTAAGGTTTAATATGTTTATTAAAGCATTTTGTTGTACTACTTATATGTACAAGTTATTATATTACATTCATAGAGGAGGCAGACATGATGATAGAAAAGAAGAAATGCACTTTTGCGCTCCAAACGTGCCAAAAAAAAGAGGAGCACAGTTTAACGTTATGTATCAGGACTCTACAATTATTTTAATGCTCACTATCATTTTGTTTTTTTATTTTGACTATTAGTTTTAATCTACAGTTTTTATTTGTTTTTTATGTCTATTTAGTTACACAAAGTTTAAATGTAGTTTACACTTAGATAAAACTATAGACTTCTGTTAAGTATTAGGAGAAAATAGTTTATTTTATATTTATGCATATTTTTAGTTATTTTCTTTTTTAGTTTATGTATTAAATATATATTTGAAAAGTTTTATGGATACAATGTCATTGTATTGCTTAGGCTGTCCAACACAATGCCATTTTAGATTTAAGGTTTAATACAATTATTAAAGCATTTTATTCTAATACTTTTATGTGAAAGTAAACTATTACATTCATATTTTAATGTTCATTAAATTTTTTTTAAAATTCTACTATTAGTTTAAATCTACAGTTTTTATTTGTATTTTATAGCTTTTTAGTTAGTTATTAAAAGTTGAAATGTAACGTACATTTAGATAAAACTATAGAAATCTTTTAAATGTTAGGGGAAAATAGTTTCATTTGAATTTATGCATATTTTTAGTTATTTTCTTTTTTAGTTTATGTATTATATATATATTTTAAAGTTTTATAAATAAAATGCCATTGTATTGCTAATAATAGGCTGTCCAACACAATGCCATTTTAGATTTAAGGTTTAAAACGTTTATTAAAGCACTTTGTTCTACTACTTTTATGTATAAGTTATTATATTACATTCATAGAGGAGGCAGACATGATGATAGAAAAGAAAAAATGCACTTTTGAGCTCCAAAAGTGCCAAAAAAAAGAGGAGCACAGTTTAACGTCATGTCTCGGGACATTACAATTATTTTAATGTTCACTATCATTTTGTTTTTTTATTTTGACTATTAGTTTTAATCTACAGTTTTTATTTGTTTTTTTATGGCTATTTAGTTCCACAAAGTTTAAATGTAGTTTACATTTAGATAAAACTATAGACTACTGTTAAGTGTTAGGAGAAAATAGTTTATTTTATATTTATGCATATTTTTAGTTATTTTCTTTTTTAGTTTATGTATTAAATATATATTTGGAAAGTTTTATGGCTAAATTGCTATTGTATTGCTAATAATAGGCTGTCCAACACAATGCCATTTTAGATTTAAGGTTTAATACGTTTATTAAAGCATTTTGTTGTACTACTTTTATGTATAAGTTATTATATTACATTCATAGAGGAGGCAGACATGATGATAGAAAAGAAAAAATGCACTTTTGAGCTCCAAAAGTGCCAAAAAAAAGAGGAGCACAGTTTAACGTCATGTCTCGGGACATTACAATTATTTTAATGTTCACTATCATTTTGTTTTTTTATTTTGACTATTAGTTTTAATCTACAGTTTTTATATGTTTTTTTATGGCTTTTTAGTTACACAAAGTTTAAATGTAGTTTACACTTAGATAAAACTATAGACTACTGTTAAGTATTAGGAGAAAATAGTTTAATTGATATTTATGGATATTTTTAGTTATTTTTTTTTTTCGTTTATGTATTAAAAATATATTTGAAAAGTTTTATGGATACAATGTCATTGTATTGCTTAGGCTGTCCAACACAATGCCATTTTAGATTTAAGGTTTAATACAATTATTAAAGCATTTTATTCTAATACTTTTATGTGAAAGTAAACTATTACATTCATATTTTAATGTTCATTAAATTTTTTTTTAAAATTCTACTATTAGTTTTAATCTACAGTTTTTATTTGTATTTTATAGCTTTTTAGTTAGTTATTAAAAGTTTAAATGTAACGTACTTTTAGATAAAACCATAGACTGCTTTTAAATGTTAGGGGAAAACAGTTTCATTTGAATTTATGCATATTTTTCGTTATTTTCTTTTTTAGTTTATGTATTTCATATATATTTGGAAAGTTTTATAAATAAAATGCCATTGTATTGCTAATAATAGGCTGTCCAACACAATGCCATTTTAGATTTAAGGTTTAATATCTTTATTAAAGCATTTTGTTGTACTACTTTTATGTACAAGTTATTATATTACATTCATAGAGGAGGCAGACATGATGATAGAAAAGAAGAAATGCACTTTTGAGCTCCAAACGTGCCAAAAAAAAGAGAGCACAGTTTAACGTCATGTATCGTGACTCTACAATTATTTTAATGTTCACTATCATTTTGTTCTTTTATTTTGACTATTAGTTTTAATCTACAGTTTTTATTTGTGTTTTATGGCTATTTAGTTACAGAAAGTTTAAATGTAGTTTACATTTATATGAAACTATAGACTACTTTTATGTTTTATGGTAAATGAGTTTAATTTATATTTATGCATTATTTTAGCTATTTTCTTTTTTAGTTTATGTATTAAGTATATATTTGGAAAGTTTTATGACTAAAATGCTATTGTATTGCTAATAATAGGCTGTCCAACACAATGCCATTTTAGATTTAAGGTTTAAAACGTTTATTAAAGCATTTTGTTCTACTACTTTTATGTATAAGTTATTATATTACATTCATAGAGGTGGCAGACATGATGATAGAAAAGAAAAAATGCACTTTTGAGCTCCAAAAGGGCCAAAAAAAAGAGGAGCACAGTTTAACGTCATGTCTCGGGACATTACAATTATTTTAATGTTCACTATCATTTTGTTTTTTTATTTTGACTATTAGTTTTAATCTACAGTTTTTATATGTTTTTTTATGGCTATTTAGTTACACAAAGTTTAAATGTAGTTTACACTTAGATAAAACTATAGACTACTGTTAAGTATTAGGAGAAAATAGTTTAATTGATATTTATGGATATTTTTAGTTATTTTTTTTTTTAGTTTATGTATTAAAAATATATTTGAAAAGTTTTATGGATACAATGTCATTGTATTGCTTAGGCTGTCCAACACAATGCCATTTTAGATTTAAGGTTTAATACAATTATTAAAGCATTTTATTCTAATACTTTTATGTGAAAGTAAACTATTACATTCATATTTTAATGTTCATTAAATTTTTTTTTAAAATTCTACTATTAGTTTTAATCTACAGTTTTTATTTGTATTTTATAGCTTTTTAGTTAGTTATTAAAAGTTTAAATGTAACGTACTTTTAGATAAAACCATAGACTGCTTTTAAATGTTAGGGGAAAACAGTTTCTTTTAAATTTATGCATATTTTTCGTTATTTTCTTTTTTAGTTTATAAATTTCATATATATTTGGAAAGTTTTATAAATAAAATGCCATTGTATTGCTAATAATAGGCTGTCCAACACAATGCCATTTTAGATTTAAGGTTTAATATCTTTATTAAAGCATTTTGTTGTACTACTTTTATGTACAAGTTATTATATTACATTCATAGAGGAGGCAGACATGATGATAGAAAAGAAGAAATGCACTTTTGAGCTCCAAACGTGCCAAAAAAAAGAGAGCACAGTTTAACGTCATGTATCGTGACTACAATTATTTTAATGTTCACTATCATTTTGTTTTTTTATTTTGACTATTAGTTTTAATCTACAGTTTTTATTTGTGTTTTATGGCTATTTAGTTACAGAAAGTTTAAATGTAGTTTACATTTATATGAAACTATAGACTACTTTTATGTTTTATGGTAAATGAGTTTAATTTATATTTATGCATTATTTTAGCTATTTTCTTTTTTAGTTTATGTATTAAGTATATATTTGGAAAGTTTTATGACTAAAATGCTATTGTATTGCTAATAATAGGCTGTCCAACACAATGCCATTTTAGATTTAAGGTTTAAAACGTTTATTAAAGCATTTTGTTCTACTACTTTTATGTATAAGTTATTATATTACATTCATAGAGGTGGCAGACATGATGATAGAAAAGAAAAAATGCACTTTTGAGCTCCAAAAGTGCCAAAAAAAAGAGGAGCACAGTTTAACGTTATGTCTCGGGACATTACAATTATTTTAATGTTCACTATCATTTTGTTTTTTTATTTTGACTATTAGTTTTAATCTACAGTTTTTATTTGTTTTTTTATGGCTATTTAGTTCCACAAAGTTTAAATGTAGTTTACACTTATATGAAACTATAGACTACTGTTAAGTGTTAGGAGAAAATAGTTTATTTTATATTTATGCATATTTTTAGTTATTTTCTTTTTTAGTTTATGTATTAAATATATATTTGAAAAGTTTTATGGATACAATGTCATTGTATTGCTTAGGCTGTCCAACACAATGCCATTTTAGATTTAAGGTTTAATACAATTATTAAAGCATTTTATTCTAATACTTTTATGTGTAAGTAAACTATTACATTCATATTTTAATGTTCACTAAATTTTTTTTAAAAATTCTACTATTAGTTTTAATCTACAGTTTTTATTTGTATTTTATAGCTTTTTAGTTAGTTATTAAAAGTTTAAATGTAACTTACATTTAGATAAAACTATAGACTGCTTTTAAATGTTAGGGGAAAATAGTTTCATTTGAATTTATGCATATTTTTAGTTATTTTCTTTTGTAGTTTATGTATTTCATATATATTTGGAAAGTTTTATAAATAAAATGCCATTGTATTGCTAATAATAGGCTGTCCAACACAATGCCATTTTAGATTTAAGGTTTAATATGTTTATTAAAGCATTTTGTTGTACTACTTTTATGTATAAGTTATTATATTACATTCATAGAGGAGGCAGACATGATGATAGAAAAGAAAAAATGCACTTTTGAGCTCCAAAAGTGCCAAAAAAAAGAGGAGCACAGTTTAACGTCACGTCTCGGGACATTACAATTATTTTAACTTTCACTATCATTTTGTTTTTTTATTTTGACTATTAGTTTTAATCTACAGTTTTTATTTGTTTTTTTTATGGCTATTTAGTTCCACAAAGTTTAAATGTAGTTTACACTTAGATAAAACTATAGACTACTGTTAAGTGTTAGGAGAAAATAGTTTATTTTATATTTATGCATATTTTTAGTTATTTTCTTTTTTAGTTTATGTATTAAATATATATTTTAAAGTTTTATGGCTAAAATGCCATTGTATTGCTAATAATAGGCTGTCCAACACAATGCCATTTTAGATTTAAGGTTTAAAACGTTTATTAAAGCATTTTGTTCTACTACATTTATGTATAAGTTATTATATTACATTCATAGAGGTGGCAGACATGATGATAGAAAAGAAAAAATGCACTTTTAAGCTCCAAAAGTGCCAAAAAAAAGAGGAGCACAGTTTAACGTCATGTCTCGGGACATTACAATTATTTTAATGTTCACTATCATTTTGTTTTTTTATTTTGACTATTAGTTTTAATCTACAGTTTTTATTTGTTTTTTTTATGGCTATTTAGTTCCACAAAGTTTAAATGTAGTTTACACTTAGATAAAACTATAGACTACTGTTAAGTGTTAGGAGAAAATAGTTTATTTTATATTTATGCATATTTTTAGTTATTTTCTTTTTTAGTTTATGTATTAAATATATATTTGAAAAGTTTTATGGATACAATGTCATTGTATTGCTTAGGCTGTCCAACACAATGCCATTTTAGATTTTAGGTTTAATACAATTATTTAAGCATTTTATTCTAATACTTTTATGTGTAAGTAAACTATTACATTTATATTTTAATGTTCATTACATTTTTTTTAAAAATTCTACTATTAGTTTTAATCTACAGTTTTTATTTGTATTTTATAGCTTTTTAGTTAGTTATTAAAAGTTTAAATGTAACTTACATTTAGATAAAACTATAGAAATCTTTTAAATGTTAGGGGAAAATAGTTTCATTTGAATTTATGCATATTTTTAGTTATTTTCTTTTTTAGTTTATGTATTTCATATATATTTGGAAAGTTTTATAAATAAAATGCCATTGTATTGCTAATAATAGGCTGTCCAACACAATGCCATTTTAGATTTAAGGTTTAAAACGTTTATTAAAGCATTTTGTTCTACTACATTTATGTATAAGTTATTATATTACATTCATAGAGGTGGCAGACATGATGATAGAAAAGAAAAAATGCACTTTTAAGCTCCAAAAGTGCCAAAAAAAAGAGGAGCACAGTTTAACGTCATGTCTCGGGACATTACAATTATTTTAATGTTCACTATCATTTTGTTTTTTTATTTTGACTATTAGTTTTAATCTACAGTTTTTATTTGTTTTTTTTATGGCTATTTAGTTACAGAAAGTTTAAATGTAGTTTACATTTATATGAAACTATAGACTACTTTTATGTTTTATGGTAAATGAGTTTAATTTATATTTATGCATTATTTTAGCTATTTTCTTTTTTAGTTTATGTATTAAGTATATATTTGGAAAGTTTTATGACTAAAATGCTATTGTATTGCTAATAATAGGCTGTCCAACACAATGCCATTTTAGATTTAAGGTTTAAAACGTTTATTAAAGCATTTTGTTCTACTACTTTTATGTATAAGTTATTATATTACATTCATAGAGGTGGCAGACATGATGATAGAAAAGAAAAAATGCACTTTTGAGCTCCAAAAGTGCCAAAAAAAAGAGTAGCACAGTTTAACGTCATGTCTCGGGACATTACAATTATTTTAATGTTCACTATCATTTTGTTTTTTTATTTTGACTATTAGTTTTAATCTACAGTTTTTATTTGTTTTTTTATGGCTATTTAGTTCCACAAAGTTTAAATGTAGTTTACACTTATATGAAACTATAGACTACTGTTAAGTGTTAGGAGAAAATAGTTTATTTTATATTTATGCATATTTTTAGTTATTTTCTTTTTTAGTTTATGTATTAAATATATATTTGAAAAGTTTTATGGATACAATGTCATTGTATTGCTTAGGCTGTCCAACACAATGCCATTTTAGATTTTAGGTTTAATACAATTATTTAAGCATTTTATTCTAATACTTTTATGTGTAAGTAAACTATTACATTTATATTTTAATGTTCATTACATTTTTTTAAAAAATTCTACTATTAGTTTTAATCTACAGTTTTTATTTGTATTTTATAGCTTTTTAGTTAGTTATTAAAAGTTTAAATGTAACTTACATTTAGATAAAACTATAGAAATCTTTTAAATGTTAGGGGAAAATAGTTTCATTTGAATTTATGCATATTTTTAGTTATTTTCTTTTTATGTTTATGTATTTCATATATATTTGGAAAGTTTTATAAATAAAATGCCATTGTATTGCTAATAATAGGCTGTCCAACACAATGCCATTTTAGATTTAAGGTTTAAAACGTTTATTAAAGCATTTTGTTCTACTACATTTATGTATAAGTTATTATATTACATTCATAGAGGTGGCAGACATGATGATAGAAAAGAAAAAATGCACTTTTAAGCTCCAAAAGTGCCAAAAAAAAGAGGAGCACAGTTTAACGTCATGTCTCGGGACATTACAATTATTTTAATGTTCACTATCATTTTGTTTTTTTATTTTGACTATTAGTTTTAATCTACAGTTTTTATTTGTTTTTTTTATGGCTATTTAGTTCCACAAAGTTTAAATGTAGTTTACACTTAGATAAAACTATAGACTACTGTTAAGTGTTAGGAGAAAATAGTTTATTTTATATTTATGCATATTTTTAGTTATTTTCTTTTTTAGTTTATGTATTAAATATATATTTGAAAAGTTTTATGGATACAATGTCATTGTATTGCTTAGGCTGTCCAACACAATGCCATTTTAGATTTTAGGTTTAATACAATTATTTAAGCATTTTATTCTAATACTTTTATGTGTAAGTAAACTATTACATTTATATTTTAATGTTCATTACATTTTTTTAAAAAATTCTACTATTAGTTTTAATCTACAGTTTTTATTTGTATTTTATAGCTTTTTAGTTAGTTATTAAAAGTTTAAATGTAACTTACATTTAGATAAAACTATAGAAATCTTTTAAATGTTAGGGGAAAATAGTTTCATTTGAATTTATGCATATTTTTAGTTATTTTCTTTTTTAGTTTATGTATTTCATATATATTTGGAAAGTTTTATAAATAAAATGCCATTGTATTGCTAATAATAGGCTGTCCAACACAATGCCATTTTAGATTTAAGGTTTAAAACGTTTATTAAAGCATTTTGTTCTACTACATTTATGTATAAGTTATTATATTACATTCATAGAGGTGGCAGACATGATGATAGAAAAGAAAAAATGCACTTTTAAGCTCCAAAAGTGCCAAAAAAAAGAGGAGCACAGTTTAACGTCATGTCTCGGGACATTACAATTATTTTAATGTTCACTATCATTTTGTTTTTTTATTTTGACTATTAGTTTTAATCTACAGTTTTTATTTGTTTTTTTTATGGCTATTTAGTTACAGAAAGTTTAAATGTAGTTTACATTTATATGAAACTATAGACTACTTTTATGTTTTATGGTAAATGAGTTTAATTTATATTTATGCATTATTTTAGCTATTTTCTTTTTTAGTTTATGTATTAAGTATATATTTGGAAAGTTTTATGACTAAAATGCTATTGTATTGCTAATAATAGGCTGTCCAACACAATGCCATTTTAGATTTAAGGTTTAAAACGTTTATTAAAGCATTTTGTTCTACTACTTTTATGTATAAGTTATTATATTACATTCATAGAGGTGGCAGACATGATGATAGAAAAGAAAAAATGCACTTTTGAGCTCCAAAAGTGCCAAAAAAAAGAGTAGCACAGTTTAACGTCATGTCTTGGGACATTACAATTATTTTAATGTTCACTATCATTTTGTTTTTTTATTTTGACTATTAGTTTTAATCTACAGTTTTTATTTGTTTTTTTATGGCTATTTAGTTCCACAAAGTTTAAATGTAGTTTACACTTATATGAAACTATAGACTACTGTTAAGTGTTAGGAGAAAATAGTTTATTTTATATTTATGCATATTTTTAGTTATTTTCTTTTTTAGTTTATGTATTAAATATATATTTGAAAAGTTTTATGGATACAATGTCATTGTATTGCTTAGGCTGTCCAACACAATGCCATTTTAGATTTAAGGTTTAATACAATTATTAAAGCATTTTATTCTAATACTTTTATGTGTAAGTAAACTATTACATTCATATTTTAATGTTCACTAAATTTTTTTTAAAAATTCTACTATTAGTTTTAATCTACAGTTTTTATTTGTATTTTATAGCTTTTTAGTTAGTTATTAAAAGTTTAAATGTAACTTACATTTAGATAAAACTATAGACTGCTTTTAAATGTTAGGGGAAAATAGTTTCATTTGAATTTATGCATATTTTTAGTTATTTTCTTTTGTAGTTTATGTATTTCATATATATTTGGAAAGTTTTATAAATAAAATGCCATTGTATTGCTAATAATAGGCTGTCCAACACAATGCCATTTTAGATTTAAGGTTTAATATGTTTATTAAAGCATTTTGTTGTACTACTTTTATGTATAAGTTATTATATTACATTCATAGAGGAGGCAGACATGATGATAGAAAAGAAAAAATGCACTTTTGAGCTCCAAAAGTGCCAAAAAAAAGAGGAGCACAGTTTAACGTCATGTATCGGGACTCTACAATTATTTTAATGTTCACTATCATTTTGTTTTTTTATTTTGACTATTAGTTTTAATCTACAGTTTTTATTTGTTTTTTTATGGCTATTTAGTTCCACAAAGTTTAAATGTAGTTTACACTTAGATAAAACTATAGACTACTGTTAAGTGTTAGGAGAAAATAGTTTATTTTATATTTATGCATATTTTTAGTTATTTTCTTTTTTAGTTTATGTATTAAATATATATTTTAAAGTTTTATGGCTAAAATGCCATTGTATTGCTAATAATAGGCTGTCCAACACAATGCCATTTTAGATTTAAGGTTTAAAACGTTTATTAAAGCATTTTGTTCTACTACATTTATGTATAAGTTATTATATTACATTCATAGAGGTGGCAGACATGATGATAGAAAAGAAAAAATGCATTTTTAAGCTCCAAAAGTGCCAAAAAAAAGAGGAGCACAGTTTAACGTCATGTCTCGGGACATTACAATTATTTTAATGTTCACTATCATTTTGTTTTTTTATTTTGACTATTAGTTTTAATCTACAGTTTTTATTTGTTTTTTTTATGGCTATTTAGTTCCACAAAGTTTAAATGTAGTTTACACTTAGATAAAACTATAGACTACTGTTAAGTGTTAGGAGAAAATAGTTTATTTTATATTTATGCATATTTTTAGTTATTTTCTTTTTTAGTTTATGTATTAAATATATATTTGAAAAGTTTTATGGATACAATGTCATTGTATTGCTTAGGCTGTCCAACACAATGCCATTTTAGATTTTAGGTTTAATACGATTATTAAAGCATTTTATTCTAATACTTTTATGTGTAAGTAAACTATTACATTTATATTTTAATGTTCATTAAATTTTTTTAAAAAATTCTACTATTAGTTTTAATCTACAGTTTTTATTTGTATTTTATAGCTTTTTACTTAGTTTTTAAAAGTTTAAATGTAACTTACATTTAGATAAAACTATAGAAATCTTTTAAATGTTAGGGGAAAATAGTTTCATTTGAATTTATGCATATTTTTAGTTATTTTCTTTTTTAGTTTATGTATTTCATATATATTTGGAAAGTTTTATAAATAAAATGCCATTGTATTGCTAATAATAGGCTGTCCAACACAATGCCATTTTAGATTTAAGGTTTAAAACGTTTATTAAAGCATTTTGTTCTACTACATTTATGTATAAGTTATTATATTACATTCATAGAGGTGGCAGACATGATGATAGAAAAGAAAAAATGCACTTTTTAGCTCCAAAAGTGCCAAAAAAAAGAGGAGCACAGTTTAACGTCATGTCTCGGGACATTACAATTATTTTAATGTTCACTATCATTTTGTTTTTTTATTTTGACTATTAGTTTTAATCTACAGTTTTTATTTGTTTTTTTTATGGCTATTTAGTTACACAAATTTTAAATGTAGTTTACACTTATATGAAACTATAGACTACTGTTAAATGTTAGGAGAAAATAGTTTATTTTATATTTATGCATATTTTTAGTTATTTTCTTTTTTAGTTTATGTATTAAATATATATTTGAAAAGTTTTATGGATACAATGTCATTGTATTGCTTAGGCTGTCCAACACAATGCCATTTTAGATTTTAGGTTTAATACAATTATTAAAGCATTTTATTCTAATACTTTTATGTGTAAGTAAACTATTACATTTATATTTTAATGTTCATTAAATTTTTTTAAAAAATTCTACTATTAGTTTTAATCTACAGTTTTTATTTGTATTTTATAGCTTTTTAGTTAGTTATTAAAAGTTTAAATGTAACTTACATTTAGATAAAACTATAGAAATCTTTTAAATGTTAGGGGAAAATAGTTTCATTTGAATTTATGCATATTTTTAGTTATTTTCTTTTTTAGTTTATGTATTTCATATATATTTGGAAAGTTTTATAAATAAAATGCCATTGTATTGCTAATAATAGGCTGTCCAACACAATGCCATTTTAGATTTAAGGTTTAAAACGTTTATTAAAGCATTTTGTTCTACTACATTTATGTATAAGTTATTATATTACATTCATAGAGGTGGCAGACATGATGATAGAAAAGAAAAAATGCACTTTTAAGCTCCAAAAGTGCCAAAAAAAAGAGGAGCACAGTTTAACGTCATGCCTCGGGACATTACAATTATTTTAATGTTCACTATAATTTTGTTTTTTTATTTTGACTATTAGTTTTAATCTACAGTTTTTATTTGTTTTTTTTATGGCTATTTAGTTACACAAATTTTAAATGTAGTTTACACTTAGATAAAACTATAGACTACTGTTAAGTGTTAGGAGAAAATAGTTTATTTTATATTTATGCATATTTTTAGTTATTTTCTTTTTTAGTTTATGTATTAAATATATATTTTAAAGTTTTATGGCTAAAATGCCATTGTATTGCTAATAATAGGCTGTCCAACACAATGCCATTTTAGATTTAAGGTTTAAAACGTTTATTAAAGCATTTTGTTCTACTACATTTATGTATAAGTTATTATATTACATTCATAGAGGTGGCAGACATGATGATAGAAAAGAAAAAATGCATTTTTAAGCTCCAAAAGTGCCAAAAAAAAGAGGAGCACAGTTTAACGTCATGTCTCGGGACATTACAATTATTTTAATGTTCACTATCATTTTGTTTTTTTATTTTGACTATTAGTTTTAATCTACAGTTTTTATTTGTTTTTTTTATGGCTATTTAGTTCCACAAAGTTTAAATGTAGTTTACACTTAGATAAAACTATAGACTACTGTTAAGTGTTAGGAGAAAATAGTTTATTTTATATTTATGCATATTTTTAGTTATTTTCTTTTTTAGTTTATGTATTAAATATATATTTGAAAAGTTTTATGGATACAATGTCATTGTATTGCTTAGGCTGTCCAACACAATGCCATTTTAGATTTTAGGTTTAATACGATTATTAAAGCATTTTATTCTAATACTTTTATGTGTAAGTAAACTATTACATTTATATTTTAATGTTCATTAAATTTTTTTAAAAAATTCTACTATTAGTTTTAATCTACAGTTTTTATTTGTATTTTATAGCTTTTTACTTAGTTTTTAAAAGTTTAAATGTAACTTACATTTAGATAAAACTATAGAAATCTTTTAAATGTTAGGGGAAAATAGTTTCATTTGAATTTATGCATATTTTTAGTTATTTTCTTTTTTAGTTTATGTATTTCATATATATTTGGAAAGTTTTATAAATAAAATGCCATTGTATTGCTAATAATAGGCTGTCCAACACAATGCCATTTTAGATTTAAGGTTTAAAACGTTTATTAAAGCATTTTGTTCTACTACATTTATGTATAAGTTATTATATTACATTCATAGAGGTGGCAGACATGATGATAGAAAAGAAAAAATGCACTTTTTAGCTCCAAAAGTGCCAAAAAAAAGAGGAGCACAGTTTAACGTCATGTCTCGGGACATTACAATTATTTTAATGTTCACTATCATTTTGTTTTTTTATTTTGACTATTAGTTTTAATCTACAGTTTTTATTTGTTTTTTTTATGGCTATTTAGTTACACAAATTTTAAATGTAGTTTACACTTATATGAAACTATAGACTACTGTTAAATGTTAGGAGAAAATAGTTTATTTTATATTTATGCATATTTTTAGTTATTTTCTTTTTTAGTTTATGTATTAAATATATATTTGAAAAGTTTTATGGATACAATGTCATTGTATTGCTTAGGCTGTCCAACACAATGCCATTTTAGATTTTAGGTTTAATACAATTATTAAAGCATTTTATTCTAATACTTTTATGTGTAAGTAAACTATTACATTTATATTTTAATGTTCATTAAATTTTTTTTAAAAATTCTACTATTAGTTTAAATCTACAGTTTTTATTTGTATTTTATAGCTTTTTAGTTAGTTATTAAAAGTTTAAATGTAACTTACATTTAGATAAAACTATAGAAATCTTTTAAATGTTAGGGGAAAATAGTTTCATTTGAATTTATGCATATTTTTAGTTATTTTCTTTTTTAGTTTATGTATTTCATATATATTTGGAAAGTTTTATAAATAAAATGCCATTGTATTGCTAATAATAGGCTGTCCAACACAATGCCATTTTAGATTTAAGGTTTAAAACGTTTATTAAAGCATTTTGTTCTACTACATTTATGTATAAGTTATTATATTACATTCATAGAGGTGGCAGACATGATGATAGAAAAGAAAAAATGCACTTTTAAGCTCCAAAAGTGCCAAAAAAAAGAGGAGCACAGTTTAACGTCATGCCTCGGGACATTACAATTATTTTAATGTTCACTATAATTTTGTTTTTTTATTTTGACTATTAGTTTTAATCTACAGTTTTTATTTGTTTTTTTTATGGCTATTTAGTTACACAAATTTTAAATGTAGTTTACACTTATATGAAACTATAGACTACTGTTAAGTGTTAGGAGAAAATAGTTTATTTTATATTTATGCATATTTTTAGTTATTTTCTTTTTTAGTTTATGTATTAAATATATATTTGAAAAGTTTTATGGATACAATGTCATTGTATTGCTTAGGCTGTCCAACACAATGCCATTTTAGATTTTAGGTTTAATACAATTATTAAAGCATTTTATTCTAATACTTTTATGTGTAAGTAAACTATTACATTTATATTTTAATGTTCATTAAATTTTTTTTAAAAATTCTACTATTAGTTTTAATCTACAGTTTTTATTTGTGTTTTATGGCTATTTAGTTACAGAAAGTTTAAATGTAGTTTACATTTATATGAAACTATAGACTACTTTTATGTTTTATGGTAAATGAGTTTAATTTATATTTATGCATTATTTTAGCTATTTTCTTTTTTAGTTTATGTATTAAGTATATATTTGGAAAGTTTTATGACTAAAATGCTATTGTATTGCTAATAATAGGCTGTCCAACACAATGCCATTTTAGAATTAAGGTTTAAAACGTTTATTAAAGCATTTTGTTCTACTACTTTTATGTATAAGTTATTATATTACATTCATAGAGGTGGCAGACATGATGATAGAAAAGAAAAAATGCACTTTTGAGCTCCAAAAGTGCCAAAAAAAAGAGGAGCACAGTTTAACGTCATGTCTCGGGACATTACAATTATTTTAATGTTCACTATCATTTTGTTTTTTTATTTTGACTATTAGTTTTAATCTACAGTTTTTATATGTTTTTTTATGGCTATTTAGTTACACAAAGTTTAAATGTAGTTTACACTTAGATAAAACTATAGACTACTGTTAAGTATTAGGAGAAAATAGTTTAATTGATATTTATGGATATTTTTAGTTGTTTTTTTTTTTTAGTTTATGTATTAAATATATATTTGAAAAGTTTTATGGATACAATGTCATTGTATTGCTTAGGCTGTCCAACACAATGCCATTTTAGATTTAAGGTTTAATACAATTATTAAAGCATTTTATTCTAATACTTTTATGTGTAAGTAAACTATTACATTCATATTTTAATGTTCACTAAATTTTTTTTAAAAATTCTACTATTAGTTTTAATCTACAGTTTTTATTTGTATTTTATAGCTTTTTAGTTATTTATTTAAAGTTTAAATGTAACTTACATTTAGATAAAACTATAGACTGCTTTTAAATGTTAGGGGAAAATAGTTTCCTTTGAATTTATGCATATTTTTAGTTATTTTCTTTTGTAGTTTATGTATTTCATATATATTTGGAAAGTTTTATAAATAAAATGCCATTGTATTGCTAATAATAGGCTGTCCAACACAATGCCATTTTAGATTTAAGGTTTAAAACGTTTATTAAAGCATTTTGTTGTACTACTTTTATGTATAAGTTATTATATTACATTTATAGAGGAGGCAGACATGATGATAGAAAAGAAGAAATGCACTTTTGAGCTCCAAAAGTGCAAAAAAAAAGAGGAGCACAGTTTAACGTCATGTATCGGGACTCTACAATTATTTTAATGTTCACTATCATTTTGTTTTTTTATTTTGACTATTAGTTTTAATCTACAGTTTTTATTTGTTTTTTTATGGCTATTTAGTTCCACAAAGTTTAAATGTAGTTTACACTTGGATGAAACAGAAAAGAATAGTTCTAAATTTTTAAATCAAGAGATAGTTTTCTTTCCACTTAAAGAATAATTTTACCTCAAAATAATCATAGTTTGAATTCATGAGGCTAACTAATGTCTACAAATATATAAATAAATAATTTATAAAATAAAATAAACTGAAAAGATCAAACTAAACTAGAAGAAAGCAAATTCTAAACAATCTAAGAGGAATAAGACGTGAAACAAAATAGTTCTTTAGATGACAGTCATGACAAAACAATTCACAAACAAAAAGAAGACATTTCACCAATGTTGAATAATGTTTAAATAACTCTAGTTTGAAATATTGAGGCTAAATAGTGTCTAGAAATATATATAAAAAAGGGAAATAACAAAAAGATGAAGACTGATAACCCCTTAAAAAGATAATTTCAAACTACAAGATACAGACTTTTTCTCCAAAAGATTTAATAAACTGAAAGGATTAAACTAAACTTAACTAAACTATAAGAAAGCAGATTCTAAACAATCTAAGAGGCATGCATTAAATAGACAGTACAAGACAAAAACAAAATCATTCTTCACATGGTAGTCATGACAAAACAGTTCACAAACAAAAAAAGATATTTTACAAATGTTTAATAATGTTTAAATAACTTCACCTTAATGGTAATGTTGCAGTAATATGTAGAGTTCTGAAGAGTTCTTGTTCCTTGATCTGAAACAGAAAAGACAAGCTTTTGTGATAAAACCAATATCGAGATATTTATTTGCACTCAGAGAATAATTTTATCTTAAAATAATTTTAGTAAAATCAAAATGCTAGCTAAAGTCTAAAAAAAGGCAAGTTCCACCTTTCAGACCTTGCAATCTATATAAGGGCAGGTAATGGTAATGTCATCTTTTTAAATTGTCCAAAAAGGGAAGTAACAAAAAGATCTCACCTGTTCAACTTCCATATAAAAATGTCTTGGACTGTAACACTCTAAAAAAAATACTTTAAAACTAAAAAATTAGACTTTTCTCCAAAAGAATAAAACTAAAACTAAACAAAAAGGATCAAAGTAAACAAACTTTACATTTAGATTAAACTATAGTTTTAAAGTTACAATCTAAATGTCTACTTTAAACCTACATAATAATTACTATTTTTGTATTATGCTAACATTTTATTTCGAATCTGTATTTTTAAGCAAACAAAGGCATTGTTGACAGCAAACAATGACAATGTAACTTTTTCTACGCTATTAAGTTTTAATTCTACTACATTAAGTTTAAGTTAATCATTTCGTATTACATTTTAAATACTTTACATCTACATTTCATTTGAACATATTTACTAGTTTTTTATTATGCTGACATTTTAGTTTGAATATATATTTTTAAGCAAACAGAGGCATTGTTGACAGCAAACAATGACAATGTAGCTTATTCTAGGCTATTAAGCTTTTAATTCTTTTATATTTAGATGTAAGTTAATTCTACATTTAGTTTTACAGTTACAATAGTTAGTGTCTACTTTAAACCTACATATATTTACTAGTTTAATACTATGCTAACATTTCAGTTTAAATCTATATTTTTAAGCAAACAGAGGCATTGTTGACAGCAAACAATGACAATGTAGGTACTAGGCAATTTAGCTTTTTATATCTACTACATTTAGGTTAGAGTTAAACTACATTTAGTATTAAATTTTTAATAGTTTACATCTACTTTAAACCTGCATTAATTTACTAGTTTTATATTATGCTAACATTTTAGTTTGAATCTGTATTTTTATTTCTTCTACATTTAGGGGTAAGTTAATTCTACATTTAGTTTTAAAGTTACAATCATAATGTCTACTTTAAACTTACATTTAATTACTAGTTTTTGATTATGCTAACATTTTAGTTTGAATCTGTATTTTTATTTCTACTACATTTAAGGGTGAGTTAATTCTACATTTGATTTTACAGCTACATTAGTTAGTGTCTACTTTAAACCTACATATATTAACTAGTTTTGTATTATGCTAACATTTTAGTTTGAATCTGTATTTTTATTTCTACTACATTTAGGGGTAAGTTAATTCTACATTTAGTTTTTGAGTTACTATAGTTAATTACTTTAAACCTACATATATTTACTAGTTTAATACTATGCTAACATTTTAGTTAATATTACATTTAGAGAGGAGGAAGACATCATGATGGAAAAGAAGAAAGGCACTTTTAAGCTCTAAAAGTGCCAAAAAAAGAGAAGGGCAGTTTAACGTCATGTCTCGGGACATTACAATTAGTTTAATGTTCACTATCATATTATCTTAGTATTAAGTTTTTCTACAACATTTAGATGTAAGTTAATTCTACATTTAGTTTTGAAGTTACAATCTTAATGTCTACTTTAAACCTACATTTAATTACTAGTTTTGTATTATGCTAACATTTTAGTTTGAATCTGTGTTTTTATTTCTACTACATTTAGGGGTGAGTTAATTCTACATTTAATTTTACAGCTACATTAGTTAGTGTCTACTTTAAACCTACATATATTAACTAGTTTTGTATTATGATAACTTTTTAGTTTGAATCTGTATTTTTATTTCTACTACATTTTAGGTGTAAGTTAATACTTCATTTAGTTTTAAAGTTACAATCTTAATGTCTACTTTAAACCTACATTTAATTACTAGTTTTTCATTATGCTAACATTTAAGTTTTAATCTATATTTTTAAGCAAACAGAGGCATTGTTGACAGCAAACAATGACAATGTAGCTACTAGGCTAGTTTTATATTATGCTAACATTTTAGTTTGAATCTGTATTTTTATTTCTACCTCATTTAGGGGTAAGTTAATTCTACATTTAGTTTTTGAGTTACTATAGTTAATTACTTTAAACCTACATATATTTACTAGTTTAATACTATGCTAACATTTTAGTTTAAATCTATATTTTTAAGCAAACAGAGGCATTGTTGACAGCAAACAATGACAATGTAGCTACTAGGCAATTTAGCTTTTTAATTCTACTACATTTAGTTTAGAGTTATACTACATTTAGTATTAAATTTTTAATAGTTTACATCTACTTTAAACCTGCATTAATTTACTAGTTTTATATTATGCTAACATTTTAGTTTGAATCTGTATTTTTCATTTCTACTACATTTAGGGGTAAGTTAATTCTACATTTAGTTTTAAAGTTACAATCTTAATGTCTACTTTAAACCTACATTTAATTACTAGTTTTTCATTATGCTAACATTTAAGTTTTAATCTATATTTTTAAGCAAAAAGAGGCATTGTTGACAGCAAACAATGACAATGTAGCTACTAGGCTAGTTTTATATTATGCTAACATTTTAGTTTGAATCTGTATTTTTATTTCTACTACATTTAGGGGTAAGTTAATTCTACATTTATTTTTTGAGTTACTATAGTTAATTACTTTAAACCTACATATATTTACTAGTTTAATACTATGCTAACATTTTAGTTTAAATCTATATTTTTAAGCAAACAGAGGCATTGTTGACAGCAAACAATGACAATGTAGCTACTAGGCAATTTAGCTTTTTAATTCTACTACATTTAGGTTAGAGTTATACTACATTTAGTATTAAATTTTTAATAGTTTACATCTACTTTAAACCTGCATTAATTTACTAGTTTTATATTATGCTAACATTTTAGTTTGAATCTGTATTTTTATTTCTACTACATTTAGGGGTGAGTTAATTCTACATTTAATTTTACAGCTACATTAGTTAGTGTCTACTTTAAACCTACATATATTAACTAGTTTTGTATTATGATAACTTTTAAGTTTGAATCTGTATTTTTATTTCTACTACATTTTAGGTGTAAGTTATTACTTCATTTAGTTTTAAATTTACAAACTTATTGTCTACTTTAAACCTACATTTAATTACTAGTTTTTCATTATGCTAACATTTAAGTTTTAATCTATATTTTTAAGCAAACAGAGGCATTGTTGACAGCAAACAATGACAATGTAGCTACTAGGCTAGTTTTATATTATGCTAACATTTTAGTTTGAATCTGTATTTTTATTTCTACTACATTTTAGGTGTAAGTTAATACTTCATTTAGTTTTAAAGTTACAATCTTAATGTCTACTTTAAACCTACATTTAATTACTAGTTTTTCATTATGCTAACATTTAAGTTTTAATCTATATTTTTAAGCAAACAGAGGCATTGTTGACAGCAAACAATGACAATGTAGCTACTAGGCTATTTAGCTTTTTAATTCTACTACATTTAGGTTAGAGTTAAACTACATTTAGTATTAAATTTTTAATAGTTTACATCTACTTTAAACCTGCATTAATTTACTAGTTTTATATTATGCTAACATTTTAGTTTGAATCTGTATTTTTATTTCTTCTACATTTAGGGGTAAGTTAATTCTACATTTAGTTTTTAAGTTAATATAGTTAATGTCTACTTTAAACCTACATTTAATTACTAGTTTTGTATAATGCTAACATTTTAGTTTAAATCTGTATTTTTATTTCTACTACATTTAGGGGTGAGTTAATTCTACATTTGATTTTACAGCTACATTAGTTAGTGTCTACTTTAAACCTACATATATTAACTAGTTTTGTATTATGCAAACATTTTAGTTTGAATCTGTATTTTTATTTCTACTACATTTAGGGATAAGTTAATTCTACATTTAGTTTTTGAGTTACTATAGTTATTTACTTGAAACCTACATATATTTACTAGTTTAATACTATGCTAACATTTTAGTTTAAATCTATATTTTTAAGCAAACAGAGGCATTGTTGACAGCAAACAATGACAATGTAGCTACTAGGCAATTTAGCTTTTTAATTCTACTACATTTACGTTAGAGTTAAACTACATTTAGTATTAAATTTTTAATAGTTTACATCTACTTTAAACCTGCATTAATTTACTAGTTTTATATTATGCTAACATTTTAGTTTGAATCTGTATTTTTCATTTCTACTACATTTAGGGGTAAGTTAATTCTACATTTAGTTTTAAAGTTACAATCATAATGTCTACTTTAAACCTTCATTTAATTACTAGTTTTTGATTATGCTAACATTTTAGTTTGAATCTGTATTTTTATTTCTACTACATTTAGGGGTAAGTTAATTCTACATTTAGTTTTTGAGTTACTATAGTTAATTACTTTAAACCTACATATATTTACTAGTTTAATACTATGCTAACATTTTAGTTAATATTACATTTAGAGAGGAGGAAGACATCATGATGGAAAAGAAGAAAGGCACTTTTAAGCTCTAAAAGTGCCAAAAAAAGAGGAGCGCAGTTTGACGTCATGTCTCTGGACATTACAATTAGTTTAATGTTCACTATCATATTATCTTAATATTAAGTTTTTCTACAACATTTAGATGTAAGTTAATTCTACATTTAGTTTTGAAGTTACAATCTTAATGTCTACTTTAAACCTACATTTAATTACTAGTTTTGTATTATGCTAACATTTTAGTTTGAATCTGTGTTTTTATTTCTACTACATTTAGGGGTGAGTTAATTCTACATTTAATTTTACAGCTACATTAGTTAGTGTCTACTTTAAACCTACATATATTAACTAGTTTTGTATTATGATAACTTTTTAGTTTGAATCTGTATTTTTATTTCTACTACATTTTAGGTGTAAGTTAATACTTCATTTAGTTTTAAAGTTACAATCTTAATGTCTACTTTAAACCTACATTTAATTACTAGTTTTTCATTATGCTAACATTTAAGTTTTAATCTATATTTTTAAGCAAACAGAGGCATTGTTGACAGCAAACAATGACAATGTAGCTACTAGGCTATTTAGCTTTTTAATTCTACTACATTTAGGTTAGAGTTAAACTACATTTAGTATTAAATTTTTAATAGTTTACATCTACTTTAAACCTGCATTAATTTACTAGTTTTATATTATGCTAACATTTTAGTTTGAATCTGTATTTTTATTTCTTCTACATTTAGGGGTAAGTTAATTCTACATTTAGTTTTTAAGTTAATATAGTTAATGTCTACTTTAAACCTACATTTAATTACTAGTTTTGTATAATGCTAACATTTTAGTTTAAATCTGTATTTTTATTTCTACTACATTTAGGGGTGAGTTAATTCTACATTTGATTTTACAGCTACATTAGTTAGTGTCTACTTTAAACCTACATATATTAACTAGTTTTGTATTATGCAAACATTTTAGTTTGAATCTGTATTTTTATTTATACTACATTTAGGGATAAGTTAATTCTACATTTAGTTTTTGAGTTACTATAGTTATTTACTTGAAACCTACATATATTTACTAGTTTAATACTATGCTAACATTTTAGTTTAAATCTATATTTTTAAGCAAACAGAGGCATTGTTGACAGCAAACAATGACAATGTAGCTACTAGGCAATTTAGCTTTTTAATTCAACTACATTTAGGTTAGAGTTAAACTACATTTAGTATTAAATTTTTAATAGTTTACATCTACTTTAAACCTGCATTAATTTACTAGTTTTATATTATGCTAACATTTTAGTTTGAATCTGTATTTTTCATTTCTACTACATTTAGGGGTAAGTTAATTCTACATTTAGTTTTAAAGTTACAATCATAATGTCTACTTTAAACCTACATTTAATTACTAGTTTTTGATTATGCTAACATTTTAGTTTGAATCTGTATTTTTATTTCTACTACATTTAGGGGTAAGTTAATTCTACATTTAGTTTTTGAGTTACTATAGTTAATTACTTTAAACCTACATATATTTACTAGTTTAATACTATGCTAACATTTTAGTTAATATTACATTTAGAGAGGAGGAAGACATCATGATGGAAAAGAAGAAAGGCACTTTTAAGCTCTAAAAGTGCCAAAAAAAGAGGAGCGCAGTTTGACGTCATGTCTCTGGACATTACAATTAGTTTAATGTTCACTATCATATTATCTTAATATTAAGTTTTTCTACAACATTTAGATGTAAGTTAATTCTACATTTAGTTTTGAAGTTACAATCTTAATGTCTACTTTAAACCTACATTTAATTACTAGTTTTGTATTATGCTAACATTTTAGTTTGAATCTGTGTTTTTATTTCTACTACATTTAGGGGTGAGTTAATTCTACATTTAATTTTACAGCTACATTAGTTAGTGTCTACTTTAAACCTACATATATTAACTAGTTTTGTATTATGATAACTTTTTAGTTTGAATCTGTATTTTTATTTCTACTACATTTTAGGTGTAAGTTAATACTTCATTTAGTTTTAAAGTTACAATCTTAATGTCTACTTTAAACCTACATTTAATTACTAGTTTTTCATTATGCTAACATTTAAGTTTTAATCTATATTTTTAAGCAAACAGAGGCATTGTTGACAGCAAACAATGACAATGTAGCTACTAGGCTATTTAGCTTTTTAATTCTACTACATTTAGGTTAGAGTTAAACTACATTTAGTATTAAATTTTTAATAGTTTACATCTACTTTAAACCTGCATTAATTTACTAGTTTTATATTATGCTAACATTTTAGTTTGAATCTGTATTTTTATTTCTTCTACATTTAGGGGTAAGTTAATTCTACATTTAGTTTTTAAGTTAATATAGTTAATGTCTACTTTAAACCTACATTTAATTACTAGTTTTGTATAATGCTAACATTTTAGTTTAAATCTGTATTTTTATTTCTACTACATTTAGGGGTGAGTTAATTCTACATTTGATTTTACAGCTACATTAGTTAGTGTCTACTTTAAACCTACATATATTAACTAGTTTTGTATTATGCAAACATTTTAGTTTGAATCTGTATTTTTATTTCTACTACATTTAGGGATAAGTTAATTCTACATTTAGTTTTTGAGTTACTATAGTTATTTACTTGAAACCTACATATATTTACTAGTTTAATACTATGCTAACATTTTAGTTTAAATCTATATTTTTAAGCAAACAGAGGCATTGTTGACAGCAAACAATGACAATGTAGCTACTAGGCAATTTAGCTTTTTAATTCAACTACATTTAGGTTAGAGTTAAACTACATTTAGTATTAAATTTTTAATAGTTTACATCTACTTTAAACCTGCATTAATTTACTAGTTTTATATTATGCTAACATTTTAGTTTGAATCTGTATTTTTCATTTCTACTACATTTAGGGGTAAGTTAATTCTACATTTAGTTTTTGAGTTACTATAGTTAATTACTTTAAACCTACATATATTTACTAGTTTAATACTATGCTAACATTTTAGTTAATATTACATTTAGAGAGGAGGAAGACATCATGATGGAAAAGAAGAAAGGCACTTTTAAGCTCTAAAAGTGCCAAAAAAAGAGGAGCGCAGTTTGACGTCATGTCTCGGGACATTACAATTAGTTTAATGTTCACTATCATATTATCTTAATATTAAGTTTTTCTACAACATTTAGATGTAAGTTAATTCTACATTTAGTTTTGAAGTTACAATCTTAATGTCTACTTTAAACCTACATTTAATTACTAGTTTTGTATTATGCTAACATTTTAGTTTGAATCTGTATTTTTATTTCTACTACATTTAGGGGTGAGTTAATTCTACATTTAATTTTACAGCTACATTAGTTAGTGTCTACTTTAAACCTACATATATTAACTAGTTTTGTATTATGATAACTTTTTAGTTTGAATCTGTATTTTTATTTCTACTACATTTTAGGTGTAAGTTAATACTTCATTTAGTTTTAAAGTTACAATCTTAATGTCTACTTTAAACCTACATTTAATTACTAGTTTTTCATTATGCTAACATTTAAGTTTTAATCTATATTTTTAAGCAAACAGAGGCATTGTTGACAGCAAACAATGACAATGTAGCTACTAGGCTAGTTTTATATTATGCTAACATTTTAGTTAAAATCTGTATTTTTATTTCTACTACATTTAGGGGTAAGTTAATTCTACATTTAGTTTTTGAGTTACTATAATTAATTACTTTAAACCTACATATATTTACTAGTTTAATACTATGCTAACATTTTAGTTTAAATCTATATTTTTAAGTAAACAGAGGCATTGTTGACAGCAAACAATGACAATGTAGCTACTAGGCAATTTAGCTATTTAATTCTACTACATTTAGGTTAGAGTTATACTACATTTAGTATTAAATTTTTAATAGTTTACATCTACTTTAAACCTGCATTAATTTACTAGTTTTATATTGTGCTAACATTTTAGTTTGAATCTGTATTTTTCATTTCTACTACATTTAGGGGTAAGTTAATTCTACATTTAGTTTTAAAGTTACAATCTTAATGTCTACTTTAAACTTACATTTAATTACTAGTTTTGTATTATGCTAACATTTTAGTTTGAATCTGTATTTTTATTTCTACTACATTTAGGGGTGAGTTATTTCTACATTTAATTTTACAGCTACATTAGTTAGTGTCTACTTTAAACCTACATATATTAACTAGTTTTGTATTATGCAAACATTTTAGTTTGAATCTGTATTTTTATTTCTACTACATTTAGGGATAAGTTAATTCTACATTTAGTTTTTGAGTTACTATAGTTATTTACTTGAAACCTACATATATTTACTAGTTTAGTACTATGCTAACATTTTAGTTTAAATCTATATTTTTAAGCAAACAGAGGCATTGTTGACAGCAAACAATGACAATGTAGCTACTAGGCAATTTAGCTTTTTAATTCTACTACATTTAGGTTAGAGTTAAACTACATTTAGTATTAAATTTTTAATAGTTTACATCTACTTTAAACCTGCATTAATTTACTAGCTTTATATTATGCTAACATTTTAGTTTGAATCTGTATTTTTCATTTCTACTACATTTAGGGGTAAGTTAATTCTACATTTAGTTTTAAAGTTACAATCATAATGTCTACATTAAACCTACATTTAATTACTAGTTTTTGATTATGCTAACATTTTAGTTTGAATCTGTATTTTTATTTCTACTACATTTAGGGGTGAGTTAATTCTACATTTGATTTTACAGCTACATTAGTTAGTGTCTACTTTAAACCTACATATATTAACTAGTTTTGTATTATGCAAACATTTTAGTTTGAATCTGTATTTTTATTTCTACTACATTTAGGGATAAGTTAATTCTACATTTAGTTTTTGAGTTACTATAGTTATTTACTTTAAACCTACATATATTTACTAGTTTAATACTATGCTAACATTTTAGTTTAAATCTATATTTTTAAGCAAACAGAGGCATTGTTGACAGCAAACAATGACAATGTAGCTACTAGGCAATTTAGCTTTTTAATTCTAGTACATTTAGGTTAGAGTTAAACTACATTTAGTATTAAATTTTTAATAGTTTACATCTACTTTAAACCTGCATTAATTTACTAGTTTTATATTATGCTAACATTTTAGTTTGAATCTGTATTTTTCATTTCTACTACATTTAGGGGTAAGTTAATTCTACATTTAGTTTTTGAGTTACTATAGTTAATTACTTTAAACCTACATATATTTACTAGTTTAATACTATGCTAACATTTTAGTTAATATTACATTTAGAGAGGAGGAAGACATCATGATGGAAAAGAAGAAAGGCACTTTTAAGCTCTAAAAGTGCCAAAAAAAGAGGAGCGCAGTTTAACGTCATGTCTCGGGACATTACAATTAGTTTAATGTTCACTATCATATTATCTTAATATTAAGTTTTTCTACAACATTAGATGTAAGTTAATTCTACATTTAGTTTTGAAGTTACAATCTTAATGTCTACTTTAAACCTACATTTAATTACTAGTTTTGTATTATGCTAACATTTTAGTTTGAATCTGTGTTTTTATTTCTACTACATTTAGGGGTGAGTTAATTCTACATTTAATTTTACAGCTACATTAGTTAGTGTCTACTTTAAACCTACATATATTAACTAGTTTTGTATTATGATAACTTTTTAGTTTGAATCTGTATTTTATTTCTACTACATTTTAGGTGTAAGTTAATACTTCATTTAGTTTTAAAGTTACAATCTTAATGTCTACTTTAAACCTACATTTAATTACTAGTTTTTCATTATGCTAACATTTAAGTTTTAATCTATATTTTTAAGCAAACAGAGGCATTGTTGACAGCAAACAATGACAATGTAGCTACTAGGCTATTTAGCTTTTTAATTCTACTACATTTAGGTTAGAGTTATACTACATTTAGTATTAAATTTTTAATAGTTTACATCTACTTTAAACCTGCATTAATTTACTAGTTTTATATTATGCTAACATTTTAGTTTGAATCTGTATTTTTCATTTCTACTACATTAAGGGGTAAGTTAATTTTACATTTAGTTTTAAAGTTACAATCTTAATGTCTACTTTAAACCTACATTTAATTACTAGTTTTGTATCCTGCTAACATTTTAGTTTGAATCTGTATTTTTATTTCTACTACATTTAGGGGTGAGTTAATTCTACATTTAATTTTACAGCTACATTAGTTAGTGTCTACTTTAAACCTACATATATTAACTAGTTTTGTATTATGATAACTTTTTAGTTTGAATCTGTATTTTTATTTCTACTACATTTTAGGTGAAAGTTAATACTTCATTTAGTTTTAAAGTTACAATCTTAATGTCTACTTTAAACCTACATTTAATTACTAGTTTTTTTATTATGCTAACATTTAAGTTTTAATCTATATTTTTAAGCAAACAGAGGCATTGTTGACAGCAAACAATGACAATGTAGCTACTAGGCTAGTTTTATATTATGTTAACATTTTAGTTTAAATCTGTATTTTTATTTCTACTACATTTAGGGGTAAGTTAATTCTACATTTAGTTTTTGAGTTACTATAGTGAATTACTTTAAACCTACATATATTGACTAGTTTAATACTTTGCTAACATTTTAGTTTAAATCTATATTTTTAAGTAAACAGAGGCATTGTTGACAGCAAACAATGACAATGTAGCTACTAGGCAATTTAGCTATTTAATTCTACTACATTTAGGTTAGAGTTATACTACATTTAGTATTAAATTTTTAATAGTTTACATCTACTTTAAACCTGCATTAATTTACTAGTTTTATATTGTGCTAACATTTTAGTTTGAATCTGTATTTTTCATTTCTACTACATTTAGGGGTAAGTTAATTCTACATTTAGTTTTAAAGTTACAATCTTAATGTCTACTTTAAACCTACATTTAATTACTAGTTTTGTATTATGCTAACATTTTAGTTTGAATCTGTATTTTTATTTCTACTACATTTAGGGGTGAGTTAATTCTACATTTAATTTTACAGCTACATTAGTTAGTGTCTACTTTAAACCTACATATATTAACTAGTTTTGTATTATGATAACTTTTAAGTTTGAATCTGTATTTTTATTTCTACTACATTTTAGGTGTAAGTTAATACTTCATTTAGTTTTAAAGTTACAATCTTAATGTCTACTTTAAACCTACATTTAATTACTAGTTTTGTATCATGCTAACATTTTAGTTGGAATCTGTTTTTTTATTTCTACTACATTTAGGGGTGAGTTAATTCTACATTTAATTTTACAGCTACATTAGTTAGTGTCTACTTTAAACCTACATATATTAACTAGTTTTGTATTATGCAAACATTTTAGTTTGAATCTGTATTTTTATTTCTACTACATTTAGGGATAAGTTAATTCTACATTTAGTTTTTGAGTTACTATAGTTATTTACTTGAAACCTACATATATTTACTAGTTTAATACTATGCTAACATTTTAGTTTAAATCTATATTTTTAAGCAAACAGAGGCATTGTTGACAGCAAACAATGACAATGTAGCTACTAGGCAATTTAGCTTTTTAATTCTACTACATTTACGTTAGAGTTAAACTACATTTAGTATTAAATTTTTAATAGTTTACATCTACTTTAAACCTGCATTAATTTACTAGTTTTATATTATGCTAACATTTTAGTTTGAATCTGTATTTTTCATTTCTACTACATTTAGGGGTAAGTTAATTCTACATTTAGTTTTAAAGTTACAATCATAATGTCTACTTTAAACCTTCATTTAATTACTAGTTTTTGATTATGCTAACATTTTAGTTTGAATCTGTATTTTTATTTCTACTACATTTAGGGGTAAGTTAATTCTACATTTAGTTTTTGAGTTACTATAGTTAATTACTTTAAACCTACATATATTTACTAGTTTAATACTATGCTAACATTTTAGTTAATATTACATTTAGAGAGGAGGAAGACATCATGATGGAAAAGAAGAAAGGCACTTTTAAGCTCTAAAAGTGCCAAAAAAAGAGGAGCGCAGTTTGACGTCATGTCTCTGGACATTACAATTAGTTTAATGTTCACTATCATATTATCTTAATATTAAGTTTTTCTACAACATTTAGATGTAAGTTAATTCTACATTTAGTTTTGAAGTTACAATCTTAATGTCTACTTTAAACCTACATTTAATTACTAGTTTTGTATTATGCTAACATTTTAGTTTGAATCTGTGTTTTTATTTCTACTACATTTAGGGGTGAGTTAATTCTACATTTAATTTTACAGCTACATTAGTTAGTGTCTACTTTAAACCTACATATATTAACTAGTTTTGTATTATGATAACTTTTTAGTTTGAATCTGTATTTTTATTTCTACTACATTTTAGGTGTAAGTTAATACTTCATTTAGTTTTAAAGTTACAATCTTAATGTCTACTTTAAACCTACATTTAATTACTAGTTTTTCATTATGCTAACATTTAAGTTTTAATCTATATTTTTAAGCAAACAGAGGCATTGTTGACAGCAAACAATGACAATGTAGCTACTAGGCTATTTAGCTTTTTAATTCTACTACATTTAGGTTAGAGTTAAACTACATTTAGTATTAAATTTTTAATAGTTTACATCTACTTTAAACCTGCATTAATTTACTAGTTTTATATTATGCTAACATTTTAGTTTGAATCTGTATTTTTATTTCTTCTACATTTAGGGGTAAGTTAATTCTACATTTAGTTTTTAAGTTAATATAGTTAATGTCTACTTTAAACCTACATTTAATTACTAGTTTTGTATAATGCTAACATTTTAGTTTAAATCTGTATTTTTATTTCTACTACATTTAGGGGTGAGTTAATTCTACATTTGATTTTACAGCTACATTAGTTAGTGTCTACTTTAAACCTACATATATTAACTAGTTTTGTATTATGCAAACATTTTAGTTTGAATCTGTATTTTTATTTATACTACATTTAGGGATAAGTTAATTCTACATTTAGTTTTTGAGTTACTATAGTTATTTACTTGAAACCTACATATATTTACTAGTTTAATACTATGCTAACATTTTAGTTTAAATCTATATTTTTAAGCAAACAGAGGCATTGTTGACAGCAAACAATGACAATGTAGCTACTAGGCAATTTAGCTTTTTAATTCAACTACATTTAGGTTAGAGTTAAACTACATTTAGTATTAAATTTTTAATAGTTTACATCTACTTTAAACCTGCATTAATTTACTAGTTTTATATTATGCTAACATTTTAGTTTGAATCTGTATTTTTCATTTCTACTACATTTAGGGGTAAGTTAATTCTACATTTAGTTTTAAAGTTACAATCATAATGTCTACTTTAAACCTACATTTAATTACTAGTTTTTGATTATGCTAACATTTTAGTTTGAATCTGTATTTTTATTTCTACTACATTTAGGGGTAAGTTAATTCTACATTTAGTTTTTGAGTTACTATAGTTAATTACTTTAAACCTACATATATTTACTAGTTTAATACTATGCTAACATTTTAGTTAATATTACATTTAGAGAGGAGGAAGACATCATGATGGAAAAGAAGAAAGGCACTTTTAAGCTCTAAAAGTGCCAAAAAAAGAGGAGCGCAGTTTGACGTCATGTCTCTGGACATTACAATTAGTTTAATGTTCACTATCATATTATCTTAATATTAAGTTTTTCTACAACATTTAGATGTAAGTTAATTCTACATTTAGTTTTGAAGTTACAATCTTAATGTCTACTTTAAACCTACATTTAATTACTAGTTTTGTATTATGCTAACATTTTAGTTTGAATCTGTGTTTTTATTTCTACTACATTTAGGGGTGAGTTAATTCTACATTTAATTTTACAGCTACATTAGTTAGTGTCTACTTTAAACCTACATATATTAACTAGTTTTGTATTATGATAACTTTTTAGTTTGAATCTGTATTTTTATTTCTACTACATTTTAGGTGTAAGTTAATACTTCATTTAGTTTTAAAGTTACAATCTTAATGTCTACTTTAAACCTACATTTAATTACTAGTTTTTCATTATGCTAACATTTAAGTTTTAATCTATATTTTTAAGCAAACAGAGGCATTGTTGACAGCAAACAATGACAATGTAGCTACTAGGCTATTTAGCTTTTTAATTCTACTACATTTAGGTTAGAGTTAAACTACATTTAGTATTAAATTTTTAATAGTTTACATCTACTTTAAACCTGCATTAATTTACTAGTTTTATATTATGCTAACATTTTAGTTTGAATCTGTATTTTTATTTCTTCTACATTTAGGGGTAAGTTAATTCTACATTTAGTTTTTAAGTTAATATAGTTAATGTCTACTTTAAACCTACATTTAATTACTAGTTTTGTATAATGCTAACATTTTAGTTTAAATCTGTATTTTTATTTCTACTACATTTAGGGGTGAGTTAATTCTACATTTGATTTTACAGCTACATTAGTTAGTGTCTACTTTAAACCTACATATATTAACTAGTTTTGTATTATGCAAACATTTTAGTTTGAATCTGTATTTTTATTTCTACTACATTTAGGGATAAGTTAATTCTACATTTAGTTTTTGAGTTACTATAGTTATTTACTTGAAACCTACATATATTTACTAGTTTAATACTATGCTAACATTTTAGTTTAAATCTATATTTTTAAGCAAACAGAGGCATTGTTGACAGCAAACAATGACAATGTAGCTACTAGGCAATTTAGCTTTTTAATTCAACTACATTTAGGTTAGAGTTAAACTACATTTAGTATTAAATTTTTAATAGTTTACATCTACTTTAAACCTGCATTAATTTACTAGTTTTATATTATGCTAACATTTTAGTTTGAATCTGTATTTTTCATTTCTACTACATTTAGGGGTAAGTTAATTCTACATTTAGTTTTAAAGTTACAATCATAATGTCTACTTTAAACCTACATTTAATTACTAGTTTTTGATTATGCTAACATTTTAGTTTGAATCTGTATTTTTATTTCTACTACATTTAGGGGTAAGTTAATTCTACATTTAGTTTTTGAGTTACTATAGTTAATTACTTTAAACCTACATATATTTACTAGTTTAATACTATGCTAACATTTTAGTTAATATTACATTTAGAGAGGAGGAAGACATCATGATGGAAAAGAAGAAAGGCACTTTTAAGCTCTAAAAGTGCCAAAAAAAGAGGAGCGCAGTTTGACGTCATGTCTCGGGACATTACAATTAGTTTAATGTTCACTATCATATTATCTTAATATTAAGTTTTTCTACAACATTTAGATGTAAGTTAATTCTACATTTAGTTTTGAAGTTACAATCTTAATGTCTACTTTAAACCTACATTTAATTACTAGTTTTGTATTATGCTAACATTTTAGTTTGAATCTGTATTTTTATTTCTACTACATTTAGGGGTGAGTTAATTCTACATTTAATTTTACAGCTACATTAGTTAGTGTCTACTTTAAACCTACATATATTAACTAGTTTTGTATTATGATAACTTTTTAGTTTGAATCTGTATTTTTATTTCTACTACATTTTAGGTGTAAGTTAATACTTCATTTAGTTTTAAAGTTACAATCTTAATGTCTACTTTAAACCTACATTTAATTACTAGTTTTTCATTATGCTAACATTTAAGTTTTAATCTATATTTTTAAGCAAACAGAGGCATTGTTGACAGCAAACAATGACAATGTAGCTACTAGGCTAGTTTTATATTATGCTAACATTTTAGTTAAAATCTGTATTTTTATTTCTACTACATTTAGGGGTAAGTTAATTCTACATTTAGTTTTTGAGTTACTATAATTAATTACTTTAAACCTACATATATTTACTAGTTTAATACTATGCTAACATTTTAGTTTAAATCTATATTTTTAAGTAAACAGAGGCATTGTTGACAGCAAACAATGACAATGTAGCTACTAGGCAATTTAGCTATTTAATTCTACTACATTTAGGTTAGAGTTATACTACATTTAGTATTAAATTTTTAATAGTTTACATCTACTTTAAACCTGCATTAATTTACTAGTTTTATATTGTGCTAACATTTTAGTTTGAATCTGTATTTTTCATTTCTACTACATTTAGGGGTAAGTTAATTCTACATTTAGTTTTAAAGTTACAATCTTAATGTCTACTTTAAACTTACATTTAATTACTAGTTTTGTATTATGCTAACATTTTAGTTTGAATCTGTATTTTTATTTCTACTACATTTAGGGGTGAGTTATTTCTACATTTAATTTTACAGCTACATTAGTTAGTGTCTACTTTAAACCTACATATATTAACTAGTTTTGTATTATGCAAACATTTTAGTTTGAATCTGTATTTTTATTTCTACTACATTTAGGGATAAGTTAATTCTACATTTAGTTTTTGAGTTACTATAGTTATTTACTTGAAACCTACATATATTTACTAGTTTAGTACTATGCTAACATTTTAGTTTAAATCTATATTTTTAAGCAAACAGAGGCATTGTTGACAGCAAACAATGACAATGTAGCTACTAGGCAATTTAGCTTTTTAATTCTACTACATTTAGGTTAGAGTTAAACTACATTTAGTATTAAATTTTTAATAGTTTACATCTACTTTAAACCTGCATTAATTTACTAGCTTTATATTATGCTAACATTTTAGTTTGAATCTGTATTTTTCATTTCTACTACATTTAGGGGTAAGTTAATTCTACATTTAGTTTTAAAGTTACAATCATAATGTCTACATTAAACCTACATTTAATTACTAGTTTTTGATTATGCTAACATTTTAGTTTGAATCTGTATTTTTATTTCTACTACATTTAGGGGTGAGTTAATTCTACATTTGATTTTACAGCTACATTAGTTAGTGTCTACTTTAAACCTACATATATTAACTAGTTTTGTATTATGCAAACATTTTAGTTTGAATCTGTATTTTTATTTCTACTACATTTAGGGATAAGTTAATTCTACATTTAGTTTTTGAGTTACTATAGTTATTTACTTTAAACCTACATATATTTACTAGTTTAATACTATGCTAACATTTTAGTTTAAATCTATATTTTTAAGCAAACAGAGGCATTGTTGACAGCAAACAATGACAATGTAGCTACTAGGCAATTTAGCTTTTTAATTCTAGTACATTTAGGTTAGAGTTAAACTACATTTAGTATTAAATTTTTAATAGTTTACATCTACTTTAAACCTGCATTAATTTACTAGTTTTATATTATGCTAACATTTTAGTTTGAATCTGTATTTTTCATTTCTACTACATTTAGGGGTAAGTTAATTCTACATTTAGTTTTTGAGTTACTATAGTTAATTACTTTAAACCTACATATATTTACTAGTTTAATACTATGCTAACATTTTAGTTAATATTACATTTAGAGAGGAGGAAGACATCATGATGGAAAAGAAGAAAGGCACTTTTAAGCTCTAAAAGTGCCAAAAAAAGAGGAGCGCAGTTTAACGTCATGTCTCGGGACATTACAATTAGTTTAATGTTCACTATCATATTATCTTAATATTAAGTTTTTCTACAACATTAGATGTAAGTTAATTCTACATTTAGTTTTGAAGTTACAATCTTAATGTCTACTTTAAACCTACATTTAATTACTAGTTTTGTATTATGCTAACATTTTAGTTTGAATCTGTGTTTTTATTTCTACTACATTTAGGGGTGAGTTAATTCTACATTTAATTTTACAGCTACATTAGTTAGTGTCTACTTTAAACCTACATATATTAACTAGTTTTGTATTATGATAACTTTTTAGTTTGAATCTGTATTTTATTTCTACTACATTTTAGGTGTAAGTTAATACTTCATTTAGTTTTAAAGTTACAATCTTAATGTCTACTTTAAACCTACATTTAATTACTAGTTTTTCATTATGCTAACATTTAAGTTTTAATCTATATTTTTAAGCAAACAGAGGCATTGTTGACAGCAAACAATGACAATGTAGCTACTAGGCTATTTAGCTTTTTAATTCTACTACATTTAGGTTAGAGTTATACTACATTTAGTATTAAATTTTTAATAGTTTACATCTACTTTAAACCTGCATTAATTTACTAGTTTTATATTATGCTAACATTTTAGTTTGAATCTGTATTTTTCATTTCTACTACATTAAGGGGTAAGTTAATTTTACATTTAGTTTTAAAGTTACAATCTTAATGTCTACTTTAAACCTACATTTAATTACTAGTTTTGTATCCTGCTAACATTTTAGTTTGAATCTGTATTTTTATTTCTACTACATTTAGGGGTGAGTTAATTCTACATTTAATTTTACAGCTACATTAGTTAGTGTCTACTTTAAACCTACATATATTAACTAGTTTTGTATTATGATAACTTTTTAGTTTGAATCTGTATTTTTATTTCTACTACATTTTAGGTGAAAGTTAATACTTCATTTAGTTTTAAAGTTACAATCTTAATGTCTACTTTAAACCTACATTTAATTACTAGTTTTTTTATTATGCTAACATTTAAGTTTTAATCTATATTTTTAAGCAAACAGAGGCATTGTTGACAGCAAACAATGACAATGTAGCTACTAGGCTAGTTTTATATTATGTTAACATTTTAGTTTAAATCTGTATTTTTATTTCTACTACATTTAGGGGTAAGTTAATTCTACATTTAGTTTTTGAGTTACTATAGTGAATTACTTTAAACCTACATATATTGACTAGTTTAATACTTTGCTAACATTTTAGTTTAAATCTATATTTTTAAGTAAACAGAGGCATTGTTGACAGCAAACAATGACAATGTAGCTACTAGGCAATTTAGCTATTTAATTCTACTACATTTAGGTTAGAGTTATACTACATTTAGTATTAAATTTTTAATAGTTTACATCTACTTTAAACCTGCATTAATTTACTAGTTTTATATTGTGCTAACATTTTAGTTTGAATCTGTATTTTTCATTTCTACTACATTTAGGGGTAAGTTAATTCTACATTTAGTTTTAAAGTTACAATCTTAATGTCTACTTTAAACCTACATTTAATTACTAGTTTTGTATTATGCTAACATTTTAGTTTGAATCTGTATTTTTATTTCTACTACATTTAGGGGTGAGTTAATTCTACATTTAATTTTACAGCTACATTAGTTAGTGTCTACTTTAAACCTACATATATTAACTAGTTTTGTATTATGATAACTTTTAAGTTTGAATCTGTATTTTTATTTCTACTACATTTTAGGTGTAAGTTAATACTTCATTTAGTTTTAAAGTTACAATCTTAATGTCTACTTTAAACCTACATTTAATTACTAGTTTTGTATCATGCTAACATTTTAGTTGGAATCTGTTTTTTTATTTCTACTACATTTAGGGGTGAGTTAATTCTACATTTAATTTTACAGCTACATTAGTTAGTGTCTACTTTAAACCTACATATATTTACTAGTTTTGTATTATGATAACTTTTAAGTTTGAATCTGTATTTTTATTTCTACTTCATTTTAGGTGTAAGTTAATACTTCATTTAGTTTTAAAGTTACAATCTTAATGTCTACTTTAAACCTACATTTAATTACTAGTTTTTCATTATGCTAACATTTAAGTTTTAATCTATATTTTTAAGCAAACAGAGGCATTGTTGACAGCAAACAATGACAATGTAGCTACTAGGCTAGTTTTATATTATGCTAACATTTTAGTTTAAATCTGTATTTTTATTTCTACTACATTTAGGGGTAAGTTAATTCTACATTTAGTTTTTAAATTACTATAGTTAATTACTTTAAACCTACATATATTTACTAGTTTAATACTATGCTAACATTTTACTTTAAATCTATATTTTTAAGCAAACAGAGGCATTGTTGACAGCAAACAATGACAATGTAGCTTTAAGGCTATTTTTATATTATGCTAACAGTTTAGTTTGAATCTGTATTTTTATTTCTACAACATTTAAGGGTAAGTTAATTCTACATTTAGTTTTTAAATTACTATAGTTAATTACTTTAAACCTACATATATTTACTAGTTTAATACTATGCTTACATTTTAGTTTAAATCTATATTTTTAAGCAAACAGAGGCATTGTTGACAGCAAACAATGACAATGTAGCTACTAAGCTATTGAGCTTTTTAATTCTACTACATTTAGGTTAGAGTTAAACTACATTTAGTATTTAAATTTTTTAATAGTTTACATCTACTTTAAACCTGCATTAATTTACTAGTTTTATATTATGCTAACATTTTAGTTTGAATCTGTATTTTTATTTCTTCGACATTTAGGGGTAAGTTAATTCTACATTTAGTTTTTAAGTTAATATAGTTAATGTCTACTTTAAACCTACATATATTTACTAGTTTAATACTATGCTAACATTTTAGTTAATATTACATTTAGAGAGGAGGAAGACATCATGATGGAAAAGAAGAAAGGCACTTTTAAGCTCTAAAAGTGCCAAAAAAAGAGGAGCGCAGTTTAACGTCATGTCTCGAGACATTACAATTAGTTTAATGTTCACTATCATATTATCTTAATATTAAGTTTTTCTACAACATTTGGATGTAAGTTAATTCTACATTTAGTTTTAAAGTTACAATCTTAATGTCTACTGTAAACCTACATTTATTTACTAGTTTTTTATTATGCTAACATTGAAGTTTTAATCTATATTTTTATACAAACAGAGGCATTGTTGACAGCAAACAATGACATTGTAACTACTAGGCTATTTTTATATTATGCTAACATTTTAGTTTGAATCTGTATTTTTATTTCTACTACATTTAGGGGTAAGTTAATTCTACATTTAGTTTTTGAGTTACTATAGTTAATTACTTTAAACCTACATATATTTACTAGTTTAATACTATGCTAACATTTTAGTTTAAATCTGAATCTGTATTTTTATTTCTACTACATTTAGGGGTGAGTTAATTCTACATTTAATTTTACAGCTACATTAGTTAGTGTCTACTTTAAACCTACATATATTAACTAGTTTTGTATTATGATAACTTTTTAGTTTGAATCTGTATTTTTATTTCTACTACATTTTAGGTGTAAGTTAATACTTCATTTAGTTTTAAAGTTACAATCTTAATGTCTACTTTAAACCTACATTTAATTACTAGTTTTTTATTATGCTAACATTGAAGTTTTAATCTATATTTTTATACAAACAGAGGCATTGTTGACAGCAAACAATGACATTGTAACTACTAGGCTATTTTTATATTATGCTAACATTTTAGTTTGAATCTGTATTTTTATTTCTACTACATTTAGGGGTAAGTTAATTCTACATTTAGTTTTTGAGTTACTATAGTTAATTACTTTAAACCTACATATATTTACTAGTTTAATACTATGCTTACATTTTAGTTTAAATCTATATTTTTAAGCAAACAGAGGCATTGTTGACAGCAAACAATGACAATGTAGCTACTAAGCTATTGAGCTTTTTAATTCTACTACATTTAGGTTAGAGTTAAACTACATTTAGTATTTAAATTTTTTAATAGTTTACATCTACTTTAAACCTGCATTAATTTACTAGTTTTATATTATGCTAACATTTTAGTTTGAATCTGTATTTTTATTTCTTCGACATTTAGGGGTAAGTTAATTCTACATTTAGTTTTTAAGTTAATATAGTTAATGTCTACTTTAAACCTACATATATTTACTAGTTTAATACTATGCTAACATTTTAGTTAATATTACATTTAGAGAGGAGGAAGACATCATGATGGAAAAGAAGAAAGGCACTTTTAAGCTCTAAAAGTGCCAATAAAAGAGGAGCGCAGTTTAACGTCATGTCTCGAGACATTACAATTAGTTTAATGTTCACTATCATATTATCTTAATATTAAGTTTTTCTACAACATTTGGATGTAAGTTAATTCTACATTTAGTTTTAAAGTTACAATCTTAATGTCTACTGTAAACCTACATTTATTTACTAGTTTTTTATTATGCTAACATTGAAGTTTTAATCTATATTTTTATACAAACAGAGGCATTGTTGACAGCAAACAATGACATTGTAACTACTAGGCTATTTTTATATTATGCTAACATTTTAGTTTGAATCTGTATTTTTATTTCTACTACATTTAGGGGTAAGTTAATTCTACATTTAGTTTTTGAGTTACTATAGTTAATTACTTTAAACCTACATATATTTACTAGTTTATTACTATGCTAACATTTTAGTTTAAATCTATATTTTTAAGTAAACAGAGGCATTGTTGACAGCAAACAATGACAATGTAGCTACTAGGCAATTTAGCTTTTTAATTCTACTACATTTAGGTTAGAGTTATACTACATTTAGTATTAAATTTTTAATAGTTTAAATCTACTTTAAACCTGCATTAATTTACTAGTTTTATATTATGCTAACATTTTAGTTTGAATCTGTATTTTTATTTCTTCGACATTTAGGGGTAAGTTAATTCTACATTTAGTTTTTAAGTTAATATAGTTAATGTCTACTTTAAACCTACATATATTTACTAGTTTAATACTATGCTAACATTTTAGTTAATATTACATTTAGAGAGGAGGAAGACATCATGATGGAAAAGAAGAAAGGCACTTTTAAGCTCTAAAAGTGCCAAAAAAAGAGGAGCGCAGTTTAACGTCATGTCTCGGGACATTACAATTAGTTTAATGTTCACTATCATATTATCTTAATATTAAGTTTTTCTACAACATTTGGATGTAAGTTAATTTTACATTTAGTTTTAAAGTTACAATCTTAATGTCTACTGTAAACCTACATTTATTTACTAGTTTTTTATTATGCTAACATTGAAGTTTTAATCTATATTTTTATACAAACAGAGGCATTGTTGACAGCAAACAATGACATTGTAACTACTAGGCTTATTTTATATTATGCTAACATTTTAGTTTGAATCTGTATTTTTATTTCTACTACATTTAGGGGTAAGTTAATTCTACATTTAGTTTTTGAGTTACTATAGTTAATTACTTTAAACCTACATATATTTACTAGTTTATAACTATGCTAACATTTTAGTTTAAATCTGAATCTGTATTTTTATTTCTACTACATTTAGGGGTGAGTTAATTCTACATTTAATTTTACAGCTACATTAGTTAGTGTCTACTTTAAACCTACATATATTAACTAGTTTTGTATTATGATAACTTTTTAGTTTGAATCTGTATTTTTATTTCTACTACATTTTAGGTGTAAGTTAATACTTCATTTAGTTTTAAAGTTACAATCTTAATGTCTACTTTAAACCTACATTTAATTACTAGTTTTTTATTATGCTAACATTGAAGTTTTAATCTATATTTTTATACAAACAGAGGCATTGTTGACAGCAAACAATGACATTGTAACTACTAGGCTATTTTTATATTATGCTAACATTTTAGTTTGAATCTATATTTTTATTTCTACTACTTTTAGGGGTAAGTTAATTCTACATTTAGTTTTTGAGTTACTATAGTTAATTACTTTAAACCTACATATATTTACTAGTTTAATACTATGCTAACATTTTAGTTTAAATCTGAATCTGTATTTTTATTTCTACTACATTTAGGGGTGAGTTAATTCTACATTTAATTTTACAGCTACATTAGTTAGTGTCTACTTTACACCTACATATATTAACTAGTTTTGTATTATGATAACTTTTTAGTTTGAATCTGTATTTTTCATTTCTACTACATTTAGGGGTAAGTTAATTCTACATTTAGTTTTAAAGTTTACTATCTTAATGTCTACTTTAAACCTACATTTAATTACTAGTTTTGTATTATGCTAACATTTTAGTTTGAATCTGTTTTTTTATTTCTACTACATTTAGGGGTGAGTTAATTCTACATTTAATTTTACAGCTACATTAGTTAGTGTCTACTTTAAACCTACATATATTAACTAGTTTTGTATTATGATAACTTTTTAGTTTGAATCTGTATTTTTATTTCTACTACATTTTAGGTGTAAGTTAATACTTCATTTAGTTTTAAAGTTACAATCTTAATGTCTACTTTAAACCTACATTTAATTACTAGTTTTTCATTATGCTAACATTTAAGTTTTAATCTATATTTTTAAGCAAACAGAGGCATTGTTGACAGCAAACAATGACAATGTAGCTACTAGGCTAGTTTTATATTATGCTAACATTTTAGTTTAAATCTGTATTTTATTTCTACTACATTTAGGGGTAAGTTAATTCTACATTTAGTTTTTGAGTTACTATAGTTAATTACTTTAAACCTACAAATATTTACTAGTTTAATACTATGCTAACATTTTAGTTTAAATCTATATTTTTAAGCAAACAGAGGCATTGTTGACAGCAAACAATGACAATGTAGCTACTAGGCAATTTAGCTTTTTAATTCTACTACATTTAGGTCAGAACTATACTACATTTAGTATTAAATTTTTAATAGTTTACATCTATTTTAAACCTGCATTAATTTACTAGTTTTATATTATGCTAACATTTTAGTTTGAATCTGTATTTTTCATTTCTACTACATTTAGGGGTGAGTTAATTCTACATTTAGTTTTAAAGTTTACAATCTTAATGTCTACTTTAAACCTACATTTAATTACTAGTTTTGTATTATGCTAACATTTTAGTTTGAATCTGTATTTTTATTTCTACTACATTTAGGGGTGAGTTAATTCTACATTTAGTTTTAAAGTTACAATCTTAATGTCTACTTTAAACCTACATTTAATTACTAGTTTTGTATTATGCTAACATTTTAGTTTGAATCTGTATTTTTATTTCTACTACATTTTAGGTGTAAGTTAATACTTCATTTAGTTTTAAAGTTACAATCTTAATGTCTACTTTAAACCTACATTTAATTACTAGTTTTTCATTATGCTAACATTTAGGTTTTAATCTATATTTTTAAGCAAACAGAGGCATTGTTGACAGCAAACAATGACAATGTAGCTACTAGGCTAGTTTTATATTATGCTAACATTTTAGTTTGAATCTGTATTTTTCATTTCTACTACATTTAGGGGTAAGTTAATTCTACATTTAGTTTTTGAGTTACTATAGTTAATTACTTTAAACCTACATATATTTACTAGTTTAATACTATGCTAACATTTTAGTTTAAATCTATATTTTTAAGCAAACAGAGGCATTGTTGACAGCAAACAATGACAATGTAGCTACTAGGCTATTTAGCTTTTTTATTCTACTACATTTAGGTTAGAGTTAAACTACATTTAGTATTAAATTTTTAATAGTTTACATCTACTTTAAACCTGCATTAATTTACTAGTTTTATATTATGCTAACATTTTAGTTTGAATCTTTTTTTTTATTTCTTCTACATTTAGGGGTAAGTTAATTCTACATTTAGTTTTTAAGTTAATATAGTTAATGTCTACTTTAAACCTACATATATTTACTAGTTTAATACTATGCTAACATTTTAGTTAATATTACATTTAGAGAGGAGGAAGACATCATGATGGAAAAGAAGAAAGGCACTTTTAAGCTCTAAAACTGCCAAAAAAAGAGGAGCGCAGTTTAACGTCATGTCTCGGGACATTACAATTAGTTTAATGTTCACTATCATATTATCTTAATATTAAGTTTTTCTACAACATTTGGATGTAAGTTAATTCTACATTTAGTTTTAAAGTTACAATCTTAATGTCTACTTTAAACCTACATTTAATTACTAGTTTTTCATTATGCTAACATTTAGGTTTTAATCTATATTTTTAAGCAAACAGAGGCATTGTTGACAGCAAACAATGACAATGTAGCTACTAGGCTATTTTTATATTATGCTAACATTTTAGTTTGAATCTGTATTTTTATTTCTACTACATTTAGGGGTAAGTTAATTCTACATTTAGTTTTTGAGTTACTATAGTTAATTACTTTAAACCTACATATATTTACTAGTTTAATACTATGCTAACATTTTAGTTTAAATCTATATTTTTAAGCAAACAGAGGCATTGTTTACAGCAAACAATGACAATGTAGCTACTAGGCTATTTAGCTTTTTAATTCTACTACATTTAGGTTAGAGTTAAACTACATTTAGTATTAAATTTTTAATAGTTTACATCTACTTTAAACCTGCATTAATTTACTAGTTTTATATTATGCTAACATTTTAGTTTGAATCTTTTTTTTTATTTCTTCTACATTTAGGGGTAAGTTAATTCTACATTTAAATTTTAAGTTAATATAGTTAATGTCTACTTTAAACCTACATATATTTACTAGTTTAATACTATGCTAACATTTTAGTTAATATTACATTTAGAGAGGAGGAAGACATCATGATGGAAAAGAAGAAAGGCACTTTTAAGCTCTAAAACTGCCAAAAAAAGAGGAGCGCAGTTTAACGTCATGTCTCGGGACATTACAATTAGTTTAATGTTCACTATCATATTATCTTAATATTAAGTTTTTCTACAACATTTGGATGTAAGTTAATTCTACATTTAGTTTTAAAGTTACAATCTTAATGTCTACTTTAAACCTACATTTAATTACTAGTTTTTCATTATGCTAACATTTAAGTTTCAATCTATATTTTTAAGCAAACAGAGGCATTGTTGACAGCAAACAATGACAATGTAGCTACTAGGCTAGTTTTATATTATGCTAACATTTTAGTTTGAATCTGTATTTTTCATTTTTACTACATTTAGGGGTAAGTTAATTCTACATTTAGTTTTTTAGTTACTATAGTTAATTACTTTAAACCTACATATATTTACTAGTTTAATACTATGCTAACATTTTAGTTTAAATCTATATTTTTAAGCAAACAGAGGCATTGTTGACAGCAAACATTGACAATGTAGCTACTAGGCTATTTAGCTTTTTTATTCTACTACATTTAGGTTAGAGTTAAACTACATTTAGTATTAAATTTTTAATAGTTTGCATCTACTTTAAACCTGCATTAATTTACTAGTTTTATATTATGCTAACATTTTAGTTTGAATCTTTTTTTTTATTTCTTCTACATTTAGGGGTAAGTTAATTCTACATTTAGTTTTTAAGTTAATATAGTTAATGTCTACTTTAAACCTACATATATTTACTAGTTTAATACTATGCTAACATTTTAGTTAATATTACATTTAGAGAGGAGGAAGACATCATGATGGAAAAGAAGAAAGGCACTTTTAAGCTCTAAAACTGCCAAAAAAAGAGGAGCGCAGTTTAACGTCATGTCTCGGGACATTACAATTAGTTTAATGTTCACTATCATATTATCTTAATATTAAGTTTTTCTACAACATTTGGATGTAAGTTAATTCTACATTTAGTTTTAAAGTTACAATCTTAATGTCTACTTTAAACCTACATTTAATTACTAGTTTTTCATTATGCTAACATTTAAGTTTCAATCAATATTTTTAAGCAAACAGAGGCATTGTTGACAGCAAACAATGACAATGTAGCTACTAGGCTATTTAGCTTTTTAATTCTACTACATTTAGGTTAGAGTTAAACTACATTTAGTATTAAATTTTTAATAGTTTACATCAACTTTAAACCTGCATTAATTTACTAGTTTTATATTATGCTAACATTTTAGTTTGAATCTGTATTTTTCATTTCTACTACATTTAGGGGTAAGTTAATTCTACATTTAGTTTTAAAGTTACAATCATAATGTCTACTTTAAACCTACATTTAATTACTAGTTTTGTATTATGCTAACATTTTAGTTTGAATCTGTATTTTTATTTCTACTACATTTAGGGGTGAGTTAATTCTACATTTAATTTTACAGCTACATTAGTTAGTGTCTACTTTAAACCTACATATATTAACTAGTTTTGTATTATGATAACTTTTTAGTTTGAATCTGTATTTTTATTTCTACTACATTTTAGGTGTCAGTTAATACTTCATTTAGTTTCAAAGTTACAATCTTAATGTCTACTTTAAACCTACATTTAATTACTAGTTTTTCATTATGCTAACATTTAGGTTTTAATCTATATTTTTAAGCAAACAGAGGCATTGTTGACAGCAAACAATGACAATGTAGCTACTAGGCTAGTTTTATATTATGCTAACATTTTAGTTTGAATCTGTATTTTTATTTCTACTACATTTAGGGGTAAGTTAATTCTTCATTTAGTTTTTGAGTTACTATAGTTAATTACTTTAATCCTACATATATTTACTAGTTTAATACTATGCTAATATTTTAGTTTAAATCTATATTTTTAAGCAAACAGCGGCATTGTTGACTGCAAACAATGACAATGTAGCTACTAGACTATTTAGCTTTTTAATTCTACTACATTTAGGTTAGAGTTAAACTACATTTAGTATTAAATTTTATATAGTTTACATCTACTTTAAACCTGCATTAATTTACTAGTTTTATATTATGCTATTATTTTAGTTTGAATCTGTATTTTTATTTCTACTACATTTACTGGTAAGTTAATTCTACATTTAGTTTTTAACTTAATATAGTTAATGCCTATTTTAAACCTACATATAATTACTAGTTTAATACTATGCTAACATTTTAGTTAATATTACATTTAGAGAGGAGGAAGACATTATGATGGAAAAGAAGTAAGGCACTTTTAAGCTCTAAAAGTGCAAAAAAAAGAGGAGCGCAGTTTAACGTCATGTCTCGGACATTACAATTAGTTTAATATTCACTATCATATTATCTTAATATTAAGTTTTTCTACAACATTTGGATGTAAGTTAATTCTACATTTAGTTTTAAAGTTACAATCTTAATGTCTACTTTAAACCTACATTTATTTACTAGTTTTTCATTATGCTAACATTTAAGTTAAAATCTATATTTTTAAGCAAACAGAGGCATTGTTGACAGCAAACAATGACAATGTAGCTACTAGGCTATTTTTATATTATGCTAACATTTTAGTTTGAATCTGTATTTTTATTTCTACTACATTTAGGGGTAAGTTAATTCTACATTTAGTTTTTGAGTTACTATAGTTAATTACTTTAAACCTACATATATTTACTAGTTTAATACTATGCTAACATTTTAGTTTAAATCTATATTTTTAAGCAAACAGAGGCATTGTTGACAGCAAACAATGACAATGTAGCTACTAGGCTATTTAGCTTTTTTATTCTACTACATTTAGGTTAGAGTTATACTACATTTAGTATTAAATTTTTAATAGTTTAAATCTACTTTAAACCTGCATTAATTTACTAGTTTTATATTATGCTAACATTTTAGTTTGAATCTGTATTTTTATTTCTTCGACATTTAGGGGTAAGTTAATTCTACATTTAGTTTTTAAGTTAATATAGTTAATGTCTACTTTAAACCTACATATATTTACTAGTTTAATACTATGCTAACATTTTAGTTAATATTACATTTAGAGAGGAGGAAGACATCATGATGGAAAAGAAGAAAGGCACTTTTAAGCTCTAAAAGTGCCAAAAAAAGAGGAGCGCAGTTTAACGTCATGTCTCGGGACATTACAATTAGTTTAATGTTCACTATCATATTATCTTAATATTAAGTTTTTCTACAACATTTGGATGTAAGTTAATTTTACATTTAGTTTTAAAGTTACAATCTTAATGTCTACTGTAAACCTACATTTATTTACTAGTTTTTTATTATGCTAACATTGAAGTTTTAATCTATATTTTTATACAAACAGAGGCATTGTTGACAGCAAACAATGACATTGTAACTACTAGGCTATTTTTATATTATGCTAACATTTTAGTTTGAATCTGTATTTTTATTTCTACTACATTTAGGGGTAAGTTAATTCTACATTTAGTTTTTGAGTTACTATAGTTAATTACTTTAAACCTACATATATTTACTAGTTTATAACTATGCTAACATTTTAGTTTAAATCTGAATCTGTATTTTTATTTCTACTACATTTAGGGGTGAGTTAATTCTACATTTAATTTTACAGCTACATTAGTTAGTGTCTACTTTAAACCTACATATATTAACTAGTTTTGTATTATGATAACTTTTTAGTTTGAATCTGTATTTTTATTTCTACTACATTTTAGGTGTAAGTTAATACTTCATTTAGTTTTAAAGTTACAATCTTAATGTCTACTTTAAACCTACATTTAATTACTAGTTTTTTATTATGCTAACATTGAAGTTTTAATCTATATTTTTATACAAACAGAGGCATTGTTGACAGCAAACAATGACATTGTAACTACTAGGCTATTTTTATATTATGCTAACATTTTAGTTTGAATCTATATTTTTATTTCTACTACTTTTAGGGGTAAGTTAATTCTACATTTAGTTTTTGAGTTACTATAGTTAATTACTTTAAACCTACATATATTTACTAGTTTAATACTATGCTAACATTTTAGTTTAAATCTGAATCTGTATTTTTATTTCTACTACATTTAGGGGTGAGTTAATTCTACATTTAATTTTACAGCTACATTAGTTAGTGTCTACTTTACACCTACATATATTAACTAGTTTTGTATTATGATAACTTTTTAGTTTGAATCTGTATTTTTCATTTCTACTACATTTAGGGGTAAGTTAATTCTACATTTAGTTTTAAAGTTTACTATCTTAATGTCTACTTTAAACCTACATTTAATTACTAGTTTTGTATTATGCTAACATTTTAGTTTGAATCTGTTTTTTTATTTCTACTACATTTAGGGGTGAGTTAATTCTACATTTAATTTTACAGCTACATTAGTTAGTGTCTACTTTAAACCTACATATATTAACTAGTTTTGTATTATGATAACTTTTTAGTTTGAATCTGTATTTTTATTTCTACTACATTTTAGGTGTAAGTTAATACTTCATTTAGTTTTAAAGTTACAATCTTAATGTCTACTTTAAACCTACATTTAATTACTAGTTTTTCATTATGCTAACATTTAAGTTTTAATCTATATTTTTAAGCAAACAGAGGCATTGTTGACAGCAAACAATGACAATGTAGCTACTAGGCTAGTTTTATATTATGCTAACATTTTAGTTTAAATCTGTATTTTATTTCTACTACATTTAGGGGTAAGTTAATTCTACATTTAGTTTTTGAGTTACTATAGTTAATTACTTTAAACCTACAAATATTTACTAGTTTAATACTATGCTAACATTTTAGTTTAAATCTATATTTTTAAGCAAACAGAGGCATTGTTGACAGCAAACAATGACAATGTAGCTACTAGGCAATTTAGCTTTTTAATTCTACTACATTTAGGTCAGAACTATACTACATTTAGTATTAAATTTTTAATAGTTTACATCTATTTTAAACCTGCATTAATTTACTAGTTTTATATTATGCTAACATTTTAGTTTGAATCTGTATTTTTCATTTCTACTACATTTAGGGGTGAGTTAATTCTACATTTAGTTTTAAAGTTTACAATCTTAATGTCTACTTTAAACCTACATTTAATTACTAGTTTTGTATTATGCTAACATTTTAGTTTGAATCTGTATTTTTATTTCTACTACATTTAGGGGTGAGTTAATTCTACATTTAGTTTTAAAGTTACAATCTTAATGTCTACTTTAAACCTACATTTAATTACTAGTTTTGTATTATGCTAACATTTTAGTTTGAATCTGTATTTTTATTTCTACTACATTTTAGGTGTAAGTTAATACTTCATTTAGTTTTAAAGTTACAATCTTAATGTCTACTTTAAACCTACATTTAATTACTAGTTTTTCATTATGCTAACATTTAGGTTTTAATCTATATTTTTAAGCAAACAGAGGCATTGTTGACAGCAAACAATGACAATGTAGCTACTAGGCTAGTTTTATATTATGCTAACATTTTAGTTTGAATCTGTATTTTTCATTTCTACTACATTTAGGGGTAAGTTAATTCTACATTTAGTTTTTGAGTTACTATAGTTAATTACTTTAAACCTACATATATTTACTAGTTTAATACTATGCTAACATTTTAGTTTAAATCTATATTTTTAAGCAAACAGAGGCATTGTTGACAGCAAACAATGACAATGTAGCTACTAGGCTATTTAGCTTTTTTATTCTACTACATTTAGGTTAGAGTTAAACTACATTTAGTATTAAATTTTTAATAGTTTACATCTACTTTAAACCTGCATTAATTTACTAGTTTTATATTATGCTAACATTTTAGTTTGAATCTTTTTTTTTATTTCTTCTACATTTAGGGGTAAGTTAATTCTACATTTAGTTTTTAAGTTAATATAGTTAATGTCTACTTTAAACCTACATATATTTACTAGTTTAATACTATGCTAACATTTTAGTTAATATTACATTTAGAGAGGAGGAAGACATCATGATGGAAAAGAAGAAAGGCACTTTTAAGCTCTAAAACTGCCAAAAAAAGAGGAGCGCAGTTTAACGTCATGTCTCGGGACATTACAATTAGTTTAATGTTCACTATCATATTATCTTAATATTAAGTTTTTCTACAACATTTGGATGTAAGTTAATTCTACATTTAGTTTTAAAGTTACAATCTTAATGTCTACTTTAAACCTACATTTAATTACTAGTTTTTCATTATGCTAACATTTAGGTTTTAATCTATATTTTTAAGCAAACAGAGGCATTGTTGACAGCAAACAATGACAATGTAGCTACTAGGCTATTTTTATATTATGCTAACATTTTAGTTTGAATCTGTATTTTTATTTCTACTACATTTAGGGGTAAGTTAATTCTACATTTAGTTTTTGAGTTACTATAGTTAATTACTTTAAACCTACATATATTTACTAGTTTAATACTATGCTAACATTTTAGTTTAAATCTATATTTTTAAGCAAACAGAGGCATTGTTTACAGCAAACAATGACAATGTAGCTACTAGGCTATTTAGCTTTTTAATTCTACTACATTTAGGTTAGAGTTAAACTACATTTAGTATTAAATTTTTAATAGTTTACATCTACTTTAAACCTGCATTAATTTACTAGTTTTATATTATGCTAACATTTTAGTTTGAATCTTTTTTTTTATTTCTTCTACATTTAGGGGTAAGTTAATTCTACATTTAAATTTTAAGTTAATATAGTTAATGTCTACTTTAAACCTACATATATTTACTAGTTTAATACTATGCTAACATTTTAGTTAATATTACATTTAGAGAGGAGGAAGACATCATGATGGAAAAGAAGAAAGGCACTTTTAAGCTCTAAAACTGCCAAAAAAAGAGGAGCGCAGTTTAACGTCATGTCTCGGGACATTACAATTAGTTTAATGTTCACTATCATATTATCTTAATATTAAGTTTTTCTACAACATTTGGATGTAAGTTAATTCTACATTTAGTTTTAAAGTTACAATCTTAATGTCTACTTTAAACCTACATTTAATTACTAGTTTTTCATTATGCTAACATTTAAGTTTCAATCTATATTTTTAAGCAAACAGAGGCATTGTTGACAGCAAACAATGACAATGTAGCTACTAGGCTAGTTTTATATTATGCTAACATTTTAGTTTGAATCTGTATTTTTCATTTTTACTACATTTAGGGGTAAGTTAATTCTACATTTAGTTTTTTAGTTACTATAGTTAATTACTTTAAACCTACATATATTTACTAGTTTAATACTATGCTAACATTTTAGTTTAAATCTATATTTTTAAGCAAACAGAGGCATTGTTGACAGCAAACATTGACAATGTAGCTACTAGGCTATTTAGCTTTTTTATTCTACTACATTTAGGTTAGAGTTAAACTACATTTAGTATTAAATTTTTAATAGTTTGCATCTACTTTAAACCTGCATTAATTTACTAGTTTTATATTATGCTAACATTTTAGTTTGAATCTTTTTTTTTATTTCTTCTACATTTAGGGGTAAGTTAATTCTACATTTAGTTTTTAAGTTAATATAGTTAATGTCTACTTTAAACCTACATATATTTACTAGTTTAATACTATGCTAACATTTTAGTTAATATTACATTTAGAGAGGAGGAAGACATCATGATGGAAAAGAAGAAAGGCACTTTTAAGCTCTAAAACTGCCAAAAAAAGAGGAGCGCAGTTTAACGTCATGTCTCGGGACATTACAATTAGTTTAATGTTCACTATCATATTATCTTAATATTAAGTTTTTCTACAACATTTGGATGTAAGTTAATTCTACATTTAGTTTTAAAGTTACAATCTTAATGTCTACTTTAAACCTACATTTAATTACTAGTTTTTCATTATGCTAACATTTAAGTTTCAATCAATATTTTTAAGCAAACAGAGGCATTGTTGACAGCAAACAATGACAATGTAGCTACTAGGCTAGTTTTATATTATGCTAACATTTTAGTTTGAATCTGTATTTTTATTTCTACTACATTTAGGGGTAAGTTAATTCTACATTTAGTTTTTGAGTTACTATAGTTAATTACTTTAAACCTACATATATTTACTAGTTTAATACTATGCTAACATTTTAGTTTAAATCTATATTTTTAAGCAAACAGAGGCATTGTTGACAGCAAACAATGACAATGTAGCTACTAGGCTATTTAGCTTTTTAATTCTACTACATTTAGGTTAGAGTTAAACTACATTTAGTATTAAATTTTTAATAGTTTACATCAACTTTAAACCTGCATTAATTTACTAGTTTTATATTATGCTAACATTTTAGTTTGAATCTGTATTTTTCATTTCTACTACATTTAGGGGTAAGTTAATTCTACATTTAGTTTTAAAGTTACAATCATAATGTCTACTTTAAACCTACATTTAATTACTAGTTTTGTATTATGCTAACATTTTAGTTTGAATCTGTATTTTTATTTCTACTACATTTAGGGGTGAGTTAATTCTACATTTAATTTTACAGCTACATTAGTTAGTGTCTACTTTAAACCTACATATATTAACTAGTTTTGTATTATGATAACTTTTTAGTTTGAATCTGTATTTTTATTTCTACTACATTTTAGGTGTCAGTTAATACTTCATTTAGTTTCAAAGTTACAATCTTAATGTCTACTTTAAACCTACATTTAATTACTAGTTTTTCATTATGCTAACATTTAGGTTTTAATCTATATTTTTAAGCAAACAGAGGCATTGTTGACAGCAAACAATGACAATGTAGCTACTAGGCTAGTTTTATATTATGCTAACATTTTAGTTTGAATCTGTATTTTTATTTCTACTACATTTAGGGGTAAGTTAATTCTTCATTTAGTTTTTGAGTTACTATAGTTAATTACTTTAATCCTACATATATTTACTAGTTTAATACTATGCTAATATTTTAGTTTAAATCTATATTTTTAAGCAAACAGCGGCATTGTTGACTGCAAACAATGACAATGTAGCTACTAGACTATTTAGCTTTTTAATTCTACTACATTTAGGTTAGAGTTAAACTACATTTAGTATTAAATTTTATATAGTTTACATCTACTTTAAACCTGCATTAATTTACTAGTTTTATATTATGCTATTATTTTAGTTTGAATCTGTATTTTTATTTCTACTACATTTACTGGTAAGTTAATTCTACATTTAGTTTTTAACTTAATATAGTTAATGCCTATTTTAAACCTACATATAATTACTAGTTTAATACTATGCTAACATTTTAGTTAATATTACATTTAGAGAGGAGGAAGACATTATGATGGAAAAGAAGTAAGGCACTTTTAAGCTCTAAAAGTGCAAAAAAAAGAGGAGCGCAGTTTAACGTCATGTCTCGGACATTACAATTAGTTTAATATTCACTATCATATTATCTTAATATTAAGTTTTTCTACAACATTTGGATGTAAGTTAATTCTACATTTAGTTTTAAAGTTACAATCTTAATGTCTACTTTAAACCTACATTTATTTACTAGTTTTTCATTATGCTAACATTTAAGTTTAAATCTATATTTTTAAGCAAACAGAGGCATTGTTGACAGCAAACAATGACAATGTAGCTACTAGGCTATTTTTATATTATGCTAACATTTTAGTTTGAATCTGTATTTTTATTTCTACTACATTTAGGGGTAAGTTAATTCTACATTTAGTTTTTGAGTTACTATAGTTAATTACTTTAAACCTACATATATTTACTAGTTTAATACTATGCTAACATTTTAGTTTAAATCTATATTTTTAAGCAAACAGAGGCATTGTTGACAGCAAACAATGACAATGTAGCTACTAGGCTATTTAGCTTTTTTATTCTACTACATTTAGGTTAGAGTTAAACTACTATTTAGTATTAAATTTTTAATAGTTTACATCTACTTTAAACCTGCATTAATTTACTAGTTTTATATTATTCTAACATTTTAGTTTGAATCTTTTTTTTTATTTCTTCTACATTTAGGGGTAAGTTAATTCTACATTTAGTTTTTAAGTTAATATAGTTAATGTCTACTTTAAACCTACATATATTTACTAGTTTAATACTATGCTAACATTTTAGTTAATATTACATTTAGAGAGGAGGAAGACATCATGATGGAAAAGAAGAAAGGCACTTTTAAGCTCTAAAACTGCCAAAAAAAGAGGAGCGCAGTTTAACGTCATGTCTCGGGACATTACAATTAGTTTAATGTTCACTATCATATTATCTTAATATTAAGTTTTTCTACAACATTTGGATGTAAGTTAATTCTACATTTAGTTTTAAAGTTACAATCTTAATGTCTACTTTAAACCTACATTTAATTACTAGTTTTTCATTATGCTAACATTTAAGTTTCAATCAATATTTTTAAGCAAACAGAGGCATTGTTGACAGCAAACAATGACAATGTAGCTACTAGGCTAGTTTTATATTATGCTAACATTTTAGTTTGAATCTGTATTTTTATTTCTACTACATTTAGGGGTAAGTTAATTCTACATTTAGTTTTTGAGTTACTATAGTTAATTACTTTAAACCTACATATATTTACTAGTTTAATACTATGCTAACATTTTAGTTTAAATCTATATTTTTAAGCAAACAGAGGCATTGTTGACAGCAAACAATGACAATGTAGCTACTAGGCTATTTAGCTTTTTAATTCTACTACATTTAGGTTAGAGTTAAACTACATTTAGTATTAAATTTTTAATAGTTTACATCAACTTTAAACCTGCATTAATTTACTAGTTTTATATTATGCTAACATTTTAGTTTGAATCTGTATTTTTCATTTCTACTACATTTAGGGGTAAGTTAATTCTACATTTAGTTTTAAAGTTACAATCATAATGTCTACTTTAAACCTACATTTAATTACTAGTTTTGTATTATGCTAACATTTTAGTTTGAATCTGTATTTTTATTTCTACTACATTTAGGGGTGAGTTAATTCTACATTTAATTTTACAGCTACATTAGTTAGTGTCTACTTTAAACCTACATATATTAACTAGTTTTGTATTATGATAACTTTTTAGTTTGAATCTGTATTTTTATTTCTACTACATTTTAGGTGTCAGTTAATACTTCATTTAGTTTCAAAGTTACAATCTTAATGTCTACTTTAAACCTACATATATTTACTAGTTTAATACTATGCTAACATTTTAGTTTAAATCTATATTTTTAAGCAAACAGAGGCATTGTTGACAGCAAACAATGACAATGTAGCTACTAGGCTATTTAGCTTTTTAATTCTACTACATTTAGGTTAGAGTTAAACTACATTTAGTATTAAATTTTTAATAGTTTACATCAACTTTAAACCTGCATTAATTTACTAGTCTTATATTATGCTAACATTTTAGTTTGAATCTGTATTTTTCATTTCTACTACATTTAGGGGTAAGTTAATTCTACATTTAGTTTTAAAGTTACAATCATAATGTCTACTTTAAACCTACATTTAATTACTAGTTTTGTATTATGCTAACATTTTAGTTTGAATCTGTATTTTTATTTCTACTACATTTAGGGGTGAGTTAATTCTACATTTAATTTTACAGCTTTATTAGTTAGTGTCTACTTTAAACCTACATATATTAACTAGTTTTGTATTATGATAACTTTTTAGTTTGAATCTGTATTTTTATTTCTACTACATTTTAGGTGTCAGTTAATACTTCATTTAGTTTCAAAGTTACAATCTTAATGTCTACTTTAAACCTACATTTAATTACTAGTTTTTCATTATGCTAACATTTAGGTTTTAATCTATATTTTTAAGCAAACAGAGGCATTGTTGACTGCAAACAATGACAATGTAGCTACTAGACTATTTAGCTTTTTAATTCTACTACATTTAGGTTAGAGTTAAACTACATTTAGTATTAAATTTTATATAGTTTACATCTACTTTAAACCTGCATTAATTTACTAGTTTTATATTATGCTAACATTTTAGTTTGAATCTGTATTTTTCATTTCTACTACATTTAGGGGTAAGTTAATTCTACATTTAGTTTTAAAGTTACAATCATAATGTCTACTTTAAACCTACATTTAATTACTAGTTTTGTATTATGCTAACATTTTAGTTTGAATCTGTATTTTTATTTCTACTACATTTAGGGGTGAGTTAATTCTACATTTAATTTTACAGCTACTTTAGTTAGTGTCTACTTTAAACCTACATATATTAACTAGTTTTGTATTATGATAACTTTTTAGTTTGAATCTGTATTTTTATTTCTACTACATTTTAGGTGTAAGTTAATACTTCATTTAGTTTTAAAGTTACAATCTTAATGTCTACTTTAAACCTACATTTAATTACTAGTTTTTCATTATGCTAACATTTAGGTTTTAATCTATATTTTTAAGCAAACAGAGGCATTGTTGACAGCAAACAATGACAATGTAGCTAGTAGGCTATTTTTATATTATGCTAACATTTTAGTTTGAATCTGTATTTTTATTTCTACTACATTTAGGGGTAAGTTAATTCTACATTTAGTTTTTGAGTTACTATAGTTAATTACTTTAAACCTACATATATTTACTAGTTTAATACTATGCTAATATTTTAGTTGAAATCTATATTTTTAAGCAAACAGAGGCATTGTTGACTGCAAACAATGACAATGTAGCTACTAGACTATTTAGCTTTTTAATTCTACTACATTTAGGTTAGAGTTAAACTACATTTAGTATTAAATTTTATATAGTTTACATCTACTTTAAACCTGCATTAATTTACTAGTTTTATATTATGCTATTATTTTAGTTTGAAACTGTATTTTTATTTCTACTACATTTACTGGTAAGTTAATTCTACATTTAGTTTTTAACTTAATATAGTTAATGTCTACTTTTAACCTACATATAATTACTAGTTTAATACTATGCTAACATTTTAGTTAATATTACATTTAGAGAGGAGGAAGACATTATGATGGAAAAGAAGAAAGGCACTTTTAAGCTCTAAAAGTGCCAAAAAAAGAGGAGCGCAGTTTAACGTCATGTCTCGGACATTACAATTAGTTTAATATTCACTATCATATTATCTTAATATTAAGTTTTTCTACAACATTTGGATGTAAGTTAATTCTACATTTAGTTTTAAAGTTACAATCTTAATGTCTACTTTAAACCTACATTTATTTACTAGTTTTTCATTATGCTAACATTTAAGTTTTAATCTATATTTTTAAGCAAACAGAGGCATTGTTGACAGCAAACAATGACAATGTAGCTACTAGGCTATTTAGCTTTTTAATTCTACTACATTTAGGTTAGAGTTAAACTAAATTTAGTATTAAATTTTAAATAGTCTACGTCTACTTTAAACCTGCATTAATTTACTAGTTTTATATTATGCTAACATTTTAGTTTGAATCTGTATTTTTATTTTTACTACATTTAGGGGTAAGTTAATTCTACATTTAGTTTTTAACTTAATATAGTTAATGTCTACTTTAAACCTACATATATTTACTAGTTTAATACTATGCTAGCATTTTAGTTAATATTACATTTAGAGAGGAGGAAGACATCATGATGGAAAAGAAGAAAGGCACTTTTAAGCTCTAAAAGTGCTAAAAAAAAGAGGAGCGCAGTTTAACGTCATGTCTCGGGACATTACAATTAGTTTAATGTTCACTATCATATTATCTTAATATCAGTTTTTCTACAACATTTAGATGTAAGTTTATTCTACATTTAGTTTTAAAGTTACGATCTTAATGTCTACTTTAAACCTTCATTTAATTACTAGTTTTGTATTATGCTAACATTTTAGTTTTAATCTATGCAAACAGAGGCATTGTTAACAGCAAGTTAATTCTACATTTAGTTTTTAAGTTAGTATAGTTCATGTCTACTTTAAACCTACATATATTGACTAGTTTAATAGTTTGCTAACATTTTAGTTTGAATTAATAATTTTTGTATTGATACTACATAGCATATAACTTTACATTATATTTACTAGTTAGTTTAAAATATTGTTAAAATGTTATTTCAAAGTTAAATGTTTCATTTTCATATAATTGGCTCGTGCAGACCAATAACACTCTTTAAACTAAATGCACTTTACAGTAGCACAATTGTTATGCATGTCATGGATGTGGCAATATATGTAGCCTAAGTCACAGCTGCTGCTGCTTAGCCACGGGAAATACTGCATTCCTAACTAATCTTCGGACTCAAAGACAAACATTATTATTATTGATATTCAAATAGTTAATGTGTATTTATAGTTTGAATCTACTTTTTTATTTCTACAAAATTGTTTATGTTTTTACATTTTGTTTTCCAATTAGTTTATATATTTTTTTTAGTGTTGGCATTAAGACAGTTTTAAATAATAATAACAAGGCTACAAGACCTTTTAATTTGTTTTTATTCTATATATTAAATAGTAATACATTGGTTATGTTTTTACTTATTTTTTTTACCAATTAATTAATACAATTATTTTGTGTTAGCTCTGAGACATTTGTTTTAAATTACATTCTAATTAAAATTAATTAAATTAAAATTGTATTCATATTAATGTTCACTATTTTATTAGCTAAATATTTAGTTTATATACTTTAAAAATGTTTTTAATGCATGGGGTGAATCGAGTGGTTTCAAAACTTAGTGAGTTTTTCAGATAAAGAGATAAGGTGATGGGTAATGAAGGCAGACTGAAGTAGAGAGAAGGCAGACTGAAGTAGAGAGGAGGCAGACACAATGATAGAAAAGAAGTAGGTCAGTTTTGAGCTCCAAAAGTGCTAAGAAAAGAGTAGCGCAGTTTAATGTCATGTCTCGGGACGCGAAGTTTTAATGTAATATTCAATTTCCAATTAAATATATATTTTTATTTTTAACTTTTTTTTTTTACCTACTACTTTGTCATATTTTTTTCCACAGTATATAATATTTGTTACATTTTATGATTCTTTAGTCTGATGCTCGCTTATTGGTTTAAATGTTTATGTTAATTTTATTATTTAGTGAAATTTTTAGTGTAGACTATATTTAACATTAAATGCTGCTTTTTATATTGAAATTAATATTATTAAATGGGATATTGTTATGCAACTTAATTTTCCACTACACCAGACGTCTGAGCAATCACAACACAAGCCCTTGAGCTAAAAAACAAAAAGAAAAAATTTTAATGGGTTTTTAAAAAGTATAAAACTAATAAAAGCTTATAATACAAGCAATATATTTTACAATGATATAAACAAGCTAAAGAAATAATAATTTAATACATTATAACTAATGACATTTTAGAGTAACATAGATTAATATTTATTACATAGTTTAATATAATTAATGTATATTACGTTAATTAAACTATTATGTTCATCATAATATATTTCATAACTTTGTGTTTGATAACTACAATAGTACATTTAGCTTATAATTTAGCTTATAATATATATTTAATTGTTTAAAATAAACTTTGTATAAAACTGTGATTTAAATTTAACTTTTTTTTACATTTAATACTATGATTATATATTAGATTCTAAGCCCGGCAAAATTGCTCTTACTAACAGGTTAAGGGGTGAATACCTGGTGCCACAAAACTGGGAGCTTCAGGCAGATAGAGCTCATCAGCCTAGTAAGGCAATTCATCTAGGAGGAGTGTACTCAGTGACTTCAAACACCCATTGTTTGGCTGTTTTTAAGCTTCAGGAGAAAACCTCCAGGAAAAATCAGGAGTAAAGGCATTGGGGGTATCAACTATGACATTCCCTCCAGCAGCTTCTGCAACTGAGCTGGTGCCAAATGTAATGAGTTTGAGTTTAGGCACATTTGCACAATTTAGGCCATGTCGTGCCCGTAACCCTTTAAGGATTAATGAAAAGTGTTCCTTTGGATTACATAAGCAAAGTCAAGAGAGGGATCATAAGGCATGGGTCACCCATGATCCCTTTGACAAAGGCCTAAGAATGCAACCCAAATGTAAAGATGGCATATCTTGATTAAGGAGTTGCTGTTGGTCAATAATGTGACACTCGTATCTTATTCATAAGAAGGACAACAGAGGCTAGTGAATGCCTTAGCAGCTGCTTATCAAGAATTTAGCTTTACAATAAATCTCTCCAAGACCAAAATACTAGTGCAGAAATACTTGTGAAACAACACCCTTATGGTGGTGCAGGAATTTAGTAAGGAAAATGCCAAATTGACCTCGGCAACTAGAATCATATTCTACAATGCCTGTGTTATGAGCACAGCAAGAGCTGGTCAACATACATAAACCAAAAGAACAGATTGAATAGTTTCCACTTGCACTGCCTCAGATGTTCTGGAGGAATCATGTCTCCAATCAGGAATATGCACAGCATCTATGCTCTCCTGACACACAGAAGACTATGCTGGCTTGGACAACTCACCCACACACAAGATGTTAGAATCCTGAGAGATATCTTATATGCTGAGATTGTGGAGGCAATCAAACCCAAGGGCTACCCAATACAAACTAGAGAGATGTCTACAAGCGAGACATGAGAATCACAGGCATCAATGAATGTATGTGGGAGTGCATGGACACTGACTGTGTGACTGTGTCTGGTACAATCCTTGCTGAGAGCAAAAGAAATGAAGCAGCTTTATTCAAGAGAATGAAAAAGAAAGCTGCACTATCAGCTAGCCATAAAACAGATGCATACACATGCACGGACTGTGGCAAAATCTGCCACTCAAGCATTGGCTTGATTAGCCACACAAGATTCTGCCCCGTCTCAAGATGAAACCAAAACCAGTGACTCATATGGGCGCATCCATTGTCTTATGAGACAGAAGGAACAATATACTACTGTATTTTTGATAAAGTATAGTTCTATTTTTAAAAACAACTATATTTTTAGTCTAAGACTAAGTTTGATATTTTAAAAGCTCAATCTGTATAATGATGCCTAATGTTAAATAGGTTGTAATATTTTTATGATTAGCATTTAATTTATAGAATATTGGAATTCACTCAGCACTAAAGGATACTCAACATCTCTCATGATAGTAAATGTGATTTATTAGTGTGCTGTTCACACAGACAAAACTTGTCATATCTCAGAACACAAGTTGTTAATTCTTGTTCAAGCTCAGCTTTTTGAAAACATTTTAGATTATCTTTTGGTTCATATAATAGAGTTGAAAAAAAAAAACTAATAAGAGGATGAAGGTAAGCGGGTAAGAAGGAAGATAGATGAGAAAGTTACAAACAAGACGCAGTTTCTTAGAATAAATATAGATCGATGATTGATAACAATTTGTGTACAGCTTAGTTTAATACTACATTAAATTTGTATTAAAATTTTTTTTGGCCAAATTAAAAAAGGGATATTTACTAGTACAGGACATATATTTTGATATCTTGGGTTTTTTGCACATCAGCACAATTTAGGCCTGTCCTGCTCACTGGTTCAGGACAATATGTTAAAGCTTTTTTTTAAGTGTTTAAACTGACTGGTTTTTATTTGGATAAGATTATGTAGGCCTAAGGAAGATTTTTTTTTTGTACCAATCTAGCTGCTAGGGACTAAAATCTTGACTGTAAATTTAAGCTAATATTTCAGATATTGCTCAAGAGTGTGCAATATTTTTGTGTTTGTTTAATACAAAAGTAGCATTTATTTACAAATTAAGTTTTAAAATGCACATTTTTCTAATACAATAAATTAAATTATGTTAATTACAATGTTCAAAGTGATTGTTAATAAACTTCTATGTTTTACCAAAGTTTGATCAAAACCATTTTAGAAAATGAACATGTATGTTTCAGATATGCCTCATGTGCCTATTATGTACCTAATAGTTAGACTAAATTTCATCTATTTCTACATCAGACAAACAAAAGTTCATTCCCAAATTATTTAGCTTAAAGGCAATCTTATTATTAGTTAGTTACTGCTTTTATAATGAAATAGTTTCTCCATGATGTTAAGTGCTAACTAAATCTGGTACACCAGATAAGCTTTAACTCAAGCCAAAATAATATAATGCATTGATGTATAACTGTATACTTAGCATGTCTATATAATTCTGGCATTTTAAACTTGTGTTGCAGTTTTTCAATAGTAAAGCTCAATGGAAATACAAATTTCAGTCCATTAAAACACTAAAAAAATCTGATACTTGTGCTCAAGATATATAGTACTATCCCTAAAGATTAACAAATTAATGAACTTGTAATAATTTTCATTTTCATATCTCTAATTCACTGCTGTATTAACAGAAGAGATCTGTGGGACTACTTAATAATATGTAAAATACAAACTGACCATTAAAATGCCAACTAAATTTGGTACTTGTACATCTGATAAACATCAGTACATTCCAAACAATTAACAAGTTAATGTAAACCTAGTTATTAATTTAGTTTCCGATGTAAGCTATTTACTGTCTAAATAAATGGAAGATATCTGTGGTATTGCTAATTTATATATACATATGTCCTCTACCACCTAAGCAAAAGCCACCTTAACCTGCACTATCTGTGGACGGAAGTGTCTCTCCAAAATAGGGCTCCACATTCACATGAGGAAGTGTGCTCTGAGATGAACCATAGTCGTCCTATGACTGAAGGAGGCCAATGAATGAATATTAAACACTTAAATGCTAACTAAATTTGGTACTTGTACATCAAAAAAAGATCAATACAATGCCAAATGATGACAAAGAAGTTAATGTACACTATTTATTTACCTTAAGCTTCAAATCTCAATTATTTGCTTCCTAACTTAACAGAGCAGTTTTGCTGATTAATATATAAAACAAATACAAATAGTTCCCTTAAATGCCAACTAAATGTAGTAACTGTGCATCTGACAAACATCAGTATGATCCCAAATGTAGTAATAAATTAATGAACACTATTTATTAAATTTAAGCTTCTAATCTCAAATATTTGCTAACTAACTTAATGGGGCAGAATGGATAACTCAAATAAAACAAACAGTCCACTAAGGTCCTAACTAAATTGAATACTTTTACATCTGATACCAATAAGTGATAAACATCATTACAATCCCAAATGATTTACAAGTTAATGTTACACTATTAAAATTAAGCTTTTTAGGTTTTGAGGTAATATCCAAAGTGTATAGTGGTATTGCTAATTATTTTGTCCACTAAAATGCCAACTAAATTTGGTACCTGTACATCTGATAAATATCAGCACAATCCCAAGTGATTAATAAATAAATGTAATGTAATTAAAACTACTAAATTAATGTGTACAACTGGTTTACCATCATGTGCTTATACTATTTGTTTTTCAGTGTGTGTAAGAATGGAGGCATTTCATCCTAATACTAAATCTACATTTACATTTAAGTGCTTACTAAATTTGGTACTTAATCATCAGTTAATATTCAAAGGATTTCACTAAAATATTAATGTACTAATCACAAAACATTTTCGCCTAACATTAATTATGTACTGTGTATAATATGTATGTATGTATGGTGGGATGTGTGGTCAAGAGACTAAGTACGTTTGAACTTGGTTTAGCTTGGCTACCTAAAAAGGGGACTCAAGGTTCAACACCTGACTCGAGCAGAGTTGTGTTTACTGAGCGCCTAAAGGCAGCACGGAAAAACCTTCTCTCAGATACCCCCCTCCCCCCACCGGTCCACAAATGATAATGTACCATAGTGCTCTGAGCCTGCTATAAGCATGTAGGTAGCACTATATAAAAGCAATAATTTATTTATTTTATTTATTATAAAAATAGGGTGAATTTAGCAGAATTTAACTAAGAAACACAAATCTGTTCACTAAGTTGCTAGCTAAATCTGATATTTGTATATCAGATTAACAATCCTCCTTCCGAAAAGACCAACTTGTCTGAAGTTTTTCACCACCATAGTGATTTTATTTACTTATTTCCATGATCAATGACTAATGAGGATGTAATGTGGTCAGCACAATGATAAATCACCTTTATTTTCAGTAATGAATGTCAAGTACCCATTATGCTCAATTAAAATAAGAAGACCTATTAGCCATAAATCTATATGTCAGCTTGAATGTAAACTCTGCCTTAAGAGAATTGTTAAAGCTAGCCTAAAATATATTGTTTTTATAGTTTATAATATTTATTATGCTTTCAAAAATTCTTTAGAAAGTTTAATACTTTTTTACTTTATTTTTGTTTACTTTAGTTCTTAGTACTTTATTCTTAATAGTATGTTTCAATAGCTTTTTTTAGCTAGTGTAATTGATTTTATTTTTAATATATTTAAAATAATGTTCTTTGGATATTAATTAAAAGAATTGCTTTTGTTGATACCAACATTTAATACTTTAAGAGCAACTGTATTAAAATTATCCTTTATACTTGCTATCAATTCAAGATGGCCTGTCTCTAGAAGAGGAGATTAAAAAACGCATGGGGAAGGCCGCATTGACCTTCGCTAGACTACAACCAAGAGTTAAGGAAAACCAAAGGTTACTACAGCAACTAAGCTGATACAAAGCATGCATTCTGAGTATGCTACTGTACAGCAGTGAGTTGTGGACTACCTACACAAAGCAAGAGAGAAAACTAAACTCATTTCATTAACACTGCCTCTGAAGGATCTGGAAAATCACAAGGCAAGAGAGAGTGTGCAATACTGAGATCCTTGCATGAACAGGCCTTCCGAGCATCTTTACAGTCCTCAGACAATGCCACCTACGCTGGCTTGGACATGTTCTCTGGATGGAGGACAATCGATCCTGAAAGTCATTCTCTACGGGCAACTCGCGTCTGGCTAAAGGAAAACGGGTCACTCCTACTCTTTTATGTGGATGTAATAAAACAGGACCTAAAAATAGTGAACATTGATAAAGACCATTGGGAAGACATAGCCCCAGACTGAGAGACAGCAGAGGAAAAACATGGGCCCCAGCTCTAGAAGAAAGCGTGCAATACAAAAAATGTCTGGCTCCTCTATCACCAAAGCGAAAATCCCCTTAACCTGCGTTATAGGTGAAAGGGAGTGTCTCTCCAAAATAGGACTCCACAGCCACAAGAAAAAGTGTTTGAGATGAGATGAGTTGTTCTAGGACTGAAAGGAAGCCAACAACATTCTTTTAGACTAAAGTAATGTAAGAAAAGTGCAGTACTGGGACTTAGCATGTAAACAAAAAATGATAAAATCTAAGAAATTATTCTGAAACTATTCATTATGTCATTAGTATTACATATTGTAAATGTGTATTATTTAAAATAATTATATGATAAATAATTCCAAGATATATTAGCATTGTAAATAAATCTAAGCACAATTTTAAAGTGTAGGTATAAAAGTAAAAACCTGAAATATCCTCTTGCCAATACAGTCTCAACAGAATGCACTCCAGACATCAGAAATCTTCATTGCATACTATCACTGACCTAAGAGTATAAAAAATTACCTAAACCACAATTCAGAACCATTTTTTTTTAATTAAAGGTATAAACTAATGTATTTAAGGCATCTTATACTTGTGACATTTATTCACAAATATTGATTTTGATTTTTACAGTTTTTGTCTATGTTCACTATAAACAAGGTGTATGGATACTAAAGTGAAAAAGAAAAGATTTGCATGAGGAGGGACAAGGCCAAATAATTGAGACTAATCATTAGATTCATTCAAATTTTCACACAATGCTTCATATTATTTTAAATGGATTTTAGCACTTTATTGTTCACAGTTTATTGCATGTTAGAACTAAATAGATTTTTATCTTATTACTATGTTTGAAATTTTACAACTGTGTTTATGATTTTGTTTTTATGGCTACATTCATTGAATACTAAATACTATGTTTAAGATTTTCTCCTTATAAATTACATAAGCTGCTTCAAAAGAGAAACTCTTTAATATGTCTTACACATATCCAAGTGTCAATCTACTTGTGCATGTTAATTATAGACTTAGTCATTGGTTTTCCTGGTTGATTCATGCATTGTCTTTTGAGTATTTTATTTTGTTGTGTTTTTGTATTGATAAGTTATGATTCAGTGTTTAATTCATTTTTGCTACTTCGCTATCTCAAAGTTAAATGATTTAAAGAATGGTGCTACTATACTCAAATGTGAATATTCATTTATGTTCCAAATTTCTTTATGTTTTGATATTTTCAAATCTATATATATATAATTCTCTTCTTCCCTCAACAGTTTAAACAAGAAGAAATAAAGGAAAGATCTGAAAGATCACTCTCTTATTTCTGCGGATAGTCACGAGAAAATTAGAGTAGTATTCACACTATGAATGACTGGCTGCGTGCTTGACTGTCGTTTAAATTTGTCAAACCCTGCCCGCTCCCATCCCCCTTTGTCCTGCGGGAAGTTTGGACTAGGAACTAATCTAAGTAATCTAATATATATATACATATATATGTAAATAGCAGGGCTGGACTTAACCATTGTGGGGCCCTAAGCAAAATGGATTTCACTAGGCCAAGTTTGGGTAGGGAAGCAGATAATAAGTGAAATTTAAGAGTTTGTATTAGAAAATAAATTCGTCTTTGCATTTTATTCATTCTTTACTATGTACAGAATTACTTAACGAGCCTTGCGTGTAGCAAAGTCATACAGTATATCATAAAAAAAATATTTCCTACATAGATCATGCTCAATAGCAAGAATTACCAAATGTTTCATTCTATCCTTGAGAATTGTTGACCTCAAGTAATTCTTCATTAGTTTGAGGCGTGAGAAGCTTCTTTCACCAGATTACACAATTACGGCTGATGCATAATGACGCGCATAAGATTGGCATTTTCCATATTGAATGACACCCCAAAATAACAATTTTAGTGAATATATTTCCATATATTTTAAGGACTTTTTCATATATTTTGCAATTCAGGAGATTTCCAGGAGCTCCTGGTAAATCGACAGGAGGGCAAAGGAAATCTGTTTTAAGTTATAAAATGGTTTTATTTAATAATTTGCACACCTTGAATTAGAGCGGGTCCTATGAAAGTGCGGATCCTTTAAAAGTGGGGGCCCAATGCGGTCGCATAGGTTGCAGTGGCCTAAGACCGGCCATGCAAAATAGCGGCGTAGGCTACACTGCCAGTCGACTAGTAGATTAATATTTCCTAAAGCCATGTTGGTATGGAATATGTACATAATGTTTATCTTAGCTGTTTATGGTGTTGCTAAATATTATGTGTTCTAATACTTTATATGTCAAGCTAGTGAGTGATATTATCTTATCTTTTATAATACAGATGTTACTTCAGAAAAGAAGAAGATTACGTCCTACGCATTATGCATCTAGTCATATTGATACTTTATTACTGTTTAATATTTTGTTTAAGCTAATGTTACTGCAATGTTTTATGTTTAAGAATATATTTAAATTAAAGATTTTTAAAGTTAAAAAGAATTTAATTTCTTTTTGTCTTTTAATATATCTAAGATAATATTTAAGTAAGGTAGTTAAAAATATTTAAAGGCAAATTATTGACAATTTAAAGCAATATTTAACCCTACCAGGCCATGAGACCACATTTAAAGGAATTTCTTTAAATACCTATGTATGTAAATTCCACAAAGAAGGGATTTTTAACCACAAGAATTTTTGTCAGAATCTAAAAAAATGTAACAACATGTGCCTTAACTATTTTAATAACCTGTTGCGAATGGCTACCTACATGTTGTCTAATTGAATGAAAATGAAAATATGATTGATGAACCAAGAACTTCAACAGGAAAGTGAAGTTTAAAAAAATGTGTCTCACATCAATATCTAACATTTGATAGGATAGAAAAAGGTCTATTCCTGGATCTATCACAGCCAATGTGATGCTGATGCTAGCTTTTTTGCTTTAAATGCTCAGTTGCTTATTAATATAGACAATTAAGGTCAGATACTCTGGGCTGGTGGATTAAGACATTGGTTTACAAATAGAGATTTTTATTCAGAGCTTTTAATTCTGAGTGTGACGAAAATTAGGAATAATAAAGCATTCTAGAGGCACATTTCTTATTCTATACACTAGAACAAATTTGTACAAGTGCTCCTTCTTCCCTAATGCCATTAGAAAATGGAATGGGCTGCCTGAATCAGCAAGGGAAAACTAAGACTTAGCAGAGTTTAAGTCATTGATCTACATTGCACACATGACCAGATTTACATATAAAATGTGTAGGACAAAATTTTCTTCTTTTTTTTTTTTTTTGAAGCAATGTCTCTAAGCTATAAAATAAGTTTTAAGAAAAGAGAAGATATAGACAATTAAGTATTTGGGATTAATAATTGCATTCAAATACATTTAAATACATACACTGTTTTCTTTCATAATGCTTTACATTATTTTGCATGTGTGTTTAAAGAGTTTTATTGTTCATGTTTATTACACATTAGCACAGAGAAAAAAACAAAGCCTAAAGACCTGAAGGAATTTTATGTTTGATGCAATATTTTTGTTATGACAACTTTTTTTTTGTTTTAGTTTTTCTATGAAGTTCTTTTGTCAGGCAGATTCTGTAGGCCTAGTGTAATACTACAGGGGGAGAAGATCCTTGATGCGGAACACTTTACTAAACTAAGAAGATTTAGTAAAAAAAAAAGGAACTGATGACGATATACAAAATTGGTTTAATAAAGCTAGGTTTGCCTTTTCCACTCTTAAAGCAATTTGGTGCTCCAAGACACTGTCTTTACAAAATTAGATCTGAATCTAGAACAGAAATGTTAAGTTGGTCCTTCTGTATGTTTCAGAGACATGAAGAGTCACAAAAACAAATGTGAAAAAGCTCCAGACCTTTGTTAACAGGTGGCTCTGCTGGACTTTGGCAAATAGGTGGCTAGAAAAAGATAACTACTGTGGGAGAGAACCAGGCAGAAACACATAGCCCAAGATATCAAAAAGTGAAAGTGGAGCTGGATAGGACACATTCTGTGAAAATCAATTACCAATGTTGAAAGGAAGGAACTTTATTGGAATCCCAAAGGTAAGAGGAAAATGGGCAGACCCAAGCAAACCTGGAAGAGGTCAGTCGTCAGTGAAGCTGAGGATACTGGAATGACATGGGAGCAGATGATGAAAGCTGCTCAAACCAAGTTTGATGGAGAGGTGTGGCTGTGGCCCTATGCTTCCATGGGAGTTTACAGGATTAAGTGAGTGAGTTAGTGTTGAGTTTGAACAACTATCATATCCTCTCATTTGTCAAATAATTACCTCCCAGTAATATTATTCATAAGAAATAACATGGAAACAAACCTAACCAAATGTCAAATAATGATGAAAATTGCAAATTGAAAGTGAATGACAACATCTCAATAAATGAGAAACAGACATAAAACTTGTATTAAATGATGACATGAATGAGTGCTACCAATAAGAATGAAATGAAAAAAAGGATGATATCTAATTAAATGAACACTGAGAATTGAACATTGCTGAATCATTTTCAGATCTCATTGTTTATTCAATTAAATATCAGACTTTTTTTTATAACAATGATGATGATGATGATGGCATTAGATTAAATGAACAAATAGAAATCTAATCATACATGATTATAAATAAAACAAAATGAAATATGAGTTTTTTATTTGAAGTTACAATGCAACTAAATGAATACAATTTTAAAATAATGACAATGATAAAATTTAAATAATTTAAAATTATAATAATGATGATATCTAACTAAATGTATAAATAGAATATAAGATGCTATTTAACATAATGAATAAAATCAATTTTTCTAAATAAAAGAAATAATGAACAATGATACAAAATGATAATAATCAAATCTAACTAAATGAATAAATTTAATTAATAATATTTAGGTGATAATGACAAATATAATCAAAGGATAAAAATTAAATAAATAATATTTCAAACTGATGATAATGATGATAAAAACTAACTAAATTAATCAAATGGATAATGATACAAATGGATAATAATGGAAATTAAACAAATGAAAACATAAATGAATAATGATACTAAAATGAATAATATTTCAAAATGATAATTATGCCAAGCTAAAAAATAAATGAATGAATAATTCTATAAATGATAATATTGATGTCATCTAACTAAATTACAAATTATTCAAAGTGATGATGATAAGTAACTTAAATAAATACAATGAATTAATGAAACAAAATGATAATAGTAATGAAATCCAACAAAATGAATAAAATGAATGATTAATGAAACAAAATGATATTGAACTGGATTTTTGAGGATGAAAATGAGGATGAAATGTAACTAAATTAGCATAATCAGAATGAAATGAATGATTAATGATACAAAATGATATTGAACTAGATAATTGAAGATGACACTGAATGATAAATGATTTACAATGATATTGAACTAGATATTTGAAGATGATAATGAGGATGAAATGTAATTTTATTAATGATACAAAATGATATTTAACTAGATAATTGAAGATAACTATGAGGATGAAAGGAATGAAATAAATGATTAATAATACAAAATAATATTGAACTAGATAATTGAAGATGATAATGAGGATGAAATGAATGATTAATGATACAAAATGATATTGAACTAGATAATTGAAGATGATAATGAGGATGAAATGAATGATTAATAATACAAAATGATATTGAACTAGATAATTGAAGATGACAATGAGGATGAAATGTAACTAAATTAGTATAATGAAACCTAAATGAAAATGGTGATAATGATGATGATATGTAACTTAAATGAATTAATGATACAAAATGATAATGAAATCCAACACAAGGAAAGAAATTGATAATTAATGATACTAAATGATATTGAAATAGATATTTGAAGATGATAATGAGGATGAAATGTAATTAAATTAGCATAATGATGATGAAATAAATTATTAATGATACAAAATGATATTTAACTAGATAATTGAAGATGACAATGAGGATGAAAGGAATGAAATAAATGATTAATGATACAAAATGATATTGAACTAGATAATTGAAGATGATAATGAGTATGAAATAAATGATTCATGATTTAAAATGATATTAAAAGGATATTTGAAGATGATAATGAGGATGAAATGAGTGATTAATGATACAAAATGATATTGAACTAGATAATTGAAGATGATAATGAGGATGAAATGAATGATTAATAATACAAAATGATATTGAACTAGATAATTGAAGATGACAATGAGGATGAAATGTAACTAAATTAGTATAATGAAACCTAAATGAAAATGGTGATAATGATGATGATATGTAACTTAAATGAATTAATGATACAAAATGATAATGAAATCCAACAAAAGGAAAGAAATTGATAATTAATGATACTAAATGATATTAAAATAGATATTTGAAGATGATAATGAGGATGAAATGTAATTAAATTAGCATAATGATGATGAAATAAATTATTAATGATACAAAATGATATTTAACTAGATAATTGAAGATGATAATGAGAATGAAATGAATGATTAATGATTTAAAATAATATTGAACTAGTTATTTGATTTTTTGATTTGTGATTTTGGGCACATCGGCACAATTTAGGCCATGTCGTGCCTGCAGTCCCTCACTCTCCCTCCACACAACAAGGGCCAAATCCCATACAGTCAAATCATTAAAATCAAGATTAGCATAATGAAACCTATATGAAAATGGTGATAATGATGATGATATGTAACTTAAATGAATAAATGATACAAAATGAAAATAATGAAATCCAACTAAATGAATGAAATGAAAGATTAATGATACCAAATGATACTGAACTAGATAATTGAAGATGATAATGAGGACTAAATGAGTGATTAATGATACCAAATGATATTGAACTAGATAATTGAAGATGATAATGAGGATGAAATGAATTATTAATGATACTAAATGATATTGAAATATATTTTTTAAGATGACAATGAGGATGAAATGTAACTAACTTATCATACATAATGAGGACGAAATGAATGATTTTTTTATACAAAATGATATTGAATTAGATGATTGAAAAAGATCATGAGGATGAAATGAATTATTAATGATCCAAAATGATATTGAACTAGATAATTCAAGATGATAATGATGATGAAATGTAACTAAATTAGGATATTGAAACCTAGATGAAAATGGTGATAAAGATGATGATATGTACGTTAAATAAATTAATGATACAATATGATGATGATGAAATCCAACTAAATGAAAGAAATTAATGATTAATGATACTAAATGATATTGAACTAGATATTCAAAGATGATAGTAAGGATGAAATAAATCATTTATGATACAAAATTATAATGAACTAGATGTTTGAGGTTGATAATGAGGATCAAATGTAACTAAATTATCATAATGAGGATGAAATTAATGATTAATGATACAAAATGATATTGAACTAGATAATTGAAGATGATGTGGATGAAATGAATTATTAATGATACAAAATGATATTGAACTAGCTTTTTGAAGATGATAATTAGGATGAAATGTAATTAAATTAGCATAATGATGATGAAATTAATGATTAATGATACAAAATGATAATTGAACTAGATATTTGAAAATGATAATGAGGATGAAATGTAACTTAAATGAATTAATGATACAAAGTGATAATAATGAAATCCAACTAAATAAATAAAATGAATGATTTAATGATACAAAATGATATTGAAGATGACCATGAGGATGAAATAAATGATTAATGATACAAAATGATATTGAACAAGATAACTGAAGATGATAATAAGGATGAAATGAATTAAATGAATGATTAATGATACAAAATGATATTGAATGAAATATTTGATGATGATAATGAGGATGACATTAAATAAGCAAAATGAAAACTGTATAAAATGGGGTTAATTATGGTGAAATCTAACTAAGTGAATTAAATAAAAGAAATATGTTTTAAAGTAAGGATGATAATGATACAATAATTTAATTAAATGAATGACTTATAATATTTTAAGATGATAATCACAATAAAATCTAACCAAATGAATAAAATGAATGATGATAATGTTATAGAACTAAATGAATGAATAGTAATACAAAATGATAATATGAATGAAACACAACTAAAAGAATGAACTAAAATGAATGAATAATGATACAAAATAACAAAAATGATATCTAACTAAATGAGCAAAATGATAACAATTGAACAAAATGAATGAATAATGATAAAAAAAATAATGATGTATAACTAAATGAGCTTGTGAATTTAATGAATGAATAATGATAGATAATGATAATAACAATGGTATCCAAATAAATGAACAAATTTAATGAATACAATTATTTTAGGATGATAATGACAGTGAAATATAACCAAATGAATACAATGAATGAATGAAAACAAATGGTAATAATGATGAAATCTGACTTAATGAATGAAATGAATGAATAATGATACAAAATATTGATGAAATCCAACTAAAGGAAATTCAATGAATGAATATTGATAACAATGATGTCTAACGAGATGAAGAAGATGAATGTATGATGAGACAAAATGAAAATAATGATGGTATCTAACTAAATGAGCTCAATGAATACATAAATGAATACATATATTTTTTTTTTGTTTCTCTTTTTTTTTTTCTTTTCACTTTTTTTCATTTTTTTTTTTTTCTTTTCTTTTTCTTTTTATGGTAACAAATTAAACATGAAAGAGAAAACTAAATTCTGCAAAGGTTCAATTCATAAGATTACTAACAAAGTAAAATAATTTTAACTTGACATTACTAATGTAAAATGAAGCTTACATATCAGTAGAAAGATTTAGGTAACATCTACAATATCTAACAAAATGAACTTTTAAAAAGAAGACAGGATAATGATAATGTCATTCTGACAATACAAAACTAAATTTAATGATAGTTTACTGATTTCTAGATGATAATTATGATGAGGATGATGATTAAACTAAATGGTAAATGAAAATATAAAATTATGATGCCAAATTAAATAAATGTAATTTCAAAATGATAATTATGATTCTAACTAAATGAGTTAAGCAAATGAAAATTTCAATATGAAAATGATGTCATCTAACTAAATGAATAAGATAAGATAATGTAACTATATAACTAAAATGAAATATTTCAATATGTTCATTAGAGCTCATTTGTTAGTACTATGTTTCCACATATTCAAGTTTCATCTAGCTGTTACTGTTTAAAAATTGAGGAGATTATTTCCAAAATAGGGGTATGATTTTTTTTATTCAGTTGGCTGAAATAGTCTGTATTTATGCATTGCTAAAGAGAAAAAATGGTGTTTGTATGTGTCATAAGTGTGTATAATGTATGTATATGTGTGTATTGCATTCATATTTTAAAGAAAAAAAAACAAGATTCATGCAGTAATTCTGAAAGGAATCAAAGAAAGCTGTAAACAAGGGAGATAATACTGTGTAAATGTGTATTTTGTCACTTTAAGCATTATTCCCCTTAGCAAGGGAGTTAATATTGTAATATTGTGTGTTGCTAGTTACTGTATAAATAATTCAATTATGAATTATTAATTAATTGTAAATGCAAGAGCTACTAGTATCACTGACCCGAAATCAGAGAAAAGAGGGATAGTCATAAAATAAAAAAAATGCATATAACTATTTGAACAGGTACAACTGTCAGATCTTAAATGCCAGGTAGATTTCATTATTCTCATGAAGTTTCTAGACAACTTCTTACAAGACAACCTTGCAAATATCTTTAATAATTTGACGAAATTTAAGATTTTAGTCAGGGTGAAGATCAATCAATACAAGATTTTATTGTGAAATTCAACACTAAATTTTTAAGACCATTTTAGAAGTGGAGGACAAGTAAAGGCAAAGGTCATGTTAGACACAGTGGGTTCTTTTTTGAGATTACAGATCTTAGTTTAATGAAGTATGAAAAAAATATAAATCCAGCTGGTCTAGATAAACATTTTTTAACATGTATATCTTGTGGGGCGTACCATAAATACTTCCTCTATACTGTCCATACATGCTTTTGCAAGGACATTGCTTTTGTAGTGCAATGTTGCCACCGAATGTCCATCATGGAGCACAAGCATCTTTGGGGAAAGCGCTCTAGTAGTCTTAGTTGCTTTCTGTATAGTACCCACATCTCAGATCCATATAGAAGGGTTGACAAAATCACAAGCCCGTATCCCATATGGGAGGGGAAAATACACCAAAGGCAGTTTTGTTTTGGTGAGCTTAAATGTGATCAATGTAACAGAGATGCCCCACAGAAACCAACTTGCCTTAGCTGACATAGAAAAGAGCACCTGGCTGCATGCAGCCTCCGAACAAGACAGCTGGAGGTCACTCACAAAGGCTGCTGAATACACATTTGAGACCAAAAGAAAATCTGCTGCCAAGGACAGACGCATGTGGCGAAAAGAAAATCTTAATTGACCATCGGGGCACAATGGTTATGCTTGCCCTGGATGTAGCCAAATATGTAGGTCACAGCTGGGGCTGCATAGCCATGGGAAATACAACATTCCTCATTAATCTTCAGACTTGAAGATAAGCCTTATTATTATTATCTTGTGGGGCATAGGTGCATAGTGGCTGAGGTGACTCGAATTAAAATCCTGACAAAAGACTGGGATTTTATTGGAGATTTTTAGGACACCCTTAAGTCCAGCCAACTCTATGGGTACCTGACTGATTTTGGGGAAGTAAAGGTGTTTAGTCATTGTGAAGGCCATAACAATTGACCATGGAAATAGAAGAGCTAGACATCATCAGCCCCATAGATCACAAGGTGTGAAGGGTTACCTTTAATTTACTATCTTGTGGGAAAATGTCAAAGGTCAATGTTGTAGAACAACTTCTCACTGAAAAGAATTAAAATATTTTATGCCTTGGTTTTGAGGCTTTTAATTGTGCTGTATCAGGCAGTCTTTTTTGGTGAGCTAAAAGGTGGTCAACGTAAAAGAGGTGCACCACGGAAACGCTTCCAAGACCAGCTTAGGCATCAACTTGCATTAGCTGACAGAAGAGAGCACCTGGCTGCATGTGGCCTTGGAACAAGACAGCTGGAGGACACTCACAAAGGCTGCATGATACACATTTCAGACCAAAACAAATATGCAGGCAGAAATAAAAAAATCTTAATCAACCATCAGCGGACAATGGATGTGGCAAAATATGTATGTCACAGCTGGGGCTGCGTAGCCACAGGAAATACTGCATTCCTCATTAATGTTCAGACTCAAAGACAACCCTTATTATTATCAGACAGTATCATTTATAGAAAGGATAGATTGGAGACATTTTGGGTTTGTAGGTTGAAGAAGACAAGTTACATAGATGGACATGTACAGAGTAAGTTTGGTGGTGAATAGTATGTAGCCGTCAGAATGACTAGATAAAAAGTTAAGCTTGTTAACTGATGTAGCTGAATTAGAAATACTACTGTTATTGTATGGATCTGTTAAGAAAACATCTGGATTAAAAATGGAGTAAGAGAAAAATAAAGAGATTGTATTTCAGAAAAATAAAGATGTATTGTCTTACATCAATTTTAAAAGCACTTTGTCTGGTATACATAACAAATGAAGGAGGCTTCTCTTCCTGACACAAGGCACGGACACAGCACTCTCTTTAACTTTATTACAGCCAGAAGGATAGTAAGAAATAAAGGAGTGGGGCTCTAGAACTCCATCATTGGGGACAATTAGGTTTAGGGTTTAAGATCTGGTAGGGTTAATTATTGTGCTTGATACTAATTGTCTGATATTTTATTTAATTGTTATTAAGTTTAATTTGTAATATTGTCATATAATAATCACTTTATATTGTTTTTAATTAGAAGCAGATTAATTTCTTAAAAATGATCTTATGATATTTTACTTGTTACTGAGTAATTCTCAAGCTTAAGCTTAATTAAGCGTTTAGTTTATGACAAATTTTTATGTTAGGTTTTCTATCAAATGCATCATGTTATCCTAATTTATAAACAACACAGCATATGATAACACTAATAGTTGAACATTTCTAAGAAATTTAGTGTAATGTACGAGACCCATAATGTATAGGATGACTGCCTGGTCATGTGGTATGTGCTCTGGACTGTTGTCTGTTAATCCCCAGTCATCCTGTGGGAAGTTTGGACTGGGGTGAAATAATCCCCAGTCATCCTGTGGGAAGTTGGGACTGGGATGAAATAATCTCCAGTCATCCTGTGGGAAGTTTGGACTGGGATGTAATAATCTTCAAATCTGAAGAAAGATCTGAAACATGAAAAAACAACTAAAAACTAAGGGAGATAATAAAAGTGACTACATGACCTGATCTAGTCCTCTTGAACTGTCTGTACAGCAAGCAGACATCAGAACTCTTGTTCTTTAGTTAACACCTGCACCTGTCATGCAAAATAAAAAATTAAAGTCATTGAGCTGCTGTATTATTTTCAGCATCTTAGTTTTAATTACACAGCAAATCACAATTTTTACTAATAATTGTCTCAAATAATTGTTTATCCTTATATACATGTGAAAAACAACACTAAAAAAAACTCATCTATATAAGGTATAAAAGCCTTTTCTTTGAGTAATTAACATGTAATTATCAAATTACTATTCAACATCTCTCTTCCCTTTTGAACACTTTTGAGCTATAGCATTTTACCTATATTAAAATGTATCATGAATAAACTCTTGGCTGGCTATATGTTATTTTGGCATGAAACCCCTTTTTGCTTTTGCAAACCCAAATGCAACTATCTGCTTTCTAAGGCTCAACCCTATTTGACTTTTAGTATCCCTTTCATTTGTGCATTGTTTTGTATTTGGAAAAAAAAATGTGTTTTTATAAAATGTCTACACCAGCATTTTTTTTTATGCACTTCAAATTGAGAGCCACTGTTTCCTAAAAAGAAGTTGATCCTTTTGTGCTACTAAACATTGGTTATTTGCCTTTGACAATTGTGAAAAATACTAAGCCACTTAATATTTATTTATTATTTCATTGGCTAATAAGTGTAATTTCTAGTTTGAAAAAGTCATGTCTAACTCTGTAGCAAAGAGAGACTCTTAAAAATAAATAAAATACTATTAAACAAAAATAGAATAATATGCCTAGTTTTCAAAACTATATAGTTGCAATACATTTAGAACAGTTTCTTAAACAATTCTCAATTTCTATAGGTGATCCAATACACTACAGTATCAACTTTCATTTCAATTATTGTTTTAAAAAAATAAGAGCCATATACATTAAATTTGACCACAAAAAGATTAACTAAGTGTATCTTCTTGTTTTGAATGAACCCTAAAGTACTCTGTACAGTACTCAAGTATGTTTTTAAAAATGTGTTGGTATTTTTCTATCACTTATTAATAATAGCTAATGTGTAAGTAAAATTATTACCTGATGTAGATTGATGCGAATTACTGTTTCCATATCAACTACTCAGTTCAGCAGAAGTCAGAAATCTTGATCATGAAAAATGATTTTAAAAAAGCAACAAAACAAAATACATTTGCAATTGAATAGACTATTTAGTAGTAACTCCAACTCCAACTGAAACTATAATTTTAGTAATAACAAAAGCAAAAATCTGACCTGATGTAGATCTATTGTATTTACCATCACCACATCAAATGCTCAAGTTAGCAAATTTCATTGATATTATACTATTATCCAACTTGTACGTAATTCTTAGCCTGAAAAATAAAAGATTAAAAAGACTTATTAATTAATGAATTAAATTTAATATTATATTTGTATGTAATAGTATTACATTTATGAAAATGGATCTATGTCCTTTAGGAATTGAATAGGATGGCATAAAAAGAAAAGTATTAACATTAACTTATGTGGGTCTGTTCTATATTAATAAATCATGATTAAAAATAATATTCAATTCTTACATTTTTTCCAGCAAAATATTAAATTATTTTATTTTGAGTCAGAATGACTTTTCAAATAGAAAGCACTAGTGAAGAATGTATCCAATCAAACATAGCCTTCAACCAAGACCATGCATGATTTTAAATAAGAAAGAAGATGGGACTGTTGTACAGCATTGACCTAGAGACTATTCAATATCCTTTGTTGTTTATCTGTAGATTTTATCTTCAAATTGTTGACATTATTTTGGTGAGAACGAAGAAAAGATTAACTCATGGGGATGCAGTCAAATTTCATATGATAAATTTCATCCAGCCAAAACATTTTACGATTTAAAATGACAGAAGATTTGCCCATATGATCATGATTTACACATCTTTGTCCATTTCCTTATCTTGGCATTTAAATATATTTAATCCCTAACTCACTCACTCTGTCGTCTTATATTTCTTAAATATAAATGTGAGATTTCCCTCAAAGCACGTGAGGCCCTCAGGAGCAAATTGTCTTTTTTTTTTAATTTTTAAAGTTGTTCACCTTAACTAAAAATCTCAAGCTTAAATTAAGTGAATAAAAATAAATACAAACTAGATTCTTTGAACATAGACAATGCAATGAAAGAATATTTCAGCTGTATGATAAGAATGTTACTAGTCACAGAAATGATGCAAGAATATGGTAGTTGTCAAGACAAAAGATGGAATAGAAAAATCAAGCTAGTGCACATAGAAAGCAGATCAACACTAAAAATTTTGACTTACTTGACTTGTTCCTGTGTACCCAGGTGAGCATAGAGCTGCAACCACAACTCTCCACCAAACTCTATTTTGAGCAGCTTTCTTTATCTGCTCTCAGTTTTTTCCATAATCCTTGGCTTCACTGATGACTGACTTCTCTCAGATTTGCTTGAGCCTAACACTTTATTATTTTGTTGATCAGTAATCCAGTCTTCTTTGCTTCTTTGACACTCTGATCAATTTGGCCTGAGCACTTTGTTGTATATAGAAGAGGAGACAGATGCCATCAGGTCCATTGTATGAGCACTTTGTTGGTATGGGAGAGGAGGCAGATGCTAAATGATGATGGTGAGTATCAATGGAACGCTGTAATGGTTTATTGACATATATGTCTCCTTTAATTCTGTCGAAGGCTTTCTCAAAATCCAAAAAGGTGATGTACAGTGTGGACTACCATTCAATAGACCTAAAAATTAAAAACAAGAATTTTTTGTTTATTTATTTTATTTAAATTATTTATTGTATCTAATTACAACTATCAAAAATGAATCTTTTTATTTACGTCTCATTGACTTGAATACAAGATATTAGATGCAGACATGGTCAGTACACTGGCAGATTGGACAATTTGTATATGAATTTATTCGTTATGTTAATAATATATATAATAATTATTTATATTTCAGCCTATTTTTAGAATATTGCCCCTCCTCTCTAATATGTTGGCTGATTTGGTGGGATGGGGGAGATGCCGATGGGACCAAAGCCGACCCCCCCCCCCCCCCAACCATAAACCTTCGAGTGTGTGTGTGGTGGGGGGGGGGGGGGGGCGGTCCAATTTATTTGTAGAAATCACAGCTTGTGAACGGAATCAATTGAATATCCATATAATTAAAACTTGTTATTGATATTTTAATCAATCTTTATACTGTGTTGTTTCCCTGTTTGCCGATTGGGTGGGGGGAGTTGAATACATCTACTGCCCTTCCAACCTAAACCCTTTGAGTGGGGGGGCAGTCCTACTTTTAATTAGAAATCATAGTTTGTGAAAAAAAAAAGTTGAATTACAATATAATTTTTATATTATGTCACTACACTTCTGGTATCTTAGCCGATTCAGTGAGGTGGGGGGGGGGGGGGGCGATTTTTATGGAGAAAAATGAACAAATTTATTTGAATATCTAAATAATATAAGCTACATATTGATGTTTTAACCCTTTTGTATATTATGTCGCACACACACTCTGATCTCAAATTTTATCATTAGTAAATATAAATTGAAAAAGGATTGAGCCAGGTGGGAGGGGCGTTACCTGTAATCGCCTTCTGCCCATAGGACAAACCAATACTTTTTCTTTTTGTATTTTTGTTAAGAAATTTAAAAATGAAAAAAAAAAATTGTCACTAATATAATTTATATGTGCTATAAATTAAATCCTTAATCGAGTCACCCCACCCCTATTCTTTAATGCAAAATGTAATATAGGTCTAGTGTAGATTTAAATCTACTCTATATTTCAATTTATATGTAAATCTAGTTTTAAATCTTGTTCTTGGTGCATTGAAAGTCAGAAAGCTACACCTTTTAGTCTATGATTAGGTCCTGTTTGTGGCAGTTATGTCAACTATATTTTTAAAGGATTGTTGAACACACACACACACACAAAGACCTATTACATTCATTTGTGGTTAAAGAAAACTATTTTGTGAATCACTAATCAAAAAATAATTGGTAAGGTATTTACAGACTTTAAAAAAGTTGTATTTCAGATGTATTAACAAAAAAAACTATATATTTCATATTGATGTCCCGTTGTAACACCCGCAACATCTTGTGATATAATAGTCATGTTATAATAAAAGCCTGAATTATTGTTGAGATATTGCAGCAAATAATAGCCTATATATTTAGCTATAATGCAAGCATAGCATAAGTTCTATTTTCTTATAAAAAATCTTATTTAAAAAACTTTTAGCAGTAGTGTTACAGGTGCTACGGTGTCCCATTTTTAAATTGAGCGCAAACATAACCTAAGTGCTCAAAAACTTCCATTTCTCTATCAAGCTGCTTAATACAATAGAAACATTCAAATTATGCTAAAAAAGCAAACAAATTAACACTTAGTTGTATTTTAATCATCAATGGTGTCCCAGTGATGCACCTGAAATGCAAAAGTGGGTACCCCCTTAGCCAGCACTGCTGAGGAAATGTATGTATTACAATTCATTTTCTATTGATAAATTCTTAAAGTAGAATGGCTGAAGAAGTGAATACACTTAAACAGAAACCAAAAACTTCCACTTTAATGTTTAGCCTAATGTGACACTTTTTGATACCGGTATCAGTACTGGAGAAACACTCATATATATATTTTTGCCTTCGAGTCCAAAGAATAATTAGTTAACTAATTGGTTAGGTTTTTTTATTGATTCTTGTGTTGTCAGGTAAATGAAATAATTGTGTACAATTTAGCTTAGATTGGGTGTGGGAGAAATAAAATGAACTAACTTTTTACAACACAGACAGACAGAGTGAGTTGATATAAGCTTTGTAAAAAATGCTCATGAAGACTATGTTAAAAACCAGTAAAGAGAGGCTCTTCTGGACAGTGTCTTACTGTCTCTGGATTATAGCAAAAAAACATTTCTGCTAACTATAATGCTGTGGTTTTTTAAATCATTTTTTACACTTCTCTATGCCTTATAATAATCTGGAGGGGCTTGCGGCTAGATAAAAATATTCTCTACTGATCTGTAGCCACAATTCAAAAGGAGAAGACAGAGCATTCTTTGGGAATACTTCACAGTATATCTGCTAGTTTTTAATGTCACATCTTTTCCTATCTCAATTTAGGCTTAATTTCAGTTTTTTTTTTGTTTTTTTTTTTGCTATCTTATCTTATAAAATTCAGATGTTACTTCAAAAAAAAAGATGATTACATCCTATGTATCATGAATCTAGTCATACATGTCAATCTATAAGTTAAATTCTGTCAAGTCATTGTTTTTTCTGGCTGGCTCAGGCAACCCATTCCATGCTCTAATAGCACTAGGGAAGAAGGAGCATTTGTCCTAGCATATGGAATGAGGAATGTGCCTTTATCTTTGTGTCTTTCTAAGTATTTTATTAGGTTTCTTTTTGTATTTGAAGATTATGGTTCAGTGTTTTATGTATAATTGCTACATTACTTTTAAGTCTTCTATCCTTAAAGCTTTCTAAATTTAGTGATTTTACTAAAAGTATTACTCTAGTCAAATGTGAATATTTTATTTTATGAATCTCACTGCTCTATTTTGTGAATTTTTCTGCACCAATGATCACTCAATACCAAATTTATTATAATTAAGAATATTTGACACTTTCCCCATTAAAATGGACCATTTAATGTTTATGTAATGAATTTCTTGTTTCATACTTTCTATTTTCTATACTCTAATACAACAATGAAATCTGTTCTCCTTTAGTATTAGTACCATTGATCAATTTTTTGCACTTGGCATGTTGACAGTTCTAATATACTTTTTGGCAGCTTTGGGCTAGTTAGAGTTTGTATGTGTTGAGTATTGACTGAAGTATTACATGAATTTAACCAAAATGCTTTGACATATAAAAGCGAAGAAAATCTGATGAAAGAGGAGAGATGTAAGAATATAAATGGTGAGAACAGTAAATTAAAATTTGGTGAGAGAAATTTTGACAAACCTTTAAAATTGTGTCATTTAATTTGTAGTTTCTACATTTTTACACTGTGAATAATAGCCTGTATATATCCATTTGTAAAATTTAGTTTATTTTGTTCATAAAAAAGGATTTCAAGTTTTTATTAAAATTTGTTTATGAATCAAGTAGTAAAATAAAATATAGGTACCCTTTTCAGACCTTGCAATCTATGGGGGAATGATGTAAAAGCCTATCCATTTCTACGGCCAATGGTTATTGAGGGCCAGCACAAGGACCTGACATACATTAGCGAAGTAAAGAGTTAATAGGCCTACAAAATGTGAACGGATTAGCTGTCTGGAGCTAAACCTCAACACAGCCTGGACAACAGGGTGCAGGAGCTTTTAGGAAATGACAGAGAAAAAAAAAATAACATACATGCAACAGACGTTGACATAAGGAAATTAATACAAAGTTATATCATAACAGTTTAACAAATTTTAACAACATGTTGACTGTGACATTAAAGTAACTTTTTTTTCTTCATTCTTAACACAAGTGGGGGAGCTATACAAAGATGGCTGCCAGCTTCACCCTCTTTTCACAACAAACCTGAATTAATACATTTCTACAATTTAAAAAATGCATTTTCAGGCAGACAATAATATTTGTAGCATTAAATCTAGGTCTAATTGAATCAACATTGAATGCACAATGCATTAGGGAAGAAATCTTTTTCAAATGACTTAAGTAAAATAGGTGACTGGACATCATGCAGAGGTCTATCCAAAACTGTTTAAAAAATGGTGACTTAGATTTGACTCAAAATCTGGATTTAGAAAAGTGGCAGAGAGGGATGGAAATTTAAAGATTTTTTAAGTGGCTTAACCCAGAGTTTAAAACATTTAGTCCTTGAAAAACATATTTTGGGTGTATGAAGGCAAAGAAATATTCCTACTGGTAACGGTTTTCTTATTTAACAAAAATCATTTGATCATCAAGTTTTATTTATTGGCCTGAGACAAAATTTTAAAAAATCATTTAACTTACATTACTCTTGAGGTACAAAATAAACTCATCCAAGCATCATAGAAGTTGAATAAATGTTTCACTGCTGACATTTAAACTAGATCGACTTAGAGTTCTGAAACATAAAAATTGAAAAATCCTTTGGGAATGGGTGTCTTTAAAAAAAAAATTTCACAAGCATATTATATGCTCTTACTTTGACTGACAGTTAATAAGTTCTTTTTCAATATGAAATATTTCACTCAAAAGTTATTTACTCTTCATGAGATTTAAAGTTAAAACTTAGAAAAAAGTTAACTGCTTTTCATATAACTTAAATAATAATTACATTCAAAATAAAAGAGGAAAAAATATATACTCACCATTTATTAAAATACAACTTTTTTTTGTTTTACAAGTTTGGGACATTCTTTTAGAAACCTCCTACAGGATAGCAGGAGATGGTAGAGGGCAGGATTCCACCTCGGAATCAATGAGACAACAGTACAAAGTGTCTTGACCAGGCAGGCTTCCCTTGTTGCTGATGCTTTCAGCAAGTGGTCTAAGAAAACAGGAAGTGTTTAAAAACCATTACTTTAATTCTTGTCTAAATTTTATGCAGAGCATTAAACATGCAGGTTAAAAGGATAAGCTAACTTTTTAAATTGAAGGCACATTGAAATCTTACTTTTTTATATATATATATATTAACCACAGCAACCAAAATCCTAGTCTACAATGCATGTGTTGTGAAAATCTGGTAATTTTTTCTCTGTTATTGTTTTAAGGCTAGTTCGTCAGTAAGTTGGATCAGAGTTCTTTGCTTTTTTTTGCTTGTTTTTCCTATTTCTCTGTGTTAGTAGTTTATTAGGATGGTCGTCCTCCAACCTTCTGTATCTCTCAATAGCTTCTAATGCTGCTCTGTTGCGCCTTAACTTAAGAGGTTCAAAATTGGAGTCTATTTCACAGTCTGCTGTGGGAGTAGTTCTCATACCTCCACTAATTACCCGTAAGGGTTGGTTTTGGATTGTGTCTAATGATGATTGATAGGTTTTGTTGGCAGCTACTTTTATGGAGAGACAGTTATCCATTACTCCAACCTTCTGCATCTCTCAATAGCTTTTAATGTGGCTCTGTTGTGCTTTAAGTGGTTCAATATTGGAGTCTATTTCACAGGCTGCAGTGGGAGTAGTTCTCATACCTCCACTGATTAGATGCAAGGCTTGGTTTTGAATTGTGCCACATAATTGTCTATATTGTTGGATGGAGCTTTTATTTCCATCTTGGACAATGTGCTAACAACTGTGCAAAGAGGAGGGATGATTGTGTTTACTCAGAAAATAGTTCTGATCCCACCAAATCCCACCTGCTTCATAGAAGCACTTGTTAATCCACCCCTGCCCTTTGTTGACTACACTACTCAGTAAATAAACAAAAGATTTGAAATAAAATAATTTGGTCCATATAATGTTTGCATGGCTCAGAATCTCTCCTCTTTCCACCAATTCTTTAGACTAATCACAGAACTCTTCAATATATTATATTAATTGAAATCAGGGCAAGATCCGCATTAAGTTCATTTATTTACCGTTGCTATCACGGCAACAGGTGGACACTTTTTGCCAAATGGACTTCATTACTGATGCAATAATAAAACAAAAAATAAAATTGAGGAAGAAGTTTTTTGTTTGCTGCCAACTAAAAAATATAATTCTGATAAATAAATATATAGGGGTTAGTAAGTGTAGACCTATTTTATTTAATCAAAACATATATCTACATTTTAATATATCGAGAATCTATAGCATTTCTATACATTTTTATGTGTTTTATAGCTCGTTTGTTAATAATAAAATCTTTATGTTCTGTCTTTCTCTGGCAATTATTTAATAAAGTTTTAAAAAATCATCTCATGTTTCTTCTTTTTTTTTTTCCAATTTGCTAATGGTTCAATTAATATTGCGTGTATGTGTCACCGATGATTTTCCCTATTATCCTATACGTGGACTTTTTTGTTTACATTTTTTAATAATTAATACGGGTATTTGAAAATAAAATATTTTTTAAAAATTTACTTACCGATTATCCATTAGCCTAGCCTATCGTGATTAATGCCGGCCCTCCTCCTTTCTCATTCTGGACTTGGGACCAGACTTATGTCGGAGTTACCGGCTTTTAATGACACGACTACGGTACGGTACGACGGTAGAGGAGACAGAGATGCTAGTTGATATATCCAGAAGAGGCCTTAGGGGGTGGCGAGTGGGGAAATTTAGGCACCGGTAAATTAAGCACTTTTTGACAAGGCGGAAAATTAGGCACTCTTTAATAAATTTCCAGTGCAGCGTCTCGGGCGGCCCCACGATACCAGAAATATTTTTATAGAGTTTGTTGAATCATTATTTGCGTCGATTGAAGGCATATAAATCAATATTAGAGGAACAATTACAATACAGTACGTAATTAATAGTCTAACGGCCAATGGTACGATACCTACGTAAAGTAGCGCTTTAGGATTTTGTAACAAAAATAAGGCGTATAGCATTAGAGCCGAACAAGCTCATTTGGTTCATGAGATATTGTCTAAATAGTCTACGCTTATGGCTCACGGGCCCTCGTATGACACTCGCCCGGGGGACGGCGTATGACATTACTACATTAGCCACGGGTCCCGTGTACTGCTAAGGCCGCCAGATACATCAATAAAGTAGCCTCTGTATAAAATAACCTGTCTCCAAATTATATTTAACCGAAGCCGGTAGAGGAGATAGGCGATATTTAACACATTAAAAATAGTAGCTTCTGTATTAAATAACCCATGTCTCTCCATTGTCTACAAACCTATAAACGAGACTATGCTATTAACTTTTTTTTTTCAGCTTTATAGGTAAATAATACGGCGTAGTAAAAGTGTTTGAAAAAAAAAGTGTTAGGGTTTTATGTGAAATTTTACAAGATTACGATTATATTCTTAGCAAAGTCTTCTTAACTTTTACGCAAAACTGTGTTGGCCTTCTCACTGCCTACTGTACACAATATTTGAATGTAAATCTGATAATTTCTTTTTGAAGGTTCGTGATTAGATTAAACTATTAAAAAATTATTTTAAAAAACAACGGCGAGCTGCTTTTAATTGATATCGGTATCCTATTTGAAGCTATCACGGAAGGCAGATACAGAAGGAAACAATAATTAAAATGACCACAGGAAGATAATGTGTTAAATTTGACCGAAAAAAAAAATCATGGGTAATTATCAGCAATCGTTACAAGCATACTAGAGAACATATCCTCATCGCGCATACTATTGCGATATTGAAACTCTTGCAAATAGCTTTGAAACAATGCACGACTTGTTCCAAATTGCCTTTTTAACTTGCGTTTCGAGCGCATCCACAAATTCTCTATGTTTTGAGTATGAACTTCAGGGTCCAAAGGGTCCACAAAATTTTGTTGGTGAACAACAACTGAATGTGAATAAATCCCTTGGCCTATTTGTGGAATGTTTGCGTACGCTGCCCAGCCATCTGATATTATATGGCTGCCAGGCAATATATGCTCCACGATGCATTGTTCCAACGTTGCTGCACGGCGGACTGGAACCTCAACAAGAAAACAGCGCCCACTTTCTCTTTCCACTCCGCCAAAAACCCAGTGTCCCTCTCGCCATTGGCCACGGTGATATTTTCTATGAAAATATTTAGACCCATCTATCTCAACCACAATGGGCTCAAAATTTTCATCCACACCACCGATTTGCAAGCCATGATTTTCATTCCATCGCCCACATTCCTCACGCAAGAAATTGCACCAATCTGTAACGATTGATTTATTCACTTGTCCGGCTTCTCGTGACATTTGTTGCTGAGGCATGTCACAAACCCAACAATAGGTCATAATAATTATTTGTTTTAGGCTTAAATGGCTGCCTGTAAAAAAAGAGCCGTGTCGCACCAATTTACGCACGTGACATTGATTGCAATTCCATAGATAACCATCCGCACTATGTCTGACGCGTACTAATGAGCACAGGTCATTGCAATTTTCACAATGAAATTCATTGTTTAGAAGTCGTCTTCTAGCACACCACTCTAATACTACAGGAGCTTCTAGGTGAGGCAACAACGCTGATAAATTCCAAAATTCATTCCTCACCTCCACTCTGTCCATTAGCGCCTACAATACGGGGACGAGCAACAGGTCGGCCAGCCATTAGTTTACAAAACAATGAAGTCAATAAATAGAAATAAAATTCCAATGAACTCATATCACGCAGGTGAATTGAAATTAAAGTAGAGGTAAAATTAAAGTCTACTACTACAATTAAAACTCAAATATTATGCTGCATAGGTGAATCAAAATCGGTAATTGAAATTGAAGTTCAATAAATAGCCTACTAATAAAATTCAGATATCGCACAGGGGAATCAAGATATTAGGTCCCGGTAGGTAACAATTAAGTCCGATAAACACTAATAAAACTCAAGATTTGGCGCAAGTTAAGCAAGACAGCAATGTAAAAATAAATAAATCCAATGTTGAAACTATTGTAAACAAAGAAATGTAAATCCAATATCGAGCAGTTGTGAATGCAAGGTAATGGGGCCTATTCAATGGTTATCACTTGATTATATACATCAGGCAAAAACAATGGGGATGGGGGTATAGGTGGTAGAAACAGACAATCCCAAGAATGGGGGGGGGGGGGGGAATAAAAGTTATCTAACAAAGTCCAGGATGACATCTAGATTTGAGAAGGTATAGGGAAATCCTTCGGCCAGCTGCGCGTCATTGATGTCCGTCTTTTTTACGCGGTACCTGAGTAGGGGGGACACAACCAATGGGGAAACAAATTTACTAAACTAAAAAAAAAAACTCACACGGTTTATTAGTAAAAATGTGAGTGTAGTTAAAGTTTCAAATTATAAATAATTTACTATGCATTTAAAAGAGAAAATTCATCTTGTGATGTAATACTAAAATTTATAAAATTATATGTATCAAATATAAAATTTATAAATCAATTTTTTTGGGAATAATAATAGCAAAGGAAAATCTGTCAAGTTATTACACTGAGGAATATTTTCAGAGTTCTTCATAACATAATGAATCAGGCTCCCTTTCACAGACGGCTACTTCAAAACATATTGGGTCTACATGTCAATCATCAACATCAACTTTTTACCGCACCACCGCTATCCTTTCAAAAGTGCGCCTCCCCTTCCAAAAGCACATCTGAAGGGCCTATTTTATCGCCAACACTCTCCCATCCGAGTATGTGTCTATCATCATAATCCTTTGCTTTATAGTTGAAGTTGGGGGGGGGGGGGGGGGGGGGGGGGGACTGAAGTGGTAACATTTACTAACCCTACACTCAAACATGACTTTGCATAGGCTAAGGATTTAGAAGTTGCTGATTTTTTTAAGACTTAAGATTAAATTTGTCCTTTAAGTTTGTTGAAATGTCTTATAATTATCTGCACATTACAACAATTTTCAACAGAATGATAAATTTGATATACAAATAAATCTAAAAAACTTGAAGTCACGTCAGAAATCTCTTTAAAATTTCTAAGACTAATGACACAATTATGGTACTTAGTGAACAAGCAAAGAAGATGCTGACAGAGATCTAAAGACTTCTCTATGAACATCAAAAGTTCCCTGTAAGCAAGCATTGATGGTCACTTCAAAGCTTGACCTTCATCGACCTACAGCTACACGAGTTCCTGTCTGTTTGCGCAATGCATCTTGCCCTGCTACTGAATGATTCGCACCTGGACGTCATCATTCTCTGGTCAATCTATTGTTTCCCTATCAAAGAATATCTCAAGTTTGTCCGCGTATGTCTGCACCTTCACCCACCTCTTAGCCTCTCCCAGCCCGTGTAAGGGACTCTGGGTTTAGTTCTTTACTACATACGTATTGCTCAATGTTCTAGGGTATGATTCTCGAATTTAGGAAATTTAGGCACCGGATATTTAGGCACAGCATATTGACGGATATTTAGGCACCCGGAAATTTAGGCACCAGATAATTAGGCACTTTTTGACAAGGTGGATAATTAGGCACTCTTTAATAAGCGTCCTTAATGTTGAAAATCATTTTAAAATGTTAACGTATATTTTATCCTTAGGCTATGGGCTATCGGTGACGTTATAATAAATAGCAAACTATAACGATTCTTACTAAAGAAAAGCTGAAAAAATGGGAAGAAAAAGACAATCAGGAGAATATAAACATCACAGGATTCAGGGGAGGGGAGGTAGAGATGTAATTGACTCTGGGGTTTAGTTCTTTACTACACACCCCTCCCAGCCCGCTCCCGCGGTTTCACCATCCTCCCCCCGCCCGCAGTTTCACCCCCATCCTCTCCCCTCTGTCCGCTCCCGCAGTTTAACACACAACAATTATTGCAACTTTGTTGAAAAATATTACAAGTTGTCAGCACCTTAAATCTACATCGAAACATTTAAAATGTAGAGTGTTTATCTATACAATAATCACATCATATCTATTTAAATTCAATTTTTATAGCATAAAAAATCGGTACCTAGATTTACAATTTTTCGTGTTATTACTGTTATTCTAATTTAAGAATAATAATGTATACCCCCCAACCTTTTTTTTTAATACTTCAACCAATATAGCATATATTCCTATTAATTCTATTTGTTTTATTTTCTTTCTCTTCCTATCAAGTTTTAGCTCACTGTATTAAAAATCAAGTAGGTTATCCCCCCTTAGAAATATTTCTCTTAGTCTTGATCCAGCAGCTAGACAACGTAATAAAAATCTGGCCTGCACCAATATGGCTGCCTAGAAACGTAAATAAATGAACTTAATGCGGATCTTGCTGAAATCAGAATGAATAAGGACAAGGGAAACTTTTATTAGAGATTGATTAGCAGCATAGGCCCTACAAGGTCAGAGGTAAACCAAAACAGCTGCTGATTACAGAAAGGCAACAAGTTTTGTACAACACAAGGATAAAATGTCTTAAAAGAACATTTCTAGAACTAGATTAAGAGATCTAGATATTTTTTTAAGTGTCTTAGCTGCATCTAGATAAAGGATTACTTTTTGTAAAATGTCTTAGAAACACATTTTTTAAGGTTTCTGATTTGCTTTAGTTTATAGCTATGGTAAAGTTCCCCTTTCTGACCTAGTCATTCCTGGGTCAGATGATGTCAAATTTTTCTATGGCCAGCACAAGACCACAGGCATTTACTTTTCTCCAAACTAATGTCAGGTACCCATTAGAGCTGGTTGGACTCAGAAAAAGTGCCCTAAAGATCCTGAAAGTCAAAATACCAGTCTTCACATCCAGGACCCACCAGTTCAGAAGTCATCGCTTTACCACTCAAGTGCCTCCAGTGTATATATCTAGCTCTAATTTTTTTTTAAATTAGATCTATCTTGAGTTTTATCTAATCTAGATGTAAAAGTCTAGTCTAGATGTAGGGCCCTATCCAATTTTGTTAATCATCACTAATAATATATGCTATGGTTTATCGTTAGGTTATTTTATGAATACCTTTTTCTTCTTCAAAATGCAACAAACCAAAATTAGTTGAATTTTATGTTATGTCACCAGATCTTGTGCTCAATCTATTGATCATTGTTGGTTAGATCTGGACTAATAATATCATGAAAGATAAGAAGTGTGAGTGTGCTAACTTCTTTTGTCGTTATCATATTCTAGATCTATTACATAATACTATATATAGAGAGATTATTCAATATCATAATCATACCCCTGTCATTCAATGAAATTATGAATGGGTACTTCATTGAATTGAACAACGGTACATTTAGATTATATAAAACAGTGCAGATTTATATTCTTGAAGTAATTGAATAGATTAACAAGGATGAGACTTGAAATATTGATCTAGATTTTTAGAGTAAGCTTGATCAAATGTTGCTTGCATAGAGCCTTTTTAGCCATCACTGAACAGAACTCAGGATTTTCACGTGATTTTTTATTAAACTTTTGACATGGAAGAGCTAACCTCTTGTGTTAATCTCAGTTTATGCATTATTTCAATTTCGCAATATTACCTGTAAAAACATCTAGATTTAGCTAGATATTTATTTAGCTTTTAAAAGTATACGCCTGCCCATGTCTCTTATTGCTAATAAAAAAATATTATTGTATACATTTAAAAGTATTTGTTAAGTGCCAATGAAGTCCAAGTTCTACTAGCTTTTTATTAATTATAATAAGGATGGAAGAGAATAAAAAAACCAATTAATAATTGGCATATTGTCTAGTAACACTTGTAAACAAGTTACAATGAACACTTTTTTTTTTTAATCTGGGATCTAAATTCTAGATCTAGATTATTCTAGATCCAATCTATGATCCTTGGACGAATTATTATAGATCTATAAGTAGACTCTAGGCCTACTACTTTTATATATATATATATATAACTAGTACTACTATCTAGATCTAGATCTAGAAATCTAGATGTTCATGATGATGTTGATCATCGTAGCCGACAAGGGATAATACTTAGAATCTAAATCTAATATAATTATTTATAATATATTTATATATAGGTCTATAACTAATAGTAGGCTACCTAGATCTCGTAATACTATAATAATAATAGTAATTAAAAAGTAGGCCTAATAGTAGTTAAAGTTTTTTTTTATACTACTTCAACTTATTATTTATAGATTAGAAATAGTACCCTAATAATAATATAGATTAAATAGTTTTTTTTAGTACTACTATAACTTATAACTTCTAGTAATAATAATATAGATTAAATAGTAAATATTATACTGTTCGCCTCCAATATTATTATCATTTTTATTTGTGAAATCCACACCAGCTAGATCTATGTACTCTTTATGTAGACTCTTATTATAACCAATAGATTAGATCTAAATCTAAGCTAGACTAAGACTTTGAAGAGTGAAAAAATCTCTAGCAGTGTTATGGGCTATTGCTGAAGCAAGTATTGTGTTGATCTGTAGGCCTAGTTGGCTATGGGCAGTGTGGGCCCTCTTAGCTGTAGTTACTATTTGTGACCATGATAAAATGCTTTATGAACTATATGACTCCTGTAGGCTATGTATGCCTAATAGTATTCAAGATGCAAATTTTCCTGATCATTTCATTACACTGAAACTATTTATCTTGTTAACTAATGTCTATGTTCAACAGAGCATTATTCAGTAGCCTAATTACGGATTACTTTTTACCTTTTACTTTCATAAACTGTTGGGCCTGCATCATGAGTCTTTTAATTACATTTATTATTTTAACCAAAAAAAAAAGAGTTATAAACTAATTTTAATAATAGAAATATATGAGATCAAACCTTAAAAACATGCCCATTATGGCACAGTTCCTTTTTGATTAGGGTTATCCCTCAATGCCCTAATTGCAGCTTGCGCCAAAAGGTCTCGCACCAAAAAGGCGGCACGAAAACGTCACATACCTTTAATTTGACTGGGAAGCTGATGATACTCTCCCAGATGTTCCACAGTTTGCTCATGGCAGCTTATGTCAAGCTTAAACGGGTTTTTATCTATTTTATTCATCCTCCATTTCTTGTTATGTTTGATTCTAGGTATTTAAATGACTTTTTCTAATGTTTGGCCAATCAACTGTCTGCAACATCTTGTACTATCTCCACCACAAAGTAATATTTTTCTGTTTTCGGCATTTATTTCCTCGCCAACTGCTCTAGCTGCAACAGTTTTGAAATAATCAGGTTTATATCATCTGCAAACCTGAGATTCATTTGTTATCAAGCTTGGAGTAAATTCTTCTATGAGTATTCATCATAATATTCTTCAAAAATAAGTTATAAAGAACCAGAGAGAGAATACACCTTTTGCTGCACTCCTATGGATGTCCTAAAGCTTTCCTCTGAAGTCTGCCTGTTCTTCGGCAAGGACCTCCTCAGCTTTTCTCTTGAGAATCATTCATAACATTATCTTGCTTGGGTGACTGATCAGACTTATTGTTCTATAGTTTTGAGATTGTCTCAAGTTTCCTTTCTTGAGCACTAAAATGTTTATAAAATTATAAGATAAGAAGATAAATCTTTTTTTATTTAATCTGAAGATTGTTATATTATCTTTCAATGTGTGAGCTTTACAAAGTATACTGACTTTAACAAATACAATATCAATATCTAGAACACATATATGCCTTTAAATCTGCCCTACATTTACAGTGGTTATAAATACATCTATTAGATAGGATTACAGTTGTAATTTTATAATATAGACATTTTGGTTATGTCTTTTAAAAATGAATATTTAAATCCTAACACACAAAAATATGAAAATTTAATTTAATTGACCAATAAACCATTCAGAGTAATGATGAAGGAATATTTGTTCAATTCGTTGCATTGTTGCATTTATTTAAAAGTACATAATTCTGGTTATTTTCCTTGAGTTCAGTAATGTACCTTAAATCTGTCAGCAATATTGGTCATAATACAGTATCAACAATCTCTTTTTTCTAACTACAACCATATAGTGCCACGGATCGATACACTAGTAAGCTTTGACCTTATTCTAGTAATTTAAAATCTTTAAAAAAAAATCACACATTGTTTAAGTTTTTATTAATAAATAGATTCTGAAGTCAAGTCAAAAGTCGTTGATGTCCATTTCTAGAAAACAAGAGGAATCTTGACAGAGAAGATTCTAAGCTCTGGAAGAAATGATTGTAAAAGTATAAATAGAAGGTTTGTTTAATTGAGTTCATTGATGTCCTTGAAGTCATTAGAGTTTTGGACCTACTTACAGCCCATCACCCCTATTACAATCACTGGCAGATCCAGGAGGTGGGGCATTAGGGGCTGTGGGGCATTAGGGGCTGTCGCCCCTCCCTCACTTGAACGACCCTTTGAGGACGGGGGGGGGCGGTGAATTTGAGTATAGAAATTACACAAATTGTATACGAATTCTTTACTTATGTTAATAATTTTTAATAATTTTTCTATTTGAACCAATCACATCTACTTTCTCCCTATTCAAGCTAAATTTCAGCATGAAGTCAAGCCCTATTATGCAGTCATCTGTGTCTTGCTATCTGACCGGATGGCTGATCGTGTGGCACCAGTATCAAGGGGTAGTTCTGACATCCAATTTTTTCATTGACTTTTAGGCTCCTTCTCTGCCCTATCACGCCGACCGGGATTACGGTTGCAGGGACTCTCATTCTCTTTGTCACCGAGTTCCGCCCCTTTGAAGCCAGGTAGCCCCGGGAACTTCGTCATGCATACATTTCTGATCTGTGATGGGTTCCGGTTTGTCGAAATCTTCTAGTGCAGATTCTTTGTATATGGCCAAGTTCACCACAATTCCAAATTTGTAAAGGGGCCCTAGATTGATCTTCTGGTATCTGGGTTGTTCGTTGTTCATCCAGTGCCTCTGTCACCCTTCTGACAAGTTGTGCGAATCTTTGACTTCCAGCCTTTGGCCTTGATGAGTGCTCCCACATGCGTCTTTAGCAGCTTCATATGAGAGAGCATATACTAGGACTTCACTGGCCTTGCATTTAGCACTAACTCTGGTGGCTTTTTTCAACTCATGGTCTCGAAGCGCATCAAAGAAAGCGTCTGTGTGGCGGTTGGATAGGACAAATGTGCGAGGCGTTCGATGTCTGTTTCATCGGGGTGCTGTTGTCGGGTCTTCATTTGTACTCGATAAATTTCTTGCAAATGTGCATGCCCGTATTTTAGTTCCATAGCTTGTACGAGAGTGGCGAAGTCTTGCTGGTTCGGTAGAGATTAAAGCAGTTTGGATACCTTTCTTCTTAGTTCCTTGGCAGTTCCTTTCTTCTCCTCGCTGTTCCATTTCTTAACTTTAGCGGGTGCCTCAAATTGCTTCTTTTACACGGACCAGGAAACGGAACCATCAAATATGGGGGGGGGGAGGAGGGCTTCATGTTCGGAGACTTCCGGTACAAATGATGTCATATTTGTTTCCAATGCGTTAGTGTGCTTACAGTGAACTTGCGTCTTTATTTCTTTGATGGCCTTCTCCACTGCGTCAACTCTCTGATTCATCTGTTCATTAATAGTGGTGATTCTTTCCTCCACAGCATGTATGCGTTGGTTCATAGCCAATAACTCGATTTTGATTCCCGAGTCTTTGGTATTTATCTTGGAGTCCATGGCATATATCTTGGAACTGGTGTTTCCTAGCCTCGTATTCATCTCTTCTCGCATAGAGTTCAAGAGCCCCTCCATATCTGATTCGACTTCCAAAAAATACGTGTCCGGATCTGCAACTTTCTCCACCAAGTCCTTCCAGAGGCATGCGTCTAAGGTTTCCTTATTTCCACTTGTCTTCAGCCCTCGATCACGTAGCTCTCGCTTCAGTTCCTTCACAAGGAGTTGGTCAAGCGTTTTCGTAGGAACCATAAAAAGATCTCACTTCTGACACCAGTTGTAACGAATCTTAATAATCAGGCTCTCTGCAACTGCACCATACGACACTACCAACTTAAAGAACTTGACAACTCAGGTCTCCTCTTGTGAGTGTGCCACTACCGCTGCGTCGTCTGAGAATAGCATATTTCTTACGAGGGTGGTTCTGATTTTAGTTTGGCTCCCAATCTGGCAATATTTTGTCATCAAAAGAAAGAAAACTCTGAATGCAATACAAATGTTTTATAGCTAAACTTGACATTTCCCTTTGGTTTATTTAAGAAAAATGAATTGCTTTAGATCTGTAGATTCAACTTTTTAAAATTCTCTCAATTTTGTTAATAATTGGTATCTGTTGTTTTTGTTTTCTTCAGGCCATCCATTGACGATTACAAGACAGAAAAAAATGTAATCAGTCATTGAACAATAAAAAGAAGGAATACCAAGTTCCTGGCCATTCTACATCATTTTGTTTTCAAATTGTATACAAAGTATCAATTGATCTTAAAGATATTTAAGTGTTAAAATAATCAATCTGTTGCTTGTCATTAAATTATAGTGCATAATGAATAGTTAAGTGTTGTTGTTGTTGTTTTTTAAATACACTACTATTACTAATATTTGGTACACACACTCACAGAGAATCCAAAACATTGATTTAAAAAAATCCAACGTGTTATTCTTCAATAGGCAAGAAACAAGTATTGTATGATGATCTTTTGAATTAGATTTAACTTTTAAAATATTAATAAATAAAATTTATACTGATTATAAATAAAATAATAAAGATGTTTCTGAATTGGTATAAAACAAATAAGTTAATTCATATTTAAAAAGAAAACACATCACAATCTTACTTTTTCACCCAAGCTAAAGAAAGGGAGATGACATTTAATGTAATAAAATACTCAGAAAGACACAAAGCTAAACACACATTTCTCGTGCCAAATGCTAGGACAAATGTGTACGAATGCTCCTTCTTCCCTAGTGCTATTAGAGCATGGAATGGGTTACCTGAGCCAGCCAGGAAAACCAGTGACTTAGCAGAATTAAAGTCATTGGTTAACATGCATGACGCGTACGAAGTAATATATTCTTTTTTGAAGTAATGTCTGTATTGTATAAGATAAGATAAATTTGGTTAAAGATGTTCTTTTAGTGAAATTAGTACAGGGAGTCCAAACTTTTAATGCTAGCTAAGAGAAATGCTTAAACAAACGATTAGGTTTGATTAGAGTAACACCTTTAGTAAAATCATTCAATTTTAGAGACTCTTCGGGATAGAAGTAAAGTATCAGTAGCTATGATACATAAAACCCTGAGCCATAATATTTAAATGCAAAATAATATGTAATATAATAGCCTACTCATAAAGACAAAAAGATAAAGGCACATGTATTCTTCATTCCATAAGATAGGATAAATTGCGTAGATCTAGACAAGAGTTGCCCCTACCTGAAGAAGCGCTTTAAAGATCAGCTGCAACAATCGGCCTCACTGACAAGAGAAACAGCTGACAGGCTTCCAAAAGATAGCCTGAGAATTTTTAGAAATAACGTAAGATACACATTGGAGACCGAAAGATGAACTATGAAGGTATTAACTAGGAGTGCATACACGGGCTTATTACATATCTCTTTTCGAGTCGCATATCCGAATGGGTATGCAAAACCTGGATGGGTGGAATCATTTCTCGAAATGGGCTCAAACGGCATATCAATAGAATATTATTAAGTCTATTGTAGATTTATACATTCCCTTAACCAGAATTTTTTTTGGGAGGAGGAAAAAATTGTATGTTTTTAAAAAGCTTATAACAACTTTATCTGTCAGTCTTTTTTTAAAAAAACAAGCAAAATAATCGCTTTTTAAGATTTATAAAGTCTAGGCCTATATAAAGGGATAATCTTTTTTTTTTTTTAAAAACTAGTTTTTTTTAATGTCTTTCTTCTTTTACAAGAAAAAGAGGTATATTTTATGCTACTTGTCTGGACTAAATTTGCATAGAAATCATTTTTTTTTTTACATTTTAATCTAGTTACGAGATTTTAAAGCAATGCCGATTTGCGGCTCATTTTCGTCTAGCTCATTTTGCAAGAAGGTATTGAAAGAGGCATATATAAATTGGGATCAATCATTATTTTATCACAGAGGGGAGATAAGCGTTTATTTAATTCATAATTTTTTAAACAAAGTATGACTTGTAGTGATTGATTCTCCTGAGGCGACAATAAACTTGAGAGCTCACTCTGATTATCTCTCTATTAAATTTTGACTTTTTTTTTTTTCAAATCTAGATCTAATTGATAGAAACGATGCATGGCTGTTGAAACATTTGTGTCAATATTTCCACGCTAATCATAATTATAATGCAATCCTTGAGAATGAGAATTGTTTAAATCAGGGGTGGGCAAAGTATGGTCGCGGGCCACATTCGGCCCGCCGGACTGTTTTACGCGGCCGGGGACACCTACAGTAATCAGGTGTACCCACAGATTCAGAAAATACGAATATTTTAAAAATATCTAATTTTATATATCTATTGTCACGATCATCAATAGTGCTAGATGTTACAATCAAACTTGATGTTATGATGTCACGTTGAAGCACAATCAATGATCGTAATTGTCGAGGATCTTGAAATCGTCTTTAATAAGATGATCTTATAGAAGTAGCTAGATCTAGTTGATAATACGATCATTCAGAATGTTGCCAGTTGATAAGAGGATCATCTAGAAGTTGCCAATCGCTAAGTCGATCTAAGTATGTTACTATATTCAATGAAGAAACTTCTCTTCGTCTAAAACAAATGCTTTAATTCAAAACTTGGAAAAGCTATTCACAAATAATTACAATGGTTAAATGTACTTGAATAGAACAGAATAAATATAATTCTGCTAATAAATGATCTACACAATAATGTAAAATATACGTCTGAATCCTAACACGTTCCGTACGACACTGACTAAAAATCTAGAATCTTTCCCCGGGTATAGCGTTGTCACGTGTCTAACATCCCCTCGTTGCAATGCCAACCAATAAATGCAGCTCAATGTACAATAATTAATATTTCAAAGCAATTATATTTATTTCCAAACATGATCCTGCTGCGTGATAGAAAATTTTCCCGAGGTAGCTAAAATTCTGCCGACAAGCTAAATATAGACTATTGCTAAATGTAGATGACATCTATATTATTGCAATTTTGAGATGAAAGAAACATTGTCTTTACATGTCATTCTAAAAAAAACTTAAAGTAAACGATTATTTTTATTTGCAATATTTCGAAAAATTCAGTTAAAGATTTAAACTCAGGGAACTATTTTATTCAATGCTTTGAAGAAGTGTTGAAAGTCTTGGGCTAGCTTGGAGCAAGATGGCAAGTGTAACAACTGAGGGAGCCCGTGTTTTGACTGAGAAAAGCAGGTTTTTAATAAATTAAAGAAGATATCTCAACCATAAACTTTAAACGGAAACGTTTGCTCAGAGCTGAATTGAATATCAATTATATTATTGACCAAACTATCTCAGTAATGTAACTTATCACTGCTAGGGGTCTTAACCACAGGCAGTTCCGATGAGTACTTGAAGATTAGGAAACAAAACATTCCGATGTTCGTTACAACAGTAGTATCCGCTGGCTTAGCATGGGCAAGGTAGTGAGAAGATATGGAATCTCAAGGAAGAAATGGACTGTGACTTTTTTTTACTAATATTTCTAATATTAAGAGTTGAAGACAGACTTCATGTTTTCATCGGAAGTATTGCACATGAAATGTTAAATCTTTTCAAACAAATCTTTCCCATTTCTCCAGGCAAGAAAGTGAAAACAGGTTTTGTCATTTTCCTTTGTTGAAAGGTGAAAAGTACAAGACTTATTTGAATTCTTTGATTGTGGAATTTTAAAGCTAATTTTAAGACGTCAAGAACTTTGAATCAGTTTTCAATACACTCAGCTCACCAATTAGTGCAGATGCTGGATCAGCTCTAGAGGACATACCTCCAAGTAAATTATGAACTGAAAGAGAAGTTCCATTCAATTATTCAGCGATGGTTTTATGAATGCCAGAAGCTGTATTTCCACACTTTAAAAAACTTTCCTGCTAAACTTTCACATTATTTTTGTGCACATACATCCGTAAACAAACATTTTTTCTGTTTCAAAAAAAAAACAAGTGTAGGAACAGGTCGATGCTGATTGACTGTAATTATAAAGCAGTCACAAGGATAACAAGTAAACTAGCTCCACAATTCTGGAACATTATGCACGAGTGTTAAAACTAAAACTCTTCAACGTAAGTACAACTGTTCATTTGTGGTGAAATTGTGAGATCTAAACAGACGCTAACAAAATTTTAAAAACAATTATTGTAAAAATATTTTCAGAAATCGCTAACTCCTCAACTAGCAGTGTAAAAAATTAAATGTAAATGTGAATAAAAAGACATAAACAGCTAGCTAGCTTATTTTTTTAAGCTGCAAGTACATATACAGTGCTTTTTTTGTGACGGTACGCACCGGTACGGCGTAGCGACAACTTTTCAATGTATGGAGAAAATTATTACTTTTCTTGTATTTTGACATTTATTATTAATTTATCAGTAGTTAAATGTTAGGCTATCCATCACTGAATACCGGCACCTATTTTTTTTTACAAAAAAAGCCCTGTATACACACACACACACATACATATATATATATATGCGGCCCCCCATTCCCAACATTTTGTGTAATGCGGCCTTCGATAGGAAAAGGTTTCCCACCCCTGGTTTAAATTATGAAAAAAAAATGAAGATAACAAGTTATCCTGTGGAGCGAATTTAGATAATCCTTTATGAACATTGTTTTGAGCTGTCTTTGAAAGGAGTAAAGCCGCTATTTTTAATAGCACATCTGTTTTCTACCCCTGCCAGGAGAGAGTCGAGCCAAAGCGCCTAGAGATACGACCAAAGAGAAGAAGTTAGTCTCCCAGAGGCCAGGAATAAGAGATTGATCATTTATACCCCCTCACCCCCCCCCCCCCCCCCGCTGTCATCAACTAGATGCTCATTTTATCTTATCCACTCTGCATTTTGTCTTGGCTCCTTTCGCTATTGTTCTGCTACTTCTACTTTAGTGAGGCAACAGCCAAACCCTTTGAGAGAGTTCTTCCTTACCACCAGCAATGTTCACGGTAAGCCTACTTTGGAAGCTTTCATGTGATTATGATTCCTCATCTCTGTTCTCTTCTCTGTTTTCTATGAGGCATTCCCAAGATGTGCCACTATGAGGACGGTGAAAGATTTACACCAAATCGCTTTCTCAACATGTAGAATACCGTGCAATGTTCACGCTGGTTGTTTCGTTCTTTGGATGTGAGTGATCATAGACTAATGTTTTATATGAATAGTTTGTAAGTTCATAACCTCTGAAATACATGCTAACAATACCGAAACCTGTCTTTTTAACCATGGGTAGATCTATCAGGAAGACTAACTCTTTGTCATCTTTGTTTTTACAAGGCTTGTTTCAATTTACTGTCTGGTAAAAAGTTTGTATACGTTATTTCTCCGACATTCTCGGATTGAGCTGAAATTTTGCAAACTTATTTCTTTTATCTGACAACACAAGAATCAGTAAAAACAAAATTAACCAACTAGCTTACTTAATTTTGGTAACTAATTATTTTTTGGTATCTCTAACAAGGGAAAGACTTGACTGAAGTTGTGGTATAAGCTAAATTAGTCCTCTTTATAGGGCGCCACTATAATTTGAAACAAATATTATATAACTATACAATCTTCTCTAATTATAAGTACCTTACTAGCAGAGTGGTTAGCACATCGGCCCAAGGAGGCGTGAGACACGCTTTCGAATACAAGCCGTTCTTTCTTTTTTTTTTTAAATGCTTTCAAAAATCAATTACCGTAAAATCCATCAAAAATATTTCTAATTGCATAGATTTTTAGCGGCCCCCGAAAGGGGAATAGACGCTATTAGTTTTTGTATGGTCTGTCTGTCCGCAAACAGTTTTTTCATAAAATACATCATTTTTACAACTATTCACTACTAATAGTAGCAAACACGGGAGAGTATTTAGTAAGGGAGATGACACATTTATGCTAACGTTTTTAGATTTTTTTGTCAAAAATGTGTTGTTGTTTTTTTAATTGTACCATATTACTAAGTTAAATAATCTCAGTCCTATAAGCTACCTATATTTAAGAAAAAAAATCTATTTAGTATGCATACAAGTAGAATTTAACTTACAACAACAATTAATAAGCAGTATATCATAGTATGGACGTGAACTGTAGCGTAGAGTTGCATACCTGGAAAACTTAACTAAAACAGAGAATCATATCGAAATAGAACATTAGGCCGGCAATTCAAAGGACGGAAGCACAATAAGGAATCAGGAGCGAACACGTAAAAACCCAAGAAAGGGGAAAGAAGAGTAACTCCAAGAAATTAAGAACAAGGGCAGACTTTTACGTTTTATGTAAACACTGTTTTTCTTCTGTTGTTCCTGTATTGAGAATCAAGCATGACCACATGATATCTAAACAAACAATTCTTTGTATAAATTTGTACTTTTTAACAATTATGTCCATAGTGGCTTCTTTACGAATATTGCAAAAATACCACCACTATCCGTAATGTGCATACCTGTGCAGTCTACATACAAATAATTATTTATTACTACCTTGCAGACGCTTACTTTCTACACAGACACTGCTCTTCATCTGTGGTTCTTATATTGAGCATCAACATAACCTCATATCTCAACAAGCTTTTGCATCAAATTATTACTAAATTAGTATTTAGTTTAATCTTTTTTTTTTTACATACGTCAAAGTTTTTACTAATGTTAAAAAAAAAATTCTCCACCACCATTGTCAATATTGCGCAAACTTGTGCAGTCGACAGAGAAATAATATATTAAAGATGGGAAGAGGAAAAATAAAAAAAAAGGTGGGGGAAGGGGGTAAAATATTCAGTACGACTCTAATTGGCCCCTGTGACCAAAAAAAAAAAAAAACCACAGAGAAATTATCTTAGAACAGAAACTCCTTAGATACTGACTCTAACAGACAGGATTTCCACCTTGATGATGAGGAAGTAGTTTTCCGAATTTCAAGGGAGGAAATAAAAAATTGTCATATGAAGGGAGACAAGAAAAGAAACAATATAAATGTTTAAATGCCTATGTTCGCATAATTGTGTACACACATACACATGTGTATGAAAGATTGATATAAAGAACTGGGGTAATGTAGCAAAGCACAAGGGAAACAACCATAAGCAATGTAGACAAAGTGGAAAAATATGTGACTACGATGTTTAAAATGTTTTAATATCATTTAAGTTTCTACTTTCACTTTTTGATTGTTTCTATTTAATTACCTATTGTTCACATTCCCACCACATATATTATAAGAACCTTAAATTTAAAAAATATTTTTTATATGCTATTGGAAAAGTAATGCCAAATACAAAGCAATTTAAAACGTTAAAATATTATGACAAACTAAATGTAACTATTTGCATTGCCATGTTTGCAATCATTGTACTTTAAAATGTAACTATTTAATTTGTAATACTTACTAATAAAATATGCCCAAAAAGAGGCCAATAGCCCAAAAAAGAGGAAAAGAAAAGAGGCAAAAGCCCACGGATTTCGAGGATGTAAACAGCTCGACAACTGAAGTCGAAAGCTAAAAAGCTGAGGTATCCTAAAAGAAAAAAAGGAAAAAGTTTTATTTGTTAAGACTTCAAATGAGAGATTGGCCCTATACAAAACAATTAGATCAATTACAGCATTTAGGCCAGGTTCACATTTAAATTCAACTTAACCTTCTCCTATCCCTTTGTCTAGTGGACCGTTGGGACACCACACAAGATCTCTCATACGTCTTTCTCCATTCATATATGTCCTTTGCATTTGATAGAATTTCATTCACTGACAGGCCTGTCAATTGTTTGATGTCTTCCCATCGCTTTCTCTGACTTCCTCTTTATCTTCTTCCTGGTACTGTTCCCTGAAAAAAGATCTTTGCGAGCCCTGATGACCTTTTGATGTGGCCATACAGTTTGAGTTTAGTTTTTTTTTACAGTGGTTAGCAGGTCATACTGGGGGTCAATTGCAGTATTAGCCCTGTTTCTAATCTCTTCATTTGTGATGCAGTCTTTGTAAGTGACACCTAGGATATAACTATATCTTTATAATCATCAGTTCATTGAATACATATGAATATTAACAATTCAATCATAATAGCATTAATAAATCTCCGTATCCTGTGGTATCAAGTCGTTAGTCGAATAATACAACTATATCGCTAACACTTTCGACACAAGCACGTCTCTTCTTTTTATATCTTTATGTAGTTGTTGATAGTTTGAAGTTAATAGTTTCAATATTCTTTCTGAAAATATTAAAACCTGCTTTTTTAACTGCCCGAGCGGACCTTTTCGGGGGGTCGATTTTAGTTAGTTTTCCACACAAACTGATTTGTAACTTTGTTCATTCTGAGTCTTTATCTTGTATATATTTTTGACCCGACTGACCCAAACTAATTGATACACTTAATATAAGCTTTGTTTGTTTTCTTTTAGGTATTGTTGTATTTTGTTTGTTTTGCTTATTAAAATGTACATGTTGCAATTATAGTAACTCATGTTTTGTCCCTTACAATTTCATTTTTTATACTTTAATTACACGATAAACTCAACATGCTTTGTCTGTCTCTCTGTCTTGTACACAATTTGTACACGTTATTTCACCAACTTTCCAATCTCGGATCATGATGAAAGCTGACACAATTATTTATTTCTCCTAACAAAACATGAGAAAACCAACAGTAGTAATAGTCTCAATTAACTTAATGGTTTAAAAATAAAACACACACACACACCAATCGTAGAATGATAATCAACCTTATTTTCAGATTGTATAGTTTTAGTGTTTTAATAAATAAAAATAAAATTAAATGTAACAAAATTTTATTTTAAAAAAGAATTATGTAACAACCCAGATAATTCTTTGGGGAGACTATAAAAGGAAAGAGAACTAGCTAATTGGTCAGCAGTTATTGATGTCATTATTTTCACTGAGCTTCACAAAATTTAAAATAAAACAAATCATAATGAATTTATGTTTGATGTGAACTAGTACATAGGTAAATTTACTTTTTATTTAATTGAGTTTTAAGATATTCAACTGAAGAAAAAATACATAAGTATATATAGTTATATATAGATCAATGGCTGCTGCAAATTATGTGTGGCTTACCTACTTCACAATCTTTTACCCTCTACAATCTCTATCAGTACCCTGGCCATATTGTGTAAGACTGATCTTGTAACAAATTCATTTCTTTCTCCCCTCTTACTGCCAGCAAAGTTTTCAACTTGGAAGTTCAGATTTGTGGATTGGGAAGATAACTCTTTTCATATTTTGAATAGCTAGATGATATTGCAACAGGCATTCAACTATACAACTAGTGGATGAACGCCTCCCTGTAAATTAAACTGCTGATTACGAATATAAGACCTTGTGATCCACCGGGCAACTGATATGACTATTCTATGTAGAGTTACAAGGATCACTTGTGGTCATAGTCTTGTCACATCATCAGATTAAATGTCTGTGTACAAATTAAACTGGCTTACAATTTGTGCATTACAAATATATTTGCCCATTAAAATGATCTTGTTACATTTTTATTACATTTGTTGTTGTTGTCGTTGCTTTTCCAAGTAAGTAGTTTTATAAATATTGCGAGCGAATACAATGTAGCCTAATTAGAGTCTTTGCTTAGAATTTATGGACGCCATCTTATGTACATTCTATACACCCATTATTAGACCATCTCGCAAAATACCGGTTTTTTTTTATTTATTATATCTAGATCTATAGTTAATTCAAATTTTCAATTTCCAAAGATAAAAAATGTGAATATCTCTGACTTTATAACTTTATATGAAAGCTTCTTATCATTCACTTGTTCATTATTAAGTTGATTTAAAATCCATCTCTTCTTATGTTATTTTACAATCATACCCCTTTCTAAGGGGTCTCAAGTACGAATCCCGAATCTGGCAGTTGTGGTTAGGAAATATGTGATAATATAGTTCTAAAAAAATTACTAAAATAATAATAATAAATAGATGGACCGTGCGGAGTAGGTGTGGAGCATGCTCAATGGGTGGTATGGGGGGTTAGGTGTGGAGCGGGCAGAGTAGGTGAGGTGTGTGTGGAGTAGGTGAGGAGCGTACATGTGCAAGTGTGTGTGGAGTAGGTGTGTACATGTGCAAGTGTATGATGGAGTAGGTGCGGAGTAGGTGAGGTGTGTGTGGAGTAGGTGTGCAGTACGGGTGGTTAGGTGTGGAGTGGGCAGAGTAGGTGTGGAGTAGGTGAGGTGCGTACATGTGCAAGTGTATGGGGCGTGCAGAGTAGGTGAGGTGAGTATATGTGCAAGTGGGTTGCGTGTGGTGCACATGTGTTGAGAAAAATCAAAATCAAGGAATATAGATGATCTAGATGATCAACCAGAATTCAAAGTAAGTGAGGTGAAGTACAATAAGTGAAAAAATAAATTGGGGTTCTATGAGATGTCCATGAGGATCTACGATAATGGACTGTAACGTGATCTTCATAGCAAACGAATTTCACATTTACTAAATTATAGAAAGCCTTACACATAAAGCACAGAATCTTGTGTTTGTTTATTTATTATATCTGTGGACATTATAACAAAATTTGTTTGAAATGTGAGAAATTTTAAGTTCTTATGCTAAGACTAAGCTTATTCAATTTTTTGATTCAGAACAGTGCTTCAGAGAACAGTACAGATACCCACTCTGTTGGCTCTCTGTGATAAGACCTAAACATTTTTGAATGAATGCATCTCGAAGTAGAAAATGCCCTTGTTCAACTGCTGTGCCATGTTTTCTACTACATAGTTTTAGTTTGCAGACCATTTCATTATTTTGAGCATAGGCTTGGAACTCACTCCCCATTTTCTTAGCCTAACCATGCTTCTCAATATTCAAAATAAACATGAAGACTTACCTGATCATAGCTTAGCCTTTTTGACTCTTTATATTCTTAAAGCCACATAAGCCAACATTGTTTTTCACTTTCTAAATTGAATTATTTACCCTAACCCTCTTCACTACTTCTAAAAAATATTCTTTAGACTAATAAACTGTTCATGATCTGTTCAGCTTTTTAAAAATCCTCTTATAATTATTTTTGATAGGAATGAATTTTAGAGTTTATAACTTTTTTTTTTTTTGCTGCATTAAACATGTATTTGTTTAGTTTGTTTGTTTTTGTTGTTTTTTTCGTCTACATATTTCTGAGCTCTGATATGTTTAAATTTTAGACTAGATCTGTTTTCCTTATATTTTGCTATAGCTTCATACAATTTGTTTTTAATGTATAATTTGTATCAATTTATCAGATTAACATGTAATTAATTTTTAAAGAATATTATGTGATTTTTGGTTAGATGGAAATTTGAAGTTTATTTGATGGAAGCTTTTTAAAGCATTTACCTGAGTTTATTAAAAAAACAATTTAAGCTCATCATGCAACATTTAAAAAATTAACTTTCCTGTATAATAAATTTGCTGGGTTTACAAAATAAGTTTTTACAGATCTTTTTGTTTTTTATTTATTCTTTACCAGTATTTCAAATAATTGTCACAGTTTTTCACTTATAAAAAACTTTCATGTGTGACACTTTTTTGGGGAACACAATATGCTTCAAACTAGTCTTCTATCATCACCTTTGATAGCCCACACTAATGAATTTTATATATGCATATCCCACCTTTGTTAAAAAGACTCCTCTAGCATATTCTTTGTGTAATGATCTAACAACAATAAATCATCTCACAAAAATTATTCAGACAGCTGTCTTTTGTTCCATATTATATCATGTGCTCTTTCATTCCATACAGTGTGTATCATACAGTATTTGTTCTCCAATTGATTAGTAACTATTACATTCCAGCCCAATCTGCAGTTTAGATATTTCTAACTAAATTATGCCCGAAATTTATGCTTATTATATTCATTGACTTGTCATTTCCAATGACTTCTCAGTTGGGTAACTTTTTTTAATTTAAAAAGAAAAATACCTTGTAAGTTTTTTTTAGTTTAATTTTTTTCAAATAAAAATAACCTGGCTAAAATGTTTTTGTGTTTATTTGATCTTTACATTTTAACTACATATGACAAATAGACAGTATTACTTCACAAGCATCATTTTCAGAAAATAAGTTGGTCACTGCTGGGTCTGCACATTCTCTTGCAATGTAACACTCTTTCCTAATCTTTGAACTCCAAAAAATTACTTATTAAAACTAATATGCAGATTTAGATTTCATTTGAGGAACTTATATAATAGTGTAGGCTTACACATTATTTCTCTTCACCCAATCTCGGATCATGCTGAAATTTCACACACTTTGTTTTCGCCTGAAAAAACAAGAATCAATTAAAAAGAATAACCAATCAGTTAATTAACTATTGGTAATTAATTAATTCCTTTTGTATCAAACAAGGGAAAGAAATTGTAATGGACTGATGTGTTGGTATAAGTTGAATTAGTCCCCTTTATACTTTGTAGAGAGAAAAGTTTGAGACAAACAATAGAACCTTCTATTTTCATTAGCAACTTAATACATTTAGAAAGAATGTTTGAAAACCTCAGGTTTATAGGGGATCGATCACTATTTTAATACAGAAGTGAGAAATGCGTTAGTTCATTGATTTTGTCTGAGATATGAGTAATTTAATTGATTTTGTCTTAGATATGCGTTATTTCATTGAATTTCGCCGGAGATATTAGTTATTTCAGATTTATGTGCTCCACCACATAGGCAAAATGTCATAAATTAGCATATATCTAGTTGCCTCAGCATAATTTAATCCGTGCATTTGTTTTTCCAAGTTTACTTTTTTTGGAAATACCAAGCTCGACAACTCTGAAAACCATAGTTACATTCTCTTTAGCTTACTTCCGCTAAGCGATTTAAATGATCAAAACGAATGAAAATGTGTTTAGGGTTAGGATGTTGTTTTGCGTTACTAGAAAGCTTGTTTTACTTAGGACTAGTATCACTTCCTCTAATAGGTTCTTTTTACGGAACTGATGTAATCTATAGGATTTCTATTTATCTGATTTTTCACACTTTTTTATTAGAGTTTATTTCTAAATATGTGGTAAGTAAACCAAACCTAGACCAACTATGTGTAGTATGTCTATGACCAAGCCGTAGGTAGATCTAATAATAGTAATATTACTAATTAATAATATTAGCCAGAGTAACACTTTAACACTAACAGTAACTCAAGTGTAACTAAATTTTACTATTGCTATAAATGAGTAACTAGTAACTTACTCATTACTGAGTTATTAGAGAATTACACTTGACTTAAAAGACCGCTAATTACCACTTGATCCTATGCTAGACATTACAATGATTACATTATGATTACATACAAAAAAAATGTGTAATAGAATGAAAGAGGATGAAAATCATTAAAATGCTTTCCAACAACACCAAATTTATGATGCTAGAATTATTGGCTCAAATGTTCTTAAGATTTTAAGTTTGTCTGAAGCCTATTAACTTTATATAGAGAAATTTTTAAAAGTGAAGCAATTTTTTTTTATGTGAATATTTCAGAAACTATTGTAAATACATAAACAAAAGTATATATAGAGAGTAACTGACATCATTCAAACAAGTTAATCACAGCCGCCGACATTTTTTATGTTTGAATTTGTGTATCTGCGTAAGAATTAGACCTAGGAAAAAAATGATTGTATCTATGAACTCCTCATCCATTTGTCTTAAAAAGTAGATATGTTTTATCTCATCGTTACAATTAGATTTGATGTTAAAGTGGGTCAGGTCGATGCTTTCAAGAGCTTAAAGTTTCGAATACTGCTTTACTGCTACCTTCATAGCATCATATCATAAGAAACTCTTGAATACATGAGAAGTATGGTGTTTTAAAAGTGTTATAATCTTAAAATTTGTCTTAAAAATGTCCAGACAGATTTTAGTCATTTTCTCATGCTTCATATTGAAGGTGCCGCTCCATTTTGCCCATCTCTGCTTAGAAACTGACGATAAACATAAGTGCATTACCGACATATTACCGTACCAGTTCTAAAGATCTAATATATTTTGAAAAATAAGGCCCTTTATAATCCAGATATTATTTATTTTGGGAAGAGCCTAATAAGCTTTAGTAGCCAATAGATAATCCTGCCCTCCTACATTCTACATTGCAGTCATTAAATCTGGTTTGTTTCAGATAAAGCACACACAGCAATTAATATTTTCCAAAGGTTTTTCAGTCCATTATTCATTATTGGTCTACTGATAAGACTTTATAGTATCTTATTTATTGTCAAGAAGATGACAAGAAATTTTTTCCAGGATAATGTAAGTAGACTATATGAGATGATAACAAGAATATAAAAAAATAAAATAAAAATAGGAGTTGATACATTGACCAAGATATGACTAACATACGATATAACATACCCTAATTCATTCACCCTAAAATTCACACATCGAAAAAAAAAATTTAACTTTTTATTATTTACCTTATGGCTAGAATGACTACGCCAGTTTCATGATCAAAACTGCAGAGACTAAATGTAACAAAAACCTTTTTTATTTCATTTGGAATTTTGATCCGAAATTTGTTTTTTAAGCCAACATATAAAAAAATTACAAAATTATACTTTCTTACATTTTAAGCCAGTGAGTGAGAAAAGTGATGCTAGAATTCGCAGGCCACAAGTATGTGTTTATGTGTGAGGTCGGTTAAGTTGGCCGTTATATTTCAACATAGCATACTATCTTTTTCTTCTTCGTCCTTGTTCTCATTTTTATGTTGGAGCATTTAGATAACGAGACCAATATATGAGATGAACTGCGCAGTGGTTTCCAAATCAGGGAGCTCTCCATATAGTTTTCTTTCTATTGGGGTGTTTTGGGGCCAGTGTCTTGTACGATGGGCCTCTTGGTAAAGAGAAGGACATGGTCAGCATTCTCTGGTGACACTCTGCATGGGCAGATTTCACTGGTTCCAATTTTGAGCTTCCGGTAGCCTGCATATGTTGTCTCATTCTGTTGTGTCCAGTCCTGAGTCGAAAGATTAGACATTGATCTTTTCATAGTATACTATAATTCATGGGCCAAAAGTATGTTAGAGTGATGTTAAATTGGAAGAAAGGGGTTTGGCCAAAATATTCTGTGAGCACTAGCACTAATAAAAAAAAGGCATCATAGAACCTTTCAAAATTTTCAATAAAGTGCTGAAAAAAAAAATTAGGCATTGTATGTAGGCTTTTTTTCTGAGACATAGGGGGTGTGGGGTTAATACTCGTAATCAAATCAAATTAAATGTTTGAAGGAGGAGTGTTATTAAGTGGACTGTGTCAATTATGGGGATTGTTGAATTATGAGCAGTTTTATTGAAATGTCTGGACAAAATATTATGTGATTGATTTGCAGCAGGCAATAACAAAATAGGGCCCCTGTCACAAAATATCATAGAGCCTATCAAGTATTTCACTGAAGTGCCAGTACTCAAAAGCAGAAGTAGTCAAAAAGTATACCTGTATTTATTACTGCAGAGAGTTGGGGGGGGGGGGGGGATGGGATAAATTTATGGGCCAGTTCTATTCAACAGATTTGATTCTAGAATCCACTAGCCAGAAGAGTGATGTATGTATGGGGGAACATTTATTTGTGGGCCTTTGGAACAAATCAATGGGCATTGCATATAGCATTGCATAATATTAGCATATATATATGCCTATTCATAAGCATTTAATTTCAATAAAAATTTATAAACCATTTTCTACTTTTCCAGGATGATGAAATCACACTAGATGACTTAGATGATGACTTGGTACCACCATGGAGGTCACCACTTTTGCTCAAAGTTGCAGTCATTTTTATGTTCACACAACTTAGTGTAATTTATCTGTTTGACTGGGCTCCAGGAATGACAAACTTTTTTGGCCTTCAGATTTAGTAGCCAGCAGACTTCTTCAAATTACCATTGTTATTCTATTTTACATATGGCGATTGTATAGAGCAGAAAATTGGACTTGGAATATTTGGCTTACACCAAATTAGCTATAGTAATGTTAAATGTTATTCAGCTACTGGTACTATAAAATATTTACAATTAATTAGGCTGTTTTGCAATTTTTTAAAATGTTGTACATATGTTTATTATGCTGCAAATAAAAAAAAGAACATATTTTCTTCTGATAAATGCATGTTAGTCTTTCAATCATATTTTTATTTCCATGAACTTTTGTTTCATAAAAGTACTGGCACTTGTATGTTGGTTTTGTTTTATTTAATCAAAAAAATGTTTTGGGCTGCATATTTGCAAAGTTAATTAAGTGAATTACTTTCAAGCAAATACTGCACTCTTCATTAATCTTTGGACTCACAGACAAGCCTTATTATTATTATTGTAACAAATAGTAAAATGTTACATATTGTTGTATAGAATCTACGTAAATGAATGAAGCAACAAATATTCAGTTTATAAAATAGAAAGCAGTATAAGCACAAGATTGAGCATTTTAAAAAAAGAAAGAAAAAACATAATGTTAGGTTTTGGAATGATTAAATAAGTAAAGATACAATTTTATTTTGGGTACTGGTACCAGTGTAAAGGTCTGTCAGCACTCTACTGAATTATTTAAAAAATCAAAGAATTTACAAACCAAAACATAGTGAGATCATTCTATCCAAACAAAGAAAAGCGGGTCTGAGCAGACCCTAACAGGCTCCGCTAGGTAAAGGGCGTTAGGCCTCGCATCGAAAAATGTGCTACTAATCGCCTCGCAATGTTGGTACAAAGGGAGAACGGGCCACGTTGTAAAAAAGAACTACCGTTCTTCCCAACACACAAACCCTCATAACATCCTTTTTCCCCCAAACGAACAAAACAGCAACAAAAAAAAACAACAATTCAAGTCTCAAAAAATTAACCCAAAACCTCATACTTGGAAAGTAAGTATCCCCTAGGCTAATTTAGCTGGAAAGATAAAGCAACATGATCACCAGTTTTCCAAATCTGATACTAAAACTTTTAAAGTCCTTCAAAGGACTTATTCCAAAGTCACTTGAAATAACTAACCTGCTCCACAAATTATCTACAAGAATGCCTGATCGGTGAAAAAAGAAGTGTCTCAATACCCGGGTACTGAGGCCTGGTTACATTGGTGGCTAATGCTCTGGTCGCCAAGAAAGTGCCCACAGACTTGAGGCAGGCATTGGCGGATCCGGGGAGGGGGGGCAGTAGGGGCGGAAGTATTTTAGTAAAGAATTCACATAATTTTATACGAATTTATTACTTATGTTAATAATATATACTAAATTATACTAATATTTCAACATATTTTTAGATTATTTCGCCCCCCCCCAGTTTGTTAATTGGCCAATATGGAGGGGGCGATGGCATCAATCCCGCCCCCCTCCCCTTTCCATAAACTTTCGAGGGGGGGCGTCCAATTTATTTGTAGAAATCACAGCTTGCTAACAGAATCAGTTACATATCTATATATGTATATATCTTTATATTATGTCTTTCCCCTGTTAGCCGATTGGGGGGGGGGGTGAATACATCTACTGCCCTTCCAACCTAAATCCTTTGAGGGGGGGGCGGTCCTACTTTTATGAAGAAATCATAGTTTGTGAATAAAATTAGTTGAATTACAATATAATTTTTATATTATGTCGCTACACTTCTGGTATCTTAGCCGATTCGGTGAGGTGGGGGGATGATTGCATCTGCTGCCCTTCCCACTATAGCCCTCTAAATGGGAAGGGGGGCGGTCCTGTTTTTATGGAGAAATCATAGTATGTGAACAAAATTAGTTGAATATCTATATAATATAAACTACGTATTGATATGTGAACCCATTGTATATTATGTTGCACCACACTCTAATCTCACATTTTTTTATTAGCCCCACCCCTATTCTTTAATGCCAAACGCAATCATTAGCAGAAATTATAAAAAAAGGAGCGAGGTTTAATTATTTTCACTCTACCGCCCCTCCCCTTTCCAGACAGAGTTTATGTAATTTCACATGTATTTATCATAATTATTTTAAGAAAGACTTTGCTTTGGAAAAGTTATAATTCAAACGAAATTTTTCAGTAAAAGAGTCATGATTGAGATGAGTTCTAAACCCAGATAATCTTTTCCTAGTCGCCTTTTCCCAACCTTTACTCAATCTGATATTTTTCTAGTTAAATAAATTTTGGACTATAATTCACAATGCATGTTTGAATTTTATTGAATATTTTTTTCGAATAATTTTTTTTTCGGCGGCGATCCTCAAAGCGTTAATCTAAATATGTGGGATATCTTATCTTTTAAAGGAACAAATCGGTTTTATTTGCAATGTATTAAGGGCCTATAAATTCATATTAGAATATTTATCAACATTATTCAAAAGGTCCTTTATAATACGATGAATAATGAGCTTTAGGTCAGGAGAATGCGCTTTTGGCGTCGGGGCATCTCCTCGAACCTAATTGATGAATGATAAGCTGTAGATGTCAGGAGAATGCGTTACTGCAATGAAGAATGCAAAAACACGCTTTTGGCGTCGGGGCTTAGCCCCAAACCACACTGATAAATAATGAGCTGTAGGCTATATGTTAGGAGAATGCGTTTCTGCAGTGAAAAATGCAAGAAAACGCTTTTTGCTGGGGAAGCTTACAGCGCTCCACCAGACCCCCAAGCTTGCAATATAAATATACATATATATATATATATATGTATGTATATATATATATATATATACCGTTATATATAATATATATGTGAGCTGGAGCTCCTAGATCTAATTTTTTAATCTATTTATATCTGTATTTTAATTTTTGTAAACAATCTAGGCTAGTGCTGAGTGCATGCCTGTCTCCCGCCAGCTCTTTAACTTTAAAGTTAGTGTAGACGAGTCATGACCTGGCTCTATAAATAGAACGAATGCTGCCGTGTCTTGTCCCTTTTCCGGTGTTGACCGCTGGTCAATGCTTGATTAGCTGGTCTGTGTGACCAAGCAGTGAGTTAGAAAGTTATTTTTAGTGTTGTTCCTGTGTGGACGTGCTCTGTGTGGACTGCCTGCTATAATTCCTGCCTAACTGCCATTATTTCGGCTGCCTAACTGCCATTATTTCGGCTGCCTAACTGCCATTATTTCGGCTGCCTAACTGTGTGCTGTAGTTGTGCTATACTGCTGCTAGTAGCTAGTTAGTAATAGTTAGTTTGTTAGTGCTTGTAGTTGTAGATTTAGCAACATAGATCCAGAGGCGGCAGAGGGTTTTGGTTAGTGGAGTTGTTAAGTTCAGTTAAGTAGAGTTGATTAATTATTTAGTAGTGCGTATATATAGCTTTTGTTTATTTCTAAGTTTTTTTTCATTTTCGTATTCACCTATATTTTTATTGCTTTGTAAGTTGGTTGTAAATAAAGTGTATATAAGTTCCTTTTAAAATTTCAGTTTGTTATTTTATTTTTAGTTAGCTAGTTTAGTTTAGTTTAATTGTGCTGTCTGGTTGCTTAGGCTACTATAGCCCCTTGGTCGCAGACCGAGGTGCACAGATTGGGCCCACCCAGTAGAGCTACCACCTGCCTACTGTTTTAAATGAACAAATGTTGAGCAGCAGATAACAAAAGGGCCTCACTCAGTAGCGCCACCCTGACCTGTTCACATATATGATGTACGCACGTTTATGCATAGGGTTAGGGTTTACTGGACGTTATGGTTAGGGTTTGGAAAAAAAATTCGACCCCCCCCCCTCCAAAGTTCTGGATCCGCTAGTGGAGTCAGGGGAGGACAGACACTTTTGTTGTGAAATTTTGAAAAATAATAAATGCATCAATGTTTATAATCCACCAAAACAAGAACTGGCTTTAGATGTCAGATTGACACTGTAGACACTATCACAGCTGGTTCACTATCACGACCAGATCTTTCTTTAGACTCTGCTAACTTGGAATCTGTCATAACTTATCAAGTACTAGGCGATATTGGTAGTGACCACCTTCCAATATTACTGACTGCCACTCTTTCTAAAATCAACACCAAGACCACCAAAAAGCCACGAAAGTGGTGCTATACTAAATCTACTTGGGAAGGATATGAGACCAACTGTCGACAATGCCCGTGAAAAATTCCATGTAGAGTCTAGCTTTGTCGACCTTGTATACCGTCAAATAACAGCAGCTATCCTGGGCATTGCTAAAAAGTTTATTCCTCGGACTTACCCTTGTACAAAATTCAAAAACTTTTGGACAGCTGAAATCAACAATTTGTTACGGTTCGGAAAAGTGCAAACCAAAAGAACCTAAGCAATCCAACATTCAGGCAGAACTATAACAGACTCAGCCTACTAGTCAAAACGTCTGTTAAGGGGAAAAACGAGAACGTTGGACCAACACCTGTGCAAAGTTAGATCTAAGGGAGAGCTCTAAGGCCTGGAGTCTTCTAAGAAATATCGAAAACGCTGGGCGTACGAAAACAGCAACCCCATTATCTTCACCCAGTGGGGTTACCATTTCATCAAAGAAGAAAATTGCCACCTTGTTGAACAAATATTTTCTAAGATCAACAAGGCTGTCAAGAAGTCCCCAATGTCCAAAGCCATTGATAAAGCTCGCAAAGCTGATGAAAAAAAAAAGACCGAAAGGCACCACAGACCGAAAGTGCTAAGGGAACGATGAACTCCCCCTTCTCGATAGGCGAGCTTAATGCTGCCATAAGGAAATGCCAGCTCAAAAAGGCTCCCGGGCCGGATGGTACCACCCCCGGAAATGCTCAAGCATGTAGGGGGAATAGGGAGCCGTGCTCTTGGCATTTGTAAATAGAACCTGGGCAGATGGTCATCTGCCCAGAGCCTGGAAACGTGCCACCATTATTCCTATACCAAAAAAAAAAAAAGATGCTTCTACTGCTGAGAGCTACAGGCCCATCTCACTCACACAATTTTTTATACGAATTTATGACTTATGTTAATAATATATACTAATTATTTATATTACAACCTATTTTAGATTATTTCGCACCCCCCTCTCTATTATGTTGGCCGATTTGGTGAGGTCGGGAGGGGTCGATTGCATCAATCCCGCCCCCCCCCCCCTTTTTCCATAAACTTTTCAGGGGTTGGGGTGGTCCAATTTATTTGCAGAAATCACAGCTTGCTAACAGAATCAGTTACATATCTATATGATTAAAACTTGTTATTGATCTTTTTATTATGTTGTTTCCCCGTTGGTCGATTGGGTGGGAGGGGACGAATACCTCTACTGCCCACCTAAACCATTTGAGTGTGTGTGTGGGGGGGGCGGTCCTACTTTTATGAAGAAATCAGTTTGTGAACAAAATTAGTTGAACAACTGTTTATATATAACTGTATATATATAATTCTCTTCAAGGCTCAAGAGTTTGGACACGCTAGCAAGTAGTACCGGTAAAGGAAATTTACTTCTGCAAGTCGGACGAACTAGAGTTACGCCAGGAAAAAAAAGAGGGGGTGGGGGAGAACAAGTAGTATTTACCCGTCCAGGGGCGGACTGTCTATATGGGCATTCGGGCAAATGCCCGGTGGGCCGGAACCCAATTGGGCCGGTAGGGGCAGTGATAAGGATCCGTGAGGTTGTCATTGCCGGAAGTGGTAATGGATGTAAGCACTCCACTACCTCTTCCCAGTTGCCAGTGTCGATTTTGAAGAGCTTCATGTCGCGTTTGCATACATCTACTGGCAACTGGGAAGAGGTGGCACTGGACAGATCCTCATGGAGAGAGAGCATAAAGGAAGGGTCAAAGATTGCAGATGTCATACACAACAGAAGCAGAAAGAAGTGTGAAATGCAACGGCGCCTGGTGATTATATATACCCAACCTGCGATCGCAGCTGTGCCTCTGACAACCAGTCCAACTCCTGGCCTTCACGTGTGGCTTAGATAGAGTCCGGCGGAACTGTTTTCACTAACAGAAGGGGCAAAAGCGAGTAACTGGCGCCTTAATCAGTACGCTTTGGGCAGGAAGGGCTCGTTAACCATGGCTGGCTACCCACCTAGGTGAAGGAAAACTCTGAATTCAAACCTCTGTTGCCTTGCAGCTATACCCAGTCATGGGAAAGGCTTCGGGAGTCAACCCTGAGGAAACATCAGGAGCTGGCGACCATAAGGCAGTTTGTAGCACCCAGTGCTACAATCTGGCAGACCCTGCGACGCCGATGACCCCAAACTGTATCGGCACTGCCGTTCCCTTTGAAACATCAGCTCCGTGAAGTGGGGGGAACTGATGTGTGGCGACATCGTTTCGACCACAACTAATGCCCAGGCATTCATCTCATTTCCATGAGATGATCCATCTATCTACGAGAATTGTTGAACTAAAGAAATTCTTCATTAGTTTGAGGCGCGAAAAGCTTCTTTCACCAGATTCCAAAATTACGTGATAATGCCGTTTTTTTTTATACCGCGCGTAGAATTGGCATTTTCAATATTGAATGGCACTCCAAAATGATAATTTTTGTCTATATATTTTCTATAGATTTTAATAATTTCAGGATATTTCCAGGACCTTTTCGCATATTTTGCAACTTCCGGGAGCTCCTAGTAAATTGACAGGAGGCCGGAGGAAATCTGTTATAAGTTATGCAACGGTTCAATTTAATAATTTATACACCTAGAATTAGTGCGGGCCCACTGCGGTCATCTAAGGCAGACCCTGCAAAATAGCGACTATGTTATGCCGCCGGTCGACTAGTATATTATAAGCTACGTATTGATATGTGAACCCATTAGCATATTGTCGCACACACACTGTAATCTCAAATTTTATCATTAGTAAGGGTTGTACCAGGTGGGAGGGGGCGATACATGCAATCACCTTCCGCCTATCGGACAAAGCAATACTTTTTCTTTTTGAATTATAGTTAAGAAATTACAACATTAAAAGAAAAATCAGTCAATAATATAATTTGTATATGCTATAAATTTAATTCTTACATCGAGTCGCCCCAAACCTATTCTCTAACGCCAAATGCAATCATTAGCATAAATTATAAAAAGGAGCGAGGATTAATCGTTTTCACTCTACCGCCCCTCCCCTTACCAGACGAAAACATGTTTTAAAACAAAATACCGTAGTCAAATATTTCACATGAATTTATCACAAAGAAAGACTTTGCTTTGCAAAATTTAGAATTCATACGAACTTTTTCAATAGAAGAGTAACGTTTGAGTAAAGACAATTTGATCTTGACTTTGCACTTAGTAGGCCTAAAGCAGGAATAAAATGCAAAGACGAATTTATTTTCAAAAAAAATAAAATATTTTCACTTATTCTTATCCATACTAGGCCCCGCGCAATCCGTTTCGCATGGGTCCCCACAATCTGTAGGACCGGCCCTGGAGATAATTTTATGTAAATTAGAAACAGTTGTGTACATAAGACTGTTCCTTGAGGCACAACTAAGTTTTATGGTATTGATTTCGAGCCATTTTTATTAATTGATTATTATTTAAGAAGGTTATGGGGGTGAACTTTGTCAAATGTCTAATAAAGATTCTTTCCAGTTCCTCTGTACCTTGCCATAATTTAGTGATGCCTGAATTATTTTGAACACTGCTCGAGGCTTAGTTCTTTGAGCAATCTAGCTGGAATACCATCAGGTCCAGAAACTTTATTTGGTTTAATGCTAGCTAATTGTACATTCATATCTGTTTACTACTTGGTTTAAATTTATGAATGTCTTCGACCTTTGGTGCTGAGAATGCTGATGCCAAATATTTATTAAGAATGTTAGAAGTGAACTTAAATGGGGATACTGATGTTTCCATTAAAAAAAAAAAAAAAGACAATGTCATGTACTGGTATTCATTCTGCAGCTGACTGCTAACATTTTGGTTTAGCTGTTTGATTTAAAGGTATGTTTCATTTCTTTAAATAGGTTTTCTTTAATTTATAATTAAGCCGGAACTTATTCATTTGCTGAGTATTTAGTTGATTTTTTAATTATGTTTTTAAGATGGCTTTTAATGAAATTCCAAAGATCATCAACTGGTTGGTTAACTTCTTTTTCTGATAGGTAGTATCTGCAGCTTGGTGTAGTAGCCCCAGAGTAATTTTTTTTCTTTTAGGTTTTATATTGGTTACTGCATCTGTGTATCTAAACAATATTATGGCAAGATAGTCCTGGGATTATATTAAAAATTACCACTAATCTGTTGTTACTTGGTTTTTAATAATGATTTAGATTGTGTAATACGAATAGTTCATTATTATTCTTAAGGTTTTGATGATGGTTAATGATTTCCAATTAATATCAGTAAGGTTGAAGTCACACATAAAAATAGGAAGAAAAAAAAGCATGAAAGTTGATGTCATAATCCCTGCATATACCCTAAGCTAGAATTCGGTTTGCTGTAGATGCTACCCATTATTAGGGATGTTGATTCTTTATTTTTTGAGTTAGGTAAAGTAATTTATTCTGCTACAGGCACTAGTGGGTTTTTTTTTAATTGGTAGAAGAACTATCTATCATATCTTCCCTAAAAAATTTCATAACTGCTTTTAAAAATTTCTGCATTATAAATTTAGGCTTCTCTCTATAAGATTTCTAAGACTTAGAGGATAATTTTAATTTTCTTTTTTAAAAGTTAGGACAAGATGAAAATCACCAACGACAAACCAAAAGCATAACAACATAAAAGTATCATCATAAATCATTTATTAAGTTAACCAACAATAATTTAGATGATTCCAATCTGAAAAATAAAAAATTAAAAGCTGTTACTAAATAATGCTTTTACATTTTTTACTATTCTTTTAGTTTATATCAGAATTAGCACAACACCATGTGCTTTAAATATATATATATATAAATTAACTTACTTTGTTAGCAACATCCAATGCATCATAATCAGAAACCAAGTGAACATAAGCTTTCTTTTCACAATCTGGCCTGTTATAAATAAAAACCAAATAATTAACCCAAAATCTAATGAAGAACATAAGCTATGTGGACCTAGCTATATAGAAACACTTTTAAGTTTCATAGTATAATTAAAAGTAAGAAAACCTGTATATTTTAATCATGTCCTTTGTCTGAAATCAATAGTTCCATCCAACTCTTATTATTTAGAATTTATTCTAGATCTATCACTAATTACTAATCTTTAGTCTAATGACCTAATGTTACCTTTTTTTTTTTTGCTTCTATCAGATTTTTATTACAGCTCTAGAATCTAGATCTATAAATATGGGGATCTAATTCTAGTCCTAGTTGAGTACTTCTCAGTTTCTGGATTCTAGATCTAGAAACTAGATCTATAACTAGACTCTAGTTTAGACCTAGACTAGAGGTGCTAAGTAGATATCATTCTATATTATTTAGGGCATAGCCTCACCGTGTCTATGCCTTAATTACATTAGGATCTAGATTTTAACATATTTTTATTTTTAAAATCCTTTTCTTTTAAACAGGTTAGATTAGAGTTAGAATCTAAATGGTATATTTATATAGACTAGAGTCTAAGAATATAATAAGACTATATTGTCACTATCTATACTATAAAGTAGAATGTAAGACATATGTACCAAAACAGAAATCAAAACCGTTGACCAATCTTGATAAAACTTGGCATAAATGTTCCTTGGGTACTAACGTGGACCGTAGTGTATGTATTGTAGCCCTAAAACAAGACCCTCAAAAAAACAAAAAAGCTGACCAACTCTATGAAAGTATGCTATTTTATGAATCTAGGCTATGTTTACCATGTTAAATTGAGAAAAGATCGAAAAGATTTAGATCTAGATTTAACTAAACTTTGCACATATAGTTTTTTACTTTGACACATGAACATACTAATTATAGTATTATTATTATTATTTCATATTTTAATCAAATTAACATTCAAATTTGTTTTTCTAAAGCATTTTACATGAGTGCAACTCTATTCTTAACATCTCGTGCTTCTAAATATAGATCTATACACAAGCCAATGTTTTCATTAAAAAATTTAATTCAGGTCAATTAGCTATTTTTAGCTCCATTCATATTTTTTTTATTCATGAACTCATGCATTCGCTTTATTTATAACCTTATTATTTTCTTTAATTGTTTTTAATGCACTATATCAGTGACTACATCGGCAGTGCAAGTTAGGACCCGCAAGCAACAGGTAATATCTGTCTAGTATTATATAAGATTTATATATCTAGCTCAACCATATCTGATTATTAAATTTTGTACAGGAGAAACTGTTTATTAAACTTTGCACATAAAGTCCACCAAATATGCTTTGAAAAGCAATTAAGAGAAAGCTGATGAATCTCTTAGTTCTTAAGCAAGGCAAGCAAGAACAATCCTTATAGGAAGAGAATGTTAAGCAATAAAAATGCATATTGAGGCTTCCTAAATCCTTATGTGACTCTTTTTAATGCTAATACAAGTTGTGTATTTACAAGAAGTGGATCTCCACCACAATGGACTTTTAAAGCATTAGTATATATCTAATAACTAAAAACTTTAAGATTTCTTAAAAAAATAGAACTTATAACCGTGTCAAAAGACAGGATGTGCGCATGTAAAAATCTTATACTGCATTCTTCCAAAAATGGAAAAATTATTTACCTGATTAAAGTATTAACCTTGGAAACATCTATATCGTACAACTTCTTAACTGCCATTTTTATCATGTGTTTGTTGGCTCTCTTGTCCACAATAAGTGTTGTCTTCTATTTTTTTCATGGCAGACTCAGTTGTTAGGGGATACTTGATCAGTGCATACTGGTCAAGCCTACATATATATATATATATATATAAATCAGATTAAAAAACAATAGAAAATGATTTAAGTGAAACTGTCAACAAAAGGAACACTATTTTTTTAAAAATGTTCCCCTTTCAGATTCTGAGATCTATCTGACAGATGATGTTAAGTTAAGATCATCTATTTCTATTGCCATCGGTTAACGAGAAGGGTGCTATGTGGCCAGCACAACGACCAACCGCCTTTACTTCCCCCAACTAAAGTCAGGTACTTATTAAAGTTGGGTGGACCCAGAGGCACCCTTAAATCCCGAAATTCAAAATCCCAGTATTCACAGACATCCGAACCCAGGACCCCAGGTTCGGATGCCAGGCGCTTAACCATTCGACCACCCAATAAATAAATGAATAAATTCACACAGCAGTACTGCTTAAGTGGTACCGACTTTTGCAATTCATGTGCACAACTAGGACACCATTCACGATAAGTACCAATAAAACTACATCAGTTTATTCGTTTGTTATATTAGCAAACATAATTTGAAAGTTTTTATACTATTTATAGTATTAACCCAATAGCTACCAATGCAACCAAATGCCCCCAACCCCTACTCGCTACCAATGAGCCTAAATTCGCCCGCCACACCTCATTCCACAAAGCGATGTGCTCAGCTCTACTTTTCTTGCAGAAAGCGAAAGGTTTTTCATCTTGGACCAATACTTTGACCATTGTTTCAGATAAAATGCTACCTTTTGAAGAAATAGTTGGGGGATGTTTTTCCAGATGTGTTTTTAGAAATGGCCACCTGTGCAAGTACCTAAATTAAATCTAAATTAGGTACTTCGATAAAAATTTCAAAATGATCATAATACAATGGAACCTATTTCTTTAGATAGAGCTTGACAAATGCTTTATAATGATACCAATTTTATATTGCTGAGTTAATTATGAGGGAAGTTATCAAATTTTTAGTGGCCAAAAATTAGCCTTCTTTAGCCTTTGTAAAGCAAAGGTGTTTTTTCTGGTCAACTAGCTGCTAAAATTAAAAGAAAACATTTATGTTTGTTTAAAAAGGCTAAGAATGCACTTAGTATGTAAATATCACTCACTAATTCCTTAAAAGTTTTTAAAAATCAGATTTTAATTTTTTTGTTTAATGCCCAATCTGGACGTAGGCCGCTCATCTTTGTGCGTTTTGTCTGCTGGTCGGTCACGTCACGTTTAGATTTAAAAAAAAACAACACTAAAAACAATTGAAAATCTGATTTAACCTTTAATGTTCCTTCCGAAACATCTCTATAGTTTTAAGTTTCTATTATAGATTGTTCCGGATGGTTTTTTGAAATTTTTAATTTAGATAGCATATGAATGATAAATGAACATCTCTATACCTACTTATATTTCAGTAACTATAAAGTTGTTCCGGAAATTGTTATATAAAAAAAAATTATGTCAAATGATTGTTTGAAATCACATCAAGGACTTACATTACACTTATATTCTTTGACATACGTTACTAAAATTTAATTATCGATATCAAAACGTTCCGTATTTTCAACTTAAAACAAATGTATGTCAAATGATTTTTTTTTCAAATATATCGACAAAATAAGAAAGTAATTTACTAGAAACGATTATTGAAAATCACTTTTTAGTGGCCCTCGTAAGGGGAAAAGCCGCTATTAGGTTTGTTAAAATTATTTTACATTTAATTTTCTTACTGAAACATAGCAAAAGTTTATTAATCGGTAAAGAATGTTCCGGATTTTGTTTTGAAAAAGAAATCGACCTACATAACATTAATAATCTTACAAATCGTTGCAAAAATTGATCCGATTTTTATTAGAAAAATCTACTTACGCCAAAATAACTGTTTGAAATCCCTTTTCTAATAAATAAAATCATTTACAAAAATTAGCTGTTCCGGATTTTTTATGAAAAACATTTAAACTCTATTTATTTAAAATCGCACTTCTATCTTACACTACAAATAATTTTCTTCCGTAAACGTTACAAAATCTATTTTTATCTTAATATTATGTTCCGGATTTTTAAGGAAAACAACTTCCTAACACCAAAGTATGGTATAAAAATCTCTCCAAGAGGCTATGGTAGATATACTTTTTAAACTCGATCATCCCAAAAATTTAATTAACGGTATTTGATTTATCTGAGATTCTCATTCTCTCATTCTCTTTCTCTCTCTCCCCTATACATATATATATATATATATATATATATATATATATTGTCACGTATTACGAATTGAATTCTAATTTTTAAATTTCTTGCCTAGGGGAACGTGACAATAGAAAAAGCAGTTGTGTCACTTATCTAAAGTCTGAATTTAATCAAAGACTTACAATGAATAACAAAAAAAAATGACACAAGAAATCGGAAGGTAAAATATCAACTTAATGTTTAATAAAATATAACTCGAATAGTACTTTTAACTGAATCACATAAAGCAAGAAAAAAAAAAAAAAAACATTTACTCAATACAAAATGGGATGGTTGACCAAAACCCTTTTACAAAAATGGCATGTAAAAATATTACAATACAAGAGTTTGAAAATATAATTACAAATACAAGCAAGGCCTTGAAAAAAGAAAAATCTTAACTTACACGATCAATTGGTATACCACGCACGGGTCACGCAATGTCTCCGCTATTCTGTCTCACGGCTGTCTCCGTATGTCCTGTCCGTCAACGTTACACGGGCGGTCTTTATATAATATACCGCGCGTCGATATCAAGACAAATCTAGTAATTTCTAGAACAGAATAAGTCATCAACACCCAGATCTAGAACGCTCTTCAAAGAGACAGAAGAAAAAAAAAACCACCCTCCTTTCAACCAGAGGTACACACATAGGTCAAGGACCGGTCACTGTCTGTGTGGCTTGACTCGCCGTGAAAAATAAAATAAAAAAACTTATTACACAAGGGGCAGACAATCTACAGGTCAAGAAAAAAAAATAGTATCTAGGTAACAATGCCTAGATACGTAACACCTCCCTCCTAAAAATAAAAAGTTTACATTTCCACGAAATGGAAATCTTTTTAGAATAATTACAAAAATGATATTTACATTACAGAATGTATTTATCATGATATATATAAAAAAAATATACATCAAAATACTTTTTACAATCTAGATAAGGCATCGGCGATAACATTTTCGCTGCCTTTTATGTGTTTAAGATCTAGATTGTACTCTTGTAAAAATAAACTCCACCTGAGAAGTCGTTGATTCTTGCCAGACATTTTGTGGATAAATGTAAGGGGATTGTGGTCAGTAAATACAACCAGTGGCCATCTGGACCCACTGATATAAAAATCAAAGTGTTGTATAGAAAGAATCAACCCAAGACATTCTTTTTCCACAGTAGAAAAATTTCTTTGATGTCTATTAAATTTCTTGGAAAAGAAACAAATAGGGTGCTCTACTTGGAAATTATCTTCTTGGTAAAGGACTGACCCAACACCTGTGTCACTGGCGTCAATAGCTAACCTAAAAGGTTTTCCGAAGTCAGGAGCCATCAAAATGGGGGAGCTAGATAATATCTGCTTAATTTGGTTAAAGGCTTTCTGACATTCATCCGTCCAAGTAAATCGGACGTTCTTTCTCAGGAGGTTTGTTAAAGGACTGGCAATGACAGAAAAATTTTCGCAAAATTTTCTATAATATCCAGACATTCCCAAAAATCTTCGGAGTTGTTTCCGATCAGCAGGGATAGGGAAAGCTTGGATAGCTTCTACTTTGGCCATTACAGGTTTCACCTGGCCTTGTCCTACAATATGGCCTAAGTATTGGATGGAAGCCTGGCAAAAATCACTCTTACTCAGGTTTACAGTAATTTTTGCATGTAAAAGTTTAGTAAAAAGACAATGCAGTTGTTTACAATGACTAGAAAAATCTTGGCTAAAAATTACTACATCGTCTATGTATGCGTGGCAATTCTCCATGTCAGCAAGCAGGGCATTTATCATTCTATGGAAAGTGGCAGGAGCATTCTTCATGCCAAATGGCATCACTTTGTATTGGTACAGACCATCAGGGGTGACAAAGGCGGAGATTTCCTTTGCCCTATCAGTCAGGGGAACCTGCCAATAACCTGAAAGTAGGTCTATTTTGGTGATGTACTTAGCGTCACCAATACGATCTATGAGATCGTCTATCCTAGGGATAGGAAACGAATCGGTCTTTGTTACAGCATTTACCTTACGGTAGTCTGTACAAAAACGATAAGTCTTGTCCTGTTTAGGTATCAAGACACATGGGGAGCTCCAGCTACTGGAACTTGGTTCAATGAGGTCATTTTCAAGCATATACTTGATTTCTGACCTAAGTATGGCAAGTTTTTCAGGGTTGACCCTGTAAGGATGCTGCTTGACTGGAGTAGCCTCGCCAACATCTTCATCATGCATTATAACATTATTCTGTTTTGGTACATCAGAAAAAATGTCATTAAATTCATTAATGAGTTTCATGATAACTGGCCTTTCTGTCGAAGACAGATGAGACAGTTTTACATCCAAATTCTGTAATACAAAAGAATTAGGTATTTTGTATTGTCCGAATTTCTCCTTTACAATATCATCATCAATAGGAGAAACATGGCTATTTGAACAACTTTTGACTGTATTTAAAACACAATTACTCTTCTCTGAGTGATCTGGCCGAGATACATAAGGCTTCCGCATGTTTATATGACATAGCTGAGTCTCTTTCCTACGGTCAGGAGTTTGATTGTGTAATTGAGGTCACTAATTTTGGTCTCAATTTCATAGGGACCAAAATATCTGGCTTGCAAGGGTTGACCTGGTATGGGCAAAAATACAAGCACCTTATCCCCGGGAGAAAATTCTCTAACACGGGCCTTTCTATCATACCAGCGTTTCATGCTGGATTGGGTGTTTTGTAAGTTATTTTTGGCCAGAACACAAGCATCATAAAGTCTAGTTTTAAACTTACTTACATAGTCTAAAAGTCCGTCAGTGGCTGTTGATGACAACAAAGTCTCTTTTATACATTTCAAGGGACCGCGCACCGAATGGCCAAAGACTAAGTCAAAAGGGCTGAATCCCAACGATTCCTGGACGGATTCACGGGTTGCAAACAGCAGCATGTGGATTCCTTCGTCCCAGTCTTTTTCGTGCTCAAAGCAATAGGTTCGGATCATGTTCTTGAGAGTCTGATGGAATCGCTCAAGAGCGCCTTGCGACTCGGCATGATACGCACTCGACATGCAGTGTTTGATGCCCAACTGAGTCATGACTTGCTTGAAAAGATTGGCCGTGAAATTCGTTCCTTGGTCCGATTGGATGGACTTTGGTAGACCAAATAGAGTAAAGAACTTGATTAAGGCCTTTACAATGTTTGATGCTTTTATGTTCCTTAGAGGAATAGCCTCAGGAAAACGAGTTGAAGCACACATAATTGTCAACAGGTATTGGTTGCCAGCTTTTGTCCTTGGGAGAGGACCAACACAGTCTATAAGTACTCTGCTGAAAGGTTCTTCAAAGGCTGGAATCGGCTTCAGAGGAGCAACAGGGATCTTTTGATTTGGCTTGCCAACCATCTGACAGGCATGACAGGATCGGCAGTACTGGATGACATCTTTCTTCAAACGTGGCCAGAAGAAGTGTGACATAATCTTGTGGTATGTCTTGTGGATGCCGAGATGACCTGACATTGGTGTGTCATGAGCCAGATTCATGATGTACGCTCGGTATCTTTCTGGTAACACGATTTGATGGCATATTCTCCATTCTTCTTCGTTGGATGCGTCTGGAGGTTTCCATTTCCTGAAGAGCATATCATCTTGGATGTAGTAGCACGTTGATGCTAGCTCTGCCTCTTGTGATGTCATTGCGGTTTCTCGGAGTTTGGCGAGCTCTGGATCCTTCTTTTGGTCCTCAATCAACTGTTTTCGAGTTGGTGCCGGCTTTTCAGAATTTGGCGTTGGTTCTTCTTCAAGAGAAGCAAAGAATGTGGTGCTCAAGTCCACATCATCGTGGTTACTGTTGGCTTTGATAACGTTCTCTTCTTGAGATGCTTTCAACCTCATTGCCCTTGTTACTGCACACGCTGGATATAACTCTAGGTCTTCCTCGGGTGTGGCAGATAAGTCGGGTGTTTGAGTGACGATGGGTTCGGCTATCACCTTTCCACCTGCTAAGTCATTGCCTAACAGCAACGAGATGCCTTCCAATGGTAATGTTGGTCGGACACCTACAACAACCGGTCCAGTAATGAGATTTGACTTTATGTCGATTAGATGTAGAGGCACATCTATACATCCAAGCTCTACGCCTCGTAACAGGATGCTCTTCCCAGTCGATGATGATTTTGACAAGGGCAAGATACCCTCTAAAAGTAGCGATTGTGAGGCACCTGTGTCTCTCAAAATGGTGATAGGTCGTAGACTTGTAGAATCACCGGGTAGTGATACGAATCCTTCCGAAATGAAAGGCTTAAAATCCTCTAAGGAAACATCAATTTTGGTTGATGCAGACTGGACTTGGGTCGAACTCTCGCTGGAGTCATTGACATCTCTAGGAGACGCAGTGGAGAAACTCTTTCTTGAGTCAGTAGAACATCTTTTGGATGTATTTGGAGAACTCTTGATGGAGTCATTGGAACATCGGGGTGATGTCTTATGGGAACTCTTGATAGAGTCATGGGAACATCGGGATGATGTATTATGGGAACTCTGGATAGAGTCATTGGAACATCGGGGTGATGTATTATGGGAACTCTGAATAGAGTCATTGGAACATCGGGGTGATGTATTATGGGAACTCTGGATAGAGTCATTGGAACATTGGCTTGATGTATTTGAAAAACTCTTGTTTGAGTCATTGGAACATCGGCTTGATGTATTTGAAAAACTCTTGTTTGAGTCATTGGAACATCGGCTTGATGTATTTGAAAAACTCTTGTTTGAGTCATTGGAACATCGGCTTGATGTATTTGAAAAACTCTTGTTTGAGTCATTGGAACATCGAGGAGACATTTTCGGAGAGTCTTGTACAGTCAATACATTTGAAACAGGTGGTGTCGAGGTATTCTTGATATGACTTGATGATGAGGGAGTAAACCTCGCCGACCACTGTACTGTGCAAGCGCTGACTTTTGAAGGAGCTTTTTCGTTTCTCTTCCTCAATTTCCAGCAATCGTCAATTTTATGGCCTTCTCGTTTGCAGTAGGAACAAGTAGCTTTACTTGTAGTAGGTTTTCTGTCATTTGTACTGCTGTTCTTGATGGAGTTGCTAGCAGTGGACTCAGGCTGTTTGACTTGTTTTGGCTTGACATCCGTCGTATACTTGGCAAATTGATGTGATATTATATAATCGTCTGCCAACACTGCAGCCTTGTGCACATCTTCCTCGCCACGATCAGCTATATGCATACGGACGTCCAGCCGCACACAACTCTTGAACTCTTCCATCAGCATTAGGTTCTTGAATTTTGCAAAGTCGGTGCCGATTTCCCTGGAAGTGAGCCATTTCTCAAAGCGTCGCTCCTTTTCCCGCAGGAATTCTACATGGGTTTGGCCATCCGATTTGCGACAATCCCTGAACTGCTTTCGGTAAGCTTCCGGAACAAGTTCATATGCCTTAAGAATTAAGGCCTTAACAACATTATAATCTTTTTGTTGTTCAATGGTCAAAGAACAAAATACCTCTGCAGCTCTACCAGTCAAAACTGTTAGCAGCAAAGTGGGCCACAAAGTTTCAGGTACATTAAAATTTTTCACAACAAGTTCAAATTGTGGAAAATAATTGTCAATTGTGGCTTCATTAAAGCGTGGAATTATTTTCAAAAATTTTGTTGCTTCAGCAGTATGACTGGCAGGGGAAGAATCTGGTCTTACATTAGCAGCTAACTCTAACTTTTTTAACTCTATTTGTAATTTCATTTCTATTTCTTTCTGCTCTCTAGCCGCTGCAAGCTCTAATTCTTTTTGTGCGGCCTGTTGTTTAATTTCCTTCTCTTTTAAAGCTAACTGGGCTTCTATTTCCTTTTGTTTCAATTTTATCTGAAGTTCTAAATCTGATTTACCCTCATCGGGTCTAGGGGTTTCTAAAAGGTCTTCAGAAAACACTTCCTCGTCTACATAATGGATTACGATGTTATCTCTGATTTCTTGTTTAAGGGCATTTGATTTTATTTTTAACCCTAAATGTTTAGAAATAAGGACCAGTTCCTTCCTAGAAAAAGCATCAAGCTCTTCCACAGAGGGATTTGCAAGAAAAACCTGAATATCCATGGCTAACTAACAACTATTACAAGCAAAAAAAAAATGTATACAATGTAAATATACAGTACGAAATCAGTACAACAAAAAACCTTAAGAGAGTTTGGTCAATACTATTGATACTTTACTTCCGACTCTTTGACACAAAAAAATTTTTTGTTAAAGTCAACTTCGCCTTTACAAAATTACTCAAGTAAGACGAAAATAGGTTCAGAAAAATATCCCGGACAGGCCCCCAAACTTCTTTTGTCACGTATTACGAATTGAATTTTAATTTTTAAATGGCTTGCCTAGGGGAACGTGACAATAGAAAAAGCAGTTGTGTCACTTATCTAAAGTCTGAATTTAATCAAAGACTTACAATGAATAACAAAAAAAAATGACACAAGAAATCGGAAGGTAAAATATCAACTTAATGTTTAATAAAATATAACTCGAATAGTACTTTTAACTGAATCACATAAAGCAAGAAAAAAAAAAAAAAAAACATTTACTCAATACAAAATGGGATGGTTGACCAAAACCCTTTTACAAAAATGGCATGTAAAAATATTACAATACAAGAGTTTGAAAATATAATTACAAATACAAGCAAGGCCTTGAAAAAAGAAAAATCTTAACTTACACGATCAATTGGTATACCACGCACGGGTCACGCAATGTCTCCGCTATTCTGTCTCACGGCTGTCTCCGTATGTCCTGTCCGTCAACGTTACACGGGCGGTCTTTATATAATATACCGCGCGTCGATATCAAGACAAATCTAGTAATTTCTAGAACAGAATAAGTCATCAACACCCAGATCTAGAACGCTCTTCAAAGAGACAGAAGAAAAAAAAAACCACCCTCCTTTCAACCAGAGGTACACACATAGGTCAAGGACCGGTCACTGTCTGTGTGGCTTGACTCGCCGTGAAAAATAAAATAAAAAACTTATTACACAAGGGGCAGACAATCTACAGGTCAAGAAAAAAAAATAGTATCTAGGTAACAATGCCTAGATACGTAACAATATATATATATATATATATATATATATATATATATATATATATATATAGTTGTAACTCAACAAACAGATAGGCAACTCAACGAACAGATAATAATAAATAATAATAATAATAATAAGGCAATAATAAATGATGTATTTATTATATAAGCTATCAACAAATAGTTGGAGTTGGACTTCCACTATAAAGTCACAGTCTTAAGTCCTAATTAATACCAGAACACAGAACAGACCACCGACACACTTCCCAGTGTCGCTCCAGGTCTCCCAAACAGTTCCCTAGTATCACACAGGACAGCACTCAGCGCCTGTCTGTTCAGACTCCCCTGACTTCAGCCGGAGACGCAACAGTTCTTCCTCCTATCTAAACATGTCTTCTACTACTTGTCTTGAATGGCGCTCTGATGCGCGCCATCAGTGTGTCTCGGGAGCGAAGTTACTGTAATATATATATATATATAAACATCAGGAAAAACCTATAAAAGATACTTAAAACTATTTCTTTGTTTTGGAAGAAAAATTAAAGGTTAACCGGATTTCAATAGCTTTTAGTTTTCTTTTGTTTGATATAAACATGACGGACAAGACGAAGTGACAATCAAAACTCACAAAAAATGCGGATTTTATCCTGATATATATATGTCATACATCTTTAAATGAAATACTATATTTCTATATAATAGGCCGTGTGTCGTACGACATGTATTTTTTTTCCTTTGACGTCATATGGAATGAATTCTTTAAATGAAATGCTCATAAGAACTCGGTGCACTAATGTTTATTAAACCTCGCCAACGTTCTCGTATTGTTAAAGACATTTTAGTCTAACTAGGCCGTGTGACGTAAAGGATTTTTTTTCCTTTGATGTCATATTGAAAGAATTCTTTAAACAAAACGTTCTCGTATAGATAAAAACATTTCTTAGTCTAACTAGACCGTGTGTCGTAGGCTAAAGGATTTTTTCTAATCTAGATTTTTTCAACTAGATCTAGATTTTTTATACTAAATCTAGATTTTTAACATATCTACATTTTTTTTTACAATAAATCTAGATTTATATTCTAATTAAAATAATTCTAGATCTAAAATTTCTAGGTCTAGTTAAGAATTATATAAACTAGATCAAGATCTAGAATTTTAATTAAAGTGTAGATTTTGATTTTCATATGTCTAGATCTCTATTGCAATGTTAAAAATATTAAAACTAATCTACTATTTTAAAGTTAATGTTGCTTTCAGTCTATTCATAGATTTTCTAGGCTTTTTTAGTTTACGTAAATTTTAGGTAGATCTACATCCTTATCCTAGTTCCATTTATTAAATGAAAATGCCTATAGCTTTTTTTTTTGGTAACTGCGCTGCAAAATCGAGCAGACGTTGTCGAAGTACAAGCTCGAAACCTTTTCTTTTATACATTTTTTAAATAACAAAACAATGCCAAAAGATTATCTTAATCTGACATATTGTACATATTCGGTAGTTGTCATGCAGAAATGTGTAATATATCTTTTTATCAATAATTGGATATTAGCTTTTTTTATTAAGGTAACAGCAATGGCTGGTCGTGCGCTTAGCGGACTGGCTTAATTATTTAAACGGCCCCAGGTTCATAGCTCAACTTACAATAACAGACCTTACAACCTAAGGGGGCTAATGCTATAAAATATAATTGTCCAGACTATATAACACTGTCGAGCAGTCAAAGTAATCGAGAATTGTTTATGGATAATGATCATTTACGCGCTCATCAAGTATAAATTCATTGTCGCTAATATAAGCGAGTAGTCTTAATGAGATCAGTTTTCAATGTTCATCAAAAAGAACCTAGTTACAGATTTCTGAATGCATGTAAATCCGAAATTGTTCATTGTGCATGGTTCATAGTTGTACTCGAGGGATAAAACAACGGAGCGAATATGAAAGGAACAAAAGGAAATGGATTTAAAACAAAGGGCACTTTTGGCACAGTGTTCAGCTCAGGATTTGTTTTCTAGAAATAAAAAAGAAATGGAGGTGGGGGCGGCATTTTAAAATTTTGCAAACAGTGTGTCTTTGAACGTTTTTCTTTTGAAGCTGGTTATTTTTCTAGTTTTTTTCAATTATAATGAGAAGCATCTTATCGGCAACATGTTCCTGTAATGAACTGTATGCTAAATATTAAGCTTCTTTTTTTTTCTTCAAATGTATGTTTGTTTCATATGCTTCCATTGCATTGTATCTAGGCCTGTATGTTAACTTTAATAGATACATGAGAAAACGTGGATAGGGTTATGGTTAGGGTCGCTTTCATTGTGCTTTCATCGTTACCCCTCGGCCATAGGAACAGATGAGTTTTACAGCATTAGCCCCCAGAGGTTGTAAGGTCTGAAAAGAGTAGGCCTACCTTTACTTAAAAAAAATATTTTAACTTATTTCCACGACACCCAATCTCGGATCGATCTGAAATTTTGCAGAATTATATTTTTTAGCTGACAACACAAGAATAAATTTAAAAAGACAATTAGTTAATTAACTATTGGTAATAAATTACTTTGTTTGGTATCTCAAACAAGGGAAAGAAATAGTACTCGACTGATGTATTGAATATTGAATTAGTCCCTTATTATATTAGGCTGCCGTCTCAGGCTTAGCGAACAAAAAACATGAAATAGAAACACTAGATAACTAGACAATCTTCCAAGTTCATTTACTCTTTGCTAGCAGAGTGGTTACCACGTTAGCATGAGAAGTCTAAGAAGGATTTAGCCCACAAGCTAGAATTCAGGTCGTTCCCTTTTTTTATATTGTTATTGTTAGTCTAGATCAGTGTTTCCCAAAGGGGTCTATATAAACCCCAAGGGGTCTACGAAAGTTAAAAAGGCTATTGGGGGTCTATGAGATGTGCACGCGGGTCTACATAAAGAATCTCAATTCAGCATATCGTGACAACTGGCATTTTTTCATACACACATTTATGATTTGTACCTTAGAAAATCGTTAAAATTTTATCCTGCTGATTGAATGAAAAATTGTTTCATTTAATTTAATAACTATATATAAATAGTGTAGTTATAACTTTTTAACAAAAAGAAATGTAGAGTGTACAGCGTTAAGTATTTGAAATTGAACACCATTACTTCCCTGTCAAACAAGCCAGTGTTAATGTGCCATTGTTTACAAATCACTATTAGTTTCATTTTTTCCTGAAAGAGTGCAATGTTCCTTCTATTTCCAGATTGGAGAACATTGTTCTTGCCTTTGTTTAGCTATACAAGGTAATGCAATATGTTTTGTACAAAATATTTTGGATGTTCCTTCAGTTTATGTGGATAATTATATCCTAGCCCAAACCTCCCGACGGGAGATGCGAACGTCAGTCGAGGCATCATGAGTTGTTTTATTTAGGAGGCATCAGAGTAAATCAAACTTTGAAGGGCTATTTTTATATTGGTCAAGAAAAAAACACACAACTGCAGGGTTTCTATCCTGGGCTTCTATAAGAACACTCAATGAAAAAGTCTATATAAAGTCTATATAAATGCAGTCTAATATTTTAGAGATTATTTTTGCTTAACATGACAGTGCACTTTTAACCATTTTCACCGTTACTAGAGAATATCTTTTTTTTTTCATCTATGGGAAATTGTGTGATGTACATAACAGCAATTATCTCTTTACAAATTATACATTGGATAGAATATTGTTATTTAGCTCCATGTAATACATACAATAAAGGCTTATTTTATTATCATTAATTTTTTTTGGCTAATTAAATCTAAGACGACTATATACACAAAATTACACGATTCAACATTTCATAAACGACAAATCATAAGCAAATAGTTTAGGTCTCATCCACAAATAATATTGAAGGTTGAAATAGCAAGGTGATGGAACACGCTTTGATGTGTCATTAATTCAAAAAATATAATAATATTTAAAGGTGGGGGGGGGGGGGGGTGGAAATGGTGAGAAGATAAAAAGACAAGCAAAATAAAAAAAATATTTTTTAATAAAGTAAATAAAAAGTCTAATTGAGTATTTTGTATATTGATTCATGTTTTACTAATAATAATTGTTTAAAGTATCAACTTGATCTGAGAATGTTGAGGAAGAAATAGCGTTAACAATTATTTAAGGGGACTTATACCAAAAAATTTAGTCATATCTGAAGTATTAGTTTCCCTTGTTGCTATTAAACAAAATAACCAATCACTAGCCTAATCGTCTAATTAGTTACTTTTTAAAAATTTAATTAATTGTCAATGAATAATTGTGCAAAGTTTAAGCTTGATCCGAAAATGGGTGTGGGAGAAATAACGTGTACACACTTTTTACAAGTTTCAGCACACCTACAAGTAGCAAGGAAATACTTAAAACATACACTGGAAATAGAATGAAGCCTATGTAATACATACATATATACATACTACTACATACAATTTAAATATGATGAAGACAGCCCTGGCTAGTACCATGTTTATAAAGGATAATTTCGCCCTAAATAAGAGAACAACCACCACTTGACATATGTAATTAAGGTGGAAGCATAGGGGTCTTCTGGTAGTGCTCCATGACATAAACATGGTCATTCTACAACAACGATAAACCATTTATTGCCTTTTTTCGGGGGGGGGGGGGGGGGGAGGTTATCTTGTGTAATGCTCCAACGGCTCAACAGATTAAGGGAGAGGTTAAAGCTGATTTTCGATTATGAAAAAAAAATTATTATAATATAATGTAATAACCCTAACCCGAATATATCTTATCTTATCTTATATAATACAGACGTTACTTCAAAAAAGAAGATGATTACGTCCTACGCGTCATGCATTTAGTCATGCATATTAACCAATGACTTAAATTCTGCCAAGTCACTGGTTTTTCTGGCTAGCTCAGGCAACGCATTCCATGCTCTAATAGCACTAGGGAAGAATGAGTATTTGTACAAATATATATAAGAAAATTAGTTGTATTCCCACAGAATATTTAATATTTTTTAAAGCTCTTTAATAATTTAAATTAATTTAAATAAGATAGATTACATTTGCATCTCCAAACGAGATAGATTACATTTGCATCTCCAAACGATGGAGGTCATCTCTGTTAGACGTGCGGACACGCAGATGAGCGGATATCGGCTCAGACCACTACCATGTCAGTGGCAAATGTAAGCTCCGATAGAAACGCCAACCAAAACGAACCACACGACCCCGCTCATTTAATGTAGAAAAATTTAAAGACGGCAATACTGCAGCACAGTTCCAATTGAAACTAACGAACCGCTTTGAGGCTCTTGCAGATATATTGACCCTTGAAGAAGAGTGGGCCAACTTCAAAGATACCACTATTGGGTGCGCGGAAGAAGTTATCGGAAGGAGGCGAGGCTCATACAAGGAACGGTGGATACAAGACAGAACATGGAAATTGATCGATGAGATGAAAGAGGCCAAACGTAGACGAGATCAGAAAAATGAAACACAGGATCGCGGCCTAGCGGAAGAAGCCTATAGGGAAGCAGATCTGAAAGTAAAGAGAAGCTGTCGGCGAGATAAACGTGACTGGATTGAGCAGAAGGGACGAGAGGCACAAGCACCTGCAAGCAGAAATGACACAAAAACCCTCCATCGTATTGTCCGAGATCTCACTGGAGCAAAGAGTGGACATGGGGCACCGATAAAAGACAAGCAAGGCAAAACTTTGTTAACGAAAGAAGAACAGGATGCAAGATGGGTAGAGCACTTTAAAGAGACCCTTAACCAACTGTCGCCAGACCTAACTTACATATTCAAGGGCCCCTCTCCAGACAATGATCTCAAGGTCAAGACAGACCCAATAACTGCTGAGGAGGTTACCATGGCCATTGCAGTGCTAAAGAATAACAAAGCACCAGGGCTAGACATGATATCAGCAGAAATGCTAAAATATGGGGGACAGTGCATTGTTAACAGAATGACTGATCTCTTAAATCTCTGTTGGTGAACTTCAAAAGTCCCCGAGGACTGGCAAAAGGGAGTGATTGTAAAGCCTCGAAAAAAAAGGGCAACTTGGCAGACTGCAACAACTGGAGTGGCATTACTCTCCTCTCTGTCCCGGGCAAGTTTTCAGCACTGTTCTGTTGAGACGACTTCAACAGTCTGTAGATGAAAGGCTTAGAGAAGAACACGCAGGTTTTCGAAGAGGCAGATCATGTACAGAGCAGATTTTTGTTCTACAAAATATCATAGAAAAAAGTCTTGAGTACCAACAACGGCTAACGATCAGTTTTGTGGACTTCAAAAAAGCGTTCGATAGTGTCCACCGAGAATCACTATGGAAAATAGTTAGAGAAAACGGCATCCCAGAAAAATTCGTCCAGATCCTACGACACCTTTACAGTCAGTCTAGTTGCTGCATTAAAACAGAAGAGGGAACAACAGAGTTTTTTTTACAATCGAGACAGGTGTGAGACAGGGGTGCATCTTATCTCCCTTTCTTTTCCTCCTAGCCATCGACTACATAATGAGGAGAGCAATGAACCAGACTGCCTTTGGTATTCCGTGGCATGAACAACTCCGATTGACGGACTTGGACTTTGCTGGTGATGTTGCACTACTCGGGACTACAAATAAATGCATTCAAGAAATGACGGAGAGCCTAGACAGAGAGGCACCCAAAATTGGCCTCCGCATAAACTTGGATAAGACTAAAATTATGCAAGTGGGATATAAGGCAAAGGGTGTCCCCGTCAGACTTGGCGAGTCAAAGCTTGAAGAGCTGGACAAGTTCACGTACCTTGGCAGCATCATAACAAATGATGGAGATGCTTACCATGATGTAGCGTGCCGAATAGAAAAGGCAGGGAGCATTTTCCAGAGGCTGCAGCATATTTGGACAAGCCTAGCCATTGGACTCGAGACAATAATATACCTTCTCATCACAATCGTCATTCCAACTGCAACATATGCATGTGAGACGTGGAAGTCATCTGTCAAAATTGAGAAAAGACTAAATGTGGCTCAACAGAGATGGCTGAGACGATTTTGGGAGTCAGTTACACAGACCGGATCTCAAACAAGGAAATCCTATGCCGAACTGGGAGTCGAACACTTAGTGAGGTTGTGACTGAGCGTCGCATGAGGTTTGCGGGACATGTTCTACGTCAAAATGAATTACGCACACCAAGAGTTGCGATAACATGGAAGCCAAAACGAGGAAAGTGCAAACAGGGACGTCCTCGTATTACTTGGCGACACACCTTCATGGAGGACCTCAGAACAGTGGACACCAGGTGGGAGGAGGCTTCAGACATTGCCAGTGACAGATCTTTATGGAGACAGCTTGCCGCCCAATGCGCCGAACGGCGCGGGAGGACCTAAGTCTAAGTCTAATTATAATAATTTAAATTATAATAGTATTTAGAGCTATAATTACTAAAAGTATATTGAATTAAATTGATTAGTGCATAAACGTTTAGTTCGTTTGGGTAGATTAGTTTCAATTATTCTAACGTTTAATTCATGCCTTACAGTCTGTCAAAGAAAAAGAAACGTTTCATTAACTTGGTAGCAAGTAACAAATGCAGGCTTTGGAACCAATTTTTTTTTCAAAAACATCATCTATAATTTTTATATCGCATAAAGGGAGATAATCTTTTATAACCAAAATTATAACTAAAGACACGCTTTTGAAGGATTCCAGGTGAATATAGAAATAAATGCTTATATTGTGAAAGGTTAGGATAATATAAGTGCTAGATAAAAGAACTTACCATTCATGTCACAGTATCGTTTGTTTTTTGTGTTCGGCTTTTTTCAACATTATCTGCACGGGCCATTCCAAGACCTTCGGATGGACAAGTCACTAGAGCTGTGTTGTCACGATGTAGACCCAGCAGCTGTATACTCTGGTTGTTACTGATGATTGATATCTGCTTGCAAGAAAAAAGTAAAGCTAAATATTTGTAGAACAGTCCTATGAAGTAAAAAAAAAAAAAGAAGTCTTGATTTGTTGGTAAATACATCAAAATAATACGTATAAGCTGAAACCAAATTAAATATCATAATGCAAAGGTTCCCGGTTAACGAGGGCGTCATGTGGCCAGCACAACGACCAATCGCCATTACTTTCCCCCAACTAATGTCAGGTACCCATTAGCAATCTATTAACATGCGCCATTTTCAATTTATACTTTGCAATAAAGCTAGCTAAACTAGTTTAAAAATAAAAATAAATGGATATATACAGAGACGGAAAGAAGAAGAGTTGGTTGGGTAGATGAATGAATTGAAGAATTAGAAATAGTTTGTCTTTCAACAAATTGTTTTTATATTAAAGGTTATAGCACAAGTATATGCTAATATAAATGTTTCTATTTGTAACAGTTACTTTTGAACTACTTTAATGATGGACTTTGTGGTTTTGGTTTTCTTCAAGTCTCGTTCTTTTTGTCTGCAAGCATTTAGTCTTTGTTCTTTGACTGAAAGGATTAACAAACTGAGCCTTTCTTATCAAGTCTGAGACTGGTGGTCTAAGTGACAATAAATATAGTTTTGTTTAGAAGAAGTCTATAACAATAAAGATTTCATTATAGTTTTATGCTTGGTACTTAGAACTTCAGATGAATTCATAGAATAACACTCGATTTTCAACGCAAGAGACACTACCTTGTGCAGTTATTCAGCTGGGTATATTTATTTCTTCAAGTCTTAGTATAAACTTCATGACAGATTCTTTTTGAGACATTATTTTGGGCTCTGATAAGAAAACAATAGCACAGTGTATATCAAGTGTTTGGCATTATTATAACGCATCAATATGTAAACTATGTATGAAAAGGTGGAAGAGATTATTGCAACATTGTTGATACGAACAGTAAACTTTTTATTAAAGTTATAGGAATTATTGTTGAAACGGGTTTAAATATTTTGAATATAAAGGGTTTGTTGGTTGATGCAAATGGTATAAAATAAAAAATCAGAAAGTATTTAGTATTCTAGTTCAGGTGAGCAAAAAAGAGCTTGACATTCCAAGGTGGGGAAAGCCGCTGTTTTTTATGTAGTCTGTCCATTCTTCTGTCTATTACCTTTAGATTCCAAATACTACAAGCGCCAAATCTAATTTTGTCATCACATATACATGTTTAAAATTGGTATCATCCTATCTTATATTATAAAGACGCTACTTCAAAAAAGAAGATGATTACGTCCTACGCGTCATTCCTCTAGTCATGCATGTTAACCAACGACTTAAATTCTGCCAAGTCCCTTGTTTTTCTGGCTGGCTCAGGCAACCCTTCCATGCTCTAATAGCACTAAGGAAGATGGAGCATTTGTACAAATTTGTCCTAGTGTGTGGAACGAGGAATGTGCCTTTATCATTGCTGCATGCGGTCTTCTGACAAGCCAATCGTTTTGTCTTAAAACTAATACGCAGAACATTTTTCATACAAAAAAAAGCACTGTGTGTGTACATATATATAGGCCCTATATAATGCTTTTGTGACGGAGAGAGAGAGAGAGAGAGAGAGTTATCTGTACTAAAATCTTATTGTTTGAATGATCATAAGGCTTATGCGTTTCCACTGTACACATTCACTAGAACACACCTAACACGTCAACCCTAACAAAACTGAAGAAGAAAAAAAAATGATATAATCCATGTCCTTGAAAAAAAACAACTACTCTACAATGAGACACACTGTAAACTGGGTCAAGGATACGCACTTTATGATTTCTAAAGTTATCAAGAGCTGGCTCCTTTGATCGGAAAAGACGTCTCATAAGCAGGGGGCGTACTGGTTATATGGGCATTTTGGGCAAATGCACGATGGGCCGGTACCCAATTGGACCGATAGGGCCACCAAAAGGGCCTCATGATTGCCAATAAATTGTGTTAAGATTTTATAGTATTCTCTTTAAAATCAACACTTTGAGATTCGTGATTAAAAAAAAACATCTTATACACTTCAAAGTATAATACTAATCTAAGCATTGTCGTAAATACCCTACATCCGTATTATAGTACTTCTAGTACTTCTTATATTCCTAAACGATAAACAACAAAATTTATGCTTATATCTTTATAGTGATCGAGGTTAGTGTGAATATATTTGGATGAATCTATAAAGTGACCAACAACAATGTTCCAAATGCTATAGATAACATGTCCAGATGCATACCAAATATTTTTGGTTAGGTGGAGTTGTCGCATGATCTCGAATTGGTCCCGCTACGAAGTCCTTCATAAATCACAACTATTATCTTGAACATAGAAGCAATGCTTTGATTGGATCAAAATAGAATGTAAAGCTAAATATCAGGTATCTATGAGAGTTGGGTGTCAGGAGGGCGGGCTCATCTAGGGCATGATGTACTTGCCCGGGCTCCCCTCCTGAACAGTGTAAACCAAAACAAAGAATACTCTCATTTAAACCACAAATTAAATTGAACAACGAATAAACGTTGTCCAACGGCACAGTTACTGATTCAATAACAAATGTCAACGTGAACAAGATTTAATAATACTTCATTGCAAATTAATAAAATATTTACATGTATATCAATATCATTGTGGTTAGCATTCCATTAATAATTATTCGAATAGCACACCAACAGCACACCTTACACACGCACACTCCATCTCGGCGCCCTTCCAAACATCAACTTTCTACAGCTTCAACAACGATAGTTAACGATACAGCTCTAAGGGCGGAAGGCGACACTCTTGCCATAGCCCTAAGCCTAACACCCGTTAAAACGGGAAACAGAAAACCTGCTAACCAGCTATCAAAAGAAGCTCTCTCCACTGCGGAAACTAAGGATGACGTAAACATACACAATATTCTAGACAATAAAACGCACCTAATGCAACTACTTCCTATACGCTAAAGCACAAATATTAACTACAAAGAAAACTTCACTATACGTCTCTAATGAAATAGAACAACAGATTATCTTCTCTTATGATAGAACGTCTGTAAAGATGTGTAAGATTTTTATGTGTGTATATATATCAATATATACAATATATATATATATATATATATATATATATATACATATTGTTATGACTCCGCCATGCGCACCGCCATCCATGCTAGTGCTAGAAGGTGCGCACTTCTAGGATGTTGACATTAGGAGACAAATGATTTCCGCCCAAGTAGAGAGCCAATATGGAGAGATTGTGCCTAAGATAGATGTTGTTTGTGTACCTGTGATGTCTTGTCAATAAATATCGATGTGCCACGTTGAGCTGCCTCCCTTAAGTTATTACAATTGGTGTCAGAAGTGGGATTATAGGCAACTCAACTATAGGAGGTAGGATTTACAATGGCAGCTTTGAAACAATTAGACCAACTCTCAGTTAAAGAGCTTAGGAAGGAACTTCGTTACCGATATGAGATAATTGGTGGTACCAAGGAGGTGATTACAGCTCGTCTCCTGCAAGCCTTGATAGATGAAGACGAAGATCCAGATACCTACTTATTTGAAATTAAACCGGAGATTCATGAGCTCCTTGGCAAGATACAGGAAGAAATTGATGCAATGCGTGAAGAAATTAACAAGATGGGGAGTAAGGTAGATGAAAGTGTATTGCAAGTGGAAGGACAAACAGATCAATTTGATAAAATGATGTCTCAAGCGAAAGGAGGAATAGACTCGTTAGTGAAAGAGCAGTTGCCTGTAGACTCGTTGGTGAAGAAGTTGCATGGTCAGGACTGTGGCTGCACAAACAGTGGTGACGGAGACGCTGGGGATTGGAGCGCCGTCTGTGTCTGTGTTGTGGGCAAGTCTTGTGGTTGTGACTTTCAAAACGAGAAACGTGACAACGATTGCTGCGACGATCTCAACGGAATGTACCGAATTGAAGGGAAAGAGACAAATGAAGAGACTGAAGTCTGTTACGTGCCTGAAGCATTTGTTCCTGTTGTACCTGTTACCAGCACCTTAATGAGCTGGACAGATCAAGACAACGTTGGGTCTGCGTTCAAGCCTGTTGCTATGGACCTTAAAGACCTCTGCCTATCTGCCGGTGCTCACGAGGGAAATTCGAAGCTTGACAACTGCATCCAGAAGTTTACCATGAAGTGTACGTGCGGCGCATCACACATAGAATTTAGATGCCAAGAAAACCACCAACAGGGCATATGTACTTCTACCATCATCATCGACATTGGCATAGATGAATGTTAATCAAACCACTCTAAATCTGAGCTGTCAAGAGGAAGACATTTTCCACTTGAACCTGAAGAGACCTATCTTCTGGACGTGAGACTGTTATCTGAGGATGACTGCGGTGCATTGGAATTTGTTTGCAACGTGGCTGCATGTGAACCTGCAGATCCCTTGAGAGGCGTCTGTCGGGAGGTCTGCTGAGACAGCGTGTCCGATCAACGGCTGTTCTGAAGAAAACATTGCTCGACACTATCTCTTTGTGCCGCGTCATCGTCGCAACAACAGCCTGATCAACTGGAGAAAGAGAAAGCGGCACTGAAGGAAAACAATGCGGATGGCTTCGTGGGGAACACCCTCCTTGCCGCCTGTGGCTCCCACTGATCGACCTCCACCTGAACTGTCAAACCTCGTCTGCAGTGTTTCTTTTCGGGACGAAAAGTGCTAAGACGGGGGCAATGTTATGACTCCGCCATGCGCACCGCCATCCAGGCTAGTGCTAGAAGGGGCGCACTTCTAGTAACCAGACTAGAAAAGGATGTTGACATTAGGAGACAAATGATTTCCGCCCAAGTAGAGAGCCAATATGGAGAGATTGTGCCTAAGATAGATGTTGTTTGTGTACCTGTGATGACTTGTCAATAAATATCGATGTGCCTCGTTGAGTTGCCTCACTTAAGTTATTACAATATATATATACATAAAGTACTATAATGTAGAAAGTAAGAAATGTTAGGAATAGAAATAAAAACTGCTTGACCAGTCTTGATAAAACTTGGCAGAAATGTTCCTTGGGTACTAACTTAAACCGTACGTATTGTAGCCCTAAAACCCTCCAAAAAAAAAAGTTGACCGGCTCTATTAAAGCTATATTATAATTTGGATCTAGGCTTTGTTTACAATGTTAACATGAGAATTAAATGTTTTTGCTGAAGTCTGTTCAAGACTTGTATAATTTTTTTGATTCATTTGAGCAATCATGTACTTATGTTATATTAATTTTGATATTGATCAATTTTGATAATGTAACTATGTAACATGCAAACAGTTGTAACTTTAACTGTAAATTTTTGAGACAAACATTATTTTGTCTAATGAAGTTTTTTTTATTGTTGAGGTAATCATTGATGATTATTGGTTGTTGAGGATTTCTCAGTTGTTTTTTCTCAGTGAGAGCTTGAGGTCTCTTCTTGTAATTCTTGGAAGCATATTTGCAGTTTTGATCTTTGTTGTATTGATCTTGGTGAAGTTGATTTTCTGGAGAATTTTCTTGCAGTTTTTATGATAACTGGAATTTTTTTCAAAATTGCCAGTTCTTTGAGGAGGGGCAATGTCGCAGTTATTTATGTAACTGTATAGTAGAATTATTTCTCTAATTGATAGTGCGGCGTTGATCACTATATTGATGACGTCATTACACTATTAATATTTTACTTTGTAGACTAGGGGACTGAGCTTTTGTTGCTTGTCACAACTTCTAGTGACGTAAAGTTAGGTGTGTGTGTTTTGCGTCATTTATCGTCTAGTACAGTCTCTGTATTGTTTTGTACGTTGGTACAGATAGACGTGTCTTGAGAGCTCTTGAATTTCTCCTTGGTTTTTGTTACTGGATAGCCTTAACATTTGCCTTGGACATTTTCTTGTTGGATTATCTTGACCCCTATTTAGGGTGAGTTTTATTTTTCATTGTATAGTTTTTCTATTTGAATTCGTTCGTATTTGTAAGTCTATAATTAGACTAAATCTAGATGATTAGAAGAATCCTTTCTTTTATCTTCTAAACGGTTTTAACGACAAGTCTAAGTTTTGGTCGTAGTCTCAGTTCAAGAATCTATTTCAAGTTTTAGCGTCAAGTTTAAGTAGTTTAAGCAGTGATCTTAGCTTGGTGTCAAGTCTATGTGTTAGACTCAGTGTAAAGTCTTGGTGTCAAGACTTGTTTATCCAGTCTCAATTTTCTATATTGAGAGTACAACTTTAGGTCTACAGTCTACAGGACTGAGGTCTTCATCTCACTAATCTCAGTTGGTCGACTGGTGTTCAAGTTGGTTTTTCATGAGCCTGAGGTTCAAGATTCCAGACTGCGGGTTGCCTCAGACCTGATGTTATAGTATGAACTATAAACTTTTAGAATTGTCGTCAGTGAACAATATCGGATCTAGAGGCTAGATCTATGTGGATTACCAGTTGTTGTGTTGGAAGTCTATTTGAACAACTTGTAATGAATATATTAAGGTAATGATATTGTTCAAATAATGATCATTTATATGTCGCAAAGAGAATAACTGGATCATTTTTACACATATATCTATTGATATTGATACTATTATTATCATTCATCATACATGAGTTCATTTGTAAATATACCACTGGAATAAATTTTTATTGTTATTTAACATCATACACTTAGTTTATTAGTTTAATACACAACTGTATGTGTATGGTGTGCTTGTCAGGCTGAACTTGGGTCAAAATATTACCAGTTCAGAAAATAATAACAATAACACACATTGAAATAATATTAATTTTAAATAAATATTCACATTTGAAATATCTAATAATAATTTGATAAGTACAAGAAAACAAGAACCTGACATATGGGATGAGAAATGTGCCTTTAACTTTGTGTCTTTCTGAGTATTTTATTAAATTTTGTTTTTGTATTTGAAGATAATGGTTCAGTGTTTTATGTATAATTGCTACTTTACTTTTGAGTCTTCTGTTCTGAAGGCTTTCTAAATTTAGTGATTTTACTAAAGGTGTTACTCTAGTATATATATATATACATAGCCTACTCCAGAGTACTAATTCAATCCCCTCGCAAAGTTACTTCATTTCATCAACAAAGCGAATTCTCTTTATCTCCTCCTTCCTGATGTAAGTTGAACACATTCCTCTATCCTACTCGAAGCTAGTTTGTTCATTACTCTTCCCCAACATTTTTTGGGGGTGGAGGAATGATTTTCATTTGGTTTATTTCTTTTAACTGTATTTTTTTTATCCTAGCTACAAACATCTTTGGCAGTAATATTCAATTTTTTTTAAATTTTGCTTTATTTTAATAATTAACTCTATCTCACAGTAGTTATTTTCTGCGCTCCAAATGAATTATTTAGTTTTCCATTTGTATTTCAATAGTTTGTCAAGGTTAAACATTTTTTCGTTTAATCAGAAGAAATCTCACCGTAGTTATTTTCTGCGCTCCAAATGAATTATTTAGTTTTCCCATTTGTATTTCAATAGTTTGTCAAGGTTAAACATTTTTTCTTTTAATCAGAAAACGTTATAATAGGTAGAACTAAATGTTGCCTTCTTTATTCAACACAAATCTAAGTTTAGGAACCCAAAAATTAAGTTAATTTAATAAGGTCAAATCAAGAATGGTATCATCAATCAGGAGAGAAAGAGTTTATAATGAACTTTCATTGTGTCATGTATATTTGTCAATGTATTGACAGAGATCATTTTGTTATTTTTTTTAAAATTGATTTTACTTTTCTATTTGTGTGTGTAACAAAATATTTGCATACATTATGTTTTTTGATAAAGCTACACATGTTTGCAATATATTTAATAATGATATAATAAAAACTAATACAACATAATTAAATGACAAACAAAAGAAGGATCATTTCATTCATTTAATATCTAATAAATAAGTTAATTTTAAAAATTTGTAGACATTTTCAAAACAATAAAACCTGAGTGGTCAGGAAATTATAATTTATTTAATATCTAATAATTTGTAGACATTTTCAAAACAATAAAACCTGAGTGGTCAAGAGATTCATTTTATTGTTAAATGACTGATTTTATTTCTTTCTCTTCCTTGATAACACTATGGCCTCTGGGGGAAAAAAAAGATTAACTGCACTCTGTGCTGCAAACTGCCTATGGGTCACCAGCTCCTAATTTTTCTCATGGAGGAATCCCAGTTCTCATGTTGGAGTATGGCTGCAAGGCAGCAGAGGTTTGAACCCTTCTCCTAGTTTGGTAGCTGGTAAAACCCTCCTGCATGATTTAAGGTACTCGTGTTAATGATAATATTTCTGCCAAACCCAATATCTGAGCCACACATGAAGGCCAGGAGTTGGATTGTTTGTCAAAGGCTATTAGAGATGCATGCCACAAAGAAGCATTTTATATTCTTTACCAGTGACATCAAAATGAATTGATATTAAATAAAATAAGCACAGAATTACAAAAATGAAGACAGAATTACAAAAATCCCTTTGATTTAAGCAGAATGCAATGATTAAAATTAGAACAAGTATCACTAACAATGTTTTACAATGGAATCAATCAATCATTAATAATGTAATTGTTTTAAAATCTTATATCTTAATAATTATAAAAAACAATTAAAAAGCTGACATATGTAACATAAGCCATCTAAGTGTCAGTCTTTAATTTGTGTCATTTTTCAACTAGCAGTTGAGCTCAATTGTTTATAAGAAGGAATACTGCACTCAACTTGTCAATTCAAAAATTGTGTAACCATACTAAGACATTTTCAACTTTTAAATAAATAAAAACATAAATCCTTTTAAAAAAATGGTAATACATTTGAGACTGAAAATTTTGATAATTAAAAAACAGATTTCACTCATGCATTTTGACAGTCAGCCAAGACTGTTGTCCGGGGTGTGGCACGAGGAGCCATACATGAGCTAGGTAAATGGGAATTTTAAGCTTTTGACTATTCTAAAGAATATTGCTGTCAAGTCACCTTTAAGGCTTCTGACTATTCTAAAGAATATGGCTGTCAATTCACTTTTCCCATCACCCTACACCCCATGTCACAAACAGTCTGTCTCCCTAAATGTTGCGAATGATGTCAGGTCAATATGTGTCATGGAGGTCAACATACACTAAGTCACCAACAAAACTTTGGACATGTTCACAAACATTGACAGAACAAGTTGAAGAAAAGCATAACTAGACACAAACAAGATGACATAAGACATTGAAATATAGCCTAATAACTTAAAACTAACTCCACCTTAATCACAGCATTTCAGTGACACGTTGAGTTCTTGCTAAGACTTGAAATGGGAACAACCTCATCTGAAAATATACTTTCAAACTCAAAGAATAAGAAATATTATCATAGAGATTAAAACCCCAAAAAAATACAATAGATTATATTCTAAACTAGAACAAAACTAAATCCACAAAACAAAAACTGGACATGTCTCTGTCAACATACACTAAGTCACAGCGGAAGTGTATTATCAGTTCGAAATTCAGTATGTCACAAGGTCAACATAGAAAAAAGTAATCTAATCTTAGCTAAATAGGAACTAATAATCTAATCTTAACTAAATAGGAAAAAGTAACATGGAGAAATAGAGTTTAGTTTGAAATCAACAGAAAGATTGGAAAACAGAATGACACACAAATGTTGAGGAAATTGAGAAACACTTAAGCGTTCTTATCTATTCTGTGTTTTTTCATAACCTTCAGAGGTCCCCATCCAAAATACTGGTGCATAAGTAACTTTACCAGCAGGAATCTTAAACCCTCTATTAGATATTGATAAACCTAAAACAGTGCTCAGCCAGATGGTCAGGCACCAGCCAATCAACGGTCATCTTCTTGAGAAAGTATAAGTTCATACATCATGCACTACACACAACACTTACCATGGTCACTGATGGGTAAGGATTGATTACATGCTGAGGACATCCTAATTTTGGACATCTTGAATTGTCACCTGGCACCGAGTATGTGTTGGGCACATGTCAGGTGAAATATATTTTGTTTTTGTTGTTCAACATTCATGCCCTTTTTTTGAAAAAACTAAATCATCTAATCTCAAGGCACATTCAAGTCTTTTTCCATTGCCAGCCTTTTTTGTTACATTATTCCATATTTATTTATTTATTTTTTATTTATCGGTATAAATTATCTGGCTGCTAAAATAAGACCTCTCAAGTTTGAATCCTAATCGTGGCTAGTAATTTTAATTCATGATTGATGTTTTTCAAGCATTTAAATTCAGCAGAAAATATTCTCACAGGTTTCCTTTCAACTAGAATGTTAAAGAGCTCTGAACTCACATTACAAGCTAATACAGAGTGAAGGCTTGCAGTGCAAACTGCAAAAGAAAAATTCAAATGTCAACGTTTTACAAAATAACAGTCTGGACAATGACAGCAAGCAGTTAAATCTAGGTTCTGGAGTTTTTATTTAGTCCTTAAAATAAATTTGTGATTTTAAAAGAAAATTGAATTGAAAGTTTTTTAATTTTTATTTAAATGAACCATTAGATATTTATTTAATAATTTTTGGCTTTTTTTTTTTTTATAAATCCCTAAAATTCTGCAGATTACTGCATATTAACCCCTATTTCAGACATGATTTAATAATAATGGTTTCAAATGACTCTTTCTATGACAAATCATGTATTTATTTCTATGATTTAGACTATTCACATTAAATTCTCTCTGTAAAAAAAAAAAAAGAAAAAAAATTTGATGAAAATGTGAAAAGTTTCCTGCATAATAAAGAAAAAAGTATAGAATAGATCATGTTGAAAGGGAATGCCTTGTAAATAACAGAAACACTGAAAGTATCAACAAATAAGAAAAATTAATCAAGAAACAACCACTGAGTAAAGCTTGAAAAGTGCTCAGCATGGCAAAAAAAAAATTAGAGAAAAATTAATGATGAAAGAAAATGTCATGAAACACTGAAAATCACAGCAAATCTTTTTAGAAGAGTAAATCAAACAAGGAAGTCTATTAGTTAGGAGGAAATGCTTTAATCAATATATCTAGAAAGTAAATGATTCTTATTAGGTGAATAGTAAGTCTAAAATAAAAGTATTTTAGAGTTAACTGGCCTTGAACTTATTTTTATCAGTAAGAACTTGTGATAGTCAAGAAAGAAAAAGAATAAAAGTAAAAATTCTCTTAAATAGGGTAGTGCAGATAGTCATGAAAGTCAATTTTTTATATTTATTGAATAAACTAGTCCTCCAGGTAAGACCTGTGGCTTTTGAAATAAATATTCTGTTTCACAAATGTCTTTGTTTTAGGAAAAAAAGAATTACTTGATCTTTGCATAAACTTCATCAGGCACTCTTAAGTGTGTAGCTCCTAGCTTTCATAAAGACTTTTTAGTTCTGGCTCTGAAAAGAACCTTTGTATTGAAATTTGTATAACCTGTTCTGGTTCTAGCTGGATAACAGTAAATGGTTTCCTTATGGCCCTGAAAAGGACCCATTTGTAGTTTTAATAAATATATTTCAATTTCTTTTCTCAAGTCTTTATTTTATCTTGATCAGCTTCATATGCATTGAGCCCTCAAAAGGACCTGTTTAACTTCTGTAGTTTTCATTATATATATTTTATTTTCTCAAGTCTTTATTTTATCTTGATCAGCTTCATGTGCATTGAGCCCTCAAAAGGACCTGTTTAACTTCTGTAGTTGTCTAAATTATTCATCTACTCTTCATAAAGAGATGTACATATCAGTTGAGACAAAACTAACAAAAAAACTGTTGTAATGTTATAATGTTTCATTATGATGATAGACTGGATCTTTATCAGTTTTTTTTTGTAAGAGAAAGTATGCTCTATATGGGTCACTTGCATAAAATAAATTATGATCCTTAAAAGGCCATAGTGTTTAAATTAGTCAGAACCACTCCTCCTTAAGAGAAGAAAAGATCAACAAAGAATTTGTCAAACAGAAAAAAAATTCAATATACTAAAGTTAGCAGCTGTAATAAATAGAATAATAATCTCATTTTTGAAATATAGTTTAAGGCATAATGATAGAAAATAAGCCATTTTTTAATCAGCAGAAATGATCCTAAAAAGGCAATATTGTTCTTTTAGAGTCTAAGTTGGTCAGGACTACTCCTCCCCAAGAGAAGAAAAGATCAACAAAGAATCAGTCAAAGTGGAAAAAAAAAAGAAATGATCTAGTTAGTTGTAAAAAAGTTTAGTTTTGGAATAGGCTATTTCACCCAGAACAAAGAATCAAGAAAAATGAATTAATTGAAATAGAGTCTAAGTTGGTCAGAACCACTCCTCCCCAAGAGAAGAAAAGATCAACAAAGAATCAGTCAGAGAGGACAAATAATAAAAGAAAGGATGTAAATAGTAATAAATCAAATGAGATTAGTTTAGTTTTGAAATATTGTTTAAGGCACAGAGTCAAAACAGATATTGAAATACTGAAAGGCTTTAATCTATCATCAACAAAGTTTATCATCAAACATATGCAATTCTGACAGCCAAATACTGAAATTCACAATAAAAGAACAATACCCCATGTTAAACAGATTTATTATTTAAGAGTTTAAAGTTAGAACTGACTGCAAGCAAAAGAACTGAGGAAGTCATAGACAAGAGGAAAGAGTACACAGCCCCATCTTATAGCCAGGAGACAAAGTCAGTACTATGTAAGAGCTGAGGAGATATTAGCCATACCAGAATTGGTTTGTTTGGTTACAGCAGAGTCTGCCCTGATTCAGAAGAGGCAATCAGCACAGCAATTATCTGTATGCATCCATTGTTTTTCAAGACACACTAGAGAACTGTTTTAGTTCTGTTAAGAATCCTCAGTAAAAATTTTCTCTAACTTTTTTTTTCAAAGAGCTAAATACAGATAAATGTAATAGAAAAGTCTAATGACAATGATATAGTAAACCATGTTATTAAATCCACAATACCTAATAAATTAAGTGCCTTAAAAACATGAGTTTAAGTTTGATTGTTCATTTAATGCTTTCATAATTGTACTCTTAAGTTGCCTTTTTAAAAAATAAAATAGCTTGTTCATATTATAAAGTAAACTTAAGTCAACAACCCTTCCAAAGCATCCTTTCAATTTCTATTGTCTGGTTTTGGTTAGAAAAACATCAATTTCACTGCCAGATGACATTATGATCATTGTCAAACAACTGTATGATAATTAAGAGACCCTTAGGGCTTGCAAAGACTTTTTTTGTTGAGAAAAGGAACGAGAGGCAATCAGAAGAAGCAATATTACTTCACTGGACAGGTGAAAATGAGTTGATCAGAACACCCTCTGAAATGATGTCCACCAGACTAATGGACAGGTGAAAATGAGTTTATCAGAACACCCTCTGAAATGATGTCCACCAGACTAATGGACAGGTGAAAATGAGTTTATCAGAAAACCCTCTGAAATGATGTCCACAGACTAATGGACAGGTGAAGGTGAGTTGATCAGAACACCCTCTGAAATGATGTCCACCAGACTAATGGACAGGTGAAGGGTGAGTTGATCAGAACACCCACTGAAATGATGACTACCAAACTAATGGACAGGTATAGCTCATTTCATGCTCTTAAATAATGCTTCAAATAATTCACATTTTAGTTCTTATAGCCAACAATGAACAAACTATTAAGATTCAAACTTTAGGTATTCTTTCTTAAACCTAATTGCTTTACCCTGTGAGTAATTATTTGTCATCATTGACAGAATTGTAAAGGTTTAATTATTAAATAATAGCTCTTACTTACAAATACTACTTTAACAAGAAATTGAATAATTTTTTCTCTTTAATAATAAAGCATTTTCTTTGGGTCTGACGAGAGAGCAATATTTCATGTGGCTAGACAGACCCAGTTGTGATATACACATTTTTTTTCACATCTAATGTAGAAAAGCAATATGCACTTCTCAATTTATAAACACAGATATTGCGGAACTTTTTTTTTTTTTACAGAGGTCAATTTGCCAAATTCTTTATTGAATGGCGTTTCAAATCATTCAACAATGAATAATTGATTTTGGTTTACAAAATAAAATATAAAAGTTTAATAAATGATTGAACTTTTGACTTGTATAATAGCCATGCTGTGATAATAAAAAAATAAAGTTCACCTGTTTTATGGATCAGTTGCTACAGTTCCTACCCCCATAACGATATCAGGAGAAGAAAACCAGTTCATATATATTCTACTAACTGCAGAGCCTTTTGATGAGGCTCATGGTTAGCCCTCTATTAAATAACTTTAATCTACACTCTAAGGATTCAAAAAATTAAATAGCCAACAATGAAAATATGCAGCCTTTCGAAAGTAGTGCATGTGGTATAGTGGTAGGACAGATACCATACAGGCAGGCCTTATCACCCCCACCCCCCAATCTATAAATCTGACTTGTCAGCAGCCTTTATATGAGCATTCACTCAGCTGTGTTATATAAGATCATTTCTTTAAGATCAACTCCTGTCTTTATAATATCTCCTCTTAATGTCTACTAACTACGCATAGGGTTTCTGACTGATTTATTTACTACCTCATAACTGTAAGACCACAAGCGTTATTCATACACACCCTAACCCCAACCATCTAACTGGAACTTTTTTTTTATTTTCATGGTGCCGATGAATCATTTCTTCCAATTGTCCCTGTTAATGTGAACTTGTAGCATTGATACACCCCATTTTATCAAATATGGATGGCCCAGGCACTTATCTAACTATTAAGATTTCATTTTCCAAAATAATGACAAAATGTATTTGTTGATTCTTGATTTTTCTTTAAATAATGTACAAGTCACTTGTCTTCCTCCAGTAAAAATTATGAAAAAAGGAACAGACTCTAAATACTTGTGGTTTTAGTGTTTTTTTTGTGCAAGACATAAAGGTGTGAAACTTGCTCTCTAACAAGCTTGATCTATATACCTATACATAAATCTTGATCATTCTTCTTTTATGCAAGGAATCATTTTTCTCAAATGTCTTCATAAAATTCTATCTATCTTCCATATTGTGGACTTGTAGCACAACTTCCTCATATATATATATATGCAACAAGAGTGTGTCCCATCAATATAAGTTCACAGTTCTCTATTCAGCAAAGCTTCATGTTTCTTCATTCCCCAGTGTCCTTAACATGTTGCCTGATACATTTTGGTAGTCATGGCAACCAATGTATGGAACTTGCTCCTCAACAAGCTCAGGCCAACCATATTACTTTACAATGTACCTTGGAAAATTGTATACATTTTCTTCTAAGAACTAATAAACTGTGAAACTGATTTCAGAGGCGTAGCTAGGGTGGGGGAAGGTAGGGGAGAATTTGAAAATCCCCCCTGGGCACCAACTTGAGGTGGACCACCAAATGAGTGTTTTTTTACATTAAATTTTTTATATTATGCAAAATGCAGGGGCCCCTAAAGAGGTCAAGCTCATGGGCCCCCAAATGATAGCAAATCCCTAGCTACGCCACTGACTGGTTTTCTTCTCCTGAGGACAACAGACCCTAAATACACTGCACCCTATATGTACCCACCACTAGCTCAGCAACAGGTAACAAGACTTGATATCCAAAACAGAGATCTTGACAGCATGCTCTCAATTCTTATCCAAGAATGACTATGATAATAGTCACTAAGTACAAAATGTACTACCACCTTCATCAAGAAAAAAGTACTGATGATCTTTGAAGGGTTGGCTCCCATCTAGTCTGCCACTGCAGGTTCATCAATACCCACAGAGGGTAAAGACCCTTACTAATAAAGCCACTATATGCTACCGGCATTAAGGATGGTTTCCTCAAATCAGATTATGAAAAAAACACCCAAAAAGATAAGATAAATATTAAGTGAGTCTCTACCTGGACTGATCAAACTTGATAACAAAGAAAAGGAAAATGACAAGTGATAGAAAAGAATGACTAATGAAGAATTAAATGGAAGATGTTAGTACAACAACCCTAAATACTATGTGTTAATACAACAACAAGAAGTTAGTGAAATGACACTAAACACTAGAGCAATTAGTGTTAACAACCATATACACTATCTGCTAGTGCAACAACCCTAGACACTATGTGTTAGTGCAACAAACCATGACACTGTGTGTTAGTGCAACAAACCATGACACTATGTGTTAGTGCAACAACCCTAGACACTATGTGTTAGTACAACAACCCTAGACACTATGTGTTAATGCAACAGCCCTAAACAATAAAAGTTAGCACAATAAACTTAAAGCTAATGCAATAAACTAAAGCACAAGTAATTAACACAATAAAATTAAATGTATGCAACAACCTAAACCTGTGTCAAGGTATATGAGAAATAGCAAACAGAAAGAAACAGGTGAAATAGTTTGATCAGCTCGACAAACACTTGTGTGCCAAAATGTAGCAATCTTAAAGAAGTAAAGCAGATAAAGCAGAAAGTGTTTAAATTAGTAGAACTTATTCTAAAATTAACTTTAATTTATATAGAAAATTTTTAACATGACCTTTTGAAAAGTTCCAAACATCTTGTCATGAAGTTCCTATCAACTTGGATAAATCAACATCTTGTCATGAAGTTCCTATCAACTTGGGTAGATCAACATCTTGAAATAAAGTTTCCCTAGGATTCTGAAATATGAAATATTAAGATTAATTTTGTGAGTTATTTGTGTAATCTTTCACATACACAATAATTAAACAGGTTAACAAATCAGTAAAGTTAGCAAGTTTTTGTGGTCAGCCAAAGAACAAATTTGGATTTGAGTTTATAGAGGCTGGAAATTAAACCAATCCATAATAAAATAAGCAAACACCTACACTCTAAATAATGATTTAATAAAACAAAATCCCCTTGATCTAGGAACATAGATGCACTGCTAGATTAAAACATTCTTGTTTTATAAAACACAGATGTTAAAAAGAAAATGATTAAGTCCTTTCCTATGCAAGTCCTTAGGCCAATATAGTCATGCATGTTAACCAATGCCAAGTCATTGGTTTTCCTGGCTGACTCATATTAGTACATCAACTTATCCAAAAGTACCTCAGTATCTAAATCAGTACTAGAGGATTAGATTAGAATGTTGAAAAATGTTAAAATAACTTCACCTTAATGGTAATGACACAATGACATGTTCAGTCTTGGAGAGTCCGCTTCTCTTTCTTGTTTCTTGATCTGAAACAGAAAAAAATAGTTATAAATTTTTAAATCAAAAGATAATTTTGTTTCCACTTAAAGAATAATTTTACCTCAAAATAATTATAGTTTGAATTCATGAGGCTAACTAATGTCTACAAATATATAAATATATAATTTCTAACATAAAATAAACTGAAAAGATCAGACTAAACCTAACTAAACTATAAGAAAGCAAATTCTAAACAATCTAAAAGGTACAAGATGTAAAACAAAATCATTCTTCAGATGACAGTCATGACAAAACAATTCACAAACCAAAAAAGATATTTTACGAATGTTTAATAATGTTTAAATAACTTCACCTAAATGGTAATGTTGCAGTGACATGTAGACTTCTAAAGAGCTCTCTTTACTTTCTTGTATCTTAATCTGAAACAGAAAAGACAAGTTTTTGTGATGAAACCAATATCGAGATATTTATTTGTCTAAAAAAAAAGGTAAGTTCCCCCTTTAAGACCTTGAATCTATATAAGGGCAGGTAATGGTAGGGTCATCCCAAAAGTTTATAAGCAGGGTATTATGTGGCCAGCACAATTACCAACTGCCTTAAATTTCCCCAACTAAAGTCAGGTACCCATTAGAGTTGGGTGGACTCAGGGTTTCACTTAAACATACTGTGATTTTAAATCCCATTGTTCACCAAGATTTATACCCAGGACACTAGGTTCAGAAGCCATGTGCTTAATCACTCAGCCAACACATTCTCAACAAGTGTCTAAAAATATTTAAATATTATTTTCTTAAAAAAAAAAAAAAAAAAGGGAAATAAAAAAATCTCACCTGTTCTACTTCCATATAAGAATGTCTTGGACTAACACTCTAAAAAAAATACTTTTAAACTAAAAGAATTAGTCTTTTTCTCCAAAGGAGTTAAACAAAAACTAAACTAAAAGGATCAAAGTAAATGTAGTCTACATTTAGATTAAACTATAGATTGCAATTATATTAAAGTTATGGTAAAAATGCTAACATTTTAGTTTGAATCTGTATTACAACATTTAGGTGTAAGTAAATACTACATTTGGTTTTAAATTTAATATAGTAAGTGACCACTTTAAACCTACATATATTAACTACTTTTTTATGATGCTAAGTGCCAAACAAAGAGAAACACAGTTTAATGTAATGTCTCAGGACATAACAATAATTTGTATGTTTACTATCATATTTTTTTAAATATTGACAATTGCTAAGAATCTACAATTTTTATTTGTATTTTATAGCTATTTAGTTAGTTATTAAAAGTTTAAATGTAACTTACATTTAGATGAAACTATAGACTGCTTTTAAATATTAGGGCAAAATAGTTTAATTTGAATTTATGCATATTTTTAGTTATTTTCTTTTTTAGTTTATGTATTAAATATATATTTGGAAAGTTTAATGGATAAAATGCTTAGGCTGTCTAACACATAGCCAATTTAAATTTAAGGTTTCATTCAATTATTAAAGCATCTTATTCTACTACTTTTATGTGTAAGTAAACTATTACATTCATATTTTAATGTTCACTATCGTTATTGTTTTTATTTTGACTAATCGTTTTAATCTACAGTTTTTATTGGTATTTTATGGCTATTTAGTTACTTAAAGTTTAAATGTAGTTTACACTTAGATGAAACTATAGACTACTTTTACGTGTTAGATGAAAATGTATTAAATATATATTTTGAAACATTTTATGGATACAATGCCATTGTATTGCTTAGGCTGTCCAACACAATGCCATTTTAGATTTAAGGTTTAATACAGTTATTAAAGCATTTTATTCTACTACTTTTATGTGTAAGTAAGCTATTACATTCATATTTTAATGTTCACTATTGTTTTTGTTTTTATTTTGACTATTAGTTTTAATCTACAGTTTTTATTGGTATTTTATGGCTATTTAGTTACTTAAAGTTAAAATGTAGTTTACACTTACATGAAGCTATAGACTACTTTTACGTGTTAGGGGAAATGAGATTAATTTCTATTTATGCATATTTTTAATTATTTTCTTTTTTAGATTATGTATTAAATATATATTTTGAAAGTTTTATGGAAAAAATGCCATTGTATTGCTTATACTAGGCTGTCCAACACAATGCCATTTTAGATTTAAGGTTTAATACATTTATTCAAGCATTTTGTTCTAATACTTTTATTTAAAAGTTATTATACTACATTCATAGAGGAGGCAGACATGATGATAGAAAAGAAAAAATGCACTTTTGAGCTCCAAAAATGCCAAAAAGAGGAGCACAGTTTAACGTCATGTCTCGGGACATTACATATATTTTAATGTTCACTATCATTTTGTTTTTTTATTTTGACTATTAGTTTTAATCTACTTTTTATTTGTTTTTTTATGGCTATTTAGTTACACAAAGTTTAAATGTAGTTTACACTTAGATAAAACTATAGACTACTGTTAGCTGATAGGAGAACATAGTTTAATTTATATTTATGCATATTTTTAGTTATTTTCTTTTTTAGTTTATGTATTAAATATATATTTTAAAGTTTTATGGCTAAAATGCCATTGTATTGCTAATAATAGGCTGTCCAACACAATGCCATTTTAGATTTAAGGTTTAAAACGTTTATTAAAGCATTTTGTTCTACTACTTTTATGTATAAGTTATTATATTACATTCATAGAGGTGGCAGACATGATGATAGAAAAGAAAAAATGCACTTTTGAGCTCCAAAAGTGCCAAAAAAAAGAGGAGCACAGTTTAACGTCATGTCTCGGGACATTACAATTATTTTAATGTTCACTATCATTTTGTTTTTTTATTTTGACTATTAGTTTTAATCTACAGTTTTTATTTGTTTTTTTATGGCTATTTAGTTCCACAAAGTTTAAATGTAGTTTACACTTAGATAAAACTATAGACTACTGTTAAGTGTTAGGAGAAAATAGTTTAATTGATATTTATGGATATTTTTAGTTATTTTTTTTTTTAGTTTATGTATTAAATATATATTTGAAAAGTTTTATGGATACAATGTCATTGTATTGCTTAGGCTGTCCAACACAATGCCATTTTAGATTTAAGGTTTAATACAATTATAAAGCATTTTATTCTAATACTTTTATGTGAAAGTAAACTATTACATTCATATTTTAATGTTCATTAAATTTTTTTTAAAAATTCTACTATTAGTTTTAATCTACAGTTTTTATTTGTATTTTATAGCTTTTTAGTTAGTTATTAAAAGTTTAAATGTAACGTACATTTAGATAAAACTATAGACTGCTTTTAAATGTTAGGGGAAAATAGTTTCATTTGAATTTATGCATATTTTTAGTTATTTTCTTTTTTAGTTTATGTATTAAATATATATTTTAAAGTTTTATAAATAAAATGCCATTGTATTGCTAATAATAGGCTGTCCAACACAATGCCATTTTAGATTTAAGGTTTAAAACGTTTATTAAAGCACTTTGTTCTACTACTTTTATGTATAAGTTATTATATTACATTCATAGAGGAGGCAGACATGATGATAGAAAAGAAAAAATGCACTTTTGAGCTCCAAAAGTGCCAAAAAAAGGAGGAGCACAGTTTAACGTCATGTCTCGGGACATTACAATTATTTTAATGTTCACTATCATTTTGTTTTTTTATTTTGACTATTAGTTTTAATCTACAGTTTTTATTTGTTTTTTTATGGCTATTTAGTTCCACAAAGTTTAAATGTAGTTTACACTTAGATAAAACTATAGACTACTGTTAAGTGTTAGGAGAAAATAGTTTATTTTATATTTATGCATATTTTTAGTTATTTTCTTTTTTAGTTTATGTATTAAATATATATTTGAAAAGTTTTATGGATACAATGTCATTGTATTGCTTAGGCTGTCCAACACAATGCCATTTTAGATTTAAGGTTTAATACAATTATTAAAGCATTTTATTCTACTACTTTTATGTGTAAGTAAACTATTACATTCATATTTTAATGTTCATTAAATTTTTTTTAAAAATTCTACTATTAGTTTTAATCTACAGTTTTTATTTGTATTTTATAGCTTTTTAGTTAGTTTTCAAAAGTTTATATGTAACTTACATTTAGATAAAACTATAGACTGCTTTTAAATGTTAGGGGAAAATAGTTTCATTTGAATTTATGCATATTTTTAGTTATTTTCTTTTTTAGTTTATGTATTAAATATATATATTAAAGTTTTATAAATAAAATGCCATTGTATTGCTAATAATAGGCTGTCCAACACAATGCCATTTTAGATTTAAGGTTTAAAACGTTTATTAAAGCACTTTGTTCTACTACTTTTATGTATAAGTTATTATATTACATTCATAGAGGAGGCAGACATGATGATAGAAAAGAAAAAATGCACTTTTGAGCTCCAAAAGTGCCAAAAAAAAGAGGAGCACAGTTTAACGTCATGTCTCGGGACATTACAATTATTTTAATGTTCACTATCATTTTGTTTTTATATTTTGACTATTAGTTTTAATCTACAGTTTTTATTTGTTTTTTTATGGCTATTTAGTTCCACAAAGTTTAAATGTAGTTTACATTTAGATAAAACTATAGACTACTGTTAAGTGTTAGGAGAAAATAGTTTATTTTATATTTATGCATATTTTTAGTTATTTTCTTTTTTAGTTTATGTATTAAATATATATTTAGAAAGTTTTATGGCTAAAATGCTATTGTATTGCTAATAATAGGCTGTTCAACACAATGCCATTTTAGATTTAAGGTTTAATACGTTTATTAAAGCATTTTGTTCTACTACTTTTATGTATAAGTTATTATATTACATTCATAGAGGAGGCAGACATGATGATAGAAAAGAAAAAATGCACTTTTGAGCTCCAAAAGTGCCAAAAAAAAGAGGAGCACAGTTTAACGTCATGTCTCGGGACATTACAATTATTTTAATGTTCACTATTATTTTGTTTTTATATTTTGACTATTAGTTTTAATCTACAGTTTTTATTTGTTTTTTTATGGCTATTTAGTTCCACAAAGTTTAAATGTAGTTTACATTTAGATAAAACTATAGACTACTGTTAAGTGTTAGGAGAAAATAGTTTATTTTATATTTATGCATATTTTTAGTTATTTTCTTTTTTAGTTTATGTATTAAATATATATTTGGAAAGTTTTATGGCTAAAATGCTATTGTATTGCTAATAATAGGCTGTTCAACACAATGCCATTTTAGATTTAAGGTTTAATACGTTTATTAAAGCATTTTGTTCTACTACTTTTATGTATAAGTTATTATATTACATTCATAGAGGAGGCAGACATGATGATAGAAAAGAAAAAATGCACTTTTGAGCTCCAAAAGTGCCAAAAAAAAGAGGAGTTTAACGTCATGTCTCGGGACATTACAATTATTTTAATGTTCACTATCATTTTGTTTTTTTATTTTGACTATTAGTTTTAATCTACAGTTTTTATATGTTTTTTTATGGCTATTTAGTTACACAAAGTTTAAAGGTAGTTTACACTTAGATAAAACTATAGACTACTGTTAGCTGTTAGGAGAACATAGTTTAATTTATATTTATGCATATTTTTAGTTATTTTTTTTTTTTAGTTCATGTATTAAATATATATTTGAAAAGTTTTATAGTTACAATGTCATTGTATTGCTTAGGCTGTCCAACACAATGCCATTTTAGATTTAAGGTTTAATACAATTATTAAAGCATTTTATTCTACTACTTTTATGTGTAAGTAAACTATTACATTCATATTTTAATGTTCATTAAATATTTTCTTTAAAATTCTACTTTTAGTTTTAATCTACAGTTTTTATTTGTATTTTATAGCTATTTAGTTAGTTATTAAAAGTTTAAGGGTAACTTACATTTAGATGAAACTATAGACTGCTTTTAAATGTTAGGGGAAAATAGTTTCATTTGAATTTATGCATATTTTTAGTTATTTTCTTTTTTAGTTTATGTATTTCATATATATTTGGAAAGTTTTATAAATAAAATGCCATTGTATTGCTAATAATAGGCTGTCCAACACAATGCCATTTTAGATTTAAGGTTTAATACGTTTATTAAAGCATTTTGTTCTACTACTTTTATGTAAAAGTTATTATATTACATTCATAGAGGAGGCAGACATGATGATAGAAAAGAAAAAATGCACTTTTGAGCTCCAAAAGGGCCAAAAAAAAGAGGAGCACAGTTTAACGTCATGTCTCAGGACATTACAATTATTTTAATGTTCACTATCATTTTGTTTTTTTATTTTGACTATTAGTTTTAATTTACAGTTTTTATTTGTTTTTTATGGCTATTTAGTTACACAAAGTTTAAATGTAGTTTACACTTAGATAAAACTATAGACTACTGTTAGCTGTTAGGAGAACATAGTTTAATTTATATTTATGCATATTTTTAGTTATTTTTTTTTTTTAGTTTATGTATTAAATATATATTTGAAAAGTTTTATGGATACAATGTCATTGTATTGCTTAGGCTGTCCAACACAATGCCATTTTAGATTTAAGGTTTAATGCAATTATTAAAGCATTTTATTCTACTACTTTTATGTGTAAGTAAACTATTACATTCATATTTTAATTTTCATTAAATATTTTTTTTAAAATTCTACTTTTAGTTTTAATCTACAGTTTTTATTTGTATTTTATAGCTATTTAGTTAGTTATTAAAAGTTTAAGGGTAACTTACATTTAGATTAAACTATAGACTGCTTTTAAATGTTAGAGGAAAATAGTTTAATTTGAATTTATGCATATTTTTAGTTATTTTCTTTTTTAGTTTATGTATTTCATATATATTTGGAAAGTTTTATAAATAAAATGCCATTGTATTGCTAATAATAGGCTGTCCAACACAATGCCATTTTAGATTTAAGGTTTAATATGTTTATTAAAGCATTTTGTTCTACTACTTTTATGTATAAGTTATTATATTACATTCATAGAGGAGGCAGACATGATGATAGAAAAGAAAAAATGCACTTTTGAGCTCCAAAAGGGCCAAAAAAAAGAGGAGAACAGTTTAACGTCATGTCTCAGGACATTACAATTATTTTAATGTTCACTATCATTTTGTTTTTTTATTTTGACTATTAGTTTTCATTTACAGTTTTTATTTGTTTTTTATGGCTATTTAGTTACACAAAGTTTAAATGTAGTTTACACTTAGATAAAACTATAGACTACTGTTAGCTGTTAGGAGAACATAGTTTAATTTATATTTATGCATATTTTTAGTTATTTTTTTTTTTTAGTTCATGTATTAAATATATATTTGAAAAGTTTTATGGATACAATGTCATTGTATTGCTTAGGCTGTCCAACACAATGCCATTTTAGATTTAAGGTTTAATGCAATTATTAAAGCATTTTATTCTACTACTTTTATGTGTAAGTAAACTATTACATTCATATTTTAATGTTCATTAAATATTTTCTTTAAAATTCTACTTTTAGTTTTAATCTACAGTTTTTATTTGTATTTTATAGCTATTTAGTTAGTTATTAAAAGTTTAAGGGTAACTTACATTTAGATTAAACTATAGACTGCTTTTAAATGTTAGAGGAAAATAGTTTAATTTGAATTTATGCATATTTTTAGTTATTTTCTTTTTTAGTTTATGTATTAAATATATATTTTAAAGTTTTATAAATAAAATGCCATTGTATTGCTAATAATAGGCTGTCCAACACAATGCCATTTTAGATTTAAGGTTTAAAACATTTATTAAAGCACTTTGTTCTACTACTTTTATGTATAAGTTATTATATTACATTCATAGAGGAGGCAGACATGATGATAGAAAAGAAAAAATGCACTTTTGAGCTCCAAAAGTGCCAAAAAAAAGAGGAGCACAGTTTAACGTCATGTCTCGGGACATTACAATTATTTTAATGTTCATTATAATTTTGTTTTTATATTTTGACTATTAGTTTTAATCTACAGTTTTTATTTGTTTTTTTATGGCTATTTAGTTCCACAAAGTTTAAATGTAGTTTACATTTAGATAAAACTATAGACTACTGTTAAGTGTTAGGAGAAAATAGTTTATTTTATATTTATGCATATTTTTAGTTATTTTCTTTTTTAGTTTATGTATTAAATATATATTTGGAAAGTTTTATGGCTAAAATGCTATTGTATTGCTAATAATAGGCTGTTCAACACAATGCCATTTTAGATTTAAGGTTTAATACGTTTATTAAAGCATTTTGTTCTACTACTTTTATGTATAAGTTATTATATTACATTCATAGAGGAGGCAGACATGATGATAGAAAAGAAAAAATGCACTTTTGAGCTCCAAAAGTGCCAAAAAAAAGAGGAGTTTAACGTCATGTCTCGGGACATTACAATTATTTTAATGTTCACTATCATTTTGTTTTTTTATTTTGACTATTAGTTTTAATCTACAGTTTTTATATGTTTTTTTATGGCTATTTAGTTACACAAAGTTTAAATGTAGTTTACACTTAGATAAAACTATAGACTACTGTTAAGTATTAGGAGAAAATAGTTTAATTGATATTTATGGATATTTTTAGTTATTTTTTTTTTTCGTTTATGTATTAAAAATATATTTGAAAAGTTTTATGGATACAATGTCATTGTATTGCTTAGGCTGTCCAACACAATGCCATTTTAGATTTAAGGTTTAATACAATTATTAAAGCATTTTATTCTAATACTTTTATGTGAAAGTAAACTATTACATTCATATTTTAATGTTCATTAAATATTTTCTTTAAAATTCTACTTTTAGTTTTAATCTACAGTTTTTATTTGTATTTTATAGCTATTTAGTTAGTTATTAAAAGTTTAAGGGTAACTTACATTTAGATTAAACTATAGACTGCTTTTAAATGTTAGAGGAAAATAGTTTAATTTAAATTTATGCATATTTTTAGTTATTTTCTTTTTTAGTTTATGTATTAAATATATATTTTAAAGTTTTATAAATAAAATGCAATTGTATTGCTAATAATAGGCTGTCCAACACAATGCCATTTTAGATTTAAGGTTTAAAACATTTATTAAAGCACTTTGTTCTACTACTTTTATGTATAAGTTATTATATTACATTCATAGAGGAGGCAGACATGATGATAGAAAAGAAAAAATGCACTTTTGAGCTCCAAAAGTGCCAAAAAAAGAGGAGCACAGTTTAACGTCATGTCTCAGGACATTACAATTATTTTAATGTTCACTATCATTTTGTTTTTTTATTTTGACTATTAGTTTTAATTTACAGTTTTTATTTGTTTTTTATGGCTATTTAGTTCCACAAAGTTTAAATGTAGTTTACATTTAGATAAAACTATAGACTACTGTTAAGTGTTAGGAGAAAATAGTTTATTTTATATTTATGCATATTTTTAGTTATTTTCTTTTTTAGTTTATGTATTAAATATATATTTGGAAAGTTTTATGGCTAAAATGCTATTGTATTGCTAATAATAGGCTGTTCAACACAATGCCATTTTAGATTTAAGGTTTAATACGTTTATTAAAGCATTTTGTTCTACTACTTTTATGTATAAGTTATTATATTACATTCATAGAGGAGGCAGACATGATGATAGAAAAGAAAAAATGCACTTTTGAGCTCCAAAAGTGCCAAAAAAAAGAGGAGTTTAACGTCATGTCTCGGGACATTACAATTATTTTAATGTTCACTATCATTTTGTTTTTTTATTTTGACTATTAGTTTTAATCTACAGTTTTTATATGTTTTTTTATGGCTATTTAGTTACACAAAGTTTAAATGTAGTTTACACTTAGATAAAACTATAGACTACTGTTAAGTATTAGGAGAAAATAGTTTAATTGATATTTATGGATATTTTTAGTTATTTTTTTTTTTCGTTTATGTATTAAAAATATATTTGAAAAGTTTTATGGATACAATGTCATTGTATTGCTTAGGCTGTCCAACACAATGCCATTTTAGATTTAAGGTTTAATACAATTATTAAAGCATTTTATTCTAATACTTTTATGTGAAAGTAAACTATTACATTCATATTTTAATGTTCATTAAATATTTTCTTTAAAATTCTACTTTTAGTTTTAATCTACAGTTTTTATTTGTATTTTATAGCTATTTAGTTAGTTATTAAAAGTTTAAGGGTAACTTACATTTAGATTAAACTATAGACTGCTTTTAAATGTTAGAGGAAAATAGTTTAATTTGAATTTATGCATATTTTTAGTTATTTTCTTTTTTAGTTTATGTATTAAATATATATTTTAAAGTTTTATAAATAAAATGCCATTGTATTGCTAATAATAGGCTGTCCAACACAATGCCATTTTAGATTTAAGGTTTAAAACATTTATTAAAGCACTTTGTTCTACTACTTTTATGTATAAGTTATTATATTACATTCATAGAGGAGGCAGACATGATGATAGAAAAGAAAAAATGCACTTTTGAGCTCCAAAAGTGCCAAAAAAAAGAGGAGCACAGTTTAACGTCATGTCTCGGGACATTACAATTATTTTAATGTTCACTATCATTTTGTTTTTATATTTTGACTATTAGTTTTAATCTACAGTTTTTATTTGTTTTTTTATGGCTATTTAGTTACACAAAGTTTAAATGTAGTTTACATTTAGATAAAACTATAGACTACTGTTAAGTGTTAGGAGAAAATAGTTTATTTTATATTTATGCATATTTTTAGTTATTTTCTTTTTTAGTTTATGTATTAAATATATATTTGGAAAGTTTTATGGCTAAAATGCTATTGTATTGCTAATAATAGGCTGTTCAACACAATGCCATTTTAGATTTAAGGTTTAATACGTTTATTAAAGCATTTTATTCTACTACTTTTATGTGTAAGTAAACTATTACATTCATATTTTAATGTTCATTAAATATTTTCTTTAAAATTCTACTTTTAGTTTTAATCTACAGTTTTTATTTGTATTTTATAGCTATTTAGTTAGTTATTAAAAGTTTAAGGGTAACTTACATTTAGATTAAACTATAGACTGCTTTTAAATGTTAGAGGAAAATAGTTTAATTTGAATTTATGCATATTTTTAGTTATTTTCTTTTTTAGTTTATGTATTAAATATATATTTTAAAGTTTTATAAATAAAATGCCATTGTATTGCTAATAATAGGCTGTCCAACACAATGCCATTTTAGATTTAAGGTTTAAAACATTTATTAAAGCACTTTGTTCTACTACTTTTATGTATAAGTTATTATATTACATTCATAGAGGAGGCAGACATGATGATAGAAAAGAAAAAATGCACTTTTGAGCTCCAAAAGTGCCAAAAAAAGAGGAGCACAGTTTAACGTCATGTCTCAGGACATTACAATTATTTTAATGTTCACTATCATTTTGTTTTTTTATTTTGACTATTAGTTTTAATTTACAGTTTTTATTTGTTTTTTATGGCTATTTAGTTCCACAAAGTTTAAATGTAGTTTACATTTAGATAAAACTATAGACTACTGTTAAGTGTTAGGAGAAAATAGTTTATTTTATATTTATGCATATTTTTAGTTATTTTCTTTTTTAGTTTATGTATTAAATATATATTTGGAAAGTTTTATGGCTAAAATGCTATTGTATTGCTAATAATAGGCTGTTCAACACAATGCCATTTTAGATTTAAGGTTTAATACGTTTATTAAAGCATTTTGTTCTACTACTTTTATGTATAAGTTATTATATTACATTCATAGAGGAGGCAGACATGATGATAGAAAAGAAAAAATGCACTTTTGAGCTCCAAAAGTGCCAAAAAAAAGAGGAGTTTAACGTCATGTCTCGGGACATTACAATTATTTTAATGTTCACTATCATTTTGTTTTTTTATTTTGACTATTAGTTTTAATCTACAGTTTTTATATGTTTTTTTATGGCTATTTAGTTACACAAAGTTTAAATGTAGTTTACACTTAGATAAAACTATAGACTACTGTTAAGTATTAGGAGAAAATAGTTTAATTGATATTTATGGATATTTTTAGTTATTTTTTTTTTTCGTTTATGTATTAAAAATATATTTGAAAAGTTTTATGGATACAATGTCATTGTATTGCTTAGGCTGTCCAACACAATGCCATTTTAGATTTAAGGTTTAATACAATTATTAAAGCATTTTATTCTAATACTTTTATGTGAAAGTAAACTATTACATTCATATTTTAATGTTCATTAAATATTTTCTTTAAAATTCTACTTTTAGTTTTAATCTACAGTTTTTATTTGTATTTTATAGCTATTTAGTTAGTTATTAAAAGTTTAAGGGTAACTTACATTTAGATTAAACTATAGACTGCTTTTAAATGTTAGAGGAAAATAGTTTAATTTGAATTTATGCATATTTTTAGTTATTTTCTTTTTTAGTTTATGTATTAAATATATATTTTAAAGTTTTATAAATAAAATGCCATTGTATTGCTAATAATAGGCTGTCCAACACAATGCCATTTTAGATTTAAGGTTTAAAACATTTATTAAAGCACTTTGTTCTACTACTTTTATGTATAAGTTATTATATTACATTCATAGAGGAGGCAGACATGATGATAGAAAAGAAAAAATGCACTTTTGAGCTCCAAAAGTGCCAAAAAAAAGAGGAGCACAGTTTAACGTCATGTCTCGGGACATTACAATTATTTTAATGTTCACTATCATTTTGTTTTTATATTTTGACTATTAGTTTTAATCTACAGTTTTTATTTGTTTTTTTATGGCTATTTAGTTACACAAAGTTTAAATGTAGTTTACATTTAGATAAAACTATAGACTACTGTTAAGTGTTAGGAGAAAATAGTTTATTTTATATTTATGCATATTTTTAGTTATTTTCTTTTTTAGTTTATGTATTAAATATATATTTGGAAAGTTTTATGGCTAAAATGCTATTGTATTGCTAATAATAGGCTGTTCAACACAATGCCATTTTAGATTTAAGGTTTAATACGTTTATTAAAGCATTTTATTCTACTACTTTTATGTGTAAGTAAACTATTACATTCATATTTTAATGTTCATTAAATATTTTCTTTAAAATTCTACTTTTAGTTTTAATCTACAGTTTTTATTTGTATTTTATAGCTATTTAGTTAGTTATTAAAAGTTTAAGGGTAACTTACATTTAGATTAAACTATAGACTGCTTTTAAATGTTAGAGGAAAATAGTTTAATTTGAATTTATGCATATTTTTAGTTATTTTCTTTTTTAGTTTATGTATTAAATATATATTTTAAAGTTTTATAAATAAAATGCCATTGTATTGCTAATAATAGGCTGTCCAACACAATGCCATTTTAGATTTAAGGTTTAAAACATTTATTAAAGCACTTTGTTCTACTACTTTTATGTATAAGTTATTATATTACATTCATAGAGGAGGCAGACATGATGATAGAAAAGAAAAAATGCACTTTTGAGCTCCAAAAGTGCCAAAAAAAAGAGGAGCACAGTTTAACGTCATGTCTCGGGACATTACAATTATTTTAATGTTCACTATCATTTTGTTTTTATATTTTGACTATTAGTTTTAATCTACAGTTTTTATTTGTTTTTTTATGGCTATTTAGTTCCACAAAGTTTAAATGTAGTTTACATTTAGATAAAACTATAGACTACTGTTAAGTGTTAGGAGAAAATAGTTTATTTTATATTTATGCATATTTTTAGTTATTTTCTTTTTTAGTTTATGTATTAAATATATATTTGGAAAGTTTTATGGCTAAAATGCTATTGTATTGCTAATAATAGGCTGTTCAACACAATGCCATTTTAGATTTAAGGTTTAATACGTTTATTAAAGCATTTTGTTCTACTACTTTTATGTATAAGTTATTATATTACATTCATAGAGGAGGCAGACATGATGATAGAAAAGAAAAAATGCACTTTTGAGCTCAAAAGTGCCAAAAAAAAGAGGAGTTTAACGTCATGTCTCGGGACATTACAATTATTTTAAAGTTCACTATCATTTTGTTTTTTTATTTTGACTATTAGTTTTAATCTACAGTTTTTATATGTTTTTTTATGGCTATTTAGTTACACAAAGTTTAAATGTAGTTTACACTTAGATAAAACTATAGACTACTGTTAAGTATTAGGAGAAAATAGTTTAATTGATATTTATGGATATTTTTAGTTATTTTTTTTTTTCGTTTATGTATTAAAAATATATTTGAAAAGTTTTATGGATACAATGTCATTGTATTGCTTAGGCTGTCCAACACAATGCCATTTTAGATTTAAGGTTTAATACAATTATTAAAGCATTTTATTCTAATACTTTTATGTGTAAGTAAACTATTACATTCATATTTTAATGTTCATTAAATATTTTCTTTAAAATTCTACTTTTAGTTTTAATCTACAGTTTTTATTTGTATTTTATAGCTATTTAGTTAGTTATTAAAAGTTTAAGGGTAACTTACATTTAGATTAAACTATAGACTGCTTTTAAATGTTAGAGGAAAATAGTTTAATTTGAATTTATGCATATTTTTAGTTATTTTCTTTTTTAGTTTATGTATTAAATATATATTTTAAAGTTTTATAAATAAAATGCCATTGTATTGCTAATAATAGGCTGTCCAACACAATGCCATTTTAGATTTAAGGTTTAAAACATTTATTAAAGCACTTTGTTCTACTACTTTTATGTATAAGTTATTATATTACATTCATAGAGGAGGCAGACATGATGATAGAAAAGAAAAAATGCACTTTTGAGCTCCAAAAGTGCCAAAAAAAAGAGGAGCACAGTTTAACGTCATGTCTCGGGACATTACAATTATTTTAATGTTCACTATCATTTTGTTTTTATATTTTGACTATTAGTTTTAATCTACAGTTTTTATTTGTTTTTTTATGGCTATTTAGTTCCACAAAGTTTAAATGTAGTTTACATTTAGATAAAACTATAGACTACTGTTAAGTGTTAGGAGAAAATAGTTTATTTTATATTTATGCATATTTTTAGTTATTTTCTTTTTTAGTTTATGTATTAAATATATATTTGGAAAGTTTTATGGCTAAAATGCTATTGTATTGCTAATAATAGGCTGTTCAACACAATGCCATTTTAGATTTAAGGTTTAATACGTTTATTAAAGCATTTTGTTCTACTACTTTTATGTATAAGTTATTATATTACATTCATAGAGGAGGCAGACATGATGATAGAAAAGAAAAAATGCACTTTTGAGCTCCAAAAGTGCCAAAAAAAAGAGGAGTTTAACGTCATGTCTCGGGACATTACAATTATTTTAATGTTCACTATCATTTTGTTTTTTTATTTTGACTATTAGTTTTAATCTACAGTTTTTATATGTTTTTTTATGGCTATTTAGTTACACAAAGTTTAAATGTAGTTTACACTTAGATAAAACTATAGACTACTGTTAAGTATTAGGAGAAAATAGTTTAATTGATATTTATGGATATTTTTAGTTATTTTTTTTTTTCGTTTATGTATTAAAAATATATTTGAAAAGTTTTATGGATACAATGTCATTGTATTGCTTAGGCTGTCCAACACAATGCCATTTTAGATTTAAGGTTTAATACAATTATTAAAGCATTTTATTCTAATACTTTTATGTGAAAGTAAACTATTACATTCATATTTTAATGTTCATTAAATATTTTCTTTAAAATTCTACTTTTAGTTTTAATCTACAGTTTTTATTTGTATTTTATAGCTATTTAGTTAGTTATTAAAAGTTTAAGGGTAACTTACATTTAGATTAAACTATAGACTGCTTTTAAATGTTAGAGGAAAATAGTTTAATTTGAATTTATGCATATTTTTAGTTATTTTCTTTTTTAGTTTATGTATTAAATATATATTTTAAAGTTTTATAAATAAAATGCCATTGTATTGCTAATAATAGGCTGTCCAACACAATGCCATTTTAGATTTAAGGTTTAAAACATTTATTAAAGCACTTTGTTCTACTACTTTTATGTATAAGTTATTATATTACATTCATAGAGGAGGCAGACATGATGATAGAAAAGAAAAAATGCACTTTTGAGCTCCAAAAGTGCCAAAAAAAGAGGAGCACAGTTTAACGTCATGTCTTAGGACATTACAATTATTTTAATGTTCACTATCATTTTGTTTTTTTATTTTGACTATTAGTTTTAATTTACAGTTTTTATTTGTTTTTTATGGCTATTTAGTTACACAAAGTTTAAATGTAGTTTACACTTAGATAAAACTATAGACTACTGTTAACTGTTAGGAGAACATAGTTTAATTTATATTTATGCATATTTTTAGTTATTTTTTTTTTTTAGTTCATGTATTAAATATATATTTGAAAAGTTTTATGGATACAATGTCATTGTATTGCTTAGGCTGTCCAACACAATGCCATTTTAGATTTAAGGTTTAATGCAATTATTAAAGCATTTTATTCTACTACTTTTATGTGTAAGTAAACTATTACATTCATATTTTAATGTTCATTAAATATTTTCTTTAAAATTCTACTTTTAGTTTTAATCTACAGTTTTTATTTGTATTTTATAGCTATTTAGTTAGTTATTAAAAGTTTAAGGGTAACTTACATTTAGATTAAACTATAGACTGCTTTTAAATGTTAGAGGAAAATAGTTTAATTTGAATTTATGCATATTTTTAGTTATTTTCTTTTTTAGTTTATGTATTAAATATATATTTTAAAGTTTTATAAATAAAATGCCATTGTATTGCTAATAATAGGCTGTCCAACACAATGCCATTTTAGATTTAAGGTTTAAAACATTTATTAAAGCACTTTGTTCTACTACTTTTATGTATAAGTTATTATATTACATTCATAGAGGAGGCAGACATGATGATAGAAAAGAAAAAATGCACTTTTGAGCTCCAAAAGTGCCAAAAAAAAGAGGAGCACAGTTTAACGTCATGTCTCGGGACATTACAATTATTTTAATGTTCACTATCATTTTGTTTTTATATTTTGACTATTAGTTTTAATCTACAGTTTTTATTTGTTTTTTTATGGCTATTTAGTTCCACAAAGTTTAAATGTAGTTTACATTTAGATAAAACTATAGACTACTGTTAAGTGTTAGGAGAAAATAGTTTATTTTATATTTATGCATATTTTTAGTTATTTTCTTTTTTAGTTTATGTATTAAATATATATTTGGAAAGTTTTATGGCTAAAATGCTATTGTATTGCTAATAATAGGCTGTTCAACACAATGCCATTTTAGATTTAAGGTTTAATACGTTTATTAAAGCATTTTGTTCTACTACTTTTATGTATAAGTTATTATATTACATTCATAGAGGAGGCAGACATGATGATAGAAAAGAAAAAATGCACTTTTGAGCTCCAAAAGTGCCAAAAAAAAGAGGAGTTTAACGTCATGTCTCGGGACATTACAATTATTTTAATGTTCACTATCATTTTGTTTTTTTATTTTGACTATTAGTTTTAATCTACAGTTTTTATATGTTTTTTTATGGCTATTTAGTTACACAAAGTTTAAATGTAGTTTACACTTAGATAAAACTATAGACTACTGTTAAGTATTAGGAGAAAATAGTTTAATTGATATTTATGGATATTTTTAGTTATTTTTTTTTTTAGTTTATGTATTAAATATATATTTGAAAAGTTTTATGGATACAATGTCATTGTATTGCTTAGGCTGTCCAACACAATGCCATTTTAGACTTAAGGTTCAATACAATTATTAAAGCATTTTATTCTAATACTTTTATGTGAAAGTAAACTATTACATTCGTATTTTAATGTTCATTAAATTTTTTTTTAAAATTCTACTAATAGTTTTAATCTACAGTTTTTTTTTGTATTTTATAGCTTTTTAGTTGGTTATTAAAAGTTTAAATGTAACGTACTTTTAGATAAAACCATAGACTGCTTTTAAATGTTAGGGGAAAACAAATTCATTTGAATTTATGCATTTTTTTAGTTATTTTCTTTTTTAGTTTATGTATTTCATATATATTTGGCAAGTTTTATAAATAAAATGCCATTGTATTGCTAATAATAGGCTGTCCAACACAATGCCATTTTAGATTTAAGGTTTAATATCTTTATTAAAGCATTTTGTTGTACTACTTTTATGTATAAGTTATTATATTACATTCATAGAGGAGGCAGACATGATGATAGAAAAGAAGAAATGCACTTTTGAGCTCCAAACGTGCCAAAAAAAAGAGAGCACAGTTTAACGTCATGTATCGGGACTCTACAATTATTTTAATGTTCACTATCATTTTGTTTTTTTATTTTGACTATTAGTTTTCATTTACAGTTTTTATTTGTTTTTTATGGCTATTTAGTTACACAAAGTTTAAATGTAGTTTACACTTAGATAAAACTATAGACTACTGTTAGCTGTTAGGAGAACATAGTTTAATTTATATTTATGCATATTTTTAGTTATTTTTTTTTTTTAGTTCATGTATTAAATATATATTTGAAAAGTTTTATGGATACAATGTCATTGTATTGCTTAGGCTGTCCAACACAATGCCATTTTAGATTTAAGGTTTAATGCAATTATTAAAGCATTTTATTCTACTACTTTTATGTGTAAGTAAACTATTACATTCATATTTTAATGTTCATTAAATATTTTCTTTAAAATTCTACTTTTAGTTTTAATCTACAGTTTTTATTTGTATTTTATAGCTATTTAGTTAGTTATTAAAAGTTTAAGGGTAACTTACATTTAGATTAAACTATAGACTGCTTTTAAATGTTAGAGGAAAATAGTTTAATTTGAATTTATGCATATTTTTAGTTATTTTCTTTTTTAGTTTATGTATTAAATATATATTTTAAAGTTTTATAAATAAAATGCCATTGTATTGCTAATAATAGGCTGTCCAACACAATGCCATTTTAGATTTAAGGTTTAAAACATTTATTAAAGCACTTTGTTCTACTACTTTTATGTATAAGTTATTATATTACATTCATAGAGGAGGCAGACATGATGATAGAAAAGAAAAAATGCACTTTTGAGCTCCAAAAGTGCCAAAAAAAGAGGAGCACAGTTTAACGTCATGTCTCAGGACATTACAATTATTTTAATGTTCACTATCATTTTGTTTTTTTATTTTGACTATTAGTTTTAATTTACAGTTTTTATTTGTTTTTTATGGCTATTTAGTTACACAAAGTTTAAATGTAGTTTACACTTAGATAAAACTATAGACTACTGTTAACTGTTAGGAGAACATAGTTTAATTTATATTTATGCATATTTTTAGTTATTTTTTTTTTTTAGTTCATGTATTAAATATATATTTGAAAAGTTTTATGGATACAATGTCATTGTATTGCTTAGGCTGTCCAACACAATGCCATTTTAGATTTAAGGTTTAATGCAATTATTAAAGCATTTTATTCTACTACTTTTATGTGTAAGTAAACTATTACATTCATATTTTAATGTTCATTAAATATTTTCTTTAAAATTCTACTTTTAGTTTTAATCTACAGTTTTTATTTGTATTTTATAGCTATTTAGTTAGTTATTAAAAGTTTAAGGGTAACTTACATTTAGATTAAACTATAGACTGCTTTTAAATGTTAGAGGAAAATAGTTTAATTTGAATTTATGCATATTTTTAGTTATTTTCTTTTTTAGTTTATGTATTAAATATATATTTTAAAGTTTTATAAATAAAATGCCATTGTATTGCTAATAATAGGCTGTCCAACACAATGCCATTTTAGATTTAAGGTTTAAAACATTTATTAAAGCACTTTGTTCTACTACTTTTATGTATAAGTTATTATATTACATTCATAGAGGAGGCAGACATGATGATAGAAAAGAAAAAATGCACTTTTGAGCTCCAAAAGTGCCAAAAAAAAGAGGAGCACAGTTTAACGTCATGTCTCGGGACATTACAATTATTTTAATGTTCACTATCATTTTGTTTTTATATTTTGACTATTAGTTTTAATCTACAGTTTTTATTTGTTTTTTTATGGCTATTTAGTTCCACAAAGTTTAAATGTAGTTTACATTTAGATAAAACTATAGACTACTGTTAAGTGTTAGGAGAAAATAGTTTATTTTATATTTATGCATATTTTTAGTTATTTTCTTTTTTAGTTTATGTATTAAATATATATTTGGAAAGTTTTATGGCTAAAATGCTATTGTATTGCTAATAATAGGCTGTTCAACACAATGCCATTTTAGATTTAAGGTTTAATACGTTTATTAAAGCATTTTGTTCTACTACTTTTATGTATAAGTTATTATATTACATTCATAGAGGAGGCAGACATGATGATAGAAAAGAAAAAATGCACTTTTGAGCTCCAAAAGTGCCAAAAAAAAGAGGAGTTTAACGTCATGTCTCGGGACATTACAATTATTTTAATGTTCACTATCATTTTGTTTTTTTATTTTGACTATTAGTTTTAATCTACAGTTTTTATATGTTTTTTTATGGCTATTTAGTTACACAAAGTTTAAATGTAGTTTACACTTAGATAAAACTATAGACTACTGTTAAGTATTAGGAGAAAATAGTTTAATTGATATTTATGGATATTTTTAGTTATTTTTTTTTTTCGTTTATGTATTAAAAATATATTTGAAAAGTTTTATGGATACAATGTCATTGTATTGCTTAGGCTGTCCAACACAATGCCATTTTAGATTTAAGGTTTAATACAATTATTAAAGCATTTTATTCTAATACTTTTATGTGAAAGTAAACTATTACATTCATATTTTAATGTTCATTAAATATTTTCTTTAAAATTCTACTTTTAGTTTTAATCTACAGTTTTTATTTGTATTTTATAGCTATTTAGTTAGTTATTAAAAGTTTAAGGGTAACTTACATTTAGATTAAACTATAGACTGCTTTTAAATGTTAGAGGAAAATAGTTTAATTTGAATTTATGCATATTTTTAGTTATTTTCTTTTTTAGTTTATGTATTAAATATATATTTTAAAGTTTTATAAATAAAATGCCATTGTATTGCTAATAATAGGCTGTCCAACACAATGCCATTTTAGATTTAAGGTTTAAAACATTTATTAAAGCACTTTGTTCTACTACTTTTATGTATAAGTTATTATATTACATTCATAGAGGAGGCAGACATGATGATAGAAAAGAAAAAATGCACTTTTGAGCTCCAAAAGTGCCAAAAAAAGAGGAGCACAGTTTAACGTCATGTCTCAGGACATTACAATTATTTTAATGTTCACTATCATTTTGTTTTTTTATTTTGACTATTAGTTTTAATTTACAGTTTTTATTTGTTTTTTATGGCTATTTAGTTACACAAAGTTTAAATGTAGTTTACACTTAGATAAAACTATAGACTACTGTTAACTGTTAGGAGAACATAGTTTAATTTATATTTATGCATATTTTTAGTTATTTTTTTTTTTTAGTTCATGTATTAAATATATATTTGAAAAGTTTTATGGATACAATGTCATTGTATTGCTTAGGCTGTCCAACACAATGCCATTTTAGATTTAAGGTTTAATGCAATTATTAAAGCATTTTATTCTACTACTTTTATGTGTAAGTAAACTATTACATTCATATTTTAATGTTCATTAAATATTTTCTTTAAAATTCTACTTTTAGTTTTAATCTACAGTTTTTATTTGTATTTTATAGCTATTTAGTTAGTTATTAAAAGTTTAAGGGTAACTTACATTTAGATTAAACTATAGACTGCTTTTAAATGTTAGAGGAAAATAGTTTAATTTGAATTTATGCATATTTTTAGTTATTTTCTTTTTTAGTTTATGTATTAAATATATATTTTAAAGTTTTATAAATAAAATGCCATTGTATTGCTAATAATAGGCTGTCCAACACAATGCCATTTTAGATTTAAGGTTTAAAACATTTATTAAAGCACTTTGTTCTACTACTTTTATGTATAAGTTATTATATTACATTCATAGAGGAGGCAGACATGATGATAGAAAAGAAAAAATGCACTTTTGAGCTCCAAAAGTGCCAAAAAAAAGAGGAGCACAGTTTAACGTCATGTCTCGGGACATTACAATTATTTTAATGTTCACTATCATTTTGTTTTTATATTTTGACTATTAGTTTTAATCTACAGTTTTTATTTGTTTTTTTATGGCTATTTAGTTCCACAAAGTTTAAATGTAGTTTACATTTAGATAAAACTATAGACTACTGTTAAGTGTTAGGAGAAAATAGTTTATTTTATATTTATGCATATTTTTAGTTATTTTATTTTTAGGTTATGTATTAAATATATATTTGGAAAGTTTTATGGCTAAAATGCTATTGTATTGCTAATAATAGGCTGTTCAACACAATGCCATTTTAGATTTAAGGTTTAATACGTTTATTAAAGCATTTTGTTCTACTACTTTTATGTATAAGTTATTATATTACATTCATAGAGGAGGCAGACATGATGATAGAAAAGAAAAAATGCACTTTTGAGCTCCAAAAGTGCCAAAAAAAAGAGGAGTTTAACGTCATGTCTCGGGACATTACAATTATTTTAATGTTCACTATCATTTTGTTTTTTTATTTTGACTATTAGTTTTAATCTACAGTTTTTATATGTTTTTTTATGGCTATTTAGTTACACAAAGTTTAAATGTAGTTTACACTTAGATAAAACTATAGACTACTGTTAAGTATTAGGAGAAAATAGTTTAATTGATATTTATGGATATTTTTAGTTATTTTTTTTTTTAGTTTATGTATTAAATATATATTTGAAAAGTTTTATGGATACAATGTCATTGTATTGCTTAGGCTGTCCAACACAATGCCATTTTAGATTTAAGGTTTAATACTATTATTAAAGCATTTTATTCTAATACTTTTATGTGTAAGTAAACTATTACATTCATATTTTAATGTTCATTAAATTTTTTTTTAAAATTCTACTATTAGTTTTAATCTACAGTTTTTATTTGTATTTTATAGCTTTTTAGTTAGTTATTAAAAGTTAAAATGTAACGTACATTTAGATAAAACTATAGACTGCTTTTAAATGTTAGGGGAAAATAGTTTCATTTGAATTTATGCATATTTTTAGTTATTTTCTTTTTTAGTTTATGTATTTCATATATATTTGGAAAGTTTTATAAATAAAATGCTATTGTATTGCTAATAATAGGCTGTCCAACACAATGCCATTTTAGATTTAAGGTTTAATATGTTTATTAAAGCATTTTGTTGTACTACTTTTATGTACAAGTTATTATATTACATTCATAGAGGAGGCAGACATGATGATAGAAAAGAAGAAATGCACTTTTGAGCTCCAAACGTGCAAAAAAAAAGAAAGCACAGTTTAACGTCATGTATCGGGACTCTACAATTATTTTAATGTTCACTATCATTTTGTTTTTTTATTTTGACTATTAGTTTTATTCTACAGTATTTATTTGTGTTTTATGGCTATTTAGTTACACAAAGTTTAAATGTAGTTTACATTTATATGAAACTATAGACTACTTTTATGTTTTATGGTAAATGAGTTTAATTTATATTTATGCATTATTTTAGCTATTTTCTTTTTTAGTTTATGTATTAAATATATATTTGGAAAGTTTTATGACTAAAATGCCATTGTATTGCTAATAATAGGCTGTCCAACACAATGCCATTTTAGATTTAAGGTTTAAAATGTTTATTAAAGCATTTTGTTCTACTACTTTTATGTATAAGTTATTATATTACATTCATAGAGGTGGCAGACATGATGATAGAAAAGAAAAAATGCACTTTTGAGCTCCAAAAGTGCCAAAAAAAAGAGGAGCACAGTTTAACGTCATGTCTCGGGACATTACAATTATTTTAATGTTCACTATCATTTTGTTTTTTTATTTTGACTATTAGTTTTAATCTACAGTTTTTATTTGTTTTTTTATGGCTATTTAGTTCCACAAAGTTTAAATGTAGTTTACACTTATATGAAACTATAGACTACTGTTAAGTGTTAGGAGAAAATAGTTTATTTTATATTTATGCATATTTTTAGTTATTTTCTTTTGTAGTTTATGTATTAAATATATATTTGAAAAGTTTTATGGATACAATGTCATTGTATTGCTTAGGCTGTCCAACACAATGCCATTTTAGATTTAAGGTTTAAAACGTTTATTAAAGCACTTTGTTGTACTACTTTTATGTATAAGTTATTATATTACATTCATAGAGGAGGCAGACATGATGATAGAAAAGAAAAAATGCACTTTTGAGCTCCAAAAGTGCCAAAAAAAAGAGGAGCACAGTTTAACGTCATGTATCGGGACTCTACAATTATTTTAATGTTCACTATCATTTTGTTTTTTTATTTTGACTATTAGTTTTAATCTACAGTTTTTATTTGTTTTTTATAGCTATTTAGTTACACAAAGTTTAAATGTAGTTTACACTTAGATAAAACTATAGACTACTGTTAAGTATTAGGAAAAAATAGTTTATTTTATATTTATGCATATTTTTAGTTATTTTCTTTTTTAGTTTATGTATTAAATATATATTTGAAAAGTTTTATGGATACAATGTCATTGTATTGCTTAGGCTGTCCAACACAATGCCATTTTAGATTTAAGGTTTAATGCAATTATTAAAGCATTTTATTCTACTACTTTTATGTGTAAGTAAACTATTACATTCATATTTTAATGTTCATTAAATATTTTCTTTAAAATTCTACTTTTAGTTTTAATCTACAGTTTTTATTTGTATTTTATAGCTTTTTAGTTAGTTATTAAAAGTTTAAATGTAACTTACATTTAGATAAAACTATAGACTGCTTTTAAATGTTAGGCGAAAATAGTTTCATTTGAATTTATGCATATTATTAGTTATTTTCTTTTTTAGTTTATGTATTAAATATATATTTTAAAGTTTTATAAATAAAATGCCATTGTATTGCTAATAATAGGCTGTCCAACACAATGCCATTTTAGATTTAAGGTTTAAAACGTTTATTAAAGCACTTTGTTCTACTACTTTTATGTATAAGTTATTATATTACATTCATAGAGGAGGCAGACATGATGATAGAAAAGAAAAAATGCACTTTTGAGCTCCAAAAGTGCCAAAAAAAAGAGGAGCACAGTTTAACGTCATGTCTCGGGACATTACAATTATTTTAATGTTCACTATCATTTTGTTTTTTTATTTTGACTATTAGTTTTAATCTACAGTTTTTATTTGTTTTTTTATGGCTATTTAGTTCCACAAAGTTTAAATGTAGTTTACACTTAGATAAAACTATAGACTACTGTTAAGTATTAGGAGAAAAAAGTTTAATTTATATTTATGGATATTTTTAGTTATTTTTTTTTTTAGTTTATGTATTAAATATATATTTGAAAAAATTTTATGGATACAATGTCATTGTATTGCTTAGGCTGTCCAACACAATGCCATTTTAGATTTAAGGTTTAATACTATTATTAAAGCATTTTATTCTAATACTTTTATGTGTAAGTAAACTATTACATTCATATTTTAATGTTCATTAAATTTTTTTTTAAAATTCTACTATTAGTTTTAATCTACAGTTTTTATTTGTATTTTATAGCTTTTTAGTTAGTTATTAAAAGTTAAAATGTAACGTACATTTAGATAAAACTATAGACTGCTTTTAAATGTTAGGGGAAAATAGTTTCATTTGAATTTATGCATATTTTTAGTTATTTTCTTTTTTAGTTTATGTATTTCATATATATTTGGAAAGTTTTATAAATAAAATGCTATTGTATTGCTAATAATAGGCTGTCCAACACAATGCCATTTTAGATTTAAGGTTTAAAATGTTTATTAAAGCATTTTGTTCTACTACTTTTATGTATAAGTTATTATATTACATTCATAGAGGTGGCAGACATGATGATAGAAAAGAAAAAATGCACTTTTAAGCTCCAAAAGTGCCAAAAAAAAGAGGAGCACAGTTTAACGTCATGTCTCGGGACATTACAATTATTTTAATGTTCACTATCATTTTGTTTTTTTATTTTGACTATTAGTTTTAATCTACAGTTTTTATTTGTTTTTTTATGGCTATTTAGTTCCACAAAGTTTAAATGTAGTTTACACTTATATGAAACTATAGACTACTGTTAAGTGTTAGGAGAAAATAGTTTATTTTATATTTATGCATATTTTTAGTTATTTTCTTTTGTAGTTTATGTATTAAATATATATTTGAAAAGTTTTATGGATACAATGTCATTGTATTGCTTAGGCTGTCCAACACAATGCCATTTTAGATTTAAGGTTTAATACAATTATTAAAGCATTTTATTCTAATACTTTTATGTGTAAGTAAACTATTACATTCATATTTTAATGTTCATTAAATTTTTTTTTAAAATTCTACTATTAGTTTTAATCTACAGTTTTTATTTGTATTTTATAGCTTTTTAGTTAGTTATTAAAAGTTAAAATGTAACGTACATTTAGATAAAACTATAGACTGCTTTTAAATGTTAGGGGAAAATAGTTTCATTTGAATTTATGCATATTTTTAGTTATTTTCTTTTTTAGTTTATGTATTTCATATATATTTGGAAAGTTTTATAAATAAAATGCCATTGTATTGCTAATAATAGGCTGTCCAACACAATGCCATTTTAGATTTAAGGTTTGAAACGTTTATTAAAGCATTTTGTTGTACTACTTTTATGTATAAGTTATTATATTACATTCATAGAGGAGGCAGACATGATGATAGAAAAGAAAAAATGCACTTTTGAGCTCCAAAAGTGCCAAAAAAAAGAGGAGCACAGTTTAACGTCATGTCTCGGGACATTACAATTATTTTAATGTTCACTATCATTTTGTTTTTTTATTTTGACTATTAATTTTAATCTACAGTTTTTATTTGTTTTTTATGGCTATTTAGTTCCACAAAGTTTAAATGTAGTTTACACTTAGATAAAACTATAGACTACTGTTAAGTGTTAGGAGAAAATAGTTTATTTTATATTTATGCATATTTTTAGTTATTTTCTTTTTTAGTTTATGTATTAAATATATATTTTAAAGTTTTATGGCTTAAATGCCATTGTATTGCTAATAATAGGCTGTCCAACACAATGCCATTTTAGATTTAAGGTTTAAAACGTTTATTAAAGCATTTTGTTCTACTACTTTTATGTATAAGTTATTATATTACATTCATAGAGGAGGCAGACATGATGATAGAAAAGAAGAAATGCACTTTTGAGCTCCAAAAGTGCCAAAAAAAAGAGGAGCACAGTTTAACGTCACGTCTCGGGACATTACAATTATTTTAATGTTCACTCTCATTTTGTTTTTTTATTTTGACTATTAGTTTTAATCTACAGTTTTTATTTGTTTTTTTATAGCTATTTAGTTCCACAAAGTTTAAATGTAGTTTACACTTAGATAAAACTATAGACTACTGTTAAGTGTTAGGAGAAAATAGTTTATTTTATATTTATGCATATTTTTAGTTATTTTCTTTTTAGTTTATGTATTAAATATATATTTGAAAGGTTTTATGGATACAATGTTATTGTATTGCTTAGGCTGTCCAACACAATGCCATTTTAGATTTAAGGTTTAATACAACTATTAAAGCATTTTATTCTAATACTATTATGTGTAAGTAAACTATTACATTCATATTTTAATGTTCATTAAATTTTTTTTTTAAATTCTACTATTAGTTTTAATCTACAGTTTTTATTTGTATTTTATAGCTTTTTAGTTAGTTATTAAAAGTTAAAATGTAACGTACATTTAGATAAAACTATAGACTGCTTTTAAATGTTAGGGGAAAATAGTTTAATTTGAATTTATGCATATTTTTAGTTATTTTTTTTTTTAGTTTATGTATTAAATATATATTTTAAAGTTTTATAAATAAAATGCCATTGTATTGCTAATAATAGGCTGTCCAACACAATGCCATTTTAGATTTAAGGTTTAAAACATTTATTAAAGCACTTTGTTCTACTACTTTTATGTATAAGTTATTATATTACATTCATAGAGGAGGCAGACATGATGATAGAAAAGAAAAAATGCACTTTTGAGCTCCAAAAGTGCCAAAAAAAGAGGAGCACAGTTTAACGTCATGTCTCAGGACATTACAATTATTTTAATGTTCACTATCATTTTGTTTTTTTATTTTGACTATTAGTTTTAATTTACAGTTTTTATTTGTTTTTTATGGCTATTTAGTTACACAAAGTTTAAATGTAGTTTACACTTAGATAAAACTATAGACTACTGTTAACTGTTAGGAGAACATAGTTTAATTTATATTTATGCATATTTTTAGTTATTTTTTTTTTTTAGTTCATGTATTAAATATATATTTGAAAAGTTTTATGGATACAATGTCATTGTATTGCTTAGGCTGTCCAACACAATGCCATTTTAGATTTAAGGTTTAATGCAATTATTAAAGCATTTTATTCTACTACTTTTATGTGTAAGTAAACTATTACATTCATATTTTAATGTTCATTAAATATTTTCTTTAAAATTCTACTTTTAGTTTTAATCTACAGTTTTTATTTGTATTTTATAGCTATTTAGTTAGTTATTAAAAGTTTAAGGGTAACTTACATTTAGATAAAACTATAGACTGCTTTTAAATGTTAGAGGAAAATAGTTTAATTTGAATTTATGCATATTTTTAGTTATTTTCTTTTTTAGTTTATGTATTAAATATATATTTTAAAGTTTTATAAATAAAATGCCATTGTATTGCTAATAATAGGCTGTCCAACACAATGCCATTTTAGATTTAAGGTTTAAAACATTTATTAAAGCACTTTGTTCTACTACTTTTATGTATAAGTTATTATATTACATTCATAGAGGAGGCAGACATGATGATAGAAAAGAAAAAATGCACTTTTGAGCTCCAAAAGTGCCAAAAAAAAGAGGAGCACAGTTTAACGTCATGTCTCGGGACATTACAATTATTTTAATGTTCACTATCATTTTGTTTTTATATTTTGACTATTAGTTTTAATCTACAGTTTTTATTTGTTTTTTTATGGCTATTTAGTTCCACAAAGTTTAAATGTAGTTTACATTTAGATAAAACTATAGACTACTGTTAAGTGTTAGGAGAAAATAGTTTATTTTATATTTATGCATATTTTTAGTTATTTTATTTTTAGGTTATGTATTAAATATATATTTGGAAAGTTTTATGGCTAAAATGCTATTGTATTGCTAATAATAGGCTGTTCAACACAATGCCATTTTAGATTTAAGGTTTAATACGTTTATTAAAGCATTTTGTTCTACTACTTTTATGTATAAGTTATTATATTACATTCATAGAGGAGGCAGACATGATGATAGAAAAGAAAAAATGCACTTTTGAGCTCCAAAAGTGCAAAAAAAAAGAGGAGCACAGTTTAACGTCATGTATCGGGACTCTACAATTATTTTAATGTTCACTATCATTTTGTTTTTTTATTTTGACTATTAGTTTTAATCTACAGTTTTTATTTGTTTTTTTATGGCTATTTAGTTACACAAAGTTTAAATGTAGTTTACACTTATATGAAACTATAGACTACTTTTATGTTTTATGGTAAATGAGTTTAATTTATATTTATGCATATTTTTAGTTATTTTCTTTTTTAGTTTATGTATTAAATATATATTTTAAAGTTTTATGGCTAAAATGCCATTGTATTGCTAATAATAGGCTGTCCAACACAATGCCATTTTAGATTTAAGGTTTAAAACGTTTATTAAAGCATTTTGTTGTACTACTTTTATGTATAAGTTATTATATTACATTTATAGAGGAGGCAGACATGATGATAGAAAAGAAGAAATGCACTTTTGAGCTCCAAAAGTGCAAAAAAAAAGAGGAGCACAGTTTAACGTCATGTATCGGGACTCTACAATTATTTTAATGTTCACTATCTTTTTGTTTTTTTATTTTGACTATTAGTTTTAATCTACAGTTTTTATTTGTTATTTTATGGCTATTTAGTTACACAAAGTTTAAATGTAGTTTACACTTATATGAAACTATAGACTACTTTTATGTTTTATGGTAAATGAGTTTAATTTATATTTATGCATATTTTTAGTTATTTTCTTTTTTAGTTTATGTATTAAATATATATTTTAAAGTTTTATGGCTAAAATGCCATTGTATTGCTAATAATAGGCTGTCCAACACAATGCCATTTTAGATTTAAGGTTTAAAACATTTATTAAAGCATTTTGTTCTACTACATTTATGTATAAGTTATTATATTACATTCATAGAGGTGGCAGACATGATGATAGAAAAGAAAAAATGCACTTTTAAGCTCCAAAAGTGCCAAAAAAAAGAGGAGCACAGTTTAACGTCATGTCTCGGGACATTACAATTATTTTAATGTTCACTATCATTTTGTTTTTTTATTTTGACTATTAGTTTTAATCTACAGTTTTTATTTGTTTTTTTTATGGCTATTTAGTTACACAAATTTTAAATGTAGTTTACACTTATATGAAACTATAGACTACTGTTAAGTGTTAGGAGAAAATAGTTTATTTTATATTTATGCATATTTTTAGTTATTTTCTTTTTTAGTTTATGTATTAAATATATATTTGAAAAGTTTTATGGATACAATGTCATTGTATTGCTTAGGCTGTCCAACACAATGCCATTTTAGATTTTAGGTTTAATACAATTATTAAAGCATTTTATTCTAATACTTTTATGTGTAAGTAAACTATTACATTTATATTTTAATGTTCATTAAATTTTTTTTAAAAATTCTACTATTAGTTTTAATCTACAGTTTTTATTTGTATTTTATAGCTTTTTAGTTAGTTATTAAAAGTTTAAATGTAACTTACATTTAGATAAAACTATAGAAATCTTTAAAATGTTAGGGGAAAATAGTTTCATTTAAATTTATGCATATTTTTAGTTATTTTCTTTTTTAGTTTATGTATTTCATATATATTTGGAAAGTTTTATAAATAAAATGCCATTGTATTGCTAATAATAGGCTGTCCAACACAATGCCATTTTAGATTTAAGGTTTAAAACGTTTATTAAAGCATTTTGTTGTACTACTTTTATGTATAAGTTATTATATTACATTTGTAGAGGAGGCAGACATGATGATAGAAAAGAAGAAATGCACTTTTGAGCTCCAAAAGTGCAAAAAAAAAGAGGAGCACAGTTTAACGTCATGTATCGGGACTCTACAATTATTTTAATGTTCACTATCTTTTTGTTTTTTTATTTTGACTATTAGTTTTAATCTACAGTTTTTATTTGTTTTTTTATGGCTATTTAGTTACACAAAGTTTAAATGTAGTTTACACTTATATGAAACTATAGACTACTTTTATGTTTTATGGTAAATGAGTTTAATTTATATTTATGCATATTTTTAGTTATTTTCTTTTTTAGTTTATGTATTAAATATATATTTTAAAGTTTTATGGCTAAAATGCCATTGTATTGCTAATAATAGGCTGTCCAACACAATGCCATTTTAGATTTAAGGTTTAAAACATTTATTAAAGCATTTTGTTCTACTACATTTATGTATAAGTTATTATATTACATTCATAGAGGTGGCAGACATGATGATAGAAAAGAAAAAATGCACTTTTAAGCTCCAAAAGTTCCAAAAAAAAGAGGAGCACAGTTTAACGTCATGTCTCGGGACATTACAATTATTTTAATGTTCACTATCATTTTGTTTTTTTATTTTGACTATTAGTTTTAATCTACAGTTTTTATTTGTTTTTTTTATGGCTATTTAGTTACACAAATTTTAAATGTAGTTTACACTTATATGAAACTATAGACTACTGTTAAGTGTTAGGAGAAAATAGTTTATTTTATATTTATGCATATTTTTAGTTATTTTCTTTTTTAGTTTATGTATTAAATATATATTTGAAAAGTTTTATGGATACAATGTCATTGTATTGCTTAGGCTGTCCAACACAATGCCATTTTAGATTTTAGGTTTAATACAATTATTAAAGCATTTTATTCTAATACTTTTATGTGTAAGTAAACTATTACATTTATATTTTAATGTTCATTAAATTTTTTTTAAAAATTCTACTATTAGTTTTAATCTACAGTTTTTATTTGTATTTTATAGCTTTTTAGTTAGTTATTAAAAGTTTAAATGTAACTTACATTTAGATAAAACTATAGAAATCTTTAAAATGTTAGGGGAAAATAGTTTCATTTAAATTTATGCATATTTTTAGTTATTTTCTTTTTTAGTTTATGTATTTCATATATATTTGGAAAGTTTTATAAATAAAATGCCATTGTATTGCTAATAATAGGCTGTCCAACACAATGCCATTTTAGATTTAAGGTTTAAAACGTTTATTAAAGCATTTTGTTGTACTACTTTTATGTATAAGTTATTATATTACATTTGTAGAGGAGGCAGACATGATGATAGAAAAGAAGAAATGCACTTTTGAGCTCCAAAAGTGCAAAAAAAAAGAGGAGCACAGTTTAACGTCATGTATCGGGACTCTACAATTATTTTAATGTTCACTATCTTTTTGTTTTTTTATTTTGACTATTAGTTTTAATCTACAGTTTTTATTTGTTTTTTTATGGCTATTTAGTTACACAAAGTTTAAATGTAGTTTACACTTATATGAAACTATAGACTACTTTTATGTTTTATGGTAAATGAGTTTAATTTATATTTATGCATATGTTTAGTTATTTTCTTTTTTAGTTTTTGTATTAAATATATATTTGGAAAGTTTTATGGCTAAAATGCTATTGTATTGCTAATAATAGGCTTTCCAACACAATGCCATTTTAGATTTAAGGTTTAAAACGTTTATTAAAGCACTTTGTTCTACTACTTTTATGTATAAGTTATTATATTACATTCATAGAGGAGGCAGACATGATGATAGAAAAGAAAAAATGCACTTTTGAGCTCCAAAAGTGCTAAAAAAAAGAGGAGCACAGTTTAACGTCACGTCTCGGGACATTACAATTATTTTAATGTTCACTATCATTTTGTTTTTTTTATTTTGACTATTAAATTTAATCTACAGTTTTTATTTGTTTTTTTATAGCTATTTAGTTCCACAAAGTTTAAATGTAGTTTACTCTTAGATAAAACTATAGACTACTGTTAAGTGTTAGGAGAAAATAGTTTATTTTATATTTATGCATATTTTTAGTTATTTTCTTTTTTAGTTTATGTATTAAATATATATTTGAAAAGTTTTATGGATACAATGTCATTGTATTGCTTAGGCTGTCCAACACAATGCCATTTTAGATTTAAGGTTTAATACAATTATTAAAGCATTTTATTCTAATACTTTTATGTGTAAGTAAACTATTACATTCATATTTTAATGTTCACTAAATTTTTTTTTTAAATTCTACTATTAGTTTTAATCTACAGTTTTTATTTGTATTTTATAGCTTTTTAGTTATTTATTAAAAGTTTAAATGTAACTTACATTTAGATAAAACTATAGACTGCTTTTAAATGTTAGGGGAAAATAGTTTCCTTTGAATTTATGCATATTTTTAGTTATTTTCTTTTGTAGTTTATGTATTTCATATATATTTGGAAAGTTTTATAAATAAAATGCCATTGTATTGCTAATAATAGGCTGTCCAACACAATGCCATTTTAGATTTAAGGTTTAAAACGTTTATTAAAGCATTTTGTTGTACTACTTTTATGTATAAGTTATTATATTACATTTATAGAGGAGGCAGACATTATGATAGAAAAGAAGAAATTCACTTTTGAGCTCCAAAAGTGCAAAAAAAAAGAGGAGCACAGTTTAACGTCATGTATCGGGACTCTACAATTATTTTAATGTTCACTATCATTTTGTTTTTTTATTTTGACTATTAATTTTTATCTACAGTTTTTATTTGTTTTTTTATGGCTATTTAGTTACACAAAGTTTAAATGTAGTTTACACTTATATGAAACTATAGACTACTTTTACGTTTTATGGTAAATGAGTTTAATTTATATTTATGCATATTTTTAGTTATTTTCTTTTTTAGTTTATGTATTAAATATATATTTTAAAGTTTTATGGCTAAAATGCCATTGTATTGCTAATAATAGGCTGTCCAACACAATGCCATTTTAGATTTAAGGTTTAAAACATTTATTAAAGCATTTTGTTGTACTACTTTTATGTATAAGTTATTATATTACATTCATAGAGGTGGCAGACATGATGATAGAAAAGAAAAAATGCACTTTTGAGCTTCAAACGTGCCAAAAAAAAGAGGAGCACAGTTTAACGTCATGTCTCGGGACATTACAATTATTTTAATGTTCACTATCATTTTGTTTTTTTATTTTGACTATTAGTTTTAATCTACAGTTTTTATTTGTTTTTTATGGCTATTTAGTTACACAAAGTTTAAATGTAGTTTACACTTGGATGAAACAGAAAAGAATAGTTCTAAATTTTTAAATCAAGAGTTAGTTTTCTTTCCACTTAAAGAATAATTTTACCTCAAAATAATCATAGTTTGAATTCATGAGGCTAACTAATGTCTACAAATATATAAATAAATAATTTATAAAACAAAATAAACTGAAAAGATCAAACTAAACTAGAAGAAAGCAAATTCTAAACAATCTAAGAGGAATAAGACGTGAAACAAAATAGTTCTTTAGATGACAGTCATGACAAAACAATTCACAAACAAAAAGAAGACATTTCACCAATGTTGAATAATGTTTAAATAACTCTAGTTTGAAATATTGAGGCTAAATAGTGTCTAGAAATATATATAAAAAAGGGAAATAACAAAAAGATGAAGACTGATAACCCCTTAAAAAGATAATTTCAAACTACAAGATACAGACTTTTTCTCCAAAAGATTTAATAAACTGAAAGGATTAAACTAAACTTAACTAAACTATAAGAAAGCAGATTCTAAACAATCTAATAGGCATGCATTAAATAGACAGTACAAGACAAAAACAAAATCATTCTTCACATGGTAGTCATGACAAAACAGTTCACAAACAAAAAAAGATATTTTACAAATGTTTAATAATGTTTAAATAACTTCACCTTAATGGTAATGTTGCAGTAATATGTAGAGTTCTGAAGAGTTCTTGTTCCTTGATCTGAAACAGAAAAGACAAGCTTTTGTGATAAAACCAATATCGAGATATTTATTTGCACTCAGAGAATAATTTTATCTTAAAATAATTTTAGTAAAATCAAAATGCTAGCTAAAGTCTAAAAAAAGGCAAGTTCCACCTTTCAGACCTTGCAATCTATATAAGGGCAGGTAATGGTAATGTCATCTTTTTAAATTGTCCAAAAAGGGAAGTAACAAAAAGATCTCACCTGTTCAACTTCCATATAAAAATGTTTTGGACTGTAACACTCTAAAAAAAATACTTTGAAACTAAAATAATTAGACTTTTCTCCAAAAGAATTAAACTAAAACTAAACAAAAAGGATCAAAGTAAACAAACTTTACATTTAGATTAAACTATAGTTTTAAAGTTACAATCTAAATGTCTACTTTAAACCTACATAATAATTACTATTTTTGTATTATGCTAACATTTTATTTCGAATCTGTATTTTTAAGCAAACAAAGGCATTGTTGACAGCAAACAATGACAATGTAACTTATTCTACGCTATTAAGCTTTTAATTCTACTACATTAAGTTTAAGTTAATCATTTCGTATTACATTTTAAATACTTTACATCTACATTTCATTTGAACATATTTACTAGTTTTTTATTATGCTGACATTTTAGTTTGAATCTATATTTTTAAGCAAACAGAGGCATTGTTGACAGCAAACAATGACAATGTAGCTTATTCTAGGCTATTAAGCTTTTAATTCTTTTATATTTAGATGTAAGTTAATTCTACATTTAGTTTTACAGTTACAATAGTTAGTGTCTACTTTAAACCTACATATATTTACTAGTTTAATACTATGCTAACATTTTAGTTTAAATCTATATTTTTAAGCAAACAGAGGCATTGTTGACAGCAAACAATGACAATGTAGCTACTAGGCTAGTTTTATATTATGCTAACATTTTAGTTTAAATCTGTATTTTTATTTCTACTACATTTAGGGGTAAGTTAATTCTACATTTAGTTTTTGAGTTACTATAGTTAATTACTTTAAACCTACATATATTTACTAGTTTAATACTATGCTAACATTTTAGTTTAAATCTATATTTTTAAGCAAACAGAGGCATTGTTGACAGCAAACAATGACAATGTAGCTACTAGGCAATTTAGCTTTTTAATTCTACTACATTTAGGTTAGAGTTAAACTACATTTAGTATTAAATTTTTAATAGTTTACATCTACTTTAAACCTGCATTAATTTACTAGTTTTATATTATGCTAACATTTTAGTTTGAATCTGTATTTTTCATTTCTACTACATTTAGGAGTGAGTTAATTCTACATTTAGTTTTAAAGTTACAATCTTAATGTCTACTTTAAACCTACATTTAATTACTAGTTTTGTATCATGCTAACATTTTAGTTTGAATCTGTATTTTTATTTCTACTACATTTAGGGGTGAGTTAATTCTACATTTAATTTTACAGCTACATTAGTTAGTGTCTACTTTAAACCTACATATATTAACTAGTTTTGTATTATGATAACTTTTAAGTTTGAATCTGTATTTTTATTTCTACTACATTTTAGGTGTAAGTTAATACTTCATTTAGTTTTAAAGTTACAATCTTAATGTCTACTTTAAACCTACATTTAATTACTAGTTTTGTATTAAGCTAACATTTTAGTTTAAATCTGTATTTTTATTTCTACTACATTTAGGGGTGAGTTAATTCTACATTTAATTTTACAGCTACATTAGTTAGTGTCTACTTTAAACCTACATGTATTAACTAGTTTTGTATTATGATAACTTTTTAGTTTGAATCTGTATTTTTATTTCTACTACATTTTAGGTGTAAGTTAATACTTCATTTAGTTTTAAAGTTACAATCTTAATGTCTACTTTAAACCTACATTTAATTACTAGTTTTTCATTATGCTAACATTTAAGTTTTAATCTATATTTTTAAGCAAACAGAGGCATTGTTGACAGCAAACAATGACAATGTAGCTACTAGGCTAGTTTTATATTATGCTAACATTTTAGTTTGAATCTGTATTTTTATTTCTACTACATTTAGGTGTAAGTTAATTCTACATTTAGTTTTTGAGTTACTATAGTTATTTACTTTAAACCTACATATATTTACTAGTTTAATACTATGCTAACATTTTAGTTTAAATCTATATTTTTAAGCAAACAGAGGCATTGTTGACAGCAAACAATGACAATGTAGCTACTAGGCAATTTAGCTTTTTAATTCTACTACATTTAGGTTAGAGTTATACTACATTTAGTATTAAATTTTTAATAGTTTACATCTACTTTAAACCTGCATTAATTTACTAGTTTTATATTATGCTAACATTTTAGTTTGAATCTGTATTTTTCATTTCTACTACATTTAGGGGTAAGTTAATTCTACATTTCATTTTAAAGTTACAATCTTAATGTCTACTTTAAACCTACATTTAATTACTAGTTTTTCATTATGCTAACATTTAAGTTTTAATCTATATTTTTAAGCAAACAGAGGCATTGTTGACAGCAAACAATGACAATGTAGCTACTAGGCTAGTTTTATATTATGCTAACATTTTAGTTTGAATCTGTATTTTTATTTCTACTACATTTAGGGATAAGTTAATTCTACATTTAGTTTTTGAGTTACTTTAGTTAATTACTTTAAACCTACATATATTTACTAGTTTAATACTATGCTAACATTTTAGTTTAAATCTATATTTTTAAGCAAACAGAGGCATTGTTGACAGCAAACAATGACAATGTAGCTACTAGGCAATTTAGCTATTTAATTCTACTACATTTAGGTTAGAGTTATACTACATTTAGTATTAAATTTTTAATAGTTTACATCTACTTTAAACCTGCAATAATTTACTAGTTTTATATTGTGCTAACAGTTTAGTTTGAATCTGTATTTTTTATTTCTACTACATTCAGGAGTAAGTTAATTCTACATTTAGTTTTAAAGTTACAATCTTAATGTCTACTTTAAACCTACATTTAATTACTAGTTTTGTATTAAGCTAACATTTTAGTTTGAATCTGTATTTTTATTTCTACTACATTTAGGGGTGAGTTAATTCTACATTTAATTTTACAGCTACATTAGCTAGTGTCTACTTTAAACCTACATATATTAACTAGTTTTGTATTATGATAACTTTTTAGTTTGAATCTGTATTTTTATTTCTACTACATTTTAGGTGTAAGTTAATACTTCATTTAGTTTTAAAGTTACAATCTTAATGTCTACTTTAAACCTACATTTAATTACTAGTTTTTCATTATGCTAACATTTAAGTTTTAATCTATATTTTTAAGCAAACAGAGGCATTGTTGACAGCAAACAATGACAATGTAGCTACTAGGCTAGTTTTATATTATGCTAACATTTTAGTTTAAATCTGTATTTTTATTTCTACTACATTTAGGGGTAAGTTAATTCTACATTTAGTTTTTGAGTTACTATAGTTAATTACTTTAAACCTACATATATTTACTAGTTTAATACTATGCTAACATTTTAGTTTAAATCTATATTTTTAAGCAAACAGAGGCATTGTTGACAGCAAACAATGACAATGTAGCTACTAGGCAATTTAGCTATTTAATTCTACTACATTTAGGTTAGAGTTATACTACATTTAGTATTAAATTTTTAATAGTTTACATCTACTTTAAACCTGCAATAATTTACTAGTTTTATATTGTGCTAACAGTTTAGTTTGAATCTGTATTTTTTATTTCTTCTACATTCAGGAGTAAGTTAATTCTACATTTAGTTTTAAAGTTACAATCTTAATGTCTACTTTAAACCTACATTTAATTACTAGTTTTGTATTATGCTAACATTTTAGTTTGAATCTGTTTTTTTTATTTCTACTACATTTAGGGGTGAGTTAATTCTACATTTAATTTTACAGCTACATTAGTTAGTGTCTACTTTAAACCTACATATATTAACTAGTTTTGTATTATGATAACTTTTTAGTTTGAATCTGTATTTTTATTTCTACTACATTTTAGGTGTAAGTTAATACTTCATTTAGTTTTAAAGTTACAATCTTAATGTCTACTTTAAACCTACATTTAATTACTAGTTTTTCATTATGCTAACATTTAAGTTTTAATCTATATTTTTAAGCAAACAGAGGCATTGTTGACAGCAAACAATGACAATGTAGCTACTAGGCTAGTTTTATATTATGCTAACATTTTAGTTTGAATCTGTATTTTTATTTCTACTACATTTAGTTTTTGAGTTACTATAGTTAATTACTTTAAACCTACATATATTTACTAGTTTAATACTATGCTAACATTTTAGTTTAAATCTATATTTTTAAGCAAACAGAGGCATTGTTGACAGCAAACAATGACAATGTAGCTACTAGGCAATTTAGCTTTTTAATTCTACTACATTTAGGTTAGAGTTATACTACATTTAGTATTAAATTTTTAATAGTTTACATCTACTTTAAACCTGCATTAATTTACTAGTTTTATATTATGCTAACATTTTAGTTTGAATCTGTATTTTTCATTTCTACTACATTTAGGGGTAAGTTAATTCTACATTTTGTTTTAAAGTTACAATCTTAATGTCTACTTTAAACCTACATTTAATTACTAGTTTTTCATTATGCTAACATTTAAGTTTTAATCTATATTTTTAAGCAAACAGAGGCATTGTTGACAGCAAACAATGACAATGTAGCTACTAGGCTAGTTTTATATTATGCTAACATTTTAGTTTAAATCTGTATTTTTATTTCTACTACATTTAGGGGTAAATTAATTCTACATTTAGTTTTTGAGTTACTATAGTTAATTACTTTAAACCTACATATATTTACTAGTTTAATACTATGCTAACATTTTAGTTTAAATCTATATTTTTAAGCAAACAGAGGCATTGTTGACAGCAAACAATGACAATGTAGCTACTAGGCAATTTAGCTTTTTAATTCTACTACATTTAGGTTAGAGTTATACTACATTTAGTATTAAATTTTTAATAGTTTACATCTACTTTGAACCTGCATTAATTTACTAGTTTTATATTATGCTAACATTTTAGTTTGAATCTGTATTTTTCATTTCTACTACATTTAGGGGTAAGTTAATTCTACATTTCGTTTTAAAGTTACAATCTTAATGTCTACTTTAAACCTACATTTAATTACTAGTTTTTCATTATGCTAACATTTAAGTTTTAATCTATATTTTTAAGCAAACAGAGGCATTGTTGACAGCAAACAATGACAATGTAGCTACTAGGCTAGTTTTATATTATGCTAACATTTTAGTTTGAATCTGTATTTTTATTTCTACTACATTTAGGGATAAGTTAATTCTACATTTAGTTTTTGAGTTACTATAGTTAATTAATTTAAACCTACATATATTTACTAGTTTAATACTATGCTAACATTTTAGTTTAAATCTATATTTTTAAGCAAACAGAGGCATTGTTGACAGCAAACAATGACAATGTAGCTACTAGGCAATTTAGCTATTTAATTCTACTACATTTAGGTTAGAGTTATACTACATTTAGTATTAAATTTTTAATAGTTTACATCTACTTTAAACCTGCAATAATTTACTAGTTTTATATTGTGCTAACAGTTTAGTTTGAATCTGTATTTTTTATTTCTACTACATTCAGGAGTAAGTTAATTCTACATTTAGTTTTAAAGTTACAATCTTAATGTCTACTTTAAACCTACATTTAATTACTAGTTTTGTATTATGCTAACATTTTAGTTTGAATCTGTATTTTTATTTCTACTACATTTAGGGGTGAGTTAATTCTACATTTAATTTTACAGCTACATTAGCTAGTGTCTACTTTAAACCTACATATATTAACTAGTTTTGTATTATGATAACTTTTTAGTTTGAATCTGTATTTTTATTTCTACTACATTTTAGGTGTAAGTTAATACTTCATTTAGTTTTAAAGTTACAATCTTAATGTCTACTTTAAACCTACATTTAATTACTAGTTTTTCATTATGCTAACATTTAAGTTTTAATCTATATTTTTAAGCAAACAGAGGCATTGTTGACAGCAAACAATGACAATGTAGCTACTAGGCTAGTTTTATATTATGCTAACATTTTAGTTTAAATCTGTATTTTTATTTCTACTACATTTAGGGGTAAGTTAATTCTACATTTAGTTTTTGAGTTACTATAGTTAATTACTTTAAACCTACATATATTTACTAGTTTAATACTATGCTAACATTTTAGTTTAAATCTATATTTTTAAGCAAACAGAGGCATTGTTGACAGCAAACAATGACAATGTAGCTACTAGGCAATTTAGCTATTTAATTCTACTACATTTAGGTTAGAGTTATACTACATTTAGTATTAAATTTTTAATAGTTTACATCTACTTTAAACCTGCATTAATTTACTAGTTTTATATTATGCTAACATTTTAGTTTGAATCTGTATTTTTCATTTCTACTACATTTAGGGGTAAGTTAATTCTACATTTTGTTTTAAAGTTACAATCTTAATGTCTACTTTAAACCTACATTTAATTACTAGTTTTTCATTATGCTAACATTTAAGTTTTAATCTATATTTTTAAGCAAACAGAGGCATTGTTGACAGCAAACAATGACAATGTAGCTACTAGGCTAGTTTTATATTATGCTAACATTTTAGTTTAAATCTGTATTTTTATTTCTACTACATTTAGGGGTAAGTTAATTCTACATTTAGTTTTTGAGTTACTATAGTTAATTACTTTAAACCTACATATATTTACTAGTTTAATACTATGCTAACATTTTAGTTTAAATCTATATTTTTAAGCAAACAGAGGCATTGTTGACAGCAAACAATGACAATGTAGCTACTAGGCAATTTAGCTTTTTAATTCTACTACATTTAGGTTAGAGTTAAACTACATTTAGTATTAAATTTTTAATAGTTTACATCTACTTTAAACCTGCATTAATTTACTAGTTTTATATTATGCTAACATTTTAGTTTGAATCTGTATTTTTCATTTCTACTACATTTAGGGGTAAGTTAATTCTACATTTAGTTTTAAAGTTACAATCATAATGTCTACTTTAAACCTACATTTAATTACTAGTTTTTGATTATGCTAACATTTTAGTTTGAATCTGTATTTTTATTTCTACTACATTTAGGGGTGAGTTAATTCTACATTTGATTTTACAGCTACATTAGTTAGTGTCTACTTTAAACCTACATATATAAACTAGTTTTGTATTATGCTAACATTTTAGTTTGAATCTTTATTTTTTTTTCTACTACATTTAGGGGTAAGTTAATTCTACATTTAGTTTTTGAGTTACTATAGTTAATTACTTTAAACCTACATATATTTACTAGTTTAATACTATGCTAACATTTTAGTTAATATTACATTTAGAGAGGAGGAAGACATCATGATGGAAAAGAAGAAAGGCACTTTTAAGCTCTAAAAGTGCCAAAAAAAGAGGAGCGCAGTTTAACGTCATGTCTCGGGACATTACAATTAGTTTAATGTTCACTATCATATTATCTTAATATTAAGTTTTTCTACAACATTTAGATGTAAGTTAATTCTACATTTAGTTTTAAAGTTACAATCTTAATGTCTACTTTAAACCTACATTTAATTACTAGTTTTTCATTATGCTAACATTTAAGTTTTAATCTATATTTTTAAGCAAACAGAGGCATTGTTGACAGCAAACAATGACAATGTAGCTACTAGGCAATTTAGCTTTTTAATTCTACTACATTTAGGTTAGAGTTATACTACATTTAGTATTAAATTTTTAATAGTTTACATCTACTTTAAACCTGCATTAATTTACTAGTTTTATATTATGCTAACATTTTAGTTTGAATCTGTATTTTTATTTCTACTACATTTAGGGGTAAGTTAATTCTACATTTAGTTTTTGAGTTACTATAATTAATTACTTTAAACCTACATATATTTACTAGTTTAATACTATGCTAACATTTTAGTTTAAATCTATATTTTTAAGCAAACAGAGGCATTGTTGACAGCAAACAATGACAATGTAGCTACTAGGCAATTTAGCTTTTTAATTCTACTACATTTAGGTTAGAGTTATACTACATTTAGTATTAAATTTTTGATAGTTTACATCTACTTTAAACCTGCATTAATTTACTAGTTTTATATTATGCTAACATTTTAGTTTGAATCTGTATTTTTTTTTCTACTACATTTAGGGGTAAGTTAATTCTACATTTAGTTTTTGAGTTACTATAATTAATTACTTTAAACCTACATATATTTACTAGTTTAATACTATGCTAACATTTTAGTTTAAATCTATATTTTTAAGCAAACAGAGGCATTGTTGACAGCAAACAATGACAATGTAGCTACTAGGCAATTTAGCTTTTTAATTCTACTACATTTAGGTTAGAGTTAAACTACATTTAGTATTAAATTTTTAATAGTTTACATCTACTTTAAACCTGCATTAATTTACTAGTTTTATATTATGCTAACATTTTAGTTTGAATCTGTATTTTTCATTTCTACTACATTTAGGGGTAAGTTAATTCTACATTTAGTTTTAAAGTTACAATCATAATGTCTACTTTAAACCTACATTTAATTACTAGTTTTTGATTATGCTAACATTTTAGTTTGAATCTGTATTTTTATTTCTACTACATTTAGGGGTGAGTTAATTCTACATTTGATTTTACAGCTACATTAGTTAGTGTCTACTTTAAACCTACATATATAAACTAGTTTTGTATTATGCTAACATTTTAGTTTGAATCTGTATTTTTCATTTCTACTACATTTAGGGGTAAGTTAATTCTACATTTAGTTTTAAAGTTACAATCTTAATGTCTACTTTAAACCTACATTTAATTACTAGTTTTGTATTATGCTAACATTTTAGTTTGAATCTGTATTTTTTTTTCTACTACATTTAGGGGTGAGTTAATTCTACATTTAATTTTACAGCTACATTAGTTAGTGTCTACTTTAAACCTACATATATTAACTAGTTTTGTATTATGATAACTTTTTAGTTTAAATCTGTATTTTTATTTCTACTACATTTAGGGGTAAGTTAATTCTACATTTAGTTTTTGAGTTACTATAATTAATTACTTTAAACCTACATATATTTACTAGTTTAATACTATGCTAACATTTTAGTTTAAATCTATATTTTTAAGCAAACAGAGGCATTGTTGACAGCAAACAATGACAATGTAGCTACTAGGCAATTTAGCTTTTTAATTCTACTACATTTAGGTTAGAGTTATACTACATTTAGTATTAAATTTTTGATAGTTTACATCTACTTTAAACCTGCATTAATTTACTAGTTTTATATTATGCTAACATTTTAGTTTGAATCTGTATTTTTTTTTCTACTACATTTAGGGGTAAGTTAATTCTACATTTAGTTTTTGAGTTACTATAATTAATTACTTTAAACCTACATATATTTACTAGTTTAATACTATGCTAACATTTTAGTTTAAATCTATATTTTTAAGCAAACAGAGGCATTGTTGACAGCAAACAATGACAATGTAGCTACTAGGCAATTTAGCTTTTTAATTCTACTACATTTAGGTTAGAGTTAAACTACATTTAGTATTAAATTTTTAATAGTTTACATCTACTTTAAACCTGCATTAATTTACTAGTTTTATATTATGCTAACATTTTAGTTTGAATCTGTATTTTTCATTTCTACTACATTTAGGGGTAAGTTAATTCTACATTTAGTTTTAAAGTTACAATCATAATGTCTACTTTAAACCTACATTTAATTACTAGTTTTTGATTATGCTAACATTTTAGTTTGAATCTGTATTTTTATTTCTACTACATTTAGGGGTGAGTTAATTCTACATTTGATTTTACAGCTACATTAGTTAGTGTCTACTTTAAACCTACATATATAAACTAGTTTTGTATTATGCTAACATTTTAGTTTGAATCTGTATTTTTCATTTCTACTACATTTAGGGGTAAGTTAATTCTACATTTAGTTTTAAAGTTACAATCTTAATGTCTACTTTAAACCTACATTTAATTACTAGTTTTGTATTATGCTAACATTTTAGTTTGAATCTGTATTTTTTTTTCTACTACATTTAGGGGTGAGTTAATTCTACATTTAATTTTACAGCTACATTAGTTAGTGTCTACTTTAAACCTACATATATTAACTAGTTTTGTATTATGATAACTTTTTAGTTTAAATCTGTATTTTTATTTCTACTACATTTTAGGTGTAAGTTAATACTTCATTTAGTTTTAAAGTTACAATCTTAATGTCTCCTTTAAACCTACATTTAATTACTAGTTTTTCATTATGCTAACATTTAAGTTTTAATCTATATTTTTAAGCAAACAGAGGCATTGTTGACAGCAAACAATGACAATGTAGCTACTAGGCTAGTTTTATATTATGCTAACATTTTAGTTTGAATCTGTATTTTTATTTCTACTACATTTAGTTTTTGAGTTACTATAGTTAATTACTTTAAACCTACATATATTTACTAGTTTAATACTATGCTAACATTTTAGTTTAAATCTATATTTTTAAGCAAACAGAGGCATTGTTGACAGCAAACAATGACAATGTAGCTACTAGGCAATTTAGCTTTTTAATTCTACTACATTTAGGTTAGAGTTAAACTACATTTAGTATTAAATTTTTAATAGTTTACATCTACTTTAAACCTGCATTAATTTACTAGTTTTATATTATGCTAACATTTTAGTTTGAATCTGTATTTTTCATTTCTACTACATTTAGGAGTGAGTTAATTCTACATTTAGTTTTAAAGTTACAATCTTAATGTCTACTTTAAACCTACATTTAATTACTAGTTTTGTATCATGCTAACATTTTAGTTTGAATCTGTATTTTTATTTCTACTACATTTAGGGGTGAGTTAATTCTACATTTAATTTTACAGCTACATTAGTTAGTGTCTACTTTAAACCTACATATATTAACTAGTTTTGTATTATGATAACTTTTAAGTTTGAATCTGTATTTTTATTTCTACTACATTTTAGGTGTAAGTTAATACTTCATTTAGTTTTAAAGTTACAATCTTAATGTCTACTTTAAACCTACATTTAATTACTAGTTTTTCATTATGCTAACATTTTAGTTTGAATCTGTATTTTTATTTCTTCTACATTTAGGGGTAAGTTAATTCTATATTTAGTTTTTAAGTGAATATAGTTAATGTCTAATTTAAACCTACATATATTTACTAGTTTAATACTATGCTAACATTTTAGTTAATATTACATTTAGAGAGGAGGAAGACATCATGATGGAAAAGAAGAAAGGCACTTTTAAGCTCTAAAAGTGCCAAAAAAAGAGGAGCGCAGTTTAACGTCATGTCTCGGGACATTACAATTAGTTTAATGTTCACTATCATATTATCTTAATATTAAGCTTTTCTACAACATTTAGATGTAAGTTAATTCTACATTTAGTTTTAAAGTTACAATCTTAATGTCTACTTTAAACCTACATTTAATTACTAGTTTTGTATTAAGCTAACATTTTAGTTTGAATCTGTATTTTTATTTCTACTACATTTAGGGGTGAGTTAATTCTACATTTAATTTTACAGCTACATTAGTTAGTGTCTACTTTAAACCTACATGTATTAACTAGTTTTGTATTATGATAACTTTTTAGTTTGAATCTGTATTTTTATTTCTACTACATTTTAGGTGTAAGTTAATACTTCATTTAGTTTTAAAGTTACAATCTTAATGTCTACTTTAAACCTACATTTAATTACTAGTTTTTCATTATGCTAACATTTAAGTTTTAATCTATATTTTTAAGCAAACAGAGGCATTGTTGACAGCAAACAATGACAATGTAGCTACTAGGCTAGTTTTATATTATGCTAACATTTTAGTTTGAATCTGTATTTTTATTTCTACTACATTTAGGTGTAAGTTAATTCTACATTTAGTTTTTGAGTTACTATAGTTAATTAATTTAAACCTACATATATTTACTAGTTTAATACTATGCTAACATTTTAGTTTAAATCTATATTTTTAAGCAAACAGAGGCATTGTTGACAGCAAACAATGACAATGTAGCTACTAGGCAATTTAGCTTTTTAATTCTACTACATTTAGGTTAGAGTTATACTACATTTAGTATTAAATTTTTAATAGTTTACATCTACTTTAAACCTGCATTAATTTACTAGTTTTATATTATGCTAACATTTTAGTTTGAATCTGTATTTTTCATTTCTACTACATTTAGGGGTAAGTTAATTCTACATTTTGTTTTAAAGTTACAATCTTAATGTCTACTTTAAACCTACATTTAATTACTAGTTTTTCATTATGCTAACATTTAAGTTTTAATCTATATTTTTAAGCAAACAGAGGCATTGTTGACAGCAAACAATGACAATGTAGCTACTAGGCTAGTTTTATATTATGCTAACATTTTAGTTTGAATCTGTATTTTTATTTCTACTACATTTAGGGGTAAGTTAATTCTACATTTAGTTTTTGAGTTACTATAGTTAATTACTTTAAACCTACATATATTTACTAGTTTAATACTATGCTAACATTTTAGTTTAAATCTATATTTTTAAGCAAACAGAGGCATTGTTGACAGCAAACAATGACAATGTAGCTACTAGGCAATTTAGCTATTTAATTCTACTACATTTAGGTTAGAGTTATACTACATTTAGTATTAAATTTTTAATAGTTTACATCTACTTTAAACCTGCAATAATTTACTAGTTTTATATTGTGCTAACAGTTTAGTTTGAATCTGTATTTTTTATTTCTACTACATTCAGGAGTAAGTTAATTCTACATTTAGTTTTAAAGTTACAATCTTAATGTCTACTTTAAACCTACATTTAATTACTAGTTTTGTATTATGCTAACATTTTAGTTTGAATCTGTATTTTTATTTCTACTACATTTAGGGGTGAGTTAATTCTACATTTAATTTTACAGCTACATTAGCTAGTGTCTACTTTAAACCTACATATATTAACTAGTTTTGTATTATGATAACTTTTTAGTTTGAATCTGTATTTTTATTTCTACTACATTTTAGGTGTAAGTTAATACTTCATTTAGTTTTAAAGTTACAATCTTAATGTCTACTTTAAACCTACATTTAATTACTAGTTTTTCATTATGCTAACATTTTAGTTTGAATCTGTATTTTTATTTCTTCTACATTTAGGGGTAAGTTAATTCTATATTTAGTTTTTAAGTGAATATAGTTAATGTCTAATTTAAACCTACATATATTTACTAGTTTAATACTATGCTAACATTTTAGTTAATATTACATTTAGAGAGGAGGAAGACATCATGATGGAAAAGAAGAAAGGCACTTTTAAGCTCTAAAAGTGCCAAAAAAAGAGGAGCGCAGTTTAACGTCATGTCTCGGGACATTACAATTAGTTTAATGTTCACTATCATATTATCTTAATATTAAGCTTTTCTACAACATTTAGATGTAAGTTAATTCTACATTTAGTTTTAAAGTTACAATCTTAATGTCTACTTTAAACCTACATTTAATTACTAGTTTTGTATTAAGCTAACATTTTAGTTTGAATCTGTATTTTTATTTCTACTACATTTAGGGGTGAGTTAATTCTACATTTAATTTTACAGCTACATTAGTTAGTGTCTACTTTAAACCTACATGTATTAACTAGTTTTGTATTATGATAACTTTTTAGTTTGAATCTGTATTTTTATTTCTACTACATTTTAGGTGTAAGTTAATACTTCATTTAGTTTTAAAGTTACAATCTTAATGTCTACTTTAAACCTACATTTAATTACTAGTTTTTCATTATGCTAACATTTAAGTTTTAATCTATATTTTTAAGCAAACAGAGGCATTGTTGACAGCAAACAATGACAATGTAGCTACTAGGCTAGTTTTATATTATGCTAACATTTTAGTTTGAATCTGTATTTTTATTTCTACTACATTTAGGTGTAAGTTAATTCTACATTTAGTTTTTGAGTTACTATAGTTATTTACTTTAAACCTACATATATTTACTAGTTTAATACTATGCTAACATTTTAGTTTAAATCTATATTTTTAAGCAAACAGAGGCATTGTTGACAGCAAACAATGACAATGTAGCTACTAGGCAATTTAGCTTTTTAATTCTACTACATTTAGGTTAGAGTTATACTACATTTAGTATTAAATTTTTAATAGTTTACATCTACTTTAAACCTGCATTAATTTACTAGTTTTATATTATGCTAACATTTTAGTTTGAATCTGTATTTTTCATTTCTACTACATTTAGGGGTAAGTTAATTCTACATTTCATTTTAAAGTTACAATCTTAATGTCTACTTTAAACCTACATTTAATTACTAGTTTTTCATTATGCTAACATTTAAGTTTTAATCTATATTTTTAAGCAAACAGAGGCATTGTTGACAGCAAACAATGACAATGTAGCTACTAGGCTAGTTTTATATTATGCTAACATTTTAGTTTGAATCTGTATTTTTATTTCTACTACATTTAGGGGTAAGTTAATTCTACATTTAGTTTTTGAGTTACTATAGTTAATTACTTTAAACCTACATATATTTACTAGTTTAATACTATGCTAACATTTTAGTTTAAATCTATATTTTTAAGCAAACAGAGGCATTGTTGACAGCAAACAATGACAATGTAGCTACTAGGCAATTTAGCTATTTAATTCTACTACATTTAGGTTAGAGTTATACTACATTTAGTATTAAATTTTTAATAGTTTACATCTACTTTAAACCTGCAATAATTTACTAGTTTTATATTGTGCTAACAGTTTAGTTTGAATCTGTATTTTTTATTTCTACTACATTCAGGAGTAAGTTAATTCTACATTTAGTTTTAAAGTTACAATCTTAATGTCTACTTTAAACCTACATTTAATTACTAGTTTTGTATTATGCTAACATTTTAGTTTGAATCTGTATTTTTATTTCTACTACATTTAGGGGTGAGTTAATTCTACATTTAATTTTACAGCTACATTAGCTAGTGTCTACTTTAAACCTACATATATTAACTAGTTTTGTATTATGATAACTTTTTAGTTTGAATCTGTATTTTTATTTCTACTACATTTTAGGTGTAAGTTAATACTTCATTTAGTTTTAAAGTTACAATCTTAATGTCTACTTTAAACCTACATTTAATTACTAGTTTTTCATTATGCTAACATTTAAGTTTTAATCTATATTTTTAAGCAAACAGAGGCATTGTTGACAGCAAACAATGACAATGTAGCTACTAGGCTAGTTTTATATTATGCTAACATTTTAGTTTAAATCTGTATTTTTATTTCTACTACATTTAGGGGTAAGTTAATTCTACATTTAGTTTTTGAGTTACTATAGTTAATTACTTTAAACCTACATATATTTACTAGTTTAATACTATGCTAACATTTTAGTTTAAATCTATATTTTTAAGCAAACAGAGGCATTGTTGACAGCAAACAATGACAATGTAGCTACTAGGCAATTTAGCTATTTAATTCTACTACATTTAGGTTAGAGTTATACTACATTTAGTATTAAATTTTTAATAGTTTACATCTACTTTAAACCTGCAATAATTTACTAGTTTTATATTGTGCTAACAGTTTAGTTTGAATCTGTATTTTTTATTTCTACTACATTCAGGAGTAAGTTAATTCTACATTTAGTTTTAAAGTTACAATCTTAATGTCTACTTTAAACCTACATTTAATTACTAGTTTTGTATTATGCTAACATTTTAGTTTGAATCTGTTTTTTTATTTCTACTACATTTAGGGGTGAGTTAATTCTACATTTAATTTTACAGCTACATTAGTTAGTGTCTACTTTAAACCTACATATATTAACTAGTTTTGTATTATGATAACTTTTTAGTTTGAATCTGTATTTTTATTTCTACTACATTTTAGGTGTAAGTTAATACTTCATTTAGTTTTAAAGTTACAATCTTAATGTCTACTTTAAACCTACATTTAATTACTAGTTTTTTATTATGCTAACATTTAAGTTTTAATCTATATTTTTAAGCAAACAGAGGCATTGTTGACAGCAAACAATGACAATGTAGCTACTAGGCTAGTTTTATATTATGCTAACATTTTAGTTTAAATCTGTATTTTTATTTCTACTACATTTAGGGGTAATTTAATTCTACATTTAGTTTTTGAGTTACTATAGTTAATTACTTTAAACCTACATATATTTACTAGTTTAATACTATGCTAACATTTTAGTTTAAATCTATATTTTTAAGCAAACAGAGGCATTGTTGACAGCAAACAATGACAATGTAGCTACTAGGCAATTTAGCTATTTAATTCTACTACATTTAGGTTAGAGTTATACTACATTTAGTATTAAATTTTTAATAGTTTACATCTACTTTAAACCTGCAATAATTTACTAGTTTTATATTGTGCTAACAGTTTAGTTTGAATCTGTATTTTTTATTTCTACTACATTCAGGGGTAAGTTAATTCTACATTTAGTTTTAAAGTTACAATCTTAATGTCTACTTTAAACCTACATTTAATTACTAGTTTTGTATTATGCTAACATTTTAGTTTGAATCTGTTTTTTTATTTCTACTACATTTAGGGGTGAGTTAATTCTACATTTAATTTTACAGCTACATTAGTTAGTGTCTACTTTAAACCTACATATATTAACTAGTTTTGTATTATGATAACTTTTTAGTTTGAATCTGTATTTTTATTTCTACTACATTTTAGGTGTAAGTTAATACTTCATTTAGTTTTAAAGTTACAATCTTAATGTCTACTTTAAACCTACATTTAATTACTAGTTTTTCATTATGCTAACATTTAAGTTTTAATCTATATTTTTAAGCAAACAGAGGCATTGTTGACAGCAAACAATGACAATGTAGCTACTAGGCTAGTTTTATATTATGCTAACATTTTAGTTTGAATCTGTATTTTTATTTCTACTACATTTAGGGGTAAGTTAATTCTACATTTAGTTTTTGAGTTACTATAGTTAATTACTTTAAACCTACATATATTTACTAGTTTAATACTATGCTAACATTTTAGTTTAAATCTATATTTTTAAGCAAACAGAGGCATTGTTGACAGCAAACAATGACAATGTAGCTACTAGGCAATTTAGCTTTTTAATTCTACTACATTTAGGTTAGAGTTATACTACATTTAGTATTAAATTTTTAATAGTTTACATCTACTTTAAACCTGCATTAATTTACTAGTTTTATATTATGCTAACATTTTAGTTTGAATCTGTATTTTTCATTTCTACTACATTTAGGGGTAAGTTAATTCTACATTTCGTTTTAAAGTTACAATCTTAATGTCTACTTTAAACCTACATTTAATTACTAGTTTTTCATTATGCTAACATTTAAGTTTTAATCTATATTTTTAAGCAAACAGAGGCATTGTTGACAGCAAACAATGACAATGTAGCTACTAGGCTAGTTTTATATTATGCTAACATTTTAGTTTGAATCTGTATTTTTATTTCTACTACATTTAGGGATAAGTTAATTCTACATTTAGTTTTTGAGTTACTATAGTTATTTACTTTAAACCTACATATATTTACTAGTTTAATACTATGCTAACATTTTAGTTTAAATCTATATTTTTAAGCAAACAGAGGCATTGTTGACAGCAAACAATGACAATGTAGCTACTAGGCAATTTAGCTTTTTAATTCTACTACATTTAGGTTAGAGTAAAACTACATTTAGTATTAAATTTTTAATAGTTTACATCTACTTTAAACCTGAATTAATTTACTAGTTTTATATTATGCTAACATTTTAGTTTGAATCTGTATTTTTCATTTCTACTACATTTAGGGGTAAGTTAATTCTACATTTAGTTTTAAAGTTACAATCATAATGTCTACTTTAAACCTACATTTAATTACTAGTTTTTGATTATGCTAACATTTTAGTTTGAATCTGTATTTTTATTTCTACTACATTTAGGGGTGAGTTAATTCTACATTTGATTTTACAGCTACATTAGTTAGTGTCTACTTTAAACCTACATATATAAACTAGTTTTGTATTATGCTAACATTTTAGTTTGAATCTGTATTTTTATTTCTACTACATTTAGGGGTAAGTTATTTCTACATTTAGTTTTTGAGTTACTATAGTTAATTACTTTAAACCTACATATATTTACTAGTTTAATACTATGCTAACATTTTAGTTAATATTACATTTAGAGAGGAGGAAGACATCATGATGGAAAAGAAGAAAGGCAATTTTAAGCTCTAAAAGTGCCAAAAAAAGAGGAGCGCAGTTTAACGTCATGTCTCGGGACATTACAATTAGTTTAATGTTCACTATCATATTATCTTAATATTAAGTTTTTCTACAACATTTAGATGTAAGTTAATTCTACATTTAGTTTTAAAGTTACAATCTTAATGTCTACTTTAAACCTACATTTAATTACTAGTTTTGTATTATGCTAACATTTTAGTTTGAATCTGTATTTTTATTTCTACTACATTTAGGGGTGAGTTAATTCTACATTTAATTTTACAGCTACATTAGCTAGTGTCTACTTTAAACCTACATATATTAACTAGTTTTGTATTATGATAACTTTTTAGTTTGAATCTGTATTTTTATTTCTACTACATTTTAGGTGTAAGTTAATACTTCATTTAGTTTTAAAGTTACAATCTTAATGTCTACTTTAAACCTACATTTAATTACTAGTTTTTCATTATGCTAACATTTAAGTTTTAATCTATATTTTTAAGCAAACAGAGGCATTGTTGACAGCAAACAATGACAATGTAGCTACTAGGCTAGTTTTATATTATGCTAACATTTTAGTTTAAATCTGTATTTTTATTTCTACTACATTTAGGGGTAAGTTAATTCTACATTTAGTTTTTGAGTTACTATAGTTAATTACTTTAAACCTACATATATTTACTAGTTTAATACTATGCTAACATTTTAGTTTAAATCTATATTTTTAAGCAAACAGAGGCATTGTTGACAGCAAACAATGACAATGTAGCTACTAGGCAATTTAGCTATTTAATTCTACTACATTTAGGTTAGAGTTATACTACATTTAGTATTAAATTTTTAATAGTTTACATCTACTTTAAACCTGCAATAATTTACTAGTTTTATATTGTGCTAACAGTTTAGTTTGAATCTGTATTTTTCATTTCTACTACATTTAGGGGTAAGTTAATTCTACATTTAGTTTTAAAGTTACAATCATAATGTCTACTTTAAACCTACATTTAATTACTAGTTTTTGATTATGCTAGCATTTTAGTTTGAATCTGTATTTTTATTTCTACTACATTTAGGGGTGAGTTAATTCTACATTTGATTTTACAGCTACATTAGTTAGTGTCTACTTTAAACCTACATATATAAACTAGTTTTGTATTATGCTAACATTTTAGTTTGAATCTGTATTTTTATTTCTACTACATTTAGGGGTAAGTTAATTCTACATTTAGTTTTTGAGTTACTATAGTTAATTACTTTAAACCTACATATATTTACTAGTTTAATACTATGCTAACATTTTAGTTAATATTACATTTAGAGAGGAGGAAGACATCATGATGGAAAAGAAGAAAGGCAATTTTAAGCTCTAAAAGTGCCAAAAAAAGAGGAGCGCAGTTTAACGTCATGTCTCGGGACATTACAATTAGTTTAATGTTCACTATCATATTATCTTAATATTAAGTTTTTCTACAACATTTAGATGTAAGTTAATTCTACATTTAGTTTTAAAGTTACAATCTTAATGTCTACTTTAAACCTACATTTAATTACTAGTTTTGTATTATGCTAACATTTTAGTTTGAATCTGTATTTTTATTTCTACTACATTTAGGGGTAAGTTAATTCTACATTTAATTTTACAGCTACATTAGCTAGTGTCTACTTTAAACCTACATATATTAACTAGTTTTGTATTATGATAACTTTTTAGTTTGAATCTGTATTTTTATTTCTACTACATTTTAGGTGTAAGTTAATACTTCATTTAGTTTTAAAGTTACAATCTTAATGTCTACTTTAAACCTACATTTAATTACTAGTTTTTCATTATGCTAACATTTAAGTTTTAATCTATATTTTTAAGCAAACAGAGGCATTGTTGACAGCAAACAATGACAATGTAGCTACTAGGCTAGTTTTATATTATGCTAACATTTTAGTTTAAATCTGTATTTATTTTTCTACTACATTTAGGGGTAAGTTAATTCTACATTTAGTTTTTGAGTTACTATAGTTAATTACTTTAAACCTACATATATTTACTAGTTTAATACTATGCTAACATTTTAGTTTAAATCTATATTTTTAAGCAAACAGAGGCATTGTTGACAGCAAACAATGACAATGTAGCTACTAGGCAATTTAGCTATTTAATTCTACTACATTTAGGTTAGAGTTATACTACATTTAGTATTAAATTTTTAATAGTTTACATCTACTTTAAACCTGCAATAATTTACTAGTTTTATATTGTGCTAACAGTTTAGTTTGAATCTGTATTTTTTATTTCTACTACATTCAGGAGTAAGTTAATTCTACATTTAGTTTTAAAGTTACAATCTTAATGTCTACTTTAAACCTACATTTAATTACTAGTTTTGTATTATGCTAACATTTTAGTTTGAATCTGTTTTTTTATTTCTACTACATTTAGGGGTGAGTTAATTCTACATTTAATTTTACAGCTACATTAGTTAGTGTCTACTTTAAACCTACATATATTAACTAGTTTTGTATTATGATAACTTTTTAGTTTGAATCTGTATTTTTATTTCTACTACATTTTAGGTGTAAGTTAATACTTCATTTAGTTTTAAAGTTACAATCTTAATGTCTACTTTAAACCTACATTTAATTACTAGTTTTTCATTATGCTAACATTTAAGTTTTAATCTATATTTTTAAGCAAACAGAGGCATTGTTGACAGCAAACAATGACAATGTAGCTACTAGGCTAGTTTTATATTATGCTAACATTTTAGTTTGAATCTGTATTTTTATTTCTACTACATTTAGTTTTTGAGTTACTATAGTTAATTACTTTAAACCTACATATATTTACTAGTTTAATACTATGCTAACATTTTAGTTTAAATCTATATTTTTAAGCAAACAGAGGCATTGTTGACAGCAAACAATGACAATGTAGCTACTAGGCAATTTAGCTTTTTAATTCTACTACATTTAGGTTAGAGTTAAACTACATTTAGTATTAAATTTTTAATAGTTTACATCTACTTTAAACCTGCATTAATTTACTAGTTTTATATTATGCTAACATTTTAGTTTGAATCTGTATTTTTCATTTCTACTACATTTAGGGGTAAGTTAATTCTACATTTAGTTTTAAAGTTACAATCATAATGTCTACTTTAAACCTACATTTAATTACTAGTTTTTGATTATGCTAACATTTTAGTTTGAATCTGTATTTTTTTTTCTACTACATTTAGGGGTGAGTTAATTCTACATTTGATTTTACAGCTACATTAGTTAGTGTCTACTTTAAACCTACATATATAAACTAGTTTTGTATTATGCTAACATTTTAGTTTGAATCTTTATTTTTTTTTCTACTACATTTAGGGGTAAGTTAATTCTACATTTAGTTTTTGAGTTACTATAGTTAATTACTTTAAACCTACATATATTTACTAGTTTAATACTATGCTAACATTTTAGTTAATATTACATTTAGAGAGGAGGAAGACATCATGATGGAAAAGAAGAAAGGCACTTTTAAGCTCTAAAAGTGCCAAAAAAAGAGGAGCGCAGTTTAACGTCATGTCTCGGGACATTACAATTAGTTTAATGTTCACTATCATATTATCTTAATATTAAGTTTTTCTACAACATTTAGATGTAAGTTAATTCTACATTTAGTTTTAAAGTTACAATCTTAATGTCTACTTTAAACCTACATTTAATTACTAGTTTTTCATTATGCTAACATTTAAGTTTTAATCTATATTTTTAAGCAAACAGAGGCATTGTTGACAGCAAACAATGACAATGTAGCTACTAGGCAATTTAGCTTTTTAATTCTACTACATTTAGGTTAGAGTTATACTACATTTAGTATTAAATTTTTAATAGTTTACATCTACTTTAAACCTGCATTAATTTACTAGTTTTATATTATGCTAACATTTTAGTTTGAATCTGTATTTTTATTTCTACTACATTTAGGGGTAAGTTAATTCTACATTTAGTTTTTGAGTTACTATAATTAATTACTTTAAACCTACATATATTTACTAGTTTAATACTATGCTAACATTTTAGTTTAAATCTATATTTTTAAGCAAACAGAGGCATTGTTGACAGCAAACAATGACAATGTAGCTACTAGGCAATTTAGCTTTTTAATTCTACTACATTTAGGTTAGAGTTAAACTACATTTAGTATTAAATTTTTAATAGTTTACATCTACTTTAAACCTGCATTAATTTACTAGTTTTATATTATGCTAACATTTTAGTTTGAATCTGTATTTTTCATTTCTACTACATTTAGGGGTAAGTTAATTCTACATTTAGTTTTAAAGTTACAATCATAATGTCTACTTTAAACCTACATTTAATTACTAGTTTTTGATTATGCTAACATTTTAGTTTGAATCTTTATTTTTTTTTCTACTACATTTAGGGGTAAGTTAATTTTACATTTAGTTTTTGAGTTACTATAGTTAATTACTTTAAACCTACATATATTTACTAGTTTAATACTATGCTAACATTTTAGTTAATATTACATTTAGAGAGGAGGAAGACATCATGATGGAAAAGAAGAAAGGCACTTTTAAGCTCTAAAAGTGCCAAAAAAAGAGGAGCGCAGTTTAACGTCATGTCTCGGGACATTACAATTAGTTTAATGTTCACTATCATAATATCTTAATATTAAGTTTTTCTACAACATTTAGATGTAAGTTAATTCTACATTTAGTTTTAAAGTTACAATCTTAATGTCTACTTTAAACCTACATTTAATTACTAGTTTTTCATTATGCTAACATTTAAGTTTTAATCTATATTTTTAAGCAAACAGAGGCATTGTTGACAGCAAACAATGACAATGTAGCTACTAGGCAATTTAGCTTTTTAATTCTACTACATTTAGGTTAGAGTTATACTACATTTAGTATTAAATTTTTAATAGTTTACATCTACTTTAAACCTGCATTAATTTACTAGTTTTATATTATGCTAACATTTTAGTTTGAATCTGTATTTTTATTTCTACTACATTTAGGGGTAAGTTAATTCTACATTTAGTTTTTGAGTTACTATAATTAATTACTTTAAACCTACATATATTTACTAGTTTAATACTATGCTAACATTTTAGTTTAAATCTATATTTTTAAGCAAACAGAGGCATTGTTGACAGCAAACAATGACAATGTAGCTACTAAGCAATTTAGCTTTTTAATTCTACTACATTTAGGTTAGAGTTAAACTACATTTAGTATTAAATTTTTAATAGTTTACATCTACTTTAAACCTGCATTAATTTACTAGTTTTATACTATGCTAACATTTTAGTTTAAATCTATATTTTTAAGCAAACAGAGGCATTGTTGACAGCAAACAATGACAATGTAGCTACTAGGCAATTTAGCTATTTAATTCTACTACATTTAGGTTAGAGTTATACTACATTTAGTATTAAATTTTTAATAGTTTACATCTACTTTAAACCTGCAATAATTTACTAGTTTTATATTGTGCTAACAGTTTAGTTTGAATCTGTATTTTTTATTTCTACTACATTCAGGAGTAAGTTAATTCTACATTTAGTTTTAAAGTTACAATCTTAATGTCTACTTTAAACCTACATTTAATTACTAGTTTTGTATTATGCTAACATTTTAGTTTGAATCTGTTTTTTTATTTCTACTACATTTAGGGGTGAGTTAATTCTACATTTAATTTTACAGCTACATTAGTTAGTGTCTACTTTAAACCTACATATATTAACTAGTTTTGTATTATGATAACTTTTTAGTTTGAATCTGTATTTTTATTTCTACTACATTTTAGGTGTAAGTTAATACTTCATTTAGTTTTAAAGTTACAATCTTAATGTCTACTTTAAACCTACATTTAATTACTAGTTTTTCATTATGCTAACATTTAAGTTTTAATCTATATTTTTAAGCAAACAGAGGCATTGTTGACAGCAAACAATGACAATGTAGCTACTAGGCTAGTTTTATATTATGCTAACATTTTAGTTTGAATCTGTATTTTTATTTCTACTACATTTAGTTTTTGAGTTACTATAGTTAATTACTTTAAACCTACATATATTTACTAGTTTAATACTATGCTAACATTTTAGTTTAAATCTATATTTTTAAGCAAACAGAGGCATTGTTGACAGCAAACAATGACAATGTAGCTACTAGGCAATTTAGCTTTTTAATTCTACTACATTTAGGTTAGAGTTAAACTACATTTAGTATTAAATTTTTAATAGTTTACATCTACTTTAAACCTGCATTAATTTACTAGTTTTATATTATGCTAACATTTTAGTTTGAATCTGTATTTTTCATTTCTACTACATTTAGGGGTAAGTTAATTCTACATTTAGTTTTAAAGTTACAATCATAATGTCTACTTTAAACCTACATTTAATTACTAGTTTTTGATTATGCTAACATTTTAGTTTGAATCTGTATTTTTTTTTCTACTACATTTAGGGGTGAGTTAATTCTACATTTGATTTTACAGCTACATTAGTTAGTGTCTACTTTAAACCTACATATATAAACTAGTTTTGTATTATGCTAACATTTTAGTTTGAATCTTTATTTTTTTTTCTACTACATTTAGGGGTAAGTTAATTCTACATTTAGTTTTTGAGTTACTATAGTTAATTACTTTAAACCTACATATATTTACTAGTTTAATACTATGCTAACATTTTAGTTAATATTACATTTAGAGAGGAGGAAGACATCATGATGGAAAAGAAGAAAGGCACTTTTAAGCTCTAAAAGTGCCAAAAAAAGAGGAGCGCAGTTTAACGTCATGTCTCGGGACATTACAATTAGTTTAATGTTCACTATCATATTATCTTAATATTAAGTTTTTCTACAACATTTAGATGTAAGTTAATTCTACATTTAGTTTTAAAGTTACAATCTTAATGTCTACTTTAAACCTACATTTAATTACTAGTTTTTCATTATGCTAACATTTAAGTTTTAATCTATATTTTTAAGCAAACAGAGGCATTGTTGACAGCAAACAATGACAATGTAGCTACTAGGCAATTTAGCTTTTTAATTCTACTACATTTAGGTTAGAGTTATACTACATTTAGTATTAAATTTTTAATAGTTTACATCTACTTTAAACCTGCATTAATTTACTAGTTTTATATTATGCTAACATTTTAGTTTGAATCTGTATTTTTATTTCTACTACATTTAGGGGTAAGTTAATTCTACATTTAGTTTTTGAGTTACTATAATTAATTACTTTAAACCTACATATATTTACTAGTTTAATACTATGCTAACATTTTAGTTTAAATCTATATTTTTAAGCAAACAGAGGCATTGTTGACAGCAAACAATGACAATGTAGCTACTAGGCAATTTAGCTTTTTAATTCTACTACATTTAGGTTAGAGTTAAACTACATTTAGTATTAAATTTTTAATAGTTTACATCTACTTTAAACCTGCATTAATTTACTAGTTTTATATTATGCTAACATTTTAGTTTGAATCTGTATTTTTCATTTCTACTACATTTAGGGGTAAGTTAATTCTACATTTAGTTTTAAAGTTACAATCATAATGTCTACTTTAAACCTACATTTAATTACTAGTTTTTGATTATGCTAACATTTTAGTTTGAATCTTTATTTTTTTTTCTACTACATTTAGGGGTAAGTTAATTTTACATTTAGTTTTTGAGTTACTATAGTTAATTACTTTAAACCTACATATATTTACTAGTTTAATACTATGCTAACATTTTAGTTAATATTACATTTAGAGAGGAGGAAGACATCATGATGGAAAAGAAGAAAGGCACTTTTAAGCTCTAAAAGTGCCAAAAAAAGAGGAGCGCAGTTTAACGTCATGTCTCGGGACATTACAATTAGTTTAATGTTCACTATCATAATATCTTAATATTAAGTTTTTCTACAACATTTAGATGTAAGTTAATTCTACATTTAGTTTTAAAGTTACAATCTTAATGTCTACTTTAAACCTACATTTAATTACTAGTTTTTCATTATGCTAACATTTAAGTTTTAATCTATATTTTTAAGCAAACAGAGGCATTGTTGACAGCAAACAATGACAATGTAGCTACTAGGCAATTTAGCTTTTTAATTCTACTACATTTAGGTTAGAGTTATACTACATTTAGTATTAAATTTTTAATAGTTTACATCTACTTTAAACCTGCATTAATTTACTAGTTTTATATTATGCTAACATTTTAGTTTGAATCTGTATTTTTATTTCTACTACATTTAGGGGTAAGTTAATTCTACATTTAGTTTTTGAGTTACTATAATTAATTACTTTAAACCTACATATATTTACTAGTTTAATACTATGCTAACATTTTAGTTTAAATCTATATTTTTAAGCAAACAGAGGCATTGTTGACAGCAAACAATGACAATGTAGCTACTAAGCAATTTAGCTTTTTAATTCTACTACATTTAGGTTAGAGTTAAACTACATTTAGTATTAAATTTTTAATAGTTTACATCTACTTTAAACCTGCATTAATTTACTAGTTTTATATTATGCTAACATTTTAGTTTGAATCTGTATTTTTCATTTCTACTACATTTAGGGGTAAGTTAATTCTACATTTAGTTTTAAAGTTACAATCATAATGTCTACTTTAAACCTACATTTAATTACTAGTTTTTGATTATGCTAACATTTTAGTTTGAATCTGTATTTTTATTTCTACTACATTTAGGGGTGAGTTAATTCTACATTTGATTTTACAGCTACATTAGTTAGTGTCTACTTTAAACCTACATATATAAACTAGTTTTGTATTATGCTAACATTTTAGTTTGAATCTTTATTTTTTTTTCTACTACATTTAGGGGTAAGTTAATTTTACATTTAGTTTTTGAGTTACTATAGTTAATTACTTTAAACCTACATATATTTACTAGTTTAATACTATGCTAACATTTTAGTTAATATTACATTTAGAGAGGAGGAAGACATCATGATGGAAAAGAAGAAAGGCACTTTTAAGCTCTAAAAGTGCCAAAAAAAGAGGAGCGCAGTTTAACGTCATGTCTCGGGACATTACAATTAGTTTAATGTTCACTATCATATTATCTTAATATTAAGTTTTTCTACAACATTTAGATGTAAGTTAATTCTACATTTAGTTTTAAAGTTACAATCTTAATGTCTACTTTAAACCTACATTTAATTACTAGTTTTTCATTATGCTAACATTTAAGTTTTAATCTATATTTTTAAGCAAACAGAGGCATTGTTGACAGCAAACAATGACAATGTAGCTACTAGGCAATTTAGCTTTTTAATTCTACTACATTTAGGTTAGAGTTATACTACATTTAGTATTAAATTTTTAATAGTTTACATCTACTTTAAACCTGCATTAATTTACTAGTTTTATATTATGCTAACATTTTAGTTTGAATCTGTATTTTTATTTCTACTACATTTAGGGGTAAGTTAATTCTACATTTAGTTTTTGAGTTACTATAATTAATTACTTTAAACCTACATATATTTACTAGTTTAATACTATGCTAACATTTTAGTTTAAATCTATATTTTTAAGCAAACAGAGGCATTGTTGACAGCAAACAATGACAATGTTGCTACTAGGCAATTTAGCTTTTTAATTCTACTACATTTAGGTTAGAGTTATACTACATTTAGTATTAAATTTTTAATAGTTTACATCTACTTTAAACCTGCAATAATTTACTAGTTTTATATTGTGCTAACATTTTAGTTTGAATCTGTATTTTTCATTTCTACTACATTTAGGGGTAAGTTAATTCTACATTTAGTTTTAAAGTTACAATCTTAATGTCTACTTTAAACCTACATTTAATTACTAGTTTTGTATTATGCTAACATTTTAGTTTGAATCTGTATTTTTTTTTCTACTACATTTAGGGGTGAGTTAATTCTACATTTAATTTTACAGCTACATTAGTTAGTGTCTACTTTAAACCTACATATATTAACTAGTTTTGTATTATGATAACTTTTTAGTTTAAATCTGTATTTTTATTTCTACTACATTTTAGGTGTAAGTTAATACTTCATTTAGTTTTAAAGTTACAATCTTAATGTCTCCTTTAAACCTACATTTAATTACTAGTTTTTCATTATGCTAACATTTAAGTTTTAATCTATATTTTTAAGCAAACAGAGGCATTGTTGACAGCAAACAATGACAATGTAGCTACTAGGCTAGTTTTATATTATGCTAACATTTTAGTTTGAATCTGTATTTTTCATTTCTACTACATTTAGGGGTAAGTTTATTCTACATTTCGTTTTAAAGTTACAATCTTAATGTCTACTTTAAACCTACATTTAATTACTAGTTTTGTATTATGCTAACATTTTAGTTTGAATCTGTATTTTTATTTCTACTACATTTAGGGGTGAGTTAATTCTACATTTAATTTTACAGCTACATTAGCTAGTGTCTACTTTAAACCTACATATATTAACTAGTTTTGTATTATGCTAACATTTTAGTTTGAATCTGTATTTTTATTTCTACTACATTTAGGGGTAAGTTAATTCTACATTTAGTTTTTGAGTTACTATAATTAATTACTTTAAACCTACATATATTTACTAGTTTAATACTATGCTAACATTTTAGTTTAAATCTATATTTTTAAGCAAACAGAGGCATTGTTGACAGCAAACAATGACAATGTTGCTACTAGGCAATTTAGCTTTTTAATTCTACTACATTTAGGTTAGAGTTATACTACATTTAGTATTAAATTTTTAATAGTTTACATCTACTTTAAACCTGCAATAATTTACTAGTTTTATATTGTGCTAACACTTTAGTTTGAATCTGTATTTTTCATTTCTACTACATTTAGGGGTAAGTTAATTCTACATTTAGTTTTAAAGTTACAATCTTAATGTCTACTTTAAACCTACATTTAATTACTAGTTTTGTATTATGCTAACATTTTAGTTTGAATCTGTATTTTTTTTTCTACTACATTTAGGGGTGAGTTAATTCTACATTTAATTTTACAGCTACATTAGTTAGTGTCTACTTTAAACCTACATATATTAACTAGTTTTGTATTATGATAACTTTTTAGTTTGAATCTGTATTTTTATTTCTACTACATTTTAGGTGTAAGTTAATACTTCATTTAGTTTTAAAGTTACAATCTTAATGTCTTCTTTAAACCTACATTTAATTACTAGTTTTTCATTATGCTAACATTTAAGTTTTAATCTATATTTTTAAGCAAACAGAGGCATTGTTGACAGCAAACAATGACAATGTAGCTACTAGGCTAGTTTTATATTATGCTAACATTTTAGTTTGAATCTGTATTTTTATTTCTACTACATTTAGTTTTTGAGTTACTATAGTTAATTACTTTAAACCTACATATATTTACTAGTTTAATACTATGCTAACATTTTAGTTTAAATCTATATTTTTAAGCAAACAGAGGCATTGTTGACAGCAAACAATGACAATGTAGCTACTAGGCAATTTAGCTTTTTAATTCTACTACATTTAGGTTAGAGTTATACTACATTTAGTATTAAATTTTTAATAGTTTACATCTACTTTAAACCTGCATTAAATTACTAGTTTTATATTATGCTAACATTTTAGTTTGAATCTGTATTTTTCATTTCTACTACATTTAGGGGTAAGTTAATTCTACATTTCGTTTTAAAGTTACAATCTTAATGTCTACTTTAAACCTACATTTAATTACTAGTTTTGTATTATGCTAACATTTTAGTTTGAATCTGTATTTTTATTTCTACTACATTTAGGGGTGAGTTAATTCTACATTTAATTTTACAGCTACATTAGCTAGTGTCTACTTTAAACCTACATATATTAACTAGTTTTGTATTATGATAACTTTTTAGTTTGAATCTGTATTTTTATTTCTACTACATTTTAGGTGTAAGTTAATACTTCATTTAGTTTTAAAGTTACAATCTTAATGTCTACTTTAAACCTACATTTAATTACTAGTTTTTCATTATGCTAACATTTAAGTTTTAATCTATATTTTTAAGCAAACAGAGGCATTGTTGACAGCAAACAATGACAATGTAGCTACTAGGCTAGTTTTATATTATGCTAACATTTTAGTTTGAATCTGTATTTTTATTTCTACTACATTTAGTTTTTGAGTCACTATAGTTAATTACTTTAAACCTACATATATTTACTAGTTTAATACTATGCTAACATTTTAGTTTAAATCTATATTTTTAAGCAAACAGAGGCATTGTTGACAGCAAACAATGACAATGTAGCTACTAGGCAATTTAGCTTTTTAATTCTACTACATTTAGGTTAGAGTTATACTACATTTAGTATTAAATTTTTAATAGTTTACATCTACTTTAAACCTGCATTAATTTACTAGTTTTATATTATGCTAACATTTTAGTTTGAATCTGTATTTTTCATTTCTACTACATTTAGGGGTAAGTTAATTCTACATTTTGTTTTAAAGTTACAATCTTAATGTCTACTTTAAACCTACATTTAATTACTAGTTTTTCATTATGCTAACATTTAAGTTTTAATCTATATTTTTAAGCAAACAGAGGCATTGTTGACAGCAAACAATGACAATGTAGCTACTAGGCTAGTTTTATATTATGCTAACATTTTAGTTTAAATCTGTATTTTTATTTCTACTACATTTAGGGGTAAGTTAATTCTACATTTAGTTTTTGAGTTACTATAGTTAATTACTTTAAACCTACATATATTTACTAGTTTAATACTATGCTAACATTTTAGTTTAAATCTATATTTTTAAGCAAACAGAGGCATTGTTGACAGCAAACAATGACAATGTAGCTACTAGGCAATTTAGCTATTTAATTCTACTACATTTAGGTTAGAGTTATACTACATTTAGTATTAAATTTTTAATAGTTTACATCTACTTTAAACCTGCAATAATTTACTAGTTTTATATTGTGCTAACAGTTTAGTTTGAATCTGTATTTTTTATTTCTACTACATTCAGGGGTAAGTTAATTCTACATTTAGTTTTAAAGTTACAATCTTAATGTCTACTTTAAACCTACATTTAATTACTAGTTTTGTATTATGCTAACATTTTAGTTTGAATCTGTTTTTTTATTTCTACTACATTTAGGGGTGAGTTAATTCTACATTTAATTTTACAGCTACATTAGTTAGTGTCTACTTTAAACCTACATATATTAACTAGTTTTGTATTATGATAACTTTTTAGTTTGAATCTGTATTGTTATTTCTACTACATTTTAGGTGTAAGTTAATACTTCATTTAGTTTTAAAGTTACAATCTTAATGTCTACTTTAAACCTACATTTAATTACTAGTTTTTCATTATGCTAACATTTAAGTTTTAATCTATATTTTTAAGCAAACAGAGGCATTGTTGACAGCAAACAATGACAATGTAGCTACTAGGCTAGTTTTATATTATGCTAACATTTTAGTTTGAATCTGTATTTTTATTTCTACTACATTTAGGGGTAAGTTAATTCTACATTTAGTTTTTGAGTTACTATAGTTAATTACTTTAAACCTACATATATTTACTAGTTTAATACTATGCTAACATTTTAGTTTAAATCTATATTTTTAAGCAAACAGAGGCATTGTTGACAGCAAACAATGACAATGTAGCTACTAGGCAATTTAGCTTTTTAATTCTACTACATTTAGGTTAGAGTTATACTACATTTAGTATTAAATTTTTAATAGTTTACATCTACTTTAAACCTGCATTAATTTACTAGTTTTATATTATGCTAACATTTTAGTTTGAATCTGTATTTTTCATTTCTACTACATTTAGGGGTAAGTTAATTCTACATTTCGTTTTAAAGTTACAATCTTAATGTCTACTTTAAACCTACATTTAATTACTAGTTTTTCATTATGCTAACATTTAAGTTTTAATCTATATTTTTAAGCAAACAGAGGCATTGTTGACAGCAAACAATGACAATGTAGCTACTAGGCTAGTTTTATATTATGCTAACATTTTAGTTTGAATCTGTATTTTTATTTCTACTACATTTAGGGATAAGTTAATTCTACATTTAGTTTTTGAGTTACTATAGTTATTTACTTTAAACCTACATATATTTACTAGTTTAATACTATGCTAACATTTTAGTTTAAATCTATATTTTTAAGCAAACAGAGGCATTGTTGACAGCAAACAATGACAATGTAGCTACTAGGCAATTTAGTTTTTTAATTCTACTACATTTAGGTTAGAGTTAAACTACATTTAGTATTAAATTTTTAATAGTTTACATCTACTTTAAACCTGAATTAATTTACTAGTTTTATATTATGCTAACATTTTAGTTTGAATCTGTATTTTTCATTTCTACTACATTTAGGGGTAAGTTAATTCTACATTTAGTTTTAAAGTTACAATCATAATGTCTACTTTAAACCTACATTTAATTACTAGTTTTTGATTATGCTAGCATTTTAGTTTGAATCTGTATTTTTATTTCTACTACATTTAGGGGTGAGTTAATTCTACATTTGATTTTACAGCTACATTAGTTAGTGTCTACTTTAAACCTACATATATAAACTAGTTTTGTATTATGCTAACATTTTAGTTTGAATCTGTATTTTTATTTCTACTACATTTAGGGGTAAGTTAATTCTACATTTAGTTTTTGAGTTACTATAGTTAATTACTTTAAACCTACATATATTTACTAGTTTAATACTATGCTAACATTTTAGTTAATATTACATTTAGAGAGGAGGAAGACATCATGATGGAAAAGAAGAAAGGCAATTTTAAGCTCTAAAAGTGCCAAAAAAAGAGGAGCGCAGTTTAACGTCATGTCTCGGGACATTACAATTAGTTTAATGTTCACTATCATATTATCTTAATATTAAGTTTTTCTACAACATTTAGATGTAAGTTAATTCTACATTTAGTTTTAAAGTTACAATCTTAATGTCTACTTTAAACCTACATTTAATTACTAGTTTTGTATTATGCTAACATTTTAGTTTGAATCTGTATTTTTATTTCTACTACATTTAGGGGTGAGTTAATTCTACATTTAATTTTACAGCTACATTAGCTAGTGTCTACTTTAAACCTACATATATTAACTAGTTTTGTATTATGATAACTTTTTAGTTTGAATCTGTATTTTTATTTCTACTACATTTTAGGTGTAAGTTAATACTTCATTTAGTTTTAAAGTTACAATCTTAATGTCTACTTTAAACCTACATTTAATTACTAGTTTTTCATTATGCTAACATTTAAGTTTTAATCTATATTTTTAAGCAAACAGAGGCATTGTTGACAGCAAACAATGACAATGTAGCTACTAGGCTAGTTTTATATTATGCTAACATTTTAGTTTAAATCTGTATTTTTATTTCTACTACATTTAGGGGTAAGTTAATTCTACATTTAGTTTTTGAGTTACTATAGTTAATTACTTTAAACCTACATATATTTACTAGTTTAATACTATGCTAACATTTTAGTTTAAATCTATATTTTTAAGCAAACAGAGGCATTGTTGACAGCAAACAATGACAATGTAGCTACTAGGCAATTTAGCTATTTAATTCTACTACATTTAGGTTAGAGTTATACTACATTTAGTATTAAATTTTTAATAGTTTACATCTACTTTAAACCTGCAATAATTTACTAGTTTTATATTGTGCTAACAGTTTAGTTTGAATCTGTATTTTTTATTTCTACTACATTCAGGAGTAAGTTAATTCTACATTTAGTTTTAAAGTTACAATCTTAATGTCTACTTTAAACCTACATTTAATTACTAGTTTTGTATTATGCTAACATTTTAGTTTGAATCTGTTTTTTTATTTCTACTACATTTAGGGGTGAGTTAATTCTACATTTAATTTTACAGCTACATTAGTTAGTGTCTACTTTAAACCTACATATATTAACTAGTTTTGTATTATGATAACTTTTTAGTTTGAATCTGTATTTTTATTTCTACTACATTTTAGGTGTAAGTTAATACTTCATTTAGTTTTAAAGTTACAATCTTAATGTCTACTTTAAACCTACATTTAATTACTAGTTTTTCATTATGCTAACATTTAAGTTTTAATCTATATTTTTAAGCAAACAGAGGCATTGTTGACAGCAAACAATGACAATGTAGCTACTAGGCTAGTTTTATATTATGCTAACATTTTAGTTTGAATCTGTATTTTTATTTCTACTACATTTAGTTTTTGAGTTACTATAGTTAATTACTTTAAACCTACATATATTTACTAGTTTAATACTATGCTAACATTTTAGTTTAAATCTATATTTTTAAGCAAACAGAGGCATTGTTGACAGCAAACAATGACAATGTAGCTACTAGGCAATTTAGCTTTTTAATTCTACTACATTTAGGTTAGAGTTAAACTACATTTAGTATTAAATTTTTAATAGTTTACATCTACTTTAAACCTGCATTAATTTACTAGTTTTATATTATGCTAACATTTTAGTTTGAATCTGTATTTTTCATTTCTACTACATTTAGGGGTAAGTTAATTCTACATTTAGTTTTAAAGTTACAATCATAATGTCTACTTTAAACCTACATTTAATTACTAGTTTTTGATTATGCTAACATTTTAGTTTGAATCTGTATTTTTATTTCTACTACATTTAGGGGTGAGTTAATTCTACATTTGATTTTACAGCTACATTAGTTAGTGTCTACTTTAAACCTACATATATAAACTAGTTTTGTATTATGCTAACATTTTAGTTTGAATCTTTATTTTTTTTTCTACTACATTTAGGGGTAAGTTAATTTTACATTTAGTTTTTGAGTTACTATAGTTAATTACTTTAAACCTACATATATTTACTAGTTTAATACTATGCTAACATTTTAGTTAATATTACATTTAGAGAGGAGGAAGACATCATGATGGAAAAGAAGAAAGGCACTTTTAAGCTCTAAAAGTGCCAAAAAAAGAGGAGCGCAGTTTAACGTCATGTCTCGGGACATTACAATTAGTTTAATGTTCACTATCATAATATCTTAATATTAAGTTTTTCTACAACATTTAGATGTAAGTTAATTCTACATTTAGTTTTAAAGTTACAATCTTAATGTCTACTTTAAACCTACATTTAATTACTAGTTTTTCATTATGCTAACATTTAAGTTTTAATCTATATTTTTAAGCAAACAGAGGCATTGTTGACAGCAAACAATGACAATGTAGCTACTAGGCAATTTAGCTTTTTAATTCTACTACATTTAGGTTAGAGTTATACTACATTTAGTATTAAATTTTTAATAGTTTACATCTACTTTAAACCTGCATTAATTTACTAGTTTTATATTATGCTAACATTTTAGTTTGAATCTGTATTTTTATTTCTACTACATTTAGGGGTAAGTTAATTCTACATTTAGTTTTTGAGTTACTATAATTAATTACTTTAAACCTACATATATTTACTAGTTTAATACTATGCTAACATTTTAGTTTAAATCTATATTTTTAAGCAAACAGAGGCATTGTTGACAGCAAACAATGACAATGTAGCTACTAGGCAATTTAGCTTTTTAATTCTACTACATTTAGGTTAGAGTTAAACTACATTTAGTATTAAATTTTTAATAGTTTACATCTACTTTAAACCTGCATTAATTTACTAGTTTTATATTATGCTAACATTTTAGTTTGAATCTGTATTTTTCATTTCTACTACATTTAGGGGTAAGTTAATTCTACATTTAGTTTTAAAGTTACAATCATAATGTCTACTTTAAACCTACATTTAATTACTAGTTTTTGATTATGCTAACATTTTTGTTTGAATCTGTATTTTTATTTCTACTACATTTAGGGGTGAGTTAATTCTACATTTGATTTTACAGCTACATTAGTTAGTGTCTACTTTAAACCTACATATATAAACTAGTTTTGTATTATGCTAACATTTTAGTTTGAATCTTTATTTTTTTTTCTACTACATTTAGGGGTAAGTTAATTTTACATTTAGTTTTTGAGTTACTATAGTTAATTACTTTAAACCTACATATATTTACTAGTTTAATACTATGCTAACATTTTAGTTAATATTACATTTAGAGAGGAGGAAGACATCATGATGGAAAAGAAGAAAGGCACTTTTAAGCTCTAAAAGTGCCAAAAAAAGAGGAGCGCAGTTTAACGTCATGTCTCGGGACATTACAATTAGTTTAATGTTCACTATCATATTATCTTAATATTAAGTTTTTCTACAACATTTAGATGTAAGTTAATTCTACATTTAGTTTTAAAGTTACAATCTTAATGTCTACTTTAAACCTACATTTAATTACTAGTTTTTCATTATGCTAACATTTAAGTTTTAATCTATATTTTTAAGCAAACAGAGGCATTGTTGACAGCAAACAATGACAATGTAGCTACTAGGCAATTTAGCTTTTTAATTCTACTACATTTAGGTTAGAGTTATACTACATTTAGTATTAAATTTTTAATAGTTTACATCTACTTTAAACCTGCATTAATTTACTAGTTTTATATTATGCTAACATTTTAGTTTGAATCTGTATTTTTATTTCTACTACATTTAGGGGTAAGTTAATTCTACATTTAGTTTTTGAGTTACTATAATTAATTACTTTAAACCTACATATATTTACTAGTTTAATACTATGCTAACATTTTAGTTTAAATCTATATTTTTAAGCAAACAGAGGCATTGTTGACAGCAAACAATGACAATGTTGCTACTAGGCAATTTAGCTTTTTAATTCTACTACATTTAGGTTAGAGTTATACTACATTTAGTATTAAATTTTTAATAGTTTACATCTACTTTAAACCTGCAATAATTTACTAGTTTTATATTGTGCTAACATTTTAGTTTGAATCTGTATTTTTCATTTCTACTACATTTAGGGGTAAGTTAATTCTACATTTAGTTTTAAAGTTACAATCTTAATGTCTACTTTAAACCTACATTTAATTACTAGTTTTGTATTATGCTAACATTTTAGTTTGAATCTGTATTTTTTTTTCTACTACATTTAGGGGTGAGTTAATTCTACATTTAATTTCTACATTGTAATTCTACAATTACTTTAAACCTACATATATTTACTAGTTTAATACTATGCTAACATTTTAGTTTAAATCTATATTTTTAAGCAAACAGAGGCATTGTTGACAGCAAACAATGACAATGTTGCTACTAGGCAATTTAGCTTTTTAATTCTACTACATTTAGGTTAGAGTTATACTACATTTAGTATTAAATTTTTAATAGTTTACATCTACTTTAAACCTGCAATAATTTACTAGTTTTATATTGTGTTAACATTTTAGTTTGAATCTGTATTTTTCATTTCTACTACATTTAGGGGTAAGTTAATTCTACATTTAGTTTTAAAGTTACAATCTTAATGTCTACTTTAAACCTACATTTAATTACTAGTTTTGTATTATGCTAACATTTTAGTTTGAATCTGTATTTTTTTTTCTACTACATTTAGGGTTGAGTTAATTCTACATTTAATTTTACAGCTACATTAGTTAGTGTCTACTTTAAACCTACATATATTAACTAGTTTTGTATTATGATAACTTTTTAGTTTAAATATGTATTTTTATTTCTACTACATTTTAGGTGTAAGTTAATACTTCATTTAGTTTTAAAGTTACAATCTTAATGTCTCCTTTAAACCTACATTTAATTACTAGTTTTTCATTATGCTAACATTTAAGTTTTAATCTATATTTTTAAGCAAACAGAGGCATTGTTGACAGCAAACAATGACAATGTAGCTACTAGGCTAGTTTTATATTATGCTAACATTTTAGTTTGAATCTGTATTTTTATTTCTACTACATTTAGTTTTTGAGTTACTATAGTTAATTACTTTAAACCTACATATATTTACTAGTTTAATACTATGCTAACATTTTAGTTTAAATCTATATTTTTAAGCAAACAGAGGCATTGTTGACAGCAAACAATGACAATGTAGCTACTAGGCAATTTAGCTTTTTAATTCTACTACATTTAGGTTAGAGTTATACTACATTTAGTATTAAATTTTTAATAGTTTACATCTACTTTAAACCTGCATTAAATTACTAGTTTTATATTATGCTAACATTTTAGTTTGAATCTGTATTTTTCATTTCTACTACATTTAGGGGTAAGTTAATTCTACATTTCGTTTTAAAGTTACAATCTTAATGTCTACTTTAAACCTACATTTAATTACTAGTTTTGTATTATGCTAACATTTTAGTTTGAATCTGTATTTTTATTTCTACTACATTTAGGGGTGAGTTAATTCTACATTTAATTTTACAGCTACATTAGCTAGTGTCTACTTTAAACCTACATATATTAACTAGTTTTGTATTATGATAACTTTTTAGTTTGAATCTGTATTTTTATTTCTACTACATTTTAGGTGTAAGTTAATACTTCATTTAGTTTTAAAGTTACAATCTTAATGTCTACTTTAAACCTACATTTAATTACTAGTTTTTCATTATGCTAACATTTAAGTTTTAATCTATATTTTTAAGCAAACAGAGGCATTGTTGACAGCAAACAATGACAATGTAGCTACTAGGCTAGTTTTATATTATGCTAACATTTTAGTTTAAATCTGTATTTTTATTTCTACTACATTTAGGGGTAAGTTAATTCTACATTTAGTTTTTGAGTTACTATAGTTAATTACTTTAAACCTACATATATTTACTAGTTTAATACTATGCTAACATTTTAGTTTAAATCTATATTTTTAAGCAAACAGAGGCATTGTTGACAGCAAACAATGACAATGTAGCTACTAGGCAATTTAGCTATTTAATTCTACTACATTTAGGTTAGAGTTATACTACATTTAGTATTAAATTTTTAATAGTTTACATCTACTTTAAACCTGCAATAATTTACTAGTTTTATATTGTGCTTACAGTTTAGTTTAAATCTGTATTTTTTATTTCTACTACATTCAGGAGTAAGTTAATTCTACATTTAGTTTTAAAGTTACAATCTTAATGTCTACTTTAAACCTACATTTAATTACTAGTTTTGTATTATGCTAACATTTTAGTTTGAATCTGTTTTTTTATTTCTACTACATTTAGGGGTGAGTTAATTCTACATTTAATTTTACAGCTACATTAGTTAGTGTCTACTTTAAACCTACATATATTAACTAGTTTTGTATTATGATAACTTTTTAGTTTGAATCTGTATTTTTATTTCTACTACATTTTAGGTGTAAGTTAATACTTCATTTAGTTTTAAAGTTACAATCTTAATGTCTACTTTAAACCTACATTTAATTACTAGTTTTTCATTATGCTAACATTTAAGTTTTAATCTATATTTTTAAGCAAACAGAGGCATTGTTGACAGCAAACAATGACAATGTAGCTACTAGGCTAGTTTTATATTATGCTAACATTTTAGTTTGAATCTGTATTTTTATTTCTACTACATTTAGTTTTTGAGTCACTATAGTTAATTATTTAAACCTACATATATTTACTAGTTTAATACTATGCTAACATTTTAGTTTAAATCTATATTTTTAAGCAAACAGAGGCATTGTTGACAGCAAACAATGACAATGTAGCTACTAGGCAATTTAGCTTTTTAATTCTACTACATTTAGGTTAGAGTTATACTACATTTAGTTTTAAATTTTTAATAGTTTACATCTACTTTAAACCTGCATTAATTTACTAGTTTTATATTATGCTAACATTTTAGTTTGAATCTGTATTTTTCATTTCTACTACATTTAGGGGTAAGTTAATTCTACATTTTGTTTTAAAGTTACAATCTTAATGTCTACTTTAAACCTACATTTAATTACTAGTTTTTCATTATGCTAACATTTAAGTTTTAATCTATATTTTTAAGCAAACAGAGGCATTGTTGACAGCAAACAATGACAATGTAGCTACTAGGCTAGTTTTATATTATGCTAACATTTTAGTTTAAATCTGTATTTTTATTTCTACTACATTTAGGGGTAAGTTAATTCTACATTTAGTTTTTGAGTTACTATAGTTAATTACTTTAAACCTACATATATTTACTAGTTTAATACTATGCTAACATTTTAGTTTAAATCTATATTTTTAAGCAAACAGAGGCATTGTTGACAGCAAACAATGACAATGTAGCTACTAGGCAATTTAGCTTTTTAATTCTACTACATTTAGGTTAGAGTTAAACTACATTTAGTATTAAATTTTTAATAGTTTACATCTACTTTAAACCTGCATTAATTTACTAGTTTTATATTATGCTAACATTTTAGTTTGAATCTGTATTTTTCATTTCTACTACATTTAGGGGTAAGTTAATTCTACATTTAGTTTTAAAGTTACAATCATAATGTCTACTTTAAACCTACATTTAATTACTAGTTTTTGATTATGCTAACATTTTAGTTTGAATCTGTATTTTTATTTCTACTACATTTAGGGGTGAGTTAATTCTACATTTGATTTTACAGCTACATTAGTTAGTGTCTACTTTAAACCTACATATATTAACTAGTTTTGTATTATGATAACTTTTTAGTTTGAATCTGTATTTTTATTTCTACTACATTTAGGGGTAAGTTAATTCTACATTTAGTTTTTGAGTTACTATAGTTAATTACTTTAAACCTACATATATTTACTAGTTTAATACTATGCTAACATTTTAGTTAATATTACATTTAGAGAGGAGGAAGACATCATGATGGAAAAGAAGAAAGGCAATTTTAAGCTCTAAAAGTGCCAAAAAAGGAGGAGCGCAGTTTAACGTCATGTCTCGGGACATTACAATTAGTTTAATGTTCACTATCATATTATCTTAATATTAAGTTTTTCTACAACATTTAGATGTAAGTTAATTCTACATTTAGTTTTAAAGTTACAATCTTAATGTCTACTTTAAACCTACATTTAATTACTAGTTTTGTATTATGCTAACATTTTAGTTTGAATCTGTATTTTTATTTCTACTACATTTAGGGGTGAGTTAATTCTACATTTAATTTTACAGCTACATTAGCTAGTGTCTACTTTAAACCTACATATATTAACTAGTTTTGTATTATGATAACTTTTTAGTTTGAATCTGTATTTTTATTTCTACTACATTTTAGGTGTAAGTTAATACTTCATTTAGTTTTAAAGTTACAATCTTAATGTCTACTTTAAACCTACATTTAATTACTAGTTTTTCATTATGCTAACATTTATGTTTTAATCTATATTTTTAAGCAAACAGAGGCATTGTTGACAGCAAACAATGACAATGTAGCTACTAGGCTAGTTTTATATTATGCTAACATTTTAGTTTAAATCTGTATTTATTTTTCTACTACATTTAGGGGTAAGTTAATTCTACATTTAGTTTTTGAGTTACTATAGTTAATTACTTTAAACCTACATATATTTACTAGTTTAATACTATGCTAACATTTTAGTTTAAATCTATATTTTTAAGCAAACAGAGGCATTGTTGACAGCAAACAATGACAATGTAGCTACTAGGCAATTTAGCTATTTAATTCTACTACATTTAGGTTAGAGTTATACTACATTTAGTATTAAATTTTTAATAGTTTACATCTACTTTAAACCTGCAATAATTTACTAGTTTTATATTGTGCTAACAGTTTAGTTTGAATCTGTATTTTTTATTTCTACTACATTCAGGAGTAAGTTAATTCTACATTTAGTTTTAAAGTTACAATCTTAATGTCTACTTTAAACCTACATTTAATTACTAGTTTTGTATTATGCTAACATTTTAGTTTTAATCTGTTTTTTTATTTCTACTACATTTAGGGGTGAGTTAATTCTACATTTAATTTTACAGCTACATTAGTTAGTGTCTACTTTAAACCTACATATATTAACTAGTTTTGTATTATGATAACTTTTTAGTTTGAATCTGTATTTTTATTTCTACTACATTTTAGGTGTAAGTTAATACTTCATTTAGTTTTAAAGTTACAATCTTAATGTCTACTTTAAACCTACATTTAATTACTAGTTTTTCATTATGCTAACATTTAAGTTTTAATCTATATTTTTAAGCAAACAGAGGCATTGTTGACAGCAAACAATGACAATGTAGCTACTAGGCTAGTTTTATATTATGCTAACATTTTAGTTTGAATCTGTATTTTTATTTCTACTACATTTAGTTTTTGAGTTACTATAGTTAATTACTTTAAACCTACATATATTTACTAGTTTAATACTATGCTAACATTTTAGTTTAAATCTATATTTTTAAGCAAACAGAGGCATTGTTGACAGCAAACAATGACAATGTAGCTACTAGGCAATTTAGCTTTTTAATTCTACTACATTTAGGTTAGAGTTAAACTACATTTAGTATTAAATTTTTAATAGTTTACATCTACTTTAAACCTGCATTAATTTACTAGTTTTATATTATGCTAACATTTTAGTTTGAATCTGTATTTTTATTTCTACTACATTTAGGGGTGAGTTAATTCTACATTTGATTTTACAGCTACATTAGTTAGTGTCTACTTTAAACCTACATATATAAACTAGTTTTGTATTATGCTAACATTTTAGTTTGAATCTTTATTTTTTTTTCTACTACATTTAGGGGTAAGTTAATTCTACATTTAGTTTTTGAGTTACTATAGTTAATTACTTTAAACCTACATATATTTACTAGTTTAATACTATGCTAACATTTTAGTTAATATTACATTTAGAGAGGAGGAAGACATCATGATGGAAAAGAAGAAAGGCACTTTAAAGCTCTAAAAGTGCCAAAAAAAGAGGAGCGCAGTTTAACGTCATGTCTCGGGACATTACAATTAGTTTAATGTTCACTATCATATTATCTTAATATTAAGTTTTTCTACAACATTTAGATGTAAGTTAATTCTACATTTAGTTTTAAAGTTACAATCTTAATGTCTACTTTAAACCTACATTTAATTACTAGTTTTTCATTATGCTAACATTTAAGTTTTAATCTATATTTTTAAGCAAACAGAGGCATTGTTGACAGCAAACAATGACAATGTAGCTACTAGGCAATTTAGCTTTTTAATTCTACTACATTTAGGTTAGAGTTATACTACATTTAGTATTAAATTTTTAATAGTTTACATCTACTTTAAACCTGCATTAATTTACTAGTTTTATATTATGCTAACATTTTAGTTTGAATCTGTATTTTTATTTCTACTACATTTAGGGGTAAGTTATATCTACATTTAGTTTTTGAGTTACTATAATTAATTACTTTAAACCTACATATATTTACTAGTTTAATACTATGCTAACATTTTAGTTTAAATCTATATTTTTAAGCAAACAGAGGCATTGTTGACAGCAAACAATGACAATGTAGCTACTAGGCAATTTAGCTTTTTAATTCTACTACATTTAGGTTAGAGTTAAACTACATTTAGTATTAAATTTTTAATAGTTTACATCTACTTTAAACCTGCATTAATTTACTAGTTTTATATTATGCTAACATTTTAGTTTGAATCTGTATTTTTCATTTCTACTACATTTAGGGGTAAGTTAATTCTACATTTAGTTTTAAAGTTACAATCATAATGTCTACTTTAAACCTACATTTAATTACTAGTTTTTGATTATGCTAACATTTTAGTTTGAATCTGTATTTTTATTTCTACTACATTTAGGGGTGAGTTAATTCTACATTTGATTTTACAGCTACATTAGTTAGTGTCTACTTTAAACCTACATATATAAACTAGTTTTGTATTATGCTAACATTTTAGTTTGAATCTTTATTTTTTTTTCTACTACATTTAGGGGTAAGTTAATTTTACATTTAGTTTTTGAGTTACTATAGTTAATTACTTTAAACCTACATATATTTACTAGTTTAATACTATGCTAACATTTTAGTTAATATTACATTTAGAGAGGAGGAAGACATCATGATGGAAAAGAAGAAAGGCACTTTTAAGCTCTAAAAGTGCCAAAAAAAGAGGAGCGCAGTTTAACGTCATGTCTCGGGACATTACAATTAGTTTAATGTTCACTATCATAATATCTTAATATTAAGTTTTTCTACAACATTTAGATGTAAGTTAATTCTACATTTAGTTTTAAAGTTACAATCTTAATGTCTACTTTAAACCTACATTTAATTACTAGTTTTTCATTATGCTAACATTTAAGTTTTAATCTATATTTTTAAGCAAACAGAGGCATTGTTGACAGCAAACAATGACAATGTAGCTACTAGGCAATTTAGCTTTTTAATTCTACTACATTTAGGTTAGAGTTATACTACATTTAGTATTAAATTTTTAATAGTTTACATCTACTTTAAACCTGCATTAATTTACTAGTTTTATATTATGCTAACATTTTAGTTTGAATCTGTATTTTTATTTCTACTACATTTAGGGGTAAGTTAATTCTACATTTAGTTTTTGAGTTACTATAATTAATTACTTTAAACCTACATATATTTACTAGTTTAATACTATGCTAACATTTTAGTTTAAATCTATATTTTTAAGCAAACAGAGGCATTGTTGACAGCAAACAATGACAATGTAGCTACTAGGCAATTTAGCTTTTTAATTCTACTACATTTAGGTTAGAGTTAAACTACATTTAGTATTAAATTTTTAATAGTTTACATCTACTTTAAACCTGCATTAATTTACTAGTTTTATATTATGCTAACATTTTAGTTTGAATCTGTATTTTTCATTTCTACTACATTTAGGGGTAAGTTAATTCTACATTTAGTTTTAAAGTTACAATCATAATGTCTACTTTAAACCTACATTTAATTACTAGTTTTTGATTATGCTAACATTTTAGTTTGAATCTGTATTTTTATTTCTACTACATTTAGGGGTGAGTTAATTCTACATTTGATTTTACAGCTACATTAGTTAGTGTCTACTTTAAACCTACATATATAAACTAGTTTTGTATTATGCTAACATTTTAGTTTGAATCTTTATTTTTTTTTCTACTACATTTAGGGGTAAGTTAATTTTACATTTAGTTTTTGAGTTACTATAGTTAATTACTTTAAACCTACATATATTTACTAGTTTAATACTATGCTAACATTTTAGTTAATATTACATTTAGAGAGGAGGAAGACATCATGATGGAAAAGAAGAAAGGCACTTTTAAGCTCTAAAAGTGCCAAAAAAAGAGGAGCGCAGTTTAACGTCATGTCTCGGGACATTACAATTAGTTTAATGTTCACTATCATATTATCTTAATATTAAGTTTTTCTACAACATTTAGATGTAAGTTAATTCTACATTTAGTTTTAAAGTTACAATCTTAATGTCTACTTTAAACCTACATTTAATTACTAGTTTTTCATTATGCTAACATTTAAGTTTTAATCTATATTTTTAAGCAAACAGAGGCATTGTTGACAGCAAACAATGACAATGTAGCTACTAGGCAATTTAGCTTTTTAATTCTACTACATTTAGGTTAGAGTTATACTACATTTAGTATTAAATTTTTAATAGTTTACATCTACTTTAAACCTGCATTAATTTACTAGTTTTATATTATGCTAACATTTTAGTTTGAATCTGTATTTTTATTTCTACTACATTTAGGGGTAAGTTAATTCTACATTTAGTTTTTGAGTTACTATAATTAATTACTTTAAACCTACATATATTTACTAGTTTAATACTATGCTAACATTTTAGTTTAAATCTATATTTTTAAGCAAACAGAGGCATTGTTGACAGCAAACAATGACAATGTTGCTACTAGGCAATTTAGCTTTTTAATTCTACTACATTTAGGTTAGAGTTATACTACATTTAGTATTAAATTTTTAATAGTTTACATCTACTTTAAACCTGCAATAATTTACTAGTTTTATATTGTGCTAACATTTTAGTTTGAATCTGTATTTTTCATTTCTACTACATTTAGGGGTAAGTTAATTCTACATTTAGTTTTAAAGTTACAATCTTAATGTCTACTTTAAACCTACATTTAATTACTAGTTTTGTATTATGCTAACATTTTAGTTTGAATCTGTATTTTTTTTTCTACTACATTTAGGGGTGAGTTAATTCTACATTTAATTTTACAGCTACATTAGTTAGTGTCTACTTTAAACCTACATATATTAACTAGTTTTGTATTATGATAACTTTTTAGTTTAAATCTGTATTTTTATTTCTACTACATTTTAGGTGTAAGTTAATACTTCATTTAGTTTTAAAGTTACAATCTTAATGTCTCCTTTAAACCTACATTTAATTACTAGTTTTTCATTATGCTAACATTTAAGTTTTAATCTATATTTTTAAGCAAACAGAGGCATTGTTGACAGCAAACAATGACAATGTAGCTACTAGGCTAGTTTTATATTATGCTAACATTTTAGTTTGAATCTGTATTTTTATTTCTACTACATTTAGTTTTTGAGTTACTATAGTTAATTACTTTAAACCTACATATATTTACTAGTTTAATACTATGCTAACATTTTAGTTTAAATCTATATTTTTAAGCAAACAGAGGCATTGTTGACAGCAAACAATGACAATGTAGCTACTAGGCAATTTAGCTTTTTAATTCTACTACATTTAGGTTAGAGTTATACTACATTTAGTATTAAATTTTTAATAGTTTACATCTACTTTAAACCTGCATTAAATTACTAGTTTTATATTATGCTAACATTTTAGTTTGAATCTGTATTTTTCATTTCTACTACATTTAGGGGTAAGTTAATTCTACATTTCGTTTTAAAGTTACAATCTTAATGTCTACTTTAAACCTACATTTAATTACTAGTTTTTCATTATGCTAACATTTAAGTTTTAATCTATATTTTTAAGCAAACAGAGGCATTGTTGACAGCAAACAATGACAATGTAGCTACTAGGCTAGTTTTATATTATGCTAACATTTTAGTTTAAATCTGTATTTTTATTTCTCCTACATTTAGGGGTAAGTTAATTCTACATTTAGTTTTTGAGTTACTATAGTTAATTACTTTAAACCTACAAATATTTACTAGTTTAATACTATGCTAACATTTTAGTTTAAATCTATATTTTTAAGTAAACAGAGGCATTGTTGACAGCAAACAATGACAATGTAGCTACTAGGCAATTTAGCTTTTTAATTCTACTACATTTAGGTTAGAGTTATACTACATTTAGTATTAAATTTTTAATAGTTTACATCTACTTTAAACCTGCATTAATTTACTAGTTTTATATTATGCTAACATTTTAGTTTGAATCTGTATTTTTATTTCTACTACATTTAGGGGTAAGTTAATTCTACATTTAGTTTTTGAGTTACTATAGTTAATTACTTTAAACCTACATATATTTACTAGTTTAATACTATGCTAACATTTTAGTTTAAATCTATATTTTTAAGCAAACAGAGGCATTGTTGACAGCAAACAATGACAATGTAGCTACTAGGCAATTTAGCTTTTTAATTCTACTACATTTAGGTTAGAGTTATACTACATTTAGTATTAAATTTTTAATAGTTTACATCTACTTTAAACCTGCATTAATTTACTAGTTTTATATTATGCTAACATTTTAGTTTGAATCTGTATTTTTATTTCTACTACATTTAGGGGTAAGTTAATTCTACATTTAGTTTTTGAGTTACTATAGTTAATTACTTTAAACCTACATATATTTACTAGTTTAATACTATGCTAACATTTTAGTTTAAATCTATATTTTTAAGCAAACAGAGGCATTGTTGACAGCAAACAATGACAATGTAGCTACTAGGCAATTTAGCTTTTTAATTCTACTACATTTAGGTTAGAGTTATACTACATTTAGTATTAAATTTTTAATAGTTTACATCTACTTTAAACCTGCATTAAATTACTAGTTTTATATTATGCTAACATTTTAGTTTGAATCTGTATTTTTCATTTCTACTACATTTAGGGGTAAGTTAATTCTACATTTAGTTTTAAAGTTACAATCTTAATGTCTACTTTAAACCTACATTTAATTACTAGTTTTTCATTATGCTAACATTTAAGTTTTAATCTATATTTTTAAGCAAACAGAGGCATTGTTGACAGCAAACAATGACAATGTAGCTACTAGGCTAGTTTTATATTATGCTAACATTTTAGTTTGAATCTGTATTTTTATTTCTACTACATTTAGTTTTTGAGTTACTATAGTTAATTACTTTAAACCTACATATATTTACTAGTTTAATACTATGCTAACATTTTAGTTTAAATCTATATTTTTAAGCAAACAGAGGCATTGTTGACAGCAAACAATGACAATGTAGCTACTAGGCAATTTAGCTTTTTAATTCTACTACATTTAGGTTAGAGTTATACTACATTTAGTATTAAATTTTTAATAGTTTACATCTACTTTAAACCTGCATTAAATTACTAGTTTTATATTATGCTAACATTTTAGTTTGAATCTGTATTTTTCATTTCTACTACATTTAGGGGTAAGTTAATTCTACATTTCGTTTTAAAGTTACAATCTTAATGTCTACTTTAAACCTACATTTAATTACTAGTTTTTCATTATGCTAACATTTAAGTTTTAATCTATATTTTTAAGCAAACAGAGGCATTGTTGACAGCAAACAATGACAATGTAGCTACTAGGCTAGTTTTATATTATGCTAACATTTTAGTTTAAATCTGTATTTTTATTTCTCCTACATTTAGGGGTAAGTTAATTCTACATTTAGTTTTTGAGTTACTATAGTTAATTACTTTAAACCTACAAATATTTACTAGTTTAATACTATGCTAACATTTTAGTTTAAATCTATATTTTTAAGTAAACAGAGGCATTGTTGACAGCAAACAATGACAATGTAGCTACTAGGCAATTTAGCTTTTTAATTCTACTACATTTAGGTTAGAGTTATACTACATTTAGTATTAAATTTTTAATAGTTTACATCTACTTTAAACCTGCATTAATTTACTAGTTTTATATTATGCTAACATTTTAGTTTGAATCTGTATTTTTATTTCTACTACATTTAGGGGTAAGTTAATTCTACATTTAGTTTTTGAGTTACTATAGTTAATTACTTTAAACCTACATATATTTACTAGTTTAATACTATGCTAACATTTTAGTTTAAATCTATATTTTTAAGCAAACAGAGGCATTGTTGACAGCAAACAATGACAATGTAGCTACTAGGCAATTTAGCTTTTTAATTCTACTACATTTAGGTTAGAGTTATACTACATTTAGTATTAAATTTTTAATAGTTTACATCTACTTTAAACCTGCATTAATTTACTAGTTTTATATTATGCTAACATTTTAGTTTGAATCTGTATTTTTCATTTCTACTACATTTAGGGGTAAGTTAATTCTACATTTAGTTTTAAAGTTACAATCTTAATGTCTACTTTAAACCTACATTTAATTACTAGTTTTTCATTATGCTAACATTTAAGTTTTAATCTATATTTTTAAGCAAACAGAGGCATTGTTGACAGCAAACAATGACAATGTAGCTACTAGGCTAGTTTTATATTATGCTAACATTTTAGTTTGAATCTGTATTTTTATTTCTACTACATTTAGTTTTTGAGTTACTATAGTTAATTACTTTAAACCTACATATATTTACTAGTTTAATACTATGCTAACATTTTAGTTTAAATCTATATTTTTAAGCAAACAGAGGCATTGTTGACAGCAAACAATGACAATGTAGCTACTAGGCAATTTAGCTTTTTAATTCTACTACATTTAGGTTAGAGTTATACTACATTTAGTATTAAATTTTTAATAGTTTACATCTACTTTAAACCTGCATTAAATTACTAGTTTTATATTATGCTAACATTTTAGTTTGAGTCTGTATTTTTCATTTCTACTACATTTAGGGGTAAGTTAATTCTACATTTCGTTTTAAAGTTACAATCTTAATGTCTACTTTAAACCTTCATTTAATTACTAGTTTTTCATTATGCTAACATTTAAGTTTTAATCTATATTTTTAAGCAAACAGAGGCATTGTTGACAGCAAACAATGACAATGTAGCTACTAGGCTAGTTTTATATTATGCTAACATTTTAGTTTAAATCTGTATTTTTATTTCTACTACATTTAGGGGTAAGTTAATTCTACATTTAGTTTTTGAGTTACTATAGTTAATTACTTTAAACCTACAAATATTTACTAGTTTAATACTATGCTAACATTTTAGTTTAAATCTATATTTTTAAGTAAACAGAGGCATTGTTGACAGCAAACAATGACAATGTAGCTACTAGGCAATTTAGCTTTTTAATTCTACTACATTTAGGTTAGAGTTATACTACATTTAGTATTAAATTTTTAATAGTTTACATCTACTTTAAACCTGCATTAATTTACTAGTTTTATATTGTGCTAACATTTTAGTTTGAATCTGTATTTTTCATTTCTACTACATTTAGGGGTAAGTTAATTCTACATTTAGTTTTAAAGTTACAATCTTAATGTCTACTTTAAACCTACATTTAATTACTAGTTTTGTATTATGCTAACATTTTAGTTTGAATCTGTATTTTTATTTCTACTACATTTAGGGGTGAGTTAATTCTACATTTAATTTTACAGCTACATTAGTTAGTGTCTACTTTAAACCTACATATATTAACTAGTTTTGTATTATGATAACTTTTTAGTTTAAATCTGTATTTTTATTTCTACTATTTTTTAGGTGTAAGTTAATACTTCATTTAGTTTTAAAGTTACAATCTTAATGTCTCCTTTAAACCTACATTTAATTACTAGTTTTTCATTATGCTAACATTTAAGTTTTAATCTATATTTTTAAGCAAACAGAGGCATTGTTGACAGCAAACAATGACAATGTAGCTACTAGGCTAGTTTTATATTATGCTAACATTTTAGTTTGAATCTGTATTTTTATTTCTACTACATTTAGTTTTTGAGTTACTATAGTTAATTACTTTAAACCTACATATATTTACTAGTTTAATACTATGCTAACATTTTAGTTTAAATCTATATTTTTAAGTAAACAGAGGCATTGTTGACAGCAAACAATGACAATGTAGCTACTAGGCAATTTAGCTTTTTAATTCTACTACATTTAGGTTAGAGTTATACTACATTTAGTATTAAATTTTTAATAGTTTACATCTACTTTAAACCTGCAATAATTTACTAGTTTTATATTATGCTAACATTTTAGTTTCAATCTGTATTTTTCATTTCTACTACATTTAGGGGTGAGTTAATTCTACATTTAGTTTTAAAGTTACAATCTTAATGTCTACTTTAAACCTACATTTTATTACTAGTTTTGTATTATGCTAACATTTTAGTTTGAATCTGTATTTTTATTTCTACTACATTTAGGGGTGAGTTAATTCTACATTTAATTTTACAGCTACATTAGCTAGTGTCTACTTTAAACCTACATATATTAACTAGTTTTGTATTATGATAACTTTTTAGTTTGAATCTGTATTTTTATTTCTACTACATTTTAGGTGTAAGTTAATACTTCATTTAGTTTTAAAGTTACAATCTTAATGTCTACTTTAAACCTACATTTAATTACTAGTTTTTCATTATGCTAACATTTAAGTTTTAATCTATATTTTTAAGCAAACAGAGGCATTGTTGACAGCAAACAATGACAATGTAGCTACTAGGCTAGTTTTATATTATGCTAACATTTTAGTTTAAATCTGTATTTTTATTTCTACTACATTTAGGGGTAAGTTAATTCTACATTTAGTTTTTGAGTTACTATAGTTAATTACTTTAAACCTACATATATTTACTAGTTTAATACTATGCTAACATTTTAGTTTAAATCTATATTTTTAAGTAAACATAGGCATTGTTGACAGCAAACAATGACAATGTAGCTACTAGGCAATTTAGCTTTTTAATTCTACTACATTTAGGTTAGAGTTATACTACATTTAGTATTAAATTTTTAATAGTTTACATCTACTTTAAACCTGCATTAATTTACTAGTTTTATATTGTGCTAACATTTTAGTTTCAATCTGTATTTTTCATTTCTACTACATTTAGGGGTAAGTTAATTCTACATTTAGTTTTAAAGTTACAATCTTAATGTCTACTTTAAACCTACATTTAATTACTAGTTTTGTATTATGCTAACATTTTAGTTTGAATCTGTATTTTTATTTCTACTACATTTAGGGGTGAGTTAATTCTACATTTAATTTTACAGCTACATTAGTTAGTGTCTACTTTAAACCTACATATATTAACTAGTTTTGTATTATGATAACTTTTTAGTTTAAATCTGTATTTTTATTTCTACTACGTTTTAGGTGTAAGTTAATACTTCATTTAGTTTTAAAGTTACAATCTTAATGTCTCCTTTAAACCTACATTTAATTACTAGTTTTTCATTATGCTAACATTTAAGTTTTAATCTATATTTTTAAGCAAACAGAGGCATTGTTGACAGCAAACAATGACAATGTAGCTACTAGGCTAGTTTTATATTATGCTAACATTTTAGTTTGAATCTGTATTTTTATTTCTACTACATTTAGTTTTTGAGTTACTATAGTTAATTACTTTAAACCTACATATATTTACTAGTTTAATACTATGCTAACATTTTAGTTTAAATCTATATTTTTAAGTAAACAGAGGCATTGTTGACAGCAAACAATGACAATGTAGCTACTAGGCAATTTAGCTTTTTAATTCTACTACATTTAGGTTAGAGTTATACTACATTTAGTATTAAATTTTTAATTGTTTACATCTACTTTAAACCTGCAATAATTTACTAGTTTTATATTATGCTAACATTTTAGTTTCAATCTGTATTTTTCATTTCTACTACATTTAGGGGTGAGTTAATTCTACATTTAGTTTTAAAGTTACAATCTTAATGTCTACTTTAAACCTACATTTAATTACTAGTTTTGTATTATGCTAACATTTTAGTTTGAATCTGTATTTTTATTTCTACTACATTTAGGGGTGAGTTAATTCTACATTTAATTTTACAGCTACATTAGCTAGTGTCTACTTTAAACCTACATATATTAACTAGTTTTGTATTATGATAACTTTTTAGTTTGAATCTGTATTTTTATTTCTACTACATTTTAGGTGTAAGTTAATACTTCATTTAGTTTTAAAGTTACAATCTTAATGTCTACTTTAAACCTACATTTAATTACTAGTTTTTCATTATGCTAACATTTAAGTTTTAATCTATATTTTTAAGCAAACAGAGGCATTGTTGACAGCAAACAATGACAATGTAGCTACTAGGCTAGTTTTATATTATGCTAACATTTTAGTTTAAATCTGTATTTTTATTTCTACTACATTTAGCGGTAAGTTAATTCTACATTTAGTTTTTGAGTTACTATAGTTAATTACTTTAAACCTACATATATTTACTAGTTTAATACTATGCTAACATTTTAGTTTAAATCTATATTTTTAAGCAAACAGAGGCATTGTTGACAGCAAACAATGACAATGTAGCTACTAGGCAATTTAGCTTTTTAATTCTACTACATTTAGGTTAGAGTTATACTACATTTAGTATTAAATTTTTAATAGTTTACATCTACTTTAAACCTGCATTAATTTACTAGTTTTATATTATGCTAACATTTTAGTTTGAATCTGTATTTTTCATTTCTACTACATTTAGGGGTGAGTTAATTCTACATTTAGTTTTAAAGTTACAATCTTAATGTCTACTTTAAACCTACATTTAATTACTAGTTTTGTATTATGCTAACATTTTAGTTTGAATCTGTATTTTTATTTCTACTACATTTAGTTTTTGAGTTACTATAGTTAATTACTTTAAACCTACATATATTTACTAGTTTAATACTATGCTAACATTTTAGTTTAAATCTATATTTTTAAGTAAACAGAGGCATTGTTGACAGCAAACAATGACAATGTAGCTACTAGGCAATTTAGCTTTTTAATTCTACTACATTTAGGTTACAGTTATACTACATTTAGTATTAAATTTTTAATAGTTTACATCTACTTTAAACCTGCAATAATTTACTAGTTTTATATTATGCTAACATTTTAGTTTCAATCTGTATTTTTCATTTCTACTAAATTTAGGGGTGAGTTAATTCTACATTTAGTTTTAAAGTTACAATCTTAATGTCTACTTTAAACCTACATTTAATTACTAGTTTTGTATTATGCTAACATTTTAGTTTGAATCTGTATTTTTATTTCTACTACATTTAGGGGTGAGTTAATTCTACATTTAATTTTACAGCTACATTAGCTAGTGTCTACTTTAAACCTACAGATATTAACTAGTTTTGTATTATGATAACTTTTTAGTTTGAATCTGTATTTTTATTTCTACTACATTTTAGGTGTAAGTTAATACTTCATTTAGTTTTAAAGTTACAATCTTAATGTCTACTTTAAACCTACATTTAATTACTAGTTTTTCATTATGCTAACATTTAAGTTTTAATCTATATTTTTAAGCAAACAGAGGCATTGTTGACAGCAAACAATGACAATGTAGCTACTAGGCTAGTTTTATATTATGCTAACATTTTAGTTTAAATCTGTATTTTTATTTCTACTACATTTAGGGGTAAGTTAATTCTACATTTAGTTTTTGAGTTACTATAGTTAATTACTTTAAACCTACATATATTTACTAGTTTAATACTATGCTAACATTTTAGTTTAAATCTATATTTTTAAGCAAACAGAGGCATTGTTGACAGCAAACAATGACAATGTAGCTACTAGGCAATTTAGCTATTTAATTCTACTACATTTAGGTTAGAGTTATACTACATTTAGTATTAAATTTTTAATAGTTTACATCTACTTTAAACCTGCAATAATTTACTAGTTTTATATTGTGCTAACAGTTTAGTTTGAATCTGTATTTTTTATTTCTACTACATTCAGGGGTAAGTTAATTCTACATTTAGTTTTAAAGTTACAATCTTAATGTCTACTTTAAACCTACATTTAATTACTAGTTTTGTATTATGCTAACATTTTAGTTTGAATCTGTTTTTTTATTTCTACTACATTTAGGGGTGAGTTAATTCTACATTTAATTTTACAGCTACATTAGTTAGTGTCTACTTTAAACCTACATATATTAACTAGTTTTGTATTATGATAACTTTTTAGTTTGAATCTGTATTTTTATTTCTACTACATTTTAGGTGTAAGTTAATACTTCATTTAGTTTAAAAGTTACAATCTTAATGTCTACTTTAAACCTACATTTAATTACTAGTTTTTCATTATGCTAACATTTAAGTTTTAATCTATATTTTTAAGCAAACAGAGGCATTGTTGACAGCAAACAATGACAATGTAGCTACTAGGCTAGTTTTATATTATGCTAACATTTTAGTTTGAATCTGTATTTTTATTTCTACTACATTTAGGGGTAAGTTAATTCTACATTTAGTTTTTGAGTTACTATAGTTAATTACTTTAAACCTACAAATATTTACTAGTTTAATACTATGCTAACATTTTAGTTTAAATCTATATTTTTAAGTAAACAGAGGCATTGTTGACAGCAAACAATGACAATGTAGCTACTAGGCAATTTAGCTTTTTAATTCTACTACATTTAGGTTAGAGTTATACTACATTTAGTATTAAATTTTTAATAGTTTACATCTACTTTAAACCTGCATTAATTTACTAGTTTTATATTATGCTAACATTTTAGTTTGAATCTGTATTTTTCATTTCTACTACATTTAGGGGTGAGTTAATTCTACATTTAGTTTTAAAGTTACAATCTTAATGTCTACTTTAAACCTACATTTAATTACTAGTTTTGTATTATGCTAACATTTTAGTTTGAATCTGTATTTTTATTTCTACTACATTTAGGGGTGAGTTAATTCTACATTTAATTTTATAGCTACATTAGTTAGTGTCTACTTTAAACCTACATATATTAACTAGTTTTGTATTATGATAACTTTTTAGTTTGAATCTGTATTTTTATTTCTACTACATTTTAGGTGTAAGTTAATACTTCATTTAGTTTTAAAGTTACAATCTTAATGTCTACTTTAAACCTACATTTAATTACTAGTTTTTCATTATGCTAACATTTAAGTTTTAATCTATATTTTTAAGCAAACAGAGGCATTGTTGACAGAAAAAATGACAATGTAGCTACTAGGCTAGTTTTATATTATGCTAACATTTTAGTTTAAATCTGTATTTTTATTTCTACTACATTAAGGGGTAAGTTAATTCTACATTTAGTTTTTGAGTTACTATAGTTAATTACTTTAAACCTACATATATTTACTAGTTTAATACTATGCTAACATTTTAGTTTAAATCTATATTTTTAAGCAAACAGAGGCATTGTTGACAGCAAACAATGACAATGTAGCTACTAGGCAATTTAGCTATTTAATTCTACTACATTTAGATTAGAGTTATACTACATTTAGTATTAAATTTTTAATAGTTTACATCTACTTTAAACCTGCAATAATTTACTAGTTTTATATTGTGCTAACAGTTTAGTTTGAATCTGTATTTTTCATTTCTACTACATTTAGGGGTAAGTTAATTCTACATTTCGTTTTAAAGTTACAATCTTAATGTCTACTTTAAACCTACATTTAATTACTAGTTTTTCATTATGCTAACATTTAAGTTTTAATCTATATTTTTAAGCAAACAGAGGCATTGTTGACAGAAAAAATGACAATGTAGCTACTAGGCTAGTTTTATATTATGCTAACATTTTAGTTTAAATCTGTATTTTTATTTCTACTACATTAAGGGGTAAGTTAATTCTACATTTAGTTTTTGAGTTACTATAGTTAATTACTTTAAACCTACATATATTTACTAGTTTAATACTATGCTAACATTTTAGTTTAAATCTATATTTTTAAGCAAACAGAGGCATTGTTGACAGCAAACAATGACAATGTAGCTACTAGGCAATTTAGCTATTTAATTCTACTACATTTAGATTAGAGTTATACTACATTTAGTATTAAATTTTTAATAGTTTACATCTACTTTAAACCTGCAATAATTTACTAGTTTTATATTGTGCTAACAGTTTAGTTTGAATCTGTATTTTTCATTTCTACTACATTTAGGGGTAAGTTAATTCTACATTTCGTTTTAAAGTTACAATCTTAATGTCTACTTTAAACCTACATTTAATTACTAGTTTTTCATTATGCTAACATTTAAGTTTTAATCTATATTTTTAAGCAAACAGAGGCATTGTTGACAGAAAAAATGACAATGTAGCTACTAGGCTAGTTTTATATTATGCTAACATTTTAGTTTAAATCTGTATTTTTATTTCTACTACATTAAGGGGTAAGTTAATTCTACATTTAGTTTTTGAGTTACTATAGTTAATTACTTTAAACCTACATATATTTACTAGTTTAATACTATGCTAACATTTTAGTTTAAATCTATATTTTTAAGCAAACAGAGGCATTGTTGACAGCAAACAATGACAATGTAGCTACTAGGCAATTTAGCTATTTAATTCTACTACATTTAGATTAGAGTTATACTACATTTAGTATTAAATTTTTAATAGTTTACATCTACTTTAAACCTGCAATAATTTACTAGTTTTATATTGTGCTAACAGTTTAGTTTGAATCTGTATTTTTCATTTCTACTACATTTAGGGGTAAGTTAATTCTACATTTCGTTTTAAAGTTACAATCTTAATGTCTACTTTAAACCTACATTTAATTACTAGTTTTTCATTATGCTAACATTTAAGTTTTAATCTATATTTTTAAGCAAACAGAGGCATTGTTGACAGCAAACAATGACAATGTAGCTACTAGGCTAGTTTTATATTATGCTAACATTTTAGTTTAAATCTGTATTTTTATTTCTCCTACATTTAGGGGTAAGTTAATTCTACATTTAGTTTTTGAGTTACTATAGTTAATTACTTTAAACCTACAAATATTTACTAGTTTAATACTATGCTAACATTTTAGTTTAAATCTATATTTTTAAGTAAACAGAGGCATTGTTGACAGCAAACAATGACAATGTAGCTACTAGGCAATTTAGCTTTTTAATTCTACTACATTTAGGTTAGAGTTATACTACATTTAGTATTAAATTTTTAATAGTTTACATCTACTTTAAACCTGCATTAATTTACTAGTTTTATATTATGCTAACATTTTAGTTTGAATCTGTATTTTTATTTCTACTACATTTAGGGGTAAGTTAATTCTACATTTAGTTTTTGAGTTACTATAATTAATTACTTTAAACCTACATATATTTACTAGTTTAATACTATGCTAACATTTTAGTTTAAATCTATATTTTTAAGCAAACAGAGGCATTGTTGACAGCAAACAATGACAATGTAGCTACTAGGCAATTTAGCTTTTTAATTCTACTACATTTAGGTTAGAGTTATACTACATTTAGTATTAAATTTTTAATAGTTTACATCTACTTTAAACCTGCATTAAATTACTAGTTTTATATTATGCTAACATTTTAGTTTGAATCTGTATTTTTCATTTCTACTACATTTAGGGGTAAGTTAATTCTACATTTCGTTTTAAAGTTAGAATCTTAATGTCTACTTTAAACCTACATTTAATTACTAGTTTTGTATTATGCTAACATTTTAGTTTGAATCTGTATTTTTTTTTCTACTACATTTAGGGGTGAGTTAATTCTACATTTAATTTTACAGCTACATTAGTTAGTGTCTACTTTAAACCTACATATATTAACTAGTTTTGTATTATGATAACTTTTTAGTTTAAATCTGTATTTTTATTTCTACTACATTTTAGGTGTAAGTTAATACTTCATTTAGTTTTAAAGTTACAATCTTAATGTCTCCTTTAAACCTACATTTAATTACTAGTTTTTCATTATGCTAACATTTAAGTTTTAATCTATATTTTTAAGCAAACAGAGGCATTGTTGACAGCAAACAATGACAATGTAGCTACTAGGCTAGTTTTATATTATGCTAACATTTTAGTTTGATTCTGTATTTTTATTTCTACTACATTTAGTTTTTGAGTTACTATAGTTAATTACTTTAAACCTACATATATTTACTAGTTTAATACTATGCTAACATTTTAGTTTAAATCTATATTTTTAAGCAAACAGAGGCATTGTTGACAGCAAACAATGACAATGTAGCTACTAGGCAATTTAGCTTTTTAATTCTACTACATTTAGGTTAGAGTTATACTACATTTAGTATTAAATTTTTAATAGTTTACATCTACTTTAAACCTGCATTAAATTACTAGTTTTATATTATGCTAACATTTTAGTTTGAATCTGTATTTTTCATTTCTACTACATTTAGGGGTAAGTTAATTCTACATTTCGTTTTAAAGTTACAATCTTAATGTCTACTTTAAACCTACATTTAATTACTAGTTTTTCATTATGCTAACATTTAAGTTTTAATCTATATTTTTAAGCAAACAGAGGCATTGTTGACAGCAAACAATGACAATGTAGCTACTAGGCTAGTTTTATATTATGCTAACATTTTAGTTTAAATCTGTATTTTTATTTCTACTACATTTAGGGGTAAGTTAATTCTACATTTAGTTTTTGAGTTACTATAGTTAATTACTTTAAACCTACAAATATTTACTAGTTTAATACTATGCTAACATTTTAGTTTAAATCTATATTTTTAAGTAAACAGAGGCATTGTTGACAGCAAACAATGACAATGTAGCTACTAGGCAATTTAGCTTTTTAATTCTACTACATTTAGGTTAGAGTTATACTACATTTAGTATTAAATTTTTAATAGTTTACATCTACTTTAAACCTGCATTAATTTACTAGTTTTATATTATGCTAACATTTTAGTTTGAATCTGTATTTTTCATTTCTACTACATTTAGGGGTGAGTTAATTCTACATTTAGTTTTAAAGTTACAATCTTAATGTCTACTTTAAACCTACATTTAATTACTAGTTTTGTATTATGCTAACATTTTAGTTTGAATCTGTATTTTTATTTCTACTACATTTAGGGGTGAGTTAATTCTACATTTAATTTTACAGCTACATTAGTTAGTGTCTACTTTAAACCTACATATATTAACTAGTTTTGTATTATGATAACTTTTTAGTTTGAATCTGTATTTTTATTTCTACTACATTTTAGGTGTAAGTTAATACTTCATTTAGTTTTAAAGTTACAATCTTAATGTCTACTTTAAACCTACATTTAATTACTAGTTTTTCATTATGCTAACATTTAAGTTTTAATCTATATTTTTAAGCAAACAGAGGCATTGTTGACAGCAAACAATGACAATGTAGCTACTAGGCTAGTTTTATATTATGCTAACATTTTAGTTTAAATCTGTATTTTTATTTCTACTACATTTAGGGGTAAGTTAATTCTACATTTAGTTTTTGAGTTACTATAGTTAATTACTTTAAACCTACATATATTTACTAGTTTAATACTATGCTAACATTTTAGTTTAAATCTATATTTTTAAGCAAACAGAGGCATTGTTGACAGCAAACAATGACAATGTAGCTACTAGGCAATTTAGCTATTTAATTCTACTACATTTAGATTAGAGTTATACTACATTTAGTATTAAATTTTTAATAGTTTACATCTACTTTAAACCTGCAATAATTTACTAGTTTTATATTGTGTTAACAGTTTAGTTTGAATCTGTATTTTTCATTTCTACTACATTTAGGGGTAAGTTAATTCTACATTTAGTTTTAAAGTTACAATCTTAATGTCTACTTTAAACCAACATTTAATTACTAGTTTTGTATTATGCTAACATTTTAGTTTGAATCTGTATTTTTATTTCTACTACATTTAGGGGTGAGTTAATTCTACATTTAATTTTACAGCTACATTAGTTAGTGTCTACTTTAAACCTACATATATTAACTAGTTTTGTATTATGATAACTTTTTAGTTTGAATCTGTATTTTTATTTCTACTACATTTTAGGTGTAAGTTAATACTTCATTTAGTTTTAAAGTTACAATCTTAATGTCTACTTTAAACCTACATTTAATTACTAGTTTTTCATTATGCTAACATTTAAGTTTTAATCTATATTTTTAAGCAAACAGAGGCATTGTTGACAGCAAACAATGACAATGTAGCTACTAGGCTAGTTTTATATTATGCTAACATTTTAGTTTGAATCTGTATTTTTATTTCTACTACATTTAGGGGTAAGTTAATTCTACATTTAGTTTTTGAGTTACTATAGTTAATTACTTTAAACCTACATATATTTACTAGTTTAATACTATGCTAACATTTTAGTTTAAATCTATATTTTTAAGCAAACAGAGGCATTGTTGACAGCAAACAATGACAATGTAGCTACTAGGCAATTTAGCTTTTTAATTCTACTACATTTAGGTTAGAGTTATACTACATTTAGTATTAAATTTTTAATAGTTTACATCTACTTTAAACCTGCATTAATTTACTAGTTTTATATTGTGCTAACATTTTAGTTTGAATCTGTATTTTTCATTTCTACTACATTTAGGGGTAAGTTAATTCTACATTTAGTTTTAAAGTTACAATCTTAATGTCTACTTTAAACCTACATTTAATTACTAGTTTTTCATTATGCTAACATTTAAGTTTTAATCTATATTTTTAAGCAAACAGAGGCATTGTTGACAGCAAACAATGACAATGTAGCTACTAGGCTAGTTTTATATTATGCTAACATTTTAGTTTGAATCTGTATTTTTATTTCTACTACATTTAGTTTTTGAGTTACTATAGTTAATTACTTTAAACCTACATATATTTACTAGTTTAATACTATGCTAACATTTTAGTTTAAATCTATATTTTTAAGCAAACAGAGGCATTGTTGACAGCAAACAATGACAATGTAGCTACTAGGCAATTTAGCTTTTTAATTCTACTACATTTAGGTTAGAGTTATACTACATTTAGTATTAAATTTTTAATAGTTTACATCTACTTTAAACCTGCATTAAATTACTAGTTTTATATTATGCTAACATTTTAGTTTGAATCTGTATTTTTCATTTCTACTACATTTAGGGGTAAGTTAATTCTACATTTCGTTTTAAAGTTACAATCTTAATGTCTACTTTAAACCTTCATTTAATTACTAGTTTTTCATTATGCTAACATTTAAGTTTTAATCTATATTTTTAAGCAAACAGAGGCATTGTTGACAGCAAACAATGACAATGTAGCTACTAGGCTAGTTTTATATTATGCTAACATTTTAGTTTAAATCTGTATTTTTATTTCTACTACATTTAGAGGTAAGTTAATTCTACATTTAGTTTTTGAGTTACTATAGTTAATTACTTTAAACCTACAAATATTTACTAGTTTAATACTATGCTAACATTTTAGTTTAAATCTATATTTTTAAGTAAACAGAGGCATTGTTGACAGCAAACAATGACAATGTAGCTACTAGGCAATTTAGCTTTTTAATTCTACTACATTTAGGTTAGAGTTATACTACATTTAGTATTAAATTTTTAATAGTTTACATCTACTTTAAACCTGCATTAATTTACTAGTTTTATATTGTGCTAACATTTTAGTTTGAATCTGTATTTTTCATTTCTACTACATTTAGGGGTAAGTTAATTCTACATTTAGTTTTAAAGTTACAATCTTAATGTCTACTTTAAACCTACATTTAATTACTAGTTTTGTATTATGCTAACATTTTAGTTTGAATCTGTATTTTTATTTCTACTACATTTAGGGGTGAGTTAATTCTACATTTAATTTTACAGCTACATTAGTTAGTGTCTACTTTAAACCTACATATATTAACTAGTTTTGTATTATGATAACTTTTTAGTTTAAATCTGTATTTTTATTTCTACTACGTTTTAGGTGTAAGTTAATACTTCATTTAGTTTTAAAGTTACAATCTTAATGTCTCCTTTAAACCTACATTTAATTACTAGTTTTTCATTATGCTAACATTTAAGTTTTAATCTATATTTTTAAGCAAACAGAGGCATTGTTGACAGCAAACAATGACAATGTAGCTACTAGGCTAGTTTTATATTATGCTAACATTTTAGTTTGAATCTGTATTTTTATTTCTACTACATTTAGTTTTTGAGTTACTATAGTTAATTACTTTAAACCTACATATATTTACTAGTTTAATACTATGCTAACATTTTAGTTTAAATCTATATTTTTAAGTAAACAGAGGCATTGTTGACAGCAAACAATGACAATGTAGCTACTAGGCAATTTAGCTTTTTAATTCTACTACATTTAGGTTAGAGTTATACTACATTTAGTATTAAATTTTTAATAGTTTACATCTACTTTAAACCTGCAATAATTTACTAGTTTTATATTATGCTAACATTTTAGATTCAATCTGTATTTTTCATTTCTACTACATTTAGGGGTGAGTTAATTCTACATTTAGTTTTAAAGTTACAATCTTAATGTCTACTTTAAACCTACATTTAATTACTAGTTTTGTATTATGCTAACATTTTAGTTTGAATCTGTATTTTTATTTCTACTACATTTAGGGGTGAGTTAATTCTACATTTAATTTTACAGCTACATTAGCTAGTGTCTACTTTTAACCTACATATATTAACTAGTTTTGTATTATGATAACTTTTTAGTTTGAATCTGTATTTTTATTTCTACTACATTTTAGGTGTAAGTTAATACTTCATTTAGTTTTAAAGTTACAATCTTAATGTCTACTTTAAACCTACATTTAATTACTAGTTTTTCATTATGCTAACATTTAAGTTTTAATCTATATTTTTAAGCAAACAGAGGCATTGTTGACAGCAAACAATGACAATGTAGCTACTAGGCTAGTTTTATATTATGCTAACATTTTAGTTTAAATCTGTATTTTTATTTCTACTACATTTAGGGGTAAGTTAATTCTACATTTAGTTTTTGAGTTACTATAGTTAATTACTTTAAACCTACAAATATTTACTAGTTTAATACTATGCTAACATTTTAGTTTAAATCTATATTTTTAAGTAAACAGAGGCATTGTTGACAGCAAACAATGACAATGTAGCTACTAGGCAATTTAGCTTTTTAATTCTACTACATTTAGGTTAGAGTTATACTACATTTAGTATTAAATTTTTAATAGTTTACATCTACTTTAAACCTGCATTAATTTACTAGTTTTATATTGTGCTAACATTTTAGTTTGAATCTGTATTTTTCATTTCTACTACATTTAGGGGTAAGTTAATTCTACATTTAGTTTTAAAGTTACAATCTTAATGTCTACTTTAAACCTACATTTAATTACTAGTTTTGTATTATGCTAACATTTTAGTTTGAATCTGTATTTTTATTTCTACTACATTTAGGGGTGAGTTAATTCTACATTTAATTTTACAGCTACATTAGTTAGTGTCTACTTTAAACCTACATATATTAACTAGTTTTGTATTATGATAACTTTTTAGTTTAAATCTGTATTTTTATTTCTACTACGTTTTAGGTGTAAGTTAATACTTCATTTAGTTTTAAAGTTACAATCTTAATGTCTCCTTTAAACCTACATTTAATTACTAGTTTTTCATTATGCTAACATTTAAGTTTTAATCTATATTTTTAAGCAAACAGAGGCATTGTTGACAGCAAACAATGACAATGTAGCTACTAGGCTAGTTTTATATTATGCTAACATTTTAGTTTGAATCTGTATTTTTATTTCTACTACATTTAGTTTTTGAGTTACTATAGTTAATTACTTTAAACCTACATATATTTACTAGTTTAATACTATGCTAACATTTTAGTTTAAATCTATATTTTTAAGTAAACAGAGGCATTGTTGACAGCAAACAATGACAATGTAGCTACTAGGCAATTTAGCTTTTTAATTCTACTACATTTAGGTTAGAGTTATACTACATTTAGTATTAAATTTTTAATAGTTTACATCTACTTTAAACCTGCAATAATTTACTAGTTTTATATTATGCTAACATTTTAGATTCAATCTGTATTTTTCATTTCTACTACATTTAGGGGTGAGTTAATTCTACATTTAGTTTTAAAGTTACAATCTTAATGTCTACTTTAAACCTACATTTAATTACTAGTTTTGTATTATGCTAACATTTTAGTTTGAATCTGTATTTTTATTTCTACTACATTTAGGGGTGAGTTAATTCTACATTTAATTTTACAGCTACATTAGCTAGTGTCTACTTTTAACCTACATATATTAACTAGTTTTGTATTATGATAACTTTTTAGTTTGAATCTGTATTTTTATTTCTACTACATTTTAGGTGTAAGTTAATACTTCATTTAGTTTTAAAGTTACAATCTTAATGTCTACTTTAAACCTACATTTAATTACTAGTTTTTCATTATGCTAACATTTAAGTTTTAATCTATATTTTTAAGCAAACAGAGGCATTGTTGACAGCAAACAATGACAATGTAGCTACTAGGCTAGTTTTATATTATGCTAACATTTTAGTTTAAATCTGTATTTTTATTTCTACTACATTTAGGGGTAAGTTAATTCTACATTTAGTTTTTGAGTTACTATAGTTAATTACTTTAAACCTACAAATATTTACTAGTTTAATACTATGCTAACATTTTAGTTTAAATCTATATTTTTAAGTAAACAGAGGCATTGCTGACAGCAAACAATGACAATGTAGCTACTAGGCAATTTAGCTTTTTAATTCTACTACATTTAGGTTAGAGTTATACTACATTTAGTATTAAATTTTTAATAGTTTACATCTACTTTAAACCTGCATTAATTTACTAGTTTTATATTGTGCTAACATTTTAGTTTGAATCTGTATTTTTCATTTCTACTACATTTAGGGGTAAGTTAATTCTACATTTAGTTTTAAAGTTACAATCTTAATGTCTACTTTAAACCTACATTTAATTACTAGTTTTGTATTATGCTAACATTTTAGTTTGAATCTGTATTTTTATTTCTACTACATTTAGGGGTGAGTTAATTCTACATTTAATTTTACAGCTACATTAGTTAGTGTCTACTTTAAACCTACATATATTAACTAGTTTTGTATTATGATAACTTTTTAGTTTAAATCTGTATTTTTATTTCTACTACGTTTTAGGTGTAAGTTAATACTTCATTTAGTTTTAAAGTTACAATCTTAATGTCTCCTTTAAACCTACATTTAATTACTAGTTTTTCATTATGCTAACATTTAAGTTTTAATCTATATTTTTAAGCAAACAGAGGCATTGTTGACAGCAAACAATGACAATGTAGCTACTAGGCTAGTTTTATATTATGCTAACATTTTAGTTTGAATCTGTATTTTTATTTCTACTACATTTAGTTTTTGAGTTACTATAGTTAATTACTTTAAACCTACATATATTTACTAGTTTAATACTATGCTAACATTTTAGTTTAAATCTATATTTTTAAGTAAACAGAGGCATTGTTGACAGCAAACAATGACAATGTAGCTACTAGGCAATTTAGCTTTTTAATTCTACTACATTTAGGTTAGAGTTATACTACATTTAGTATTAAATTTTTAATAGTTTACATCTACTTTAAACCTGCAATAATTTACTAGTTTTATATTATGCTAACATTTTAGATTCAATCTGTATTTTTCATTTCTACTACATTTAGGGGTGAGTTAATTCTACATTTAGTTTTAAAGTTACAATCTTAATGTCTACTTTAAACCTACATTTAATTACTAGTTTTGTATTATGCTAACATTTTAGTTTGAATCTGTATTTTTATTTCTACTACATTTAGGGGTGAGTTAATTCTACATTTAATTTTACAGCTACATTAGCTAGTGTCTACTTTAAACCTACATATATTAACTAGTTTTGTATTATGATAACTTTTTAGTTTGAATCTGTATTTTTATTTCTACTACATTTTAGGTGTAAGTTAATACTTCATTTAGTTTTAAAGTTACAATCTTAATGTCTACTTTAAACCTACATTTAATTACTAGTTTTTCATTATGCTAACATTTAAGTTTTAATCTATATTTTTAAGCAAACAGAGGCATTGTTGACAGCAAACAATGACAATGTAGCTACTAGGCTAGTTTTATATTATGCTAACATTTTAGTTTGAATCTGTATTTTTATTTCTACTACATTTAGGGGTAAGTTAATTCTACATTTAGTTTTTGAGTTACTATAGTTAATTACTTTAAACCTACAAATATTTACTAGTTTAATACTATGCTAACATTTTAGTTTAAATCTATATTTTTAAGTAAACAGAGGCATTGTTGACAGCAAACAATGACAATGTAGCTACTAGGCAATTTAGCTTTTTAATTCTACTACATTTAGGTTAGAGTTATACTACATTTAGTATTAAATTTTTAATAGTTTACATCTACTTTAAACCTGCATTAATTTACTAGTTTTATATTATGCTAACATTTTAGTTTGAATCTGTATTTTTCATTTCTACTACATTTAGGGGTGAGTTAATTCTACATTTAGTTTTAAAGTTACAATCTTAATGTCTACTTTAAACCTACATTTAATTACTAGTTTTGTATTATGCTAACATTTTAGTTTGAATCTGTATTTTTATTTCTACTACATTTAGGGGTGAGTTAATTCTACATTTAATTTTACAGCTACATTAGTTAGTGTCTACTTTAAACCTACATATATTAACTAGTTTTGTATTATGATAACTTTTTAGTTTGAATCTGTATTTTTATTTCTACTACATTTTAGGTGTAAGTTAATACTTCATTTAGTTTTAAAGTTACAATCTTAATGTCTACTTTAAACCTACATTTAATTACTAGTTTTTCATTATGCTAACATTTAAGTTTTAATCTATATTTTTAAGCAAACAGAGGCATTGTTGACAGCAAACAATGACAATGTAGCTACTAGGCTAGTTTTATATTATGCTAACATTATAGTTTGAATCTGTATTTTTATTTCTACTACATTTAGGGGTCAGTTAATTCTACATTTAGTTTTTGAGTTACTATAGTTAATTACTTTAAACCTACATATATTTACTAGTTTAATACTATGCTAACATTTTAGTTTAAATTTATATTTTTAAGCAAACAGAGGCATTGTTGACAGCAAACAATGACAATGTAGCTACTAGGCAATTTAGCTTTTTAATTCTACTACATTTAGGTTAGAGTTATACTACATTTAGTATTAAATTTTTAATAGTTTACATCTACTTTAAACCTGCATTAATTTACTAGTTTTATATTATGCTAACATTTTAGTTTGAATCTGTATTTTTCATTTCTACTACATTTAGGGGTAAGTTAATTCTACATTTAGTTTTAAAGTTACAATCTTAATGTCTACTTTAAACCTACATTTAATTACTAGTTTTTCATTATGCTAACATTTAAGTTTTAATCTATATTTTTAAGCAAACAGAGGCATTGTTGACAGCAAACAATGACAATGTAGCTACTAGGCTAGTTTTATATTATGCTAACATTTTAGTTTGAATCTGTATTTTTATTTCTACTACATTTAGTTTTTGAGTTACTATAGTTAATTACTTTAAACCTACATATATTTACTAGTTTAATACTATGCTAACATTTTAGTTTAAATCTATATTTTTAAGCAAACAGAGGCATTGTTGACAGCAAACAATGACAATGTAGCTACTAGGCAATTTAGCTTTTTAATTCTACTACATTTAGGTTAGAGTTATACTACATTTAGTATTAAATTTTTAATAGTTTACATCTACTTTAAACCTGCATTAAATTACTAGTTTTATATTATGCTAACATTTTAGTTTGAATCTGTATTTTTCATTTCTACTACATTTAGGGGTAAGTTAATTCTACATTTCGTTTTAAAGTTACAATCTTAATGTCTACTTTAAACCTACATTTAATTACTAGTTTTGTATTATGCTAACATTTTAGTTTGAATCTGTATTTTTTTTTCTACTACATTTAGGGGTGAGTTAATTCTACATTTAATTTTACAGCTACATTAGTTAGTGTCTACTTTAAACCTACATATATTAACTAGTTTTGTATTATGATAACTTTTTAGTTTAAATCTGTATTTTTATTTCTACTACATTTTAGGTGTAAGTTAATACTTCATTTAGTTTTAAAGTTACAATCTTAATGTCTCCTTTAAACCTACATTTAATTACTAGTTTCTCATTATGCTAACATTTAAGTTTTAATCTATATTTTTAAGCAAACAGAGGCATTGTTGACAGCAAACAATGACAATGTAGCTACTAGGCTAGTTTTATATTATGCTAACATTTTAGTTTGAATCTGTATTTTTATTTCTACTACATTTAGTTTTTGAGTTACTATAGTTAATTACTTTAAACCTACATATATTTACTAGTTTAATACTATGCTAACATTTTAGTTTAAATCTATATTTTTAAGCAAACAGAGGCATTGTTGACAGCAAACAATGACAATGTAGCTACTAGGCAATTTAGCTTTTTAATTCTACTACATTTAGGTTAGAGTTATACTACATTTAGTATTAAATTTTTAATAGTTTACATCTACTTTAAACCTGCATTAAATTACTAGTTTTATATTATGCTAACATTTTAGTTTGAATCTGTATTTTTCATTTCTACTACATTTAGGGGTAAGTTAATTCTACATTTCGTTTTAAAGTTACAATCTTAATGTCTACTTTAAACCTACATTTAATTACTAGTTTTTCATTATGCTAACATTTAAGTTTTAATCTATATTTTTAAGCAAACAGAGGCATTGTTGACAGCAAACAATGACAATGTAGCTACTAGGCTAGTTTTATATTATGCTAACATTTTAGTTTAAATCTGTATTTTTATTTCTACTACATTTAGGGGTAAGTTAATTCTACATTTAGTTTTTGAGTTACTATAGTTAATTACTTTAAACCTACAAATATTTACTAGTTTAATACTATGCTAACATTTTAGTTTAAATCTATATTTTTAAGTAAACAGAGGCATTGTTGACAGCAAACAATGACAATGTAGCTACTAGGCAATTTAGCTTTTTAATTCTACTACATTTAGGTTAGAGTTATACTACATTTAGTATTAAATTTTTAATAGTTTACATCTACTTTAAACCTGCATTAATTTACTAGTTTTATATTATGCTAACATTTTAGTTTGAATCTGTATTTTTCATTTCTACTACATTTAGGGGTAAGTTAATTCTACATTTAGTTTTAAAGTTACAATCTTAATGTCTACTTTAAACCTACATTTAATTACTAGTTTTGTATTATGCTAACATTTTAGTTTGAATCTGTATTTTTATTTCTACTACATTTAGGGGTGAGTTAATTCTACATTTAATTTTACAGCTACATTAGTTAGTGTCTACTTTAAACCTACATATATTAACTAGTTTTGTATTATGATAACTTTTTAGTTTGAATCTGTATTTTTATTTCTACTACATTTTAGGTGTAAGTTAATACTTCATTTAGTTTTAAAGTTACAATCTTAATGTCTACTTTAAACCTACATTTAATTACTAGTTTTTCATTATGCTAACATTTAAGTTTTAATCTATATTTTTAAGCAAACAGAGGCATTGTTGACAGCAAACAATGACAATGTAGCTACTAGGCTAGTTTTATATTATGCTAACATTTTAGTTTAAATCTGTATTTTATTTCTACTACATTTAGGGGTAAGTTAATTCTACATTTAGTTTTTGAGTTACTATAGTTAATTACTTTAAACCTACATATATTTACTAGTTTAATACTATGCTAACATTTTAGTTTAAATCTATATTTTTAAGCAAACAGAGGCATTGTTGACAGCAAACAATGACAATGTAGCTACTAGGCAATTTAGCTATTTAATTCTACTACATTTAGATTAGAGTTATACTACATTTAGTATTAAATTTTTAATAGTTTACATCTACTTTAAACCTGCAATAATTTACTAGTTTTATATTGTGCTAACAGTTTAGTTTGAATCTGTATTTTTCATTTCTACTACATTTAGGGGTAAGTTAATTCTACATTTAGTTTTAAAGTTACAATCTTAATGTCTACTTTAAACCAACATTTAATTACTAGTTTTGTATTATGCTAACATTTTAGTTTGAATCTGTATTTTTATTTCTACTACATTTAGGGGTGAGTTAATTCTACATTTAATTTTACAGCTACATTAGTTAGTGTCTACTTTAAACCTACATATATTAACTAGTTTTGTATTATGATAACTTTTTAGTTTGAATCTGTATTTTTATTTCTACTACATTTTAGGTGTAAGTTAATACTTCATTTAGTTTTAAAGTTACAATCTTAATGTCTACTTTAAACCTACATTTAATTACTAGTTTTTCATTATGCTAACATTTAAGTTTTAATCTATATTTTTAAGCAAACAGAGGCATTGTTGACAGAAAACAATGACAATGTAGCTACTAGGCTAGTTTTATATTATGCTAACATTTTAGTTTGAATCTGTATTTTTATTTCTACTACATTTAGTTTTTGAGTTACTATAGTTAATTACTTTAAACCTACATATATTTACTAGTTTAATACTATGCTAACATTTTAGTTTAAATCTATATTTTTAAGCAAACAGAGGCATTGTTGACAGCAAACAATGACAATGTAGCTACTAGGCAATTTAGCTATTTAATTCTACTACATTTAGGTTAGAGTTATACTACATTTAGTATTAAATTTTTAATAGTTTACATCTACTTTAAACCTGCAATAATTTACTAGTTTTATATTGTGCTAACAGTTTAGTTTGAATCTGTATTTTTTATTTCTACTACATTCAGGGGTAAGTTAATTCTACATTTAGTTTTAAAGTTACAATCTTAATAACTACTTTAGACCTACATTTAATTACTAGTTTTGTATTATGCTAACATTTTAGTTTGAATCTGTTTTTTTATTTCTACTACATTTAGGGGTGAGTTAATTCTACATTTAATTTTACAGCTACATTAGTTAGTGTCTACTTTAAACCTACATATATTAACTAGTTTTGTATTATGATAACTTTTTAGTTTGAATCTGTATTTTTATTTCTACTACATTTTAGGTGTAAGTTAATACTTCATTTAGTTTTAAAGTTACAATCTTAATGTCTACTTTAAACCTACATTTAATTACTAGTTTTTCATTATGCTAACATTTAAGTTTTAATCTATATTTTTAAGCAAACAGAGGCATTGTTGACAGAAAACAATGACAATGTAGCTACTAGGCTAGTTTTATATTATGCTAACATTTTAGTTTGAATCTGTATTTTTATTTCTACTACATTTAGGGGTAAGTTAATTCTACATTTAGTTTTTGAGTTACTATAGTTAATTACTTTAAACCTACAAATATTTACTAGTTTAATACTATGCTAACATTTTAGTTTAAATCTATATTTTTAAGTAAACAGAGGCATTGTTGACAGCAAACAATGACAATGTAGCTACTAGGCAATTTAGCTTTTTAATTCTACTACATTTAGGTTAGAGTTATACTACATTTAGTATTAAATTTTTAATAGTTTACATCTACTTTAAACCTGCATTAATTTACTAGTTTTATATTATGCTAACATTTTAGTTTGAATCTGTATTTTTCATTTCTACTACATTTAGGGGTGAGTTAATTCTACATTTAGTTTTAAAGTTACAATCTTAATGTCTACTTTAAACCTACATTTAATTACTAGTTTTGTATTATGCTAACATTTTAGTTTGAATCTGTATTTTTATTTCTACTACATTTAGGGGTGAGTTAATTCTACATTTAATTTTACAGCTACATTAGTTAGTGTCTACTTTAAACCTACATATATTAACTAGTTTTGTATTATGATAACTTTTTAGTTTGAATCTGTATTTTTATTTCTACTACATTTTAGGTGTAAGTTAATACTTCATTTAGTTTTAAAGTTACAATCTTAATGTCTACTTTAAACCTACATTTAATTACTAGTTTTTCATTATGCTAACATTTAAGTTTTAATCTATATTTTTAAGCAAACAGAGGCATTGTTGACAGCAAACAATGACAATGTAGCTACTAGGCTAGTTTTATATTATGCTAACATTATAGTTTGAATCTGTATTTTTATTTCTACTACATTTAGGGGTAAGTTAATTCTACATTTAGTTTTTGAGTTACTATAGTTAATTACTTTAAACCTACATATATTTACTAGTTTAATACTATGCTAACATTTTAGTTTAAATCTATATTTTTAAGCAAACAGAGGCATTGTTGACAGCAAACAATGACAATGTAGCTACTAGGCAATTTAGCTTTTTAATTCTACTACATTTAGGTTAGAGTTATACTACATTAAGTATTAAATTTTTAATAGTTTACATCTACTTTAAACCTGCATTAATTTACTAGTTTTATATTATGCTAACATTTTAGTTTGAATCTGTATTTTTCATTTCTACTACATTTAGGGGTAAGTTAATTCTACATTTAGTTTTAAAGTTACAATCTTAATGTCTACTTTAAACCTACATTTAATTACTAGTTTTTCATTATGCTAACATTTAAGTTTTAATCTATATTTTTAAGCAAACAGAGGCATTGTTGACAGCAAACAATGACAATGTAGCTACTAGGCTAGTTTTATATTATGCTAACATTTTAGTTTGAATCTGTATTTTTATTTCTACTACATTTAGTTTTTGAGTTACTATAGTTAATTACTTTAAACCTACATATATTTACTAGTTTAATACTATGCTAACATTTTAGTTTAAATCTATATTTTTAAGCAAACAGAGGCATTGTTGACAGCAAACAATGACAATGTAGCTACTAGGCAATTTAGCTTTTTAATTCTACTACATTTAGGTTAGAGTTATACTACATTTAGTATTAAATTTTTAATAGTTTACATCTACTTTAAACCTGCATTAAATTACTAATTTATATTATGCTAACATTTTAGTTTGAATCTGTATTTTTCATTTCTACTACATTTAGGGGTAAGTTAATTCTACATTTCGTTTTAAAGTTACAATCTTAATGTCTACTTTAAACCTACATTTAATTACTAGTTTTTCATTATGCTAACATTTAAGTTTTAATCTATATTTTTAAGCAAACAGAGGCATTGTTGACAGCAAACAATGACAATGTAGCTACTAGGCAATTTAGCTTTTTAATTCTACTACATTTAGGTTAGAGTTATACTACATTTAGTATTAAATTTTTAATAGTTTACATCTACTTTAAACCTGCATTAAATTACTAGTTTTATATTATGCTAACATTTTAGTTTGAATCTGTATTTTTCATTTCTACTACATTTAGGGGTAAGTTAATTCTACATTTCGTTTTAAAGTTACAATCTTAATGTCTACTTTAAACCTACATTTAATTACTAGTTTTTCATTATGCTAACATTTAAGTTTTAATCTATATTTTTAAGCAAACAGAGGCATTGTTGACAGCAAACAATGACAATGTAGCTACTAGGCTAGTTTTATATTATGCTAACATTTTAGTTTAAATCTGTATTTTTATTTCTACTACATTTAGGGGTAAGTTAATTCTACATTTAGTTTTTGAGTTACTATAGTTAATTACTTTAAACCTACAAATATTTACTAGTTTAATACTATGCTAACATTTTAGTTTAAATCTATATTTTTAAGTAAACAGAGGCATTGTTGACAGCAAACAATGACAATGTAGCTACTAGGCAATTTAGCTTTTTAATTCTACTACATTTAGGTTAGAGTTATACTACATTTAGTATTAAATTTTTAATAGTTTAAATCTACTTTAAACCTGCATTAATTTACTAGTTTTATATTGTGCTAACATTTTAGTTTGAATCTGTATTTTTCATTTCTACTACATTTAAGGGTAAGTTAATTCTACATTTAGTTTTAAAGTTACAATCTTAATGTCTACTTTAAACCTACATTTAATTACTAGTTTTGTATTATGCTAACATTTTAGTTTGAATCTGTATTTTTATTTCTACTACATTTAGGGGTGAGTTAATTCTACATTTAATTTTACAGCTACATTAGTTAGTGTCTACTTTAAACCTACATATATTAACTAGTTTTGTATTATGATAACTTTTTAGTTTAAATCTGTATTTTTATTTCTACTACATTTTAGGTGTAAGTTAATACTTCATTTAGTTTTAAAGTTACAATCTTAATGTCTCCTTTAAACCTACATTTAATTACTAGTTTTTCATTATGCTAACATTTAAGTTTTAATCTATATTTTTAAGCAAACAGAGGCATTGTTGACAGCAAACAATGACAATGTAGCTACTAGGCTAGTTTTATATTATGCTAACATTTTAGTTTGAATCTGTATTTTTATTTCTACTACATTTAGTTTTTGAGTTACTATAGTTAATTACTTTAAACCTACATATATTTACTAGTTTAATACTATGCTAACATTTTAGTTTAAATCTATATTTTTAAGTAAACAGAGGCATTGTTGACAGCAAACAATGACAATGTAGCTACTAGGCAATTTAGCTTTTTAATTCTACTACATTTAGGTTAGAGTTATACTACATTTAGTATTAAATTTTTAATAGTTTACATCTACTTTAAACCTGCAATAATTTACTAGTTTTATATTATGCTAACATTTTAGTTTCAATCTGTATTTTTCATTTCTACTACATTTAGGGGTGAGTTAATTCTACATTTAGTTTTAAAGTTACAATCTTAATGTCTACTTTAAACCTACATTTAATTACTAGTTTTGTATTATGCTAACATTTTAGTTTGAATCTGTATTTTTATTTCTACTACATTTAGGGGTGAGTTAATTCTACATTTAATTTTACAGCTACATTAGCTAGTGTCTACTTTAAACCTACATATATTAACTAGTTTTGTATTATGATAACTTTTTAGTTTGAATCTGTATTTTTATTTCTACTACATTTTAGGTGTAAGTTAATACTTCATTTAGTTTTAAAGTTACAATCTTAATGTCTCCTTTAAACCTACATTTAATTACTAGTTTTTCATTATGCTAACATTTAAGTTTTAATCTATATTTTTAAGCAAACAGAGGCATTGTTGACAGCAAACAATGACAATGTAGCTACTAGGCTAGTTTTATATTATGCTAACATTTTAGTTTGAATCTGTATTTTTATTTCTACTACATTTAGTTTTTGAGTTACTATAGTTAATTACTTTAAACCTACATATATTTACTAGTTTAATACTATGCTAACATTTTAGTTTAAATCTATATTTTTAAGTAAACAGAGGCATTGTTGACAGCAAACAATGACAATGTAGCTACTAGGCAATTTAGCTTTTTAATTCTACTACATTTAGGTTAGAGTTATACTACATTTAGTATTAAATTTTTAATAGTTTACATCTACTTTAAACCTGCAATAATTTACTAGTTTTATATTATGCTAACATTTTAGTTTCAATCTGTATTTTTCATTTCTACTACATTTAGGGGTGAGTTAATTCTACATTTAGTTTTAAAGTTACAATCTTAATGTCTACTTTAAACCTACATTTAATTACTAGTTTTGTATTATGCTAACATTTTAGTTTGAATCTGTATTTTTATTTCTACTACATTTAGGGGTGAGTTAATTCTACATTTAATTTTACAGCTACATTAGCTAGTGTCTACTTTAAACCTACATATATTAACTAGTTTTGTATTATGATAACTTTTTAGTTTGAATCTGTATTTTTATTTCTACTACATTTTAGGTGTAAGTTAATACTTCATTTAGTTTTAAAGTTACAATCTTAATGTCTACTTTAAACCTACATTTAATTACTAGTTTTTCATTATGCTAACATTTAAGTTTTAATCTATATTTTTAAGCAAACAGAGGCATTGTTGACAGCAAACAATGACAATGTAGCTACTAGGCTAGTTTTATATTATGCTAACATTTTAGTTTGAATCTGTATTTTTATTTCTACTACATTTAGTTTTTGAGTTACTATAGTTAATTACTTTAAACCTACATATATTTACTAGTTTAATACTATGCTAACATTTTAGTTTAAATCTATATTTTTAAGTAAACAGAGGCATTGTTGACAGCAAACAATGACAATGTAGCTACTAGGCAATTTAGCTTTTTAATTCTACTACATTTAGGTTAGAGTTATACTACATTTAGTATTAAATTTTTAATAGTTTACATCTACTTTAAACCTGCAATAATTTACTAGTTTTATATTATGCTAACATTTTAGTTTCAATCTGTATTTTTCATTTCTACTACATTTAGGGGTGAGTTAATTCTACATTTAGTTTTAAAGTTACAATCTTAATGTCTACTTTAAACCTACATTTAATTACTAGTTTTGTATTATGCTAACATTTTAGTTTGAATCTGTATTTTTATTTCTACTACATTTAGGGGTGAGTTAATTCTACATTTAATTTTACAGCTACATTAGCTAGTGTCTACTTTAAACCTACATATATTAACTAGTTTTGTATTATGATAACTTTTTAGTTTGAATCTGTATTTTTATTTCTACTACATTTTAGGTGTAAGTTAATACTTCATTTAGTTTTAAAGTTACAATCTTAATGTCTCCTTTAAACCTACATTTAATTACTAGTTTTTCATTATGCTAACATTTAAGTTTTAATCTATATTTTTAAGCAAACAGAGGCATTGTTGACAGCAAACAATGACAATGTAGCTACTAGGCTAGTTTTATATTATGCTAACATTTTAGTTTGAATCTGTATTTTTATTTCTACTACATTTAGTTTTTGAGTTACTATAGTTAATTACTTTAAACCTACATATATTTACTAGTTTAATACTATGCTAACATTTTAGTTTAAATCTATATTTTTAAGTAAACAGAGGCATTGTTGACAGCAAACAATGACAATGTAGCTACTAGGCAATTTAGCTTTTTAATTCTACTACATTTAGGTTAGAGTTATACTACATTTAGTATTAAATTTTTAATAGTTTACATCTACTTTAAACCTGCAATAATTTACTAGTTTTATATTATGCTAACATTTTAGTTTCAATCTGTATTTTTCATTTCTACTACATTTAGGGGTGAGTTAATTCTACATTTAGTTTTAAAGTTACAATCTTAATGTCTACTTTAAACCTACATTTAATTACTAGTTTTGTATTATGCTAACATTTTAGTTTGAATCTGTATTTTTATTTCTACTACATTTAGGGGTGAGTTAATTCTACATTTAATTTTACAGCTACATTTGCTAGTGTCTACTTTAAACCTACATATATTAACTAGTTTTGTATTATGATAACTTTTTAGTTTGAATCTGTATTTTTATTTCTACTACATTTTAGGTGTAAGTTAATACTTCATTTAGTTTTAAAGTTACAATCTTAATGTCTACTTTAAACCTACATTTAATTACTAGTTTTTCATTATGCTAACATTTAAGTTTTAATCTATATTTTTAAGCAAACAGAGGCATTGTTGACAGCAAACAATGACAATGTAGCTACTAGGCTAGTTTTATATTATGCTAACATTTTAGTTTAAATCTGTATTTTTATTTCTACTACATTTAGGGGTAAGTTAATTCTACATTTAGTTTTTGAGTTACTATAGTTAATTACTTTAAACCTACATATATTTACTAGTTTAATACTATGCTAACATTTTAGTTTAAATCTATATTTTTAAGCAAACAGAGGCATTGTTGACAGCAAACAATGACAATGTAGCTACTAGGCAATTTAGCTATTTAATTCTACTACATTTAGATTAGAGTTATACTACATTTAGTATTAAATTTTTAATAGTTTACATCTACTTTAAACCTGCAATAATTTACTAGTTTTATATTGTGCTAACAGTTTAGTTTGAATCTGTATTTTTCATTTCTACTACATTTAGGGGTAAGTTAATTCTACATTTAGTTTTAAAGTTACAATCTTAATGTCTACTTTAAACCTGCATTAATTTACTAGTTTTATATTATGCTAACATTTTAGTTTGAATCTTTTTTTTTATTTCTTCTACATTTAGGGGTAAGTTAATTCTACATTTAGTTTTTAAGTTAATATAGTTAATGTCTACTTTAAACCTACATATATTTACTAGTTTAATACTATGCTAACATTTTAGTTAATATTACATTTAGAGAGGAGGAAGACATCATGATGGAAAAGAAGAAAGGCACTTTTAAGCTCTAAAACTGCCAAAAAAAGAGGAGCGCAGTTTAACGTCATGTCTCGGGACATTACAATAAGTTTAATGTTCACTATCATATTATCTTAATATTAAGTTTTTCTACAACATTTGGATGTAAGTTAATTCTACATTTAGTTTTAAAGTTACAATCTTAATGTCTACTTTAAACCTACATTTAATTACTAGTTTTTCATTATGCTAACATTTAGGTTTTAATCTATATTTTTAAGCAAACAGAAGCATTGTTGACAGCAAACAATGACAATGTAGCTACTAGGCTATTTTTATATTATGCTAACATTTTAGTTTGAATCTGTATTTTTATTTCTACTACATTTAGGGGTAAGTTAATTCTACATTTAGTTTTTGAGTTACTATAGTTAATTACTTTAAACCTACATATATTTACTAGTTTAATACTATGCTAACATTTTAGTTTAAATCTATATTTTTAAGCAAACAGAGGCATTGTTGACAGCAAACAATGACAATGTAGCTACTAGGCTATTTAGCTTTTTTATTCTACTACATTTAGGTTAGAGTTAAACTACATTTAGTATTAAATTTTTAATAGTTTACATCTACTTTAAACCTGCATTAATTTACTAGTTTTATATTATGCTAACATTTTAGTTTGAATCTTTTTTTTTATTTTTTCTACATTTAGGAGTAAGTTAATTCTACATTTAGTTTTTAAGTTAATATAGTTAATGTCTACCTTAAACCTACATATATTTACTAGTTTAATACTATGCTAACATTTTAGTTAATATTACATTTAGAGAGGAGGAAGACATTATGATGGAAAAGAAGAAAGGCACTTTTAAGCTCTAAAAGTGCCAAAAAAAGAGGAGCGCAGTTTAACGTCATGTCTCGGACATTACAATTAGTTTAAAATTCACTATCATATTATCTTAATATTAAGTTTTTCTACAACATTTGGATGTAAGTTAATTCTACATTTAGTTTTAAAGTTACAATCTTAATGTCTACTTTAAACCTACATTTATTTACTAGTTTTTCATTATGCTAACATTTAAGTTTAAATCTATATTTTTAAGCAAACAGAGGCATTGTTGACAGCAAACAATGACAATGTAGCTACTAGGCTAGTTTTATATTATGCTAACATTTTAGTTTAAATCTGTATTTTTATTTCTACTACTTTTAGGGGTAAGTTAATTCTACATTTAGTTTTTGAGTTACTATAGTTAATTACTTTAAACCTACATATATTTACTTGTTTAATAATATGCTAACATTTTAGTTTAAATCTATTTTTTTTTAGCAAACAGAGGCATTGTTGACAGCAAACAATGACAATGTAGCTACTAGGCAATTTAGCTTTTTAATTCTACTAAATTTAGGTTAGAGTTATACTACATTTAGTATTAAATTTTTAATAGTTTACATCTACTTTAAACCTGCATTAATTTACTAGTTTTATATTATGCTAACATTTTAGTTTGAATCTGTATTTTTCATTTCTACTACATTTAGGGGTGAGTTAATTCTACATTTAGTTTTAAAGTTACAATCTTAATGTCTACTTTAAACCTACATTTAATTACTAGTTTTGTATTATGCTAACATTTTAGTTTGAATCTGTATTTTTATTTCTACTACATTTAGGGGTGAGTTAATTCTACATTTAATTTTACAGCTACATTAGTTAGTGTCTACTTTAAACCTACATATATTAACTAGTTTTGTATTATGATAACTTTTTAGTTTGAATCTGTATTTTTATTTCTACTACATTTTAGGTGTAAGTTAATACTTCATTTAGTTTTAAAGTTACAATCTTAATGTCTACTTTAAACCTACATTTAATTACTAGTTTTTCATTATGCTAACATTTAAGTTTTAATCTATATTTTTAAGCAAACAGAGGCATTGTTGACAGCAAACAATGACAATGTAGCTACTAGGCTAGTTTTATATTATGCTAACATTTTAGTTTGAATCTGTATTTTTATTTCTACTACATTTAGCGGTAAGTTAATTCTACATTTAGTTTTTGAGTTACTATAGTTAATTACTTTAAACCTACATATATTTACTAGTTTAATACTATGCTAACATTTTAGTTTAAATCTATATTTTTAAGCAAACAGAGGCATTGTTGACAGCAAACAATGACAATGTAGCTACTAGGCTATTTAGCTTTTTAATTCTACTACATTTAGGTTAGAGTTATACTACATTTAGTATTAAATTTTTAATAGTTTACATCTACTTTAAACCTGCATTAATTTACTAGTTTTATATTATGCTAACATTTTAGATTGAATCTGTATTTTTCATTTCTACTACATTTAGGGGTAAGTTAATTCTACATTTAGTTTTAAAGTTACAATCATAATGTCTACTTTAAACCTACATTTAATTACTAGTTTTGTATTATGCTAACATTTTAGTTTGAATCTGTATTTTTATTTCTACAACATTTAGGGGTGAGTTAATTCTACATTTAATTTTACAGCTACATTAGTTAGTGTCTACTTTAAACCTACATATATTAACTAGTTTTGTATTATGATAACTTTTTAGTTTGAATCTGTATTTTTATTTCTACTACATTTTAGGTGTAAGTTAATACTTCATTTAGTTTTAAAGTTACAATCTTAATGTCTACTTTAAACCTACATTTAATTACTAGTTTTTCATTATGCTAACATTTAGGTTTTAATCTATATTTTTAAGCAAACAGAGGCATTGTTGACAGCAAACAATGACAATGTAGCTAGTAGGCTATTTTTATATTAAGCTAACATTTTAGTTTGAATCTGTATTTTTATTTCTACTACATTTAGGGGTAAGTTAATTCTACATTTAGTTTTTGAGTTACTATAGTTAATTACTTTAAACCTACATATATTTACTAGTTTAATACTATGCTAATATTTTAGTTTAAATCTATATTTTTAAGCAAACAGAGGCATTGTTGACTGCAAACAATGACAATGTAGCTACTAGACTATTTAGCTTTTAAATTCTACTACATTTAGGTTAGAGTTAAACTACATTTAGTATTAAATTTTATATAGTTTACATCTACTTTAAACCTGCATTAATTTACTAGTTTTATATTATGCTATTATTTTAGTTTGAAACTGTATTTTTATTTCTACTACATTTACTGGTAAGTTAATTCTACATTTAGTTTTTAAGTTAATATAGTTAATGTCTACTTTAAACCTACATATAATTACTAGTTTAATACTATGCTAACATTTTAGTTAATATTACATTTAGAGAGGAGGAAGACATTATGATGGAAAAGAAGAAAGGCACTTTTAAGCTCTAAAAGTGCCAAAAAAAGAGGAGCGCAGTTTAACGTCATGTCTCGGACATTACAATTAGTTTAATATCCACTATCATATTATCTTAATATTAAGTTTTTCTACAACATTTGGATGTAAGTTAATTCTACATTTAGTTTTAAAGTTACAATCTTAATGTCTACTTTAAACCTACATTTATTTACTAGTTTTTCATTATGCTAACATTTAAGTTTTAATCTATATTTTTAAGCAAACAGAGGCATTGTTGACAGCAAACAATGACAATGTAGCTACTAGGCTATTTAGCTTTTTAATTCTACTACATTTAGGTTAGAGTTAAACTAAATTTAGTATTAAATTTTAAATAATCTACGTCTACTTTAAACCTGCATTAATTTACTAGTTTTATATTATGCTAACATTTTAGTTTGAATCTGTATTTTTATTTTTACTACATTTAGGGGTAAGTTTTTAACTTAATATAGTTAATGTCTACTTTAAACCTACATATATTTACTAGTTTAATACTATGCTAACATTTTAGTTAATATTACATTTAGAGAGGAGGAAGACATCATGATGGAAAAGAAGAAAGGCACTTTTAAGCTCTAAAAGTGCTAAAAAAAAGAGGAGCGCAGTTTAACGTCATGTCTCGGGACATTACAATTAGTTTAATGTTCACTATCATATTATCTTAATATTAAGTTTTTCTACAACATTTAGATGTAAGTTTATTCTACATTTAGTTTTAAAGTTACGATCTTAATGTCTACTTTAAACCTACATTTAATTACTAGTTTTGTATTATGCTAACATTTTAGTTTTAATCTATGCAAACAGAGGCATTGTTAACAGCAAGTTAATTCTACATTTAGTTTTTAAGTTAGTTAAGTTCATGTCTACTTTAAACCTACATATATTGACTAGTTTAATAGTTTGCTAACATTTTAGTTTGAATTAATAATTTTTGTATTGATACTACATAGCATATAACTTTACATTATATTTACTAGTTAGTTTAAAATATTGTTAAAATGTTATTTCAAAGTTAAATGTTTCATTTTCATATAATTGGCTCGTGCAGACCAATAACACTCTTTAAACTAAATGCACTTCACAGTAGCACAATTGTTATGCATGTCATGGATGTGGCAATATATGTAGCCTAAGTCACAGCTGCTGCTGCTTAGCCACGGGAAATACTGAATTCCTAACTAATCTTCGGACTCAAAGACAAACATTATTATTATTGAAATTCAAATAGTTAATGTGTATTTATAGTTTGAATCTACTTTTTTATTTCTACAAAATTGTTTATGTTTTTACATTTTGTTTTCCAATTAGTTTATATATTTTTTTTAGTGTTGGCATTAAGACAGTTTTAAATAATAATAACAAGGCTACAAGACCTTTTAATTTGTTTTTATTCTATATATTAAATAGTAATACATTGGTTATGTTTTTACTTATTTTTTTTACCAATTAATTAATACAATTATTTTGTGTTAGCTCTGAGACATTTGTTTTAAATTACATTCTAATTAAAATTAATTAAATTAAAATTGTATTCATATTAATGTTCACTATTTTATTAGCTAAATATTTAGTTTATATACTTTAAAAATGTTTTTAATGCATGGGGTGAATCGAGTGGTTTCAAAACTTAGTGAGTTTTTCAGATAAAGAGATAAGGTGATGGGTAATGAAGGCAGACTGAAGTAGAGAGAAGGCAGACTGAAGTAGAGAGGAGGCAGACACAATGATAGAAAAGAAGTAGGTCAGTTTTGAGCTCCAAAAGTGCTAAGAAAAGAGTAGCGCAGTTTAATGTCATGTCTCGGGACGCGAAGTTTTAATGTAATATTCAATTTCCAATTAAATATATATTTTTATTTTTAACTTTTTTTTTTTACCTACTACTTTGTCATATTTTTTTCCACAGTATATAATATTTGTTACATTTTATGATTCTTTAGTCTGATGCTCACTTATTGGTTTAAATGTTTATGTTAATTTTATTATTTAGTGAAATTTTTAGTGTAGACTATATTTAACATTAAATGCTGCTTTTTATATTGAAATTAATATTATTAAATGGGATATTGTTATGCAACTTAATTTTCCACTACACCAGACGTCTGAGCAATCACAACACAAGCCCTTGAGCTAAAAAAAAAAAAGAAAAAATTTTAATGGGTTTTTAAAAAGTATAAAACTAATAAAAGCTTATAATACAAGCAATATATTTTACAATGATATAAACAAGCTAAAGAAACAATAATTTAATACATTATAACTAATGACATTTTAGAGTAACATAGATTAATATTTATTACATAGTTTAATATAATTAATGTATATTACGTTAATTAAACTATTATGTTCATCATAATATATTTCATAACTTTGTGTTTGATAACTACAATAGTACATTTAGCTTATAATTTAGCTTATAATATATATTTAATTGTTTAAAATAAACTTTGTAGAAAACTGTGATTTAAATTTAACTTTTTTTTACATTTAATACTATGATTATATATTAGATTCTAAGCCCGGCAAAATTGCTCTAACTAACAGGTTAAGGGGTGAATACCTGGTGCCACAAAACTGGGAGCTTCAGGCAGATAGAGCTCATCAGCCTAGTAAGGCAATTCATCTAGGAGGAGTGTACTCAGTGACTTCAAACACCCATTGTTTGGCTGTTTTTAAGCTTCAGGAGAAAACCTCCAGGAAAAATCAGGAGTAAAGGCATTGGGGGTATCAACTATGACATTCCCTCCAGCAGCTTCTGCAACTGAGCTGGTGCCAAATGTAATGAGTTTGAGTTTAGGCACATTTGCACAATTTAGGCCATGTCGTGCCCGTAACCCTTTAAGGATTAATGAAAAGTGTTCCTTTGGATTACATAAGCAAAGTCAAGAGAGGGATCATAAGGCATGGGTCACCCATGATCCCTTTGACAAAGGCCTAAGAATGCAACCCAAATGTAAAGATGGCATATCTTGATTAAGGAGTTGCTGTTGGTCAATAATGTGACACTCGTATCTTATTCATAAGAAGGACAACAGAGGCTAGTGAATGCCTTAGCAGCTGCTTATCAAGAATTTAGCTTTACAATAAATCTCTCCAAGACCAAAATACTAGTGCAGAAATACTTGTGAAACAACACCCTTATGGTGGTGCAGGAATTTAGTAAGGAAAATGCCAAATTGACCTCGGCAACTAGAATCATATTCTACAATGCCTGTGTTATGAGCACAGCAAGAGCTGGTCAACATACATAAACCAAAAGAACAGATTGAATAGTTTCCACTTGCACTGCCTCAGATGTTCTGGAGGAATCATGTCTCCAATCAGGAATATGCACAGCATCTATGCTCTCCTGACACACAGAAGACTATGCTGGCTTGGACAACTCACCCACACACAAGATGTTAGAATCCTGAGAGATATCTTATATGCTGAGATTGTGGAGGCAATCAAACCCAAGGGCTACCCAATACAAACTAGAGAGATGTCTACAAGCGAGACATGAGAATCACAGGCATCAATGAATGTATGTGGGAGTGCATGGACACTGACTGTGTGACTGTGTCTGGTACAATCCTTGCTGAGAGCAAAAGAAATGAAGCAGCTTTATTCAAGAGAATGAAAAAGAAAGCTGCACTATCAGCTAGCCATAAAACAGATGCATACACATGCACGGACTGTGGCAAAATCTGCCACTCAAGCATTGGCTTGATTAGCCACACAAGATTCTGCCCCGTCTCAAGATGAAACCAAAACCAGTGACTCATATGGGCGCATCCATTGTCTTATGAGACAGAAGGAACAATATACTACTGTATTTTTGATAAAGTATAGTTCTATTTTTAAAAACAACTACATTTTTAGTCTAAGACTAAGTTTGATATTTTAAAAGCTCAATCTGTATAATGATGCCTAATGTTAAATAGGTTGTAATATTTTTATGATTAGCATTTAATTTATAGAATATTGGAATTCACTCAGCACTAAAGGATACTCAACATCTCTCATGATAGTAAATGTGATTTATTAGTGTGCTGTTCACACAGACAAAACTTGTCATATCTCAGAACACAAGTTGTTAATTCTTGTTCAAGCTCAGCTTTTTGAAAACATTTTAGATTATCTTTTGGTTCATATAATAGAGTTGAAAAAAAAAAACTAATAAGAGGATGAAGGTAAGCGGGTAAGAAGGAAGATAGATGAGAAAGTTACAAACAAGACGCAGTTTCTTAGAATAAATATAGATCGATGATTGATAACAATTTGTGTACAGCTTAGTTTAATACTACATTAAATTTGTATTAAAATTTTTTTTGGCCAAATTAAAAAAGGGATATTTACTAGTACAGGACATATATATTTTGATATCTTGGGTTTTTTGCACATCAGCACAATTTAGGCCTGTCCTGCTCACTGGTTCAGGACAATATGTTAAAGCTTTTTTTTAAGTGTTTAAACTGACTGGTTTTTATTTGGATAAGATTATGTAGGCCTAAGGAAGATTTTTTTTTTGTACCAATCTAGCTGCTAGGGACTAAAATCTTGACTGTAAATTTAAGCTAATATTTCAGATATTGCTCAAGAGTGTGCAATATTTTTGTGTTTGTTTAATACAAAAGTAGCATTTATTTACAAATTAAGTTTTAAAATGCACATTTTTCTAATACAATAAATTAAATTATGTTAATTACAATGTTCAAAGTGATTGTTAATAAACTTCTATGTTTTACCAAAGTTTGATCAAAACCATTTTAGAAAATGAAAATGTATGTTTCAGATATGCCTCATGTGCCTATTATGTACCTAATAGTTAGACTAAATTTCATCTATTTCTACATCAGACAAACAAAAGTTCATTCCCAAATTATTTAGCTTAAAGGCAATCTTATTATTAGTTAGTTACTGCTTTTATAATGAAATAGTTTCTCCATGATGTTAAGTGCTAACTAAATCTGGTACACCAGATAAGCTTTAACTCAAGCCAAAATAATATAATGCATTGATGTATAACTGTATACTTAGCATGTCTATATAATTCTGGCATTTTAAACTTATGTTGCAGTTTTTCAATAGTAAAGCTCAATGGAAATACAAATTTCAGTCCATTAAAACACTAAAAAAATCTGATACTTGTGCTCAAGATATATAGTACTATCCCTAAAGATTAACAAATTAATGAACTTGTAATAATTTTCATTTTCATATCTCTAATTCACTGCTGTATTAACAGAAGAGATCTGTGGGACTACTTAATAATATGTAAAATACAAACTGACCATTAAAGTGCCAACTAAATTTGGTACTTGTACATCTGATAAACATCAGTACATTCCAAACAATTAACAAGTTAATGTAAACCTAGTTATTAATTTAGTTTCCGATGTAAGCTATTTACTGTCTAAATAAATGGAAGATATCTGTGGTATTGCTAATTTATATATACATATGTCCTCTACCACCTAAGCAAAAGCCACCTTAACCTGCGCTATCTGTGGACGGGAGTGTCTCTCCAAAATAGGGCTCCACATTCACATGAGGAAGTGTGCTCTGAGATGAACCATAGTCGTCCTACGACTGAAGGAGGCCAATGAATGAATATTAAACACTTAAATGCTAACTAAATTTGGTACTTGTACATCAAAAAAAGATCAATACAATGCCGAATGATGACAAAGAAGTTAATGTACACTATTTATTTACCTTAAGCTTCAAATCTCAATTATTTGCTTCCTAACTTAACAGAGCAGTTTTGCTGATTAATATATAAAACAAATACAAATAGTTCCCTTAAATGCCAACTAAATGTAGTAACTGTGCATCTGACAAACATCAGTATGATCCCAAATGTAGTAATAAATTAATGAACACTATTTATTAAATTTAACCTTCTAATCTCAAATATTTGCTAACTAACTTAATGGGGCAGAATGGATAACTCAAATAAAACAAACAGTCCACTAAGGTCCTAACTAAATTGAATACTTTTACATCTGATACCAATAAGTGATAAACATCATTACAATCCCAAATGATTTACAAGTTAATGTTACACTATTAAAATTAAGCTTTTTAGGTTTTGAGGTAATATCCAAAGTGTATAGTGGTATTGCTAATTATTTTGTCCACTAAAATGCCAACTAAATTTGGTACCTGTACATCTGATAAATATCAGCACAATCCCAAGTGATTAATAAATAAATGTAATGTAATTAAAACTACTTAATTAATGTGTACAACTGGTTTACCATCATGTGCTTATACTATTTGTTTTTCAGTGTGTGTAAGAATGGAGGCATTTCATCCTAATACTAAATCTACATTTACATTTAAGTGCTTACTAAATTTGGTACTTAATCATCAGTTAATATTCAAAGGATTTCACTAAAATATTAATGTACTAATCACAAAACATTTTCGCCTAATATTAATTATGTACTGTGTATAATATGTATGTATGTATGGTGGGATGTGTGGTCAAGAGACTAAGTACGTTTGAACTTGGTTTAGCTTGGCTACCTAAAAAGGGGACTCAAGGTTCAACACCTGACTCGAGCAGAGTTGTGTTTACTGAGCGCCTAAAGGCAGCACGGAAAAACCTTCTCTCAGATACCCCCCTCCCCCCACCGGTCCACAAATGATAATGTACCATAGCGCTCTGAGCCTGCTATAAGCATGTAGGTAGCACTATATAAAAGCAATAATTTATTTATTTTATTTATTATAAAAATAGGGTGAATTTAGCAGAATTTAACTAAGAAACACAAATCTGTTCACTAAGTTGCTAGCTAAATCTGATATTTGTATATCAGATTAACAATCCTCCTTCCGAAAAGACCAACTTGTCTGAAGTTTTTCACCACCATAGTGATTTTATTTACTTATTTCCATGATCAATGACTAATGAGGATGTAATGTGGTCAGCACAATGATAAATCACCTTTATTTTCAGTAATGAATGTCAAGTACCCATTATGCTCAATTAAAATAAGAAGACCTATTAGCCATAAATCTATATGTCAGCTTGAATGTAAACTCTGCCTTAAGAGAATTGTTAAAGCTAGCCTAAAATATATTGTTTTTATAGTTTATAATATTTATTATGCTTTCAAAAATTCTTTAGAAAGTTTAATACTTTTTTACTTTATTTTTGTTTACTTTAGTTCTTAGTACTTTATTCTTAATAGTATGTTTCAATAGCTTTTTTTAGCTAGTGTAATTGATTTTATTTTTAATATATTTAAAATAATGTTCTTTGGATATTAATTAAAAGAATTGCTTTTGTTGATACCAACATTTAATACTTTAAGAGCAACTGTATTAAAATTATCCTTTATACTTGCTATCAATTCAAGATGGCCTGTCTCTAGAAGAGGAGATTAAAAAACGCATGGGGAAGGCCGCATTGACCTTCGCTAGACTACAACCAAGAGTTAAGGAAAACCAAAGGTTACTACAGCAACTAAGCTGATACAAAGCATGCATTCTGAGTATGCTACTGTACAGCAGTGAGTTGTGGACTACCTACACAAAGCAAGAGAGAAAACTAAACTCATTTCATTAACACTGCCTCTGAAGGATCTGGAAAATCACAAGGCAAGAGAGAGTGTGCAATACTGAGATCCTTGCATGAACAGGCCTTCCGAGCATCTTTACAGTCCTCAGACAATGCCACCTACGCTGGCTTGGACATGTTCTCTGGATGGAGGACAATCGATCCTGAAAGTCATTCTCTACGGGCAACTCGCGTCTGGCTAAAGGAAAACGGGTCACTCCTACTCTTTTATGTGGATGTAATAAAACAGGACCTAAAAATAGTGAACATTGATAAAGACCATTGGGAAGACATAGCCCCAGACTGAGAGACAGCAGAGGAAAAACATGGGCCCCAGCTCTAGAAGAAAGCGTGCAATACAAAAAATGTCTGGCTCCTCTATCACCAAAGCGAAAATCCCCTTAACCTGCGTTATAGGTGAAAGGGAGTGTCTCTCCAAAATAGGACTCCACAGCCACAAGAAAAAGTGTTTGAGATGAGATGAGTTGTTCTAGGACTGAAAGGAAGCCAACAACATTCTTTTAGACTAAAGTAATGTAAGAAAAGTGCAGTACTGGGACTTAGCATGTAAACAAAAAATGATAAAATCTAAGAAATTATTCTGAAACTATTCATTATGTCATTAGTATTACATATTGTAAATGTGTATTATTTAAAATAATTATATGATAAATAATTCCAAGATATATTAGCATTGTAAATAAATCTAAGCACAATTTTAAAGTGTAGGTATAAAAGTAAAAACCTGAAATATCCTCTTGCCAATACAGTCTCAACAGAATGCACTCCAGACATCAGAAATCTTCATTGCATACTATCACTGACCTAAGAGTATAAAAAATTACCTAAACCACAATTCAGAACCATTTTTTTTTAATTAAAGGTATAAACTAATGTATTTAAGGCATCTTATACTTGTGACATTTATTCATAAATATTGATTTTGATTTTTACAGTTTTTGTCTATGTTCACTATAAACAAGGTGTATGGATACTAAAGTGAAAAAGAAAAGATTTGCATGAGGAGGGACAAGGCCAAATAATTGAGACTAATCATTAGATTCATTCAAAGTTTCACACAATGCTTCATATTATTTTAAATGGATTTTAGCACTTTATTGTTCACAGTTTATTGCATGTTAGAACTAAATAGATTTTTATCTTATTACTATGTTTGAAATTTTACAACTGTGTTTATGATTTTGTTTTTATGGCTACATTCATTGAATACTAAATACTATGTTTAAGATTTTCTCCTTATAAATTACATAAGCTGCTTCAAAAGAGAAACTCTTTAATATGTCTTACACATATCCAAGTGTCAATCTACTTGTGCATGTTAATTATAGACTTAGTCATTGGTTTTCCTGGTTGATTCATGCATTGTCTTTTGAGTATTTTATTTTGTTGTGTTTTTGTATTGATAAGTTATGATTCAGTGTTTAATTCATTTTTGCTACTTCGCTATCTCAAAGTTAAATGATTTAAAGAATGGTGCTACTATACTCAAATGTGAATATTCATTTATGTTCCAAATTTCTTTATGTTTTGATATTTTCAAATCTATATATATATAATTCTCTTCTTCCCTCAACAGTTTAAACAAGAAGAAATAAAGGAAAGATCTGAAAGATCACTCTCTTATTTCTGCGGATAGTCACGAGAAAATTAGAGTAGTATTCACACTATGAATGACTGGCTGCGTGCTTGACTGTAGTTTAAATTTATCAAACCCTGCCCGCTCCCATCCCCCTTTGTCCTGCGGGAAGTTTGGACTAGGAACTAATCAAAGTAATCTAATATATATATACATATATATGTAAATAGCAGGGCTGGACTTAACCATTGTGGGGCCCTAAGCAAAATGGATTTCACTAGGCCAAGTTTGGGTAGGGAAGCAGATAATAAGTGAAATTTAAGAGTTTGTATTAGAAAATAAATTCGTCTTTGCATTTTATTCATTCTTTACTATGTACAGAATTACTTAACGAGCCTTGCGTGTAGCAAAGTCATACAGTATATCATAAAAAAAATATTTCCTACATAGATCATGCTCAATAGCAAGAATTACCAAATGTTTCATTCTATCCTTGAGAATTGTTGACCTCAAGTAATTCTTCATTAGTTTGAGGCGTGAGAAGCTTCTTTCACCAGATTACACAATTACGGCTGATGCATAATGACGCGCATAAGATTGGCATTTTCCATATTGAATGACACCCCAAAATAACAATTTTAGTGAATATATTTCCATATATTTTAAGGACTTTTTCATATATTTTGCAATTCAGGAGATTTCCAGGAGCTCCTGGTAAATCGACAGGAGGGCAAAGGAAATCTGTTTTAAGTTATAAAATGGTTTTATTTAATAATTTGCACACCTTGAATTAGAGCGGGTCCTATGAAAGTGCGGATCCTTTAAAAGTGGGGGCCCAATGCGGTCGCATAGGTTGCAGTGGCCTAAGACCGGCCATGCAAAATAGCGGCGTAGGCTACACTGCCAGTCGACTAGTAGATTAATATTTCCTAAAGCCATGTTGGTATGGAATATGTACATAATGTTTATCTTAGCTGTTTATGGTGTTGCTAAATATTATGTGTTCTAATACTTTATATGTCAAGCTAGTGAGTGATATTATCTTATCTTTTATAATACAGATGTTACTTCAGAAAAGAAGAAGATTACGTCCTACGCATTATGCATCTAGTCATATTGATACTTTATTACTGTTTAATATTTTGTTTAAGCTAATGTTACTGCAATGTTTTATGTTTAAGAATATATTTAAATTAAAGATTTTTAAAGTTAAAAAGAATTTAATTTCTTTTTGTCTTTTAATATATCTAAGATAATATTTAAGTAAGGTAGTTAAAAATATTTAAAGGCAAATTATTGACAATTTAAAGCAATATTTAACCCTACCAGGCCATGAGACCACATTTAAAGGAATTTCTTTAAATACCTATGTATGTAAATTCCACAAAGAAGGGATTTTTAACCACAAGAATTTTTGTCAGAATCTAAAAAAATGTAACAACATGTGCCTTAACTATTTTAATAACCTGTTGCGAATGGCTACCTACATGTTGTCTAATTGAATGAAAATGAAAATATGATTGATGAACCAAGAACTTCAACAGGAAAGTGAAGTTTAAAAAAATGTGTCTCACATCAATATCTAACATTTGATAGGATAGAAAAAGGTCTATTCCTGGATCTATCACAGCCAATGTGATGCTGATGCTAGCTTTTTTGCTTTAAATGCTCAGTTGCTTATTAATATAGACAATTAAGGTCAGATACTCTGGGCTGGTGGATTAAGACATTGGTTTACAAATAGAGATTTTTATTCAGAGCTTTTAATTCTGAGTGTGACGAAAATTAGGAATAATAAAGCATTCTAGAGGCACATTTCTTATTCTATACACTAGAACAAATTTGTACAAGTGCTCCTTCTTCCCTAATGCCATTAGAAAATGGAATGGGCTGCCTGAATCAGCAAGGGAAAACTAAGACTTAGCAGAGTTTAAGTCATTGATCTACATTGCACACATGACCAGATTTACATATAAAATGTGTAGGACAAAATTTTCTTCTTTTTTTTTTTTTTTTGAAGCAATGTCTCTAAGCTATAAAATAAGTTTTAAGAAAAAAGAAGATATAGACAATTAAGTATTTGGGATTAATAATTGCATTCAAATACATTTAAATACATACACTGTTTTCTTTCATAATGCTTTACATTATTTTGCATGTGTGTTTAAAGAGTTTTATTGTTCATGTTTATTACACATTAGCACAGAGAAAAAAACAAAGCCTAAAGACCTGAAGGAATTTTATGTTTGATGCAATATTTTTTTTATGACAACTTTTTTTTTGTTTTAGTTTTTCTATGAAGTTCTTTTGTCAGGCAGATTCTGTAGGCCTAGTGTAATACTACAGGGGGAGAAGATCCTTGATGCGGAACACTTTACTAAACTAAGAAGATTTAGTAAAAAAAAAAGGAACTGATGACGATATACAAAATTGGTTTAATAAAGCTAGGTTTGCCTTTTCCACTCTTAAAGCAATCTGGTGCTCCAAGACACTGTCTTTACAAAATTAGATCTGAATCTAGAACAGAAATGTTAAGTTGGTCCTTCTGTATGTTTCAGAGACATGAAGAGTCACAAAAACAAATGTGAAAAAGCTCCAGACCTTTGTTAACAGGTGGCTCTGCTGGACTTTGGCAAATAGGTGGCTAGAAAAAGATAACTACTGTGGGAGAGAACCAGGCAGAAACACATAGCCCAAGATATCAAAAAGTGAAAGTGGAGCTGGATAGGACACATTCTGTGAAAATCAATTACCAATGTTGAAAGGAAGGAACTTTATTGGAATCCCAAAGGTAAGAGGAAAATGGGCAGACCCAAGCAAACCTGGAAGAGGTCAGTCGTCAGTGAAGCTGAGGATACTGGAATGACATGGGAGCAGATGATGAAAGCTGCTCAAACCAAGTTTGATGGAGAGGTGTGGCTGTGGCCCTATGCTTCCATGGGAGTTTACAGGATTAAGTGAGTGAGTTAGTGTTGAGTTTGAACAACTATCATATCCTCTCATTTGTCAAATAATTACCTCCCAGTAATATTATTCATAAGAAATAACATGGAAACAAACCTAACCAAATGTCAAATAATGATGAAAATTGCAAATTGAAAGTGAATGACAACATCTCAATAAATGAGAAACAGACATAAAACTTGTATTAAATGATGACATGAATGAGTGCTACCAATAAGAATGAAATGAAAAAAAGGATGATATCTAATTAAATGAACACTGAGAATTGAACATTGCTGAATCATTTTCAGATCTCATTGTTTATTCAATTAAATATCAGACTTTTTTATAACAATGATGATGATGATGATGGCATTAGATTAAATGAACAAATAGAAATCTAATCATACATGATTATAAATAAAACAAAATGAAATATGAGTTTTTTATTTGAAGTTACAATGCAACTAAATGAATACAATTTTAAAATAATGACAATGATAAAATTTAAATAATTTAAAATTATAATAATGATGATATCTAACTAAATGTATAAATAGAATATAAGATGCTATTTAACATAATGAATAAAATCAATTTTTCTAAATAAAAGAAATAATGAACAATGATACAAAATGATAATAATCAAATCTAACTAAATGAATAAATTTAATTAATAATATTTAGGTGATAATGACAAATATAATCAAAGGATAAAAATTAAATAAATAATATTTCAAATTGATGATAATGATGATAAAAACTAACTAAATTAATCAAATCGATAATGATACAAATGGATAATAATGGAAATTAAACAAATGAAAACATAAATGAATAATGATACTAAAATGAATAATATTTCAAAATGATAATTACGCCAAGCTAAAAAATAAATGAATGAATAATTCTATAAATGATAATATTGATGTCATCTAACTAAATTACAAATTATTCAAAGTGATGATGATAAGTAACTTAAATAAATACAATGAATTAATGAAACAAAATGATAATAGTAATGAAATCCAACAAAATGAATAAAATGAATGATTAATGAAACAAAATGATATTGAACTGGATTTTTGAGGATGAAAATGAGGATGAAATGTAACTAAATTAGCATAATCAGAATGAAATGAATGATTAATGATACAAAATGATATTGAACTAGATAATTGAAGATGACACTGAATGATAAATGATTTACAATGATATTGAACTAGATATTTGAAGATGATAATGAGGATGAAATGTAATTTTATTAATGATACAAAATGATATTTAACTAGATAATTGAAGATAACTATGAGGATGAAAGGAATGAAATAAATGATTAATAATACAAAATAATATTGAACTAGATAATTGAAGATGATAATGAGGATGAAATGAATGATTAATGATACAAAATGATATTGAACTAGATAATTGAAGATGATAATGAGGATGAAATGAATGATTAATAATACAAAATGATATTGAACTAGATAATTGAAGATGACAATGAGGATGAAATGTAACTAAATTAGTATAATGAAACCTAAATGAAAATGGTGATAATGATGATGATATGTAACTTAAATGAATTAATGATACAAAATGATAATGAAATCCAACACAAGGAAAGAAATTGATAATTAATGATACTAAATGATATTGAAATAGATATTTGAAGATGATAATGAGGATGAAATGTAATTAAATTAGCATAATGATGATGAAATAAATTATTAATGATACAAAATGATATTTAACTAGATAATTGAAGATGACAATGAGGATGAAAGGAATGAAATAAATGATTAATGATACAAAATGATATTGAACTAGATAATTGAAGATGATAATGAGTATGAAATAAATGATTCATGATTTAAAATGATATTAAAAGGATATTTGAAGATGATAATGAGGATGAAATGAGTGATTAATGATACAAAATGATATTGAACTAGATAATTGAAGATGATAATGAGGATGAAATGAATGATTAATAATACAAAATGATATTGAACTAGATAATTGAAGATGACAATGAGGATGAAATGTAACTAAATTAGTATAATGAAACCTAAATGAAAATGGTGATAATGATGATGATATGTAACTTAAATGAATTAATGATACAAAATGATAATGAAATCCAACAAAAGGAAAGAAATTGATAATTAATGATACTAAATGATATTAAAATAGATATTTGAAGATGATAATGAGGATGAAATGTAATTAAATTAGCATAATGATGATGAAATAAATTATTAATGATACAAAATGATATTTAACTAGATAATTGAAGATGATAATGAGGATGAAATGAATGATTAATGATTTAAAATAATATTGAACTAGTTATTTGATTTTTTGATTTGTGATTTTGGGCACATCGGCACAATTTAGGCCATGTCGTGCCTGCAGTCCCTCACTCTCCCTCCACACAACAAGGGCCAAATCCCATACAGTCAAATCATTAAAATCAAGATTAGCATAATGAAACCTATATGAAAATGGTGATAATGATGATGATATGTAACTTAAATGAATAAATGATACAAAATGAAAAAAATGAAATCCAACTAAATGAATGAAATGAAAGATTAATGATACCAAATGATATTGAACTAGATAATTGAAGATGATAATGAGGACGAAATGAGTGATTAATGATACCAAATGATATTGAACTAGATAATTGAAGATGATAATGAGGATGAAATGAATTATTAATGATACAAAATGATATTGAAATATATTTTTTAAGATGACAATGAGGATGAAATGTAACTAACTTATCATACATAATGAGGACGAAATGAATGATTTTTTTATACAAAATGATATTGAATTAGATGATTGAAAAAGATCATGAGGATGAAATGAATTATTAATGATCCAAAATGATATTGAACTAGATAATTCAAGATGATAATGATGATGAAATGTAACTAAATTAGGATATTGAAACCTAGATGAAAATGGTGATAAAGATGATGATATGTACGTTAAATAAATTAATGATACAATATGATGATGATGAAATCCAACTAAATGAAAGAAATTAATGATTAATGATACTAAATGATATTGAACTAGATATTTGAAGATGATAGTAAGGATGAAATAAATCATTTATGATACAAAATTATCTTGAACTAGATGTTTGAGGTTGATAATGAGGATCAAATGTAACTAAATTATCATAATGAGGATGAAATTAATGATTAATGATACAAAATGATATTGAACTAGATAATTGAAGATGATGTGGATGAAATGAATTATTAATGATACAAAATGATATTGAACTAGCTTTTTGAAGATGATAATTAGGATGAAATGTAATTAAATTAGCATAATGATGATGAAATTAATGATTAATGATACAAAATGATAATTGAACTAGATATTTGAAAATGATAATGAGGATGAAATGTAACTTAAATTAATTAATGATACAAAGTGATAATAATGAAATCCAACTAAATAAATAAAATGAATGATTTAATGATACAAAATGATATTGAAGATGACCATGAGGATGAAATAAATGATTAATGATACAAAATGATATTGAACAAGATAACTGAAGATGATAATAAGGATGAAATGAATTAAATGAATGATTAATGATACAAAATGATATTGAATGAAATATTTGATGATGATAATGAGGATGACATTAAATAAGCAAAATGAAAACTGTATAAAATGGGGTTAATTATGGTGAAATCTAACTAAGTGAATTAAATAAAAGAAATATGTTTTAAAGTGAGGATGATAATGATACAATAATTTAATTAAATGAATGACTTATAATATTTTAAGATGATAATCACAATAAAATCTAACCAAATGAATAAAATGAATGATGATAATGTTATAGAACTAAATGAATGAATAGTAATACAAAATGATAATATGAATGAAACACAACTAAAAGAATGAACTAAAATGAATGAATAATGATACAAAATAACAAAAATGATATCTAACTAAATGAGCAAAATGATAACAATTGAACAAAATGAATGAATAATGATAAAAAAAAATAATGATGTATAACTAAATGAGCTTGTGAATTTAATGAATGAATAATGATAGATAATGATAATAACAATGGTATCCAAATAAATGAACAAATTTAATGAATACAATTATTTTAGGATGATAATGACAGTGAAATATAACCAAATGAATACAATGAATGAATGAAAACAAATGGTAATAATGATGAAATCTGACTTAATGAATGAAATGAATGAATAATGATACAAAATATTTATGAAATCCAACTAAAGGAAATTCAATGAATGAATATTGATAACAATGATGTCTAACGAGATGAAGAAGATGAATGTATGATGAGACAAAATGAAAATAATGATGGTATCTAACTAAATGAGCTCAATGAATACATAAATGAATACATATATTTTTTTTTTGTTTCTTTTTTTTTTTCTTTTCACTTTTTTTCATTTTTTTTTTTTCTTTTCTTTTTCTTTTTATGGTAACAAATTAAACATGAAAGAGAAAACTAAATTCTGCAAAGGTTCAATTCATAAGATTACTAACAAAGTAAAATAATTTAAACTTGACATTACTAATGTAAAATGAAGCTTACATATCAGTAGAAAGATTTAGGTAACATCTACAATATCTAACAAAATGAACTTTTAAAAAGAAGACAGGATAATGATAATGTCATTCTGACAATACAAAACTAAATTTAATGATAGTTTACTGATTTCTAGATGATAATTATGATGAGGATGATGATTAAACTAAATGGTAAATGAAAATATAAAATTATGATGCCAAATTAAATAAATGTAATTTCAAAATGATAATTATGATTCTAACTAAATGAGTTAAGCAAATGAAAATTTCAATATGAAAATGATGTCATCTAACTAAATGAATAAGATAAGATAATGTAACTATATAACTAAAATGAAATATTTCAATATGTTCATTAGAGCTCATTTGTTAGTACTATGTTTCCACATATTCAAGTTTCATCTAGCTGTTACTGTTTAAAAATTGAGGAGATTATTTCCAAAATAAGGGTATGATTTTTTTTATTCAGTTGGCTGAAATAGTCTGTATTTATGCATTGCTAAAGAGAAAAAATGGTGTTTGTATGTGTCATAAGTGTGTATAATGTATGTATATGTGTGTATTGCATTCATATTTTAAAGAAAAAAAAACAAGATTCATGCAGTAATTCTGAAAGGAATCAAAGAAAGCTGTAAACAAGGGAGATAATACTGTGTAAATGTGTATTTTGTCACTTTAAGCATTATTCCCCTTAGCAAGGGAGTTAATATTGTAATATTGTGTGTTGCTAGTTACTGTATAAATAATTCAATTATGAATTATTAATTAATTGTAAATGCAAGAGCTACTAGTATCACTGACCCGAAATCAGAGAAAAGAGGGATAGTCATAAAATAAAAAAAATGCATATAACTATTTGAACAGGTACAACTGTCAGATCTTAAATGCCAGGTAGATTTCATTATTCTCATGAAGTTTCTAGACAACTTCTTACAAGACAACCTTGCAAATATCTTTAATAATTTGACGAAATTTAAGATTTTAGTCAGGGTGAAGATCAATCAATACAAGATTTTATTGTGAAATTCAACACTAAATTTTTAAGACCATTTTAGAAGTGGAGGACAAGTAAAGGCAAAGGTCATGTTAGACACAGTGGGTTTTTTTTTGAGATTACAGATCTTAGTTTAATGAAGTATGAAAAAAATATAAATCCAGCTGGTCTAGATAAACATTTTTTAACATGTATATCTTTGGGGCGTACCATAAATACTTCCTCTATACTGTCCATACATGCTTTTGCAAGGACATTGCTTTTGTAGTGCAATGTTGCCACCGAATGTCCATCATGGAGCACAAGCATCTTTGGGGAAAGCGCTCTAGTAGTCTTAGTTGCTTTCTGTATAGTACCCACATCTCAGATCCATATAGAAGGGTTGACAAAATCACAAGCCCGTATCCCATATGGGAGGGGAAAATACACCAAAGGCAGTTTTGTTTTGGTGAGCTTAAAGGTGATCAATGTAACAGAGATGCCCCACAGAAACCAACTTGCCTTAGCTGACATAGAAAAGAGCACCTGGCTGCATGCAGCCTCCGAACAAGACAGCTGGAGGTCACTCACAAAGGCTGCTGAATACACATTTGAGACCAAAAGAAAATCTGCTGCCAAGGACAGACGCATGTGGCGAAAAGAAAATCTTAATTGACCATCGGGGCACAATGGTTATGCTTGCCCTGGATGTAGCCAAATATGTAGGTCACAGCTGGGGCTGCATAGCCATGGGAAATACAACATTCCTCATTAATCTTCAGACTTGAAGATAAGCCTTATTATTATTATCTTGTGGGGCATAGGTGCATAGTGGCTGAGGTGACTCGAATTAAAATCCTGACAAAAGACTGGGATTTTATTGGAGATTTTTAGGACACCCTTAAGTCCAGCCAACTCTATGGGTACCTGACTGATTTTGGGGAAATAAAGGTGTTTAGTCATTGTGAAGGCCATAACAATTGACCATGGAAATAGAAGAGCTAGACATCATCAGCCCCATAGATCACAAGGTGTGAAGGGTTACCTTTAATTTACTATCTTGTGGGAAAATGTCAAAGGTCAATGTTGTAGAACAACTTCTCACTGAAAAGAATTAAAATATTTTATGCCTTGGTTTTGAGGCTTTTAATTGTGCTGTATCAGGCAGTCTTTTTTGGTGAGCTAAAAGGTGGTCAACGTAAAAGAGGTGCACCACGGAAACGCTTCCAAGACCAGCTTAGGCATCAACTTGCATTAGCTGACAGAAGAGAGCACCTGGCTGCATGTGGCCTTGGAACAAGACAGCTGGAGGACACTCACAAAGGCTGCATGATACACATTTCAGACCAAAACAAATATGCAGGCAGAAATAAAAAAATCTTAATCAACCATCAGCGGACAATGGATGTGGCAAAATATGTATGTCACAGCTGGGGCTGCGTAGCCACAGGAAATACTGCATTCCTCATTAATGTTCAGACTCGAAGACAACCCTTATTATTATCAGACAGTATCATTTATAGAAAGGATAGATTGGAGACATTTTGGGTTTGTAGGTTGAAGAAGACAAGTTACATAGATGGACATGTACAGAGTAAGTTTGGTGGTGAATATTATGTAGCCGTCAGAATGACTAGATAAAAAGTTAAGCTTGTTAACTGATGTAGCTGAATTAGAAATACTACTGTTATTGTATGGATCTGTTAAGAAAACATCTGGATTAAAAATGGAGTAAGAGAAAAATAAAGAGATTGTATTTCAGAAAAATAAAGATGTATTGTCTTACATCAATTTTAAAAGCACTTTGTCTGGTATACATAACAAATGAAGGAGGCTTCTCTTCCTGACACAAGGCACGGACACAGCACTCTCTTTAACTTTATTACAGCCAGAAGGATAGTAAGAAATAAAGGAGTGGGGCTCTAGAACTCCATCATTGGGGACAATTAGGTTTAGGGTTTAAGATCTGGTAGGGTTAATTATTGTGCTTGATACTAATTGTCTGATATTTTATTTAATTGTTATTAAGTTTAATTTGTAATATTGTCATATAATAATCACTTTATATTGTTTTTAATTAGAAGCAGATTAATTTCTTAAAAATGATCTTATGATATTTTACTTGTTACTGAGTAATTCTCAAGCTTAAGCTTAATTAAGCGTTTAGTTTATGACAAATTTTTATGTTAGGTTTTCTATCAAATGCATCATGTTATCCTAATTTATAAACAACACAGCATATGATAACACTAATAGTTGAACATTTCTAAGAAATTTAGTGTAATGTACGAGACCCATAATGTATAGGATGACTGCCTGGTCATGTGGTATGTGCTCTGGACTGTTGTCTGTTAATCCCCAGTCATCCTGTGGGAAGTTTGGACTGGGGTGAAATAATCCCCAGTCATCCTGTGGGAAGTTGGGACTGGGATGAAATAATCTCCAGTCATCCTGTGGGAAGTTTGGACTGGGATGTAATAATCTTCAAATCTGAAGAAAGATCTGAAACATGAAAAAACAACTAAAAACTAAGGGAGATAATAAAAGTGACTACATGACCTGATCTAGTCCTCTTGAACTGTCTGTACAGCAAGCAGACATCAGAACTCTTGTTCTTTAGTTAACACCTGCACCTGTCATGCAAAATAAAAAATTAAAGTCATTGAGCTGCTGTATTATTTTCAGCATCTTAGTTTTAATTACACAGCAAATCACAATTTTTACTAATAATTGTCTCAAATAATTGTTTATCCTTATATACATGTGAAAAACAACACTAAAAAAAACTCATCTATATAAGGTATAAAAGCCTTTTCTTTGAGTAATTAACATGTAATTATCAAATTACTATTCAACATCTCTCTTCCCTTTTGAACACTTTTGAGCTATAGCATTTTACCTATATTAAAATGTATCATGAATAAACTCTTGGCTGGCTATATGTTATTTTGGCATGAAACCCCTTTTTGCTTTTGCAAACCCAAATGCAACTATCTGCTTTCTAAGGCTCAACCCTATTTGACTTTTAGTATCCCTTTCATTTGTGCATTGTTTTGTATTTGGAAAAAAAAATGTGTTTTTATCAAATGTCTACACCAGCATTTTTTTTTATGCACTTCAAATTGAGAGCCACTGTTTCCTAAAAAGAAGTTGATCCTTTTGTGCTACTAAACATTGGTTATTTGCCTTTGACAATTGTGAAAAATACTAAGCCACTTAATATTTATTTATTATTTCATTGGCTAATAAGTGTAATTTCTAGTTTGAAAAAGTCATGTCTAACTCTGTAGCAAAGAGAGACTCTTAAAAATAAATAAAATACTATTAAACAAAAATAGAATAATATGCCTAGTTTTCAAAACTATATAGTTGCAATACATTTAGAACAGTTTCTTAAACAATTCTCAATTTCTATAGGTGATCCAATACACTACAGTATCAACTTTCATTTCAATTATTGTTTTAAAAAAATAAGAGCCATATACATTAAATTTGACCACAAAAAGATTAACTAAGTGTATCTTCTTGTTTTGAATGAACCCTAAAGTACTCTGTACAGTACTCAAGTATGTTTTTAAAAATGTGTTGGTATTTTTCTATCACTTATTAATAATAGCTAATGTGTAAGTAAAATTATTACCTGATGTAGATTGATGCGAATTACTGTTTCCATATCAACTACTCAGTTCAGCAGAAGTCAGAAATCTTGATCATGAAAAATGATTTTAAAAAAGCAACAAAACAAAATACATTTGCAATTGAATAGACTATTTAGTAGTAACTCCAACTCCAACTGAAACTATAATTTTAGTAATAACAAAAGCAAAAATCTGACCTGATGTAGATCTATTGTATTTACCATCACCACATCAAATGCTCAAGTTAGCAAATTTCATTGATATTATACTATTATCCAACTTGTACGTAATTCTTAGCCTGAAAAATAAAAGATTAAAAAGACTTATTAATTAATGAATTAAATTTAATATTATATTTGTATGTAATAGTATTACATTTATGAAAATGGATCTATGTCCTTTAGGAATTGAATAGGATGGCATAAAAAGAAAAGTATTAACATTAACTTATGTGGGTCTGTTCTATATTAATAAATCATGATTAAAAATAATATTCAATTCTTACATTTTTTCCAGCAAAATATTAAATTATTTTATTTTGAGTCAGAATGACTTTTCAAATAGAAAGCACTAGTGAAGAATGTATCCAATCAAACATAGCCTTCAACCAAGACCATGCATGATTTTAAATAAGAAAGAAGATGGGACTGTTGTACAGCATTGACCTAGAGACTATTCAATATCCTTTGTTGTTTATCTGTAGATTTTATCTTCAAATTGTTGACATTATTTTGGTGAGAACGAAGAAAAGATTAACTCATGGGGATGCAGTCAAATTTCATATGATAAATTTCATCCAGCCAAAACATTTTACGATTTAAAATGACAGAAGATTTGCCCATATGATCATGATTTACACATCTTTGTCCATTTCCTTATCTTGGCATTTAAATATATTTAATCCCTAACTCACTCACTCTGTCGTCTTATATTTCTTAAATATAAATGTGAGATTTCCCTCAAAGCACGTGAGGCCCTCAGGAGCAAATTGTCTTTTTTTTTTAATTTTTAAAGTTGTTCACCTTAACTAAAAATCTCAAGCTTAAATTAAGTGAATAAAAATAAATACAAACTAGATTCTTTGAACATAGACAATGCAATGAAAGAATATTTCAGCTGTATGATAAGAATGTTACTAGTCACAGAAATGATGCAAGAATATGGTAGTTGTCAAGACAAAAGATGGAATAGAAAAATCAAGCTAGTGCACATAGAAAGCAGATCAACACTAAAAATTTTGACTTACTTGACTTGTTCCTGTGTACCCAGGTGAGCATAGAGCTGCAACCACAACTCTCCACCAAACTCTATTTTGAGCAGCTTTCTTTATCTGCTCTCAGTTTTTTCCATAATCCTTGGCTTCACTGATGACTGACTTCTCTCAGATTTGCTTGAGCCTAACACTTTATTATTTTGTTGATCAGTAATCCAGTCTTCTTTGCTTCTTTGACACTCTGATCAATTTGGCCTGAGCACTTTGTTGTATATAGAAGAGGAGACAGATGCCATCAGGTCCATTGTATGAGCACTTTGTTGGTATGGGAGAGGAGGCAGATGCTAAATGATGATGGTGAGTATCAATGGAACGCTGTAATGGTTTATTGACATATATGTCTCCTTTAATTCTGTCGAAGGCTTTCTCAAAATCCAAAAAGGTGATGTACAGTGTGGACTACCATTCAATAGACCTAAAAATTAAAAACAAGAATTTTTTGTTTATTTATTTTATTTAAATTATTTATTGTATCTAATTACAACTATCAAAAATGAATCTTTTTATTTACGTCTCATTGACTTGAATACAAGATATTAGATGCAGACATGGTCAGTACACTGGCAGATTGGACAATTTGTATATGAATTTATTCGTTATGTTAATAATATATATAATAATTATTTATATTTCAGCCTATTTTTAGAATATTGCCCCTCCTCTCTAATATGTTGGCTGATTTGGTGGGATGGGGGAGATGCCGATGGGACCAAAGCCGACCCCCCCCCCCCCCCAACCATAAACCTTCGAGTGTGTGTGTGGTGGGGGGGGGGGGGGGCGGTCCAATTTATTTGTAGAAATCACAGCTTGTGAACGGAATCAATTGAATATCCATATAATTAAAACTTGTTATTGATATTTTAATCAATCTTTATACTGTGTTGTTTCCCTGTTTGCCGATTGGGTGGGGGGAGTTGAATACATCTACTGCCCTTCCAACCTAAACCCTTTGAGTGGGGGGGCAGTCCTACTTTTAATTAGAAATCATAGTTTGTGAAAAAAAAAAGTTGAATTACAATATAATTTTTATATTATGTCACTACACTTCTGGTATCTTAGCCGATTCAGTGAGGTGGGGGGGGGGGGGGGGGCGATTTTTATGGAGAAAAATGAACAAATTTATTTGAATATCTAAATAATATAAGCTACATATTGATGTTTTAACCCTTTTGTATATTATGTCGCACACACACTCTGATCTCAAATTTTATCATTAGTAAATATAAATTGAAAAAGGATTGAGCCAGGTGGGAGGGGCGTTACCTGTAATCGCCTTCTGCCCATAGGACAAACCAATACTTTTTCTTTTTGTATTTTTGTTAAGAAATTTAAAAATGAAAAAAAAAAATTGTCACTAATATAATTTATATGTGCTATAAATTAAATCCTTAATCGAGTCACCCCACCCCTATTCTTTAATGCAAAATGTAATATAGGTCTAGTGTAGATTTAAATCTACTCTATATTTCAATTTATATGTAAATCTAGTTTTAAATCTTGTTCTTGGTGCATTGAAAGTCAGAAAGCTACACCTTTTAGTCTATGATTAGGTCCTGTTTGTGGCAGTTATGTCAACTATATTTTTAAAGGATTGTTGAACACACACACACACACAAAGACCTATTACATTCATTTGTGGTTAAAGAAAACTATTTTGTGAATCACTAATCAAAAAATAATTGGTAAGGTATTTACAGACTTTAAAAAAGTTGTATTTCAGATGTATTAACAAAAAAAACTATATATTTCATATTGATGTCCCGTTGTAACACCCGCAACATCTTGTGATATAATAGTCATGTTATAATAAAAGCCTGAATTATTGTTGAGATATTGCAGCAAATAATAGCCTATATATTTAGCTATAATGCAAGCATAGCATAAGTTCTATTTTCTTATAAAAAATCTTATTTAAAAAACTTTTAGCAGTAGTGTTACAGGTGCTACGGTGTCCCATTTTTAAATTGAGCGCAAACATAACCTAAGTGCTCAAAAACTTCCATTTCTCTATCAAGCTGCTTAATACAATAGAAACATTCAAATTATGCTAAAAAAGCAAACAAATTAACACTTAGTTGTATTTTAATCATCAATGGTGTCCCAGTGATGCACCTGAAATGCAAAAGTGGGTACCCCCTTAACCAGCACTGCTGAGGAAATGTATGTATTACAATTCATTTTCTATTGATAAATTCTTAAAGTAGAATGGCTGAAGAAGTGAATACACTTAAACAGAAACCAAAAACTTCCACTTTAATGTTTAGCCTAATGTGACACTTTTTGATACCGGTATCAGTACTGGAGAAACACTCATATATATATTTTTGCCTTCGAGTCCAAAGAATAATTAGTTAACTAATTGGTTAGTTTTTTTATTGATTCTTGTGTTGTCAGGTAAATGAAATAATTGTGTACAATTTAGCTTAGATTGGGTGTGGGAGAAATAAAATGAACTAACTTTTTACAACACAGACAGACAGAGTGAGTTGATATAAGCTTTGTAAAAAATGCTCATGAAGACTATGTTAAAAACCAGTAAAGAGAGGCTCTTCTGGACAGTGTCTTACTGTCTCTGGATTATAGCAAAAAAACATTTCTGCTAACTATAATGCTGTGGTTTTTTAAATCATTTTTTACACTTCTCTATGCCTTATAATAATCTGGAGGGGCTTGCGGCTAGATAAAAATATTCTCTACTGATCTGTAGCCACAATTCAAAAGGAGAAGACAGAGCATTCTTTGGGAATACTTCACAGTATATCTGCTAGTTTTTAATGTCACATCTTTTCCTATCTCAATTTAGGCTTAATTTCAGTTTTTTTTTTGTTTTTTTTTTTGCTATCTTATCTTATAAAATTCAGATGTTACTTCAAAAAAAAAGATGATTACATCCTATGTATCATGAATCTAGTCATACATGTCAATCTATAAGTTAAATTCTGTCAAGTCATTGTTTTTTCTGGCTGGCTCAGGCAACCCATTCCATGCTCTAATAGCACTAGGGAAGAAGGAGCATTTGTCCTAGCATATGGAATGAGGAATGTGCCTTTATCTTTGTGTCTTTCTAAGTATTTTATTAGGTTTCTTTTTGTATTTGAAGATTATGGTTCAGTGTTTTATGTATAATTGCTACATTACTTTTAAGTCTTCTATCCTTAAAGCTTTCTAAATTTAGTGATTTTACTAAAAGTATTACTCTAGTCAAATGTGAATATTTTATTTTATGAATCTCACTGCTCTATTTTGTGAATTTTTCTGCACCAATGATCACTCAATACCAAATTTATTATAATTAAGAATATTTGACACTTTCCCCATTAAAATGGACCATTTAATGTTTATGTAATGAATTTCTTGTTTCATACTTTCTATTTTCTATACTCTAATACAACAATGAAATCTGTTCTCCTTTAGTATTAGTACCATTGATCAATTTTTTGCACTTGGCATGTTGACAGTTCTAATATACTTTTTGGCAGCTTTGGGCTAGTTAGAGTTTGTATGTGTTGAGTATTGACTGAAGTATTACATGAATTTACCAAAATGCTTTGACATATAAAAGCGAAGAAAATCTGATGAAAGAGGAGAGATGTAAGAATATAAATGGTGAGAACAGTAAATTAAAATTTGGTGAGAGAAATTTTGACAAACCTTTAAAATTGTGTCATTTAATTTGTAGTTTCTACATTTTTACACTGTGAATAATAGCCTGTATATATCCATTTGTAAAATTTAGTTTATTTTGTTCATAAAAAAGGATTTCAAGTTTTTATTAAAATTTGTTTATGAATCAAGTAGTAAAATAAAATATAGGTACCCTTTTCAGACCTTGCAATCTATGGGGGAATGATGTAAAAGCCTATCCATTTCTACGGCCAATGGTTATTGAGGGCCAGCACAAGGACCTGACATACATTAGCGAAGTAAAGAGTTAATAGGCCTACAAAATGTGAACGGATTAGCTGTCTGGAGCTAAACCTCAACACAGCCTGGACAACAGGGTGCAGGAGCTTTTAGGAAATGACAGAGAAAAAAAAAATAACATACATGCAACAGACGTTGACATAAGGAAATTAATACAAAGTTATATCATAACAATTTAACAAATTTTAACAACATGTTGACTGTGACATTAAAGTAACTTTTTTTTCTTCATTCTTAACACAAGTGGGGGAGCTATACAAAGATGGCTGCCAGCTTCACCCTCTTTTCACAACAAACCTGAATTAATACATTTCTACAATTTAAAAAATGCATTTTCAGGCAGACAATAATATTTGTAGCATTAAATCTAGGTCTAATTGAATCAACATTGAATGCACAATGCATTAGGGAAGAAATCTTTTTCAAATGACTTAAGTAAAATAGGTGACTGGACATCATGCAGAGGTCTATCCAAAACTGTTTAAAAAATGGTGACTTAGATTTGACTCAAAATCTGGATTTAGAAAAGTGGCAGAGAGGGATGGAAATTTAAAGATTTTTTAAGTGGCTTAACCCAGAGTTTAAAACATTTAGTCCTTGAAAAACATATTTTGGGTGTATGAAGGCAAAGAAATATTCCTACTGGTAACGGTTTTCTTATTTAACAAAAATCATTTGATCATCAAGTTTTATTTATTGGCCTGAGACAAAATTTTAAAAAATCATTTAACTTACATTACTCTTGAGGTACAAAATAAACTCATCCAAGCATCATAGAAGTTGAATAAATGTTTCACTGCTGACATTTAAACTAGATCGACTTAGAGTTCTGAAACATAAAAATTGAAAAATCCTTTGGGAATGGGTGTCTTTAAAAAAAAAATTTCACAAGCATATTATATGCTCTTACTTTGACTAACAGTTAATAAGTTCTTTTTCAATATGAAATATTTCACTCAAAAGTTATTTACTCTTCATGAGATTTAAAGTTAAAACTTAGAAAAAAGTTAACTGCTTTTCATATAACTTAAATAATAATTACATTCAAAATAAAAGAGGAAAAAATATATACTCACCATTTATTAAAATACAACTTTTTTTTGTTTTACAAGTTTGGGACATTCTTTTAGAAACCTCCTACAGGATAGCAGGAGATGGTAGAGGGCAGGATTCCACCTCGGAATCAATGAGACAACAGTACAAAGTGTCTTGACCAGGCAGGCTTCCCTTGTTGCTGATGCTTTCAGCAAGTGGTCTAAGAAAACAGGAAGTGTTTAAAAACCATTACTTTAATTCTTGTCTAAATTTTATGCAGAGCATTAAACATGCAGGTTAAAAGGATAAGCTAACTTTTTAAATAGAAGGCACATTGAAATCTTACTTTTTTATATATATATATTAACCACAGCAACCAAAATCCTAGTCTACAATGCATGTGTTGTGAAAATCTGGTAATTTTTTCTCTGTTATTGTTTTAAGGCTAGTTCGTCAGTAAGTTGGATCAGAGTTCTTTGCTTTTTTTTGCTTGTTTTTCCTATTTCTCTGTGTTAGTAGTTTATTAGGATGGTCGTCCTCCAACCTTCTGCATCTCTCAATAGCTTTTAATGTGGCTCTGTTGTGCCTTAAGTGGTTCAATATTGGAGTCTATTTCACAGGCTGCAGTGGGAGTAGTTCTCATACCTCCACTGATTAGATGCAAGGCTTGGTTTTGAATTGTGTCTAATGATGATTGATAGGTTTTGTTGGTGGCTATATGGAGAGACAGTTATCCATTACAGATCTGACGTATCCAGTGTATAACTGTCTTAAAGTTTTTTTTTCAGCTCCCCAGGATGTTCCTGCTAGGTTTTTTTATGTTTAATCTTTGTTATATCTTTTATTTTAAAATTGCCATAACATGTTTTAGATACAGTCTTTGGTCTAATTTTACACCAAAGATGTGTTGAATTTTCTACTTTATTTATTGGCTGTGAGTCTATTTTTTGGGATGTAGTTCTTTTTTGCTGTTTTGCTGCTGTGGCTAAAGATTGAATAAACCAACTTTTCTTTTTTTATTTTCAATTTTTATAATTTTGAATACATGGAGATAGTCTTGAGGGCTCTATTTAATTTGGATCTAGTCAGCACTGGATATTTCTCTGTAGTCCAAATTAAGAGATCATCTGCGTAAAGTGCTTTATGGACCGAAATGAGGTCCGGGAGGTTTTTTATGAAGATTAGAAAGAGAGTGCAGCTAAAAGCTGAATCTTGTGGTAGGCCTTCTTCCAAACTTTTTTTTACTAGAGTGGCACCTTCAAATAGGGTTTGGATGGTTATGTTTTTTTTTAGGAATGCCCTGATCCAGCTGTACATTCTTCTATGGATGCCCATTTTTTTCATCTTCAAAAATAGACCTTTTCTCCACACTCTATCATAGGCTTGATGGTGATGTTCAGCTTCATCCAAACAAGACAATGGTTCATGTAACAGTCAGCACTAGACATTACTCTAGTGCGCACCATATGCCTGACATGGTAAAAAAGGATGGCTTGCCTGGGGCAAAGAAGCTAAATGTTAATAGGCTGACTGATGTATGAGAGCGCTTCAGAGTACTACTTGAGGCTGATCTCCGAAAGCCCTATTATGAGTGAGTAACTGGAGCCAGCTAAAAACGATACTTCAGGAGGTGACAGACAAAGTCATGGGATACTGCAGTAAACCCAAGAAAGACTGGTTTGATAACAATACCGCAATTCAAGAACTGTTAAAGAATAAGCACAAATACTATTGCTCTGTTCTTGCGAACCCTAATGACAATGCAGCCAGAACTCTATAAATCTTCTTGTCACACTCTGCAGTCAAGATCAGGGAACTAAAAAAATAATTAGCAGAGACATGCTGACACTGGTGACACACTCTCTTTCTATGAGTTGCTTTGATGTGACTATGGCCCAACTTACCAGACTTACAGTGCCACTGAGATCATCTGATGGTTCTACCCTATTAATCGCTGGACAGAACACTACAGCCTACTATTTGGTGATAAAAGGCACATGAATCAATTCTTTAATTTGAATTTTTTAATCAGTTGCAATAAATAATTTTTTTATACAGAATAGAAGGAAAAAAAAAACATCAGGCTTAAGATAAGATTTCTTAGATAAGGGGAGATAAGCTTTGTGTAAATAAACACCAGAATAGACAGATAGCTTAAGTAAAATAAATAAAATAATTAAATATTAGTGTTAATATTATATCTAAGACTATATGTTATTGTAAGGTTTATATCAAAGACTGTATAACCGTAATCACCATAAAGTCAAGTACATTTGGTTTAGCAAAAATGCAGTTTTGACCAAGCCCCAAAAACATGAGTTATAACAGGAAGAATAAAACTTGTTCAAAAATAAATGACAATGACATTAGATTAGAATCAAACACTTGGAAACAATTTCAGAAACATAGCAAACATCAACTTTTACAACAACATAAGGGGGAAATTGGTACAGCATAATATACCTTGCAATGTCATGTGCAGTGCAGTTTGCCTACAGCTGTCAAAGATAAATTTTATAAAAGGATATGATATAGTAAAAGGAAGCGTGGTCGAGAGGCTAAGTACGCTTGAACTTGGCTTGTCTTGGCTACCTATGAAGCGGGCTCGAGGTTCAACACCCGACTCAAGCAGAGTTGTGTTTATTGAGCGCCTAAAGGCAGCAGGGAAAACCTTCTACCAGATACCTCACTGGTCCACAAATGAGATTGGACCATAGCGCTCTGAGCATGCTATAAGCATGAAAGTAGCGTTATATAAAAGCTATAATTATTAAAGGAGGACTTCTTTGCTCATGAGATATGAAACAGCCAATACTAAGACAGAGAAACAAAGACAGATTAAAGCTCTACAAGTAACATCACTATCAGAAAGATGACTGAGTTAAATTGTTCAGAAAAGAAATGGCCGCCAGGAGAATAAAAAGAAAGTTTGCGAAGCACCATCCTAGAAGTTGTTTATGCACCAAGTGACACAGAGATAGTCATTAATAATAAGTCCGAAGTTTAATTAGGAATGCAGCATTTTCCATAGCTACACAGCCCCAGCTGTGACCTACATATTTTGCCACAGCATATGTTTAGCATACTATGGAATAAATCATAATTAGAGATAAGAGAATGCTTGAAATAGAATGAAATATTTGCCTTTACCTTGCCTGCAGCCTTGATCACTTGATACCAAGTACTATGTGACAGAACGGGAAAATCTCATTTTCATTTATGTATTGAAGATCGTTTGTTGTTATCCTGTTGGCATGAACAATGTCAATTGATGTGGACAATGTCAACACTAGTTTAATCCAGATGTTGTTTGGTGGAAACTCTTCTGCCATATTGAAATCTGTGTTGCAGTTGCTTTCCCCTGTGTTCATACCTCAAAAGAAATCTAGCACTGAGTTGAAGGTTTTTATGAGCTTTTGATCATTCTGGGTTCAGAAGTTTGTATATGACCTGAGGGAAAAAACAATAATCAATAAGTTCATCAAATGCAATATTGGGGAAATTGATATTCTGAGAAAATTAAAAACATCAATAAAACTTTGCAAACAAAAATTGCCCCAGCTATGAAAAATTGTTGTTTGTATTAAGTGTATAAACTAAACAGACAAGAAGTTAACGTTGTTTTTATTCTCTCACTTCCCAACACAGAGACATTAAGACAATATTTTCAACTTTCTTTTGGTCTGACTGTTTAGTCATTGAGGGAACATCAACTTTATATTGGTCTCACTGGTTAGATCTATTGCTTTATGGAAACCCTTAGATTGGTCTCTAGTTGCTATTGGCTTGAATCAGCTGTGTGCCAACAATCTTGGCTGCTTTGACTGACTACTAGCTGTATGGCAAAAACTTGATTGCTTTGATGCACTACTAGCTGTATTCTTCTTCTTCTTCGTTCTCATTGTTATGTTGGAGTGTTCAGATGACTAGACCAATACATGAGATGAACTGCGCAGTGGTTTCTTAATCAGGGAGCTCTCCATATAGTTTTCTTTCTATTGGGGTGTTTTGGGGCCAATGTCTTATATGGGCATCTTGGTAAAGAGAGCAGTTTTGGAGGACGAGGTCAGCATTCTCTAGTGATACTCCACATGGGCAGATTTCACTGGTTCCAATTTTGAGCTTCCGGTACATGTGTTGTCGCATTCTGTTGTGTTCGGTCCTGAGTCGAAACATTAGACGTTGGTCTTGTCAGGATAGCTTATAGTAAGAGTCATCTTTCTTGTGATTTGGATGAGAACTCGTCCATTTCTCATTTATTTCATTTACAATTAATTTTTAATTTTTCTGAATAGAGTGCAGAGTTTATTTGTGAGTTAGTTCTCCCACTCTTGGCGAGTGTGTCAGCCTTCTCATTTCCTTCTAGTTGTACATGAGCTGGTATCCATTGAATAACATTTTTTTTTTCTGTTGTTGTTGAGCTTTGTAAGTGCTGTTCTGAGGTTTTTAATAGAGAAGTTTTGCAAGCTTTGGAGGGTTGTTTTCGCATCAGTTAGAAAGACAATCTGACTGTGTGGGGAACTTGGATGATTTGCTAGCATGGTAGCAGCTAGTGCTTCCCTTTCTGCTTTGTGACTTTCAGAGAGCTCTCCAGTTGCAATGGATTTTTTTAGTTTTTCTCCATCTGGCCATTCGATGAGTATTCCAGCTCCTCCATTTGTGGTGGCTTTATGGGATGAGCCATCCATGTAAACTCTGACCCACTGATTGCTAGGATGGTTGGTTTGTAGAAAACAGTTCACTATTTCCTTGAGCTCTGTTGGTCTGTAATCAGATTTTCTTTTTATGTTTTCAATATGGTCCCTTATAGTAGGAAGAGGGCTTTCATCCCAAGGTGGAGATTCATTATAGTGTATCGAGGATTCCAGAGTAATTTTCTCAAGTTGGTGTTTCTTTTTTAGGTTTAGAGATTCCTGTATGAAATTGGTCATATTGACTTTGTCAATATGGTCCCTTATAGTAGGAAGAGGGCTTTCATCCCAGGGTGGAGATTCATTATAGTGTATCGAGGATTCCAGAGTAATTTTCTCAAGTTGGTGTTTCTTTTTTAGGTTTAGAGATTCCTGTATGAAATTGGTCATATTGACTTTGTCAATATGGTCCCTTATAGTAGGAAGAGGGCTTTCATCCCAGGGTGGAGATTCATTATAGTGTATCGAGGATTCCAGAGTAATTTTCTCAAGTTGGTGTTTCTTTTTTAGGTTTAGAGATTCCTGTATGAAATTGGTCATATTGACTTTGTCAATATGGTCCCTTATAGTAGGAAGAGGGCTTTTATCCCAGGGTGGAGATTCATTATAGTGTATCGAGGATTCCAGAGTAATTTTCTCAAGTTGGTGTTTCTTTTTTAGGTTTAGAGATTCCTGTATGAAATTGGTCCTTTTGAGACGGTTTTTTGTGCCAGTTTTGTGGATTTGTGTTCTGAGTGGGTGCCTCTCCAAGGTTTCCAATTTAGTGAATTGGGAAAAGATTTTTATTTCTCTTCTTTCATCCAGAGAGATCAGAGCAGCGGTTTCCTCCATAGCTCTTATGGGTGTTGTTTTGATTGCTTCTGTCATTATCCTTAGACCATTATTTTGAACTTTGTCTATTTTTCTTAGGTTGGTTTGGGCTGCTGAGCCCCATGCTGTGGCACCATTATCTAGTACAGGTCTTACGTAATTGGTATAGGTTTTTTCAGGATGTTGTGATTAGTTCCCCAATCGATGTTCCTACATATTCTTCTGTGCTAATTAAGGCAAGGTCATCTGCATACATGCTGCTTTTAACATTTCTTGGTAGGTTTTGATTTAGATCGTTTATGAATATTAGGAAAAGTGTTGGGGATAGGACTCCTCCTTGGGGGGACGCCATTATTTATACCCACTGTGTGGCTTCTTTGTCCTTGCATGCAAACTAAGGCTTTTCTATTATTTAGATATTCCTTTATCCAGTTGTAAATTATGTGGGATATGTGATGCTGGATTAGCTTGAGCATGAGACCTTGTTCCCAGACTTTGTCAAATGCTTTTTCTAAGTCAACCCACACAATAGTTGTTGGTTTCTTTTCTTGAAAGCCATCTTCTATTTCTTGTGTGATGAAGGCGATTTGATCTTCTATTGATCTACCTTTTCTAAAGCCAGCCTGGGCTTCAGTGAGTAGGTTATTTGACTCAAGGATCCATGTGAGCCTGCTATTTATCACTCTTTCCATCAGTTTGCAAGTACAGCGTACAGTAGTGAGGCTGATGGGACTAGCTGTATGATAAAAACATGGCTGCATTGCTAGACTACTAGCTGTATGATAAAAACTTGGCTGCCTTGATAGACTACTAGCTGTATGATAAAAACTTGGCTGCCCTGATAGAGTACTAGCTGTACAACAAAAACTTGGCTACCTTGATAACCAACTAGCTGTATGACAAAAACTTATGACAAAGACTTGCCTGTCGTGATAGACTACTTGTTGTTGTTTTGTTGACAAAAAACGTTATTTCCTTGAAGGACAAATGGGGGGTTCATAAAACCTTGTCTAACTTGGTGGGTTATTTAAAAAGTGCACATCTTGGCTATAGACGGTATATATCTCACTATTCCTCTTTCATCCAAATTTTGAGCCATACATTTAAACCAACCTAATGAGTTAATGCCAACATGAATTAGCTGTTACCATTTTGTGCTGCTTCTTGGCTACACTGAATGGATGTGCCACATAATTGTCTATATTGTTGGATGGAGCTTTTATTTCCATCTTGGACAATGTGCTAACAACTGTGCAAAGAGGAGGGATGATTGTGTTTACTCAGAAAATAGTTCTGATCCCACCAAATCCCACCTGCTTCATAGAAGCACTTGTTAATCCACCCCTGCCCTTTGTTGACTACACTACTCAGTAAATAAACAAAAGATTTGAAATAAAATAATTTGGTCCATATAATGTTTGCATGGCTCAGAATCTCTCCTCTTTCCACCAATTCTTTAGACTAATCACAGAACTCTTCAATATATTATATTAATTGAAATCAGGGCAAGATCCGCATTAAGTTCATTTATTTACCGTTGCTATCACGGCAACAGGTGGACACTTTTTGCCAAATGGACTTCATTACTGATGCAATAATAAAACAAAAAATAAAATTGAGGAAGAAGTTTTTTGTTTGCTGCCAACTAAAAAATATAATTCTGATAAATAAATATATAGGGGTTAGTAAGTGTAGACCTACTTTATTTAATCAAAACATATATCTACATTTTAATATATCGAGAATCTATAGCATTTCTATACATTTTTATGTGTTTTATAGCTCGTTTGTTAATAATAAAATGTTTATGTTCTGTCTTTCTCTGGCAATTATTTAATAAAATTTTAAAAAATCATCTCATGTTTCTTCTTTTTTTTTTTCCAATTTGCTAATGGTTCAATTAATATTGCGTGTATGTGTCACCGATGATTTTCCCTTTTATCCTATACGTGGACTTTTTTGTTTACATTTTTTAATAATTAATACGGGTATTTGAAAATAAAATATTTTTTAAAAATTTACTTACCGATTATCCATTAGCCTAGCCTATCGTGATTAATGCCGGCCCTCCTCCTTTCTCATTCTGGACTTGGGACCAGACTTATGGTGGAGTTACCGGCTTTTAATGACACGACTACGGTACGGTACGACGGTAGAGGAGACAGAGATGCTAGTTGATATATCCAGAAGAGGCCTTAGGGGGTGGCGAGTGGGGAAATTTAGGCACCGGTAAATTAAGCACTTTTTGACAAGGTGGAAAATTAGGCACTCTTTAATAAATTTCCAGTGCAGCGTCTCGGGCGGCCCCACGATACCAGAAATATTTTTATAGAGTTTGTTGAATCATTATTTGCGTCGATTGAAGGCATATAAATCAATATTAGAGGAACAATTACAATACAGTACGTAATTAATAGTCTAACGGCCAATGGTACGATACCTACGTAAAGTAGCGCTTTAGGATTTTGTAACAAAAATAAGGCGTATAGCATTAGAGCCGAACAAGCTCATTTGGTTCATGAGATATTGTCTAAATAGTCTACGCTTATGGCTCACGGGCCCTCGTATGACACTCGCCCGGGGGACTGCGTATGACATTACTACATTAGCCACGGGTCCCGTGTACTGCTAAGGCCGCCAGATACATCAATAAAGTAGCCTCTGTATAAAATAACCTGTCTCCATATTATATTTAACCGAAGCCGGTAGAGGAGATAGGCGATATTTAACACATTAAAAATAGTAGCTTCTGTATTAAATAACCCATGTCTCTCCATTGTCTACAAACCTATAAACGAGACTATGCTATTAACTTTTTTTTTTCAGCTTTATAGGTAAATAATACGGCGTAGTAAAAGTGTTTGAAAAAAAAAGTGTTAGGGTTTTATGTGAAATTTTACAAGATTACGATTATATTCTTAGCAAAGTCTTCTTAACTTTTACGCAAAACTGTGTTGGCCTTCTCACTGCCTACTGTACACAATATTTGAATGTAAATCTGATAATTTGTTTTTGAAGGTTCGTGATTAGATTAAACTATTAAAAAATTATTTTAAAAAACAACGGCGAGCTGCTTTCAATTGATATCGGTATCCTATTTGAAGCTATCACGGAAGGCAGATACAGAAGGAAACAATAATTAAAATGACCACAGGAAGATAATGTGTTAAATTTGACCGAAAAAAAAAATCATGGGTAATTATCAGCAATCGTTACAAGCATACTAGAGAACATATCCTCATCGCGCATACTATTGCGATATTGAAACTCTTGCAAATAGCTTTGAAACAATGCACGACTTGTTCCAAATTGCCTTTTTAACTTGCGTTTCGAGCGCATCCACAAATTCTCTATGTTTTGAGTATGAACTTCAGGGTCCAAAGGGTCCACAAAATTTTGTTGGTGAACAACAACTGAATGTGAATAAATCCCTTGGCCTATTTGTGGAATGTTTGCGTACGCTGCCCAGCCATCTGATATTATATGGCTGCCAGGCAATATATGCTCCACGATGCATTGTTCCAGCGTTGCTGCACGGCGGACTGGAACCTCAACAAGAAAACAGCGCCCACTTTCTCTTTCCACTCCGCCAAAAACCCAGTGTCCCTCTCGCCATTGGCCACGGTGATATTTTCTATGAAAATATTTAGACTCATCTATCTCAACCACAATGGGCTCAAAATTTTCATCCACACCACCGATTTGCAAGCCATGATTTTCATTCCATCGCCCACATTCCTCACGCAAGAAATTGCACCAATCTGTAACGATTGATTTATTCACTTGCCCGGCTTCTCGTGACATTTGTTGCTGAGGCATGTCACAAACCCAACAATAGGTCATAATAATTATTTGTTTTAGGCTTAAATGGCTGCCCGTAAAAAAAGAGCCGTGTCGCACCGATTTACGCAAGTGACATTGATTGCAATTCCATAGATAACCATCCGCACTATGTCTGACGCGTACTAATGAGCACAGGTCATTGCAATTTTCACAATGAAATTCATTGTTTAGAAGTCGTCTTCTGGCACACCACTCTAATACTACAGGAGCTTCTAGGTGAGGCAACAACGCTGATAAATTCCAAAATTCATTCCTCACCTCCACTCTGTCCATTAGTTCATTAGCGCCTACAATACGGGGACGAGCAACAGGTCGGCCAGCCATTAGTTTACAAAACAATGAAGTCAATAAATAGAAATAAAATTCCAATGAACTCAGATATCACGCAGGTGAATTGAAATTAAAGTAGAGGTAAAATTAAAGTCTACTACTACAATTAAAACTCAAATATTATGCTGCATAGGTGAATCAAAATCGGTAATTGAAAATAAAGTTCAATAAATAGCCTACTAATAAAATTCAGATATCGCACAGGGGAATCAAGATATTAGGTCCCGGTAGGTAACAATTAAGTCCGATAAACACTAATAAAACTCAAGATTTGGCGCAAGTTAAGCAAGACAGCAATGTAAAAATAAATAAATCCAATGTTGAAACTATTGTAAACAAAGAAATGTAAATCCAATATCGAGCAGTTGTGAATGCAAGGTAATGGGGCCTATTCAATGGTTATCACTTGATTATATACATCAGGCAAAAACAATGGGGATGGGGGTATAGGTGGTAGAAACAGACAATCCCAAGAATGGGGGGGGGGGAATAAAAGTTATCTAACAAAGTCCAGGATGACATCTAGATTTGAGAAGGTATAGGGAAATCCTTCGGCCAGCTGCGCGTCATTGATGTCCGTCTTTTTTACGCGGTACCTGAGTAGGGGGGACACAACCAATGGGGAAACAAATTTACTAAACTAAAAAAAAAAACTCACACGGTTTATTAGTAAAAATGTGAGTGTAGTTAAAGTTTCAAATTATAAATAATTTACTATGCATTTAAAAGAGAAAATTCATCTTGTGATGTAATACTAAAATTTATAAAATTATATGTATCAAATATAAAATTTATAAATCAATTTTTTTGGGAATAATAATAGCAAAGGAAAATCTGTCAAGTTATTACACTGAGGAATATTTTCAGAGTTCTTCATAACATAATGAATCAGGCTCCCTTTCACAGACGGCTACTTCAAAACATATTGGGTCTACATGTCAATCATCAACATCAACTTTTTACCGCACCACCCCATATCCTTTCAAAAGTGCGCCTCCCCTTCCAAAAGCACATCTGAAGGGCCTATTTTATCGCCAACACTCTCCCATCCGAGTATGTGTCTATCATCATAATCCTTTGCTTTATAGTTGAAGTTGGGGGGGGGGGGGGGGGGACTGAAGTGGTAACATTTACTAACCCTACACTCAAACATGACTTTGCGTAGGCTAAGGATTTAGAAGTTGCTGATTTTTTTAAGACTTAAGATTAAATTTGTCCTTTAAGTTTGTTGAAATGTCTTATAATTATCTGCACATTACAACAATTTTCAACAGAATGATAAATTTGATATACAAATAAATCTAAAAAACTTGAAGTCACGTCAGAAATCTCTTTAAAATTTCTAAGACTAATGACACAATTATGGTACTTAGTGAACAAGCAAAGAAGATGCTGACAGAGATCTAAAGACTTCTCTATGAACATCAAAAGTTCCCTGTAAGCAAGCATTGATGGTCACTTCAAAGCTTGACCTTCATCGACCTACAGCTACACGAGTTCCTGTCTGTTTGCGCAATGCATCTTGCCCTGCTACTGAATGATTCGCACCTGGACGTCATCATTCTCTGGTCAATCTATTGTTTCCCTATCAAAGAATATCTCAAGTTTGTCCGCGTATGTCTGCACCTTCACCCACCTCTTAGCCTCTCCCAGCCCGTGTAAGGGACTCTGGGTTTAGTTCTTTACTACATACGTATTGCTCAATGTTCTAGGGTATGATTCTCGAATTTAGGAAATTTAGGCACCGCATATTGACGGATATTTAGGCACCCGGAAATTTAGGCACCAGATAATTAGGCACTTTTTGACAAGGCGGATAATTAGGCACTCTTTAATAAGCGTCCTTAATGTTGAAAATCATTTTAAAATGTTAACGTATATTTTATCCTTAGGCTATGGGCTATCGGTGACGTTATAATAAATAGCAAACTATAACGATTCTTACTAAAGAAAAGCTGAAAAAATGGGAAGAAAAAGACAATCATGAGAATATAAACATCACAGGATTCAGGGGAGGGGAGGTAGAGATGTAATTGACTCTGGGGTTTAGTTCTTTACTACACACCCCTCCCAGCCCGCTCCCGCGGTTTCACCATCCTCCCAGCGCCCGCAGTTTCACCCCCATCCTCTCCCCTCTGTCCGCTCCCGCAGTTTAACACACAACAATTATTGCAACTTTGTTGAAAAATATTACAAGTTGTCAGCACCTTAAATCTACATCGAAACATTTAAAATGTAGAGTGTTTATCTATACAATAATCACATCATATCTATTTAAATTCAATTTTTATAGCATAAAAAATCGGTACCTAGATTTACGATTTTTCGTGTTATTACTGTCATTCTAATTTAAGAATAATAATGTATACCCCCCAACCTTTTTTTTTAATACTTCAACCAATATAGCATATATTCCTATTAATTCTATTTGTTTTATTTTCTTTCTCTTCCTATCAAGTTTTAGCTCACTGTATTAAAAATCAAGTAGGTTATCCCCCCTTAGAAATATTTCTCTTAGTCTTGATCCAGCAGCTAGACAACGTAATAAAAATCTGGCCTGCACCAATATGGCTGCCTAGAAACGTAAATAAATGAACTTAATACAGATCTTGCTGAAATCAGAATGAATAAGGACAAGGGAAACTTTTATTAGAGATTGATTAGCAGCATAGGCCCTACAAGGTCAGAGGTAAACCAAAACAGCTGCTGATTACAGAAAGGCAACAAGTTTTGTACAACACAAGGATAAAATGTCTTAAAAGAACATTTCTAGAACTAGATTAAGAGATCTAGATATTTTTTTAAGTGTCTTAGCTGCATCTAGATAAAGGATTACTTTTTGTAAAATGTCTTAGAAACACATTTTTTAAGGTTTCTGGTTTGCTTTAGTTTATAGCTATGGTAAAGTTCCCCTTTCTGACCTAGTCATTCCTGGGTCAGATGATGTCAAATTTTTCTATGGCCAGCACAAGACCACAGGCATTTACTTTTCTCCAAACTAATGTCAGGTACCCATTAGAGCTGGTTGGACTCAGAAAAAGTGCCCTAAAGATCCTGAAAGTCAAAATACCAGTCTTCACATCCAGGACCCACCAGTTCAGAAGTCATCGCTTTACCACTCAAGTGCCTCCAGTGTATATATCTAGCTCTAATTTTTTTTAAAATTAGATCTATCTTGAGTTTTATCTAATCTAGATGTAAAAGTCTAGTCTAGATGTAGGGCCCTATCCAATTTTGTTAATCATCACTAATAATATATGCTATGGTTTATCGTTAGGTTATTTTATGAATACCTTTTTCTTCTTCAAAATGCAACAAACCAAAATTAGTTGAATTTTATGTTATGTCACCAGATCTTGTGCTCAATCTATTGATCATTGTTGGTTAGATCTGGACTAATAATATCATGAAAGATAAGAAGTGTGAGTGTGCTAACTTCTTTTGTCGTTATCATATTCTAGATCTATTACATAATACTAAAAAATATATATAGAGAGATTATTCAATATCATAATCATACCCTTGTCATTCAATGAAATTATGAATGGGTACTTCATTGAATTGAACAACGGTACATTTAGATTATATAAAACAGTGCAGATTTATATTCTTAAAGTAATTGAATAGATTAACAAGGATGAGACTTGAAATATTGATCTAGATTTTTAGAGTAAGCTTGATCAAATGTTGCTTGCATAGAGCCTTTTTAGCCATCACTGAACAGAACTCAGGATTTTCACGTGATTTTTTATTAAACTTTTGACATGGAAGAGCTAACCTCTTGTGTTAATCTCAGTTTATGCATTATTTCAATTTCGCAATATTACCTGTAAAAACATCTAGATTTAGCTAGATATTTATTTAGCTTTTAAAAGTATACGCCTGCCCATGTCTCTTATTGCTAATAAAAAAATATTATTGTATACATTTAAAAGTATTTGTTAAGTGCCAATGAAGTCCAAGTTCTACTAGCTTTTTATTAATTATAATAAGGATGGAAGAGAATAAAAAAACCAATTAATAATTGGCATATTGTCTAGTAACACTTGTAAACAAGTTACAATGAACACTTTTTTTTTAAAATCTGGGATCTAAATTCTAGATCTAGATTATTCTAGATCCAATCTATGATCCTTGGACGAATTATTATAGATCTATAAGTAGACTCTAGGCCTACTACTTTTATATATATATATATAACTAGTACTACTATCTAGATCTAGATCTAGAAATCTAGATGTTCATGATGATGTTGATCATCGTAGCCGACAAGGGATAATACTTAGAATCTAAATCTAATATAATTATTTATAATATATTTATATATAGGTCTATAACTAATAGTAGGCTACCTAGATCTCGTAATACTATAATAATAATAGTAATTAAAAAGTAGGCCTAATAGTAGTTAAAGTTTTTTTTTATACTACTTCAACTTATTATTTATAGATTAGAAATAGTACCCTAATAATAATATAGATTAAATAGTTTTTTTTAGTACTACTATAACTTATAACTTCTAGTAATAATAATATAGATTAAATAGTAAATATTATACTGTTCGCCTCCAATATTATTATCATTTTTATTTGTGAAATCCACACCAGCTAGATCTATGTACTCTTTATGTAGACTCTTATTATAACCAATAGATTAGATCTAAATCTAAGCTAGACTAAGACTTTGAAGAGTGAAAAAATCTCTAGCAGTGTTATGGGCTATTGCTGAAGCAAGTATTGTGTTGATCTGTAGGCCTAGTTGGCTATGGGCAGTGTGGGCCCTCTTAGCTGTAGTTACTATTTGTGACCATGATAAAATGCTTTATGAACTATATGACTCCTGTAGGCTATGTATGCCTAATAGTATTCAAGATGCAAATTTTCCTGATCATTTCATTACACTGAAACTATTTATCTTGTTAACTAATGTCTATGTTCAACAGAGCATTATTCAGTAGCCTAATTACGGATTACTTTTTACCTTTTACTTTCATAAACTGTTGGGCCTGCATCATGAGTCTTTTAATTACATTTATTATTTTAACCAAAAAAAAAAGAGTTATAAACTAATTTTAATAATAGAAATATATGAGATCAAACCTTAAAAACATGCCCATTATGGCACAGTTCCTTTTTGATTAGGGTTATCCCTCAATGCCCTAATTGCAGCTTGCGCCAAAAGGTCTCGCACCAAAACGGCGGCACGAAAACGTCACATACCTTTAATTTGACTGGGAAGCTGATGATACTCTCCCAGATGTTCCACAGTTTGCTCATGGCAGCTTATGTCAAGCTTAAACGGGTTTTTATCTATTTTATTCATCCTCCATTTCTTGTTATGTTTGATTCTAGGTATTTAAATGACTTTTTCTAATGTTTGGCCAATCAACTGTCTGCAACATCTCGTACTATCTCCACCACAAAGTAATATTTTTCTGTTTTCGGCATTTATTTCCTCGCCAACTGCTCTAGCTGCAACAGTTTTGAAATAATCAGGTTTATATCATCTGCAAACCTGAGATTCATTTGTTATCAAGCTTGGAGTAAATTCTTCTATGAGTATTCATCATAATATTCTTCAAAAATAAGTTATAAAGAACCAGAGAGAGAATACACCTTTTGCTGCACTCCTATGGATGTCCTAAAGCTTTCCTCTGAAGTCTGCCTGTTCTTCGGCAAGGACCTCCTCAGCTTTTCTCTTGAGAATCATTCATAACATTATCTTGCTTGGGTGACTGATCAGACTTATTGTTCTATAGTTTTGAGATTGTCTCAAGTTTCCTTTCTTGAGCACTAAAATGTTTATAAAATTATAAGATAAGAAGATAAATCTTTTTTTATTTAATCTGAAGATTGTTATATTATCTTTCAATGTGTGAGCTTTACAAAGTATACTGACTTTAACAAATACAATATCAATATCTAGAACACATATATGCCTTTAAATCTGCCCTACATTTACAGTGGTTATAAATACATCTATTAGATAGGATTACAGTTGTAATTTTATAATATAGACATTTTGGTTATGTCTTTTAAAAATGAATATTTAAATCCTAACACACAAAAATATGAAAATTTAATTTAATTGACCAATAAACCATTCAGAGTAATGATGAAGGAATATTTGTTCAATTCGTTGCATTGTTGCATTTATTTAAAAGTACATAATTCTGGTTATTTTCCTTGAGTTCAGTAATGTACCTTAAATCTGTCAGCAATATTGGTCATAATACAGTATCAACAATCTCTTTTTTCTAACTACAACCATATAGTGCCACGGATCGATACACTAGTAAGCTTTGACCTTATTCTAGTAATTTAAAATCTTTAAAAAAAAAATCACACATTGTTTAAGTTTTTATTAATAAATAGATTCTGAAGTCAAGTCAAAAGTCGTTGATGTCCATTTCTAGAAAACAAGAGGAATCTTGACAGAGAAGATTCTAAGCTCTGGAAGAAATGATTGTAAAAGTATAAATAGAAGGTTTGTTTAATTGAGTCCTTGAAGTCATTAGAGTTTTGGACCTACTTACAGCCCATCACCCCTATTACAATCACTGGCAGATCCAGGAGGTGGGGCATTAGGGGCTGTGGGGCATTAGGGGCTGTCGCCCCTCCCTCACTTGAACGACCCTTTGAGGACGGGGGGGGCGGTGAATTTGAGTATAGAAATTACACAAATTGTATACGAATTCTTTACTTATGTTAATAATTTTTAATAATTTTTCTATTTGAACCAATCACATCTACTTTCTCCCTATTCAAGCTAAATTTCAGCATGAAGTCAAGCCCTATTATGCAGTCATCTGTGTCTTGCTATCTGACCGGATGGCTGATCGTGTGGCACCAGTATCAAGGGGTAGTTCTGACATCCAATTTTTTCATTGACTTTTAGGCTCCTTCTCTGCCCTATCACGCCGACCGGGATTACGGTTGCAGGGACTCTCATTCTCTTTGTCACCGAGTTCCGCCCCTTTGAAGCCAGGTAGCCCCGGGAACTTCGTCATGCATACATTTCTGATCTGTGATGGGTTCCGGTTTGTCGAAATCTTCTAGTGCAGATTCTTTGTATATGGCCAAGTTCACCACAATTCCAAATTTGTAAAGGGGCCCTAGATTGATCTTCTGGTATCTGGGTTGTTCGTTGTTCATCCAGTGCCTCTGTCACCCTTCTGACAAGTTGTGCGAATCTTTGACTTCCAGCCTTTGGCCTTGATGAGTGCTCCCACATGCGTCTTTAGCAGCTTCATATGAGAGAGCATATACTAGGACTTCACTGGCCTTGCATTTAGCACTAACTCTGGTGGCTTTTTTCAACTCATGGTCTCGAAGCGCATCAAAGAAAGCGTCTGTGTGGCGGTTGGATAGGACAAATGTGCGAGGCGTTCGATGTCTGTTTCATCGGGGTGCTGTTGTCGGGTCTTCATTTGTACTCGATAAATTTCTTGCAAATGTGCATGCCCGTATTTTAGTTCCATAGCTTGTACGAGAGTGGCGAAGTCTTGCTGGTTCGGTAGAGATTAAAGCAGTTTGGATACCTTTCTTCTTAGTTCCTTGGCAGTTCCTTTCTTCTCCTCGCTGTTCCATTTCTTAACTTTAGCGGGTGCCTCAAATTGCTTCTTTTACACGGACCAGGAAACGGAACCATCAAATATGGGGGGGGGGGGGGGGGGGGGAGGAGGGCTTCATGTTCGGAGACTTCCGGTACAAATGATGTCATATTTGTTTCCAATGCGTTAGTGTGCTTACAGTGAACTTGCGTCTTTATTTCTTTGATGGCCTTCTCCACTGCGTCAACTCTCTGATTCATCTGTTCATTAATAGTGGTGATTCTTTCCTCCACAGCATGTATGCGTTGGTTCATAGCCAATAACTCGATTTTGATTCCCGAGTCTTTGGTATTTATCTTGGAGTCCATGGCATATATCTTGGAACTGGTGTTTCCTAGCCTCGTATTCATCTCTTCTCGCATAGAGTTCAAGAGCCCCTCCATATCTGATTCGACTTCCAAAAAATACGTGTCCGGATCTGCAACTTTCTCCACCAGGTCCTCCCAGAGGCATGCGTCTAAGGTTTCCTTATTTCCACTTGTCTTCAGCCCTCGATCACGTAGCTCTCGCTTCAGTTCCTTCACAAGGAGTTGGTCAAGCGTTTTCGTAGGAACCATAAAAAGATCTCACTTCTGACACCAGTTGTAATGAATCTTAATAATCAGGCTCTCTGCAACTGCACCACACGACACTACCAACTTAAAGAACTTGACAACTCAGGTCTCCTCTTGTGAGTGTGCCACTACCGCTGCGTCGTCTGAGAATAGCATATTTCTTACGAGGGTGGTTCTGATTTTAGTTTGGCCCCCAATCTGGCAATATTTTGTCATCAAAAGAAAGAAAACTCTGAATGCAATACAAATGTTTTATAGCTAAACTTGACATTTCCCTTTGGTTTATTTAAGAAAAATGAATTGCTTTAGATCTGTAGATTCAACTTTTTAAAATTCTCTCAATTTTGTTAATAATTGGTATCTGTTGTTTTTGTTTTCTTCAGGCCATCCATTGACGATTACAAGACAGAAAAAAATGTAATCAGTCATTGAACAATAAAAAGAAGGAATACCAAGTTCCTGGCCATTCTACATCATTTTGTTTTCAAATTGTATACAAAGTATCAATTGATCTTAAAGATATTTAAGTGTTAAAATAATCAATCTGTTGCTTGTCATTAAATTATAGTGCATAATGAATAGTTAAGTGTTGTTGTTGTTGTTTTTTAAATACACTACTATTACTAATATTTGGTACACACACTCACAGAGAATCCAAAACATTGATTTAAAAAAATCCAACGTGTTATTCTTCAATAGGCAAGAAACAAGTATTGTATGATGATCTTTTGAATTAGATTTAACTTTTAAAATATTAATAAATAAAATTTATACTGATTATAAATAAAATAATAAAGATGTTTCTGAATTGGTATAAAACAAATAAGTTAATTCATATTTAAAAAGAAAACACATCACAATCTTACTTTTTCACCCAAGCTAAAGAAAGGGAGATGACATTTAATGTAATAAAATACTCAGAAAGACACAAAGCTAAACACACATTTCTCGTGCCAAATGCTAGGACAAATGTGTACGAATGCTCCTTCTTCCCTAGTGCTATTAGAGCATGGAATGGGTTACCTGAGCCAGCCAGGAAAACCAGTGACTTAGCAGAATTAAAGTCATTGGTTAACATGCATGACGCGTACGAAGTAATATATTCTTTTTTGAAGTAATGTCTGTATTGTATAAGATAAGATAAATTTGGTTAAAGATGTTCTTTTAGTGAAATTAGTACAGGGAGTCCAAACTTTTAATGCTAGCTAAGAGAAATGCTTAAACAAACGATTAGGTTTGATTAGAGTAACACCTTTAGTAAAATCATTCAATTTTAGAGACTCTTCGGGATAGAAGTAAAGTATCAGTAGCTATGATACATAAAACCCTGAGCCATAATATTTAAATACAAAATAATATGTAATATAATAGCCTACTCATAAAGACAAAAAGATAAAGGCACATGTATTCTTCATTCCATAAGATAGGATAAATTGCGTAGATCTAGACAACCCTACCTGAAGAAGCGCTTTAAAGATCAGCTGCAACAATCGGCCTCACTGACAAGAGAAACAGCTGACAGGCTTCCAAAAGATAGCCTGAGAATTTTTAGAAAAAACGTAAGATACACATTGGAGACCGAAAGATGAACTATGAAGGTCTTAACTAGGAGTGCATACAATGGCTTATTACATATCTCTTTTCGAGTCGCATATCCGAATGGGTATGCAAAACCTGGATGGGTGGAATCATTTCTCGAAATGGGCTCAAACGGCATATCAATAGAATATTATTAAGTCTATTGTAGATTTATACATTCCCTTAACCAGATTTTTTTTTGGGAGGAGGAAAAAATTGTATGTTTTTAAAAAGCTTATAACAACTTTATCTGTCAGTCTTTTTTTAAAAAAACAAGCAAAATAATCGCTTTTTAAGATTTATAAAGTCTAGGCCTATATAAAGGGATAATCTTTTTTTTTTTTTAAAAACTAGTTTTTTTTAATGTCTTTCTTCTTTTACAAGAAAAAGAGGTATATTTTATGCTACTTGTCTGGACTAAATTTGCATAGAAATCATTTTTTTTTTTACATTTTAATCTAGTTACGAGATTTTAAAGCAATGCCGATTTGCGGCTCATTTTCGTCTAGCTCATTTTGCAAGAAGGTATTGAAAGAGGCATATATAAATTGGGATCAATCATTATTTTATCACAGAGGGGAGATAAGCGTTTATTTAATTCATAATTTTTTAAACAAAGTATGACTTGTAGTGATTGATTCTCCTGAGGCGACAATAAACTTGAGAGCTCACTCTGATTATCTCTCTATTAAATTTTGACTTTTTTTTTTTTCAAATCTAGATCTAATTGATAGAAACGATGCATGGCTGTTGAAACATTTGTGTCAATATTTCCACGCTAATCATAATTATAATGCAATCCTTGAGAATGAGAATTGTTTAAATCAGGGGTGGGCAAAGTATGGTCGCGGGCCACATTCGGCCCGCCGGACTGTTTTACGCGGCCGGGGACACCTACAGTAATCAGGTGTACCCACAGATTCAGAAAATACGAATATTTTAAAAATATCTAATTTTATATATCTATTGTCACGATCATCAATAGTGCTAGATGTTACAATCAAACTTGATGTTATGATGTCACGTTGAAGCACAATCAATGATCGTAATTGTCGAGGATCTTGAAATCGTCTTTAATAAGATGATCTTATAGAAGTAGCTAGATCTAGTTGATAATACGATCATTCAGAATGTTGCCAGTTGATAAGAGGATCATCTAGAAGTTGCCAATCGCTAAGTCGATCTAAGTATGTTACTATATTCAATGAAGAAACTTCTCTTCGTCTAAAACAATTGCTTTAATTCAAAACTTGGAAAAGCTATTCACAAATAATTACAATGGTTAAATGTACTTGAATAGAACAGAATAAATATAATTCTGCTAATAAATGATCTACACAATAATGTAAAATATACGTCTGAATCCTAACACGTTCCGTACGACACTGACTAAAAATCTAGAATCTTTCCCCGGGTATAGCGTTGTCACGTGTCTAACATCCCCTCGTTGCAATGCCAACCAATAAATGCAGCTCAATGTACAATAATTAATATTTCAAAGCAATCATATTTATTTCCAAACATGATCCTGCTGCGTGATAGAAAATTTTCCCGAGGTAGCTAAAATTCTGCCGACAAGCTAAATATAGACTATTGCTAAATGTAGATGACATCTATATTATTGCAATTTTGAGATGAAAGAAACATTGTCTTTACATGTCATTCTAAAAAAAACTTAAAGTAAACGATTATTTTTATTTGCAATATTTCGAAACATTCAGTTAAAGATTTAAACTCAGGGAACTATTTTATTCAATGCTTTGAAGAAGTGTTGAAAGTCTTGGGCTAGCTTGGAGCAAGATGGCAAGTGTAACAACTGATGGAGCCCGTGTTTTGACTGAGAAAAGCAGGTTTTTAATAAATTAAAGAAGATATCTCAACTTTAAACGGAAACGTTTGCTCAGAGCTGTATTGAATATCAATTATATTATTGACCAAACTATCTCAGTAATGTAACTTATCTCTGCTAGGGGTCTTAACCACAGGCAGTTCCGATGAGTACTTGAAGATTAGGAAACAAAACATTCCGATGTTCGTTACAACAGTAGTATCCGCTGGCTTAGCATGGGCAAGGTAGTGAGAAGATATGGAATCTCAAGGAAGAAATGGACTGTGACTTTTTTTACTAATATTTCTAATATTAAGAGTTGAAGACAGACTTCATGTTTTCATCGGAAGTATTGGACATGAAATGTTAAATCTTTTCAAACAAATCTTTCCCATTTCTCCAGGCAAGAAAGTGAAAACAGGTTTTGTCATTTTCCTTTGTTGAAAGGTGAAAAGTACAAGACTTATTTGAATTCTTTGATTGTGGAATTTTAAAGCTAATTTTAAGACGTCAAGAACTTTGAATCAGTTTTCAATACACTCAGCTCACCAATTAGTGCAGAAGCTGGATCAGCTCTAGAGGACATACCTCCAAGTAAATTATGAACTGAAAGAGAAGTTCCATTCAATTATTCAGCGATGGTTTTATGAATGCCAGAAGCTGTATTTCCACACTTTAAAAAACTTTCCTGCTAAACTTTCACATTATTTTTGTGCACATACATCCGTAAACAAACATTTTTTCTGTTTAAAAAAAAAAACAAGTGTAGGAACAGGTCGATGCTGATTGACTGTAATTATACGCAGTCACAAGGATAACTAGTAAACTAGTTCCACAATTCTGGAACATTATGCACGAGTGTTAAAACTAAAACTCTTCAACGTAAGTACAACTGTTCATTTGTGGTGAAATTGTGAGATCTAAACAGACGATAACAAAATTTTAAAAACAATTATTGTAAAAATATTTTCAGAAATCGCTAACTCCTCAACTAGCAGTGTAAAAAATTAAATGTAAATGTGAATAAAAAGACATAAACAGCTAGCTAGCTTATTTTTTAAAGCTGCAAGTACATATACAGTGCTTTTTTTGTGACGGTACGCACCGGTACGGCGTAGCGACAACTTTTCAATGTATGGAAAAAATTATTACTTTTCTTGTATTTTGACATTTATTATTAATTTATTAGTAGGTTAAATGTTAGATCCATCACTGAATACCGGCACCTATTTTTTTTTTACAAAAAAAGCCCTGTATACACACACACATACATATATATATATATATATATATATATATATGCGGCCCCCCATTCCCAACATTTTGTGTAATGCGGCCTTCGATAGGAAAAGGTTGCCCACCCCTGGTTTAAATTATGAAAAAAAAATGAAGATAACAAGTTATCCTGTGGAGCGAATTTAGATAATCCTTTATGAACATTGTTTTGAGCTGTCTTTGAAAGGAGTAAAGCCGCTATTTTTAATAGCACATCTGTTTTCTACCCCTGCCAGGAGAGAGTCGAGCCAAAGCGCCTAGAGATACGACCAAAGAGAAGAAGTTAGTCTCCCAGAGGCCAGGAATAAGAGATTGATCATTTATACCCCCTCACCCCCCCCCCCCCACGCTGTCATCAACTAGATGCTCATTTTATCTTATCCACTCTGCATATTGTCTTGGCTCCTTTCGCTATTGTTCTGCTACTTCTACTTTAGTGAGGCAACAGCCAAACCCTTCGAGGGAGTTCTTCCTTACCACCAGCAATGTTCACGGTAAGCCTACTTTGGAAGCTTTCATTTGATTATGATTCCTCATCTCTGTTCTCTTCTCTGTTTTCTATGAGGCATTCCCAAGATGTGCCACTATGAGGACGGTGAAAGATTTACACCAAATCGCTTTCTCAACATGTAGAATACCGTGCAATGTTCACGCTGGTTGTTTCGTTCTTTGGATGTGAGTGATCATAGACTAATGTTTTATATGAATAGTTTGTAAGTTCATAACCTCTGAAATACATGCTAACAATACCGAAACCTGTCTTTTTAACCATGGGTAGATCTATCAGGAAGACTAACTCTTTGTCATCTTTGTTTTTACAAGGCTTGTTTCAACTTACTGTCTGGTAAAAAGTTTGTATACGTTATTTCTCCGACATTCTCGGATTGAGCTGAAATTTTGCAAACTTATTTCTTTTATCTGACAACACAAGAATCAGTAAAAACAAAATTAACCAACTAGCTTACTTAATTTTGGTAACTAATTATTTTTTGGTATCTCTAACAAGGGAAAGACTTGACTGAAGTTGTGGTATAAGCTAAATTAGTCCTCTTTATAGGGCGCCACTATAATTTGAAACAAATATTATATAACTATACAATCTTCTCTAATTATAAGTACCTTACTAGCAGAGTGGTTAGCACATCGGCCCAAGGAGGCGTGAGACACGCTTTCGAATACAAGCCGTTCTTTCTTTTTTTTTTTAAATGCTTTCAAAAATCAATTACCGTAAAATCCATCAAAAATATTTCTAATTGCACAGATTTTTAGCGGCCCCCGAAAGGGGAATAGACGCTATTAGTTTTTGTATGGTCTGTCTGTCCGCAAACAGTTTTTTCATAAAAATACATCATTTTTACAACTATTCACTACTAATAGTAGCAAACACGGGAGAGTATTTAGTAAGGGAGATGACACATTTATGCTAACGTTTTTAGATTTTTTTGTCAAAAATGTGTTGTTGTTTTTTTAATTGTACCATATTACTAAGTTAAATAATCTCAGTCCTATAAGCTACCTATATTTAAGAAAAAAAATCTATTTAGTATGCATACAAGTAGAATTTAACTTACAACAACAATTAATAAGCAGTATATCATAGTATGGACGTGAACTGTAGCGTAGAGTTGCATACCTGGAAAACTTAACTAAAACAGAGAATCATATCGAAATAGAACATTAGGCCGGCAATTCAAAGAACGGAAGCACAATAAGGAATCAGGAGCGAACACGTGAAAACCCAAGAAAGGGGAAAGAAGAGTAACTCCAAGAAATTAAGAACAAGGGCAGACTTTTACGTTTTATGTAAACACTGTTTTTCTTCTGTTGTTCCTGTATTGAGAATCAAGCATGACCACATGATATCTAAACAAACAATTCTTTGTATAAATTTGTACTTTTTAACAATTATGTCCATAGTGGCTTCTTTACGAATATTGCAAAAATACCACCACTATCCGTAATGTGCATACCTGTGCAGTCTACATACAAATAATTATTTATTACTACCTTGCAGACGCTTACTTTCTACACAGACACTGCTCTTCATCTGTGGTTCTTATATTGAGCATCAACATAACCTCATATCTCAACAAGCTTTTGCATCAAATTATTACTAAATTAGTATTTAGTTTAATCTTTTTTTTTTTACATACGTCAAAGTTTTTACTAATGTTAAAAAAAAATTCTCCACCACCATTGTCAATATTGCGCAAACTTGTGCAGTCGACAGAGAAATAATATATTAAAGATGGGAAGAGGAAAAATAAAAAAAAGGGGGGGAAGGGGGTAAAATATTCAGTACGACTCTAATTGGCCCCTGTGACCAAAAAAAAAAAAACCACAGAGAAATTATCTTAGAACAGAAACTCCTTAGATACTGACTCTAACAGACAGGATTTCCACCTTGATGATGAGGAAGTAGTTTTCCGAATTTCAAGGGAGGAAATAAAAAATTGTCATATGAAGGGAGACAAGAAAAGAAACAATATAAATGTTTAAATGCCTATGTTCGCATAATTGTGTACACACATAGATGTGTATGCACGATTGATATAAAGAACTGGGGTAATGTAGCAAAGCACAAGGGAAACAACCATAAGCAATGTAGACAAAGTGGAAAAATATGTGACTACGATGTTTAAAATGTTTTAATATCATTTAAGTTTCTACTTTCACTTTTTGATTGTTTCTATTTAATTACCTATTGTTCACATTCTCACCACATATATTATAAGAACCTTAAATTTAAAAAATATTTTTTATATGCTATTGGAAAAGTAATGCCAAATACAAAGCAATTTAAAACGTTAAAATATTATGACAAACTAAATGTAACTATTTGCATTGCCATGTTTGCAATCATTGTACTTTAAAATGTAACTATTTAATTTGTAATACTTACTAATAAAATATGCCCAAAAAGAGGCCAATAGCCCAAAAAAGAGGAAAAGAAAAGAGGCAAAAGCCCAAGGATTTCGAGGATGTAAACAGCTCGACAACTGAAGTCGAAAGCTAAAAAGCTGAGGTATCCTAAAAGAAAAAAAGGAAAAAGTTTTATTTGTTAAGACTTCAAATGAGAGATTGGCCCTATACAAAACAATTAGATCAATTACAGCATTTAGGCCAGGTTCACATTTAAATTCAACTTAACCTTCTCCTATCCCTTTGTCTAGTGGACCGTTGGGACACCACACAAGATCTCTCATACGTCTTTCTCCATTCATATATGTCCTTTGCATTTGATAGAATTTCATTCACTGACAGGCCTGTCAATTGTTTGATGTCTTCCCATCGCTTTCTCTGACTTCCTCTTTATCTTCTTCCTGGTACTGTTCCCTGAAAAAAGATCTTTGCGAGCCCTGATGACCTTTTGATGTGGCCATACAGTTTGAGTTTAGTTTTTTTTTTACAGTGGTTAGCAGGTCATACTGGGGGTCAATTGCAGTATTAGCCCTGTTTCTAATCTCTTCATTTGTGATGCAGTCTTTGTAAGTGACACCTAGGATATAACTATATCTTTATAATCATCAGTTCATTGAATACATATGAATATTAACAATTCAATCATAATAGCATTAATAAATCTCCGTATCCTGTGGTATCAAGTCGTTAGTCGAATAATACAACTATATCGCTAACACTTTCGACACAAGCACGTCTCTTCTTTTTATATCTTTATGTAGTTGTTGATAGTTTGAAGTTAATAGTTTCAATATTCTTTCTGAAAATATTAAAACCTGCTTTTTTAACTGCCCGAGCGGACCTTTTCGGGGGGTCGATTTTAGTTAGTTTTCCACACAAACTGATTTGTAACTTTGTTCATTCTGAGTCTTTATCTTGTATATATTTTTGACCCGACTGACCCAAACTAATTGATACACTTAATATAAGCTTTGTTTGTTTTCTTTTAGGTATTGTTGTATTTTGTTTGTTTTGCTTATTAAAATGTACATGTTGCAATTATAGTAACTCATGTTTTGTCCCTTACAATTTCATTTTTTATACTTTAATTACACGATAAACTCAACATGCTTTGTCTGTCTCTCTGTCTTGTACACAATTTGTACACGTTATTTCACCAACTTTCCAATCTCGGATCATGATGAAAGCTGACACAATTATTTATTTCTCCTAACAAAACATGAGAAAACCAACAGTAGTAATAGTCTCAATTAACTTAATGGTTTAAAAATAAAACACACACACACACCAATCGTAGAATGATAATCAACCTTATTTTCAGATTGTATAGTTTTAGTGTTTTAATAAATAAAAATAAAATTAAATGTAACAAAATTTTATTTTAAAAAAGAATTATGTAACAACCCAGATAATTCTTTGGGGAGACTATAAAAGGAAAGAGAACTAGCTAATTGGTCAGCAGTTATTGATGCCATTATTTTCACTGAGCTTCACAAAATTTAAAATAAAACAAATCATAATGAATTTATGTTTGATGTGAACTAGTACATAGGTAAATTTACTTTTTATTTAATTGAGTTTTAAGATATTCAACTGAAGAAAAAATACATAAGTATATATAGTTATATATAGATCAATGGCTGCTGCAAATTATGTGTGGCTTACCTACTTCACAATCTTTTACCCTCCACAATCTCTATCAGTACCCTGGCCATATTGTGTAAGACTGATCTTGTAACAAATTCATTTCTTTCTCCCCTCTTACTGCCAGCAAAGTTTTCAACTTGGAAGTTCAGATTTGTGGATTGGGAAGATAACTCTTTTCATATTTTGAATAGCTAGATGATATTGCAACAGGCATTCAACTATACAACTAGTGGATGAACGCCTCCCTGTAAATTAAACTGCTGATTACGAATATAAGACCTTGTGATCCACCGGGCAACTGATATGACTATTCTATGTAGAGTTACAAGGATCACTTGTGGTCATAGTCTTGTCACATCATCAGATTAAATGTCTGTGTACAAATTAAACTGGCTTACAATTTGTGCATTACAAATATATTTGCCCATTAAAATGATCTTGTTACATTTTTATTACATTTGTTGTTGTTGTCGTTGCTTTTCCAAGTAAGTAGTTTTATAAATATTGCGAGCGAATACAATGTAGCCTAATTAGAATCTTTGCTTAGAATTTATGGACGCCATCTTATGTACATACTATACACCCATTATTAGACCATCTCGCAAAATACCGTTTTTTTTTTATTTATTATATCTAGATCTATAGTTAATTCAAATTTTCAATTTCCAAAGATAAAAAATGTGAATATCTCTGACTTTATAACTTTATATGAAAGCTTCTTATCATTCACTTGTTCATTATTAAGTTGATTTAAAATCCATCTCTTCTTATGTTATTTTACAATCATACCCCTTTCTAAGGGGTCTCAAGTACGAATCCCGAATCTGGCAGTTGTGGTTAGGAAATATGTGATAATATAGTTCTAAAAAAATTACTAAAATAATAATAATAAATAGATGGACCGTGCGGAGTAGGTGTGGAGCATGCTCAATGGGTGGTATGGGGGGTTAGGTGTGGAGCGGGCAGAGTAGGTGAGGTGTGTGTGGAGTAGGTGAGGAGCGTACATGTGCAAGTGTGTGTGGAGTAGGTGTGTACATGTGCAAGTGTATGATGGAGTAGGTGCGGAGTAGGTGAGGTGTGTGTGGAGTAGGTTTGCAGTACGGGTGGTTAGGTGTGGAGTGGGCAGAGTAGGTGTGGAGTAGGTGAGGTGCGTACATGTGCAAGTGTATGGGGCGTGCAGAGTAGGTGAGGTGAGTATATGTGCAAGTGGGTTGCGTGTGGTGCACATGTGTTGAGAAAAATCAAAATCAAGGAATATAGATGATCTAGATGATCAACCAGAATTCAAAGTAAGTGAGGTGAAGTACAATAAGTGAAAAAATAAATTGGGGTTCTATGAGATGTCCATGAGGATCTACGATAATGGACTGTAACGTCATCTTCATAGCAAGCGAATTTCACATTTACTAAATTATAGAAAGCCTTACACATAAAGCACAGAATCTTGTGTTTGTTTATTTATTATATCTGTGGACATTATAACAAAATTTGTTTGAAATGTGAGAAATTTTAAGTTCTTATGCTAAGACTAAGCTTATTCAATTTTTAGATTCAGAACAGTGCTTCAGAGAACAGTACAGATACCCACTCTGTTGGCTCTCTGTGATAAGACCTAAACATTTTTGAATGAATGCATCTCGAAGTAGAAAATGCCCTTGTTCAACTGCTGTGCCATATTTTCTACTACATAGTTTTAGTTTGCAGACCATTTCATTATTTTGAGCATAGGCTTGGAACTCACTCCCCATTTTCTTAGCCTAACCATGCTTCTCTATATTCAAAATAAACATGAAGACTTACCTGATCATAGCTTAGCCTTTTTGACTCTTTATATTCTTAAAGCCACATAAGCCAACATTGTTTTTCACTTTCTAAATTGAATTATTTACCCTAACCCTCTTCACTACTTCTAAAAAATATTCTTTAGACTAATAAACTGTTCATGATCTGTTCAGCTAATTTATCATGCTTTTTAAAAATCCTCTTATAATTATTTTTGATAGGAATGAATTTTAGAGTTTATAACTTTTTTTTTTTTTGCTGCATTAAACATGTATTTGTTTAGTTTGTTTGTTTTTGTTGTTTTTTTCGTCTACATATTTCTGAGCTCTGATATGTTTAAATTTTAGACTAGATCTGTTTTCCTTATATTTTGCTATAGCTTCATACAATTTGTTTTTAATGTATAATTTGTATCAATTTATCAGATTAACATGTAATTAATTTTTAAAGAATATTATGTGATTTTTGGTTAGATGGAAATTTGAAGTTTATTTGATGGAAGCTTTTTAAAGCATTTACCTGAGTTTATTAAAAAAACAATTTAAGCTCCATCATGCAACATTTAAAAAATTAACTTTCCTGTATAATAAATTTGCTGGGTTTACAAAATAAGTTTTTACAGATCTTTTTGTTTTTTATTTATTCTTTACCAGTATTTCAAATAATTGTCACAGTTTTTCACTTATAAAAAACTTTCATGTGTGACACTTTTTTGGGGAACACAATATGCTTCAAACTAGTCTTCTATCATCACCTTTGATAGCCCACACTAATGAATTTTATATATGCATATCCCACCTTTGTTAAAAAGACTCCTCTAGCATATTCTTTGTGTAATGATCTAACAACAATAAATCATCTCACAAAAATTATTCAGACAGCTGTCTTTTGTTCCATATTATATCATGTGCTCTTTCATTCCATACAGTGTGTATCATACAGTATTTGTTCTCCAATTGATTAGTAACTATTACATTCCAGCCCAATCTGCAGTTTAGATATTTCTAACTAAATTATGCCCGAAATTTATGCTTATTATATTCATTGACTTGTCATTTCCAATGACTTCTCAGTTGGGTAACTTTTTTTAATTTAAAAAGAAAAATACCTTGTAAGTTTTTTTTAGTTTAATTTTTTTCAAATAAAAATAACCTGGCTAAAATGTTTTTGTGTTTATTTGATCTTTACATTTTAACTACATATGACAAATAGACAGTATTACTTCACAAGCATCATTTTCAGAAAATAAGTTGGTCACTGCTGGGTCTGCACATTCTCTTGCAATGTAACACTCTTTCCTAATCTTTGAACTCCAAAAAATTACTTATTAAAACTAATATGCAGATTTAGATTTCATTTGAGGAACTTATATAATAGTGTAGGCTTACACATTATTTCTCTCCACCCAATCTCGGATCATGCTGAAATTTCACACACTTTGTTTTCGCCTGAAAAAACAAGAATCAATTAAAAAGAATAACCAATCAGTTAATTAACTATTGGTAATTAATTAATTCCTTTTGTATCAAACAAGGGAAAGAAATTGTAATGGACTGATGTGTTGGTATAAGTTGAATTAGTCCCCTTTATACTTTGTAGAGAGAAAAGTTTGAGACAAACAATAGAACCTTCTATTTTCATTAGCAACTTAATACATTTAGAAAGAATGTTTGAAAACCTCAGGTTTATAGGGGATCGATCACTATTTTAATACAGAAGTGAGAAATGCGTTAGTTCATTGATTTTGTCTGAGATATGAGTAATTTAATTGATTTTGTCTTAGATATGCGTTATTTCATTGAATTTCGCCGGAGATATTAGTTATTTCAGATTTATGTGCTCCACCACATAGGCAAAATGTCATAAATTAGCATATATCTAGTTGCCTCAGCATAATTTAATTCGTGCATTTGTTTTTCCAAGTTTACTTTTTTTGGAAATACCAAGCTCGACAACTCTGGAAACCATAGTTACATTCTCTTTAGCTTACTTCCGCTAAGCGATTTAAATGATCAAAACGAATGAAAATGTGTTTAGGGTTAGGATGTTGTTTTGCGTTACTAGAAAGCTTGTTTTACTTAGGACTAGTATCACTTCCTCTAATAGGTTCTTTTTACGGAACTGATGTAATCTATAGGATTTCTATTTATCTGATTTTTCACACTTTTTTATTAGAGTTTATTTCTAAATATGTGGTAAGTAAACCAAACCTAGACCAACTATGTGTAGTATGTCTATGACCAAGCCGTAGGTAGATCTAATAATAGTAATATTACTAATTAATAATATTAGCCAGAGTAACACTTTAACACTAACAGTAACTCAAGTGTAACTAAATTTTACTATTGCTATAAATGAGTAACTAGTAACTTACTCATTACTGAGTTATTAGAGAATTACACTTGACTTAAAAGACCGCTAATTACCACTTGATCCTATGCTAGACATTACAATGATTACATTATGATTACATACAAAAAAAATGTGTAATAGAATGAAAGAGGATGAAAATCATTAAAATGCTTTCCAACAACACCAAATTTATGATGCTAGAATTATTGGCTCAAATGTTCTTAAGATTTTAAGTTTGTCTGAAGCCTATTAACTTTATATAGAGAAATTTTTAAAAGTGAAGCAATTTTTTTTTATGTGAATATTTCAGAAACTATTGTAAATACATAAACAAAAGTATATATAGAGAGTAACTGACATCATTCAAACAAGTTAATCACAGCCGCCTACATTTTTTATGTTTGAATTTGTGTATCTGCGTAAGAATTAGACCTAGGAAAAAAATGATTGTATCTATGAACTCCTCATCCATTTGTCTTAAAAAGTAGATATGTTTTATCTCATCGTTACAATTAGATTTGATGTTAAAGTGGGTCAGGTCGATGCTTTCAAGAGCTTAAAGTTTCGAATACTGCTTTACTGCTACCTTCATAACATCATATCATAAGAAACTCTTGAATACATGAGAAGTATGGTGTTTTAAAAGTGTTATAATCTTAAAATTTTGTGAAAAATATGGTGTTTCAAAAGTGATATAATCCTTAAATTTTGTTATTTATATCATTTTCTTTTTATGCCATGTCCAGACAGATTTTAGTCATTTTCTCATGCTTCATATTGAAGGTGCCGCTCCATTTTGCCCATCTCTGCTTAGAAACTGACGATAAACATAAGTGCATTACCAACATATTACCGTACCAGTTCTAAAGGTCTAAGATATTTTGAAATATAAGGCCCTTTATAAATCCAGATATTATTTATTTTGGGAAGAGCCTAATAAGCTTTAGTAGCCAATAGATAATCCTACCCTCCTCAAGCAATTGGAGGACACAACAGTTTACATGGTTGACCTAAAAAACAAAACATGGGCGGCTCTACGTATCTAGCACGCTCAGTGTATGTAACAGCCCAAAAGTCAGTGCTAGATATTTTTCTATCAGGGCGGGGGGGGGGGGGGGGGGAAGCTATGGTAGCTTGTGAACTGTGTTACCTATAGATGTAGAAAAATCCGTCCTCCCCAAGCCACCTGGTTGACCAAAAAAACGTATTTTAGAGCATGCTTATTAATTGTCACACACACACACAAGCAACGTATCTATTTATAATACGTATCTATCATGCTTCTTACTACAACTTGAACAATGTTTTGGGGCTGTGTTGATGGCCTGGTTGTGTGTTAGTCTGATGGCTGCACTTGGATTGAGTCTTGAAATTTAAATTGTTACTTTGCACTGAAAATGTGTGAATGTTGGAAAGTGGAATTGTGTAAGAAGAAAGCATGGGAAAGGGGATTTAGGTAGAATAAGAGAGTGTTTGTGTGTTATTGTTATTGCTATGACCCTATTGGCATCGCAAAAGTGTTAACTATAGGCTCAGCTGACACACACATGAATCACTCAGGTTAGCGGGGCCATGGACAAGGGACAGTAGTACGATTACACGCAAATATGACCAATGTTATGGTCATGTGATCGAAAGCCTGCGTGTACGAGTGACACAGTGTGTAGGAAAGCGGCAGTTCAAGACTTGAGAGCGTCGAGACCGGGACTGTTAGTCGTCTATGAAGTCGGTCCTGGTTGAGTCCTCAGGTGTTGATGTACAAGTCCAGAAAGAGAGACAGTAGAGTTTTGTACGGTGATGTACAGAGTAACATTTTAGTTGTTTATGTGTTTGTTGCCAATTGTCTAGTATTGGCTGTTATCTACTTATTCATTCATTATTAAAGTACCAGATTATTTGGAGCCTTGTTGTCAGGTTCTTGATGTGTTGTGTTTAGCAGGCCTGATTAGGAGAGAGAATCATAGCATTATTATTTTATTCATTTGTGATGACATTATCAGTTTCAAAGGAGTGTCTTTGTAGCGCATTATGAGCTTTATGGCAAAAAAATTTATAATTTTATAGACCTGGCGCCACACATCTAGATCAAGAAGCACAACTGACTCTTATGTATTTGAGGCTGACATCACATTTTAATGGTCAATCAATTATTGATGATCTCTTGATACAGTGTCTTGACTGTTCCCCCCCCCCCCCCCCCCCCCCCCTCTTTTTTTTTACCTGCCAAAGACATTTTAATTTTAAAATACTGCATCTACATTCTATACCCCCCCCCCCCCTTTCCTTTTATTAATATCTCTTCACATCAAGCACATGCATTGGTTTATAACACATAATTCAGAACCTAATAGAATGGGGCATCTGAAAAAAAACTGGATATATTTTGGGTGTACCGGCATGCGCTATAATGTTAAAAGCATCAAAGTATATGTGTCATAAAATCAAGATTTTAAAATGGGTACAATCTGTGCATATCAATGTAAATCTATTTACTTTTTAAAAAAAAAAAGCTCAATTACGGTAAACCACAAATAGCTGTTACAACTTGTATTTATATCTGTAGTTTGCATTACATTATTTTGAAAAATAACATTTAAAAAAATATAATTTAAATATTTTTCTTCTTTGAGTTATATCCCTTTAATGTTTATTTTAACGAAGCTGAGATTGCTTTACATCATTCGAACACTCCCTACTTAAACCTCAATCTTCATGTTTGGGTAGCAAGGGACAGATTATGAAAAAAATTACAAATATTTCTCAGCCTAATTAGAAGCATAGTATATAGGTTTTGTTGAGCTGAAGCATCATTGGCATTAAAAAATACCCTTAACCCGTGACTCATGTCACTCTTCCCAAGAGGTAAAGAAAAGTGATGTTTTTATACCAATATTACCAATGCACTTTGAATCTAAGTAAAAAAATTATCTTTGGGTGAAAATGAAACTTAATATTATCTAAACTATAAAGAAATGGACGATGCACAATAGGAATGGACCAGTTTCGTCATAATCATTGAAATAAAGGAGAATTTTATAAAATACAGTGGGGTGTTCGAGAAGTACCTTAACATGAAGATATTCGGTTGGTGTAAGTTACTATACATATATACATGCGCAGAGTGAAGCCTTCACGCACGCGCAGATTAAACTATATCCAAGCCATTATTTAACTCTAGATTAGTGTAGTTATAGATCTATTCCTAACTCAAGATCTACTTTATACTTTAACACATGAATATAGAAAAATAAGTCTATTCATTTCAAATTTTAATCAAATATATGTAGGACTACAAGCAAATGTTTTTATTTTAAAAAAATGAATTTAAGTCGATTGGCTATTTTGATAGCTCCATTCATACTATTTTTACATTCAAGCGTTCTGCATTCGCTTTACTTTAAAGTTAGTATTTCGTTTAATTGTTTACTAAGCACTCTCAGTGACTATATCGAAAGTGATACGCAAATTAAGACCCACGGGCTGCGGGTAACATATTGCTAGTATATATATATATATATATCAAATTGAACAGTTTCAATAAAGAATTTTAATTTATAAGTGGCAAATCAAAATGAATTTAAAGATATTATTAGAAAATTATGAAAAATTAAAATTTTTCTAATTTACTTTAAATAGAAATTATAAAAAGATAAGGCTCCCTGTTGTCAAGTTTTTAAGACAATAAGCTTTTGAATTGATGTAGATTAATCTAGTTATAGAACTATAGTGTAGATTGGAAAAAGAATCTTCAGATTTAAAATTTAGATCTATTAAGTATATTTATAAATGCTCCCTGTTGTCAAGTTTTTAAGACAATAAGCTTTTGAATTGATGTAGATCAATCTAGTTATAGAACTATAGTGTAGATTGGAAAAATGAATCTTCAGATTTAAGATTTAGATCTATTAAGTATATTTATTTGACAGAATATTTTAGATACCTAGATTTACAAATTTTAGCTACTTGTATCTGGACATCGACTGTCCAAAAGAACTGCCAAGCCTACAGATCTTTATTATATTTTATGTTAATAATCAATAATATATGTATAAAGAAGTTATTAATTCAATTTAACATGTATTAGTGTACACTAATTTTATTTTACTAATGTAAAAAATGGGCATTATTGATAAAAGGTCATCCCGACCTTAGTGAAATTTTAGTACATGAAAAAAATGTGCTAACTTTTAAAGGGTCGCTGACTTGTTTGGTTTTATTAGAAAGCTGAATTAATTTTATAAGTGTATGGTTAAAAAAATGTATACGTATGGAGACCTATTTTTTTTTCCTTGTTATCTGAAAATTTCTAATTTTTCTGATTAAAATATCTTGGAAATATTGAGACAAAAAAAAATATTTCAACTAGCCATTAGAGGAACCTCTTTTCTTCAGAGTAAACTCAAGAAAATGTCATAAAAACACTCAGTTATAAAGCAATGTCTTTTCTTAGGACATGCTTGATTTCAGTTCCGTAAAACCTGAACAGGAAATTGTTTTGAGCTCAAATGTGTTTTTAGATCCAAAATAGCTGCCCGTGCAAGTATATAGATCTAGTCTAGTCGTAACTCTAGAGGTGTGACAAGTCTAAACCTTGCTGTCAGAGTCACTCAATTTTATCACAGCATTAATTATTATTATTTATTTTATTTTAATTATTTCTCATTTTTAGTCCCGATGTCCCCTTTTCCTCTTCGTGCTAGACTTAGCCCACCACCTTGTCTGCAACAAAGCCACTACTTCTTGCTTGACCGGGGTAAAGATAAACAGTCACTTACTTTAGTCTTAGTCGCCGGATGTCAGACTTTCACGTCGAAACCACCTGGAATGGAATACCTTTCTTCTACCCCACCCACGTCTCTCTTTGATCAAGGAGATTATTCGTGTCACTACGCCTCTTGACCCTTCCAATGTGCAACTGTCATCAGACTTTACCCACGTGAGAGATAATCTTTAGCCTATCACATTTCCTGTTTCCGCCCATCGCTTCCGGACCTTTATTGGGTAGAATAAGGTGGGACAGGTACATTCTTTCACTTCTCATTTTCGCTGACCAGTCGAGTCTGGACTAGTTCATTCACTCTTACTTCTAGAGGAATACTGGTGGGAAGCCGAAATTAATCACAGTTCCATCTTAATTAGTCTGTGTACATTTCTCACTGGATATTATCATGTGGATTTTATTATTTCATTTATATTTAATTAGTGCATTGTGTATTTCTCACTGTCGTAAGAAGAAAACATAAACATGGCATATGTATATATATCAGGGGCGTAGCCAGGGGGGGTTCTTGGGGTTCAACCCTCCCCCCCCCCCCCCCCCCGAACGGAATTAAGTGACTGATTTTTGCTTTCATGTTGTTTATTTTAGGTGAGATTTTAATACTAAATCATCACCTACCACAGCACAGCCGAAGGGGTTTTGAGTTAAAAACCCTCTACCAGGGGGTTTTGAGTTTAAAACCCCCTACCAGAGGTATTTGCAGTTAAATCCCCCTCTCTATAAAACAAAAAAAAATGCAAACAACAATCCCCAAATTCGAACAGCACAGTTAAGGAAGATTTTGATTTTAAAACCCCCTCTAAAATTTACGATAACCCCCTCTTCAATTTAAAAAAAGCAAATTACACATTCAAAATTCTATGAGCCTAGCCAAAGGGGTTTTGAGTTTAACCCCCCCCCCCCTCCAGTTGGGGTATGTTCATGACTGACAGCCATATGTAAACAAACCGTCATGATCGCTGACCACCGTCCATTCCCCCCCCCCCCCCTTTTTCTCTTCCAACTTATGATGTTTCATTGAGATTATTATCTCCCTTACTATGTACATTTTATATGGCTATTATCAGCCATCTATTTTCCCAATTGCATTTATCATCATCTCCCCATTGTACTCAAAAAGCATTTTTACCAATATGATGAATGCACCTCAGTCGAGGGCATCAATAAGATGCATGAGAGACATGTTCTAACTTGTATTTGTTTATCCTCAGCCTCCCTACTGCCTATTTATACGGAATTGTTTGACAGCCACTCGTCAACTTACTCAATTGCCTATTTGGCTCTACGATTTACTTGCCTATTGGCCTATTTGGCTCTACGACTTGGCGCTATCGGCTCTACTTGCTGCCTACTTGACAGTTCACTTGTCAACCTGTTATGTACGATGTCCCTATAGACCACCTGCCTGTGCGAGATGTCATAGCTCCGCCAGATCTCCGCAAGTCGCTGGACTTATCCTGCTAACGAGGCTGCCCACGGCAGATCAGCTCTGCCCACAATACCCTTGTGCCCACGGTAGCCTGCAATCTGCCCTACTGTGCCCACTACAGATATCAGAACTTTGGATTGAGACTCCACAAGAACTGAATCAGTGGCGTCCCTATACCCATTAGAGTGTCATCTTCAACTGCAGAACCTCAAGCCAGGACACAGCCAGCTGCAACCCAAGCAGGACAACCAGCTAAGTTCAGAGGACAAAAGTGACATACTCTCTTATTAAGCTTAGTGTGATGATACAATATTGCTAACGAGATAGATGCAAATCCCCTCCCCTATTTTATTCTACTTTGTATATTTATGTAAATAAATTTCTTTCATTTTTCAAACATTTGTATCTTTCTCCATTGTTTATCTCGTTGCGTGTCTGCTCCCAATTTATCTCTGATGGACCAGTGTGTGGCAATTCAAAAATAATCATCCCTTAGACACCAAACAAGCCAATCACACACATCATACATGAGGTCCATCACAAAGGGTCAGTGTTATTCATTTTTTCAAGTTTGTAATCAATGCTGGCGATAGATCATTTTAAAAATCGGTAGAAATATAGCCAGACACATGTACTATTATTGTGGAAAAAATGGGGAAAACAGCGTATGACTTACCTGTAATGAGTATCAGTACAAATATGAAATAAAAATGTATAATATACTTTCAAAGTAAAGGAGAGTAAACTAAGATCTCTAGAATCTAGATGTAGTTGAAATGGAAAAAATCGGTCAGTCAGCTATACATCTGTCCACTAATAACATTTAGATCTAGATATAGAGCATAAATATACTGTAAACGTGATGGGAACAGGGGCTATGAATCAATAACCCCTGTCTTATTATTGAATAAAGGGAGATATCTATCCTGTCCTTGTCCAAATTAGAGTTTATTAAACTACAAGATTTAACAGAAAATGGCATGAATAAATAAATAACACTTTTAAAATATGATTTTATTTATCTGAGCAGTTAGTGTATCACACTGAGTGGTCCAATGGTCAGGGAAAAAAAATAATGCATGGTCAAAGTTGCATTTGCAGATTCTGACCCTTTGACATGAGATTTATTTTTAAGTATGCATCGGAATACAATATAATATCTATTTTTATAGACCAATTCATGGATGAGGATTTTAAAGATGCTTTCAGTGTTATTTTTTTTCTAGGTTTAACCTAAAGGGAGCTATAAAAATTCAAACATATAAAATGTCCTCCACTCGGCTTACAGGTGGCCGGAAAGAGTTCTTTACTTTAATAGTGAGCATTTTCAATTTTGTTACAATTCCAACACATTTTGTTTTGTTTCTCTTTAGTTAACAATGTTCACCTTAAGGTTAAAGTTGGCATGTATTGATTTTTACCTCACACAGTGGATTTAGACATAGTGACCATGATAGTATTGCACACATGACAATTTTATCAAGTATATTTATACCAGATTTTTAACAGATGTAGCTCTATTCAAACCTTCAAAATAGTAGTAATAACAAATGACAGGTAAAATTAGATGCAACAATGGCACTTGTCCTGGTGAGCCTCCTTTAGGGGTATGATTGAAACATCTACAGATCTACAAACTTGACGAACTTCATTACTATTAAATAAATAATCTCAAAACATTGCTAAAAAAAACACTTCACAAACTTCAGCTCAAGATGAACAATAAGTTTAATATCCAATATCTATGACACACTAGTACTCAAAACAAACTAACATTTTGTTCCATCACAAGATAACAAATGACTAGCAATTTCTGTCTTATTTTAGGAAAAACTAACACATTCAAAACATCATGTGTATACTGTTTACATTCATACCTTGAGATATAAAGAAAGGGATATAATTTTTTCAAACCAAAATAGCAACAAAGAAATAGCACATTTATTCTCGTCATACCTGCCCCTAAATTTTGCAGGGATCCTATATATATATCTATCTATCTATATTTATATCTATATATAAATATATATTGAATGCAACATGTGTTATTAACAAAATAATATTTATTAGAATAATTTAATTATCTAAATACTTTAAATCATGACTTCTTGGATCAGGTCACCAACATTTAGGCAACGTCTAGTGGTATATTTATACCAAGCTTATACAAGAAGTTTAATTTAGTTAAAAAAAAAGAACCTATATTTTTTTTTAAATTATATTAATAGTTAACTATATTTTAGTCTTACACAATACACAAGTGACTAGTTCCTTCTTTAATTGTGTTTTGCAGGGTATACTGGTTCCATTCTTTAATGTCATATTTTTGATTGCCTTGATGTTTTTGCCAATATCTTTGGCACCTTGGCCTATAATATGGATTTATAGCACAGTCATTTTGCTGACAGAGCCTGTTCTTAGGATTGCTGAGGTAAAAGAAAACAGAATAAAAAAACATGATTAAATATATTTTATTTTGCAATTACTATTTTTTAAATACCTTTTAGATTAGAGAGAGTTATTTTCAATTAACTTCAAAACTTTGAAAAAGATTTATATATGTTATTGTAAAGTGGACAATCATTTTATTATACATAATAAAATTGGAGCTAATTTTTTGATAGCATGAATTGGATAAATCCTTAAATGATCTATAGATCAAAAACTAATCTCTTAGTCTAAATTTAAACTTTTGTGTGGTCATACTTAAATGTAAAAAATGTACCAAAAGTAAATTTTTTTGTATGGGGCCTGGTGGCAAATTGCTTGACTTTTGACTGGGATTTTGTTTGTAAAATGTTTTACATATTTCAGGTGTTCCTTCAGAGTTGAAGATAGTTTACTTCCTAGTCCAAACCTCCCGCAGGATGATGGGGGATGGGAGCGGGCAGAATTTGAACCCTCGAGCATCGATAAATCTGAATGTCAGTCCAGCACGCAAACCGCATGACCAGGCAGCCATCCTGAACTATAAATGAGATTTTTTTGTATACCCGAGTTCCAACCAATGCTAATGGATACCTTAGGGAAAAAGTAAAGGAAGTGTGCTAACCACATAACAACCCCGTTAACATTCTTCCCATAGAAACAGGTGATCTTTGATTCACAAGGTGGAAAGAGTAACTTTACTTTTACATTTCTTTTGACAGGGGATAGTTTTACTTAATGTTGTCATGCGCAAAAGTCAGTCAGCAGCAGATGAAATAGAAAAGGATGAAGAATCTTCCAATTTATACAAGGTAACAAGATTGAGCAATTTAATTCTTACCCTAGTTCAATGTAAGGGATAACATCAGTTAAAACAACAAATAACAAAATCTACAAAGTCTTTATAAATTAGATAAAGGAAATGAAATAAAATATAAGAACTACTTGTTTCAAGTTGCTAAATATTCATGTTTATTTCGCAGATTTGTTTCCATAGATAAATATTTGTTACTCCTTTCATGTTATTTTGATGTAATGTCACTCAATATGTAAAGAAAAATAATATTTCAAGCATTTCAATCTGTTGAAAACTAAACATTACGAACTCAGTTGAGTAAGTATGTGCCACTATGCCAACATGTGCAAGTTTGATCTTTGCTCTTGAATAGACACAGAGTAGAAGATGCATTTAGATATAAAGAAAAAAACAACATCTGGCCACATATTTATTATGTAAGAGCTTTGTACAATCTTAGGCTTCATTGATTCATCTCACCAAAAGGTGGGAAATACAATAATTGTAGTTCTTTCCTGATATTCTGAGCTGGTGGTATAAACAGGGTTACTCGTAACAATATGAATGATGCCAACATTTTCTCTCCTCTCTTAACATTACTGAGATTATAGTGATGCACTTGCCCAGTCTAGCTGCTTGATTTAATTCTTAGACACTAAAAACTCCATAGAAGTTCCTTTCCTCTCAGTGTAAATAATTTGCCATGCATGTACCTAAGCATAACCCTGAGAATTGAATCACTAGTGGGATGGGAGAAGTAGCAAATAAATGGCTGTTTCACATTGTTTTAGTTTCTGTCACCCTGATCAGAGACATCTTTATGAAGTGTATCTCATCCTTGTAAGAGATCAACTTTTTTATTGAGAGGATATAGATCAAATCACAGATTGAACTTAGCTCATAGACAGAAATATATAGATTGGTCGACAGGAATTATTTTCATTTGATGAAAGTCAAATTTTCTTGCATATAAAAACTATGTTCTTACATTTTGAAAATAAATTTTTGCATTTAATCCTGATCTATTTTCGTTGATAGTTTCACAGATCTATTGTAGACACTCCATCACTTCAAATTGTTAGAGTTTGTTTGTAGCAATATTGATTTTCATAAGAAGGCCTAATAAGCTAAACTTGAAACAACTTTATAATAAAAAATTTTATAATGGCCACCGCCATAATAGGAACACTTAGATCTATAATACTAAAGAAAAAGTTTTATTAATCAGCTTGTAATATAGATCTTGGCTATGACAGTTCTTATGCTGCTGGGAATTGCTGTTTAATACAGCACTCTATCAGCCAAAACTTTGTGCTTGCAGTCTATACATATATAGGTCTAGGACTAAACTATAAGCTACTAACATACCTGGCACATGTTTTCTGTTTTAGTGAAACTGCATACACACTAGTCATTTGCCATAAGTTCTAAAGGAAGTGTAAGTGTTGCATCCTGGTCACAAAATACAAGTGGCCAGTTAGCTAAAGAACCTAGGCAAAATATCTAAGTATATACAGTATTGTAAGGAATAATTAACAAATTATGATTTAGATTCTGTGATTTGTACTAAAGAGACAAGATTCTACCCACATTGACATTGTCGTTGAAGAGAATTTGACAGGATTTCCTGCTTGGCTGTAATAAGAAATTTGTTGCGTTTGTTTGTTTGTTTATTTTGGGTTTAGGTTTTAAAGCATAGCAACAATAATGTCATTATAAAACAAAGACTACAGATATGAAATAAAAACAGTTCATGTGTTAGCGTCTTTGGTGAAAGTCAAATTTTTAATCAAGAAGTTTTGGGACTTAATTATTTGGTTAGTGACAGTAATGACAGATGGATTCCCTTCATTACTGGATTAAAAATGTTATGAATTGACATCATTCTTGATTAGGCCTATCTGATTTCATTGTTGGCCTTTTGCTATGTTCATTTGGTAGTTGGAATTAGTTGTTACCTCAGCCTGAACATAGTCAATACTCAAGACATAGCAAAGAAGTGTTCAACACAGCCCTTCACTGCTCGACTTTGACAACTAAATAGGCTAGCAACTCAGAGCTGGCTGCTGTAATAGTAAAAAGAAAAGCAGAACAGGATGTGTATATGACATGTGCTTTTCAAAGAGTTGCCTAAGCTGCTGCCACCATGTAGCTAGTAAACTTCACAATTTGTCCTATGTAGAACAGGAACAGAAATGAACCAAAATCTACTGTAAATATAATTTAGTGCTGTATTTACTATCTTAACTATGTTTTGATTTATTTTTCATTTTGTGAAATAAATTCAAATGTACATTATCAAGCTTGATATTTTCTTCCAGGGAGTTATATTGTTGTTTTCCTCCATATGTTATGGTCTGAGTGCAGCTCTGGTTTATGAAATATACAATGCAGGGACATATAACCAACTGATGTAAGTATAGATAATAAATCTGATTATTATATATATTATAATAACTCTGCACCCGCTCTTATGGTGCACATTCCTCAATACAGGATAAAGAAATGGCTGATTGAAGTCTGTGGTTCTAGACTATCTTGATATAGACAAGTCACTGCATGACAGACCAAAGAATTCCCAACATCCTTATGCTCAGGTGCAAGGCAGGTGCTACCCAGCTCAAGAGTTACTTGAAATTTTGTACACACCTTCCTTATACCACTTTGATGCTAGCTATGAAACAGATTTGCAACGTTAACACATCAATTTGCAACAAAAAAAACACAAGCTTTTTATTAAACCTTTTGTGGTGATACAAAAAGCTTGCATGTAAAATTCATTTGAGCTTACCAAGTGGTCGAGAGAAAAATGTATTTTTGGTTCTATGTTATTATTTTGTCCACCTAGCTTAACCAAAACTGAATTCTTTTACCATTTATCCCCATCAAGCTCCACTGTCTCCCACTGTGCACACTTGATGTATTACATAAATCAATGGTCCTATTGTTAAGTTTTAACTATTCACTGCTCTGACTTATACAATAGAGATAGAACTACTGTTATACGAGGACAGTAGAATAATGAACCCCCCCCAACCCCATTCAGAGTAGGATACACTCACCTGTAATAGAATCATACTCATAATTCTACTGCTAGACATCAGCATCGCTCTTGCACCTGATCACTGGCAGCATAGAATCACACAACCCCACCCCAGCTGACATCATAAAACAGAGCTGGGTGACTCATGGTTTTGAGTAGTGCCATACTACACGACCACCAGAAGTCAACACAACGGGTAAGCAGCCACTCATATAAGTAGAGAAGATGATATGGACATATTCTCATGCAATCAATGATGAAAATTTGCTTTGCACACTGATACAATTGTTTCATTATTTTATTTTAATTAACAAATGGTTTTCTTAAGTTTATTGATTAAATTATTTTTATATTCAACTAAATTAATTAGGGTGTTGTGGTGTGCCTGTGCTATATTATTGCATATTTGAGTGGGAGAAACAATATAAACTTCATCTAGCTCTTAGAGTTTCACCAAACAAGCTAATAGCACAAAAAGGATAAATCTAGAGTCTATTCCTTATTTCTTTTATTTATTTATTATTTTTTTTTATATATTTTTCTTTGAGAGAAAATTAGGAATGATAATAATTTTGTGTTTGTGTGTGTAGATAACACTACTATACTACTGTAGTCTTTTTTTCTACATTCAAAAAAGGTTTAAATTTAATAAAGCCAAATCCATATCTTCTTTTTTTTTTTTTTTTTTTTAGAGGACATGATGCTAAAATTAATGTAGTGTGGGGAACGGCAAGGGAAAATTCAATTGGGGCCTTTAGAAAAATGCATTTTTCTTTCCTCTAAGTCTAAAAGTTGCGATATCTAATACCATAAATTTCTTGCCTTATGATTAAAGGATGAAACAAAACAATTAAAACTAACCAAAGGTGCTACATTCAAAAGCTGAAAAGTGTGGTGAAGGGTCGATAATTTGGAGTGTGCTAAAAAAAAAAAAAAGATAGGGATTGTCATTAAAAAATGGCTGATAAGTGTGAAAGCAGGTGTACATGTATGTATCTATATACACTAGCAGTACACACCGGCTACAGCCATTGATTTGTTCCCTGGCTTTATATTGTTTATTATTTCTGGAATGCTCCCTTTGTTTCTTTTTTGAATTGTAATTAACAGGCCACATTTTAATGATCAACCCAACATACTTTTTCAGCCCTTGAATTAGTGTATTTGTTACAGTGAAATTTTGTACACCTGCTCTCTCTTTCACTCTCTTGATACCCCATTTTGTTTTTTTTTTAACCTGCACATCATAAGTTCTCTGACATAGACTTATGACTTGATTTGGAAAGACCCGCTTCATAATGTGCCCCAACACATACACGCACTTGGGCCCAAGTAACACTTTCACTTATCTGCTCCCCCCCTGTAATCACTAGAGTCTGTTGCACTTTCAAAATATATATATATATATATTTATATTCAGTTATTCATGATTCTAGGATTGAATACCTGCTAATATTAATACACTAATGAAATCTTTTTTGTTTTTCTGATAAACTGATCAATCTTCTCATTATAAAGTTAAGTTTATTATGCCAATTAAATGTTTAGATAGAATTCTTGTATGCGGTAAATAAAATAGTTGTGAACAGTGAAATAGTTGCATTTGTCATCCTTTAGATTATTTTAGTATTAATATAGTGTCATCACAAAATATTTGAAACCATTTCAATGATAATTTTTATTGATAACTAATTGCTACCTTACATCCAAAGAATAGACTTGATTTTAAAAAAATCATATGTTATTAAGATGAGGAAAAAAAAAATCTGTCAGTAATAACATTGAAATAAAATTAAAAAGTATTCAGTTCTTTTTTTTTTTCCTATTTAGATGTCTCTTTGTAGTACTTTGCTTTTGTCTAGCTGTCCACAATATGATGATAATGGCTCATGAAGGTAAATCTTCTTTCTTACTTTTAAATTATTTTAACTATTTAGTACTGCACATAGATTATAATAATAATAATAATAATAATCTTTATTGTCCGTAAGGAAATTTGTCTTACAATTTGTGCATTACACTAAACAAAACATTATAACTTTAAAAAAACAAAATGTACATTCACACCAGACTCATAATTTACATGTGAAAAGTTTATACCAGATTGTTTCTATTTAATGATTTGATTGCCAGGGGAACAAAAGAGTTTTTGTGTCTGTTTGTCTTTACTATCGGTGTCTTGTGATGGTAAAATCACAAAATCCTGAACCAAACTGTGATTTTTTATTTCTAGAATCTTTTTAGCTTTTTTATGGATGTTTGTCTCAAAAATGGGGTTTGTTTTTTGCCAATGTTTATATGCCATGTTTTAAATAGTCTTCAACATTGCTTGACTAAAGTGTTGTTTGTTTGACTCTTGTAGGTATAATCAGTGATTGTGCTTTCTGCTGCCTAGTGAACATTGCAGCACTTTATGTGATGATGAAAGAAGTGGAACAAAGGAATACACATCTTACAGAATCAACACTATGGAAGACTGAAATCCCAACATCATCATGGACTACTATGTAATGTCTAGAACAGTATATCAGTAATATAAAGTAATCACTGGACAGGGTCAGCTCAGATGTCCTATAATCTTTTCACCATCTTCCAGGGCTGTTCACATTTTCTTACTCATTAAAACACATTAACTGGACATCAAAGATGGCGTAAGTGCATCCTCTGCCTCGGAGCATTGCTCAAGTTTGGTTGTGCTAATTACTTCATCCCAGGTTTTTGGCAATGAATGACCTGTAGGACTAAGTTAAGAATCTTTCTCACAAACTTTTTCTTTTATTATCAGGACCATAGTTATTACAAAGCTTTTATCAACTCACCCTGTCTGTTTGGTACAATTCCTGTACACAATATTTCTCCTACTTCCTATTCTTGCATAAAGTTGAAACTTTGCAGTTATTTATTGTCAATGACAACACATGAATCATTCAAAACATTTACCAATTAGTTGATTAATTAGTGTTAATTTTTTTAATGTAGCAAAAGAAAGATAAATCTTGCTGTATTGAGAAAGATGCCTGTTATTTGCGGTTCTTTCCCTTATACAGCTTCTTTGTTGTTTTTTTAAAGTATTTTTTTTAAAGTTTTACTTCTATTTTGCTTTTGCTGTCCCAGAAAACAATTTTTCTATCCTTATCTTTGAAATGTTTAATGTTGAGCAGACAAAGAATGGCCTCTGTGTGCTTCTATCTATGCATGCACTTAAAAAAAAATTTTAGACTTCACTTTTCCAATATTAAAACAGGATTTTCCTGCACAATGGTAATTTTTCACTACCTTCTTGGACAAATAAAATATGTTTATGTATTGTTATGTAATATATTGAAACATGTTTTTAAGTTTACTATACATGCATGTTTATGTTCAAATAACATATTTTATGAGTGGAACAGTTACTTTTTTCCCCATTTGATTTGTCAGTCTCAAGATGGTCTCTTTGACTTACTAAGGGATTAACCTTATGTTGCTGATGTATCAATTACAATTTGACATTAACAAGAAGAGGGAGAGTGCAATAATCTTTAATTTGGTCCTTTAGAGTTGAGCTTGGAAGTCTCTGAAAGAAAAAGCAAGAACCGATTAGGAATGCTAGTCGCAATAAGGTCAGGGGTATTGAATATTTGTTGAAAAGCCCACCCAGTTGATAGTGGGAGGGATGTATTTCTGATTATGATTGGGTAATAAATCTTTCCTCTCTACATCTATTTATTTATGGATTAGAAATAGCTCACATTATCATACATCAAGTGACAAGTCTGGTGCATCAGTTGGTAAAAGTTGGAATGAATATGGCTATAGACACAGTTTATTATATAAAGTTTGGTGTTTTCTAAGTTAGCATTCTAGGTCTTAGTCTTCAAGGTATTGGGGCTCGGAGTTGTCATCATTGGTAGAAAGTATTTCTATAAAGTCATATCAAAGAGATGTTTGCTATTATTTTATTTATTACCTAGGGTTTTCTAACAAATAACTCATTTGAAATTACTCAATATTTTGTGTAAAGACACACATGTACATTTATTGTTACATTATACATGACTTGGTAAAAAGAAAAAAACGGCATTCTTTCATTTTTGTCTTAATTTATTTTGTTTTTGAAATAGTTTGTAGAGAATTCTATTTTCTCTCTTAAATCTTAAGTGTTTTTTTGTCAACAGATTTGGAGGTTTAAGTGCTAGTAGCATTTTCAGCAACATCCTATACACAAATAAAAGTAAGTAGCACTCTGTCCAAAATTCTTTCAGTTCCTAGTGAAGTGTTTAGTGAGGAACTAATGGACATGCATTATTAGTACCAATAAAAATTTTAATTATATCGAGAATGAAACAAAACCAAAGAATATAAATTTCATCATCAATACTTATCTAGCATACACAATTAAATGTGTTTGAAAAAAAATATAACATTTGTTAAAAAGTACATAAATCTGTTGTTTGACTTATAGCGAATATATTGGAATGAATAGAAATTATAAAGGTAATCATCATCTGTCCCTTGACTTTTATCAGCCAAATCCCTCCGTTTTTTCCAGTCAGCAGATGTTCTTAGTAGGACATAAAGAGATGCCGGTCCATTATTTTACATTGTCCAGCCAGCTTTTCTTTGGACTACCCTTTCTTCATTCTCTCTCCACTGTACCTTGAAGAAAGACTTTTGATAGTGAGTCATGTCTTACAATACGACCTAACCAGCTTCACAGTTGACTTTTAACAGTACAAACTCATTTGTCTTCTTTTCTTGGTATCTGATACCTAGCATTTTTCTGTAGCATTTACTCATCAGCGATTAGTGTCCAACTTTCACAACTATCTAGGAATACAAAGACCACTAGTGAAGAGTACAGCTTTAATCTGACTTGGACGCAGATATTACTTTTACAGATTTTACCCAGTTTTCTCATGACAGCAAAAGCCAAGCGTAAAAGGTTTTTTTTTAACTCATTTATTGATCCTCTATCTTTTGTTATATTTGACCTTAGGTATTTAAATGAGTCATCTTCTACTCATTTTAGGCCTTTCAATTGTATGCAAAATCTCCTATTATCTCCACCACAAACTAGTATTTTACATTTTTGTCTGCACTAATTTTCATGTCTACTGCTCTAGCTGCAGCATCCAGTTTTAAAGTCAGATCTTGTACCTGGTCTGCATCTCTATTCATGTGTCAAACTAAAGGAACTCACACACGAACTTCAATGGGACAGTATTGGCCATTCTTGATTTCTGTGATGCAAGAAGGAAACTAAAAAGAAAGGCAGCAGAATAGAGTTCAACCAACAAAGAAATATGCTTAAAAAAGAATTCAGCTAAAGAAAAAAGGATCAGTGACCTATAAACCATAGTATCTGGAAAGTTGGCAATAGTTAAAAAGCATACAAAATATTAAAACTTTAACCAACTCAAGACAAGACTATCTAGAATCACAGTGATTATAAACAACATCGGAACTCTTCTGACTGAAGAAGCTGATGTGCTTAGAAGGTGGACAGAATATTGCAAAGATCTGTATAACTTTGAGATGAATCCCAACTACAGTCTTATCAACAAAACAACTTGGGACAACAGAGACCTGGGTGACGTTCCAAGTCAGAAGTAGTACGGCATGTCGCCTGGAATTGATAACATACCATCAGAACATGGAGGCTTACTTATTACTTAATGTTTTAGCACATCATCTAAAAAATTTGATTTGATTACAGGTATTAACCCCACACCCCCTATGTCTCAGAAAAAAAGCCTACATACAATGCCTAATTTTTTTATTTTTTTTTGCTTTTCAGCACTTTATTGAAAATTTTGAAAGGTTCTATGATGCCTTTTTTTTTATTAGTGCTAGTGCTCACAGAACATAAAAATGAGAACAAGGACGAAGAAGAAAAAGATAGTATGCTATGTTGCATCACAGAAATCAAGAATGGCCAATACTGTCCCATTGAAGTTCGTGTGTGAGTTCCTTTAGTTTGACACATGAATAGAGATGCAGACCAGGTACAAGATCTGACTTTAAAACTGGATGCTGCAGCTAGAGCAGTAGACATAGCAATGTTAATGGTTTTGAAAAAATTCTGCAGAAGTGCTTGGGAAATTTTGATTTGCACTATAGTTCAAGCATTTACACCCCCAGCCATCATAGACTTTTGTCTTCTCCTTGAACATAATCCAGACTCTTACCATAAGATGTTGAAGATGTTAGCTGTATGTCAAGAACATTGATAGATCTGTCACATTGATAAATGGAACTGTTATAAAGACATGACTAAGCATCAGAGCTTTACAAAGAATTTTTTAAAAAAAGCTCATTTGAGACGTTTTATGGAGGCCTTTTGGTGCAGATACAATAACAAACTGCCTCTCTTTTTTATGTGAGAGAGTTGGATGTCCTGAAACTTTGATTACTTTTTAGTCATTTATTCATGATAACAGAGTAATTTTTATAGGCACTGGGTATCTAAAAAAAAAGTTGAAATTCTACATTGCAGTCATTAAATCTGGTTTGTTTCAGATAAAGCACACACAGCAATTAATATTTTCCAAAGGTTTTTCAGTCCATTATTCATTTTTGGTCTACTGATAAGACTTTATAGTATCTTATTCATTGTCAAGAAGATGACAAGAAATTTTTTCCAGGATAATGTAAGTAGACTATATGAGATGATAACAAGAATATAAAAAAATAAAATAAGGAGTTGATACATTGACCAAGATATGACTAACATATGATATAACATACCCTAATTCATTCACCCTAAAATTCACACATCGAAAAAAAAAAATTTAACTTTTTATTATTTACCTTATGGCTAGAATGACTACGCCAGTTTCATGATCAAAACTGCAGAGACTAAATGTAACAAAAACCTTTTTTATTTCATTTGGAATTTTGATCCGAAATTTGTTTTTTAAGCCAACATATAAAAAAATTACAAAATTATACTTTCTTACATTTTAAGCCAGTGAGTGAGAAAAGTGATGCTAGAATTCGCAGGCCACAAGTATGTGTTTATGTGTGAGGTCGGTTAAGTTGGCCGTTTTATTTCAACATAACATACTATCTTTTTCTTCTTCGTCCTTGTTCTCATTTTTATGTTGGAGCATTTAGATAACGAGACCAATATATGAGATGAACTGCGCAGTGGTTTCCAAATCAGGGAGCTCTCCATATAGTTTTCTTTCTATTGGGGTGTTTTGGGGCCAGTGTCTTGTACGATGGGCCTCTTGGTAAAGAGAAGGACATGGTCAGCATTCTCTGGTGACACTCTGCATGGGCAGATTTCACTGGTTCCAATTTTGAGCTTCCGGTAGCCTGCTTATGTTGTCTCATTCTGTTGTGTCCAGTCCTGAGTCGAAAGATAAGACATTGATCTTGTCATAGTATACTATAATTCATGGGCCAAAAGTATGTTAGAGTGATGTTAAATTGGAAGAAGGGGGTTTGGCCAAAATATTCTGTGAGCACTAGCACTAATAAAAAAAAAGGCATCATAGAACCTTTCAAAATTTTCAATAAAGTGCTGAAAAGCAAAAAAAAATAAAAAAATTAGGCATTGTATGTAGGCTTTTTTTCTGAGACATAGGGGGTGTGGGGTTAATACCTGTAATCAAATCAAATTAAATGTTTGAAGGAGGAGTGTTATTAAGTGGACTGTGTCAATTATGGGGATTGTTGAAATATGAGCAGTTTTATTGAAATGTCTGGACAAAATATTATGTGATTGATTTGCAGCAGGCAATAACAAAATAGGGCCCCTGTCACAAAATATCATAGAGCCTATCAAGTATTTCACTAAAGTGCCAGTACTCAAAAGCAGAAGAAGTCAAAAAGCATACCTGTATTTATTACTGCAGAGAGTTGGGGGGGGGGGGGGGGGGGAATGTGATAAATTTATGGGCCAGTTCTATTCAACAGATTTGATTCTAGAATCCACTAGCCAAAAGAGTGATGTATGTATGGGGGAACATTTATTTGTGGGCCTTGGGAACAAATCAATGGGCATTGGATATAGCATTGCATATAGCATTGCATAATATTAGCATATATATATGCCTATTCATAAGCATTTAATTTCAATAAAAATTTATAAACCATTTTCTACTTTTCCAGGATGATGAAATCACACTAGATGACTTAGAAGATGACTTGGTACCACCATGGAGGTCACCACTTTTGCTCAAAGTTGCAGTTATTTTTATGTTCACACAACTTAGTGTAATTTATCTGTTTGACTGGGCTCCAGGAATGACAAAACTTTTTTGGCCTTCAGATTTAGTAGCCAGCAGACTTCTTCAAATTACCATTGTTATTCTATTTTACATATGGCGATTGTATAGAGCAGAAAATTGGACTTGGAATATTTGGCTTACACCAAATTAGCTATAGTAATGTTAAATGTTATTCAGCTACTGGTACTATAAAATATTTACAATTAATTAGGCTGTTTTGCAATTTTTTTAAATGTTGTACATATGTTTATTATGCTGCAAATAAAAAAAAAACATATTTTCTTCTGATAAATGCATGTTAGTCTTTCAATCATATTTTTATTTCCATGAACTTTTGTTTCATAAAAGTACTGGCACTTGTATGTTGGTTTTGTTTTATTTAATCAAAAAAATGTTTTGGGCTGCATATTTGCAAAGTTAATTAAGTGAATTACTTTCAAGCAAATACTGCACTCTTCATTAATCTTTGGACTCACAGACAAGCCTTATTATTATTATTGTAACAAATAGTAAAATGTTACATATTGTTGTATAGAATCTACGTAAATGAATGAAGCAACAAATATTCAGTTTATAAAATAGAAAGCAGTATAAGCACAAGATTGAGCATTTTAAAAAAAGAAAGAAAAAACATAATGTTAGGTTTTGGAATGATTAAATAAGTAAAGATACAATTTTATTTTGGGTACTGGTACCAGTATAAAGGTCTGTCAGCACTCTACTGAATTATTTAAAAAATCAAAGAATTTACAAACCAAAACATAGTGAGATCATTCTATCCAAACAAAGAAAAGCGGGTCTGAGCAGACCCTAACAGGCTCCGCTAGGTAAAGGGCGTTAGGCCTCGCATCGAAAAATGTGCTACTAATCGCCTCGCAATGTTGGTACAAAAGGAGAACGGGCCACGTTATAAAAAAGAACTACCAATCTTCCCAACACACAAACCCTGATAACATCCTTTTCCCCCAAACGAACAAATCAGCAACAAAAAAAAACAACAATTCAAGTCTCAAAAAATTAACCCAAAACCTCATACTGGGAAAGTAAGTATCCCCTAGGCTAATTTAGCTGGAAAGATAAAGCAACATGATCCCCAGTTTTCCAAATCTGATACTAAAACTTTTAAAGTCCTTCAAAGAACTTATTCCAAAGTCACTTGAAATAACTAGCCTGCTCCACAAATTATCTACAAGAATGCCTGATCGGTGAAAAAAGAAGTGTCTCAATACCCGGGTACTAAGGCCTGGTTACATTGGTGGCTAATGCTCTGGTCGCCAAGAAAGTGCCCACAGACTTGAGGCAGGCATTGGCGGATCCGGGGGGGGGGGGGGGGCAGTAGGGGCGGAAGTATTTTAGTAAAGAATTCACATAATTTGTATACGAATGTATTACTTATGTTAATAATATATACTAAAATATACTAATATTTCAACATATTTTTAGATTATTTCGCCCCCCCCCCCCCAGTATGTTAATTGGCCGATATGGAGGGGGCGATGGCATCAATCCCGCCCCCCCCCCCTTTCCATAAACTTTAGAGGGGGGGGCGGTCCAATTTATTTGTAGAAATCACAGCTTGCTAACAGAATCAGTTACATATCTATATATGTATATATCTTTATATTATGTCTTTCCCCTGTTAGCCGATGGGGGGGGGGGGGGGGGGGGGCGGTCCTACTTTTATGAAGAAATCATAGTTTGTGAACAAAATTAGTTGAATTACAATATAATTTTTATATTATGTCGCTACACTTCTGGTATCTTAGCCGATTCGGTGAGGTGGGGGGATGATTGCTTCTGCTGCCCTTCCCACTCTAGCCCTCTGAATGTGAGGGGGGGGGCGGTCCTGTTTTTATGGAGAAATCATAGTATGTGAACAAAATTAGTTGAATATCTATATAATATAAACTACGTATTGATATGTGAACCCATTGTATATTATGTTGCACCACACTCTAATCTCAAATTTTTGTATTAGCCCCACCCCTATTCTTTAATGCCAAATGCAATCATGAGCAGAAATTATAAAAAAAGGAGCGAGGTTTAATTATTTTCACAATACCGCCCCTCCCCTTTCCAGACAGAGTTTATGTAATTTCACATGAATTTATCATAACTATTTTAAGAAAGACTTTGCTTTGGAAAAGTTATAATTCATACGAAATTTTTCAGTAAAAGAGTCACGATTGAGATGAGTTCTAAACCCAGATAATCTTTTCCTAGTCGCCTTTTCCCAACCTTTACTCAATCTGATATTTTTCAAGTTAAATAAATTTTGGACTATAATTCACAATGTATGTTTGAATTTTATTGAATTTTTTTTTCGAATAATTTTTTTTTCGGCGGCGATCCTCAAAGCCTTAATCTAAATATGTGGGATATCTTATCTTTTAAAGGAACAAATCGGTTTTATTTGCAATGTATTAAGGGCCTATAAATTCATATTAGAATATTTATCAACATTATTCAAAAGGTCCTTTATAATACGATGAATAATGAGCTTTAGGTCAGGAGAATGCGCTTTTGGCGTCGGGGCATCGCCCTAAACCTAATTGATGAATGATAAGCTGTAGATGTCAGGAGAATGCGTTACTGCAATGAAGAATGCAAAAGCACGCTTTTAGCGTCGGGGCTTCGCCCCGAACCACACTGACAAATAATGAGCTGTAGGCTATATGTTAGGAGAATGCGTTTCTGCAGTGAAAAATGCAAGAAAACGCTTTTTGCGTCGCCCCGAACCACACTGGGGAAGCTTACAGCGCTCCACCAGACCCCCAAGCTTGCAATATAAATATACATATATATATATACTGTTATATATAATATATATGTGAGCTGGAGCTCCTAGATCTAATTTTTTTATCTATTTATATCTGTATTTTAATTTTTGTAAACAATCTAGGCTAGTGCTGAGTGCATGCCTGTCTCCCGCCAGCTCTTTAACTTTAAAGTTAGTGTAGACGAGTCATGACCTGGCTCTATAAATAGAACGGATGCTGCCGTGTCTTGTCCCTTTTCCGGTGTTGACCGCTGGTCAATGCTTGATTAGCTGGTCTGTGTGACAAAGCAGTGAGTTAGAAAGTTATTTTTAGTGTTGTTCCTGTGTGGACGTGCTCTGTGTGGACTGCCTGCTATAATTCCTGCCTAACAGCCATTATTTCGGCTGCCTAACTGCCATTATTTCGGCTGCCTAACTGTGTGCTGTAATTCTGCTATACTGCTGCTAGTAGCTTACTGTTTAGTGTTGGGGTAATGTAGGTTATTTGATGGTTGGTTTAGTTAGTAATAGTTAGTGCTTGTAGTTGTAGATTTAGCAACATAGATCCAGAGGCGGCAGAGGGTTTTGGTTAGTGGAGTTGTTAAGTTCAGTTAAGTAGAGTTGATTAATTATTTAGTAGTGCGTATATATAGTTTTTGTTTATTTCTAAGTTTATTTTCATTTTCGTATTCACCTATATTTTTATTGCTTTGTAAGTTGGTTGTAAATAAAGTGTATATAAGTTCCTTTTAAAATTTCAGTTTGTTATTTTATTTTTAGTTAGCTACTTTAGTTTAATTGTGCTGTCTGGTTGCTTAGGCTACTATAGCCCCTTGGTCGCAGACCGAGGTGCACAGATTGGGCCCACCCAGTAGAGCTACCACCTGCCTACTGTTTTAAATGAACAAATGTTGAGCGGCAGATAACAAAAAGGGCCTCACTCAGTAGCGCCACCCTGACCTGTTCACATATATGATGTACGCACATTTATGCATAGGGTTAGGGTTTACTGGACGTTAGGGTTTTGAAAAAAAAATCGACCCCCCCCCCCCTCCAAAGTTCTGGATCCGCTAGTGGAGTCTGACACTTTTGTTGTGAAATTTTGAAAAATAATAAATGCATCAATGTTTATAATCCACCAAAACAAGAACTGGCTTTAGATGTCAGATTGACACTGTAGACACTATCACAGCTGGTTCACTATCACGACCAGATCTTTCTTTAGACTCTGCTAACTTGGAATCTGTCATAACTTATCAAGTACTAGGCGATATTGGTAGTGACCACCTTCCAATATTACTGACTGCCACTCTTTCTAAAATCAACACCAAGACCACCAAAGAGCCACGAAAGTGGTGCTATACTAAATCTACTTGGGAAGGATATGAGACCAACTGTCGACAATGCCCGTGAAAATTCCATGTAGAGTCTAGCTTTGTCGACCTTGTATACCGTCAAATAACAGCAGCTATCCTGGGCATTGCTAAAAAGTTTATTCCTCGGACTTACCCTTGTACAAAATTCAAAAACTTTTGGACAGCTGAAATCAACAATTTGTTACGGTTCGGAAAAGTGCAAACCAAAAGAACCTAAGCAATCCAACACTCAGGCAGAACTATAACAGACTCAGCCTACTAGTCAAAACGTCTGTTAAGGGGAAAAACGAGAACGTTGGACCAACACCTGTGCAAAGTTAGATCTAAGGGAGAGCTCTAAGGCCTGGAGTCTTCTAAGAAATATCGAAAACGCTGGGCGTACGAAAACAGCAACCCCATTATCTTCACCCAGTGGGGTTACCATTTCATCAAAGAAGAAAATTGCCACCTTGTTGAACAAATATTTTCTAAGATCAACAAGGCTGTCAAGAAGTCCCCAATGTCCAAAGCCATTGATAAAGCTCGCAAAGCTGATGAAAAAAAAAAAGACCGAAAGGCACCACAGACCGAAAGTGCTGAGGGAACGATGAACTCCCCCTTCTCGATAGGCGAGCTTAATGCTGCCATAAGGAAATGCCAGCTCAAAAAGGCTCCCGGGCCGGATGGTACCACCCCCGAAATGCTCAAGCATGTAGGGGGAATAGGGAGCCGTGCTCTTGGCATTTGTAAATAGAACCTGGGCAGATGGTCATCAAAAAAAAGAAAAAGATGCTTCCACTGCTGAGAGCTACAGGCCCATCTCACTCACACAATTTTTTATACGAATTTATGTTAATAATATATACTAATTATTTATATTACAACATATTTTATATTATTTCGCCCCCCCCCCCCCTCTAGTATGTTGGCCGATTTGGTGAGGTCAGGAGGGGTCGATTGCATCAACCTCGCCCCCCCCCCCTTTTCCCATAAACTTTCGAGGGGGGGGGGCGGTCCAATTTATTTGCAGAAATCACAGCTTCCTAACAGAATCAGTTACATATCTATATGATTAAAACTTGTTATTGCTCTTTATATTAAGTTGTTTCCCCGTTGGTCGATTGGGTGGGAGGGGACGAATACCTCTACTGCCCACCTAAACCATTTGAGTGTGTGTGTGGGGGGGGGGGCCTACTTTTATGAAGAAATCAGTTTGTGAACAAAATTAGTTGAACAACTGTTTATATATAACTGTATATATATAATTCTCTTCAAGGCTCAAGAGTTTAGACACGCAAGCAAGTAGTACCGGTAAAGGAAATTTACTTCTGCAAGTCGGACGAACTTGAGTTACGCCAGGGAAAAAAAAGAGGGGGTGGGGGAGAACAAGTAGTATTTACACGTCCAGGGGCGGACTGTCTATATGGGCATTCGGGCAAATGCCCAGTGGGCCGGTAGGGGCAGTGATAAGGTTCCGTGAGGTTGTCATTGCCGGAAGTGGTAATGGATGTAAGCACTCCACTACCTCTTCCCAGTTGCCAGTGTCGATTTTGAAGAGCTTCATGTCGCGTTTGCATACATCTACTGGCAACTGGGAAGAGGTGGCACTGGACAGATCCTCATGGAGAGAGAGCATAAAGGAAGGGTCAAAGATTGCAGATATCATACACAACAGAAGCAGAAAGAAGGGTGAAATGCAACGGCGCCTGGTGATTATATATGCCCAACCTGCGATCGCAGCCGTGCCTCTGACAACCAGTCCAACTCCTGGCCATCATGTGTGGCTTAGATAGAGTCCGGCGGAACTGTTCTCACTAACAGAAGGGGCAAAGGCGAGTAACTGGCGCCTTAATCAGTAAGCTTTGGGCAGGAGGGGCTCGTTAACCATGGCTGGCTACCCACCTAGGAGAAGGAAAACTCTGAAGTCAAACCTCTGTTGCCTTGCAGCTATACCCAGTAATGGGAAAGGCTTCGGGAGTCAACCCTGAGGAAACATCAGGAGCTGGCGACCATAAGGCAGTTTGTAGCACCCAGTGCTACAATCTGGCAGAACCTGCGACGCCGATGACCCCAAACTGTATCGGCACTGCCGTTCCCTTTGAAACATCAGCTCCGTGAAGTGGGGGGAACTGATGTGTGGCGACATCGTTTCGACCACAACTAATGCCCAGGCATTCATCTCATTTCCATGAGATGATCCATCTATCTACGAGAATTTTTTGTTGAACTAAAGAAATTCTTCATTAGTTTGAGGCGCGAAAAGCTTCTTTCACCAGATTCCAAAATTACGTGATAATGCCGTTTTTTTTTATACCGCGCGTAGAATTGGCATTTTCAATATTGAATGGCACTCCAAAAAGACAATTTTTGTCTATATATTTTCTATAGATTTTAATAATTTCAGGATATTTCCAGGACCTTTTCGCATATTTTGCAACTTCCGGGAGCTCCTAGTAAATTGACAGGAGGCCGGAGGAAATCTGTTATAAGTTATGCAACGGTTCAATTTAATAATTTATACACCTAGAATTAGTGCGGGCCCACTGCGGTCACCTAAGGCAGACCCTGCAAAATAGCGACTATGCTATGCCGCCGGTCGACTAGTATATTATAAGCTACGTATTGATATGTGAACCCATTAGCATATTGTCGCACACACACTCTAATCTCAAATATTATCATTAGTACGGGTTGTACCAGGTGGGAGGGGGGCGATACATGCAATCACCTTCCGCCTATCGGACAAAGCAATACTTTTTCTTTTTGAATTATAGTTAAGAAATTACAACATTAAAAGAAAAATCAGTCAATAATATAATTTGTATATGCTATAAATTTAATTCTTACATCGAGTCGCCCCAAACCTATTCTCTAACGCCAAATGCAATCATTATAAAAAGGAGCGAGGATTAATCGTTTTCACTCTACCTCCCCTCCCCTTACCAGACGAAAACATGTTTTAAAACAAAATACCGTAGTCAAATATTTCACATGAATTTATCACAAAGAAAGACTTTGCTTTGGAAAATTGAGAATTCATACCAACTTTTTCAATAGAAGAGTAACGTTTGAGTAAAGACAATTTGATCTTGACTTTGCACTTAGTAGGCCTAAAGCAGGAATAAAATGCAAAGACGAATTTATTTTCAAAAAAAAAAAAAAAAAATTTCACTTATCCATACACAGACCAGGCACCGCGCAATCCGATTCGCATAGGTCCCCACAATCTGTAGGACCGGCCCTGGAGATAATTTTATGTAAATTAGAAACAGTTGTGTACCTAAGACTGTTCCTTGAGGCACAACTAAGTTTTATGGTATTGTTTGGAGCCAATTTTATTGATTATTATTTAAGAAGGTTATGGGGGTAAACTTTGTCAAATGTCTAATAAAGATTCTTTCCAGTTCCTCTGTATCTTGCCATAATTTAGTGATGCCTGAATTATTTTGAACACTGCTCGAGGCTTAGTTCTTTGAGCAATCTAACTGGAATACCATCAGGTCCAGAAACTTTATTTGGTTTAATGCTAGCTAATTGTACATTCATATCTGTTTACTACTTGGTTTAAATTTATGAATGTCTTCGACCTTTGGTGCTGAGAATGCTGATGCCAAATATTTATTAAGAATGTTAGAAGTGAACTTAAATGGGGATACTGATGTTTCCATTAAAAAAAAAAAAAAAGACAATGTCATGTACTGGTATTCATTCTGCAGCTGACTGCTAACATTTTGGTTTAGCTGTTTGATTTAAAGGTATGTTTCATTTCTTTAATTTATAATTAAGCCGCTACTTATTCATTTGCTGAGTATTTAGTTGATTTTTTTGTTTTTAAGATGGCTTTTAATGAAATTCCAAAGATCATCAACTGGTTGGTTAACTTCTTTTTCTGATAGGTAGTTTTTGCAGCTTGGTGTAGTAGCCCCAGAGTAATTTTTCTTTAAGGTTTTAAATTGGTTACTGCACCTGTGTATTTAAACAATATTATGGCAAGATAGTCCTGGGATTATATAAAAAATTACCACTAATCTGTTGTTACTTGGTTTTTAATAATGATTTAGATTGTGTAATACAAATAGTTCATTATTATTCTTAAGGTTTTGATGATGGTTAATGATTTCCAATTAATATCAGTAAGGTTGAAGTCACACATAAAAATAGGAAAAAAAAAAAAAAAAGCATGAAAGTTGATGTCATAATCCCTGTATATACCCTAAGCTAGAATTCGGTTGGCTGCTACCTATTTTTAGGGATGTTAATTCTTTATTTTTTGAGTTAGGTAAAGTAATTTATTCTGCTACCGGCACTAGTGGGTTTTTTTTTAAATTGGTAGAAGAACTATCTGTCATATCTTCCCTAAAAAATTTCATAACTGCTATTAAAAATTTCTGCATTATAAATTTAGGCTTCTCTCTATAAGATTTCTAAGACTTAGAGGATAATTTTAATTTTCTTTTTTAAAAGTTAAGACTAGATGAAAATCACCAACGACAAACCAAAAGCATAACAACATAAAAGTATCATCATAAATCATTTATTAAGTTAACAAACAATAATTTAGATGATTCCAATCTGAAAAATAAAAAATTAAAAGCTGTTACTAAATAATGCTTTTACATTTTTTTAATGTGCTAATTCTTATATAAACTAAAAGAATAGTAATAAAACCATGTGCTTTAAATTTATATAAAAAAATTAACTCACTTTGTTAGCAACATCCAATGCATCATAATCAGAAGCCAAGTGAACATAAGCTTTCTTTTCACAATCTGGCCTGTTGTAAATAAAAACCAAATTATTAACCCAAAATCTAATGAAGAACATAAGCTATGTAGACCTAGCTATATAGAAACACTTTAAAGTTTCATAGTATAATTAAAAGTAAGAAAACCTGTGTATCTTAATCATGTCCTTTGTCTGAAATCAATAGTTCCATCCAACTCTTATTATTTAGAATTTATTCTAGATCTATCACTAATTACAAATCTTTAGTCTAATGACCTAATGTTACCATTTTTTTTTTTGCTTGTATCAGATTTTTATTACAGCTCTAGAATCTAGATCTATAAATATGGAGATCTAATTCTAGTCCTAGTTGAGTACTTCTCAGTTTCTGGATTCTAGATCTATAACTAGACTCTAGTTTAGACCTAGACTAGAAGTGCTAAGTAGATATCATTCTATATTATTTAGGCCATAGCCTTACTGCGTCTATGCCTTAATTACATTAGGATCTAGATTTTAACATATTTTTATTTTTAAAATCCTTTTCTTTTAAACAGGTTAGATTAGAGTTAGAATCTAAATCATTTATATAGACTAGATTCTAAGAATATAATAAGACTATATGGTCACTATCTATACTATAAAGTAGAATGTAAGACATATGTACCAAATAGAAATCAAAACCGTTGACCAATCTTTATAAAACTTGGCATAAATGTTCCTTGGGTACTAACGTGGACCGTAGTGTATGTATTGTAGCCTTAAAACAAGACCCTCAAAAAAACAAAAAAGCTGACCAACTCTATGAAAGTATGCTATTTTATGAATCTAGGATATGTTTACCATGTTAAATTGAGAAAAGATTTAGATTTAGATATAACTAAACTTTGCACATATAGTTTTTTACTTTAACACATGAACATACTAATTATAATCCATTTCATATTTTAATCAAATTAACATTCAAATTTGTTTTTCTAAAGCATTTTTACATGAGTGCAACTCTATTCTTATCATCTCGTGCTTCTAAATATAGTCTATACACAAGCCAATGTTTTCATTAAAAAATTTAATTCAGGTCAATTAGCTATTTTTAGCTCCATTCATATTTTTTTTATTCATGAACTCATGCATTCGCTTTATTTATAACCTTATTATTTTCTTTAATTGTTTTTAATGCACTATATCAGTGACTACATCGGCAGTGCAAGTTAGGACCCGCAAGCAACAGGTAATATCTGTCTAGTATTATACAAGATTTATATATCTAGCTCAACCATATCTGATTATTAAATTTTGTACAGGAGAAACTGTTTATTAAACTTTGCACATAAAGTCCACCAAATATGCTTTGAAAAGCAATTAAGAGAAAGCTGATGAATCTCTAAGTTCTTAAGCAAGGCAAGCAAGAACAATCCTTATAGGAAGAGAATGTTAAGCAATAAAAATGCATATTGAGGCTTCCTAAATCCTTATGTGACTCTTTTTAATGCTGATACAAGTTGTGTATTTACAAGAAGTGGATCTCCACCACAATGGGCTTTTAAAGCATTAGTATATATCTAATAACTAAAAACTTTTATAAGATTTCTTAAAAAAATAACTTATAACCGTGTCAAAAGACAGGATGTGCGCATCTAAAAATCTTATACTGTATTCTTCCAAAAATGGAAAATTATTTACCTGATTAAAGTATTAACCTTGGAAACATCTATATCGTACAACTTCTTAACTGCCATTTTTATCATGTGTTTGTTGGCTCTCTTGTCCACAATAAACACTAAAGTGTTGTTGTCTTCTATTTTTTTCATGGCAGACTCAGTTGTTAGGGGATACTTGATCAGTGCATACTGGTCAAGCCTACATATATATATAAAAATCAGATTAAAAAACAATAGAAAATGATTTAAGTGAAACTGTCAACAAAAGGAACACTATTTTTTAAAAAATGTTCCCCTTTCAGATCCTGAGATGATGTTAAGTTAAGATCATCTATTTCTATTGCCAACGGTTAACGAGAAGGGTGCTATGTGGCCAGCACAACCGCCTTTACTCCCCCCAACTAAAGTCAGGTACTTATTAAAGTTGGGTGGACCCAGGGGCACCCTTAAATCCCGAAATTCAAAATCCCAGTATTCACAGACATCTGAACCCAGGACCCCAGGTTCGGAAGCTAAGCGCTTAACCATTCGACCACCGAATAAATAAATGAATAAATTCACACAGCAGTACTGCTTAAGTAGTACCGACTTTTGCAATTCATGTGCACAACTGGGACACCATTCACGATTAAGTACCAATACAACTACATCAGTTTATTCGTTTGTTATATTAGCAAACATAATTTGAAAGTTTTTATACTATTTATAGTATTAACCCAATAGCTACCAATGCAACCAAATGCCCCCAACCCCTACTAGCTACCAATGAGCCTAAATTCGCCCACCACACCTCCTTCCACAAAGCGATGTGCTCAGCTCTACTTTTCTTGCAGAAAGCGAAAGGTTTTTCATCTTGGACCAATACTTTGACCATTGTTTCAGATAAAATGCTACCTTTTGAAGAAATAGTTGGGGGATGTTTTTCCAGATGTGTTTTTAGAAATGGCCACCTGTGCAAGTACCTAAATTAAATCTAAATTAGGTACTTCGATAAAAATTTCAAAATGATCATAATGCAATGGAACCTATTTTTTTAGATAGAGCTTGAGAAATGCTTTCCAATGATACCAATTTTATATTGCTGAGTTAATTATGAGGGAAAGCAAAAAAAAGTCTGTGACCGAAACAACGGACAGTTGAACTTTAATTAACTGTATTATAAAAAGTTAAAGATATGGGGTGGAAACTTCACTCTTTTTTTTTTTCATTAACCTGTATTCTGTTCAATAAAATCTTTGGAAAAAAAGTGAATTAATATATTTAAATAAAGCCTTCGACAAAAAATAAAAATATGTGATTTTGTCATCATATGAGCACAAAAATCACAAATAAAACAAACCAGAGATCTGTAGTGGGTTTTTAAGTGTATTTAAATAGCTATTTATATGCACCAGATAGATAATTTTTATAAATTCTAAATGAAAATAGCACTGCGCAGAAAAATATTTGCTAAAATTTAATCACTAGAAGTTTAATAAATTTCATAAAAACAGTTTAAACCTTTTTATAGAGCACTGGCAATTAATCATTTTAAAATGCCTGAATTTAAATGCTTTAAAAATTAGATTGTAAATTGACCATTTCCAGTTAATCACAGTGTTGGTTGTTACTAAAAATAGATTTTAACCATCAACTTTGAAAATTAATATCTAAAGAGTGCGCCAAGCTACAAAGTTCAAACTTAGCACACAGATATATATTAACATGCTAAATTCAATAGAATTAGTGAGATTGTTGTAACTATAAACACTTTTATTCTGTTTAAAAAATAAAATTTTACCCTTCTTTGTCTTTGTTAATTTTAATATCAAATATCTTTAAAGTGCGCCAAGAGAATCTAATGAAATTTGAAATATACACATTTCATAATATGATAAATTATTGTAGCAAACAGCATTGTTGTAACTTTTATAGGAAAAAAGTTGTAAAAATGTCAACTTTCACATAAACTTTTGTTAAGAAAAATTTAACACATTGCCTTCAAAAGCATATAAAAATGATCACTGATATCTTAAGTTTACAAAAAGTAATCACAATTAGTCCTGAAATCAAATACAATGTGCTAAAACTTTGATGGAAATGACCACCCCTAAAAAAAGGGTAAAATGTGCTGACACACTTTTCAGCCTTTTTTTTGGGAGAAAAAAAAAAGGATCTAGGTCAGTTTATCGAAGTACCTATCTAAATATATGAAAATGATTTTATCTTAATTGTACAAATATTCTAGCAGGTAGGGTAAACCGCTATTTGAGGAGATAGCTAGGCAAAACGAATGGCAAAACATAACTCCCGTGGGGATGCCCATGGGTAGACGAGAGTCCACCCCTTGCACGGGCGGGGTTGTAAAAAAGTCCTCACAAAAACTGTCACACATCCATGCGCCGTTCCTCAAAGGACCGTTCCATAAATGGCGGTTCCCCCACGGTTAGCTTGGTACAAAGAAGGAAGATGACGAAGGCTCCCAGTGCTCCTAGGCCTTCGGCCATGTGTCGGAGGCTGAAGACATTGGATACAGCAATGCTTTATATAGGCATTGACTAGGGTCGCTCTCAAACAGAACTGTGTTCCACAGGTTTGTTTTTCTTTTTTACTGTTACGGCTGGACGACCTAACAGGTTTTTTTCTTTTCAAACTTTGAGCTCGAAGAGCCTTCGGCTCAGCTCAGAAGACAATCAAACGGTAGGGTAAACAGAACTTACTTATTATTTCTGTTCACACTTCGACGAGGATATTTTGGAGCTCTAGGAAGCTTTAAGGTTTTTGGCCGTCTAAAGTGTACAGAGGTCCTGATTTTTCTGCTTTTCTTGTCATGTTGCCCCTTCAACACTGATTTCTTGGCTTTCAATGCTTTATCTTTCGCTTTAACAACACCTCCGTCGCTTTTAGGTGGAGCAGCTGGCATCTTTTCTACTTTTGCTGGAGTCTTTTTCTCCACTTTAGCTGGAGGTTTTTTCTCCACTTTTGGAGGAGGTGCTGCCTTTTTTTCTTCTTTAGCAGCAGGCTCTGTGAACAAAATATTTTTAAAACAATAAATAATAGATCTATAGAGAAGAGAGTCTATAACCTAGATATAGAATCTTCTGTCTGAATTTAGATCTAAATATAGATCTAGTTGGGACAAGTTAATGATGACTGAAATCAGCATGCTTTGATTTTCCTGAAACTCTTGACTGTCACACGGGTGCCTGGGAACGCTTCACAAATGGAATTTAACAACTGATGATACATATTCAACTGTTAGTACTAGCATTTCTTCAATGTAAAAACACATTAAATTCAATAATATTTAATAATTAAAAATATATAGATAAACTTACTTGCTGCTGCTGGCTTTTGCGTCTTCTTAGCCATGACGATATTTCATAAAAAGACCGGAAAGGGTTTACAACTTGTCGATCACGGAGGCCGTCTTCAGAATTTTAACTTTTTAATTGAAGAATTCTATAGACTCTCTATATTAGATATCCCAGTTTAGATATATCTATATTATAACAAATCAAATTTCACCTCTTGAAGAGTTACATAGTGATAATTTTTATTTTTGGTTTGTTGATTTCATTGATTACACTAAATTACGCTTTGACAATATAAAATCTAGACAGTAGACTCTATAAATCTAGATAAGGTTATGATCTAATGTTCGCCTATTAAAATGTCAAATAGACGTATCACAGATTCTTTTTTAAAAAGGAAAAAGACTACAAGTACAACTAGATGTACTTCAAAACTGACAAAAAAAGGTAAGAGTGTAGTCACTGTAGAGTGATTAGACTTAGTTAGAGTGTAGTCACAGTACTACAGTAACAGTAGAGTCTAAGTCTAGAGTTAGAGACTGAGAGTAAGAGAAAGAGTTATCAGAGTAGAGTTACTATAGTTACATATAGTACTATACTAAGACTAGATGATAGATTGATAGATCTATAAAATCTATTCTAAGAGGTAAGAGTAAGTAGACTAAGTCTAAGAGTAGAATAACTAAGAATAGTCTAAATCTGAATCCAGACAATCTAGTAATATTAATAACTAATAGTAATGGCAAATAAGCCTAAAGTGCGAAGTTCGAAAAGCCCCGATTTGTATAGAGGTTCGAAAAGTTCACTTTTTATTGCTAAACTTTTTTATTTGAATGTTTACCAAATTACTACTATATTGCTACTTCGCAAGCACCTTTTTTCTTTACTTCCGACACATACTATTTCCTTTTCCTTGTAAAGGCTAAGTTCATGGTGAGGTGTGGAATTATTCTTTTTTACTACCCAGTAGTGAAGGAAATGGGTCATGGGCTTAAGGCTATTTTTAAGTCTGATGGCTCATCAGCTTAAAGAGACTTTATTTGAATTTGTGGAGGGTGGGAAATGGTGCAATGGATGTTGTTCTTGCGCTGGGGTAAAAAGAAATTGACTATATAGTGAACATTAAATATTAAAACATGATTTTATATATTTTCTTTGATCTGTTTGAACCTTCCAGCTTACTAACTGGGAAAAAATCTACCCTACACCTCTTTGACCTCATATTGAATTTTAACTAAGCCTAGTGATACATTAAATCCTATCTATTTTTATAGAAAAAAGGTTTTTTTATAGGTCAGACCGTTACGGTGCTATAAAAATCCAAACTTGAAAATTGCTGCCAGCGGGTTTAATGCTTTCGAACTTCGCACTTTACTGTAGGTCAAAATTTTATTTTTTTATTTGGTGAAGCCTGAAGGTTAAAGTTACAAAAAAAAACTGAAAGCAGATTCTTATTCTTCATCTAAGGACAATAAAAATAGCTGTTTTCCTTTGTATTAACTTAATATTAAGTATAACAACCCATAGTCAAGATTTTATTTTAAAATAAATTGGGTCACTTCATGCTCCTATATTGAACACAGTTTTTGTGCTTTCCCCTTCATAAGTTCATTGGACAATGAGCACTGTCAGTAAACACCACTACGTAATTGCTAATAAATTATATATCTGTGTTAATTAAAAATTATTTAGATTGTATTAATAGAAGTTGATTCACTTCTGCAATATGTATTTATAGTCTATTTCCTCATATACTCTCTCTCTCTCTCTATATATATATATATACATATATATGTATATTTATCGTTTATAGTTTATTTATTTAAATACCTATATCATCTATGTGTAGAAACAGACAGAAATAAATCTATATAGATTATAGATCGATAAATTAATTATTATAATTTAGTAAAAATGATATTTTCAACTAGGCTCTCTCTTTCTTTTAATTCCCATCCAAGGACCCTCTTCTTCTTTTCATAATTTGGATGTTCGTTTTTGTTACACCTTAACACCCCCTCCCTCTCATAGAAAGATGGTTATAATTCTTTTCATGACTCTCTCCCCCTTCCCTTCACTGCCTGTTTGATAGGTCGTGACACTACACGCTTAGTCTATACCTCTTCTCACTGTCAGCTCACCTGGCGTGATCACCTGCAGTGGGCATGGTCTCTGGCTTTAAATTAGCAGCCCGCACTTTTTCTTTTATTCATAAATTATATATATTTTAGATATCTCGATCTAGTTCATGTTTATTCATTGAAAAAATCATAGCTTTATTAATCCCAATAATATTTCTAATTACAATTTTGCTGTGTCCAATAAAGGAGAATGAGTTCATTATTATTCATTTGGACACCTCCTTTTTTAATTTTATTTAACAGTTAACAGTATAAATAATATTGGAATGTCTTTCTCAAGATGTTTAGAAGCTTATTTTGATATGCCCATCAGCCTACGATCAAACAGGCTCATAATACAGCCCTCTCCCTTATATGGGTGTGAATTGCCCGGGGAGGTTAAAACAATAGCTTTACATACATGGTTACCGAGAATCTAAAAAACTGCTTTGGAAAAGCTGAACAAAAATACCGAAACTTATCCAAAATTGGACATGCGCAGTTCTGAAACGTCAATTTTTGCTGCAAACATTAAAACAAATGAATTACAAACAAAAAAAAGTGATACGTTCAATGAAGGAGAATTTGATGGGGTGTCCAAAATATAAAAGCCTCGTCTATATCTATATTATATTCTATAACTAGATCTATATTATTATTATTATATTATATAACTCTAGATGTTATAATATAATACATGTAGACTAGGGAGGTGAAATAAAAAATTTATCTTTGAAAAAACAATTTTTCATCAGTACATCATTCAGTGATGGGAATTTTCCGAAAATTTCTTCTGATCTGATTTTGTAACAAAAAAATCCTCAATTTTCCCGAAATTTTTTTATATTGAACATGCGCACATCCTGTATTTTGACACAGTTAAAGTTCTATTTTTAGAAAAATATTGTGTTATTGTATTGTCTTATAGACTAGATCTAAATCTAGAGTTGTCTAGACTCAAGATCTAGGTCTAGAGTGGTTTGAATCAGTTTAGATAGATATATCCGGGGCGCCGCTCGGCAGGCGACCTGATTACATTGTGACATAATCAGCATTTGTTTTCTATTATTCCTTTCATATTGTGTTATTGTGTTTCAGGGAATGAAAGTGTTTCTTGTTTTATGGACTCTTTTTTGTTATTGTGCATGTTAAAAACCATATTTGTACACACCCGCCATCTTGGAAACAAATGGCCGATACATAACAAGCTGCCATGAGCCCATCAATACACAGACAAAACTAAACAAACAAGGCAGTAGAGGAGGAGTTCGAGTCAAAAGCAGGAAAAGATGACAAAGGGGCTCTCTGCCTCCTATTGTCTTGGGCAATGTTAGATCACTAAATAACAAAATGGACGAACTTGATTGTTGCTGCAGACATTTCTACCAATTTGTGAAAGCTCGCTAATCTGTCTCACTGAAACATGGCTAAATGAAAGTATTCCCAACACATCAGTAGACTTGGATGTGTTTCTTTTGTACAGATCAGACAGAACAACAGATAGTGGCAAAACAAGAGGAGGAGGACTGGTCATTTATGTAATTAAACAGTATTGCCGAGTGAACAATATTTCAATCAAAACTAAAGTGTGTACGACCAATATTGAACTACTATGTATCAATCTCAGGCCATACTACCTGCAGAGAGAGTTTACACAAATCTACGTCATACGTCATACAACCAACACAGAGAAAGCAACAGAACATATACTAGACATTGTACATGACATTGATCAAGACAAAAAGACTAGTTATGGGAGATTTCAATCATCTTTCGTTAGTTCAACATTTGCCATCATATAGTCAATATGTTGATTGTCCTACAAGGCACGATAAAACCTTGGACATGTGTTATAGCAACATACAAATGACCTATACATCTCGATTGCTATTCCCCCTAGGAGAGTCGGACCACACAATGATCCATCTTACACCCATGTACAAACCGGTTTTAAAAACAACAAAACCCGAAGTACAGTCCATCCAGTCATGGTCTGACGACGCTGTTTTACAACTACAAAGTTGTCTGGAGCAAACAGATTGGGACGTGTTTGTAAACAACTGTCCTGACATAGATGAACTTACCACAACCGTTATTTCGTACATCCAGTTCTGTGAAAACATGATTGTACCAAAGAAGAAAATTTAAACATTCAGTAATAATAGACATTAAGGAAGCGATTCTATACAAGAAAAGAATGTTCCAGAGCAGTTCTTCTGAATTCATCTCAGCCCAAAAAAGCCCTTAAAAAGAAATTATTTGAAGGAAAAGAGAGATTCAAGGGAAAAAATCGAAAGCTCTTTTAAGAGAAATAACTCTAAATCTTGTTGGAGTGGCTTGAAACACATTACTGGCTACGTACCTAAGCGCGAACCAATGTGTGTCGCTGACAATAACAAATTTGCTAATGAATTAAATGAATTCTACAGCCGATTTGACTGCCACAACTTCGAGAAAGACCACCATGATTTATTGGCATCATTTGAAAACAGCAATATAATCCAGTCTCCAGAACTGTTTAATAAACAAGAAGTGACTAAAATATTTAAACAAGTAAACACCGCTAAAGCCTTGGGACTCGACAAATTACGTGGCAAACTTGTAAAACTATGTGCGGAACAACTGGCTTATATCTTTTGTGCTATATTCAACAAGTCCTGGCAAACACACAAAATACCTTCCATTTGGAAGACATCTGAAATATTTCCAGTACCCAAAAAGAAGATCATTGCTTCCAACAACAACCCGTAGCACTTACATCAACATGTTGTGGTAAAAAAATTTGTACACATAAATGGATCTTGGTTAAACCAGCTGGTTAATTGTAAATTAGCTTACTAAACATGCTAAGTCTTAAACATTGACCTAGTTTCCACACCACTATGTCACGGATCTGTCAAGTAGGTAGATAACACATCTCGAATGGCTAAGAGACTAAGACTTTTTAGTGTCCCTAAAACCCACATAAAAATGCTAATATCTCATTAACGTCTTAAACGTTATGAAGAATATTTTGCATGCATGTTTTTTTAACCATTTTATTACAGAAAACAAGTATTAGCACCACCACCCCACCCTCCTCCCCCTGGCCTGGTTTGTGGGGGGACATTTAACATACACTGATTTCTATATGGACATAAAAACATACATACATACATATGCCTTACATTCTGCTTTATATATTAGATAATTTTATATAAATATAAATAACATTTAAAATAGATCTAATTCTAATGTTCACCTTTTCAAATGGCAAATTGTCTTTTTTAAACAGAAAGATATGCAAAGGATCATTAGGATGGATTAAACTCTAATTAGATCTATCTGCTTCTTTGAAGGATTGTCTGTAATTTGTTAAAGACTAGATTCTTGATCTATTCTTATTCTAAGATATATATATATAGAGAGAGAGTATATATAGTAAATAGATCTATAATAATACTCAGCGGTCTCCTTAGTTATAGTGATAACTTCTCCTCTCTACCTTAGCTGTTTGCTTACTCTTTACACTTTGACAAAACAAAAAAAAGCTAGATTTCTCTATATGATATATTTACAATAGATCAAATGCTCACCTTTTTAAATGTCAAGTAGACATAGCACAGAAAAGAAAAATATTACTTCAAAAGTGTAGCCAAGTCATTTAATAATGCTTAGCCTGCCAAGGTGGGTAACCCAGTTAACGTAAATCATCCCCTGGCTAAACCTGTGAAACTCAACTGGACCTGTAAAATGTGGCCTGTTTATTGGAAGTTACAACAACAAAACAAAAACAAAGCCTGGGAACTAAACAAAAGCGAAGCCAATGTGTAGTGCTAGTGTATAGGCCACACATATGTGTGTATGTATATATATATATATATATATATATATATATATATATTTATATATATATTATGTAAACACACACAAATCTTTGCTATTTGTATTATAATGGGACAATTGTACAAGTCTATTGTATATATTTTTATAATATAGAGTCTCCAGCACCTTCATGTAGCAAAAAGTCACAAGAGTCTCAAGACACCAAAGATCTTACCCTGCTGAAATCATTTGATCTTACATTAGAGTATGGACCCTGTATAGGTTTGTATAAATATAATATATATATTTAAGTTTAACAAAAATTATAATTGTCTAAACATGCTAATACAGCTCAAACCGTGGGGCAGTGGGCTAATATCCAGACAAAGTGAGGGGCAGGAAACCTGTCACTTTATTTTTCAAAGGACACAAAAATTATTTTTCTTTCACTGTAGTTATTAATCCATCCTTCATTATTGATATTTCAAAAATTAAAATATTTTACATAAAGTAAGAGATATTGTTTCATCTTCTAAGTGGAACCTTTTAAAATGTATACAGTCTTTAAGAAATAATATATTGCCTAAAAAATTCTTTTAGAAATTGACGTTTCAAAACATCTCCACTTACATTTTTAGGTCAGAATGGTAAAAATTCTCCCATCTGTTGTACATTGTTATATTGATGAATTTCGCATGACAAAAAAAAAAGGTTAGCATCAACATGGAGATGAACTGATGATGAACAACCCTTATTACAAATCATCTCTGCCTGTGGTCCCTTCTGAGGCAAGGCCACCAACCAGCTTCCTCCAGGTGTCTCGGTTCTGGGCAGGTTTCTTCAACTGTCCCCACATCTTGTCCATCTGCTTAGCATCTGCTTCCAAATCACAGTACCATGTATTCCTGGGCCTTCTCTTTCCTTGGAGGTTCCAGGTTAGGGCATGCTTTGTTATGTTGAATGCAGGCTTGCAAACAGTGTGAGCTATCTATATCCAGTGTCTCTGAAGGATATCTACTTCATGGACTACTGCTTTGTTCTTTGCCACAGTTCCTCATTCATGATCTCGTTTGGCCATTGAATCATAAAAATTTTCCTCAGGCAGGTATCGATAAATGCCTGGATTTTTTTCATGGTGGTGATGGTGGTTCTCCAGGTCTCTGCTCCATAAAGTAGTATTGGCTTAACAATGGTGTTGAGCCTGATCTTGGTGGTGGTGCTTATTTCCCTAGATCCCTAGGTGTTCTTCAGCTGATGGAAGGCTGCTCAGGCTTTACCAATGCAGGTTCTGACATCTGCTTGAGTTCCTCCATGGTTGTCAAGATAGGTGAAACTTTCCACCTCTTCCAACGACTTGCCTTGGACTGTAATGGGTGTATTGTGGGAGGCGTTTATCTTGAACACCTTGCTCTTCCCTCTGTTTATGGTAAGACCCATACTAGCAATGACACTTATCTTTTCCTGCATCTGCTGTTGTGTGTGAGAAAGAAAAGCCAGGTCATCTGCAAAGTCAAGGTCATCTAGCTGTTTCCACAGTGTCCACTTTATACCATTATGCTTCTGGTCTGTTGCTTTCTTCGTGACCCAATCTATGACTTACAGAAACAAGAAGGGAGAGAGTAAACAGCCTTGTCTGACTCGTGTTTGGACTTCAAATGCGTCTGTCAGTTGTCTGTCATGCACTATTCTGCAAGTCTTCCCCTCATATGACCTCCTGATGATATTAGTAATTTTTTCAGGCACTCCATAGTGTCTCAGAAGTCTCCAGAGGGTCTGTCTGTCCATGCTGTCAAAGGTCTTAGTCTATAAAACTGACGTAGAGAGAAGAGTTCCATTCCATGGACTGTTTCAAAATTAAACATGGTGTCGCTATCTGATCTGTGCATGATCTCTCCTCTTAAAGCCAGCTTGTTGGTCATTGAGATGTGGATTTACTGCATCTTTCATTCAGTTTAGCAGAATGCAGTTAAACACTTTTCCTGAAATGGATAGCAGCGTTATCCCTCAATAGTTGGAGCAGGAACTAAGATCGCCTTTCTTGGTGAGTCTGATGAAGTAGCCCTCTTTCCACTGGTGGCACTTCTTCTTTTTTCCATAACATATCTTGCAAAAGAGTGGGTAGAGTAATTTCACACTGGTATCAATGTCTGCCTTAAGCTCTTCAACTGGGATGCTGTCAGGTCCTGCAGATTTGCCATTCTTCTTCTACAGATATACGTATAGTAGTGCTTTTTGGATGCCTTGAGTTTATCAAACTTGGAATGCAGGAAAATGCTCCACACCAGGGTTCTGCCTAAGACACCCTTGCTTGCTGCAGAACATCCTGCCTCTAAAATACTATCTTTAGAAATATTTTTTTCTGTTATTCAAAACATTTTAACGTTATCTAAAAAAAACAATGTTTCTGAAAAAAAAAGACTAAATGGACTAGCTTTAATGAACTTTCATTCCGTAAATTTGAATTCCAGACATACTGTAAATATATAGAGAAAAAGAGCCCTTCGAAGTATCAAACGGGGTAAAACAAGGCTGTGTCTTAGCACCTACACTGTTCAGTATTATGTTATCTGCTATGCTGACAGATGCATTCACAAATAGAGAAACCAACAGGATAAATACAGCATACAGATTTGAAGGTGACCGAGGCGGCTCAAAGCAAAATAAAAAATAATAGCAGTAATCCAGGGACCTGCTGTTTGCTGATGACTGTGCCCTAAATGCCTGCTCTGAAAATGATCTGCAGAGCATCATGACTTCTCAAGAGAATGTTTAGACTTTGGCCTTACCATTAACACAAAAGAATATTTGCCTGCTCCAGGGAAAGCCTACTCAGATCCAATCATCAAGATAAATGGACATGATATAAATGCAGTGGACAGATTCCTGTATCTTGGCAGCACACTCTCCAGAAACAGAAAGATTGATAATGAAATCGACCTGCGTATTGCCAAGGCCAGTGGATCCTATGGCAGACTGTCTAAAAATGTCTGGAACAGAAGAGATATCACCACAAATACAAAGCTAAGGATCTATGGAGCTGTCATTCTCCCTACATGGCTCTTTGCCTCAGAAACATGGACAGTGTACAGAAAACATGCAACGAAACTGAACCACATGACATGTCTAAGAAAAAATACCAGATACTGAAGTCCTTCGAAGAGCAGGTCTGCAAAGCATCCACACAATTCCAGCTGCAATGGGCAGGACAGGTCTGCAGAATGGAAGACCTAAACAACTCCTGTATGGCCAATTAAGGGAAGGAAAACGCTTACAAGGCACTGTGAAAACTGGTGCACAAATTGCTAAGGAAAAGAGAACTCCGCTGGCAGAAGAGAAGAAAAGCAAGGCCAATGACACTAGCTACAGCTGAAATAACCTGCCCGGTGTGCAGTCGAATAATCCGGGCTCACATAGGTCTCACCAGCCACATGAGGAGGCAAAAAACCCCAGTGCAAAGTCCTCAGAAAATCATGTTATAGTTTTAAATCTTCAAGTTTCTTTACTTTTTCATTACATTGCTTAAAACCCTTTTGATACCTACTCTAGGACCTAAGGAGGGCACACATTTTTTTTGTCTTGGTGTAGGGGCACCATGTTTGAAAATCTGAGCTAATCCACAGGATAGATTTGTCATTCAAATATACCTTGATCTCTTAACTGATTCTTTTAAATCACACAGGCATAACAAGAATGGAGAGATGGAAAAGGGCAGAAAAACATGGATTGAATCCTCCAGTGATTGTCAAAGAAATAATTGTTAGCCATGAGCATGATGAATTGTTTACACAAAGGTTTGTAAGACAAAACTAATTTGAATAAGAATTAAGTTTATGCAGCCATATATAGAACATGGTTTTTAATGATAATATTAATAGCTTTATTGCAGTTTTAACCTATTTAAGACATTTATTGTAGCTCCCTCTGTTAGACTCTTTTTTTCATTTAAATAAAAAAATTTACAATTAGTACCTAATTAAAGGATTAAGATTAGTCTCTTTCGATCTCTGTAATTTACTCTGATTTAGTGAGGTTTGACACAGTATTTGGAACATATTCGTTGAGTAATCTTATAAATTACAGACCTTACATCAAAAAAGAATATAATTACATTCTACTTATTTCATGTGACAATCTAGTCATGCATGTTAATCAGTGACTGAAAATCTGCAAAGTCATAGGTTTTTCTGGCTGATTCAGGTTCTAATAGCACTAGGGAAGAAGGAGCACTTGTAAAATTAATCTTAGCATATGTGCCTTTATCTTTGTGTCTTTCTGAGTATTTGATTAGGTTTTGTTTTTGTATTATTTGTAAATTATGGTATTGTCTTCTGTCCTGAAGGGTATCTATATTTATAGTGATTTTATAAATGATTTACACTAATCAGTTGTGAATATTTGTTTCTAATAAATCTCATGGGTCTATTTTGTGTTTGTTCTAGTTTATCCATATTGTCACAAAAATGTATATATTACACATTTAACACTTTATCTCCATAATTATTTTCCACATTCTGACAGAATTGTTCATTTTTCACATTTATACATTCTACCTTGTTATGATTAAACTTCAATAACATCTTTGCAATGGAATAAAGCGTCTGGACCTGATGGTATTCCAGCTAGATTACTCAAAGAACTAAGCAATGAGCTAGCACCAGTGTTGAAAATACTTTTTCAGGCATCTCTTAACCAGGGCAGAGTACCAAGGGACTGGAAAGAAGCCAATTTAAAGCTATTTAAAAAAGGAGAAAAATCTGGCCCAGGAAACTACAGACCAGTATCACTTACCAGCAACGCATGTAAAATCCTAGAACACATAATATGTTGCAACATCATAAACCACTTAGACAAACATAATGTCCTTACTCCATACCAACATGGCTTTAGGAGTTGGTTAATATGCATGACGCTTAGGACGTAATCATCTTCTTTTTTGAATTTACATCTGTATCATATAAGAAGATAAGATATTCATTGCAATAACACAACAAAATTATACTTTAAAGATTCCTATGATGCTTCTTTTGCTCGCTAAATATTAAATTTTAAGTTTAGTGCTACAATTATGTACATTATACGCAAACTTGTTTTTTTTTAATTTAGAAAAAAAATTAAAAAATTGAGCTTTAAAAAGGTTGAATAATTAGAAGCTGTGTCAAAATTTTTAAATGAGGACCACCAGCACCATCCCTATAGAGTTTAGACCTAATTGTCATGTTGCCCCTTCCAACTGGTCATGAGTCATGGGCCCAAGGGCAATAAACCCCTTCGCACCACTGCTACTACACCACAGGCCGTGGGCCCCTAATAATCGTGGGCCTGGCTTCATTGAACCCCTTCACGCCATGGATGTTACGCCACTGACTCTCATTACTTTGTCAAGGGTTAGTTGGAAGTCGCCCTCTTTTTCAAACATCAGTTGATTTTTTATGAGAACAAAAGCTGTTCCTCATTCTATAAACTCTTTATATATCTTGGGATGCTCGATGTACACTATAAATATATTGCCTTTAATTACAGTTTAGAACAATGAAATAAAATTCAACCCTTGGTTGCAATATTCCCGAATCTTACCCAGCTATATGGCTAAGTGTTGTACTACTTATTATAATAATGATGTTTGGTTATGCTCCCTTGATCTTATAGATAGACCAATATTACCTATCCTAGGGACCTCTGGGTCTTGAACTGAACTATATCTTTATTGTTTTGAATCAGCTCCAATAGTTGTCTGACAATTTTTTTACAGAAAGTAAGTGCATGTGGTCATTGCCCTTTAGCATTTAACAACGTTTGTCATAGAAAACAATTAGATTTTCATTCTCTACTTGTGGAGGATTACTTTTCACCAAAATGCTGATCTAATCTATTATTATAACTTTTCAGAGATAGCATTGATCTCATCTATTCATATTTCTTTTCAAGATTTTTTTTTTTTCATTCTTTAATTATTATTTTTCAAAAATATCATTGATCTATTCTATTATTCTTTTTTTTCCCCACCACAGTTTATGGAATGACTATCCAACTTTGAAATAAAATCTAATGAAGGACAATGTGATATTTTTCATATGTGCCACATGAGTTTTTCCAAATCACATTCCATTGCAATGAAATATCTCGAAGGAAATCCAGTATAGGAATAAAAAGATTTTTGTTTGTTTTATTCATTGTATATATATTTATTCATGGAAATGCCTAATAACATACTGAAAGCTGTTTTTTTTTTAATTATGTCAAATTATGCAAGTTTTACATTAATTTTTTTATCCGACAAGTTCAAATGAGAAATGTACATCTTTCTAGTGATATATTTTAGTTGCTATTTAAAGCATTAGCTTTTGGTCAGACCCATTTTTTCGTTATCACTCTGGCATTGTAATGCCCTCTCAGTTGTTCTAGGCACACAGAAAATAATAACTGGTTAAATTTTCATATTTTTTCATCCACAGCTAGTGAGAGAATAAGTGATATGTCAGTACATGAATGAATGAGGGCCCTTGTGACCATCATAAAGATGTTATATAAAATGATGCTTTTTTTATTATAATATATAAATATAATAGAAAAAGTATTTCTTCAAGCAATAAGTGGGTTGTACACTGACTACTATACTATTCTTTCAATTTCTATTTATAATTTTAATAATAATGTTTCTCTAAACATATTTTATAATTATTGTGCTTACTATTAGTAATAATAGAACAATTATGATACTTAAATTGTACATGTATTGTTAACCATATAAATATGCATAATTTTTTAACTTGATGGATATTATTTTAATACAAACATATATATAGAAATTATTATTGTGCCAATTATTTATGCATAATTTATTTATTTTTTTATTTCATTTTAACACTTGTGATATTATATTTAAGATGATGATACCACTGGTACAGAAGTTAACAAACCTGAGATATATCTATTAACATAACTAAGTGACAAAGGTCTCTGATGTTGACGTTTAAGTTTTTCTCCTTTGATTTATAAAATAAAATTTCTTTACTTTCATAACTGCAAAGCTAGTAGTTTGTTACAAATATCTTTTTTTGTTTTTATTTTTTTTTTCTTTTGAAGTGTAAAATACTTTGGATGCCTTATTGAAAGAAAACTCCTGCTTGTTTAATAATGTGGGATGAGTACAAAATTTAGCTTACAATCTTCAGATAACAGTAAAATTCAATCTATGAATGTGATGTACCTAAATTGGTTGGAAATTAAATTGTAATATTATAAACTGTATTTACTTGATTGTTTTAAATTCTCTGAATTCCAAGATTTTCATGTCCAGTTGCTTTTTTTTCTGTTCTGGTATTTGGTCAAAAATAAGACTTGTTCATAATGCAGCTAGTTTGTAAACTCATGCAAAACTTGAATTGTTTATATCAAGCTGTCCTTTGTAAACACTAATCATTAATTTTACACGATGGCTGGAATATAGTCTTCTATGAACACTATTAATTTCATATACACTATCATTTTACATTTCCTCCCAGAAAACAATATTTTTATACAACATTTTGTTTTGTTACATTGACAAGGATTTTATGAATTTTTTTTAGAATTTTCCATATTTGAAAGTGGATTTTTACAAATTGAGTTTGCTATATTTGTTTTTCATTTTAATGAATATAATAGCCATGAAATAATTTTTTTAATATATATTTCAATTTGCTGATTTGTTATTATTTATGTTGTTGATTTGTTGAAACCTTAAATAATATTTAACAAAAATTGCTCTGCTAATCAACTCATGAAGAATTTAAAAAAAATAAAACATCTACCATATTTTCATAGTTTTCATTCGATTTTTTTAAATACATTAATGAAAAAAAGTTAATTACCAGTAATTTTTCTCAAGTACATTTTGTTTAAATGTCCTATATTTAAAATGATAAATAGATGGAATTGTTTTTTAATTGAAATGTTCTAGTCAAGAACAAGACATAGCATAAGCTGAAAGGATTAATTTTATTCATTAGTATCTGCAAGATGCAGTGTTGCTGAAAAGTTCATCACATACTTATTATAAATCATATCTATTAAAAAAATATGCAAAATTATATTCATTTTGTTTTTAACTTCTCATATTTATCATGTATTAAACAATTTTTATTATATGATTAAAAACAAAAAAAAATGCTATAAATTTGCATAAATTCTGTTTATATAAAATCCTTTTTTTTTTTCAGCATTAAAAAATATATGAACTACTACATCTAAGAGTATTCTATGTGTACAGAGGGTAAACAATTTTAGAAGTGTTATTGTTAAATTAGCTAGATAGACAATTTATAGAAAGAAAAGTTTGGCCACTCGTCTACAAATAAATTGTGTACTATGGTTGTATGTTACAGCATCAACATTTGTACATTAAAAATATAGTAACCAAAAGAGGGAGAACTAGTCTCTTCATACTATGACATCACATTACAAGAAATATTTCTGAACAAAAAAAAAGGGCTCTTTCCAAAGGTTAATATAGAGAAATGCAATAAGTTTAAATTCAGTCTAAATAAAAGCTCTTTAAAACTTTGTTCTTTTAACTTAATACAGAAGCCTGTTGATACAAAATCAATCATATATATATAAGGCTGAAAACAGTAGCTTGTTGAAACAAAATCAATCTTAAATAAATAAATATATATATAAGGCTGAATTAAAGAATTCTTTCTGTAATTCAGCTTTCTTCTGTATGGATATACATTTAACTTACAGTATCCTTAAATATTAAATAAGTACAGAGTTGGTACTTAAGTACTATATAATTAGTGCCCTATAATAGATTAAAAAAAAATATGACTCATTTATAATTAGTACTTATTTAAAAAAAAAAAGATAAAAATATGCTTTCAGGTACAAAGAATTTCAATTAATTAACATTTGTTATAATCAAAAAATAAAAACCATATTCCAAGACTAAACAAAAGATCATAAGACATAGAATCTATAGATCCTGTACATTGATAGAACAACAGCATTAGTTGTTATTCACCATCACTTATCATACTTTATTAAAGTATGATAAAAAAAAAAGTGTTCTATGATAGTCAAATGGGTGCTTTAGCATTCAGCTGCTGGTCTAATGTAATAGGTTCAATTCTAGAATGGAGTTGAATTCTAAAATTACCTAGGGCTTTTAATCACAATTGCCTCATCTAGGGAAAACTTGGCTGACCTTTCAATAATAATTGGCGACTGAAATAGAAAACTAAACATCATCACCAAATGGATTGCTTCTAAATAGGCAGACACTTAAACCTTTCAACACATGGTTGAGGCACAAACTGCTCAAGAGTCCACAGCACTCAGCAGGGGAAAAAAAGTTAAAAATAGAATAAAAAAGTATTTTGCAGAAGTACTCATTATAACATGGTGAATTGAAAACAATAATTTCTACAATAATTACCTTTTTGATGTTTGAGCTTAGTTACTGATCCTTATGGAAATAAATACTGACTGATTTTTCAAAACCTCTAGCTTATAGCCTTATATAATAATATTAACTCTTTTCTCCTGATTGATGATACCATCATTGATTTGACTCCATTAAATTAACTTATTTTCTGGATTTATAAACTTTAATTGGTGTTATATAAAAAGGGCATGCATTTATCTCTACCAATTATAACATATTCTGATTAAAACAAAAACGTTATTGAAGTTTAACCCTAACAGGGTAGTGAAATACAAATGGGAAAAATGAATAATTCCTTATGAATGCAGAAAATAATTACAGAGAGATAGAGTTAATTTTTTTTTTACTTATAAGAAAATAAAAATGTGGCCTATTGAAATATAATTCATTTTCTAATTGTATATTTATAATTTAGAAGAAATCTGTTTGTACACATCAAAAGTTCTATATATTATTTTATGAGCTTCATCAAAATAAGGATTAGTATCATTTTTGACCCTATCCATCCAAGCCTTGATGATTGGAGACTTCTCATAGAGGCTATGTTCGTGGCAGGAATACAGCTGCATTAATTCACAAACAGCAAACAAGTCAGCTATAGATATTTCATTCCCACCTCCAATGTAGGTTTGTGTTTTCAAAAAGTAAGTCTCAAGTTTTTTTAGGACCTCTGAAACTTTTTTCCTCATCTTTTCCACCTCTTCTTGGTTGACAGGTTTTCCAGTAGCTTTTGGAATTATTAGCTGGCAAAGACATTAAAAAATCATGGTCATGTTTCAGAATTTGCTCACTGATACTTTGATATTGTTTTATTCTTCAGGAATTATCAAAAGCAAAAGTTGATTTTTTTCACTGTAAGCATTATTGAATTATGGGGTGTGGGTAGCCTAGTTATATAGCACTTGCTGTCGAAACAGAAAACTTGAATTAATTTGGAGAAATGGAGTTTTCATTATAGATTTTCTTATCTCTCAAGCCACCTAGCTCTAATGGCTACTTGACAGTGGGTGGCAAATGTCAATATGATTAGTTGTTGTGCTAGCCATATGACACTTGTAAGGTTAGACATTCCTTCCAAAATGAAGATTATAATATCCCAACATGAACCTCTTGCAGGATGGAAGGGTATGAAACCAGGCTGGGCTTAAACTTAGGACCATCATGACAACGGTCCAAAGATACCATAAAGTCTGGTAGCTATCCTTATTAAATGTTGACGATAAAAACAGGTAAACCTTATATCACCTGTCCTAGATCTTCAGGCAAACATATTTCTATACATATGTTTTAAATACTCAAATGTTTTTTTATAAAGAAAGAATTGCAAAATATTTTTTGGATTGTATTTTTACCAACTGCTGGAAAAGACTTGCACACATTCCTCTTGTGTTAAATTGATGCCAGTGAAGGTATTCCTCAACTCTGGCTTGTTTCTTTAGGTTATGTCGAGGAAACCAGTGATCTCCTAGCTCATATTTGCCAATCACATACTTTAAGATGGCCATGCTGTTGAAGTAAGTGCACAATATTTATTGATTTTCTCTGCATTAAAGCATCTATGTCTACTGTAAGCAAATTTGACAACTTATGAATTAAACTACATTTTTACAAAAATTTTAGCAAATTTCTAATGTGCTGAACAAAAACATGAAAATATATTACCAACACAGGGAATAAACCTTTTTAGGCCACAATGAGTCCAAGATATTGTTTTTCTGGTTTAGAATCCAATGAATTATAATGGATATGTTTTATAACTTTGGCTTAATTAATTAGCATTATAGATCATCTGTCAATGAAATAAATGTCTGAATTCATTCAATAAAATATATATTTAAGAGCATTGAGCTCCACTCTCTGTTTTTCATTCACTTCATACAACTCACATCTTTCTTTGATTGGTTCTTCCACAGAAAACATTTTTTTCCTAGCCCATCTATATTAAAATTTAAAGGGCTGATAAGAAGCAATGAAAATATGCTTTACTACTTTACACAGTGACTGAATGTCTCTTCAACCTTTCTCCCAGTAGCAACAACAGACAAGATAATGTAATTTGGAAATATCTTGCCATTATCTAGTTTTATATTTTTACATTTAACTACCGGTACCATTGTATTATACTGATAAGCTTTCTTTGAATTTAAAAAAATGCAAATAAATATATTGTTATAGCTATAAAAAAACAACTAAGATTAATAATGATTAACCTCTCTGTAAGTAGAAAGCCATCATCATCTACCACTGGCACAAGTGAAAACGGGTTGATCTTTTTAAATTCATCAGTCTGATGTTCATCTATAGAGAGTATAAAGTATGCATAACTTACTTAGTCATTTTTTTTGTATTCGAATAATACCAATTTTTCTTTGTAATAAGATAGAAAATAGACCAGGGGAATGGGGCATTATAGGGTCTTTGTGGAAAAATTTAATTAACAGTGAATGGGTAACTCTCCTTTCACATTCTCTTTCTCCAAAATCAGAAGCAGATCTGGACATAATTTTTTTAGCATGTACATAAAGTTATGTCTGAATAAGGTTTCCTCTTTAGTAGCTCAGAATTGTTATAAAAGCATTTAAAATTAAACACAGTAGAAAATAAATATTATGTTTATTATATGAAACCAAAAAATGTGGCATTAATTCTGCATTATTCAATTTTAAACAGAAAATATATTATTTACATATGTGTCAAATATCAATGGCTTTAAGAAAAAAAAGGGCTAAAACAAAGATCAGGCTAAAACAAAGATCCCAAACTCATTTGCTAAGGTAGTTAAACAGAATTTAAATTAAAAAAAAGAAGCTTGGAATGAAGCATTTGATTTGGTGAAATGCTTAAAATCAGTCAAATTAACAGCTTGTTGGAACTGAAAGTATTGATTTTTTTAAAGTAATTTCATAACTAATTTCAACACTAGCAAAATGCAGTGAGTGAACAATGACTACATTCATGACATTAAAAAGAGAAGTAGCTTACTTGACATGTTTGTAATTGCTTTTTACAAAGTTTATATATCAACTCACTCTGTCTGTCTGGTAGAAAAGTTAGTACACATTTCTCTGACACCCAATCTTGGATCAAGCTGAAATTTTGCACAATTATTTCTTTTATTTGACAACACCGGAATCAATTTAAAAAATTAACCAATTAGTTGATTGATTATTGGTAATTAATTATTTTGTTTGGTATATCTAACAAGGGTAAGAAATTTACTTGACTGAAGTGGTGGTATAAGTTGAATTAATCCACTTTATAGGTCGCTGCTTTAAAGTAAGTTTGAAACAAACAATACATAGCTATATACATGTTTAAGGTGAAAGTGAATAGATTTAGTCATAGAATTTCTAGATCTAGAATATCATATATATATGCTGATGTCATATGCATATAATATAGACATAGTAAAATGGCTGTGAAAAGAGAGTTCAACTTTTAAGTTGGATCCATAGTAAAGTGGCTGTAAAAAATGAGCTATATGCATGGGCATAGCCAGGATTTTTTGGGGAGTCTACCCCCTTCCTGGAGAGGACCATTGATGTATATGTGTGTGCATGTGCAATCTCACCTAAAATAAACAAAATTAAAGCAGAAAATCTGGTGGGAGGGGTGAACCCCAAAACCCCCCATGGCCATGGCTATATGAGTATAATATAGCCTTTTAACTTGTACTCATCTAGCTTCAGCTTTTAAGCAAGATCTAGACTCTAGCATTCTAGATCTAGAATTACCTTTTCTGAGAGCAACGGGCTTAGGCTCAAAGGGAACATTATTCAGCCTTAGGAATATGTACACTGCCCGAGAGGGTTGTGAAAGAAGATCGTAATACAGCCGTAAAGTAGGCATTTGACAAATCATACAAGTCACAAAATGCTTCAAATCGTAAATAGATCTAGATTTAAAATCTAAATCCTGCTTTCTTGATCTGGTAATTATTTTAATAGTCGATCTGTATCATGAACAGATTAAAATCTAGATCTAGTAGTCTCTATTGATAATATTATTTAATTATGTATATCCACTATAGGCCTATACTATATATTTAGTATTATATAGTGTATATAGTCTTTTTTTATAGATCTACTAGTAACTAGTAGATGATAGATCTAGTCTACATATTTATTATTATATTTAAAATATATTTATATTTGGTTTGAGTGATATATCTAATCTGTAACCAACCAAGCCAAACTGGCAACAATTGAAGTTTGTAAATATTGACACGCAATGCGGAAATTGCCTTGATATCTACTTCTAGTATCTACCTCTAGAATCTAGAGTCTGGACTATAGAGACAATAGTCTACTAAAACTATATCAGTATAGTATATGAAGTATATAAAAAAAATTATATTATATATATTAGATCTAGATCTATATGACATATCTAGCTAGACATGAGTCCATGAGCTTTAAGTTTAAGTAAGTTTAAGATCTCTAGAATAATGAATTATCTAGATAGATCTATCTCTATAATATAACTATATCTTCTTTTTTGAAGTTACGTCTGTATTATATAGATCTAAGTATTATAAGACAAGATAATTGCATCTGTAGGCTCAGATCTAGATTTATATACTTTATTATATAGAGATCTACTCTACTCCACTAGATCTAGACTCTAGTTACTCTAGTCTAGATTCGGGAGTCTTGCACTCAAAAGTGAAATATTGAACTTTGAACTTTGTGGATGACCATGGCATTTAAAAAAGTTTTTAATAATATTTGTAAGGCAGATATAAGAGTAGCCTACCAGGTGGTCGAGCCTCGCTCGGAGGAATAATCTATTAACGAAAAATGTTTACCCGAACTTATTTTTTAATGACGAAATTGGGCGATCTGGTAGAAGACTACCAATCTCTAAGTGTTGCTTTTGTGTTCTTTTAGTTCTAAATGACATCGTACATCATGATCATGCCATACATGGCGATTCGAATAGAAATTCTCCCTGTAGACAGTGTAGTCTCGAAAAACAAATCTCACATTGAATCTTTTGCGTTAAACTACACAATGTAACAAAAAAAATTTTTTTCTCTGTTTATCAAAATTTTTTAATGTTTCTTATTTAATTTGTGTATGCTGAGTCTGAATATAACATTGTTTTTTTTGTTGCATCAAGCGTTTGATCATAAAACCAAAAATTCAATTAAACATATTAATATGAATCATATTGCATAAGATACAAATTTAGTTCAACAATGTTAGTTTAACCGTTCAACAATGGTATGTTATGTTACAAAACGTCATGTTATATAACGTTACCTACATATATCACATAATGTCACATTATGTTCTAATGTAATAGTCCCTCAAAATTAAAAAAAAACAACACTAAAAGTGAACAGCAGAACGTGCTTTTCTTTTATGAAATTTGTCATCATCGCGTATCAAACACCAGATGTAGTCACCCATCATAGCTGCATCCCATCTGCCCTGGTATCTTTTTTCCATTGCATGGATATCCTGGTGAAAATGTTCTCCATGCTCTTCACTCACATCACCCAAATTTGGTCTGAAAAATTCTAAGTGTGAATGCAGGTAATGCAGTTTTAGTGACATTCTGCATTTCATATCTGCGTACCATATGATTAAGTTTTCAACTAGTTCTTTGTAGTTGTCACTCTTATAATTGCCTAAAAAACTGTGAACAACATGTCTAAAAGCAATCCATGCTTCCTTTTCAACAGCAGACATTTTATTTTCCAGTTCCTTACATGCCAACATAACTTTAATCTGCGGACCAATGAATACACCTGCGGAAATTTTTGCATTTGACATTTTTGGAAACATTTGCCGAATATGCTGGAACGCTGCACTAGCTGGGTTTAATGCTTTGACAAATTGTTTGACAAGACCTAGTTTAATGTGAAGGGGTGGTAGTGAGATCTTCTCAACAGGTACCAGGGATTGATTAATAACACTGTGTGAACCAGGTTGTAAATGTTCCCTCACTGGCCAATCACGTCTTGTGAAGTGCTGGTCCGCAGCCCTGCTATCCCATAAACAAAGAAAACATGAGTACTTTGTGTATCCTCCTTGTAGACCGAGAAGGAATGCTAGCATCTTAAAGTCTCCACATACATCCCATTTGTAACTGTAGTAGTTGATTTTCTCAAACACCAACTTCACGTTCTTGTAATCTTCCTTTAGATGAACGGAATGAGCTACAGGAATAGAAGAAAATCGGTTCCCATTATGGAGCAAAACTGCCTTTAGACTTGTTGTTGAACTGTCAATGAACAACCTCCATTCTTCAGGATTGTGAACAATGCCAATGTCATCAAAAAGACCATGAACGTCATGACAGTAGCACAGTGATTCTGATACTTTATAAAATGATGCAAATGTTTCATGTCTTTTTCGGTATTTGGAGGTTCTGCAGCCTGGATCTAATAAATTCCATTCTTTCAAACGTGATGTCAGAAGTTCTGCATTTTATTTAGTGAGACCTAAATCTCGCACTAAGTCATCAAGTTCTTGTTGGTTAGGGAAATGAGGTAAATAATTTGGTTCCTTGAAATCAGTCATCATGAACTTCATCCGATGTGTCTACGTCAGAATAATATGTACCTGCTTCTTCGGATTGAGGTGGGTTAGGAACAGGCAATTCATCACTGTGTGGAACTGGCCCAATAGAAGAGGGTATACTTGGATAAACTAGAGTCAGCCTATCCTTCGGCTTTTTATACTTTGAAATGTCAACCATGCAGAAATAACAATCATCATGATGGTTCAGCGGTTCTCTCCATATTCTCGGAATTGCAAAGGGCATTGACTTTCGGATTCCACGCAGCCATCCTTCCAGAGTTGATCTGCAGCTGCCACAGCTGTAGTGTGGGGCCCACGATTTGTCCTGATCTCCCATAGCCATGCCAAAATAAGCATGATATGCCGTAAAGAATTTTGTACCATTGACAATCTTATGTTTAGTTTGTGTCGGACTAATATAGTAACCACAAACATAACAGAATGAGTCAGGGCAAAGCTTGCAGGATCTATTAGACATATTCACTACTTCATATAACAGTTAAACTGAAAATAAAAAAAAACAGTATGGTTAACTCATTCTATAATGTTGTAAATGCATCACACAATATAAAAAAAACTCCAAAAAATATTTTATGCTTTTTCTCAAGAAATCTTGATGATAGAGCAAAACCAATGATACCACTGAAATCAGCATACGAAAATTATATAAGAAACATTAAAAAACTAACATAAACAAAAATGTTGTTACATTGTGCTATTGGCCAATTATTGGCTTGGTAGAAATTCTTTGCAGTGTAACTTCTCAAATGATTACGTTCAGAATTTAATTTTGCAATTAATATATCAATTAGGCCTCCCTGGCTTTAGTACGAAATATCGAGTGATACAAAATCTCTACGTTATTGGGTAAAACATACACTTTGTAACAATGACGCATTTGTCCCTTAGAGACTTAAAAAAATCGCGTTAGAATTGTAAAGAGGTGTTTCCCTTCAAGCACCTCTGTTATGCCGAACACCTATAAGTTCACTAAAAAGCCTTTGGCAGATGTTAGAGCCCCATACGGGATACGTGCCCTACCCAGCGTCACTGGCAGGCAGGGGCGTAAGTAAGGATTTGGGGGCCCGGGGGGATTGACCTCTTTGGGGGCCCCTTGCATTTCGACATATGACATGAGATAATGTACGCAAAAATATATAAGCCCAAAATCAAATTGGTTCAGTATATCAGTAAACTTAACAAAAAATAATCATTAAGACTGACTCTTTTAATGAATAATACTATTGTTTATTAGTTAAATAATGCACAAGTGACAAATCTCAATTGATATCGCTTCACGTGGTGCATTATGTGCAGCAAAGAAATCTATAACATCATCTATATCGATACTTTCTAGTGTTTGTGACTGCACTGACATTAAGGCCATGATAAGCCTTTCTTGCGTCATTGTGCTCCTGAGATAGTTTTTGATGAACTGAGTTTTGAGAATGATCTCTCATATGACGTAATGGAAGTGGCCTGAGTTAGCGGTATTCGGAGGAGGTTGCAAGGTTTGAGCACACGTAATTACCATATGAAGCCTGTTTCCTCAATATGTCTATTGGTGACTGTATTACTGGTTTGTTGATGAAAAGGGCTCGTGCGTCAATGACATCATTGAAAAAGCGATTTGCCATTTATTTAATCATACAAACAGGAAAAGTAGCACAGTTTGTCATAAGCGTGTCTTCATCTAACAGGTGTCTTGGTTCAAGAAGAAACCCAAAGGTATCCATTTTCTTTCCAGCCTTTGGAATCTGCCCTTCATCTCCATATGAAATCTGTCCAGCACTTCTGTCGAAACACGTTTGAATTGCAGTTCTATTCACAGTCCTACATTAGAACTCAACTTCCCATCAAGTCTTTTCTTTCTTCTGGTTGTTTTGATTACAGGGAATCCATAATATTCACTACCTTCTTTTGCTTTTTCGATGGATTGGGTTTTTGTCAGTTTCTCATCATTTTGCAGAAAGCATGAAAGGGTAGGCCTACTAATTTCTTCAGCAGCTTCCCGTATATGCAGTCCAGACTTTTGCAGTTTCTTCTGAACTATATTAATTAGGCGCAGGAGCTTTGACCAGAATTCCAGATAGGCAAAAAAAATTCGTAATTTTCCACTGCATAAAGAAGATTCTGTGCTAATATTATATGATATTACGTCATTGTTAGATGTTTATGTTTTGTGCGAAAGCAAAATTATTCAAAGCATACAAAAGTGGGAAAGATCCATATCTCGTTATGCTCGAGTATAGAAATACTCCGATAAGCGGACTGTCGTATTCACCATCACAACTGCAGACAAGTAGAAGACTCGGGGAATCATTCCAACTGATCCCAAACTATTGAAACCATCGGTAGCTGAAAATGCAGAGACATTACTCAACGAGCGACAGATGAAAAGCAAAGTTTAATACGATGCAAAAGCAAGACTACTTAAAGATTATTCTGTCGGAGAGTTCGTCTAGGTCATACATGGCAGAAAGAAGTTGTCATAAAAAAACAACCTTTCAGCGGGGTTTGAAGCTAAACAATACCTCTTCAATAAAAAAAAAATTAAAAAATTACGCACTCAAAATGCTATGAGCGTAGCCAAAGGGGTTTTGAATTTAAACCTCCCTTCAGCTGGATTTGAAGCTGAAAAATACCTCTTCAATATTTAAAAGAAACAAGCAAATTAAAAATAAGCACTCAAAATGCTTTGAGCGTAGCCAAAAGAGGTTTTGAGTTTAGCCCCCCCCCCTCCTCCAGAGGATTTTTGATTAAAGTTTAAAACCCCTCCAGATGGTTTTGAGCTTTAAATCCCCCTACAGAGAGTTTTGAGGTTAAAAACCTCTCTCTTCAATGCTATTCTAAATCAAAATAAATTCACCAAATTCTATGAGCGTAGCTAAGGGAATTTTGAATTTGTTAAAAAAAACAACAGATTTTTTAGTTTAAAGCCCCCAACAGATGATTTTGACGATAAAGCTTCCCTTTTTGATATAAAATCTAAAGCGGACTACAGTCACAATCATTCCGAGAGCGTGACCAAGAGATGTTACACATTTCTACCGGTGGCTGGGCTCCATTAATAAAGTGCAGTGAATAGTCATCTGGCGAAATTGAAAAAGACTAAATGCGGCTCAACAAAGATAGCTAAGACGGATTTTAGGAGTCAGTTATAGAGATTGGGTCTCAATCAAGGAAATCCTATGCCGAACTGGGAGTCGACCCCTTAGTAAGGTTCTGACATAGCGTCGCATGAGGTTTGCGGGACCTGTTCTCCGACAAAATGAATTACCCGTAATAAGAGTTGCGATGACATGAAGCCCATTACGAGGAAAGCGCAAATAGGGAAATCCTAGTATAACTTGGCACCACACTTTCATGGAGGACTACAGAGCATGTGGGAAGAGGCTTCAGACAAGTCTGTGGGTCATCATTTGTTTCTATCACACAGTTATATTGTTCACGGTAATACGCCTCTGTTTTTCCGTACGTTCGTAGCAGTTTTTTTTCACCACGCTATAGCTGCCCTGGTTCATGCATATCTTTGATGGAACCTCTGCTACAAATGATCTCGATAATAAGAATGACCATTTGTCTTCGGGGTATTCCAGTTCCCTCATTTCATTTTCGAATTTCTTCAAAAATATGTCTATGTCCATTTTGGCTTCTTCGAATATCGCACCTTTATACTTTGCTAGTTTATTCCCTGTAGTTTCACCCTTTCCTTTATCGCTCTCTTTTTCTTGGTCTGATTTTAACCATTTCTCAGCCGTGTCTGTTTCCAACGCCAATCTCTCTCTTTCAATGGCAACTAATTCATTTTTCTTTTCCCTTTCAATGGCAATCTTTTCGTTTTCTTTTTTTCCCCTTCATAGCTGATCTCTCCTTTTCTTTTTCTCTTTCCATTGCTTATCTCTCCCTCTCTATCAACCTTTCTTGTGCGTATTTTCTAAGTTCCGCCCCGTCAAGCCCCAATAACCTTCCTTCTTCTTTCAACGCTGTTACCTCAGCCTTGTCCGCCATTTTCTATTACTAATAGTCGAATCGAATATTATCCTGTCTCTAGATCTAGACTTTAATATCTCTACTGTCTGTTGACAGGAGATCAATCGTATAGAGAAATACGTAGGTTTTACCTTTACGTTAGGCGCCACTTGTTACATCATATGATGAGACTCTTTTAACAATTCATCAACACAAAACGACAACATCATAGTTTATAATTAATTTAATCTTCATGAACACTATAAACACCATTTAGTTTCTAGTCCTCCATTTTTGTTTTCTTCCTCTTTCAACACGCATTCGCGCCATTTCACATTTACACTAACATGCGCACATAACAATGCCTTCAAGCCCAATGCTATTTTTGCATATAATGATGGGTCGACATTGATAGATTCTGGAAGAGCAGGCTATAGAGCCTACATCGACTTTCTTGGCTCTTGCTCAGTAACAATCTTTGGACTATGTGGTAGTGTTGCAGTTTTAATGCTGAGACCATGGCAGCGTTAAAGGTCAACTCTTTCTTGTAAAGCAATCGGGATCTTTCTACACGGCAGAACCTTGGGCTTAATGCTGCTATCAATCTTTAAAGACACTTCTCCTAAATCACCAATAAACTTTGGACTACAGTCTTCTTCTTGATCATTCACTATTGATGCTATGAACCTATCTTTATTGACTTTGATTAACTTCATTCTTGTTAAAGTATCATGACCTAGTGCTAGAAGGCATGCTAGATTATTTGGTACAACTATATATTCCATCTCAAATGTTTCGTTAGTTTTCTCATCGTTAGAGTGGCTTTCCCTATGGGGCTCATTTCAGTCTTATTCCAAATTAGTATTCTTTGCGTTGCCTCTTCTATCTGATTCTTATTTTCGTATTTTTCCTGGATGGTATTTACATCAGCTCCACTATCCATTTGAAACCTTACACGGTGACCATTCACTGTCATCCTTTTCGTTTTGCGGTTTTCCAAAGACATCAACATTTATTTTCTAACATCATGACATCATCTCTTGTGTCCTATTGCATCTGTCTTTCATCGTTAGACATATCATCTGACACCTGCTGGATTTTCTTTTTGCACGTTACGGCAAAATGATGTCTCCCCTTGCACGCTAGGCACGTTTTACCCAATGCAGGGCACTTTTCCTTAGTGTATTCGTGAATCCTTCCACAATACCTGCATTTACCTTTCTAAATGTTTGTTCTTGAGGGTGTTGCTACTTTCTAAATGATTTGTCTCAACTGTTTGTTGGCGGTCTCGTATGCTCTGCAAATGTCTCTGCACCTTTCCAATGTAAGATTACTATCTTGTAACAATTTCATTTTGAGGCATTCATGTCTAACACCAAGAAATACTCTAATCAAGCTTTCTTCCAGGAGTTCAAAACTACACGTTTTTGCTAGTCTTCTCAGATTTGTTATGCACTTTTCAATGTCCTCGCCTTCTTGCTGTTCACGAGTATTGAAAACATAGCGCTCATAAGTTTAATTCGTTTTTCCAATGCAAAAACTTTCAAATTTGTTCACTATTTCTTCCATCTTTCTTTTGTGAGCAGGTCAGGCCGGCGCGAGTGGGAGAGACCTATTCTCTGCTCGACATTAAATTTTATTACAGTAGGCAGATGTTTGCACTACTGGGTGGGCTCAATCTGTGCACCTCGGTATGGTGACCAAGAAGCTAGAGTCGCCTAAGTAACCAGACATACTAACTATACTAACCTAAACTAAATGAAAACAAGATAACAAACTTTAGTTTAGGATAAATAAACAAAACGGAACTTTATTAACATACAAAAATATAAATCAATAATAAAATATATACACTACAATGGAAACAACTAATACTAACTAAAACCCTCTGAATCGACGCCACTAAAAACTAACCAAACCAACTATCTAACACAAACTGATCAAAACAACTATCTAACTAAAAAAGAACAAAATCACTTCAAGACAACTACTATACTAGACCTAGATCTACACAAACACACTACAATAAACTAGTCTAGATCTACAATATTCTACTACTACAACCAACTCATAACTAAAACTACAACAAGAACACCTTAGTCTTAGTACCTTAATATTAGCATTCACTAGAAACAGACTATAACTAACTAAGTTTACTAAGCCGACTAAGGCAGTACTAAACTAGATCTAGTACAGAAACAAAATAAATCTAGATCTACAGCAGAGTAATAGCAGTTATAATCAGCAGTGTAATTGCAGCAGCTAAAAGCAGTGACACAGCAGTAACAATAGCCTGCAATAAGGCCGTCCCAGGTACAGAATAATAAAATAATTAGACGACAGACCACAAAGATCTTCAGCTGTCACACAGACAGATATGGTACTGACCACTGGTCAAATGTACACTCAACTGTTGACAGCATGTAGTACATCACTTTTATACGCACTAACCTATATAAATATGCGGTACAACTATAAAATCTGACACTAACCTATAAAAATAGATCTAACCTATACAACAAAAATGCATATAAAACTAGCTCAGGGAGCGCAAGCTCACACTTTCTTTTCCCTTCTCAATTTCAAGACCTTCATATATGTCCATCGCTTTTGTTCCTGTAATTGTTAGAAAGGTGGCCACTCTGACCTCCTCTGATTCTTCCGACAATTTAGTGGCTAACTCATAGTTTCGCCATCTCCGGTGAAACTTTAGCCAATTAGCTGCCATGTTACGTTCTTCCTCGAGCGGCTCGGGTACAGGAAGAAAATTTCTAGCTGCCATTGCACGGCGTATCCCTGTAATTGTTGCTTATTTATTATTTCAAACAATAAACCTTAATATACTGATTAATGATTACCTCTGATCATTAATATACCGCTGCCACCATGTTAATTAAGATCTAGGTTCACAGTCAGCAATAAACAAACAACAACCATTATATTGAACGCGTGCACCTTTGCGCACCATATCAACAGACTGTCAAGGCGGCAAGGGACATTTGTGGGCAACACAGATTGTTGTGGTCACGGTCTCAAAATCTGTACTGCAGGCTTTGCAAAGCCCTCGACCATGGCCCCCCCCCCCCCCATTTTGACACTGTCATCTTGGCCTCACACAACATAAAGCAGCGCTATGGCACCCCTGTAATAATACAGTGGGTATCGAGTCACATAGGTGTGACTGGCAACATTATTCCAGACTCCTTGGCCCACCAGGGAGGGCGAATTCCACCAAGTGAACAGGCTGTAAGTTTTCATCTTACCCTGGCTATAATTTAAAAAAATAGAAATGGAAAAGTTGTTTGAGTGCTGGGAAAAATCCCAAAAAGCCCGTGGAGTCTGGGAGCGCAAGAGGCGCCCTGACCGCACTTCCCGTGGTGGAGGCTGTCCATGCCTGAGCAAGCTATTATAGCACAGTGCACTGTCCTGTTGGCTCATATTTCTCATGGCTATGGCCCAATTTCGATTCACGGTGCCCCCGCTGCGGGGAAGAAGAGGAAACTCATATTCTGTTTGACTGCCCCAGACTTGCTGATCTCCGCCTCGACAGGTCTTGGAAACCAAAAATTCTCGACCTGTATGGTGACATATACGCACTACGCAGGACAGCAAGGTTTCTGTCCAGGGCCTTTGCAAGAGAGAATTTAAGCCTCTCAAGCCCTCACTCAAATGGAGTTTGATGATGATGATGAAGTATGTCCACGCGCAAAAGAGTTCAAACCCAGTCGGAAATATCCAAGTAAATATAATATGTCTTCGAAAAGTTTGTTTAGGTCGACATAGATGAGTAAAATGAGTACGGAATAGACATGTAAAACCATAATGTCGGGGCGAGTTGGTTATTGTTATTATTTAAATTATCCCTGGCTTTTAGTGAAGAAGTTACTTTAATTGTATACAATTTTTATCTTTCTGCTGACCCTCTTCAATCGTGCATCACAATCTGAGAACCACTGCACAAACCTAAATATATTTTATAAGGTTGAAAAATGTATGCTTTATATAGGTCTGGACTAGTTTGTCTTCCTTGATAACCTCTTACTTGAAGTTACTTTTTTACTTTCTTAAGTCTTTCTGACTAGTCAGTGAGTCACTAGTCTAGATTCTAGATCTATAATCTAATATATCTAGACTAGTTTCTAGATCTATATCTCTATTCTTTATGTAAACTTAATAACAATATTATTATTATTATTGGTACGTAAACTAATACTAATACCTTATTTATTAAGTTATTACTAGATAATTTATATGAAATCTAGAGTAATATTATATTATATAGAGACTCTACTCTAAATATCATCATAAATAATAAAATATGCAAGATGATGACTAAGTCTAAGTTAGTGTAAGTAAATCACTAAATGCATACTTGACCTCCGTGGAAGGCGCAGACGCGTGACCTCCGTGGAAGACGCCGATGCATGACGGCAATGAGTGAATGATGCGTAGGACGTAATCATTTATTATCATCTTGCAAATCTTGGATGATCTTCTTTTTTGAAGTAACGTCTGTATCGTAGATAAGAGTATAATAATTAATATTAAATTAAAATAAATATAGTATAATTTTATAGGTATTAGAACCTAGATCTAGTAACTAGATGATATATCTAAATTATTTTCTAAATTGACTAAATCAGTGGTTCCCAAACTTTTTTGTCTCGTAGACCCCTTACGGCCATGGCATGTTCTTTGGTTTTTGGTAGACCCCCTGCTTAATTTGTATTGCATTTTTTGCCAAGTCATCATTTTAAACTAACTAACTTTAGTAAGTTGAAGAGTAAAAAAGTAATTTAAAGTTACAAATCAAGTTATACAGATCTATCTTTTTTATTGATAAAATTCAAATTTAAACCAATTAAAGTAACAGCAAATATGTATTGCTGGAATCATCAAACACACTGGAAATTTTTTGTCTGGGTATATCATCTGTTGATACGCCGGCTACGGATATTATGTTTCATATAGGATTTTGTTGTTCTATGAAGTAGTCCTTCAAACATTAAATATTAATTTATTAATTAATTTGCCTCAAGTATCATTGTAAAAGTTTTCGCAGACGACAGTTTCTTGTTTATTTCTTAATCTTTCACGTATGGCACAAAGATTGAGTCAGTGGAGAGGGAGGTGAGTAACTGACTTCTAAACCAGCAAGCTTTGAGCTGGAAAGGCTCATTAGCCTTGGCTTGCTACCCACCTGAATTCAAACCTCTGCTACCTTGCGACTATACCAAAATATATATATATATATCTTATATATCTTATATAATACAGATATTACTTCAAAAAAGAAGATGATTATGTCCTACGCGTCATGCATTCAGTCATGCATATTAATCAATGACTTAAATTCTGCCAAGTCACTGGTTTTACTGGCTAGCTCAGGCAACCCATTCCATGTTCTTATAGCACTAGGGAAGAAGAAGTATTTGTACAAACTTGTTCTAGCATATGGGATGAGGAATGTGCCTTTATCTTTGTGTCTTTCTGAGTATTTTATTAGATTTTGTATTTGAAGATTATAGTTCAGTGTTTTTTGTATAAATATTACTTTACTTTTGAGTCTTCTCTCCTGAAGGCTTTCTAAACTTAGTGATTTTACTAATGGTGTTACTCTAGTCAAATATGAATATTCATTAGTTATGAATCTCACTGCTCTATTTTGTGTCTGTTCCAGTTCCAGTTTCTTAATGTTTTCTTGAGTTGAGGGGTCCCAAACAAAGGATGCATATTCTATTATTCGCCTAACCAAGGTTAAATGACATTTAATTCTATTTTTATGTTCTTATTTGATTAATAGAAATTTCTTTTAATAAACCCATGCTTTTTTGATTTTTTGATAGCTTCATCAATATGGGGATTCCATGACAGTTTTTCATTTATTATAACACCTAGTTATTTTGCATTTTTAGTCTGTGTTACTGGTTTACCATGAATAAGATAAGTGGAATTCATTTGTTTTAGTTTTTTTGTTACTCTTAATAACTGACATTTTTCTGGGTGTAAATACATGCTCCAATTTGATTCCCATTTCTGTAATTCATCTAATTCTCCTTGTAAAATTTCTGTGTCTTGTGTTGTTTTTATTGTTCTATATATTATGCAATTGTCTGCGAATAATCTGACTTTTGTTCCTGAACTAAGCAATTTGGTAAATTGTTTATGTAAATTAAAAATAGTAGTAGTAGTTTGTTCTCTCCCTAACAGAAAATCTTTAATCCACTGATGCAATGGACCATCAATGCCAAAAAATTTTAATTTTTTAAGCAAACTATGGTGGTGAACTTTGTCAAAAGCTTTGGCAAAATCTAGTAAGAGAGCACTATTTGCTCACTGTTATCTAAACCTTTTTGAAAAATCATCAATTAGTCCTATTAGTTGTGTTTCACATGATCTATATTTCCTAACGCCTTGTTGGTATGGAGTAAGGACATTATGTTTGTCTAAGTGGTTTATGATGTTGCTACATATTAAGTGTTCTAGGATTTTACATGTGATGCTGGTAAGTGATACTGGTCTGTAGTTTCTTGGGTCTGATTTTTATCCTTTTTTAAATAGAGGGGTGTGTTAGCTTCTTTCCAGTCCCTTGGTACTCTGCCCTGGTTAAGAGATGCCTGAAAAAGTATTTTGAACACTGGTGCTAGCTCATTGCTTAGTTCTTTGAGTAATCTAGCTGGAATACCATCAGGTCCAGATGCTTTATTATGTTTGATGATGGCTAATAGTTTTTGGATTCCCTTTTCTTGTACTTCTATATCTCCTATGTTGCCTACTTGGTTCAAATTAAGTAATATGTCTTTGTCTTCTGGGTCTGAGAATGCTGATGCAAAGTATTTGTTTAGGATGTTAGCTTTAGTTTCGTTATCATTATGTTTTAAGTTGTCTTCTCCTTTTAATGGCGCTATGCCTGTTGTTTCCATTTTCTTAGACTTAATGTATGACCATAGGTTTTTGTTGTTATCTTTAGATATTACATTGTTTATGTATTCACTCTGCTTACTTTTGGGTTAGGTGTTTAATTTTTATGTACTTTTTATAAACTCTTTCTGCCTTAGTTTCTTTAAATTTTCTATATAGGTTTTCCTGTTTACAAAGCTTCTTTAATCTATTATTAAACCAGCATTTATTTATTTTGTTTGATGTGTATTTAGTTGATATATGATTTTATATAATGTTTTTTATGAAATTCCAGAGGTCATCGACTGGTTGGTTTAGTTGTGTTAGGTTGCATTTGTTCCAGAGTAAAGATTTTTGGCTACTGCTTTTATCTGACTGTGTATTTTTATGATCTCATGGTCTGATAGACCAGGGATACTATCATAATCTACTACTAATCTAGGTCTGTTGGTTAAGAAGAGATCTAATGACAATGAGGTTGGAATGAGGTGGTTGATAATAATTTCAGAAGCTCAGTCTGATGCCCCAATGTCCAATGTATGCTGGAAATCTTGTTTAGTTGAAGTAATAACCCTAGTCCTCTTTACAAAATAAAGTCTAATTCTTCAAGTAGAATTCATTAACTATTTTGTATCTAAAATATTGGAATAATCATTAATATTTCATAAAAATTGAGTAATTGATGAAAATATTTGAGGCTATTAAGTTGCTTGCCTTTCTTTTTGTAATCTAAAATATAAGATAAAAAAAAATAGGCATTTGAGTTTTAAAAAAGTAAAAACAAGCCAATACTGTGATATATTTAAAAGAAATACACTCTGGAAATATTTTAATTGTTTATTTGTAATTAAGTTGATTATTTAAGTTTAATAGATTCAAACCAATGCAAATGTAGAACAAAACTTTGCGATAAAATTACCATTTCTTTCTCTTGCACTCTTGCGATAAAAAACTACCTATGCCTAATTTTAATTCTCAATCTACTAATTAAGATTAAGTTTCTAGACAGTAGTATACTCTAGATCTATAAAACTAAAAATAAAAAATAAATTGTCATTGACAAGATTTTACCATTATATTTATCATTTCTTCTGTTTCAAGATCTAGAGATTATTATGTGTATAATAACACAGTGATGTTGATATTATTTATGAATGACTCCATTTAAAACCATTTTATTGTGCTGCAAAGAGAAAACACGTAAATGAACAAACTCATGTCAAATCAAAATATGAAACATCATTTAAATTCATTTAACATAAAAATAAGGAGTAATATAGACATCCTCCTCATCATAGGTTTTGTGTAAATTCCTATGACTGCTGGATATGTTTGGAAAGGGCTTAATACTCTTTACCTGGTATTTTTGAAGGAATGTGGGAAATAAAGAAACATACTCTGGTGTGGAGAAATCAGTTTGGATGATCAGTATTTCCACCTGACTCTGCTAAAATAACTGTTGATAATGCTATCCACAAAACTCATAAGCCAAGGTACTTTGACAAAAGTCCAATGTATTCTAGCGATGGGAATTGAACCGAACTTTTAAAGTTAAGTTTGAGTTCAGTTAGGTTCGATGACGAGTATAATTCGGGTTCGGTTCGGTCAGGTCTAAAGTTCGGGTTCAGCTCGGTTCGATGTTATGAAATTATGTAATAGCAAAATTAAGTTATAAGGTTTAATGCAATTTATTAGTTAAAACACTTTCATTTGAATTTTTACATAAAACAAATAAAACAATCTTTGGAACATTTAATAGGCCTATGGGCAATACTTTTTACAAAATAATGTTGCCTACATACATTTTAAGCGTTGTATTTATTTCTTAATGGAGATAAAATTGAAGATGCGGCAGGTTTTTGCTCAAGTTGGCAAGGGGTTTAATTCCGGGCGTGACACTAAGCGTATTCTAACCTTTTTCTCTTAGTAAAAAGAGATAATTTTTTAAAATGCTAATATTGATGTGTTTTCTATCAGAACGCACTATTCTTTCTAATAAAAAAAAGTCGAGGACCATATTAAATCAAATAATAAAGAGCCAGCCTGACCAATAGTATTATGCGAGGATGGGCGTGATCTTTTTATAAAATATTCTTCATCAAAGACGTCTTTGTCGTGGACTTTTTTTTTCATACCTAAGTCATCAATATAATAAATTGCAATAGACGGAAGAAATTCAACTATTTTGAGATAAAAAAAATCCAGAAGAATCACACTAGCGAAGACGTTTTATAATGTTTTCTTCAAAAACGTTTTCACCCATATTGTTGCATACGCACCACGCAAAAAGCAGTCTAACAAGGTCTTATTCGAAGATATAATGACATCTTGTACTTAATATATTTGAATTTTTAAACATGTAATTTTACTAATATTCAGATAAGTTACACTGAAAAGAAAACATTTTTTTTCGACGCCCCTCTGCTTGTTAGTTGGTAGTTGGCTTGTCGCCTATAAACAGCTAGTACAATTGAACCAATAAAGACGTTTTATGAGAACAACTCAATATAGCCTAACTGTTATTACAATATTCACATATTTAACTTGAGATAGAGATGTAATATTAATGAAATATACTGATATTTAAACGAAATCTAGTTCACCACAAAACGTCTTTACACTTTCATGTCTCAAGATTGTCTGCCATTTCACATTTACATTATGCTAATTTCATCATCCTCAATGTATACTCAAATCAATCGCTTAACTTCTTACTGCCGCCAGGAAACACACACACACTCTATAACACTCCCTTTTTGTCAGGAAGTTGCGCCCTCCCTTCCCCCAATTCACGGGACTCACCATCCCCACCCCCGGGGAGGAACCAAAGTTTGAGAAATGCTGCATTAAAAATACTCATGATCAATAATGCAAAACAGAATAATAGTAATAATATTCTAATACAGAATACTTCACAATTTAAAAAAATAAAACACTAAAAAGAAATGTAAGTACCATTATATATAAATTAAATATTAAGTAGTTCTAATATTAAATATTTATAAAACAGATTCCATTTTTAACTGATTTTACAACGAAAAGAAGAGAATTAAAATTTATTTTAAACTGGAACATAAATAAAATTAATGTAGATCTACATCTACACTCTATAATTGGCCAAAAAATTCTACACTCAACTAACAGCCATTTTAAATAAAAGTGACAATGTTTTAAAATTGACTTTCTGCTTATTCGATCTACTTAAGGGCGGTCTATTCGACTCAAAACAAATATTGCAAACAGCCCGCGAAAATTCAAGGCCAGGACTAGTCGGGACTATGGAAATCCCTCGCGCGCCGCTTTTATTTATATTTTTAAAGTTTCCAAAATAACTCCCCCCCCCTTTCCCAAGATTTCAAAGGATAATGGAATCATTAGAATTTAAATAAAATCTTTTGAGTATTTTTTTTTATTATTATTAAACCAAAAAAATAAAAAAGGGATGTACCAATTGCAAAATTAGTTTGGTTAAGATAAGGAGGGTTCGTTCGGTTCGGTTCATACCGAGCAGTTTCAAAGTTCAGGTTCGGTTTGGTTTGGTCATAAGTGAGGCACGAGTTCGGTGCGTTCGTTTCGTTTCCCATCTCTAATGAATTCATCCTAAACTAGGGGAGGTAAATCTTTAGAATGAGCATTTTTAATAAGGGGAACACCTTTTCCACTTTACTTTGATAATTTTTCTTGTTTTCTCTTATTAGAATTTTAGCTATAAAAAGTACCTGTGTTCTGATTGTTCAATAAAAAATTATTGTGATTGAAAAATTGAAAAAATCTAAGAATTTAATAGAGTAAAGATATTTAGACTCAGACCTCATGTTGACAAAAATAATGTGTGTCTAAAATTGAAGGCAGTTTCATATTAAAATGGAAAATTTAAATAATTTTGTATCAGACGAGAGCAAACATATGAACAGAAGTCTGTTTCTCACAATTTGCTAAACTAGTGATAGAAAATAGAATTAATTTTTTAAAAGTATCGTACAATTAATACTAACCAGTAAGTCATTTTTGATCTTTTAATGTAATAGTCATTATTAAAAATTTCTTTAATGTTTTAATGTGTTCAGTATAATTTTGCAGCAATGTAATTTTTTCAGATCAAGTTAGGTATTGTTGAATCTTAAATTACAGATTTTTTTTTTCTACAAAGATAAGCATTTTGTAGAGAATTAGTCAAAGAATTGAAAGATGGCTAAAGTAAAATAAAATAATTAAATGCCAATGAGAAGATTATATCAAGCTGTGATATAAACTAATAAGCAGAGTTACTAACACAATGTTGTCATTTTAAAAAAAGTCTTGGTCCAGCATTCTTTTTACAACCAAAATAAAGAACAATCACTCTCACATGGGGAAAAAAATAAAGGGAGAAATAAAAAGTTGAACATTGTAAAGATGGTGAAACAAATATTGTACTCCAAGTCACTGGTTGAGAGTAATGATGTACTCGCCAACGCTAGTGAAGTTACTTGTCGAGAGTAAGAAAAGGCAGAAGAAGGATTACTAACTTATGCTTTGCGGATGACATAGATGGGCTGACTTTGTGATGTGCATTGACAAGATTTCTGCAGTATATTTTATGCAAATTAATGATGAAAAAACCCCCACACATTTTGACTATTATCCAATAGGGCTTTAAAATGGACATCAGTATTGGAGGCGAAAAGCTATTATCTTTCAGACATAGGAACAAAACCTGAACCTCTGGCCGGAATTGCACAGTCCACAGCAGCACTTGCTGTTCACAACAATTTGATGGACAAAGGCATAACCCTCAACACAAAATCAGTCTGATGCACCTCATGTCATTGCTACATTCTTGTATACTTGCGAATCTTGGACACTAACTGCAGAACTAGAGAAGAGGATCCTAGCAATGGAATTGAGATACTATAGAAAGTTCCTAGGTATCACCTACAAAGATCACATCACAAATGAGGAGATTTGAAAAAGAATCACAATAGCAATCGGGCCCCATGATGACCTGTAGACCACCATAAAAAAATGCAAACTAAAACTTTTTGGCCATATCACAAGGTCCTCAGGACTTGCAAAGATCTTCCTTCATGGAACAGGATCAGGAAAAAGAATAAAAGGCAGTCAAAGTAAAAAAAAAAATGGGAAGGCAAAATTAAAGAGTTGACAGGCCTGTGACTGGAAGGCAAAGCGGATAGGAGGAAGATGGTTGGCAGGTTATGTTTGGGATTACTACAGTTCAACAGACTAAGAGATAGGTGAAGGTTTATCTGGCAAACTTAATAGAATGAGTCAAAATATTTAGTTGGATATTAGAAACATGGTTTTTAAATACTTTATAGTAGTAAAATTAATCTCCAACTTGGTGCTGTTATTTTTTCAGTGGGCCTCTAAATCTTCTTAAAATGATTTTTTTTCCAAAAAAAAATTGCAAACATGCTTTAAATTTTTTTTTATGTGACATTTCTTTTTTTCTTTATCCAGCATGACTCTACACATGACCTTTTACCTGAACATTTTTCTTTGAATGAATAGAAACGTGATGAACAGATAATTTAATATTCCCAGCATCCATCAAAAAAAAGTATCAAATGCCAGAAGAATATATTTTATTCACTGCAACTAATGGCTAGCGGTAGTTCTCACCCTGACAAAAGCAGCAAAAAGACTCCCAAAAAGAGTTCTTTTTTCTCATTTGGATCAAAGAAAGATAGTGACAAGAAGCCTTGGTTTGCATTTCCTGGCTTTCTCCCTAAAATGCCAGTAAGTATTTGTATATTTTTTATTGTTCAGGTAAAATGGATCAAATAATGTCATAAGTGTTCAAATGATTGTTTCACACTTTTTCTTCCTGCCACTTTCATTCTAATTTCTGCTGCCTACAACTTTTGGGAAATAGTGTTTTGGAATGAAAAGAAAAATCTTTTTGATATTAAATGCTTCCTTTTCTAAAAAAAAAAGAGTTTTTTTTGTCATTGTAATAAAAACAAATGCTTATGTTTAACCTTAATATAAATTTAATTTCTTTTTTATATCATTTGATGTAAAAGAAAATTTGTCACATCATTAAAGGCAAATGCTATCTTCATACACGAAGAAGAGTTATTGTAGTACATACCTACTCAAGATTTCATGCCACTCATGTTTCACTGATGTACAGCTCATAGTTACCTTTGACCTTAAAAGTCTGATTTAAAAAAATCCTGTTACAGTTGACCAGGAGATATTAAAATAATTATATCATTTGCTTAAGTTGTTTCTACTTAAAACTAGCTCCTTCTAACTTTTCTTACCTATGCCTTGTAATTCTGATTCATTTATCTATAGAAAGATATATTAAGTGCTAATTTTTACTTTACTTAAAATACCAAAATTGTAAGAACTTAACTAATTGATCAGAATGTGTGTATTTAACTGAGTTTGTAAAGTAGGCCAAGGAATACCATCAACCAGAATTGTTGATAATAGCTGGTGCTTGCTAGATAATAATTATTAAGGATGGTCAGAAATAGCATAAACACCACTTAAATGTGTTTTTCATTGTGGTCCACTTGTATTCATAAAGTCAGGCAATAATTATCTTCTTGTTTAGTGTATACCATGGGAAATAAAGCAGTGGTAATTAGAATTAGATTAGCAATCATTCTTTGAAGAAAAATTATGTTTAGTAAATACTATTAGGAATAATACAAATATTAGAAGATTATTGTATCTTATTATTTATTTTTTATGTTTTATGTGCATAGGGCCATGGACGTTTTCAAGTATCAGCTAGTGACTTTACTACTCACCCCAAGGCTAAATGTCTCAGTATACCAATACAGCAAAGACTATTGGAGTTTGAAGATGAGGACAATGTGAGTAGCACTTTATAAACTGCTTAAAATTTTAGTTTTGCAGTAAAAATAACAAAGATTAGAACATATTTAGAAAAAAAAAAAAAAAGATAATTTCATAGCTATAAATTATAAAAGAAAGGCATTTCATCAAGACCTAATACCTTCACACTTCTACCAACCATATATAGAGCTAAACAATTGGTAATCTATTCTGTTTTCACTTAACATTATTTACATTAGTGATCAGTGGAATTAGAAGTTGTAAGAGAAATTCATTTCTAGTGGGAATAGTGATTTTAAAAAATAGTAACAATAATAGTTTTAAACGAATAAAAACATCTGTTAAGTATCCAAGCAAAACTTGCAATAATTATATAAAAATAGAAATTCTTAAATGATAAATATAAACTATAAAAATGAACTAAACTTGGTTTATTATAACATTTGGTATATCTAGTAAGCATGGAAACATATGATATGATATGAAGCTTAATAATTATTTTGAAAAAACTTTCTTAATCATTTGGAAGTATTGATATACATTCATTTCTTTTATAGGACCGTAAAGTCATTTTAGGTATCTGTGCCATGGCAAAAAAGTCCCACTCCAAACCAATGAATGAAATTATTAGACGTCTGGTGGATAACTTTGAAAGACTTGAGGTAGAAACCATTCTGAGACATGACGTTAAACTGCGCTCCTCTTTGCTTAGCACTTTTGTAGCTCAAAAGTGCCCTATATTTTCTATCATTATGTCTGCTCCTCTTTAACTCATTCTGCCTTCACTACTTCACTACCCATCTTAAAAATCCCCCTAGGTCTTGAGACCTGTCTGTTTGCCATGGACTGCGACAGGTAAAAGACATCCTTGTATTTGAGTAGGTGCCTATCTGTGGATAAGCTACTACAACACAGTACTTTGGCTCTAAGTTCCTCTAGACCTGAGGCCCACCCAGATGGCCCACTCTGTGTCAACCTGCTGGGAGTGGCTAGAAGGTCAATCAGGAAGCTGCTGTATTGGACACATGACAGATACAGCAGCTGACTGAGAATAGAACATGTGTAGCTCTGGTGAGCTCATTCTGGCTCATCCCCTTGTTGGAATCGGTGACAGGTGTACAGGTGTTGAACAACCAAAATTATATATGGATAAAAAAAACAACTAATTGCCCCATATTTATGTCTGTGCAAGAAACAGAGATGAAAATAAGCAGGCCACAGAAGCAACACGAACTGGGGAGCTGCTGCCATATCGGAGTCTGATTTAATCCAAGTTAGACTATGGATCTATAATATATGACGCAGCTAGGAAATCGTACCTAAAAATCTTGGAGCCCATACAAAATGATGCCCTTTGGCTCTTGTCTTGGTGCATTTTGAACATCACTAGTACCAAGTCTCCATGTGGAGGCTGGAGAACTCCCCATGACCATCAGAATGAGAAAGGGCCTTTGAGTGAGAGAATCCATTCAAAATTTAACTCCACCAATTGACCAAGTCTCTAAAATAGAAATTCCACAGAACTCTCCATGGATGGATGATAAATAAACTTAAATTAAATTTTAAAATTTAAAAAAAGAAAATACAGACCCTAACACACCACAAGACCACTTTAGGGAACTGCTGGAGAGCTATGGAGATTGTGACACCATTTACACTGACAGATCCAAGATAGATGGAAAGGTTGCATGTGCCTGCTCTTGTAGGAACAAAACTATCTCCCGTAGACTACCCGATGGATGCTCCTTTTTCACAGTTACACGCAATCTCACTTGCACTTATGGCTGTAAAAAGTTTCAGACAGGAGAAAATTCCTTATATGCTTTGACTCCAAATCTGTATTGCAAGCTTTAGGACAGACTCCCATTGGTACATAATTGCTTAAAGCTTTTAGAGCAAATAGCATCTGATCATAGGGATGTCACCTTCTTGTCCCATGTGAGCATAGAGGGAAATGAAATGGTAGATAGAAGAAAAGAGAGCCCTAAATGTAGCAGTGTCAAAAACCCAAATTTCCTGTTCAAACCTGAGATAGATTATAACCTCTGCCACCTACAGAGAGTGGCAGGATCAGTGGGAAGCTGAGGCCCACAACAATCTAAAACAAAATGTGACAGATGTCAGGCGGTGGTCCACATATAAGGGTCTGTCTGACATGACCATGTCCAGACTTAGGATGGGCCACAACTACATCTCACACTACTTGGTGCTATACAGATTTTATTAGATTATTAAAATTTCAATATTTGAGCTGAGAGTAGACCTTTTTTTAATACCTCAGTTGTGTAACTCTTAGCACTTGGCCAATATAGGAGAAGTAATCCTTGAGGGATTATGGGCACGACATGACCTAAATTGTGCCAATGTGCCACAATTTTTAAAAAATCTTGAGGTAGAAATTCTTTAATTTTTTTGGTATTAGTATATACTTTGTTTTCAAAATAATTTTTAACAATTCACTTGTGTAAATGATTTAACAGGTTATAGTTTTTGATGAGGATACCATACTAAATAAACCTGTGGAGGATTGGCCTGTTGTCAACGGTTTTGTATCCTTTTTTTCACATGGATTTCCCCTAGAGAAAGCCATTGCATATAAAGATCTTCGAAATCCTTTTATTGTCAATGATCTGGAAATGCAGTACATACTTCAAAGCAGGTAAACACTACGATTAAATACAATTAATCCTCTTTTTGTTTCTAGTCTATCACTATGAATACAAATGACACATAGTTTAAATTCACCTTTCATAAAAATGAATAAACTTGTGAGTTGGTAAACTGGTTAATCACGCATGTGAATGTTTTCAGGCCAAAAGTGTATGCTTTAATGAAGGAAAATAACATTCCACATCCTCGTTATGCTGTCCTAGACAGAGAAAATGATCCTGACTGTAAGTTTTAAAAGATATTAAGTCTGAGAGCTAATATTAAAATAATACTGGGCTTTAATTTTTTTGTATCGGCCCTTCATTAAGCCACAATTGTAGCCATTTAATAAGATAAACTTTAAATGTGGACTTAATTAAAACCTTTCTACCTTAGATGTTCATAAAAAAATGATATTGATGTGCAGCTTATGTCATTGACCTACTTCTTGTGCATTGGCTGTGTTCTTATCCATCTTGTATTTTTGGACATTGATATAGATTTCGATTCCCTTAAAATATACAGCTGCAATTAAAACATGAATCAAATTAAACAGTCTAAATCAAAGTTCTAACTTGAGATCCGCAGATATGGAACTTTGCAGTTTAAATGATTTCACGAATTAAGAACCTCCACATTTAATATCAAAAGAAAAAACAAAATCTTCTTTCCTATTTATTCACTTTAGTGAGAAGATATACTATTTGTTGGGCTGTGGTCTCAAGTCACACACATATCCTTCTAAAATTTCTTCCAATCTTCATTGTAGTAGCTATTTACACATTAATACATAATATCCCTTATTGTCTTCCTCTAAAAGTTTGTTTTAGTTAACATTGCTACTTTTCTTGTTCCACAAGGTCACATTGTAGAGACAGAAGATTCTATTGAAGTCAATGGGGATTTATTTATGAAACCATTTGTTGAGAAGCCCATTGATGCTGAAGATCACAATATTTACATCTACTTCCCTGTTCAGGCTGGTGGTGGTAGCACCAGGTTATTTCGTAAGGTAGACAAGTATTAGATATCATGCAGTTAACTCCCATTTCATAATCTATAACACGTTATCAAAACATACTTGCATTGGTAAGTTTTTATTTTATTTACAAAAATGGCCTACTTTATGGCATTTACTTTACAGGCTGAACCTATGCATGATATCTTTTTTTTTTTAGTATTCTCATTTTTCTAAATATGTTTGCTGACAGAACACATTAATAAACAGCAAGCTGACTCATGGAATTTGAAGCTAGTAGATTTTCTTGTTAGTTTAAGTAATTGTTGATAGCAATTTCTACATCTGTTTGAATAACATTTGACGCCATGTGTACATTATTTTATTCTGTTTATGTTCCATTATCTAAAAAATTCTTTTTTTTTTATTAACCTTTGAAACCTTTACTTATTGCCGGTTCTTAATATAATAAAAAAAAAATTGGGGAACATCCAACTATTATACTGTTATGAAATCTTAAAAAGTTGTGGGTGGAAATAAAGAATGATCAATATCATATCAATGATCAATATATCAAGTTCATTATTATTATCTAAGTCACTATATGTATCCTTTCACACTCTCCTGTCTATATGCTTTAGTTATGCTAATTTTATACAACATCTGTGTAGCACTCATTATAATGGTTATAACATTTTTATTTTTATCTTTGATTACAACTGGATATGTTATATTGGGTACTACAATAGTGTTAAAAGGGGTTGTTTCTAGACACATGGTTGAAATGTTATTGCTAATCTCACTTTTGTAATGTCCCACTTTGTTCTCATACCATTAGTGTGTTCTCATCTTAAGTCTTATACTGTGCAGGTAAAAGACCGCAGCAGTGTGTACTCTAGGTTCTGTCGTGTTAGGAACAAAGGGTCATTTCTGTATGAGGATTTTATGCCAACTGATGGCACTGATGTCAAGGTAAATTCTTTTTTATTTTATATCTGTCTATTGGTTCACTGAATATTTTATGCTTGCCCTGGATGTGGCAAAATATGTAGGTCACACTTGGGGCTGCGCAGCCATGGGAAATACTGCATTCCTCACTAATCTTTGGACTCGAAGACAAGCCTTATTATTTTAATTCTCTCAAGTAGTGCTTCATGTTCTTAATCCCCTACACATTTTGATCATAGAGTCAATGCACTTTATCCTCTACAAATCTAGGTCTATACAGTTGGACCGGATTATCAACATGCAGAAGCTCGAAAATCTCCAGCCCTTGATGGTAAAGTAGAAAGAGACCAAGATGGAAAAGAAATTCGCTATCCTGTCCTCCTGAGTAATTGTGAAAAAATAATTGCTAGGAATGTTTGCAAAGTATTTAAGGTAATTCTGGACTTTATTTTTTTTATATCATTATATAATAGAATAAATCTAATGTGTTTATAAAGTTTTGAATATTTATAAAAATAATTGCCAAAATTCTTTGCTTTGATTTTTTTCTTAAGCAAAATGTTTGTGGATTTGATTTGCTAAGAGCTAACGGCAAGTACTACGTATGTGATGTTAATGGATTCAGTTTTGTGAAAACATCCAGCAAGTATTATGATGATTGTGCCAAAATACTGGGGTATATAATTCCTTTTTTTTTTAGTTGTGCACATTGTATCCAGAGTACCAGTATAATTATAATGCTATATGATGCTTTGGATTATATATATATTTATGTACATTATTTACATATATATTTTGCTTGTGCTAGGACATTGGTTATGAGAGCTTGCTGTCCTCAACTTCATATACCTTACCCGCTGTGTACTGCACCAGAAGATATTCCAGTAGTTCAGACTACATCTGGCTCAATGTAAGTCTGACACCTAGGAGAATAGAAATGTCTGTCAATGATTCTAATGAACTTGAATTTATTGGTCTCATAAATTCAATTTTAGCTAAATATTGTATTTTTGTAAAAGTATTCTTTTATTTATAAATTCTGTTTTATACAGTTTGAGTGTAGCTGTTTTTTTTTTCCTCTCTGAAATAAGACTTATCTGATAAATGTTTTGTAATAAGATTATTCTGATAAACTTTTTGAAATAAATTATTCTCATAAACTTTTTGAAATCTGACATGCAAGTTTCACTTTTGTTGGAAATTGCTGTACTTTCATTCATTGAATCTTTAGACTGTAATCACTAATAAATACTCATTTTCAACTTTGTTCATGACCATACATATAATTTTGTGATTTGTTTAATATTTTGTGTCTACACAATTTTTATACATATTTTTAAATGCTTTAATTTGATGATAATTGTTAATTTGTCTATTCTCTATACCAGTATATATTTCATATATGCTATTCCATTATTTATGAAAAAAGTGTTGTGTAACTCCTACTAAAGAAAATAACTATTCCTTAAAAAAGGCAAGATTGATTCAAGGCATCATTAATAGTGTTGGTAGCATCATTCCTTTTTTCTCTCCAGTTCATTTGACTTCTTAGTTTTAGGCACAATGAAACTACAAACATTCTCTTGGCAACTTTTTTGTGAATGAAAGCTAGAAAAGTAATTGACCAATCCATTGATCTTGCAGTGACAGATACTTAATTGAAATATCAAGGCAGTAATTTACTCTAATTTATTATTAAAGAAACTACTAATATTAATTACCATGCAAATTATTCAACTTTGATTTCAATGTTCTGTAAATTATGTTCTCCAACAATACTTAGAATTATCCACATCCTCAAAAAAGCTTAGAACATTCATGTCAGTTACAAATTGACTCCAATTCTTAAAATAGCTGCACACATTTAGAACAGCACATTTTCTGTCAAATGATTGCATTCCAATGATTAAATTGATTGCTGTTTCTATTCTTCTTCATCATCCATATTGTTCTTTAAAGTTTTATTCATTCATGACTCAATGAACTTATAACATGGTTTCTTTACTGTAGTTACTTTGGTAACCATGTCCCTCTTGAAAATCTGAGTAATTTTTTTTTCTCATATTTATACCAGAATTGCACTAATTTAACATCATTGTCAATTTTGGTAATCATCTTGTCAAAATATCTGAACAAATACCTTTGTAGGAGTTGATGGATACCCCAGTATTGATTTATCCATTATTTTAAGCAATGACTTCTTTTACAAATGCTTTCATATGAATGCTAATTACTCTGTACTGTGATTCTAGGATGGAGCTCAGGTGTGTCATTGCTGTCATCAGACATGGAGACAGGACACCAAAGCAAAAGATGAAAATGGAAGTGAAAAATAAAAAGTGAGTTTCTTGTTGATCCTGAGAATAAATTTTGAGGCATCAGAAAATCTTAACTACTGTCATCTTTTAGACTAATTCTTTGTCTAGCTTGTGAAAGTCAATGTATCCAATTTAAATATATTTTCTAAAGAGCCTAATTTTATGTAGCCGGGATTTGTGTCTAATATATGCTAGCATTCCCTTGGGTGTTATCATCTCATGCTAGCCATTCTTCTTCTTCTAGCCAGCTTTTTGCTGCTGAGCTGTGAGCTCTTTTGCAGACAGTGCCAAGGAAATATAATGTGCTGTTTTCTTGTTCATCACTGCTGTACAGGTGCTGGTTATGTTGGGCTGTAGTGGAAGTAGGGTCTAAGGTGGATTAGGAAGGGGCATTCAAAGAGGATATGGTTTACGGTTTCATAAGGGTGGGCGCAGTGTCTACAAAAGGGGAGTTGTGTGGAATTTATTTTGTTCAGATGGTAATTTAACAGAGGTGTATATATATATAGAGAGAGAGAGATAGATAGATAGATATAAAAGCCTGAGGAGACACCCAGCCTTATCTTATCTTATATAATACAGACGTTACTTCAAAAAAGAAGATGATTACGTCCTACGCGTCATGCATTTAGTCATGCATATTAACCAATGACTTAAATTCTGCCAAGTCACTGGTTTTTCTGGCTAGCTCAGGCAACCCATTCCATGCTCTAATAGCACTAGGGAAGAAGGAGTATTTGTACAAATTTGTCCTAGCCTAGGGGACGAGGAATGTGCCTTTATTTTTGTGTCTTTCAGAGTATTTTATTAAGTTTTGTTTTTGTATTTGAAGATTATGGTTCAGTGTTTTATGTATAATTGCTACTTTACTTTTGAGTCTTCTGTCCTGAAGGCTTTCTAAACTTAGTGATTTTACTAATGGTGTTACTCTAGTCAAATGTGAATATTCGTTTGTTATGAATCTCACTGCTCTATTTTGTGTTTGTTCCAGTTTCTTAATGTTTTCTTGAGTTGAGGGGTCCCAAACGGTGGATGCATATTCTATTATTGGCCTAACCAAGGTTAAATAACATTTTAGTTTTATGTTCTTATTTGATTTATAGAAATTTCTTTTAATAAACCCTAATGCTTTGTTGGATTTTTTTGTAGTTTCATCAATATGTGGATTCCATGACAGTTTTTCATTTATTAAAACACCTAGGTATTTTGCGTTTTTAGTCTGTGTTACTGGTTTGCCATGAATAAGATAAGTGGAATTAATTTGTTTTAGTTTTTTTGTTATTCTTAACAACTGACATTTTTCTGGGTGGAAAGACATGCTCCAATTTGATTCCCATTTCTGTAATTCATCTAATTCTCTTTGTAAAATATCTGTGTCTAGTGTTGTTTTTATTGTTCTATATATTATGCAATCATCTGCAAATAATCTGACTTTTGTTCCTGAACTAATGCAATTTGGTAAATCATTTATGTAAATTAAAAATAGTAGTGGACCCAAGACTGTTCCTTGAGGTACACCTGAGTTTACTGTTATTGGTGTTGATTTAGAGCCATTTATTATTACAGTTTGTTCTCTCCCTATCAGAAAATCTTTAATCCACTGATGCAGTGGACCATTAATGCCGAAATATTTTAATTTTTTAAGCAAACTATGGTGGTGAACTTTGTCAAAAGTCTTGGAAAAATCTAGTAAAATAGCATCTATTTGTTCACTATTATCTAAACCTTTTGAAAAATCATCAATTAGTCCTATTAGTTGTGTTTCACATGATCTATATTTCCTAAAGCCATGTTGGTATGGGGTGATAACATTATATTTGTCTAAGTGGTTTATGATGTTGCTACATATTATGTGTTCTAGGATTTTACATGTGATGCTGGTAAGTGATACTGGTCTGTAGTTTCCTGGATCAGATTTTTCTCCTTTTTTAAATAGGGGGGTGACATTAGCTTCTTTCCAGTCCTTTGGTACTCTGCCCTGGTTAAGCGATGCCTGAAAGAGTATTTTGAACACTGGGGCTAGCTCATTGCTTAGTTCTTTGAGTAATCTAGCTGGAATACCATCAGGTCCAGATGCTTTATTTGGTTTGGTGTTGGATAATAGTTTTTGAATTCCATTTTTTTGTACTACTAAATCTTCTATGTTGTCTACTTGGTTCAAATTAAGAAATATGTCTTTGTCTCCTGGGGCTGAGAATGCTGATGCAAAGTATTTGTTTAGGATGTTTGCTTTAGTTTCATTATCATTATGTATTATGTTATGTTCATCTTTTAATGGCGCTATGCCTGTTGTTTCCATTTTCTTAGACTTAATGTATGACCATAGGTTTTTGTTGTTTACACTACACTTTAGCCTACACTAAATGCTAGCCATTCAATCTGATGCTCTATAGATATATGCAAGCCATTCAACTAAAAAAACGTAAATTATCTAGTTTCACTATAAAATATAGTATGAATTTTCAATCACTCAAAAGTTAGATTTTTAATGTCAAGTTCATATGCAATTTCCTATTTACCTTTTTGGCATTTCCCTTTTAGCTACCGAAAGTGTTTTTTTTTCTCTTGTTTCTGCTTTAAATGTTGTCATAATAATAATAATCAGAAATTTGTTTTACAATTTGTGCATTACACCAAACAAAACATAACTAAAAAAACCAAAATGTACATTCACACCAGACTCACTCATAAATGAATTTCCATTTATTTATCTAGTGACTTCAGGACTAAACTAGATGTTGATTTAGGACTAAACTAAACTTTGATTTAGGACTAAACTAGATCTTGTTTTAGGACTAAACTATATCTTGATTTAGGACTAAACTAAACTTTGATTAAGGACTAAACTAGATCTTAATTTAGGACTAAACTATATTTTGATTTAGGACTAAGCTAAACTTTGATTTAGATCTTGATTTACGACCAAAATAGATCTTAATTTATTCATCATTTTTCATAAAGTAGAAAAATAAAAAAAAAAACATAATTGGTGTTCAGTTGCTCACTACATTTTGCTGTTGCCTAAAATTCTTAAAAGATAATCTAGACACATTGACATTTTTGAGTCAAAGCCTTTCTTCAGTGTTTAGAAAAGAAATCTAACCCTAACTCATATGTTAAGCTCTAATTTGGCTTTAAAAATATATTTTAATTAGCAGAAATAAACACATTAAATCTAAATCTCAAATTGAGGCTTAGAACTAGTGCAAGCTTTGAATCTAATTTAGACTACTGTCATTAATGTAGTGACTTGAATTAACACTAGACCCCTTGTTCAAAGACCCCTTTTCTAAACTAATCAAAGAAGTGAAAAGATAAACTACTGTTTAATTATAAAACTTTAACAATTCTACTTACTTGATGAATTTTTTTAGATTTGGTTATTAGATTTAGATTAGGTTAGATTAGGTTATTAAACTATAATTGTACATTTTTAACTTGGATTTTTAATTGTCATCTGTCATTACAATGGTTGCTCACTGTCACAATTGACTTTTTTTCCTTCTGTTTACTAGGTTCTTTGACTTATTTGAAAAATATGGAGGTTATAAAACTGGACATTTGAAATTGAAAAAACCAAAGCAATTGCAGGAAGTCCTTGACATTGTTAGGGATCTATTAGCTGAAGGTCACTGCAACGCAGATCCAGAAGTGGCAGAGAAGAAAGCAAAATTAAATCAGTTGAAACTAGTACTTGAAATGTAAGTATTTGATTGTAGTTTGCATCACATATCAAAATAGACTGCACCAAGTTGGATAGTACTTAAAGCTCTATTTGACTGGTTATAAAAAGTCCATTAGTCTGCACAATGACAATACAGCAATTCCTAAGCAAATATTCTAACATCCCCTTCTCAGTAGAAGCCAGTTGTTTTACACTTGGACAATACTTTGCAAAGATGTTGCATATAATCAAATTGTTCAAGTCTTCATTTTAATCATGTCATTCTTTATTTGGTCAAATCTGTTTATTTGTATTCTCAACAAAATGCTGGTTGTTTTATTTAATTGCTTATGTCGTACTTGTAAACTTATAATATGTAAAATTTTGTCTTGTAATTTTACTCATGTGTTTTTGATTAGATTTAATTAGTATTTATCAATGTCTACCTTTGCAGTGATTCATACGTAGTAATAATTTAATGTTGATAATGCCATTAAACTGTTAGTTTAAGCTCGTTTGAAAAAATAACTGACATGAAACTGATCATTATGAAAGTACATATAATATTTATACTAAAATAATAATGAATGAAAGTAAGTTAGAAAAAGTAAGCCTTTTTCTGTTTTCCTCAAAGTAGTGGAGCATAATGTTTCTCTAAGCACTTTGTAGAGCCAATACAAAACCTTTGCAGAGACAATACAAAACCTTTGCAGCATGCACAGATAAATCCCTAGGACATAATTTTTTGTCAAGCATTTTTTTTAAAGATAATAGAGAGTAATCCAAAAAAAGCACCGAGTTATTTCTAGAACATGTGGTTTGATTGTTCGCTAGAGATACGAGGTCGTTCCTCTATTTTGTGATGACTAATAGCTATTTGACTTGAATATGACAAGCTCAGCAGCACTATTCTAATCCTCTGAGTGTAGATGGTAAACATAATTGAGCCTAAAATCTATCCCTTTGGGATTCCATATTTCATTCTAAACTTTTGTTGAGACAGATATATCTAATATTTAAGAATTATACTTTAAAATCATGACTTAGTGCTTTGAAAGTACACAAGTTTTTTAAAAAAATCTGTTCCTTATATTTACTTCAAATGAATTCTTACCACTGCAGGAGCTTTAAACAATCTGATCTCCACAAAACACTGCAAGAGCTTTAAACAATCTGATCTCCATAAAACACTGCAGGAGCTTTAAACAATCTGATCTCCACAAAACACTGCAGGAGCTTTAAACAATCTGATCTCCATAAAACACTGCAGGAGCTTTAAACAATCTGATCTCCATAAAACACTGCAGGAGCTTTAAACTATTTTATCTCCACAAAAAACACTGCAATATGATTCACATGATAAAAGATTTTGTCTGAAACTGTGTAAACCAAAACTAATTCTACCCAAAGTTTTGTCTGTACTAACTAGTTTTTAAAATATTTTTCTTGTTCATTCTTATATACATTTTTAAATATGACAAGAACTAGAAACAGAAATGGAAGGAATAAAAAGAAAATGATAATGAGGCTTGGTGGAAGGATAAAGTAAATTATTAGTTCAAGGAGTAATTATCTCTTCAGTCATTGCTTGAAGGGGTGAAAGCTAGTTTCAACACAATTACATTATATGCTTGCTAAAAAAATCTCTTTTGATTTTAAAATGTTAATAATTAAGATCTTTCTTATACCATAAAAGTTGCTTTGAATTCACATATATAAAACATGTTACAATTTTCCAGTTAAAATACATCCGCAGCTGCTTCCTTGAAGGCACATCAGTAATAGAACTTATTCTCAAGAATTTATTAACCATTTTTTTCAATGGCTCCTAACAAAACAGGTATGGTCATTTCTCAGGCATCAACCGCAAAGTTCAGTTAAAGTATCAGCCAACCGGCAGACCAAAGAAGTCATCCAGCGAGGAGGGTGTGTACTAACTTTTATTTATTCTATTCAATGGTTGAAAACAGCTTCTCTACGGTTCTGCAGTCTACAAATAGATTCTGACACATGCCATTTTAGTGTCAAAATATAAACTAGTTCAATTGATGAACAAACTTTAAGATAACATTATTATTTAGGGAAGAAAAAAAAGAGTTTATTTTCTAAAAATTGCTTGTGAAAAAAACCCAACTAAAACCCCTAAATACAAAACTTTGAATAAAATACTGATTCTTTTTTCATTCCCTGTGTTTGATGTCCATGAGTGCATGTTTTGGATTTCTCCTGCCTTGACCTTTTAGCCATTGTACACAACAAATCTGTGAATGTTCACTATTTTTTCTTTGTTTGATTTGTTGTCGATTCATAAATTATTAGTGTATTGTAACTGTAGAGTTGCTCTGTATCAGTAAGAAACTATTTGTACAATTGATATCTATTAGTAGGAAATTATCTATAAAAGTAAACTGTATTGATAGAAAATTATCTGTAAAGGTGATCTAGGTCAGAAGGAAACACTGTAAAATTCATTAAGTTACTATCTGCTATATTGATGTGTATCAGTAGGATACTATATATAATGTTTATCTTTAATAGTAGGATACTATTGTTTTGTCTAATACACGAGGAAATAGTAATATTTTCTGCGCCCCCCCCCCCCCCCCCCCAAAAGTATAAATTTTGTGTCATTTTAAAAATATCTAGTTCCTAAAGAATAATGTAGTATTTCTTACTAAGTCTCATTCATAGCATTTCAATGGTGCACTTAATGAATTAACTGCTGCATACAAAACTAATACTTGAAATATTAATACAGAATATAACAGATATTAACAAAACAAAAAGTTCTTTATTTATATGTGCTTAAAACTAGTTGTGCACTACTTAAACTTACTACTGTACATAATTAGATTTGTTCAAAGTATATTTCTAACCGCTCGCTCTTTTCTTCACTTCTTGTCTCTCTAGACTTGAGCGACTCATCTGATCCAGGGGTGACCTCCCCTGATGAACTAGGTTTGTTGTACTGGCTACTCCCTGATTGCATTTGTCACCATGTAGTGTAAATGTTGTAATATCAGACCCACTCTCCTGAAATTTCACTTCCTTCCTACATTTCTTCAGCATCATGTTTTATCGTTTGGTTCATTTATTTTAATATGTATATCTATAGTCTTTATTTTTCTTTAGCATTTATTGTATTTATTTTTCTATTGCTTGTTTCAAGATAGTCTCATAAAATAATAAAAACATTTCAACATTTTCAGTTATTTAACTGCTTTATTTCAACTACTAACTTAAGGTGAAGGTTGGACTTACATGATTTCTTGCACCAAGAATAACATTTCAGTTCTGAACAATAAAGAGCATTAATGTTGTTAAAATTACCAGACACAATGTTTTGAAAGCTTTTTTGGCTACATTGAAATGGGTCATAATTGTATGGACATTTAAACATCTTTTTGACAAGTTTGGCAAGTTATTCTGAACTGGAAATACTAAATGTTATAGAAATTGAGTTCATCATGTCAGCAGTCAAAATGTTGAGTTCTTGGAGTCTGTTTGTGTGTCAATGTTCAAGGCAACTCCTCATCCTTACTAATGTGTGACAGTGGCATGTCTGTCATTAGAGTTGGTTTTCATGGACCTTTTTTGTTGACAGTATATTTTGTTCTACATATATAAGAGGTCTGGTTTTACTTTAAGACTATGAGATAATGCAAAACCATTTAATTGTGTAAATGGCTCCAATTACTATTTTAAAAAAAAATCCAATTAGATTGTATCAATAATTTGTGAAACTATAATTAATGCTCTATAACATAACACTTGGGTTGGGCTTAAAAAAAATTGAGGTTGTTTATATGCAATAGTCTCACTCTCTTTCTGTGAGATTATGTATTTTCTCTGTGTTACCACATTGTAATTGAATGACATCTATTCTTTACTTTCAGAATATTGGCCAACTGCACGGGTGTATCTTGTCTAAATAATTACATCCATTAATATTAGTTTGCTTCCACAGGAACACAAAGGCTTAAGTGAGAAAAGAAAGTTTCTAGATGTTGACAGGCTCTGTAAAGTTTGATGCAAACTAATGTTTTTCTTTCAGTGATCAGAAACATGTTTGGATGAAACAGCTTGTATTGAATTCACTTTCTTGACTAACATATCTGTTCCTTGACATTTCTATGACTTTAGGTATGAATTCTCTGGAATTAATCGGAAAATTCAATTCAAACACCAACCACGTGGCCGCCCTCATTCTTCCTCCAGCGAGGGTTCGTAATGCCTTGGTGTGTGCATGGAAGCACAATTAGCAAACATTTTTTTTTTTTCTTTTACAAGTACTTAAACTAAGAACTATTCCCAAAGGGCTGTATTGTATCTGATGCAGCATTGCTCTGGAGTATTGAAACAAATCCTTCCAATACTTGGATAAAGCCCTTTGGGAATAGTTCTTACTCCCACAGCTTGCCTATCATTGTGTTTGACCTCAGATTCATTGCTCTACGTCAGACTAAAACATTGTGTCCACTAATGAAACACAATTCAAAGACATTGCCATTCATTCCTGAAACACAATGATAAGAGTAAGAAAGGAAACTGCCCTAATTTTTTTCTTTGTGCCCAAATTCTAATTTTTGTGTGCTTGTAAAGCTTTATGCTTTATTATTTTCTTGAGTGAAACTGTTGTGCAGTGAGACTTCAGTCTACAGAGTTACATTTTTTTTAGTTTAAGTCTAAAGATGAAATGTTCCACATCACTTACAAAATTTGTTAATGGATGTAGAAACTTCAAAAGCCAAAAGAAGCATTTCTTATTGAATGAACATGTTTTTAATGTCAACTATGACACTAAAAAAAAAGTCCAATAACATTTAAACTTCTAACATTTCAAATATGAATTCATTGAAAAAGCAAATCGTTGAATTTAATGAGTTTTCCATCCTATCAAATGTTTTGTAAGCTGGCATGTGACCTGCAAATGGCAACATCTAGTATAAAGCATATCTTGAACTAGATTAGAGTGAGCATGACCATTAATATCTTTTATTTGATTTCAAGTGTTTGTAGCTTCAACCTGTTGCATTGGTCCAGGCTTAGTGTGCCTTTGATAGAATTGAATGCTGTGATTTCACTGTATTCTACTTACTCCAACAGCTGATGTATGTTTCTTATTGAGTCATGCAACAAAGAGCAAATCCATTATATTTTTATTAGAGAAAAAAATATTACCTCTTGACATTAACTGGAACACACAGAGAACAGTGTAAACATGAAAATCATTACAAGTGTTACTAGAAGTATTTTGAACAAACCACAAGGCCTAGTGCTGGATAAATTGTTATACTACATTGATCAGCATTTAATTTGTTGTCCCAGTCAAGGCTCTTGGATTCTCATTCATGTTTTGATGTGTTGTTGGGGTCAATAAAAGTGGTGGGTGGTTGTGCTGGACTAGAAACATGTGGACAACACTTTTGCCCTATGAATTCCTATTGTCTTAAAGGGACTTAACTTGCTACCAGTATAGACTGTAGTCTTGTCTAACTAACATAGCTAGTGTAAGTTTTACTTTAGAAAACAGATAGAAAGGACACACACACAAAGTTTGCATTAACTGTACCATATATTATATATTTTATCAGAAACACATTGACACTCATTCAGAAAAAAAAAAAAACTGAACTGATTGCTTTTATTGTAAACAGTAATGTTTATAGCATATAGTCGCCTTAACAATTGACTTACCTCATTGCTTATGTTTTAACACTTATGTATACAGTTTACATAATATAACAATTAATTGATCTTTGCTTATGTTTCCACACTTATCATTAATGTGTACTAATGAATATGTTTTAGAAATCATTACATTCCTGATCATAGTTGCATCTAATAACTTGTTCTTGCTTGCCAAGGAATAGAATATTGTTTGTTCCACATTCTTTCCTTGTCTTATTTATGTCAACATGATCATTTTATTGATTTCTCTCAATGTATGTCAACAATTGTTAAATTTTTTTTTCTTACTAACTGGTTTTGCACCAGAGAGAGAGAGAGAGAGAGAGACATTGCATAGAAATACTTGTTAGTGATTACCAAGTAATTATTTGCTATTCCTTATCCAACTAAAATGATGAAGGGAACTCCTGGCCTGGATATGCTCAGACTGACACCTCAATTATTTCTAACTGTGAGTGCTTGGTGTGCATTTGTTTGCTTCAAGCTGTATCTCTGACAATCAATGTATTTGCATGCATCAACTAGTGATTTCAGTCTCTATAATGGTGGCCATAGTAAACATTAACTAGTTGTTTCAATTGCATGATCATTTCTTTTTCTATTAATAGAATTGAATAAAACTTAAAGATATTTAATGGATTTCTCATTTTGTAAGAAACAATGAAAAATTTGAACTCATAATTTAAATTATAATAATTTTCTTTTTGTTTTATGAAATGCCAAATGAAATCATTTTGAAATAAGACAAGGTCACTACATCATTTTCTCTTACATACCACTTTCTGATGTCACTGTCTGATGTCATTTATATATCTAAAACACAGAGCAACTCTTCTGTTGTTTGCTAACCCAGTTTTTGTTTCTGCAGGCTCAGTTTTGGCAGACCATGAGACTTTAGATCTGGCAGGTACACACAGCACATAAGAATGTTTGAGTTGGGTTCAAGCAAGACCAATCATTATAGTAGGCCTGACTGCAGACCTGTGTTGTGACAACAAGTGGTCAATCAAGACCAATAGCTCGTAGCCACGTCACAGGTCTGCAGTTTGCTAACCCAGTTTGGTCTTGGTTCAAATGACTGATTTTGTGTTTTAGCTTGTAGTCAATACATGCACTTGGTGCACTCACAATGTCAGAATGAGCATATCTAGTCTACTGGAATTCTAACCAAATATTTGGGACCCATTCATTTACAGCAATAGAAATATTTCTAAACTTAGCATTTGTAAGAAATGACCTGTGTGACTTTCTGGCTGCAGTGCCTACAGAAAATACCATTCTGTATCATATTGAACTTTAAACTTTGTGAACAAATGTGTGCTCTTTATTGAAACAGTTGTTTCTATTCTAATTACATGTAAACACAATTTCATATGATGAACATATATAGGTTATGAATTTTTGTATCACTCCTGCTGAGATGTGTCAGTCTAGCATTCACAAAGTTTATTTAATTACCACATATAGTTGAAATAAATCAACTTAGTAAAATGATTTAATTTAATTACTGCTAATCAATCATATTACAAATAACTTCATATTGTTACATTGTTTAGATTATCAAAATACTTTCAATCATAACAAACAAATGGAAATTTATGGAATTTAGCTAGTTTTTAGAGGAAGAAGCTAAATGTCATTTAGTAGTAAAATTACATAAAAACTTTTTGTACTGTACTAGGAAAGCACTATTGATTTAACCATTTCATTTATGTGTGTATTCATTCAAATATTTTCTTTAGTATTGCTGAGGTAAGAAGGTCCAGTTCATCATTTTATAAATAGTTTTTAATTGCATTATTATATTAACTGAGAATAATAGGAAACAAACTACTATTAGAGTAACATAGTTCAAATGAGTGTTTAGACAGTGTTCGTTGCATTATTTATTTTTCATTTGCTTGAATAGATTGTAAACATTGTTTTAAGTACTAGAATGATCTTCTCAACATTTATATTTCTTGTTCAGATGACTCCCCAAGAGATCCATCCCTTGTACTCATATTAAAATGGGGAGGAGAACTGACGCCAGCTGGGCGTGTGCAGGCTGAAAACTTGGGCAAAGCCTTTAGAACATTGTACCCTGGTGGACAAGGTGATTAATTATAGTTGTTGTCTTAGAGACTTAATGAGGAGCTTTTCTATAAGCCTCTGTGTATAGTGTACTCTGAAATGAGCTGCACTAATGTGGAATATAGGTTTTGTTTGTGTGCTTGTGTTTGTATTTTTTTTAGCCTCTTAATCTTCATGCTACATATAAGAAATCCATTCCGAGACATGATGTTAAACTGCGTTCCTCTTTCCTTAGCACTTTTGGAGCTCAAAAGTGCCCTACTTCTTTTCTATCATTGTGTCTGCCTCCTCTTTTTCTCAGTCTGTCTTCATTAACCATCACTCTGTCTCCTTATCTTTAAAACCTCCGTAGGTCTTAGACCAGTCTGGGCAAGAGACATCAAATAGAAGCAAAAAAAGAGGAGGCCACAAGAAGCTGTACTACCTGGCCATCATTTCTGGTGGTCAGGTGCACAGAAGAGGGGAAAAGCCTGACAAAGATGAGCCCTTTTCTCATCTACAAGTCAGTAGTGAGAGAGCCCAAGAGTGTAAATCAGCTACACGGAACTTCTCATAGAAGTTGATAGTAAGATACACACTCTGATGGGCTTCTACGATGCAGAAGAATCTGTGATCTCCATGTGGAAGTCATGCCACACAAGAGTCTGAACACCAGCAGAGGTGTAATCAGCTCTAAAGACCTGCTGGAATATTCTGAGAAGAAAATAGTGGAGGGAATTAAAGGAGTCACCCATGCCCGTCGCATTACCAGGCGCAGGGATGGTGATGAGGTCAAAACCGCCACTATTATCCTCACATTAGGAACTAGGACACTGCCAGATTATGTGAAGGCAAGATACCTACAAGTTCGAGTGAGGCCCTGGCCACGACCATGTCCAGACTTAGGATTGGCCACACCTAGATCACACATTTCTTTGTGCTGAAGAGAGGAGCCCTCACTTTTTGAGTACTTTAACTCTTGACTCACTGTGGAACATATCCTCATTGATTGCTCCAGATACCAGGATATTAGGGGAAAATTTTTTAGAACGCACAACTTAAAAACACTGTTGGATAGTGTTAACCCTAGGAAGGTACTGGGCTTTGTCCGGGAAGTGGGGTTGTCTATGAAGATTTGATTTATGAAATTGTGAACATATAATATTTACAAAAGATTTTCACTAAATTATTAAATTTTCAGTACCTTAACTATTTTAACCTTGTTTTTAATAACTTAACTAAATGAAATTTAGCTCTTGTGGTATGAAGGGAGAGTAACTTTTTAGGGATTACGGGCATGACATGGCCTAAAGTGTGCCGATGTGCTAAAAAACTCAAAAACATATAAGAAATAAACATGACATGTTACATAAAATTGCAGCACCAGAGTTCAATGTCAGCAACTCATTTCTTTAGAGCTTATCTATGTTGTCACCATAGTTTCTTCCCCTTCAATCTTAATGACTCTTGTACCCTCGTACTGCTATTATATGTAACATGTCTTGTGATATATGGAATATAAAACAAAGATCATAGATGTACTTTGTATCAAATTCATGTGCATTCAAGAAAGCAATAGAAATCAAAGGCAACTAATACAATAGGATCATTAGAGGCTAGACTCTACCTAAGATTATTAAAATGATTATTAATGACACACACAAACATAGATTATGACTATATTAATAGCCATATATTATACTAATAGCTATAGATAAACCTAGGGTACAATTGTACTATTTAACATTATAATCATAGGTCTCAATATATCTTATATTTTGTTTTGTTTTGTCTTTTTCTGGAGGTCAATTTGAAGCCCCTGGTCTTGGTTTTTTAAGGCTTCACAGTACATTTAGACATGATCTTAAGATCTATGCTTCTGATGAGGGCAGAGTTCAAATGACAGCTGCAGCCTTTACAAAGGTTACAATATTTGTGGAACTATGTAGATTCTAAATGTTTTCTTTTTAAAATGATATAATAAAGTATGCCATTCTCATGATATGACACACAAAGGGAAAATGATTTTGCTTTATATTATTGATGGTTGGAAACTGTGATTTTCCTTATATGGGATTTGCATTTTAGTGATCTCTATTGAAATTGAAAATACACCATCAAGCTATAAATCTCATTGTAACGGATAAAGAAAAAATTCTGTGCAAAATTAAATAGAGGTTATAAAATGAAAACACATTAATTGCAGGGTGTGAAAACTACACATTTACAATTTGTATGTTGTTGTTTTTTTTTATGAGTCTTTTACACAAGATCTATGTACTTTTTTTTAATGAAAACTGGGAGTTTGAAATTCTGGATTTTTAAGGCACCCATGAGTCCACCCTACCCTAATGGATACCTGACTTAAGTTAGGGAGAGTAAAGGTTGGTTGTTGTGCTGGCCACATGTGTGTTAACCGTTGGTTGAAGAAACAGATGCCATATAGATCGCAAGGTCTGAAAGGGAACTTTACTTTTTATCTATACACAATGTCTTACAGAAATAATATACTTTTAAAATGAAAAGCTTATGCATTGATATGAATTTTTAAAAAATGCATTGACCATATCATTCCTAAAGTTAAAATATGCAATTAAAGGTATAAACAAGTAAAAACAAGCAAAATATAAAAATCCTTTCTAAAAAAACAAAGCATTTATAAGGGTTCCATACTTACAACTTTATCTCTGAATAATGTAGAAGTTATTTTCCTTATTTGAGATTAAACAAAATAATTAATTTGTTTTTTTTTTTATTCATGTTCTGTTAGGTACAATAAATAATTTTTTAAAGTTTCAACTTGGTCTGAGAATGGGTGTGGGAGAAAAAACATTAAATTTTCTAGGAGATGAAACCTACATATTGAGCTGTATTTGTGAATACTGAAGGATTAATTTCCCTTGTTAATATCAAACAAAATAATTGGTTAATTTTTTAACATTGATTCATGTCTTGTCTTGTCAATGAATAATTGGCAAAGTTTCAACTTGATCCGAGGATGGTTGTGGGAGAAATAATGTGTACAAACTTTTTATCAGACTGACAGACAGACAGAGTTGAGTTGGTATAAAATTTCTAACATTTACTAGAAAAATAAAAATACTTTAAAAAAAACAAAGTTTATATGAAGTGTAATTGTATCAATTTTTTGGATCAGTCATGAATTTGTAATAGATCTAGTTGCTCTAGGATCTAAATATCTGTAACTAGATCTATATATTCTATATATATATCTATATATTCCAAAGTGAACAATTGTGCAAAGTTTCAACTTGATCTGAGGATGGGTATGGGAGAAATAATGTGTACAAACTTTTTATCTGTCCCTTTTATGAAATAAAGAAAGTAAAGTTCCACTTTTAGACCTTGCTATCTATAGGGCAGTTGATGTTATGGTCATCTGTTTCTTTGGTCATTGGTTAATGAGGAGGATGTCATGTGGCCAGCACAATGACCAACCGCTACTTTCTTTAATTTAAGTCAGATATACATTAAAGTAGGGAGGACTCAGGGGCGCCCTAAAAATCTCATAATTTAGAATCCCAGTATTCATGGAGGTTTGAATCCAGGACCCCAGGTTTGGAAGCCAAGCTCTTAACTACTCAGCCATCATGCTCCCTCCTTTTATGAAATAACTGCTTAAAGATGAAAAAAAAAAGATAATAAATATTGGTGCTATACTGTCATGGGCACTATTCTGGCACTAAAATTGTCCCCTTTCTTAACTTATAAACAAGTTTTTAAATTTATCCCACAAAGTGTAGCACACCACCTACTCATTGAGATTGGTGATTATAGGTGGTTGATCTTTCCTACTTGCCAGTGGTTATGTAAGTTTGAAACTTGCTGAAATGCATTCCATATAAGCTACATCCATATCTATTGTATTGTATAAATATACATTTAGATCTGATGTATAGGAGTTGCCAGCGTAACACAAGAGTAGATCTATATACAGCTTTTTTTTTCATTGTTGCCTTTTAAAGGCTTTCTTGCACAGTCCGTAATATAAGTACTTTGGTACGAACCTGGGTTTTTCTAAGTTCTAATACTTGGTGAGTAATAATAAACCAGTATCTACCTAAATAAATTTTATTCACAAACAATATATATATATATATATATATATATAGGTCAGTGGGTGAAAATTGTATAAAAATGTAACTGACACATACATGCAATCATTGTTACTTACAATTTTACAACTTTTTTTTTTTTTGTGCAGGGGTTGTTGGCCTTAGAAGGAGAGCTAACTCCTATTGTTGTACAGATGGTAAAAAGTGCCAACACCAATGGATTGTTAGATGGAGAATCCAATACTTCCAAATATCAGATTGTGTAAGTACTTCAGAGTGTGTTGAGTCAGCAGTAGGTAAGACAGGAAAACCTGCTTGATTTTCAATGTGCTCTTGTGATTAGCCAAGTTTTACATATAAGCAGAGCGCTTTTTCTAACATCACAAATGTCTCATGATTATATATATATACATTATTTTTATGGAACCCTATTGAAGCGTATTAATATTAAAGCAAGCAAGACAATATGTGTTATCTCATTGCCAAATCAACTTAAATGTAGCTAAGACTACTACTGCTTTAAATATGAAGTTTTGAAAATGCTATTCAACCTTGGTTAGACCTTTATAAGAATGTTTCTGATCTCTCTACTTAAAAAAAAACCCATAAAGAAACTAGAACAGATGCAAAGTAGTCTTGAGGTTTATAACCAATGAACATTCACTTTTGACACCATTATTGAAATTTCTAAACCTAGAGGCACTCTAGGACAGAAGACTAAAAAGTAAAGAAGCATAACAATAACACTGACCTACAATTTACAAAAACAAAAAAACTCAACCTAATTTAAGTAGTCACAAAGGTAAAGGCACATTTCTTATTCAATGTGTCTGTGGCATTTTACATCTCGAGAGACAATCTTTTCCCTTTGCAACTTTTGTGTGACTAAAGAGGCCAATCCTTGATACACAGCTGCGATCGCAGGTTGGGCATATATAATCACCAGGCGCTGTTGCATTTTCACCCTTCTTTCTGCTTCTGTTGTGTATGACATCTGCAATCCATGACCCTTCCTTTATGCTCTCTCTCCATGTGGATCTGTCCAGTGCCACCTCTTCCCAGTTGCCAGTGTCGATTTTGAAGAGCTTCATGTGTTTGCATACATCCGTATAACGTAAAAGTGGACGATCAGCGGCTCTCCTGCCTTCTATTAGATCGCCATACAGGATGTCCTGTGGAAGTCGACCTACTGGCATTCTACGAACGTGGCCAAGCCAGCCAATGCGTCTGCTGCTGATAACAGAGCGGATGTCCTGGCACCCTGCTCTTTGTAGCACTTTCTCATTGGTTATTTTATCTTGCCACCTTATTTTAAAGATCCTCCTTAGGCATCGGAGGTGGAAGACATTCTGCTTTTTTTCCTGCCATGAGTAGGTTGACCATGTTTCACTTCCGTACAGCAAGGTGCTCAACACACAGGTCCGGTAGGCTAGGGCTTTAGTACTGCTAGTCAGCAATATGTTGTTCCAGACTCTTTTCTGCAACCTTGACATGGTGGCCATTGCGTTGGCTATCCTGTTGTTTATGTCTTTATCCAATAGAGTGTTGTTGGATATGATGGAGCCAAGGTAACAAAAGTGATCAACAATTTCTAGTGGTTGGCCATTAATGCTTACTTGAGGTGCAGTTTTTGTGTTTTGGACAAGTATCTTAGTCTTGCTTTGACTGATGTTTAAGCCGAACTTCTGGCAAGCAGCAGATAGTTTGTCAGCCAGGGACTGTAGCTGAATATCAGAATCAGCCACAATTGCTGCATCATCAGCATACAGGAGTTCCCTGATGAGTAGCTTCCTAACCTTGGTTTTTGCACCATCTAGTTTTCCAGAGGATCTTGTATGGAGAAATACACCTTCATTTATGTCATTGTACGCATAATGCAGTAGACAGGAGAAGAATATGCCAAACAGAGTAGGTGCAAACACACATCCCTGCTTGACACCACTGCAAACCTCAAAAGGTGCTGATTGGGCTGCATTGAATTTGACAGTACATTTAGTTTCAATATACTAGAACAAATTTGTGGTCTTCATTCCTTAATGCATGAAATGATTGACTGAATATATTGTTACATAATTTGGTTTCCTATGACATTTGGCTGTTAGGTAGTTAACTCTAGAAATTAGTTTTTAATTTGACTAGCATTAAAATACATCTGGATTTGTTCATTAGCACTTTTTCAGATGTGATGCATTTAAAGCCATATTCAATCTTATACAACAAACTTAGATGGAATGAGTTATTGTGAGAATACTAATAAGGGAATTAATTTACTAGTATGCCTTTTACTGGCAGTAGAATAAAAAATATATTTCAGTTCAGCTGTCCTAAATGTTACGCAGATAAGCATAGAATGCAGTATATATGGTGTGACTAAATGAATGGGTCCCTCCGTATCAGATTGTCTTTGTAGTACATAAACAATAATGTCCTAATTTAGTTAAAGCAAATATTTTGTTTACATTTATACAGAGTAAAAGAGAAATTAAAAGATATCTTCAATCAAGACAGAGAATTTACAGTTGAAGATTATCAAAAAGTAAGATTGAACATTTCTTTTTGTTTAGAAATAGTTGTTAATACCATTTGATACCTCATTGTTTCTTCATTTATATTCAGTTGGCTGCTACCAACAGCATCTCTTTAGTGAATGCTATGCAGTTTGTAAAGAACCCATTTCAAATGTGTGTCAGAGTGCATGACATGATTAAAGAAATTACTTCTCGTATACGTTGTCTCAAAATGGAACTTAAATCTAGAGGTAAGAGTACATTTCATTAGAACTGTAACAAATATTTGGACAAACATGTTTAATTTATCTAAATCATTAGGACAAGCTTTGCTCTTAAGAAATTTTTATCCAAAAAACACTCATGACATTTATTTTTTTTCCTTAGATCTGACTTTGTTCAATGGGGAATCTTGGGAACTGTTGATTAGGAGGTGGGCAAAGCTTGAGAAAGATTTCAGATTGAAAAATAATCGTTTTGATATCAGTAAAATCCCAGACATCTATGACTGCATCAAATATGACCTTCAACATAACCAAAAAACACTTCAGTTTAAAAGAGCTCAAGAATTATTTATGTGTTCAAAAGCTTTGGCTGACATTATTATACCTCAGGTAAGTCATTAGTTCACTGTATTATAATGTAAAGAATTATGCATAGTTATCACAGCTTCTTGAGCCTACATTTTGTCTAAATGTCTATATTTATTTTGTATATATGTCTATAGGTATATTCCCATTGTTTATATCCATTAACTTTTTAAAAACCATTCTGTCCTCAGGAATATGGTATCACCAAAGAAGAGAGACTTCACATTGGCCAAAACTATTGCACACCTCTGCTGCGTAAGATTCGCTGTGACCTCCTTCAATGTATTAATGAGCAGACGACTGATGAAAGTACCACTCGGCTAGACTCTAAGTATGGCACTTTTGTACCTCTGGTCACTTGTTGTCATTGGTGTTTCTTCTTTGTTTTTCTTTTATCTTTATGTGACTATTTTGGAAATAAATATATTTTAGAGATAGTGGCATTTGGAAATTTAGTTTACCTACTGTTGTCCCTACACAATGTCAATATAATGGAGTTACTTCAAAGTACAGGAATCAATTTTATAGTCTCTGACATTTTAAAATAACATTTTCTTATTCTAATTATGCTACTGTTTCTACAAATATATTAAACACTATTTGTGTGTTGAATCTTTGGGTTTAACCTCACCTGTACTCCTGATTTTATTTTTGCCAAATAAAACATCTAATTCCAGAGCTGCCATGAAATTTAATTAGTTTTAAATTTACTGTCACATAATTGTATTTTAAATACACAGGAAAAAAATCTTAAAAGATATATAATTTACAATTTAAAGAATCCGTTTGTAGCAAAACTATTTATGTGACTAAAGCGTAAGTGAAACAACTGACATTTTTATCTAATCTTATGCTTACTCTTGACTAAAGTGAGTGACTTCTATAAATATACATGGTTTGATTGTTGAAATAATGTGATTATAAATTCTTGAAATTTATCTTTTAAGCATTCACCACAATATCAGACTGCTCTGTCTAATATTTGAATTGAAAGATATGTCAACTTGAATGTCACTCCAACTTTCATCTCTAGTACAGCTTTGACAATAGTTCATTCCTTTTTCTTTCAGGCAAATTCAGTTCATTCTCCATGAATCCAACGATATCGACATTTTAAATAGGTGATTAGAGCTCCAATCATCATCAGTCATTTCAAATTCATTGTGCACTTGGCTTACACTGGTTGCCACCCTGATGTTTATTATTTTGTAGAAACAACTTTAGTTGCTATGATCTTTTGTGACAGAGCAGCATGTTTGATCAGTGCCACTTCTTCCATTGTTAGCATTCTAGAGTTTTTCTCAACTCAGAATTTTGAAATTGAAACTCTCTATTGATTTATTGCATCTGCCAAAGTTGAAACGCCATCTAAAAGTCTTGTTTTAGAAGACTTGTAATATTCAACTGTTCATTTTGAGTATAGCTCCTTTATGAATTTTACTCTGAAATTCAGGTTTTGTAAATTTAATGGAAATACAAATTTTAAGTAAACAAAATGTTATAAAAGGCAGCTGTTAAATATATGAACAATGGAAAAAAAAGAATCTGTTGAATAGACTTATACATAATGCATTCAGTTCTACATAACACATGGTGGCAACTAAATATCTTTAAACCCTGGCTTCATCCTACAGTGTAACTATCTCAATGAAACCAGTTCATCTTGATTTCAGTGTCCAGAAATAACAATTGCATGAAATTATCCCAACATTTTCTTGACAATTTAGTTCCTTCTTTTTTTTCTTGGGGTTCAGAAAAACATGCACAAGTTCTATAGTTGCTCAAATCTACAAAATGTAATTGCCAAAAAAGATCAGTTATGTCTCAATTTCACTTCATTTTGTTGAATTTAGTTTTCAGCAATTCAAATAAAGGAATAAGTGTATAATTTTACTTTTGATAAGTTATTTTTTCCTTTGCAAAGGTTTGTTTTGATGTCAAATGTGTGTTGAAGCCATTCATGAAAACAACTTTTGGATTCCAATGTTCATATCAGATTGTTGTTGTCTTATATAGAATGGTAATAGTGTTTTCTTTGTTCAGCTGGATGTACTAATTAGTCGTATGTGAAACATCATAACACTAGCCATAAAGTCATTAGCTTATTTACAAGACAATAATATAATATTTTTTTCCCTAGCACTTAACATCACAGATTGATTGTACTAAGCCAATTTTTTGTTTATTACAGTTTAATTTTTGCAGGTTGACTTTTTCAGTTTTCAAACATATTATCTTAAAAGCATTTCTTTAAAGCTCATCACTTTGACAGATTTCAAGATTAATTAATAGAAGCATTGCTTTTTTTTAGTTTATCACTTTGACAGAGGAGGATTATTTAGTTTTAAATTTAAAAGTTTGTGAGCTGCATACAGTGTGGCTTCAAAGATATATTCAAAGATTCAGAAACTACAACAGCAATATTGTTTCAATTTTATGCATGATAAACATTTCTTTCAAAACCATTACAACCATAAATGTGTTCGTTATAAAAGAATGGTATACAGTGGCCAGCATACAAAGTCTATTGGAGTTTATTTCTCTCTCTTCATCGTGTTTTCCCTGCTGATCTATAAGCCTTCCATTTCTCGCTCAGTTGAGTAACCAACCAGCTTTACATTTCACAAATGTCATCATTAGAACTGATAGTTGAAGTCAGTTTTTAAGATTATTCTGAACTGCATCATCTGCAATGAACAACAAAAAATAGCCTTTAGAATTATGTGATGTACCATTTAAAGAGGAATTCACTCACTTACTTGACCTTTGACATGTTTCACAATACATGGTCTTTTCAGCTTCTGATGACTATGTATAACTGCATGCTTTCCCACAGCACCTTTATGGTTGACTTTGCTCAAGAAATCATTTCTTCTTATGTGTTTCAGCCACTCCAGATTAATTTTCTAAGTATGAACCCAAACTTTTCTAGCAATAAATAAGACACTTTGTGACTAGTGATGGTGTGCTTTTATTGCAGGAGTCTCTACATGATAAAACTAATGAATTTGTACGATTTGACCATTACTTCTGATGTTGATTAAGTTGAACACTGGTGTTTGTTTATTATTGTTAGTGTGTGTAGAAATAACAATTGGCAATCAAATATTTTCAAAGTGGTTCTTAAATCACATACTTTTCATATACGTGTCTATTTCATTCTGTTCCAAGTGCTCATGCATAGTGAAAATTATTTGATTGAGACCTTTGTTTCACTCTTACCCTAGTTGTAGGTCTCATTTAGTGAAACATACTGACAGAGAGTGTTCTTTTTTATATCCTGTATTTCCTTAAAGTGTGGTTGATTAGCAGCTTTATTAAACCCAGTCTTAAACTGTGTGGATCATTTGTGATTATTTATATTCTTGGCAATGCATTTTAAAAGATTTCAAAGTGAAAAAAAAAGTTTTTTTTTATTAAGGATTAGCATTATGTCATACAAATATTTTAAAACTTCTTTCTCATTCATTTTATCTTTATACATAATTTTCACAAGAACATGTTGTCTGTCATATATTATTTAGACTTTCGTTTTGTCAGCTCATTAGCTTTGTTTTCTTTGGTTCTTCACATTATTAGCTTTTCTTTCATTTCTCTTATTTACTCTTGCTTCCTATGCTTCCTGACTTAATTGGGGATTTTGTTCGGCTTTCTGTCTGGTTGTATATTTTATTTCTTGATTCAATTTAGTGAGATCAAATCAAGCTGGAGAATTTTTCTTTCTTCTCCCCCACCCCCCTCCAAACACACACACATGTTTTCTTGAAAATTATTTTCACTTACTTTGTAGACAAGAGAAGTATTGACCTCATTATTTGTCTGAGGCATTACTAATATTGCCTTGAAATATTCAAATAATTTATACAACTAATGCATAGCCCTTGTCACATATCTGACAAAGAAAAGTTATTTATTTTGGTAATACCAGCGCTATCTATGTAGACAAGTAGAAACATTTGGATCAGTTCAGTTGTGGTTATATAGTAATTATACTTTCAATAAATACAATTTTATGATAATAGAATAATTGTATCTGGAGAAATACCATTTACTTTTGGGATTATACATTCTGTTTAAAGTGATCATTTCAACAATGTTTCTTTGATGTTTTTCATATCTGTAATGCATTCAAGGAGAAAACATTATGTTAGCTCATTAGATGTGATATCTTTCATTTGAAGAAGATTCAACTATCATAGCTCTGAATTATTTATATAAGACTAACATGTCATAGTCCTCAAATATTTGTGTGACACTAAGGTTTCTTTAATTATTTGTATGAGACTAAAATAGCCTTTATTAATTGATAGCACTTTTAATGGTCATTTTGGTTCCAAATTTGGCTCCCCCCCCCCCTTTTTTTTTTTTTTGTATTTCAATGTAATTTTCTCCTTAAAATCAAACTAGGGAATTTTTTCTTACTTTTTTTTATTCTGCTGCTTTAAGTACTAAATATTTTCTTGCTGAGGTAATTCTGTATCCAGCTTGTTTCTACACAGTGGTTATGATCATGTGATTGCATGGTATGTCTGCTAACTTTTTTGTTGCGCTTCGTATACAAACAGATTTGTATTTTTGTAGTCAAACATTATTCTGTTTATTTTCTTTTGATGCCCAATCCTAACCTAAAAGTTTTGAACTGATTCCTTCAACTTTAATAGTTGTAGCCTAGTTTTTCCAAACAAATTTTTTTACCTTGATCTTCAAAATCAACCTTTTTTATTAATCTTTTAACTTTTAACCCTAGATTTCTAAATATAAACCTAATTACAATGCATTGGCTATATATGAAGCTTCATTTATATGAAGCTCAGAAATATTATAATTATTGTTGATATTGATTATTTTATTTAAACATTTATATAATGACTAGTTTTCAGTAATTGTTTTGAATCAAAAAGAAAAATAGTTTCAAAATCATGAAGCATGCTTTAAACAGACACATATTTAGTAATTCAATTATTTATTGATCTATTCTGCATGACTTTCATTTTTTTTATATTTTTTTTTGTGATTTACCATTATTTCAAAGTACCTGTTAGTTTTATTTGTTAATTTTGTATGTCTAATTATTCACCCTTTGGACATTTATTATGAAACATATATTGTATGGTTGACTTTTACTGTTGATCATATTCCATCCAAAAACATTAAACTCTAAGATAGTTTTAAGCTAGTGTATTATTGGACACTTCTATTTGCTATGTTTGGTACTTATAAATGTACTATAAAATACAGCTACTAAAGGGGTTTTGTTGAAGTATGATTTGTTATGAAATCTGTTGTAGGTCAAAGTCATCCATAATCTTGTCATTAAGTACTGTTCTAACCATTGAGATCAATTATTAACTAGTTCTATGGAGGATTTTGTAACAAGAAAGCAAAATACTTCATAAATATCTCTACATATATATATATATATATGTATATTGTAATAAAGTGCTTTATTTATGATTAATGGTATATTTTGAATAAGGGATGTTTTTAATGCTCAGATATTCCAACGGAGTAGCTTCCCCTGAAAGATTTGTGAGGACAAGACTTTATTTCACAAGTGAGAGTCACATTCATTCATTGCTGAACATGCTGCGCTATGGAGACTTTTTAGATGTAAGTAATCAACCTAGCATCAACTTCTTGGGCACATGAATTGCAAATAACCTATTTTGCACTTGACTAACTTCACTATACTTTGTATTGGTTTAGGAAGAAAAAGATGAACAGTGGAAGAGATCAATGGATTTTATTGGAGCCTGTGCAGAATTGAATTATATGTCTCAGATTGTACTGATGATGTTTGAAGACCCTGCCCAAGTAAGTCTCAGCATTCTGTTTGAAACAAGCAATTTTGTCATGGGGACACCACTCCACACATTTTAAAAATATGTAGCATTATTCCCTAATGCAGCTAGTAATGTTTGTTCATTGTCAGCATTTTCTATTTGGGGTTGAGGTACTTGTGTATTGTATGTCATAGGTCTCAGTTATTTTAGCCTGTTCTAAAAAATAGCAAATATTTTTGAAATGTTACTCTTTTGTGACTACTGTAGACATTAGCTACAACTGTCTGGCCAGAGCTTTTGCAGGAGAGCCTCTCAAGCCCTCACTCAAAAGGAGTTTGATAATGATCTATAGTTTCTGTACTTAGTTATCATTTACATTTTTTTACATTACTTTTTAAGAATATTTTATGTTCCCAATAAACTTCAATCCTGTCCTTGACATCATTCTTCACTTTATTAACAGATAGATCTTCCATTTTTTCTAATCTTTATGGGGAATGATTTAATTACTTTGGCCTTTATTTTATGTTTTTTTCTGATGTAGTTAGGTTTATAATTCCTGCAAAATCTGCAAAACTGTTATTTTATGGATGAATATCTTTTTTTGTGTATGCCAGCTTATTTAGAGCTGCTGCATAATCCAAGTCTTCAGAATAAAGCTCAGTGTCCTTGTATATTACCAATAAATAGACAAGCAGAATGGGATCAATAGAATGCATCCTTCCCCATGGCTGTAGCGGAGGGGGGGGGGGTTTCGGGGCTCAATACTCACCCCAAAATAGCTTTAATTTTGTTTATTGTAGGTGAGATTTTTTTTATGTTAAAACATAATTGCTCCATCGTAGCCGGGGGGTTGAGTTTGAAATTTCCCCTTTCAGGGATTTTACACCTTTAAACTCCATCTTCAATACAACAGAAATAAATCAAACAAGTCACCATATTCCATAAGCATAGCCAAGGAGGGCGGATTGAGTTTACCCCCCCCCCCCCCCCCCCCCCGCCCCCCAAGAGTTTTTTTTTTATGTTAAAAAATACCTTTTTCAATATAAGTTAACCAAAAAACAGTCACCAAATTCTATGAGCATAGCCAAGGTGGGTTTCAAGCTTAACCCCCCCCTCCCCTGCAGAGGGTTTTGAGTTTTAACCCCCCCCCCCCCCTTTCCAACAAAAGGAAAAACAAAGCTGCAACTACTAAATTTCATGAGTGTAGCCAAAAGGGGTTTTGTGGTTACCCTTTCCCCCTCCAATAAAAAACTACAATAAAACTATTGTTACCATTTTCTACCAGTAGCGAGGCTCCATTAATAAAGTGCAGTAAATTCCAGATTTCTTTTTTGACCTACAATTTTTTAATAGAAGAGTAGCAAGATAAAGCACTCTAGATACCTCAGAATACACATTATTTTAGTTTTAAATACTGGAAATAAAGCTTGGGTGTCTACCTTTACACTAAGTGACAGTGTCACAGTATGTTTCTGTGATGCTGGGGATTCTTATATAGATATAGATATAGACTCTAGATCTAAATATCTTAAGAAATTCAAATAATGAAGATCCTTTAATTCAAACAAAACTTTAATTCAGGAGCTAGGAATCACTCACAATATACAAAGTGTACAAATGAAATTGTATCAATTGAATATCTTCTTCCAAGCTCGTTATCAAACAGGTTCAAACAAATATATTAATTCTACAACTGAAAATTATGCGACATGTCTCTCTAAGTTCCATCTACCAATTGATGCGTCTAGCTCAGCTAAAACAAAACCTCGGGAAACCACGCCCAATCACGCGATCAGATGACGCCACAAGTTGTCTCTGCATCTCTTGATGTAATTGCCTTTTATGGTGATGTGTAATTGACTCTTGGAAAGGTGATGCTCAATACTGAGCTGTTGGAGGAGTTGTACGTAAAAAAAAAAGTAAAGCTCCCCTTTCAGACCTTGTGGTCTATAGGGCAGATGATGTAAAGGGTTGTAGGATTAGTTAATTAGTTAATTAATTGATGTCCAGGTATCATAAAATAAACTTGCCCAGTCTGCTACGTGACACACAGAACCTATAATAGGGTACTAAGTATGAAGGCTCAGAATGTAATGAAGATTAATTACGTATACACACACATATGTGGAGGGTGGAGGAAAAAAAAAAAATCTCTGGCTACACCTATGTCCTTGCCTCTTTCAGCTCTTGCATTTGGGATATGTGTAACAGTTGGTTGTTGTGAATCACCCTTCTAACAATATGATCTGATTTTATATTTCTTAGGGCACTTTCCCAAGGAACACTGTCATGCTTTTTCTGAATTGATCAAAACAATGTTTACTTTATTATTCTATTTCTCTATTTAATCATATGTTTCAAAGTAAAAATGTCTATGCAAGAACCTCTGTATATAAATGGGCCTGTTCTTGTTGCAATATTGAATGTTGCACTCATTCTTCCCAAGATTTTGTTTGCAGTCCTCAGCACAATGGTTACAGTTCGTTTTCATGTTGTTTGATACTTAAGCTTAACTTTTAATTGAAATTTTTTCTATTTCTTATATATTCTGCAATATTATTCTTGGCGTTCTACATTCAACATTTCCGCAAATAAACAGTTTGTATTTTGCAGCTTTCTCCACCATTTCTTGTTTTATTTTTAAATCTTCATTTGTTTCCATAACTCCTATTTATTACCTGGAGATATTGCAGCAACTTTTGAGCTCATGAACCAAATTGTTTCTTTGTGTTTCTGTATCTTCAGTTTATCTATTCAGATTTCTATTATTTATATTTATATTTCCTCATTTATGGTTCAGTTTTGTAACAGGTTTCTGTCCTCTTACCTCTACTTCTGTTTAGTCTCTTTTTTTATTTTTACAAAGCTTATATCAACTCATTCTGTCTGTCTGGTAAAAAGTGTGTACACATTATTTCTTCAACACCCATTCTCGGATCAAGCTGAAACTTTTGACATAGACAAGAAATAAATGACTAAAAAAAATCAATTAGACAATTAATAAGTGGTAATTCTTTGTTTTGTTGTTTAATAGCAACAAGGGAAACTATTACTTCAGTATTCACATATATGGTTAAATTTGTTGGGTTTAGTCTCCTGAAATAATTATTAACATTATTTCTCCCTTTTGCATTCTCTGATCAAGTTGATACTTAAAACAGTTATTTATTGTACCCAACCAAACATGAATCAATAAACAAAAATACTCAGACAATTAATTGTTGGTAATTAATTATTTTGTTTGATATTGAATAAGTGAAATAACTTGTACATTATTGATAGATATAGTATTAAAGATGGAGTTCTTCCCCTTTAGCTAAGCTTTATTTTGTTTTTAAAAAGGATTTTTTATATTTTACTTGTTCAACAATTAGCACTGAATGCCTCCACTTTCATTTACATTGGTTTGATCAATTTGGAAAAGTCTATGTGGGTTTATAGATGTCCCTGTGCCTAAATATATGTCTGCTCTTTGTTTCCTATACTAGTTAATAATAATAATAATAATAACCGAGGGAATAATAACAACTGACCTCACAGATACCTTCAAGGCCCTTGGCATTCTTAGGAACATTCTCGTTACCTGTCAGAGGGCGGTACGTCTGCAGACCTGCCACATCACCAGAAAATTCCTCGGTGGAAACTGATAAAGAGACTACGATGAATTTTGTTTCCCTTTAACGAAACTCGACCCTGGCTTCGCCAGAGAATGAATACTCGCTCTTTTATAATAATAATCTTTATTGTCCTTATGGAAATTTGTCTTACTGCTATTGTTATTGCTATTTTTCATCCTTCTTGTTAGGATGAAGGATCTGATGATAGATTTCATATTGAACTTCACTTCAGTCCTGGTGCCTATACATCCTGTGATGAAATGACTTCAGAGCCAAAAGGAATGGGCTTTAGACCCAAGCCTAACAGAGAGGTTTATAGTGTATGTCAATGCTTTGACATTTACTTAATAGATCAGTTTAGATCGCTAATTTTGTTATTCCTCTTGTTTACATTATTATAAACACTGTAATTAATGTTTAGGAAGCCACAACACCAGTCATCATTCCAGAAAATCAGGAAGAAGTTGCAGAGGCTGCAGTTCAAGATGTATTAGAACTGACTACTCCACTCAGACAATGTGCCTCTGTACCAGATAACATTAAACAAGAAGAGCTTGGAGATTTAGTAGAAGCTGATTTGTTTGCACAGGTCCAAGAAACAGTCATTAAAAAGGAGAGCCAGTCAGATGTAAATACTTCTTTGAGTTTGTTTCTATTGTATTTGATTCTATTAGATTTTCACTCAGTTTTGTTTCTATTAGATTGACTTCATTTGTTTCATGTGTTAACCAACACCACAGTGTTTGGTATAGTTTTACATTGTGTCTCTTCCCAGACCATTGTTTGTAACAAGCAGAAGACCAAATTTAAGTTTCACCCACATTCCCCTGACCCTAACACACCAGAGTGGGACTGGGGTGATGATGATGAAACACCGGAAGAGGAAAATAAAAGATCAAGGGAGGCAAGTTTTGTTTTTCAATCCCCTTTTTGTTTTGAAACTATTTTACTTTGACCTACTTAACAAGAAATTGTTTTCTGTGGAGAGCAGAATATAAAAAGATTATAATTCTTAAAAGCTAGAAAAATGAAAATGATTATTTTTATTCTGTAGGTAACAAAACATAAAAAGCATATCCATGCTAAGGAAGAACTGCACAAACAAAAATCTTTGCCTCCTGCTGTGGACAGCCAATTGCAGACCAGTGTCAGATCACCAGATGAAGAGAAGCGAAGCTTCAGTCTTCCACGCTCAGTGGAAATGAGATTGAGAAAACAAGATAATAAGTTTGATAAGGAATCAAGTGACATCTTGGAAGAAGAGAAGGACTCACTGTCCAAACTGGCTTTTAAGAAGACTGACCCAATTCAAATTAATGTCTCATTGGCTGGGGGTAAGTCATCTCATGTCAATCCAAGGTCATTTATATATTATAGAATCATCTAAACCTTCATTTAGTTTTACAAAATGTTATATGTTTATTAATTTAAAATATTTAATAATATTAATTATTATTCAAAGTAAATGTTTTGAACTTGACCTTGGTGTTTAATTTTCTTTCCAGCAGAGTGTAAATCAAGTTCTGAAGAGAAAAGAAGCAGAAGTCTAGAAGACAGCAGTGACATAGTCACCAAACTTCGTGATCAAGATATAGATGGTAAACATTTTGTTTCTTATTAGACTTGACAATCCTTCACCTAACATACAATGTTGTCCAACATAAAATACTAACCAAAATATCACAGATACCTTCATATTCTTAATAAATGTTGAGGCTAACATAAAGACTATTATGAAAAACTCAGTAACTAGCTATCAGAAGTGTCTTACTCTTGAACACTTAGTTGTTGGTCTTTTCTATTAGGAGTTGACTTGACTGGACAGAAACCTTACAGTTGTAATTCTTCCTGAAAATTGGTTGGTCTTACCTCTATGAACTCTGCTGGAAAGACATTATAATGTTTTGACTAATGTTTTTTTTTAGTTTCCTATTGAAGCAATAGTCATTGGTCTGTAATTACCTCAATTTTATTGATCCAAGTTGAAAAACACATTGGTTAGCACCAATTTAAGTGTAAAAAAAAAATGAAGAATTTAAATTTTTAGAAGTACTTTAACCAAATGAGTAAAGCATTCAAAGACTTAAAAGTTTTCATTGTATTCTAATGAAAGTTTCATCCTAAAGAGTCAATGTCTAGCCAAAACAGTATTTTCTTTTTTTGAAAAGTAGTCCAAGGTTTATTGACATTGCATTCAAGTTTTCCATACAAATATAAAATATAAATACTATTCAGAGCTCAAGTTCTCTAGGAAGTTATGATATAATGATATATTCAATGAGATTATAAGAATCCATTATAAATACAATCTTTGACTACAAGGATTCTACCTAAATAGTTTGCACATGTTAAAAACTTTATATTTACTAACAGTTTGTTGATAAACTTTCCTTATGATAAGCTTGCATTGTTTATAGTGAGTATTTTTTGTTTGTTTTTGTAAATATTTAATTAGTAGATTACAAAACAATGAACTTTTTTTTTTACATTCCAATGTAAGCACATTTCCATATTGTTGGTAAAGCAACTTGTATAAGTAAAACTGTTCTATGGGAGTAGAATACAGTTTGATCAAATCATTGTTTGCTTGTACAAAGTCATTGGTTTCCCTACACAATGAACTACTTCAATTAGTCTAGAACATAATTCTCTCAGCTCATATGTTCATGTTACACAATGAACTACTTCAATTAGTCTAGAACATTGTCTTCTCAGCTCATATGTTCATGTTACACAATGAACTACTTCAATTAGTCTAGAACATTGTCCTCTCAGCTCATGTGTTCATGTTATACAATGAACTACTTCAATTAGTCTAGAACATTGTCCTCTCAGCTCATATGTTCATGTTACACAATGAACTACTTCAATTAGTCTAGAACATTGTCCTCTCAGCTCATGTGTTCATGTTACACAATGAACTACTTCAATTAGTCTAGAACAGACATGTCAAACTGGGTGTTCGGGGGCCGCATGCGATGTTAAACTATTACGCTGGAAAACAAGAGATGGCAAGCTACTTGAATTGAAAAATAGTATTTGTTAAACTGAACAACGAGGGTGAGTCTGCAGTCATTTTAAATTTGCTCATTTTCAGTGCATCGTTCACCAAGAAACATTCTGCGCATAGCAATTACAGTTTCAACATGTCATAAGACCGTTTTCAGTCACTTCTCAATTTTATTCGTGCCTGTGGTTTTAATGCTCGCCAATTTTTTATGTTTCTGGAGGACATTGGACATGAATTTGATTGTGTTCCCTACAACACAGAGTCCGCTGGCTCTCATGACATATAATATTGAAGAGATTGTTTGCACTGCGTGAGGAAATCGTATTGCTTCTAAACATGAAAGTTGAACCTGTTGAACATTTGCAAACTGACTAATAAGTTCGGGATTTGGCATTAGCAGTTGATCCCACTGGTCACCTGCAAGACTTGAATTTGAAACTTCAAAGTAAAGACAAAATTGTCACAACTGCGTGTAATCATGTGCAATGCTTTCAAGCAAAATTAGGACTGTGGATAAACCAGATATGAAGTAAAAATCTTGTTCACTTCTCAACGTGTCAGGAACTAAAAAGATTAAATACGGTTGTGACATTTGGTGAATGTCTTACACCTAGAATTGTTAGTAGATGCTTTCAATGACCGTTTTCGTGACTTCGTTACACAAGAGCAAGAATTTTCGTGTTTTGTATCTCCATTCTCATTTGATTCTGAAAATGCTGCTGGAAATGTGCCACAAGAGCTGATAGAATAGCAGTCAGATTCTTAGTTGAAATCGAAGTACATTGAAATGGCTGTGCCAAAATTGTACAGTTATTTACCCTGAATGGTATGTTGAATTGTGGAAATTTGCAGCCAGAATTCTAGCTATGTTTGCAAGCACATATCTCTGTGAGCAGTTCTTTTCCATAATAAAAGCTACAAAAATACAAAAATAATGCGTAATGAAAGTACTTTTTAATTGGCCAATAGTACTACAAATTTAAATAAGGGACAGGTATGCCATTAATTATTGTATTCTATTGCATTATTTCTAATTTACATAAAACTAGTAGGCTGTTTTGCAACTGATTTTTTTGGCTGCAGCCCCTCAGGTCAAAGTAAGTTTGTTATGTGGCCATACACCTTAATGAGTTTTACATGCCTGGTCTAGAACATAATTCTCTCAGCTCATATGTTCATGTTACACAATGAACTACTTCTATTAGTCTAGAACATTTTCCTCTCAGCTCATATTTTCATATTACACAATGAACTATTTCAATTAGTCTAGAACATTGTCCTCTCAGCTCATATGTTCATATTACACAATGAACTACTTCAAATAGTCTAGAACATTGTCCTCTCAGCTCACTTTGATCTTACAACTTTACAGCTTTTTGTTTCAATTGCTTTCTGGGACTTGATTTTTGTTAAATACTTCATTTAAACTTACCAAAATTATTCTACATTAATTAGCATTCTTATTAAATGTTAGTTGTTTTTTTTTCTATTTTAAACCTCTAAAATGTAAACTGTTCTTTTAGTTTACTTAGCAAAAATATTCTCTTGATATCAATGAATGGTTACATATAAAAATATAATCAGTGATAAATATATCAATCAATGGTTACATATAACAATATTATCAGTGATAAGTATATCAATTAATGTTTACATATAACAATATTGTCAGTGATAAGTATATCAATCAATGGTTACATATAACAATATTTTTAGTGGTAATCTAATTATTTCATGCCTGGCCTTTACGTATTTGAATGTTACATTTTGTTTTCAAGATAAAGCAATGTTTAAGTATCATTCTTAGCATTGTCTAATTGTTCTTCTATACATCACTAGTATAGAAAATTATTGCTTTCTTGCACGGTACATGTATAATTCTGATTACAATGCTATCAAACAAACATAATAAGATAGCTTTCATATACAAGAAATCAAGACTATTCGTCAGCCTGGAACTTTTTATTTTTTCTATTTTGTAATCAAATGATTTATTAGAACATTAAAAGGAACACTTGAGCACGAGCCAAATGTCATCAGATGTGTGTCAATAATTATTGGCTGATAAACAATCTAGATGTCATCATTGCAGTCAAGTGTGAATTATTTCCTTCTTTGCCCTACTAGTCAAGTTTATGTTGTGTAGAAGATGACTGATACAAGTGTTTCCTTGTATAAAGGTATGTCCAGTCAGTCCAGAAGAAGAGTCAGCAAAAACCTTGGTGAACATCTCAGTGGTAGGAACTTCTTTACAGTTTCTTCCATAAGCGGACAATTTATGTTTGTTTTCATTCAAACCTATTGTTTATATGTTTATTTAACACTTAATTCCTACAATTATTTCTTATTACTATTAACAACAGACAGTTCTAATACTAAACTACACCAATGCAACAGACTTTTGAAACATTACTTCAGCTAAATAGTCAAAGTGTTTCATCTGGTCACTCTTTTTAAACTCCTAATAAAAAAATTTACAACAGAATTTAAATTTCAAACAAATATAATCCAGAAAATAATTGTTACATTAGTGTGCATTAATATTTGTTGCATTTTATTTTTAAAAATTCTCTTTTTTTAAAAGTTTCTTTTTATTCGAGTTCCAAATTCTTGCTCATTTAAAGATACAATAAATAATTATTTTATTAAAATCTTAATTTTAACTTAATTTAACCCTTTCAACCCTAGAGCTGGAGATTTCATTTAGTTTGCTAAAAATCCATACAGATAAATCTGTTTGATGCACCTAAGGTAATCAAAGATAAAGAAAAATTGTGTTCAAAATTAAATGAAGAACAACTGTGTAAATGTTATTTACTGTACTTTACTTTATATGATTTGTTCATAAGCTTCCTAATTTCATGTTGAAATGTAAATGTTAAATGAATATACTTATTGTAATGCACAAGATAGTTACAACTGTTTTGCATGTAAAAATATACAAAATTTTTATAATTGTTTTCAAATAAAGTAGCTTAAAGATATTTCTGATCCACATGCGGTATGTATAATGTGTATATAGCTTAACAGAAAGATTCTTTATAAAAACCCTATTTGATGAAGTGTCAATATTTTGACTAATTACAAAAAATGAAGATTGAGCATCATGTAACTAGGTCCAAATATAAGAAAACTAAATACCATAGTTACATTGCAAACTAAATCTCTGTTACACCACTCTCCACACTATATCTTAACTTCTCTCCGTTACACTGCACCCCAAGCTATATCTTAACTTTTCTCTGTTACACTGCACTCCACACTATATCTTAACTTCTCTCTGTTACACTGCACCCCACACTATATCTTAACTTCTCTCTGTTACACCACACTCCACACTATATCTTAACTTTTCTCTGTCACACTGTACTCCACATTATATCTTAACTTCTCTCTGTTACACTGCATTCCACATTATATCTTAACTTCTCTCTGTAACATTGCACTCCACATTATATCTTAACTTCTCTCAGTTACACTGCACTACACACTATATCTTAACTTCTCTCCGTTACACTGCACCCCAAACTATATCTTAACTTTTCTCTGTTACACTGCACTCCACACTATATCTTAACTTCTCTCTGTTACACTGCACCACACACTATATCTTAACTTCTCTCTGTTACACTGCACTCCACACTATATCTTAACTTCTCTCTGTTACACCACACTATATCTTAACTTCTCTCTGTTACACCACACTCCACACTATATCTTAACTTCTCTCTGTCACACTGCACTCCACATTATATCTTAACTTCTCTCTGTTACATTGCACTCCACATTATATCTTAACTTCTCTCAGTTACACTGCACTCCACACTATATCTTAACTTCTCTCTGTTACACCACTCTCCACACTATATCTTAACTTCTCTCTGTTACACCACACCTCACACTATATCTTAAATTCTCTCTGTTACACCACACCTCACACTATATCTTAACTTCTCTCTGTTACACCACTCTCCACACTATATCTTAACTTCTCTCTGTTACACTGCACTCCACACTATATCTTAACTTCTCTCTGTTACACTGCACTCCACACTATATCTTAACTTCTCTTTGTTACACTGCACCCCACACCATATCTTAACTTCTCTCTGCCACACTGCACTCCACACTACATCTTAAATTCTCTCTGTTACACCAGACCTCACACTATATCTTAACTTCTCTCTGTTACACCACTCTCCACACTATATCTTAACTTCTCTCTGTTACACTGCACCCCACACTATATCTTAACTTCTCTCTGTTACACTGCACTCCACACTATATCTTAACTTCTCTCTGTTACACTGCACTCCACACTATATCTTAACTTCTCTTTGTTACACTGCACTCCACACTACATCTTAACTTCTCTCTGTTACACTGCATCCCACACTATATCTTAATTTCTCTCTGTTACACTGCACTCCACACTGTTTCTGTTATTTCTCTGTTTATTAGGTTGTAAATCCACATGAAAGTTTTCACTGTATTAGTCAAATGTTACCAATGTTCTACTAATTGTACAAAGCTTACATCAACTCACTTTGTGGAATACAAATCTAGTACACATCTCTCCCACTTGCCATTCTGGGATCACGTTGAAACATTGCACAAGTATTCAGTGTTGATGACTACACATCGATCATTAGAAAAAGAATGAACTATTATTTGATCAGCTATTTGTAATTCATGAATTAGGTTTTATATAGAGACAATACTTGCCAAGGGGAGATAAGCCTTCTGTAGAGAATGGGGCAATTTTTGTACTTGTTATTTCTCTGACACCAAGTTAAAATTTTGCTAAATTATTTCTTGCATCTGACAAAACAAGAAGCAGTTTAAAAAAAAAAAATTAATCAATTAGTTAATGAACTATTGGTAATTAATTTTTTGTTGTTGTTATGAACAATAGAAAGAAATGGTACTTAGATGTGGTGGTATAAGTTGAATTAGTTCCCTATATACTTTTTGTAGAGAATTGAAGTTTGAAACTAACAATAGATAGCTTTGGAACCTGTTTTCATAAGCACTTCCTATTCATACTGGTCTAGACAAGTGATAGAATGATAGGTGCATTGAGAAAGCTGAACAAAAATGATTCGTAAAAATATTTGTAATCGCACAGATTTATTATTGTTAGTCTAGATCTATTACAAATTTAATTACATGACTGATCTCTAAACTAATTAATACAATTACACTTAATATAAGCTTTGTTTTTAAAATTTTTTTTGAAAGGCAGCACGGCAACCTTCTCCCAGATACCCCCTGCTCTTCCCCTCCCCCCCCCCCCCTCACACACACACTGGTTCACAATCATAAATAAACCATAGCCACTGTGTGTATAGAGAAACTATAAGCATGAACATTGTGCTAATAAAAAGATATACACCAATAGGCCAAGGGCAAACCTATGATAATTTTCATGTAGTTGCACCCTGGCTAATAAGTTCTCTCTCAACACACCATCACTTTATTATTACAAACATAAACTTCAATACCCATTTTACAAGGTTTCTGTTATCTTGTTGGCAAAGACTGGACTTGGAATGGCTTCCCAATAATCCTTTGACAAGGACTTGAACTACCAACCAATCCCTGTTTGTTAGCTGTTAATATAAGCTTTTTATTTTTATATTTTGATTGTTTATGTTCAATAGTTATTTATTTTGTTTTAAAATGTTGTATTTTAACTTAATTTTTTTTTATTAGCTGCTGGAAATGTATAAAAAAAATACTCTCTTTGGAAATGAAGAAGCAAGCTGTCTCAGTTAAAGTCTTTATGTTCATATACAAGTCTAGTGTCTTACAGTTTGAGAAAAATTAGTTTGTTGTTAACATATAACCTGATTTATATTATGTAACTGTCATTCCAGCTGCTTATCAAAGGAACTACAGAACTATCCATTTGCCTTTGGGTAGTGATGTTGTTGTCAAACCATTGTCCCATTTCTTCTTCTACAATCAGGCACCGAGAGGTTAGTTGAGTGTTAGTTGCCTCATTGGTCAACTAGTTTGTTTAGTTTCATTAACTAGACTTTTTAGATGAATGTTAACATAACTTTCTTGTTTGATTTGTCCACATTTTCTTTTGCTTATCTTTTTGTTATTATTTAACTTCCAATGTTATTATTTGGTTGCTACTTAATGTTCTCTGGATTGTGCTACTCTTTGTAGGCACACAAGCACTCACACAAACAACAACACAGTTTCAAGTGTTTCTCACTATTTTCTAACTAGTTGAGCATCTCTTTCAGTTGACTCTCAGTTGTCATCTAGCATACTTTGCAAAGCACACTTGACAGAGCAGACTTCTTTTGTGTCAGTTTCCTTACTTTTTACTAGAATACAAATCAAGTTTCAGTGGAACCTCATGTCTTTACTTTCATAATTCCTCATGTTCAGACTTAATGAATTTCAAAAAATATAATTAATGGTTTAGAAGGAAAAAAATCAGGATAAAATGTTTTCGTTGCTTATGAAAGCTGTGATTGACTTTGATTAGTAGAAAATTGTAGTCAATCACTATATCCATCCATCAGCATTCTCCAGTATGTCTTGTATTCTACAATGTCTTGTGCTATACATTCTGTGGTATGTCTTGTATTTTACACTCTGTGGTATGTTTTGTATTTTACATTCTGTGGTATGTCTTGTATTTTACATTGTGTCGTATGTCTTGTATTTTACATTCTGTGGTATGTCTTGTATTTTACATTCTGTGGTATGTCTTGTATTTTACATTCTGTCGTATGTCTTGTATTTTACATTCTGTGGTATGTCTTGTATTTTACATTCTGTGGTATGTCTTGTATTTTATATTCTGTGGTATGTCTTGTATTTTACATTCTGTGGTATGTCTTATGTTCTATGGTATTTTTAATGTCCTTGTGTTTACCTGATGGTTGTCTTGATGTCCTCATTTTCTTTTTCTCGTTACTGCTAGAAAAAAAAACAAAAAAAAACAATTCTTTTAGATCTTTTAAAAATTTTTTAAGATCTATCTTTTATTATCAGGAAAAATGTTAAGTAATGTTGTTTCTCATGATTTACATATCCTACCATTTCACATAGTGACAGGATCTGACATTTACCATGTTGACTTTAAAAAAAATTAATTTAATGGATTCATTTTATTTTTTGTATAAAAGATTTCATTCCATTCTCCATCACCACCACATTTTTCCAGAGAAAAAAAAGACATAGACAGCTAGTTGTTTTTTTTTCTAGCACTTTTGTTTGTTTAAATCTGATTAGAGCTAATGAGAATGTGTCTAGTAACTCTCATTTCTGTTTATTAAGATTTGATGATATTTAGCCAGACAGAAATTTTGATTTCTCTGCACCAACGTAAGATTTTTTTTTGTTCATCCCAAGAAAAATTTTTAATTAGCTCACTAATCAATATTTACAGTTGGTAAGACTCTGTAGAGCCTAGGAGAAGATAGTTATATTCTAACTAGAATGCAAGAGAAATGTTTTTCTCTCATCATTCTTTACTCAGAAAGTGACATTTTGCTTTTTCTATAATCTTATTTGCTGAATCAAACTGCAGTCAGACTGCATGGTGTTCACTATCTGTAGTTGATAATACAGAGATATAACAGAGCTTGTCTTGTATGTATATGTATAGCTTTTATCATGGCCAAATAGTTGTGAGTGTGTGTTTGTGTATTTGTTGTAAACTTGTGTTTTAACATTTTCGTGTTTAAGAACTAAAAATTTAAAAAAAAAAACATGTTCATTTAGCTTTAATTTTGGCTTATTAAGGTACAATTTGTCTTTTTGTATGTACAGACTTATTTATGAAAGACCAGACTTACACTATTTATTTGTATTTTGTTGTTGTTAAGTTTGGTTAAAACTTAACCTTGTAATTTTTGTTTCTTTATTGACTAGTAAAAATATAGACCAAGCAGAAATATAAAGTATTGCCCATTTTTATTCAGCAAAGCCAATACAATAGCTGTTAACATTTTTTAAAAAATGAATGCTCCTGCTCTCTGGTTGTGGCAGGTGGTTCTAATATAATCTATGGCCAAGACAGTGTTTCCCAAACTGTATTCAGAGGAACTTTAGTTTTCCATGAGGCCTGATTAGGTGTTCCATGAACTACTGGAAAAATTAACTAGTGGGCCACCTTGTAAATTATTCTCTCTAAAAAAATTAGCAAAGTGTTCCACAGAATACTTAAATTGTGTGAAGTCATGTTTCAATAAGATTAGCCAAAAGTGTAAAAAAATAGGTACCTATGGACACCTTACAATTTGTTTCATACATAAACATATCAACTCTAGGAGTTGTTCATATTTTGCCCACAGTAACATGTCTTTTAGCCAGGTTTTTCAGTCTTACTCTTTTAGTCCAAAACTTTCAATGCACAAGTGTCCATGCAACAACTAGAAGACTGAGTTGTTTACTCCTAAAGATAAATAGGTTTCTGTGTGTGTCTTTAATTTTCTGAATAAACATTGCTAGAAAGTTCACATGTTGTATAGAAAACTTGGGAAGCTCAAAGAGCTGTGGTCATAACACAGTTTCATCTCACTTCTAACCTACTTGCTCTTCTTTTTAGCCTTCTTCTGACTCTTCTTTAGTTACTTTAGCTCTTTCTAGACTTTCCCATATGCTGATGCTATCATCTGGCAGTTTACTGTTTTTATATCTTATCTTATCTTATAAATTACAGATGTTACTTCAAAAGTGAAGATAATTATGTCCTACACATTTCATGTTTCAATCTAGTCATTACACTCTGCTAAGTCATTGGTTTTCCTGGCTGATTCAGGCAACCCATTCCATTCTCTAATGGCACTGGAAAAGAAGGAGCACTTGTATAAATGTGTCCTAGCTTATGGACTAAGAAATGGGCCTTTGTGTCTTTATTAGTATTTTATTAGGGTTTTGTTTTTTGTATTTGTAAATTATGGTTCAATATTTTATGTGCTATTGCTACTTTACTTTGAAGTCTTCTGTCCTGAAGTGTCTCTAAATTTAAGGATTTTACAAATGTGAATATTTATTTGTTATAAATCCCTTTGCTTTATTTTGTGTCTGTTCTAGTTTCTTTGTTTTCTTGAGCTGAGGGGTCCCAAACTAAGGACACATATTCCAATATTGGCCTAAGGTTAAAATAAATAGTTCTGATATACACATATTTTCTTTTATTAACTTCTGCTAGTTCATCTTAAGAATGTCAACAAAAAAATATATAAGTTTGACTTAGAAACAAGAAATTTTAGTTGTGCATGATTATAGGCATGTATCTGTATTTGAACATGGTTTGTGGACCAGGTGTTCGTGAGAAATTACCAATCATAAGGAGTGCAATTAGTTTTTGTATTTAATATACCTAAGTATTCATTTAAGTTTCTGTTAAGCTTTTTTAAAATTGGAAACAACAAAAATTGTCTTAAATACTACCCTTTTTGTTTAGAAGTTATTTAGTCAGATGTGCATTGAAGGCTGTGAAGATGCACTGTGTCTATTTGTAAGACTTAAATTAATTCATGATTGCATTGACTAACCTATGTAAAGTAGAGGCAAGGGTGGGGTTAATGCCCTTGTTATGAGACTGCTTCTGTACTTCTCCCAGGTGGTCCGCTACCTTTGGGAGGGCTCAGCCTGATAGGCTCTGCCAGCTCTCCAGACTTTTCACGCCTGCACGGAGAGATGGGTAGGTTGTTCTCATCATGCTCATTAAACATACTGAGACTGTCTGGTTGTTGTGTTATGCTCTCCTACACACTACATGCTCAATACATCAGAAACATCAGAAGAAAAGACATTGGACAGTTGACTTAAAACATCTGATGGTTTTAGTTTGTCTTCAAAAGTCATTCAGCAATGATTATCTAAAACTTTCTAGTATAGACTCTGTAACATTGGAGATTTAAGTTAAATAAACAAAGAAAAAGATATTTGAAGTAATTACAGATGTTTTAAGTTGATATATCACTCTTGGATAACTCTTTACATTTTTAATCATGCCATTGTTTTGTTTGCTTGATTGCATCTTTCTAAGAGCATGTTTATCTTTCTGTACACTGGGCCAACCAATGCTTGACTTTATTTTATTTCACTTTGAATCCCAATCTGCCTCCCACACTCTACTCCAATCATGCATGATTGAAAAGTAGACAGCTTGTCTGAAAATAAGCTATAAGAGATTTTAAAAAAATGATAGAAAAGACAATTTATGTTTTGCAGGGCCTTTTCTCATACATGGAACCAAATTTATTTATATTGAATTGTGACATTCAGCTTAAAAAAAAATTAATTGATTTTTAAAGTAAGGATAAGAAAATGCTTTTCTAAACCCAATATTTATATCATCCCCCCCCCCCCTTTTTTTTTTTCACTGGTTGTTAAGAAATAAAAACTTGTATTGAAAAACTTTTTATGGCCACATATAGCAACACTCTGTAATTCATATTAACACCTTTTTGGAGGGGGGATTTTTTTTTCCAGCTCACTTTATTCTTGGTGTTAGAATATCTCCCAGTTTGTATTTGTATTCATTTAAATTGGACATTGCACACAAGAACTAAATATTTCAACAGGACTCATTTTTGTGTATGGAGAAGCAGGGGCAAGCTGCCAGTCTTTCAGTCATCATCCCTCTTTTATTTACTTCATTTCCATTGGGAATCAATAGTTACTACATATATCTGTCTATAGGCCTTGGGGGTCATAAGGAATGGGTTTGTCTGTTGACCTTGCAGGTCATAAAAATCTGATTGTCCATTGGCCTTGCAGGTCATGGATAATGTGCTTGGTCTATTGGCCTTACAGGTTATTGGGAATGTGCTTATCTCTTGGCCTTGCAGTTCAACATGAATGTGCTTGTCGTGGTCTTGCTGGTCATGGGAGAGGTGCTTATCTCCTAGTTAGTTTTATTGAAACTATAATTGAATGACGCACTCTGTAATCTAGTGTGTATTTATGTTTCCTTACAAAAAGGTAACCATTGAATAGCTTTTAGTATTAGCTTTCAATTACCCTTTTAGCCTGCTGACTTTGTTATTATGAAGCAATATTAAACAGTTTTTAATAAGAGAGATATTACATGATCATGAAAACTGAGTAAAGCAGTGGAGAAACACAGTTCAAAACTCAAGTAGATTCAGTATAGAACAATGCTAATATATGCATGCTGTTTAGGATGAAATTTGATTTGCCTGCCTAGACTGAACAAATCTCAATAGTTTCTCTTCACTTCTTTTATTGCAGAAGCATAATGTGTAAATAGAATGAAAGATATCCTCCGGTTGAATGGAAAGATTTAAAATGTTGATATCTTTGATGTTATTGGCATGAGTGTAGTCATTGTGGAAGCTCAATTCTTAGACTAATTCATTTGATTGATTTTAACATTGTTTTATTTTTACCTTCTTTCTTTATTTTATTGACTCCTTTCTCTTTTGAAACATTTCTTTCTCATTGGGATCATTTTAATAGAGACCAGTAAGTTAACAAATGTCTCAACACTTATTAGATATTATACACAAAGTTTTCATGTTCCTGCAAAATGTTGCTATAAACTGGAATTTCATGAGTTCTTCAAAATGTCAGACTTCCTCAATCCTCATTGCTTTTAGTTAACTGATGTATCCTTGATTCTCAATATTCTTTTAGAAACAAATTATTTCCCAGTGATAAATATTTTTATTTGAACATCCTTCTCACCCTAGTAATAAGTTCAGTACCCAGTATGTTACACACAGCATGGCTTCTCTTTTTGGATCTGTAATCATATCATAACCCTTTTTTAAATTAATAATTACACTATAAAATCATTAGCCTACTTTTATATTGCAATAGGGAACCATAAAATCAGTAGTCAACTTTTGTACTGCAGTAAACCTCCATAAAATTAGTATAGATTTTATATCACAATAACTTTATAATGCAGTAGTAGCCCACTTTTATATAACAGTTGGACTTATATAAAATAAATTGCTTTCATTTAGCATTCCAATTTTAAGTGCTTGATTTACAAACCCATGCAAAGTCTTGCCTGTGTGTTGTGATACTTTGAAATCCTTTAAGTGTATTTTTTGGACCATAGAATAGACAAAATTAGTCCTCAGATATATATGAATATTCTGGACCAAATAATAGACAAATTTAGTCATTGAACATGTAAATGTGTTGAACTTAGAGTAGGCGAGGTGCGGTGGCTGAGTGTTAAAGCGCTTGGCTTCCTGGGTTTAAATCATGGTGAAGGCTGGGATTTTTACTTTTGTGATCTTTAGGGCACCTCTGATTTAACCCAGCTCTAATGGGTACCTGACATTAGTTGGGGAAAAGTAAAGGCGGTTGGTCACTGTCACATGCTTTAACTGTGGGCCACAGAGACATATGACCTTTACAACAACTGCATTGCAAGATCTGAAAGGGGAACTTTACTTAACTATATATTATGGATGTGTATGAATATAATATGACCATGGGCCAAAATCTAACATGAACAATTTTGACAGGTATAAATTTTTTGCTAAACAATACATTAATAAGACATTTTTATATCCAAATCAAACTAATATAATGTATGAAACTGCAATTTTAAAAAAAATAACATTATGTATTTGTCACAGTTTGGTTCAAATGGGAAAATAATTATTCTGAGGTGTTTCTCTCAGTCTATAATTTGATTTAGCTTTTTCTGAGTTGTATAATTGAAAAGCTTCTCACAAATATCGGAAGAGGATTAAATTCTTTAACAGGAAAATTGGATTTTTAGAAAAAATATCTAGAATTCTTTTTTTTTAAAACTAATCATTGCAGTCGGATTCAGTTAATTCAAGCTTCATGTATTGTTTCACTAGCTCAAGGTACACATTTATAGCTGTACTGAAAAGATGGAAATCTTTTTCTATTGCACTGAAGTCTGGAAAACTTCTTTTAAATTTGACATCTGCATAATTTTCAAGCCTCTTTTTCCTCCATATCAGTCAGTAACTTTCAACTTGTGAAATGAGACAATTATTCACTTGTTGTTGTTTGAAGTTATCAACCTCCATTGTATTTTTCCTCTCATCTTAAAATTGACTTTGTGACAAAGAAGATCAATTCATATCAAGTACTTGTAGTTTACATTTTGAGAGTCATTGTTCTAGTAATTGTTATAATAAACTTTGAAGAAGACAGACTGAACCTTTTATTGTGTGAGGGTCGGCTCATGAGCCTTAATTTGAAGATCAGTAAATCAGTAAACACATTAAGTCCCTTTTGAAATAGACTTGACCCCCTAACATTCCTTTTATTTGTTAACAAATTACAATTTTCACCATTCCTCCAGTAATACTTCACTTGTCAATGAGATCAAAGTGTAAGATCAATTGTATACACTTTCCATTTCAATCTTCTAGTTAGTATTGTTCACTTGTTACTATTAATATGGATGTGAGTCAAATCGAGTGATGACTACATTATGTTTTTCTTTGGAATGTATGAATGTGTTCATAGTTGAATGAGTAGAAGCTGTTTGTATTTCTATTTGGAACACTATATCCTAGAAAGTGGATCATTTGTCCATCATTGTTAGTCATTAACTCATAGCCATATCTGTTTCTTTATGCTTTGACCCTAACCACCATATGTTCAACTTTTCCTCATATCTCATAATATTCTTTTGCTTTTGTTTTTTTTTATTTTTTACAGTGTAGTTGTTGTAAAATCTTAGAATTTGTTTATCAAATATATTTGTGTTAAGAATCTGTTTTAATTAGACTAATTGGACATATTTTTCTAGATAGTTTTAAAAGAGGACAATTTTAACCAAACTAATTAACCTGAGTCTATGTTAGCTTAAAACTTTATCTAATTAGCTAAGCTGTAAGTCTATTGTAGCCGTAACTCAATCAATATATTCTGTTTGTATTGAACACACTTTCAGCTCTTGAAGGCTTCAATAATGTCCCCCTGCTTCATCCTCTTGAGACATTGCACAACAACCTGACCTTTCATCAAATGGATGACTTCCTGGGGCGTGTTACAACCAATAGATTCTCTATACCTGATGTGACCATAGCATTAGCTTCTTTGAATTCCAAGTCTGTATTCAACCTGTGTTCCCCTAGCAGAGGTAAGCACCTGCTGTCAGATTGAACACTTGCTCCTATCTGGTACCAGTATTGCTGAACATAAAATCACTGTTTTGTTCTTAAAAAAAATTCTTTTTAGTTTCTGTCTTTTTCTACTAATGTAATATATGAAATAAGATCACAAGATTAAAATTTTTCTGGTCTATGTATTTTGTAAAGATTCCCCTTTCAGACTTGGCGATCTATAGGGGTATGTAAATCTGTTTCATTGAACTTTTATATATCTAGTATTGCGCTAAAAAGTTTTACGATGTCAGGCACCACGAATTTACATAATCTAGATTTAGAATTAAGATCCAAATAGACTTAATAGATTTTGTTTGAGATTTAGATCTAGTCGTATTTTAAAGATTTCCAGGTGTGTAGTTTTCTATCAGAACTAATCTAGATCAAAGTAGGATAGAGATAAAAATTCCCACCGAAGGCCCCTTTTGAAGAATGTTACGCAAGTGGCAGCGCGCTGTCTATCCCTAAGGTCACAGGGTTCTACCGGCAAGTAGCGTAGCACTGTCGGTAGTATAATGTAATTTTTATTTATTTATTTTTTTTTTTAGCTTAGCGTAGCTTTTTATATTCCTGTTGAAATTATCAAATCAGACACCTTACTTTTTTTGGGGGGGTGGGGGGGGGGATAACAACAAAACACCCAAAAAGATGTATAATTAATATTATATATTAATTAAAATTCCCCAATTAAAGACATTTACAATCTAGAAATTAATATTTTTTGAAAGAATTAATTTGCCGTGTTAATTTTTGGATTGCTGCATTTCATGTATGCTACATGCTTGAATACACATTTGCCCCTCAAAATACACATTTCCAGGTCTGGAAATATACATTTCCATTTTGTCACATAGGCAACTCTGTAAATATGCCAAAGGAAAAAAAGATGCATTTTCCAAAGCCCTAATTAAATTCCCCCTTCCCTTTCCCTACCCTTCCCTTTGGCCTTGTGTACTCTAAAGGAAGGAAATATCAATTGGGTGTTAAGTGTAATCATTTATTTTACCCCACTACTGAGTATAGCAGTCTTATCTACACCCGTACACGTGGGGAAAAAAAAACAACTATAGATTTATCTTCTTGATACTTTAGGATAACTTTTAAGTTAAACTGTGTCTAAAAGGAAGAGGAAATGTTGGAAGGCAAATTAAAAATGTTTTGTTTTTGTTTTAGACTATGTCTTTGCCAGTGACAAATCTTTATGTAGACACCCTACCACCCAATGCGCTGAACAGCGTGGGAGGATCTAAGTCTAAGAAATATAGACTTACTATTTTGGGGGAAGTACTGAAAATTACATATGGATGTTTAATAGAAAGCTTGTGATTTTTTCCCTGAATATCCATGCTCAGACAGGGGTGAAAGTGGTTAAAGGAACATATGTAAAAAAGTTATGCAAATACATTTGGTGGTTGCAGAGATCTCTCGATAGATGAAAGAGTATAATTTTGCAAATATATTGTAGATTATGTTTAATATCATGTATGTAACATCTCTATAAATTGTAATTAAATAACAATTTCTCCTCTGACAGTTTCTGAGATTCCATCCTCCAGTAACTCCAGTGGTGGGCCCAACTCTCCAACTGTACAGACAACTCCTGTTGACTTGTTCAAAACACTTGGTATGTTTATGGGAACAAGATCAATATCTCAGAGTGAGAGTGAGTCAGGGGCTGATGGAAAGCCAGAGGATATTAAAGGTAAATAGCTCTTAACTTACCTCAGATGAACTTTCTCCACATATTGGAAATTGCAATTAAAGACTTTTCATTATTTGTATCATTAGCGGTACAATTATTGCTTTTCTACAGCCTGTTTGCACAGTCTACTCTGATCCAATCTTTCTTTGTAACTGTGTAAGAGAGGGGACAAGGTTTCTATAGCCTTCAAAGATATTCTTGTGTGTAACATTTGTGGTTTTTGGAACTAATCTAACATTTACCATATATTTTTGATATTGAAAAGCTGCTCAAATATTGATTTTGTTATTATTATTATATGTATCATAAATAAAATCTCTAATGTCCAGATGCTAACTGCTCCCAAACTGCTGCTGAAGATGGTCTTCTGGAGATAGCCTCCACAATGTCAGGCAGCTACTGCATCACCATGAATAAAACTGAGGACATTTTTCAGGCACAAAACAGTTTAGAAGAACTTTGTAATGAGGACTCAAGTGTGAAGTAACAACTGGTGGTAGTCAGTCGACTTGTTGCTGTTATTTACTCAGTGTACATATCAAGATATGCTGATCTGGTCTACAAGACAATATTGTTATCTGTGATTCTTGGACAGGATTCGTGTTTGCTGGTGAAACTATTCAAGAATATTAACACTAGTCTAAAACATAGTCCTGTGTTATCTAGTACATTTATGTTTGGCGGAATACCTTAGAAGTTGATTTTATTTCTCTGGTGTGACAAATTGACTAATTTATTTAACATAACCACTATGTTGACCATTTAGTGATATTACCTCTGTGCTTTTTTTTCTTTCTATATTTACGTTACATAATTTTTTAAAACAACAGAACCATTGAAAAACTATTATGTAAAGGAACCACATATGAAAATGTAACAAAGTCTCAAAGTGAAACATGTTTGTCAGTTGCAATCAATGAAAGAACCACGCATTCAAACTTATTTTAATTTTTTTTTTCGACTTTATCCTAAATTAATTTCTGAATGAATGAATGTATCATTGTGAAAGAGAACATTTTCATTTCAATTTATTGTGTTTGAGAAACAGTTTGAAAATATCTGCACAAAATGTGTAGATGTCAAAATCTGTCATTGAAGACATTCAACTAACAGAAAAAAGGACTTTAACAATTAATAGCCACCTGCTTGCTCTCTTAATGCCTGCATTTTTTTGTTTTTACAAGACTACACAAAATAACCATGTTGTGGGATGGGGGATGTCTGTGTACTCTAGTGAAAAACATACTGTTGTGCTACATCACCTTTTAAAATATTGTACAAAGAAATAAGAATTGAATTATCCAAACATAAACTATGTAACAGAACTGCAATTATGAAGAAGAAATGTGATGTTCAAAACACATTGTTATTCTGTGTAATCATTAGAACAGAAATAAAAATGTATAATCTCAGCATTTTAGAATGTAAGATGTCAAGGCAATAAAACTAATGTCATGGTTAATAAATGTTGTTCTTACGTTTTCAAAACTTTGTTCTCTAATGTTTACATTGGCACTGAACAGACTTATTTCTACTACATTGTTCCCAGCAATGATGATAGAAATAAAGTAGTATTGATACCTTGTAGTTTAGTTTGCCAAATTTTATACAGAAATTGTACATTTAAAAATGTATAGTTGTACTTACAGTTGAAAGTAAAAGAAATTGGTTGCTGTGGACAACCTTATTGACCAAGAAAAAAATCAATGAAGCTAGAATGCAGTTTTCCTTGTAGCTGTAATTAGTTTTACCCATAATTAAAAAGGACTAGATAATAATTGTGGACATTTAACACTTTATTTTTGGAAAGGAGGAAAGAGCAATGATCAGACTACTTTTACTTCAATCATTTGTGGATATGCTCGACGCCCATACATAAAGGTTAGTTAATGTCTATAAATGAGATAAAAATGGCATCTCTTTAATGAAACTGAGAAAATGATTAGTATTTAATTTTTAAAAAAAACAAGGTCAAGAACATTTGAAAGTTTATTCAATAACTAAAGAAACACTAAAATAGTGAGTTGAATATACAGATGATAATACATTCACAATAATATTAGCCCATCATGGAGTTAGGATATTTACAAATGGTTTTCATCAATGTTTTCTAGCTGGCTGCTCAAAGTCCATTAGTGACTCAGCCAGGGCAGCAGACAGTTACTAAATGGTATAGCAGTTAGAACCATCAATCTTCCAATTAGTCATTTCAATGATTTCTAAGGCCTTGTCTATTTATTTCTTGTACCAAATGTTCAGACACTTTGTTCAAATATATCAATAAATAGGATTCTCAGCAAAACAGTCAGTGCTAACACCAACTAAGTTGAATAAGGGATCAAAAATCATTTCCTTTCCTTATGTGACAGTTACTTACATTCAGTTGCAAGTCCATTTAAAACAAGACAATATTGTCTGTTTTTAACAATTGAAAGTGTATATAAATATATATATATATGTATAAAATGTCCAAAAAAAAAAAAAAAAGGTAAATGTCTTAGTAGCTAAGAGCTTAAATATTACCAGCCTGAAGTGACTGCATTTTCTAGATATCACACATCAACATTCAATAACAAAGTGAATACAATCAATACACAAACAATCTTAGCAGCTAATCAATCATCACCATTAACTTATTCTTAGAAAAAAAAAAAACGAAGAAAGAAAAGCATGTTAACAAAAGATGTGTGTTCAGTAAATGATCTACTGGAAATGTCAACTTAAGTCAACTTGAATAAGGCAAATCTTGTGGTGACAGTCAAACACTTCTTACAATGCTCCTAAGTCAGTATGAGAACGAGATCCTGGAGAAACAGTTCAAAAATACTGGTTCAATTTTAACACAAACACAAATGTTACAAAGATATAAAAACAACCAAGATTGATATCTGAGTCATTTTCATCTCAATGACTTACGTGGTAGTGTTCCTTTGTGAGATCTTGGTCTTCCAGATGATCCGTAAGCTATTTCAGATTGAGTGCGTTTCTGTGGTAGTCGCCCTCTGAGATCATCTGTCATTTTTAGAACTTTTGTGCTACCTCCATAGGCAGACTCAGATTTCTTCAAGTAAGTGACAGGAGCACTGTAGGTACTTGCAGGATATTTCAAATGGGTAGCCACTGAAGAAAAAAAATTAAAGACTGATGTTACTGTTGGTCTATGTGTTGCTACAATTGCATTAGGTCTTGCCCACTAGCTTTCTAGGAAAGAGATGGGATTATAAGTTCTTTGCCTGCTCTCTTATCTAGATGAAATTGCAGTTTTTTTACTTTTGAAAAATAAATTAGAGAACTAATATTTGAACCTTTGATGTTGTAACAAAATAGTTTCTTCACTTTCAATGAATCCAAAAAAAAAAAAAAATTAGCATTCTTCTCTGTTTTGCTGGGTTTTAGGAATTTAAAAAAAAATCTTATTTAATTCTCTTGTAATTTAATTTAATTTTTAATTTTTTCTTTCCTAAGTGAGTTTCAAAAATACATAGAACTACTATTTGTGAATATTTTGAAATTTTACTTTATAATTTTGTACTTATAGGTCAAGGATTATGGTCTTTACAATTGTGTAGTATCAAGTCTCGGTATAAGTTAAGTAAGTGTAAAACAAACTTTAAAAGCATTAAATTTCTAACTCTAAGTTAATCTACTTAAATATTTTCAATTATCCCAATATAAACACAGACATGTCAATACAATACAGAGATCAGAATTAGTCAACTTTTTTTCCATAGATAATAGCTCTCACACTTAATAACACATACTTTTCAAGATTGATATATATATGTGTGTGTGTGTGTGCCATTTTACTTTCTCAAGAGACAATCTTTTCTCTTTCCAACTTCTTGTGTGACTAAAGAGGCCAATCCTCATTGGTTATTTTATCTTGCCACCTTATTTTAAAGATCCACCTTAGGCATTGGAGATGGAAGATTTTAAGCTTTTTTTCCTGCCAAGAGAAGGTAGACCACGTTAATTTCCATTAGCAGAATGCTCATCACTCTCCTTTCTGCAGCCATGACATGGTGTCTATTGCTTTGACTATCCTGTTGATGTCTTTATCCAGTAGAACATCATTGGATTATGATGGAGCCAAGATAACAAAAATGGTCAACAATTTCCAGTGGTGATGCAGTGGCATAGCTAGGGTGGGGGGAGGAGGGGGGAAAATTTGAAAATCCCCCCGAGCCCCCACTTGAGAGGGGCCCCCAAATAAGTGTTTTTTATATTAGAAATTAAATGCTAAGGAAAATGCAGGGGCCCCAAAACGATGGAAAATTCCTAGCTACGCCCCTGTGGTGATGTGCAGTATTTGTGTTCGAAACTAGTATTTTAGTTTGATTTGACTAATATTTAAGTCAAACTTCTAGTATGCAGCATGTAGTCTGTCAACCAGGGTCTGAGGCTGAGTAGCAGAGTCAGCAACAATAGTTGCATCCTCAGCATAGAGAAGTTCCCTGATTGATACCTTCCTAACTTTGGTTTTTGCCCTCAACCTTGATACATTGAAGAGTTTTCCAGAGGATCTTGTATGGTGACATACACCTTCGTCAATGTAAGCATAATGCGGTAGGCAGGAGATGCCAAACAGAGTAGGTGCGAGCACACGTCCTTGCTTGACACCACTACTGACCTCAGAAGGTGCTTATATATATATATATATATATATATATATATATATATATATATATATATATATAATAGTAAAGTGAACTTTTTTAATCCTGTAATTGTTTTGTAATATTGTATAACTGTATTGATTATTTGCCGTCTACAAAAGAATTTGAAAATGTTAGACTACTATAAAACAAAAATGCCAACTAGCACTACTGCAAGCTGAGATAACAATACAAAAGACGGACACAGACCCCCAATCTTACTGGGATCTCCATTCCCAATAATTATAGGCTCATTATATATCCCAGGATTATTGACATATATGATAGAGCCTGGCCCTTTTCCTCTATAACTTGATGGAGCCATTATAACAGAGCCAGCATAGATTGTTTCTCTGTCATCTTCCAGGTAGATCCCTTCTACTCCCATATTGACCAGCTGCCTGACCTACAGAACAGACAAGTTAACATCACAATCAGACAGACTTGAAAACAAAAGTAATTTTTATTTTTTTGCACCTATGCTCTTAAAAAGCTTTTTTTTTTTTTTATATTTTATAAGAAAATGTATTTGAGTTTATACAATAAAGCTTTGACAATATAATACTGATAAATAGAATGATGAAAGTGTATACTATAATATGACCAGATGCCTAGAAAACCCTAAATTCTACTCTAATCATCTTGTTAGTTGTGTTATTAGAAGCTTCAAATGCGACATCAAAAAGTTAAAAAAATGAATATTTGTGTTTGGCATATGTCATGCTGAAGACTATATCACTTGAGTATAAGAATACAAGAACTGCATTCTATCCAGTCAATTTGAATAAGACATTTGTAACTTTTAGAACATAAATACCTAGATCTGCATTTATATTTTCTCTATTGGCTTAATTATTAATTTGTCTCAAAATTATTTTGAAAGCTCTTATATTAATTCTGCATCTATATTTGTTCTATCTCCCTAATTTATTCTTTCCTTTATTCTAATTGCTCTGGTGTGACCTTACTTTAGGTAAGAACATAGAAAACAGAATTAGTGTGGCTGTTATCAGAAGTCCAAAAGCTATGCAGCCATCACCAAACTCCTCAGAATAAGCATGATCCTTGTTAAGTCCTCCAATCAAACCCCAGGCCAGCCAGATTGGAATACTTGGAAAAAAATTAGAAATCACACATTAATAGTCAATTCATAGTCAATTCACTTATTTTATTATAGTTTTAGGAAAGATTAAAAAAAGCATTCACAATATTTGTTAGAATAATTAGGCTAAAAAAAAATATTCTGAATTTGAATGTTAAATAAATAGATTATAAACAGTTATTAAAAGTAAACACTATATGACCTATCACTAACAGACATGTATAGTTGTCAGGCTGGTCAAGCACAAAGTCTAACTTTAAGTATCTAATCTTTGGGAAGGCTAGAATGAATTTTCCTATGTGAGTCAACAAAGTCAGGAAAAGTTCATAAAGCATAAGATTCTTTATAAACTTTCACTTCATTCTGAAGGTGAAATAAAACCTGTTTAGTATCTATCAAAAAACAATGTTAATAAAATATGCTCAGTAAAAGGTATTTATGAAATGGTTACCTGAAACCTGCAGCAATACCAATAAATATACTTTCTCTATGGTTGGTGATGATGCCATGAGCATTTAGAGACAGGATGGTGGTGATCAGAATCATGACCATAATGTAGATCAGTGACATCAGATGGTTCTCAAAGTTGGTGCGCACAAAGGAAGACATAAGTGTTGATGTTTTACCAGCTTCCCAGGTATAATGATTGCAGATCCACATATCTTTTCCATTGTTAGCCATGACTTTGATAGCCTCTGGAGGGACAGTGATCAACCACTGGACATCAATCACAATCTAGTGACAACAACAAAAGCAAATTTAGAAATAAAAGCTTTAGAAATGACATTTTTCATGTTACTTAACTTGATAATGTAACAGTACCTGGACACCAACTGCAAAAACAAATAAAAGGAACTGATATATTCCCTTCAAGTAGTTAGGAGATCCACCATCACTTGCTACCAATATGTCAGAGGACTTGGAGGTCAGGATGACCATTAACTTGACCAACAAGACAGCAAAACAGAAAGCATAGGACACACCAACACCAAATCTAGTGATGCCACAAGTTGCCTAAAATGAAAGAAAAAGAGTAAGTAAACTACCTGCCAACTTTAAATCATTTTCATACTGTTTAAATGTTTCACTTGCTTTATTATTTTATATCAAGTAACAAAGCAAGTACTTTTTTTCAACTGATTCTGTGTCGAAACATTTTTTTTTAATTTTTTAAAATGATATACATTTGAAGCCCCCCTTCTCCACAATGAAAAAAAAATGTGATTTTTATATAGTGTTAACAAGGATACTATTTCATTGTTAAATGAGCAGTCCCATAGTACATACAAAACTATTTAACATCTTTAGCATACAAGCAAAAACTATCAAACCTTTGTTGGAATAGGCAGGTAGGCAAACAGAACAAGGTAACACAGAAAAATTCCAAAAAGCAGAAGCTGACCCAGCCACATAGTCCTCCATTTATTTCTCATTTCTGTACCCAGAAGCTTGTATAGGATGTAGATCTCAAAGATAATCACACTTAATATGCCAACACCTAGAGCACAGCAAGAGAGAGTAGCACTATTATGATTTCAATATTGCATATTGGAAAATTGTACATTAGTTATGAGCTATACAAAGGTTTTATTACTAACCAATAGTAAGCTTATAAAAATACTTTTATACAGTTTGACCCATATATTGCTACAAATTCTAGTGCAGTTTGTGTCACAGACAAAATGTGTCAGCTCTGTTTCTGTTTTTTTATTTTCACCTACATTTTAGGGATGTTTTTTTAAGTCAGCATTTCTTGGTCAGGAGTAAACCAGCATTAGTTTTGATTACTGGTGAAGTAAGCATTTTGTCACATGGATATCAGCTAAATTTATCCAAAATGACCACATAATTCATACATTCTTGCTCCACCATCCCCAGTGCTTACTAAATAACTATACATTTAACTATTCAGAGATAAACTGTGCAAATGATCTAGAAATAGAGACTGTGGAGATCATCCAAGACCTTTTAGTGATACCAAACTTATCATACCAAAAAGCTTTAACAAAGCTTTAACATTTTTTAGTTTTATGACTAGGAAGAAAACATATAGCCTTGGCAAGTATTGCAAAAAAAAAGGTAATAGTGAAGTACAACTTTTATCCATCATATAAAATCTTTGGCCTCGATGACTCATTGATCATCACTAATCCCCCCACTTGCCATAGACCAGTGGTTCTCAACCTTTTTAGTTCCGCAACCCCTAATATAATTTCCCACTTGAATGTGACCCCCAACCATAATTTTTTTTCGTTTACAGATAAATAAATTTATGCTCATAATTAAATTTAAAAAATAATATCATTCATACTTGCATTTATTTACTTTTCTATTGCGTATTCACAATATACATGCTAAATAATTAAGTGACAATTTGACAAATATGGCGAAGTATAGATAACAGTCTTTGATACAGTAAACTACATTATTACAGAAAAAGTGTTTCGACAGTGGTAGTGTGAAAGTTAAGCTTGTTTATGTTCCACCAGATCAAGAATTCAGTCAACAATGAATGTCATCTTATGCATCAAGTCTGCTTCTGAATTTGATAACTAACAAGCTGGAAAACCTTGTTTCGCAAAGATTTGTTTTTGGAATTGGAAGAAAAAGGCGCGCAATCTCAAACAGAGCAGGATATGAAGTAGTTTGAATATCAATACAGTTCAAATATGCTTGTGACAGCATGTAAGAATGGACAAAAAACTTCCATTGATGAATAGACAAAATATCCAAATTTCCAGAGGTCTTTGGTGACCCCTGGAAATTTGTCATTCGACCCACAGGTTGAGAACCCCTGCCCTAGATGATAAAATATGAAACTTTAACCTATCATTTAACTTAAGCCATTTTTAAGATCAAAATCGCAGAGGTTAAATTGGTTTCAATTCAATGCATTTTAAGGCAACATTGAAAATGTCTATAGAGTACAAAATTATAATTCCTTCCACTTTAAGCACTTAATCAAACTTTTTGGTTCATAACTTTTTGTCATTTCTTTTTTTATTTATGTTTATTTCTACACAAAATATAAATCTAGATCTTAAATCTAATTCTCCTATAAATCTAGGTAGATAATTGTCAGAGTGAATGTAAGGGATTATCCTTGGATCAGTGTAGTGATTATCAAATGTGTATTTACAAAGAACAATGAACTTCTGTACGCATGTGTGTGTGTGTAGAAAATTACTACAGTTTGAAATGTGTGTATGTGCTTAGGGGATTTAAAATATGGTTTGTGAAGTTGTGTTATTCTAAATAAGGTCTTTTTGATCTAGGACTGACAAAATAAAACAAAATATGTAAAGATTGGACTTAGTAGCAAATAATGATGTTTCTTTTTCAAACTGTTTCATTGGAAGAGCAATGCTTCAATTATTTATTTATCAGTACTTCTACAATTAACGGGTAAAAAATGTGTGTAGTACAGAGGTATTATGGTATATGTAACGGGGGATTCAAAGAAATGTATGCTTTGTTTAAAACTGCTTTACAGGCCTTTTAATTGAGGAATGAAAAAAAAAGTGGGTCCGTCTAAAAGTTCATGATTGGGAATGAGAGCTTTCTATTGGAGATTGCTACAAAATGATGTGGTATTATTGTAATGCTGGCTGTTCCCCTTGAAGGGCCAAATAGTGGGCTGTTGGGGAAGAGGGATGTTCAATTGAAAGTAGTGTGTGTGTGTGTATTACATAATGCAGACAGATGAGAAGGCTACAACTGATGGGCCTAAGAAGTGTTTGTGCATGTTCTATATTAGGGAGTTTCAACAATCATGCAGAGTATCTGTTCATTTCTATGTAAGTTTGATTAACTGCATGGAGGATGAGATATTTTATACCAGGAGTTGTTTTAAAAAAATGTTATGGATTACCTGCTAATACACCAAGAGCAATAATCCATTTGTGACCCAAATCAAATCGTGTGCCATATTCTGAGCTATCACGGTCCATGTTGGAATAAGCACCAGTAATAGCTTGATCTACTGGATACTGAACCACTCTGAAAACAATCAACACTATTAGAAATAAATATAATCCTATCTTCTGTTAGGATGGTAAAATGTACAATGCATTACAACATACACAGTTGATGCTTTGCTATTTCCACCATTGTTACTTGCTGCAGTTGTAGCACTTGTTGTGGATGTGGTTGTAGTCACTGTGGTGGTGCTTGCTTCACAGCACAAGTTCTGCCCTGGAAATGGACATGAAGGGATGCTGTAGGCATTCCCATAGTTAGCAGTATCAAAAAGGTTTACTGAGAAAGATGGCACTGACTTGCCACTGGCATCTACACTATATGTTCCAATCTGTAAGATATTTATGGGAAAAAAATTAACGTTTAAATAATTTTAATAATCTTTTTACAAGAAAATTTCTGAATTAATACAAGAAATATATGACAGAATGTAGAACAAAATGACAATGGACTTCAATTGTCTGATCACTAATATATACAATCAAACCAAGGTCTATGACCAACAGACGCAAACATTTTGTAAAGTGAAAGTTATTTGATTAGAATACTCAATATATTTCTGAAATTTTATTTCATCAGTCGAAAAGGGAGGATGTTGAATTTAATAGTTACTAACATTACCGGTATCAAAAATTAGAAGTCAAACTTCATGTTTGCTGTTTACATGATGAAAAACCAGACTGAATTTAATCCACATCATAGCTATTCCTATTTTTTTTTTTTTTTTTTTTTTTTTTTTTTTTACAAAATCCAATCATGTAAAATCTATTCTTACAAATTTGTTTCCAACAAGCAGTTGACAACTGGTTTAGCATGAAATTAAGATAAACTACTAGTAACAATACAGTTTTGTATTTATTATCCTTTATTCATATTTTAATACTGTAAATTGTGACTGAAGTTAACATTATCTGTTACCATACAAGTATACACATGTGAATACATGACCTCAATAACAAAACATTTTTCAGTGTGGCTCTCTTTAATAAAAGAATGTTTGTCCTGATATATTAATTATGCTAATGGAACAGTATTTGTCAAACTGAAGTATACAGCTTGCTAGTTGGAGATAATACTTAAATGAATAAGAAAGGTCAAACATCTTGATGTGTCTATGTTGAAGAACTGTCTGTCAGGGGTGTGAGAGGCAGGATGTTAACTTAAAAAAGCGAAGTCCACTCTAAGGGTATAAAGGGGGAAAGAAGATTTCATTATGCTTTAATACCGGAATACACTTATTGAAAATTACACAATAGACTCTAACTGCTAATTAACAATGTAAATGGAACAAACCTGATCAAATTTACCACCCCCACTGAAGCGATAATAAACATAGTTCACATTTGTATTAGACAGTTCATTGTCATTGAATAAATTAAATCCCATTCGAATAGCCCTAAATATATCATCTTTTTTTGACCGTTGATTACGATAAGCATCACAAAATTGGTAGCTAGTTCCTGTAGAACAGCCTTGATTGAGCAAAGCGTCTATACCCTGTAAAGGAATCGAAACAAATTTTTTTAAACTAACATTTGATGATTAAATTACTAAGCAAAATAAATTTTAGAAAAGTATTCAAATAAAACTTGCTTAGCAATTAAGTCTCACATCGCCTAATAATTTCTTAAAGACAAAAAGAAACTATGTCATTTATAAATAGTTCACATTATTGAAACATTAGCTGGATGATTTTTATAACAAAATAATTACTGTCAATTTTAATTTATTAGAGAAGATTGGTGTGTTGTAAAATTAACAGTTGATTGATTAAGGCTCTGATAAGTATTTTAATAAATTTACATCTAACCTTCAGGACACTCTCGACACTTTTCAGAGTTCTGCTGATCCCACGTCTCACTGGTGATGAAAGTAGATTTATATCTGACACACTGAAACACAAAAGTAATGGTCATTAAATAATACAAACAAAAGTTCTAAAAGTAACCATACAGGTCTCAATCAGAAATTGCATTTTTATATATATATTTATTCTTAACATTCTCTTAAAAAACTTTTCAATTGGGCTATGAATAACTCTGCCTTACTCAAAGCTATGCTTAACATATGCTGTTCACAAATATAGTTGTATAACAAAGCAATAAATAAGTGTGGCTACTTACGTGAAACCAGCCAACCAGCCACTTGGAATATTTTTTACAGTAGAACTATTAAAGAGACCAGAGTTGACAAAATCTTTAAATCTGTCCCAAGCCTCTTGTGACATGTATTTATCCACTTGATCAACAATGATAGCATTATTGGCAACATAACTCTTTCTTTGAAGAAAAGCTCTAAAAATATGAGGGTATTAAAGAAAAAATACACATAAAATAAATTGAATACTAAATTCCATTAGAAATAAAAAGTCATTTAGAGTTCACTTTATGACAAATATGTTGGAAACAATCATTTCAAATTTTTTTACTCCACAAATTAGAGACAAAGTGCTAATGTTAATACAAGTCATGCACATGGACGTCAATAAGAAAACCTAAATCAACCTGACAACAGTTACGCTGCACTGGATGTGGCAAAATATGTAGGTCATAGATGGGACTGTATATCCACTTGAAATACTGCACTCCTCATTAATCTTAGGACTCGAAGAAAAGCCTTATTATTACTATTATTATTATATAAGTCATGCACATCCTAACTTGCAAGTTTGTTGGTTTTTACAAACAAAAATCCCTTTGTACATTTTTAATATAGCAATTACAATTAACAAAAATAATGAGCCTTACAAGTCTTGACCAATGACTGAATTCAAAATGAAGACTAAATTATTTCGTATAGATTGAAAATTGGTGGTTAAAGAGTCTAGTTCTGCTGTAGACATCAGTGGTACAACATATTTAGCATTGGCACGAGCATTCAGGTCTTGGATAATTTGATCTGCCTGAAAACAGAAACACCAACACAGAATTCGGTCAAACATTTCTAAAGCACACAGAATTAGATTACTGTTATGAAAAGCATATCCTCAAGCAATGTTTTTAACAAGCGTTGGTCGCAATTTGTTAATAAGGCACAAGTGCTAAGGCACATGTAAAAACAACCTCTAATTAACATGGACAACTACAACACATGGATATGGGTAGGAGGTAGTTCTCTTTTTCTTGAAATAACATTTGTATTTTGTAAGATAATTGACACTTTGAATTTTGATAATTAGAAAGTAGGCTACATAAAGGGTAAAAAATAAAAAGGAGTAGACCACTCTGTGGCCAGCAATTAGCAAGGGTGTCATTAGGCTACAACTCCATTTACTTTCTTCATCTAATGTCAGGTTACAAGCCTTGACTGGGGATGTAGATCGAAAGCCTTACATTTTTAAACTAAACTTGTAAACACTCTTTCACCCCTCTCACCTAAGTAGAACAAGTTTTTGTTTTTTAAAGAAAAAAAAGCTTGATAAAAAAAAAAAACAAAGTTCAAGTAAAAAAAAAAAGATAAACATGAAGCTCCTTTCTTGCAGGAAAAGTTTTGAGTTTCTATTTGACTGAACATTTACTTCATGAAACTGGAAACAAACAAGAACAAAACAAGTCAATGTAACACTAACCAATCATTATTTAACTTGCTGAACAGCTTTAGAGAAAATTCTTGCAACCTATTCTGGCATTCATAATTCAAGTGACTCTTGATAGTCCAACACTTTATAATCTGACACAGTAATCCATCGCGATGTCAATGTAAATTCATATAATTAATGTAGAACATATATTTTTAGAATGTTGGGAGGCTTAAATTGTAATTTACTACAGTATATGAAAGTTGAAATCATGTGTTGTTTTTTTTAAATCAATACATTTTTCTTTTTCATCTATTTTTACAAAGCTTAGATCAACTCACTTTATATAACTGTCTGGTAAAAAGTTTGTGTACATGTTAATTTTGTCCACACCCAATCTCAGATCATGCTGAAATTTTGCACAATTTTTTTCTTGTACCTGACAAAACAAGGTTCAATAAAAAATTTTAACCAATTAGTTAATTAACTATTGGTAATTAATCACTTTGTTTGGTATTGAACAATGGAAAGAAATTGTACTTGACAGATAAATGTGGTGGTAAAAGTTGAATTAGTCCCTTTGAGGAGGCTGAGCCCTCAATTTCAAATTTCCTCTTCTCCCTTTCCCAACTTGTCAAGACAAGTGATAGGATCATGGCACTTTGAGAAAGCTAAAAGCATGAAATAGTGCTAAATAAAAGCAATTGTTAAAAATATTTCTAATTGCACAAAGTCTCTTGGCAGCACCCACGCTCAAAAAGGTGGCACCAGCTTGACCTCCTCATCACCCGAAGGATGGACCTGAAAAGTGTCCTCCACACCCGCTCGTACCATAGCGCAGACTGCAACTCAGACCATTCACTAGTGCTAAGCAAGATTAAACTGGTTCTCAAAAAGGCTTATACTTCCATTCAATCTAGAACTAGGCTAATCAACATCAACCATGTAGGTGACCCAGAGAAGTCTGCACTCTTTGGCAAGCTCCTGAACAGTTCAATCCCCTCGTTAAGTAATGAAGAAGACATCTCTATCAAATGGGAGAAACTAAGAGATGTAATCTACAGTTCGGCAATCACCACCTTTGGGCCTCATAAACACAAAAATGCAGACTGGTTTGAGGCGAAACTAGCACACATGGAACCTTGCATCGAGAAAAAGCGATCTGCACACCTTGCTCACAAGACAAAGCCTAGTCCAAAATCTTTGCAAGCCTTCAAAAGTGCTAATAAAGAGGCGAAACAAATTGCTAGATAATATGCTAACAACTTTTGGAGGGATACCTGCAACAGAATCCAAGACAGTCTCTACTCAGGAAGTGGTAAAGCTCTGTTTGATGGCATTAAAGCAGCCCTGGATCCAACAGTGTCTAAGCCTGTCCCCCTTCTATCTTCTTCTTCTTCATCGTTCTCATTATTATGTTGGAGTGTTCATATGACTAGACCAATACATGAGATGAACTGCACAGTGGTTTCCAAATCAGGGAGCTCTCCATATAGTTTTCTTTCTATTGGGGTATTTTGGGGCCAATGTCTTATACGGGCCTCTTGGTAAAGAGAGCAGTTTTGGAGGGCATGGTCGGCATTCCCTGGTGATACTCCACATGGGCAGATATCACTGGTTCCAATTTTGAGCTTCCCCCTTCTATCAAAATCTGGAGAAAAAATTACAGATCAAACCAAACAGCTAGAACGATGGACAGAACACTACCTCGATGTCTATGCCACAAAGAATACAGTAGACGATGTTGCCCTGGCTTCTCTACCAGATCTTCCAGTATTGGAATACCTAGATGAGCTTCCGAGCCTTAGTGATCTCAAAAAAGCAATTAACTGCATGAAAAATAGAAAATCTCCAGGGAGTGATGGTATCCCAGTGGAAGTAGTTAAAGTCAACGAATCACTCCTGCTCCCTGAACTATATTTTTCTCTGCCGCTGCTGAGAAACAGGTCATGTCCCACAGGACATGCGTGATGCAACTATAGTCACAATATACAAGAACAAAGGGGATCGGAGTGACTGCAAACAATTATAGGGTTATCTCTCTCCTCAGTATAGTAGGCAAAATCTTTGCTAGAGTGGCACTATCCAGGCTGCAAGTGATAGCTTCTAAAGTCTACCCAGAGTCTCAGTGTGGATTCAGGAGTGGTAGATCCACTATAGACATATCCTCTGTACGACTACTGCAGAAGAAATTCAGGGAGACAGACCCCTTTACATCTTTTTTGTTGATCTTACTAAAGCCTTTGACATGGTCAGCGGAAGTGGCCTTTTCAAGCTCCTAAGAGTGCTTTCATGGGGAAACAAAATGTACTGTCAAATACAATGGAGCCCAATCAGCACCTTTTGAGGTTAGCAGTGGTGTCAAACAAGGACGTGTGCTCGCACCTACTCTGTTTGGCATATTCTTCTCCTGTCTACTGCATCATGCATACAACGAAAAAAATGAAGGTGTGTTTCTCCATACAAGATCCTCTAGAAAACTATTTAATGTATCAAAGCTGCGGGCAAAAACCAAGGTTAGGAAGATACTTATCAGGGAACTGATGATGCAGCTATTGTGGCTGATTCTGATATTCAGCTTTGTTCCTGGTTGACAAACTATCTGCTGCTTGCCAGAAGTTTGTCTTAAACATTAGTCAAAGCAAGACTAAGATACTAGTCCAGAACACAAATACTGCACCTCAAGTAAACATTAATGGCCAACCACTAGAAATTGTATTGTGAATCACTTTTGCTATCTCGACTCCATCATATCCAACAATACTCTACTGGATAAAGACATTAACAACAGGATAGCCAAAGCAATGGCCACCATGTCACTGTTGCAGAAAAGAGTGTGGGACAACATATTGCTGACTAACAATACTAAACCCCTAGTCTACCGGACCTGTGTCTTGAGCACCTTGCTATATGAAAGTGAAACTTGGTCAACTTACTCATGGCAGGAAAAAAATGTCTTCCACCTCCGATGCCTAAGACGGATCTTTAAAATAAGGTGGCAAGATAGGATTAGCAATGAAAAAGTGCTACGAAGAGCAGGATGCCAGGACATCCGCTCTGTTATCAGCAGCAGACGCATTGGCTGGCATGGCCACGTTCATAGAATGCCAGTAGGTCAACTTCCACAAGACATTCTGTATGGTGATCTAATAGAAAGTAGAAGAGCCACTGGTCGCCCACTTTTACATTATACGGATGTATGCAAACGCAACATGAAGCTCTTCAAAATCAACACTAGCAGCTGGGAAAAAGTAGCACTGGATAGATCTACATGGAGAGAGAGCATAGAGGAAGGGTCTCGGATTGCAGATGCCATACACTACAGAAGCAGAAAGAAGGGTGATAATGCAACAGCGCCGGGTGATAATGCAACAGCGCCGGGTGATAATGCAACAGCGCCTGGTGATCACATATGCCCAACCTGCAATCGCAGCTGTGTATCAAGGATTGGCCTCTTTAGTCACACAAGAAGTTGCAAAGGTAAAAGATCGTCTCTCTACGTAAAATGCGACAGAGATTATTGTTAGTCTCGATCTATTGCAAAAGTAATTACAAGACTGATTCAAACTAATTGATACAATTACACTTAATATAAGCTTTGTTTTTTTTTTTTAAAGTATATATAATATTTGTATGTTTTTCTTATTTCTACCCTTGAAAATTTAAGAGAATATCTTATTACAGTTTTTTTAAAACTAATATTGTTTCTAAATGTTACAGAGATTTATCTTCCTTATTTAGACCTCAACCAGAGAAATGAAAATATGAGACTTTATTTAAGGTCTACTAGATATCTATTAAAAAATATTTTCCATACTTTAAAAACTAGAGCATTGGTTGTTATGTAAGCTAGAACACTTCAAACAAACACAAAAAAACAAGATCAAGTGAACAGTAAATTTCAAGGCTCCCTTGAATCCTCCCAACTTTAATGGGTATCTGACATTAGTTGGTGAAAACTAAAAGGGGTTTTCATTGTGCTGGTCACTTGATACCCTCATTAACCTTGGGCTATAGAAACAGAGGACTTTTACCTGAAAGGCATACCTTACTTTTATGCTTCATAACAATGCATTTAAAAAATGCAGTACTCTATGACCTTTTATTCATCAACTAAATATTTCTTTGTACTTACAGAAAAAGTATTTATGTCTGCAGTGTATTGAATACATATTGAAGGATCTATTTGTGATTTAAGTTCATTGAATGCAGCTTTCCAGAAAGTGTCTTTACCAGAAAAGACAACCATCACATATTGGGATTTGACTTGTTTCAGAAATTCAATGATTGCTTTCACATCATAAGTAAATGAGGGACTTAATCTTAAAAGTGTCTTTTGATTTATAGAATTAAAATCTGAAAAAAAAAGAAAAAAATAAGAAAATAAATTAGTTGAAGATATTAATATAATTTTTTTTTTAATTGTGACTTACCCTCTGAATGTTGCAGACGTTTAATTTTCCTTTATTTAGGCTTCAACCAGAGAAATGCAAATATGATTTGTGTTACAGACATTTAATCTTCTTGTGATTTACCTTCAGTGTTCTGAATGTTGCAGACATTTAATTTTCTTTTATTTAGGCTTCAACCAGAGAAATGCAAATATGATTTGTGTTACAGACATTTAATCTTCCATTATTTAGGCTTCAACCAGAGAAATGAAAATATGGTTTGTGATTTACCTTCAGTGTTCTGAATGTTGCAGATGTTTAATTTTCTTTTATTTAGGCTTCAACCAGAGAAATGCAAATATGATTTGTGTTACAGACATTTAATCTTCCATTATTTAGGCTTCAACCAGAGAAATGAAAATATGGTTTGTGATTTACCTTCAGTGTTCTGAATGTTGCAGACGTTTAATTTTCCTTTATTTAGGCTTCAACCAGAGAAATGCAAATATGATTTGTGTTACAGACATTATATCTTCCATTATTTAGGCTTCAACTAGAGAAATGAAAATATGGTTTGTGATTTACCTTCAGTGTTCTGAATGTTGCAGACATTTAATTTTCTTTTATTTAGGCTTCAACCAGAGAAATGCAAATATGATTTGTGTTACAGACATTTAATCTTCCATTATTTAGGCTTCAACCAGAGAAATGAAAATATGGTTTGTGATTTACCTTCAGTGTTCTGAATGTTGCAGATGTTTAATTTTCTTTTATTTAGGCTTCAACCAGAGAAATGCAAATATGATTTGTGTTACAGACATTTAATCTTCCATTATTTAGGCTTCAACCAGAGAAATGAAAATATGGTTTGTGATTTACCTTCAGTGTTCTGAATGTTGCAGACGTTTAATTTTCCTTTATTTAGGCTTCAACCAGAGAAATGCAAATATGATTTGTGTTACAGACATTATATCTTCCATTATTTAGGCTTCAACCAGAGAAATGAAAATATGGTTTGTGATTTACCTTCAGTGTTCTGAATGTTGCAGACGTTTAATTTTCCTTTATTTAGGCTTCAACCAGAGAAATGCAAATATGATTTGTGTTACAGACATTATATCTTCCATTATTTAGGCTTCAACTAGAGAAATGAAAATATGGTTTGTGATTTACCTTCAGTGTTCTGAATGTTGCAGACATTTAATTTTCTTTTATTTAGGCTTCAACCAGAGAAATGCAAATATGATTTGTGTTACAGACATTTAATCTTCCATTATTTAGGCTTCAACCAGAGAAATGAAAATATGGTTTGTGATTTACCTTCAGTGTTCTGAATGTTGCAGATGTTTAATTTTCTTTTATTTAGGCTTCAACCAGAGAAATGCAAATATGATTTGTGTTACAGACATTTAATCTTCCATTATTTAGGCTTCAACCAGAGAAATGAAAATATGGTTTGTGATTTACCTTCAGTGTTCTGAATGTTGCAGACGTTTAATTTTCCTTTATTTAGGCTTCAACCAGAGAAATGCAAATATGATTTGTGTTACAGACATTATATCTTCCATTATTTAGGCTTCAACCAGAGAAATGAAAATATGGTTTGTGATTTACCTTCAGTGTTCTGAATGTTGCAGACATTTAATTTTCTTTTATTTAGGCTTCAACCAGAGAAATGCAAATATGATTTGTGTTACAGACATTTAATCTTCCATTATTTAGGCTTCAACCAGAGAAATGAAAATATGGTTTGTGATTTACCTTCAGTGTTCTGAATGTTGCAGATGTTTAATTTTCTTTTATTTAGGCTTCAACCAGAGAAATGCAAATATGATTTGTGTTACAGACATTTAATCTTCCATTATTTAGGCTTCAACCAGAGAAATGAAAATATGGTTTGTGATTTACCTTCAGTGTTCTGAATGTTGCCGACGTTTAATTTTCCTTTATTTAGGCTTCAACCAGAGAAATGCAAATATGATTTGTGTTACAGACATTATATCTTCCATTATTTAGGCTTCAACCAGAGAAATGAAAATATGGTTTGTGATTTACCTTCAGTGTTCTGAATGTTGCAGACATTTAATTTTCTTTTATTTAGGCTTCAACCAGAGAAATGAAAATATGGCTTGTGATTTACCTTCAGTGTTGATCGATTACACATGACCTGAGGCAATTAAGTCGTGTACATCTTTTTGTTGAAGAAATAAGCAGAGAGTGTAATGGTATACAAATCTGTTGTTACCCAATACAGATGTAAGCTATTATAGATCTATTGCATGGAACTTACAGAAGTATGAAGGGAGCAGCAGATAAAATTGATTTCTATTTACAAGCACGTTGTCATCAAATCGCACACATGCTATTTTACATGAAAGTGATTGTTAAAAGGCATATGTAGAAGGAACACATTTTTAAAAAAGTTTTAATAAATGTATTTGCTTACTCACCCTCCGCCCCCACAAAATAAAAAGAGGAAATTACTCTATACCTGCAACTATAACAATATTAGTCTACTAGAATTAGTTAGTCCAAGAGTTAGTAAAACTAGACACTGCAGGTAAAAAAAAACAATTACCCAATGAATTGGCACTTGGGCTGATAAGAGTAATACCAAGGTCAGATGCAATTGTGCCAGTTCTAAAAGCATCTTCATTTGTGTAAGGACCAATGTAGGCTACCAAGTTTGCTTGGTCTGCTGTTTGAATATGAAGGTCACATTGAGAGTAACCCAACACATGTTGTAAGGTCTAAAGAAAAACAAACAAGATGGTTAACAAAGATCTTCAATAGTGTAAGCTACAATAAATTATAACAGATTTTTTATTAAATACTTTCATAACAACTTTGTTTATGGACTTTTAATAAATTTACATTAGGATTGGAAGGAATATCATTTAAATATTTAATCATATAATCTTACTCTAGAAGTTCCCATGTTCTTATTTTATAATGCAAAGATATTAGTTTCCAAGAAGGTCCTTTTCTTGACATTTAAAACATTTCTTATAAATATACTTTGATTCAAATGGTAGTCTAAATAAGTAAGTGGAATTAACTTGTCTTTTATTTGAAAAAAAGGTTTGCATATTGTTATTTTTAAAACATTAGGATATAATTTAATTCCGTTTTTTTTAGAAGAGAAATGAAAGAAATTGAGCGATTTTTTCAATTGATCCAAATAATTAGAAATGTCAAATTACATAAAAAAAAAAAAAGAAAGGATATTCCAAACCTGAATAACAACAATGTTACACATTTATATATGTTTAATTTAAATAGCCTCCTATGATGATATGGAAAGGTAATACCAACCAGCTCTGGTCTCATACAATTGTCAAAGGCTATTGCACCAACAGACACGCGTGCAGTTTGCACCAATTTTTGAGTAATACTATAGTATTCAATACCCCAAAAGAAAGCCTGAAAAAAATATATATAAAAGTTTCACTGATAATATTAAATATGATGTAACAACATACCTCATATATGCCATCAAACATAATCTTATGGAAACTCAAAGATACGCTATTTAATGGTGTAATATGAAATAATTACAAAGACTGTGGCACATACAACTGCACTCTTCCTAAATTGTTTTTATGACAAATTTTAGAAAGAAAGTTATGATAAATGTTCATGAGTCATTTAGTAAGATGACATTCAAGAAAACATATAGAAACATAAAACAATTACAACTGTTAATCTGATTCTCTCTCAAGCCAATTGCTCTCTCCATAAAAGTAGGAATACAGTTTCAATTTGTTTTACAATATGAATACTTCAATTAAAAAGCTTACAACTAAACTTAGAGTCACCTGCAGCTTCAAAACCTAATAATAAAAATTAGGATAACTACTAGAGGTAATAAATGAAATAGAAAAGTCATTATGTGTAGATAAAGTTATACCATAGAAACTCTCAATTACCATCAAATTGAGAAGACCAGCCTGTGAGACAGTGGGGCCACAGATCTCAGTACTGTTCTTAGTGTGTATGTCAAACAAGCCTCCTATGACGAAGTATTTGTTCACATCTGCATACTGAGGTTGGATTGTGGCGCCACCAGTAAAGTAACATTCATTGGTGCTGAATGAACTGGAACATCCTTGACTTCTGACTCTGGTTGAAATTGTTAAAGTGACCATCCAAATCCAATGAACAGTCCACATCTAAATTACAGAGTGAAAACAATTCACCAGATATATTAATTATACAGTGAAAGGTGTTTTGGCCCTAATAACTGGCTGGTCCCATTATCTGAAATTGACTTTATATAATTTAACTAATATAATATAATCATCCCTGTTTAATTAATAGGCTACAATGAGATTAAATGGAGTGCTAACATCCCAACTTTTAAAATGACATTGACAACTTTAACATCCTACACCATCAACTTGTTAAGTTGTCTAAATAGATCTATGTGTTTATAAAACAAACCATTTCAATGACAATCCTGTTAAATAAATCTATTGATCATAGAGTTAATATCTGCAGGCACTTTGGGTTGTTAAAGTATTGAATGTTTACTGGCTATATTTTTTAGCAAAGAAAATAGACTCTTAAAAGTTATCACTATTTATTTTATTATTATTAATATATAAGATAAAATCAATATCTAATTTTAAATAACTGCAACTAATCTATAACTATATTAACTCTATAAATCTACACCCTATTCCCAGAGTATTGCTAACAGCAGTCAGTTATAAGCCTATAAACTAATATAATTACATAGATCTATTTAGAATAGAGGTCTAGATGATGAAGTAACAAAGTTATTGGATCTTGAAAAAAATGCAATACTTACTTTTAAGAATGTTACATACAATCTCCAAACTGAAACTTACAGATTTAAGCTAGAACTAGTCCAAATCTAGTCTAAAATCAATTTCTCTAGCTTTAATTAAACCAGAAACAATTAGATGTAGATCTAGATCTAAACTATAATACAATTGATAATTAATTGCTACATGAAAACGGTCCACCATGAGCCATATAGTCTACCCTAGCACAAACACCTATAGCAGTGCCCAACCCATTAGACGAAGTGTGCCTTCTAAAAATACCAGACCAGTGGGTCTCGCTATGCCATTCAACAATTCTTCAAACATGTAAATAATAAAAGAAAAATATCGCATACTATAACGAGAGACTGCCATCTCGCCAAACAGGTTTTTAACATTTCACGCGCCCTCGACTCGTTCGCTCGGCTATATTCGGCTATTTCCGACTTCTTTGCGTGTTTATCAGATCAAGGTAGGCTGAGTTAGATACGGTCATGGTTGGAATCTATAATAGGCCATAGATCTAGAGAAATAAAATCTACATTTAGATAGGTACCATTCGATTACTAGTGTAGCTGAGGAAAATAATTTAACACACGCTAAAGTTTTAAAAAGGTCTTTAACTGATGTTATCATAATATAATGACAGTCACAATGTTTTTTTTTTTTTTATTATTATTATTTTAGATCTAGATCTAGTATAGTCGTCTATTTATGTTTACAAATTTACAATAAAAGAACTTTTTCTAAGAATCTCTCTCTCTCTCTCTTCGAGTCTGAAAATCAATGAGGAATGTAGATTTCCCTTGGCCACACAGCCCCATCTGTGACCTACATATTTTGCCGCATCCAGTGCAAGCATAACCATGCATTGTCCACCGTTGGTTGATTGAGATTTTCTTTTCGACGTCTGCATCTGTCCTCGCATCGGATTTTCTTTAGGCCTCAAATTATTATTATTATTATTATTATAGCTTTTTTATAGCGCTACTTTCATGCTTACAGCATGCTCAGAGCGCTTTGGTCCAATCTCATTTGTGGACCAGTAGGGGGGAAGGGGGTATCTAGGAGTTGGTTTTCCGTGCTGCCTTTAGGCGCTCAGTAAACACAACTCTGCCCGAGTCGGGTGTCGAACTTCGAGCCCCCTTCTAGGTAGCCAAGACAAGCCAAGTTCAAGCGCACTTAGCCTCACGACCACGCTTCCAAAATGTGTAGCCCGCGGCCTTTGTGAGTGACCTCCATATATCCCCCTACAAAGACTAAAGCAAAACTATATTATAATAAGTTTTAGTAACCATTGTTTACCAGTCGCTAGGCTCCTTTAATAATGTGCAGTAAATAGCAGATTTGTTATTTGACCTACAAGTTTTTAATAGAATAGTAGCAGGATACTGCACTGTGTAGGCCTAGATACCCCAGAATATGCATTTTTAAAATCATAAAGCTTGGCCTTGTAGGCTTCATTCCAAACCCCATTTGCATTTAGGGAGCTAACAGCGCTCCCCAGAACCTCTAGCTGACAAGGGAGGGGTGTTTACTGTCTTTACACTAACTCAAGGGTACAAAAAACGCCCGAAAGAATGAAGGGCACATACACACATATGTATATATGGATGGAGGGGGAGAAAAAAATCCCACCCCCGAAAAAAATCCTAGCTACGCCCATGATGATGACTAAATTAGTTTTCGAAAAAAGTTACGTAATCTAGGGGAGGGGGGCCACCATCCTATTCTTGAACCTGGGCCCACGAATATCTTGCTACGCCACTGAGTAATAAAGCAACAGGTTATCGCATGGGCGTATATTCGAGGGGGGAGGTTAAATGGAATTTAGTGACTAGCTTTTTTTTTTTATTGGAAGAGGGGTTTTAACCTCAACCCGCCCTCCTCCCCCAATAGACTGCGCTCATCGAATTTGTTGACTACTTTTCCTTCAGTTTTTTTTTTAATTTTAATTTTTATTTGGATATGTTTTAACTTCAAAACTTTTTTGGATATGCTCATGCATCATTTCCGGTATTCAAACCTAAAAAGAAAAATGCATATTCTGAGGTAGGCCCCTATCTACCGTGCATTACCCTGCTACTCCTCTAATAAAAATGTAAGTCAAAAGCCAAATCTGCTATTCACCGCACTTTTAATGGAGCCCAACCCGGCCCCAACGACTGGTAGAAATTGATAGCTATTATAGTTTCGTTGTAGTTTTTTTATTGGAGGAGGAAAGGGTAACCACAAAACCCCTTTTGGCTACACTCATGAAATTTAGTATTTTTAACTCTGCTTTACCTTTTGTTGGAAAGGGGGTTAACCACAAACCCCTCTTTGCTACTGTGACAAGTCAAAAGCTTGCTGTCTGAGTCACTCATATTATCACAGCAATAACTATCATTAATTATTATTATTTATTATTTATTTATTTTATTTTAATTATTTCCACGTCCTATCCCCAATTCTTCACCCGCCTCACCTTTTCCTCGTCTCACTAGACTGAGTCCACCACCTTGGCGGCTTTTCACATCTTGCCTTGACCGGGGTAAAGATAAACCCAGTTTCTTTGATCTTACCTGCCGGATGTCTGACGGCCGTAGTTGACACCACCTTGGGTGGAATGCAAACCAATCTTCCTTCCCCCCCCCCCTCTCACGTCTCTCTTTGATCAAAGAGATTACTCGGGTCAATACGCCTCATGACACTCCAAGGTGCGACTCTTGTCGGCTTCACCCACGTGTAAGATAATTCTTAGCCTAGGACATTTCCTGTTTCCGCCCGTCTCTCCCATGCCTTTAAAAGGTAGAGTAATTCAAACCAGACCCGCTCATTTCACTATCGCTGCCAATCGAGTCTGGACTATTTCATTTATTCTTACTCTTAGAGGAATACCTGGTGGTAAGCCGAACTTAATCACGAGTTCCATCTTAATTACTTTGTGCATATTTCTCACTGGATTTTATCATGTGTATTTTATTATTTCATCTATATTCAATTAGTGCTTTGTGTATTTCTCATTGTCGTAAGTAGAAAATATGGTATATGTGTATATTTATGTATTGCATTAATCTATTAATGCTACGTTCCTCAATTGATCGTTGATGCAACCATGTATATATTTGTACATCTTATTTTATTTCATTTATCTCGGCTGACCGGCTTGATAATTTTACTAGCGCACTGATACTGCGCTTAGAGAAGATATATGAATTATCTCCCCGTTACTCATTTTACTCTAACGAGAGTTGCGCCCCTTGAACGGACACCCTCTCCATTCAAGCGCGCTCCATTGTTCTCGGCCGACGGTCGTATGTAAACAAACCGTCATGATCGCTGACCATCGCCCATTTCCCCCCCCCCTTTTTTTTTTCTCTTCCAACTTGTATTGATTATTTGAGATAATTATTTCTTTTATGTACATTTTTATATTGCTACTATCAACCATCTATTTTCCAAACCCCCTTTGTCATCATCTCCCTTTGTGCTCAAAAAGCAATTTTACCAATCTGACGAATGCACCTCAGTCGAGGGCATCGATAAGATGCATGAGAGACATGTCCTAACTTGTCTTTATTTATCCGCAGCCTCCCTCAGGTGTCTGCCTATTTACTTACCTATTTATTTGGCATTGTCTGCCTAGTCAACGGCCTATTGCCTTTGTACTTAGTGCTATCCAGCACTGCACACTGGCTAGTTTGCTATTGAGTATCATCTACTGCCTACGTGGATCTACTCAACTCTACTACTTGGCGCTATCGGCTCTACTTGCCTGCCTATTCGACAGACCACCTGTCAACTTATTAGGTACGACGTCCCTGTAGATCCAGATCTGTGCGAGACGTCATAGCTCCGCCTGAACTTTGTGACTCACTGGACTAATCCTGTTAACTACGCTGCCCATGGCAGATCAGCTCTGCCCGCAGTACCCTTGTGCCCACGGTAGTCGGCCACCCGCCCTACTGTGCCCACTACAGATATCAGAACTTTGGATTGAGACTCCACAAGAACTGTATCACCGGCGTCCCTCTACCCGCTAGAGCGCCACCTCCAGCTGCATAACCTCAAGCCAGGACACACCCAGCTGCGACCCAAGCAGGACAACCAGCTAAGCTCAGAAGACAAAGTTACATACTCTCTTATCAAGTGCAAGAGTGATGATTAGATATATTATTGATTAGAGATAGATGCAAACCCTCCCCCTTTTTATTCTTCTATGTAAATATTTATTTAAATAAATATTCTTCAATTTTAACTGTGTATCTCTCTTTCATTGCTTGTCTCGTTGCGTGCCTGCTCCCGATTTATATGCTGACGGGTTGGTGTGTGATAGCTTTAAAAAATAATCATCCCCTAGACATTGAACGCGCCAAACACACGTCACTTTCGCTAACTTGTCACAGCTACGCTCATGAAATTTGATAACTGTAGTTAGGTTTAGAAAAGGGAAGTTTTATCCTCAAAACCATCTGTTGGGAGGTTTTAAACTCAAGAATCTCTGGATGGGTTTTTAAAACTGACCCCCCCCCCCTTTTTTTTTTTGGAAACGTTTGTAGAATTTGGTGATTTTATTTCGCTTTAGATTAATATTGAAGAGGGGTTTTTAAATTGCAGTGGCGTAGCTAGCAATGTGCGGGTGGTGTGGGCCGCACGGGGCATCAAGTGGGGGGGGGGGGGGCATCAAACTGAGGACAAACTTTCTCAGTAAAACTATACATTGTAATTACTTAAATAAAAACAAAAACATTTATTTGTTTTGTTTATTTGTTATGTCCTATATTCTTTCTTAAATTAAATTAAATGTAAGCTGTAGACCAGCTAGAATCAAATTTTACCAGATTTGTTTAAATCTCTGAAGGCAACGCAATTTTTTAAAAGCCTTATATAATGTTACTTCGTTTTTCTTTAGTTATGGACAAGTTTATTATGGTGGTTTATTTTTATAATTACCAATTAGGAATGGTTAAATCTTTTTGTGGACCAGTGGAGGGAGAGGTATCTGGGAGAAGTTTTTCCAACCGCTCAGCTAACGCAACCCTGAAAGAGTTGGGATTCGAAATCAAGCTCCTTGTAAGGTGGCCAAGCCTTTCAGTCACACATCACTTGATTGGAGGGAACTTGAAGTTTGTCTGTGACTAGGCAACAATAATGACGGCAAGGCTCAAGATTTAAATAAGCAAGAGGGGAAAATGTGGAGAGATTATCTGTAGAGAATCTTGGACATCATTCGTTTTTCTGTCAAAGCACAATCTGTCACTCCCTGGGCATTGCAAACGACTTGAAGAAGATTTGGCACTACCAAATCAAAGAAAAACCCTGAAGTGAAATTACTAAGTACGATCCATTCCTGAGAGACCGAGTACTAGTGGAGATTCTTTGCGAAATAGCATTGCATAACGAAAACATTTTATCTCAAAATTATAAACTTTTCGTTGTTTTAAAACTTTTTTTTTTGGAGGGCATCGTGAGGAACCGCCCCACAGAGCTACGCCACTGATAAAATTCCAGAGTTTGCTATAGGTTTAAGTTGAAGAAGGGGTTTTTAACGTCAAAAAAAAAAAAAAACTCTGGAGGGGGATTTTAAACTCAAACCACCCGCTGGGGCAAATGATGGTTTAACATTAAAATATCACCTACAATAAATAAAAAAAATTGTTAAACAGTTGTGGCAAAGTACCATGTTGGGGGGGGGTGTTGAACCACGAACATCCACACTGCCTACCCCCACGAGTGGAGTGAAAGAATAATTAAGATGTCACTCCAATTGCACTCAGGGTCTGGGGGAGCGCTGCATATGTAATTTAAGCTCCTCAGTGAATTGCGAAGCCAAGCATTTTTTCCTCTATTCGGAACTTCAAAAATTCATTTTCTGAGGGATCTACATCACAAAATTCTTCTAACAAAAAAATAAATCCTGGTCAAAATTCTATCTGCTTTTCACTGCACTTTATTAATGGAAACCAGCGTCTGGTTGGAAAAAAAGAGCAGTCTGAAAATTTTTCCTCGCGAGGATTTGTATATAGGGGAGGTTTGAACATACATATGGGCATTAATGATATTATGAAGTAATTTGAAAAAAAATTATGTTAGAGGAGTTACAGTTGACTCCCTTGAATAGTTATCTCAGTCTATCATGATAGGTAACTGAGTAATAAGTAGCTGTTTCGAAATGTAGGTCAAGTTTAGAGCCATTTCTATAACGCCCATAAAACTGTATAATGTTTCCCTTTTTATAATCAACAGTAAAAGATCTAATTATTAATCAACGAAATAAAACATCATCAAAGAAATGAAAGAATGGATTAACGACAGCTAATTGAAGAAGATTTGGTGAGATTTTTTACATTTAAATATCAATAAAATTGTTCCGATATTCTGCAACTGTTAACTAGATTAACAGATTATTATCCAATATAGGCCTATAAAGCACGATGTAATATTTTTACCAATGTTAGGGCTCTACTTATGTGTATATGTTCCTTATAGAAATCAACGTTTTGATAAACCTTATGAAACTTGGCATGACTATTCCTTACAGACGTATATGTTAAAACCCACCCTTCCCTGCCACCACGGGCAACGCCGCGTATTTCTGCTAGTAGTCCTACGCTATAAATCGTTATAAATCTAAACATTGCCTTTTCAACTTTTATACGCTATTGCAATGGCGTCACCAGGGTCGGTGTCACACGATGCGGAAAGCTCAGGATGTCACCCTCCATCACCCCCCCCTAAAAAAAAAAACAACTATCTAGTTGTTTTTTTCTTTTGTTGAACCCTATTACTGTGAGCTAATGAATTGATTGTCGAATCTATTTTAAAATTAATTAAGACATTTTATTAATATGGATTTTAAAAATGTAAAATTATTAAATTATAAACATTGAATTGCGCATGTTTTCTATAATAGAGGCTATAAAAGAGCTTCTTAAGGAAACGGTTTAACATTTATACTGCTTCAGGAGAGGCAGATCATGCGCTGAACAGATTTTCGTCCTGCGAAATGTCAGCGAGCAAAGCCTAGAATACAAAGGCTGATGACCAGTCTTGAAAAAGCGTTTGTAGGCCTATAGTGTCCATCGTGAATCGCTCTTGAAAAGAGCAAGACAATATGGTATATTGCAACAACTTGTCGAGATTCTGAGGAATCTATCCAGCTAATCAATATGTTTTGTGTTAAATAAGACGATGAAATGACGGAGCTCTTCGACATCAAAATAGGTGTGAGACAAGGGTGTATTTTACCCATATTTTCTGCCGTAAAAAAAACAACAAATCAAATCAGGCTGCATTCGGTATCCCATTGCATGAACAAAACTGATATACGGACCTGGATTTTGCATTGGGGAATACACAATGAAATAAATACAAGAGATGACAGAGCACATAGATAGAGACGCACTCAAAGTAATCGTATGTAAGGGTCACCGTCCATCAATATTGTCCTACAGATCTTGAACAAATGGAAAAGTCAATCTATTTAGGACAGCATTGTCACAAGCGGTGGAAATGCAAATCACGATGTTGCATGTCGGATAGGAAAACCACAAGTCATCTTTCAAAAACTACGGCATATCTGAACAAACAAATCAATTAGCCTGGAAACCAATACAATCCTAAACACAATCATTATCTCAACGGCCAGCTACTCTTCGAGGCGTGGAAGGTTGATAAAAGCTAAAAAAAACTTAGCTCAGCTGTGATGGCTGAGAAAGATCCTAGGATTACCATATCAAGATCATGTTACCAATAGAGATATCCTCGCCCGCCTCATCTGGGAAGTGGTGACCGAACGTACGGCGTATCATTAGACAAGAGGAAACGTTCACCAAAGACATTCTTGTAGCATCAAAGCGAAATAAGGAAAGCGAAAACAAGGCATTCCACCTAGCAATGGCGCCGCACCTTTTAGAAGACCTAAAATCCGTTGGCGCCTAAGTCTAAGTGTTTTTGTAACTTTTACAACCAAAAATGTTAGGTTCGGCATCCTGTTGGTGAGATAGAGATCTGGACTCGGGGGCCCAGCGTTTTTCTGCATTCTAAGTTACAGAAACTCATTCTCCTGGCGTCTACAACATATCAATATCCTGCTTGTAGGAAGCATAAAAAGCAAAAAGTTATGCTTATAAGATCATTAAAGATGAAACTAGAATCTATTCTTTTAATGAAACTGCTCAATAAAAAAAAAAGATTGGTATATTTGTACTATTTAAGCATGAAAATCCGCTGCCTAGGACAAACGCAGACGGCGAAAAGAAAATCTAAATCGACCATATATAAAAATGTGGCGAAATATGTAGGACAGTGATGCCCAAAGTACGGCCCGCGACGTGAGTCCATAAGGCCCGCCTAAATGTCGGCACAAAGTGTAGAAAATCTCCCCTTTTTCCAAAAAATTGTAAAAATGTATCTTTACTTACGTTAGGGGCTTAGGGGTGGGGAGGGGTGGGTGGACGCTCACCACAACTTGATCTACCTTTACTGCCTTTAGAGTTAGACTTGCTTAGTAGCTATCATAGTCATCATACGGACAAGGGGAATGAACAAAAATACACCAAACGACAGTGTTCTCCCGTAATATGTTTTTGTCGGAAATAGATGGCGAAACAAAGTTAGGCGACGAGAACAAAATGAGACAATATCCGATGCTAACATAAACACAGACATGCACTCTTGATTTAGAATCTGTTCTAGATCTAATTGTGAACAGTTGAAATGGAGTCTGATTCGTCAAATGAGATTTCATCCTCTTTATGTATGATTTCTTTAAAAAATCTCTCTGACTCTGTCTCTATAAAAATAGCTTCAGTGACTTAGTCGATAAAGAATAATTTAAAATTCAGTCTAGAGACCAGTTACTAGAGTTTAGAGTCCTACTCTAGACTAGAGTCAGTAGAGACCAGTCACTAGAGATACTATACTTTGAGTTTGATAGACTATGATTACTAGATCTATGAAGTATGATTTGATTAGTATGATAGAGACAATAGACTATTGAATAGAGCGACAGTCTTAGTCTAGAGACTAGACTGACTAGTGATAGTAGACTCATTGTAGAGTTGATCAGAGTATACTTTGTATAGTTAGTACTACTGACTATAACTCAGTTAAAGTATTTAATAATAAAGTTAAGCATACTCAGTTCTAGATTTATATTCTTTACATCTAGCTAGACTGGCTAGAGTCTAGTACTTGGTGCTACTATATTTATTGTATGTAGTCTAGAGTAAAGCTGGCTTAGGGCTTATCAAACACTAAACTTTTGTATATATCATTTAAGGAACATCTTATAGATCACCATATTTGTATCAATGCCTCTTTATTTTGATGATTATTACAGAAATACTTTGGTTGTACAGTGCACTATCCATTTTTCTAATCTATTATTTAACACATTTATTAGTATTATATTCCTGTGCAAGATCATTTTCTACTAGGTGATAAGTACACTGGTATGAATGCATGTTTTTTTGACATCATACACTGTACTAGTGATACACATGAATGGAGTGCTTCCGGTAAGACCTATAGATATATTTGGCTGCAGGATTGAAAGGAGAACATGTAGATCTATATTACACTTCCCTTGCTTTCCATTAAATTTATTCCGAGTTATAGTAGATGTTTGATTTTAGAAAATGCTACAATTTCAAAGTAAAATTTCTTTTTTAGTGTTCATGTATTTTTATGCAATGTTTTCTTTAATGTTCAAGGCAAAAATTAAGGTAATCAGTAAATTTTTAGTATACTAAAAGACAAAAAAAAACACAAGCAATTCATAAACATGCTTATTAAACATTTTGACAAATAATGCATTTTTAAAAATAAATGTAAAAAAAATTGTTTTCATTACTCCTCCCCCAAAAAATAATTTATCAAGGAAAACTCTGATGGTTTTTCAAATTTGAGTTACTGATATATTTAAATTATGGGTAAAAAGTTGTAATAGTAAACATTTTATCATTTTTTATTTAAAGATAGTAAATTCTTGATATCTAAAAAAAAGGTGACTGGTCATTTCATCCCTGGTCATTTCATCTTTGGTCACTTAATCCCGGTCATTTCATCCCCAATTAAATTTTTTTTTCTTTGTCATTGTGTAATTGTGTTGTTAAGGCTTTGCCTCTAAGCACTCGTTTCATCTAATATATAAATGTGCTTATTTAGAACACTTTTTGATATTTTGGACATGTTATTATAGTGTTCCCTCTACTCTCTTCATACTTGTTAATAATGAAATAATATATGTAAATAACTAGATATATTGAAATGCAGAGTTTGTATTTAGTTATATTGTTTCTCTTTGTTGTAGGGATTTCAATATTCACCTCCGCAAAGTGCGTGATGTATTTTATATCTTGTTTTTATAAGCATTACAGTTCTAAAAAAAATGTATTACAGTGCTTTTTGTGTTTGACCCTAAAACCTCTTCAGTTGATCTTTAAAGGGAAACTCCGATGGTTTTTCAAATTTTAGTTATTGACATATTTAAATTCTGCCTAAAAAGTTGTAATAGTAAACATTTTACCATTTTTTATTTAAATGCTTAGAAACATTTATATTTAATAAATTAGTCAGTAAATTCTTGACATCTAAAAAAAAAACGGGGTTCTATGAGATTTTGTTTTAAGCTAGTTCATACGTCACTTCCCTAAACAATACTGAAAGAGAAACTAGATTTAACCAATCGTATCGCTTCATTCTTACAGTAGCTGTTAGGCTTAGTGACGGCCTAGTCCAGAGCTATGATACTTATATATATATATATATACATGTATAGATAGATCTAAAAGCATTAGGATAATCAACTCGAGAAAAAAAGGCATTTTCATCTAAGCCTCTCTCTGTCCCAAGAAGTAAATAGATCGTGTGTCTGACTGATTTGAACAAACTGGTCAGTGTAAGGCTAGCTGAGACTACGTTTAGTCGGTCATGACAAGACAACCAAGCGATAGTGTCTGTTGTGTGTTGAGTGGTCTGGCGAGAAAATACACACTGCCGTGGTTAGTCAAGCATGTAAATCTACTTTTAATACGCATTTTTTCTTTGCTTACAAGATCCTATATCTAACTGCATAGACCAAGATATATTTGTTTTACGAGAATATAAACTTTGCTGTATGGTATACTGTTATACAATAAGTCAATAGATTAAAACACCTTTGTGATGTCACATAGAAACCCGGTGAAAAACATCAATTACTAAGTTATTATTGCAAAGAAAAAAAAAAGAATCATATATTCATTATCTGTAAATCAGAACACATATATCAAAAATTGTTAAAACCATCGGAGTTTCCCTTTAAGGATCTTGAAAATCTAGATATAATGAATATTTATGATAAATTTTATCATGATTTCTATAAATAACATAAACTACATAATAAATTGTACACAATATAAACAGCTTACAATTTGCTTTAGTTGAATGTTATCATTTTGTTCATAAATTTTAGTGGATGAGCTCAAGACAAAAGTAGCACTACTGCAAAAAGAAAAAGAAGACATTGAAACAGATTTTGGACTTAAACGTGCCAAATTTAGAGAACTATTTCTACAAAAGGAAAGTGAGCGATCATTTCATTATCTATGTATCTCTATATGTATTGTGGAGTTTGTGTGTGTCTGAACAAATTGTTATAGATGATCTTTGTTTAAATTGCCCATTGCCATCTCCACCAGGAGGTTTAAGCTAAGCGGTAATAATCTTCAATCCTGGTGAACTGTAAAAAAACAAAAAACAAGCCTTACAAGTCATAGCCAAGTATAATGAAATTTCCTTTAAAGACTGCTCATGTCTTTGTCAACTATGTAAATTTATCCTCAACTAAAAAATATTAACATTTAGTAACATTATCTTTTCTGTCTTATTAGTTGAGCTAAGAAGCTAAATAAAAAAAATAATCCTTTTTTAAAAAACAAAGCTCATATAAGGGGAAGAAATCTAGCCTTACAACTAAATATCTTAATAATGAAGAAGTTATTTCCTTTATTCAATATCAAACAAAATTATTAATTACCATTAATAATTGGCTAATTTGTTGATTGATTTGTGTTTTGTTTGGTACAATGAATAATTGTTTAAAGTAGCAACTTGATCCGATAATGCATGTGGCAGAAATAGCATTAACAATTATCTAAGGAACAAAATTCTACAAATTTAGCTATATCTGTGAATACAGAAGGATTCATTTTCCTTGTTAATGTAAAAAAAAATAATTAATTACCAGTAAATAATTCATTAATTTGTTAATTTTTTCTTTATTCGTGTCTAGTCTATGCCAGTGAATAATAGTGCAAAGTTTCAACTTGATCCGAGAATGTTTGTGAAAGAAATAACTTGTACAAACTTTATTCCAGACAGACAGACAGAGTGAGCTGATATAAGCTTTGTAATAAAAATATTTGGTCTAGTAATTTTGTCTTTTCTATTAAATGAGTTAAAAATACTTGTTTTTAATAATATTGTGTGTTCTATTTCTATCTTATTAGATGAGCTAAAAACTGAACATAAAAAACACGTCCACAGTGAAAGTCAAATGAAATCTCTACAAGATGAGTTATCTAGCATGAAAGATGAAATGAACAAGCTGCGATGTGAACTGGAGGGTGTCAAAACTGCTGCAGCTATGTCCGAAAGCAATAAACAAGAAGAACTGAATAGTATTATTTCTAACTATCAACAAGAGCTAGCCAGCTTACAGCAGTTGTTGAAAGGTTTTTCAAATTTTATTAATCATTCACATTTTAGCTAGAGGCTGACCGTTTACAAAAATAGCCTTTCAAAATTATTTGTGTAGATATTTATATTCTAATTGAAAATAGTAACTTTTTAAAATGCCCTTACTTTTAATATCATTTTATTATTTGCTTTGTTTTTATATCACTTAAATTTTGGTTTCCAATCATTGTTTAGGCCCAGACACATTTATTTGATCATGTTCTTATTTTGTTTGCCTTATGACAGAAGCAGCAGAGACTGCTTCTGATAACACTGCAGCTAGGTATGAATCAGAAAGAAGTAAACTTGTATCTCTTAATGAAAACTATGAAGAAGAAATACAAGAGCTGCGAAACAAACTTAGCCAGGAGAGGTGAGATCAAAACTTATAATGTTGTTGTACATGCTGTAGGTGTAGCATACGCTGAATACATTAGCCTGGTCAACTGTTACCCTACCAAATATTTCATTGTTCATGTCATATGGACCTAAAAGTTGATAAGCAATTTTTAGTATATTTTCATTAACAACTAAAAAAAAATACTTTAAATATTAACTGTGTCTGTTTTCTTTTTAGAGAGAGTTTCCTGTCCACTGTAGCTAAAAGTATCAAGCGTGTGGGTGCTGTGGGATCATCTAACACCAGCATGGAACATGAAAACTTAGAAGAAAGCATGAGAAAGGTTTTTATTTCTAACACTACTTTTTACATGGAAATGAAGTGCTACAAACACTAACATCTTTTTTTTTATATATATATTTTCTATTTTTGTAAAATCCTAGATGTTTTAAACTTGTTTAATATCCTTCAATAAGAAAATAATCTTTTAAAAACAATACATTTTATATTTGCACTTAAATGTACATTGTATACTTAGGTCTTATAATAAATGAAAAACTGTCATGGAATCCCCATATTGATGAAACTATTAAAAAATCAAACAAAGCAGGAGGGTTTATTGAAAGAAATTTCTATAAACCAAATAAGAACATAAAATTAAAATGTTATTTAACCTTGGTTAGGCCAATAATGGAATATGCATCCTCTGTTTGGGACCCCTCAACTCAAGAAAATGTTAAGAAACTGGAACAGATACATAATAGATCAGTGAGATTCATAACAAATGAATATTCACATTTGACTAGAGTAACACCTTTAGTAAAATCGCTAAATTTAGAAAGCCTTCAGGATAGAAGACTCAAAAGTAAAGTAGCAATTATACATAAAACACTAAACTATAATCTTCAAATACAAAAACAAAATCTAATAAAATACTCAGAAAGACACAAAGATAAATGGCACATTCCTCATTCCATATGCTAGGACAAATTTGTACAAATGTTCCTTCTTCCCTAGTGCTATTAGAGCATGGAATGGGTTGCCTGAGCAAGCCAGGAAAACCAGTGACTTAGCAGAATTTAGGTCATTGGTTAATATGCATGACTAAATGCATGACACGTAGGACGTAATCATCTTCTTTTTTGAAGTAACATCTGTATTGTATAAGATAAGATAAGATATTCTCTTATTTTCTTCAAGGCTCAAGAAGATGCCCAAATTTTAAAGTCAGTTGTAGTTCCTTTGGAGAATGAGATTAAAACACTCAAAGCCAAACTAAAAGAGACTGAATTAAAACTTGCAGAAAGTCATAAGAAAAATCAGGTGATTTCCTTAACTATTTATTGGCAGTCTATTGAAAATGTAATATTTTCTCTCCAAATTTATCAAATTTAATACCATATATTTATTATAAACCTTTTTTTTTTCCCAGAGTGCTTCTGAGAGAGACAGGAAGTCACCCACATTGCCTGACCTAGATTCAATCACTGATTTGAACGAGAAAGTATGTAACAAAGTAGTATTTAATTTTAGTATTGAAACAGACAAAACAAGTCTACTAAATAGTATGATTTCAATCAAAATGTTTGATTAGAATTCTGATGTTTGATTCGTACAATTCAGATCTCTATTCTATAATCTCTTTTAAATTTGGGCAGCTGTTCTTTTTTTAAATATTACACTTATTATTATTTTAACAAAAACATTAGAAAAACATTTTTTTAAAAGCTTAAATCACAATAAAATAATTGAATCGTGACACCATCAGCTGCTTGAACGCTATTGTTTCTGATTCAGCCCGCAGGCAGTTCATACTTGTGCGTTTATATATTGGTATGCTCATTATATGGACATCTATATAGAACACTAGACCTAGACTTCTGATTTAGTACTCTTAAGATCCAATCTAGATCTACTTCTAGATCTAGAATCTATTTGTAATCTACATTAGATGTCCATAAAAAATATAAGCTTAGATAATCTTGAAGACTTGCCTCAAATTTTTCTGAACATTAATTTCTTAAACTCTTGAATCATTAATGCCTTACATTTGGAAATTCCTGAACACAATAGTCCTTTCAAAACCAATGTTGGCTGTAGATCTAAGTTATTCTAAGTCTAGTACTCAAGCCAAATATAAATTTATTTATTTTTTACTTTGAAAAATTATAATGGTCAAACTAGAGTTTTCCCTATGTGGCTAACAAGCTAGTTAGTAATTCTATTCTCAGCAATATACATCAACTGTTACATTTTTAGGAAAATCATTAGAGCCATTTTAGAGATTAGCATCCAGGCTGGTTGCTTGCTGGTTCTAGGTTCCATGAACTTGTGACTTGAGTAGAGTTATTGTAAACATTGGTTTTGTGCTGCCTTGAGGACTTAGGTGCTCAGCAAACACAACTTAGGATTCAACTCAGGATTCAAACTGGAGCCTCTTGCTAGGTAGCCAAAAGGCTTGTGTCTCTGCCGCACATCCTATTATCAATTGAGTTTTGATGATTTGTACACTATTTGATTAGATTCAATGTTCACCTAGGTTGAGAAATTGTTTAGCTACTTGAAAGCTGAGAAGGCAGCTCGTACAGATCTGGAAATGTATGTAGCAGTACTAAGCACCCAGAAGACAGTTTTACAAGATGAGGCTGATAAGATTAGTGCCGAACTTAAAGCTGGTATTTTTGCAATTGTTTATTTTTTTGACTAAAATGTTAACAACTTGTTTAACTCATCTAACAATGTAAAATAAGATTGATCAAGTTAATATAAATATATATGATATCCATTGTTGGATCTGTATGGATTGTGTTCTTTTTTTAATAGTATGCAATATTTTGGAAGAAGAAAAGCAGTCTCATGAAGCTTTAAAACAAACATGGCAGATGGCGAATGATCAATTCTTAGAATCACAAAGACTGATGATGATGGACCTGCGCAGAATGGAGGGAGTGTTAACAGTAGAACAGCAGAGACAAATAGCTGGTAGGTCAGTTTTAAACATTTTGCTTGTATATTAAATGACATTTCATTATAGAAAAGTTGTGCATTCTACTAGATTAGGAGTTAAATGTAACTACAACATTCTCCAGCATCAGGAACTAATGGATTAAAAAAACTTTAAAAAATTGTACTCATTAATCTTTTATGCATACACAATTTGTTCTGAATGTCCTCTTTAACCTAATTTGGTATATGGCTAATTCCTAATACTGTCAAATGAGATAAGAAGGGGGGGGGGGTCAAAAGCTTTGAAATTATTTCTGTCTTGTACCAAATTTTAAAATAGAAAGAAAGTGAGATTTAGATAATTGTTTTTTCATGAAGAATGGATACTTATGCATATATTTATTTTGAAAAAAATAAAACTTGCTCACACCTTACCAACCAAAAAAAAAAAAATAGAACTGTAAACAAGGCTTTGCAATGTTGAAAAAAATTATATTAAGTTGTGCACTGTAAAATTACTCCAAAATCTAAAAATTACCTTTATTGTATTATTTTTAAAATGTGTTTTATATATTAAAATTTATTTAAGACATAAGGAATTAAAAAGACCAATCTCCTTTTGCATTTGATTTAAATGGCAAATAAAAAAATGGAAGTAGGAGCTTATAGGTTTTCAATGGACAAACAAATTTTAGGTTGTTTTTTTTTAGCTAAAGGTCTGCTCTAATAATTATCTCAATGGTATAAATGTAACTTCATTTAATATGAACTTTATGTTATTGTTGGTATGGTGTAATCAACAGATGAGAAGAAGGCCTTAACAAATGTAGAAATGGAACTTATGACCACTGCTGAAGTAGAAACTAGTCAAACTAAAAAAAACAAGAAAGGAAAAAACTTCCATAGTCAAACAAAAATTGATAATCTCAGTAAGAGACATAAATCTAAGTGCCCAAGGCTTGAACCTCCTTTCTGCCAATTATGAAAGCTTTTTTTCCCCTGAATCCTTTTGCTACATATATTAGGAGACTTTTTTTTTTTCTTCCTAACATTTAATTGATGAAAGAATAAAACATTCTTGATTTTAGACCATGCAAAAAAAAAGAATGATGTGTTTACAAAATGTGTGGATCACTTAGGCCCTAAGCCCACATTCTGTCTTAATTTTTTTCCCCCATGTGTTTCATCAATTTTCATTACAAGTTCAAACTTTTTGAATATTTTGCTTTTGTAAAATTTATATTTTACTCATATAAAAATTGTACAATATTTTACCCTTTTTCAACATCATCTTCACCTATCCTTTAGTCTGTTGAACAGTTGCAGCACCATACAAGATCTGTCAACGTCTTTCTCCATTCTCCTCTCTGTCCTTTGTCTTGGTTAGAATTTCATTCAATGACAAGCCTGTCCATTCTTTGATGTTGTCTTCTCATCGCTTGCTCTGTCTTCTTCTTCCTGGTACTGTTACATGAAGGAAGGTTTTTGCGTGCCCTGAGGACCTTGTGATGTGGTTTAATTTATGTTTTTGACAGCAGTTAGCAGGTCATCAGGGCTTATTGTAGTATTGCTGTATTAATCCTGTTTCTAATCTCTTCATACGTGATGTGGTCTTTGTAAGTGACATCTAGGATATTTCTGAAGCATCTTAGTTCCATTGCTAGGATCCTCTTCTTGAGATCTGCATCCAGTGTCTAGGATTCGCATGCATATAGGAATGTACCCCTGTCCAGGGAGCACATCAGTCTGATTTTTGTGTTGAGGACTAAGAGTTTGGCTGTCCAGATTGTTTTGAGTTTTTGCAAGTGCTGTTGTACACTGTGTTTAAAACTACTGACACATGTCGGCTTTTCACCACCAATGCTGATGTCTCTTTTAAAGCCCTGTTGGCTATTGGTCATAATATATGTGTTTTTTCAACATTGATTTGCATACATGCCATATGCAGTGGAAGTCTTATCTCTGTGCATCATCAAGTCAGCTAATTCTTCTTCTGTCTATGTCCTCATGCTCAGTGTTTTACTTATATAATGAAATTAAAATTGTTTTATTTATAACTTTTTTCTTTTTTTTTTCTTTTAAAAATGTTTCATTGAACTTATGTATAGACAACCTATACTCTAAGTCTGATTTTTACTAATTTATTTTAGTTGATTGAGCAAAATACAATTTAACAAATTAAATGTTAGCATAAGCAAGTTATAAAGCTATTTATTTATAATATCTGTTGAATACATTCTTGGCATTGCATTCTGATTTGTAAGTTTAGATCTATTTCTTAGATCTATTTGTGTCATAGTTTGACTTTTATTTTGGAAAGAGTTACAAGAAAAAGATGAAGCTAGAGAAGCTCAAGAAAGAAAAGTCAAAGAGCTAGAAGAGAGAAGAGAAAAACAAGAAAAAGAGCAAGAGGAGAGAAGAAAATTAAGTCAAAGTAAATTGGGTGAGTTCATTTTTGAGACAAATTTGCTTCTGTAACTGAATCTACAGAAATTGTTTACAAAAGTTTGTTATTTAAAAATACATTTGAAACATTGTCAAAAGAGAATGTATTTATCTAGAGTGTAGATATATGCAATGCTAAAAATTAAATTCATTTGAAGATATTGATTATATTATTGATTTATTATAGCTTTTGTTCATGTCTCAGTTTTATTGTTCTACCTTACAACCTTTATTCTATTGAATATTTTTTTTTCAGAAGAAGAAAAAAGAAGATCTGTAAGTTTCACCCACTGTCCTTTAGTTGTAATAGTTTTTGATTACACTATAATCTCTTGGGTTTTAATAGTTTTGGATCACACTATAATGTCTTGGGTTTTAATAGTTTTTGATCGCTCTATGATGTTATGGGTTTTAATAGTTTTGATCACACTATAATGTCTTGAGTTTTAATAGTTTTTGATTACACTATAATCCTTTGGGTTTTAATAGTTTTTGATCGCACTATAATGTCTTGGGTTTTAATAGTTTTTGATCGCTCTTTGATGTTATGGGTTTTAATAGTTTTGATTACACTATAATGTCTTGAGTTTTAATAGTTTTTGATTACACTATAATCCTTTGGGTTTTAATAGTTTTTGATCACACTATAATGTCTTGGGTTTTAATAGTTTTTGATCACACTAAAATGTCTTGGGTTTTAATAGTTTTTGATTACACTATAATCCTTTGGGTTTTAATAGTTTTTGATCACACTATAATGTCTTGGGTTTTAATAGTTTTTGATCACACTATAATGTCTTGGGTTTTAATAGTTTTTTATTACACTATAATCTACTGTTGAATTGTATTCTAGGGTGCAGGAGTAGGGAGACTATCACCGTTTGAGTTTTTATCCTTTGATAATGATGGCTCTCACTCAGAGACTATCTCTGTCAAGGGATCCAAAAATTTGCCAGGAGCATCAATAGTACGTCGCTCTGCATCTAGTTCAGATATTTCAGATGGCTTTGGTCGAGAAGATTTGGATGACGATTGTTTATTTTTAGAAAGTTCTACTCATGAAACAAGGTCATTGAATGAGGCAGATGGTGTTTTAAGTAAGCCTTTTTTTTTTATAGTATCCCTTTAGGTTTTAATAATAACCACTTGCTTCCAAATTCAAATGTTTTCACTTATGAGATGGCTTATTGAATGTAGTCTTTATTTAAAGTCCTTTTAGAATCAGTTTTTCTGCTACAAATATTTGTATTTTTTTTTATTGATGCTGTATCTCATTTTTAAAGTTTTGAAATTGGATCCAAAGTTTTTGTTTTTCAATAAATATCTTTTATGTCTCAGTTTTCACTTAAGAATTAAAATATAGGCCTTAGATTTACAATGTAATTTATAACAATCTTCTTTGAACATAACCTTGTTCTTTGACGTTATTACATTAAATTGCAACTTTACCTTTAGGCTATGTAACTTAATTATTGTAAGATGATCTTTTTATTAAATTAACATTGCTAAAAAATTAATTATTTTTTTGTGTTAATTTATTCTTACTATATGGTTGAAGCGTTAGCATGTTGTTACTAAACATGTTTCATGAGCTGGTTCTTACATGACTTTATTCTAGGAGGAAGTACGGACAGTATTGAAGGAATGACCACAGTAAGGATTAGTCCAGAGAAAGTCCTCAACCTCCCTGCATTGTCTGCTGCTCAACTGAAGGCCATCACAGGTAGTAAAGATAAATCTGTGACATCTTAAGAATATTAATTTTAAGACATTGATTCTTCCTTGGTAAGATATAAATTTAAAACAGCATTTGAATGATGTTATCTTTCATAGACCCAACACCAGAGAGTGAAGCCTACCTGTCACTAGTTGCTAGTATCAGATCTAAACCTGGCACTAGCAAACAGAACTGGGAAGGCAAAAGATTAGTTAGTGAGAAGGAATGGACTTTACTGCAGAATGAGGTATCTATTTAATTCTAGATTTTTTTAAATTACTTTTTTCTAATGTGTTATGTCAACATTTTAAAGATTAGGATTGTATCACTTTAAAACATGTTGTTAAAAATATTTGATTGCAATACTTTGGAATGCTCGAAATAAACAAGATTAAACATTTGTTTCATGGTAAAAATTACAAATATATTACATATCAGTGTCATTATCAAACTCCTATTGAGTGAAGGCATGACAAGTTTAATTCTCTCTTTTAAAAGCCCCTGATAATAACTGTGAGTTGCAAAATATGTTTCCATGCAGACCAAAGGAAGTGATGTTCTTAACCTATGATGAATAAGAACTTGATAACATTGTTAGCTTTCCCTCCCTACAAAAGGGACAATATGGAAACCTATGGAACATTGAGCCACCTGCACTGAGATGCTATAGCTTGTTTAGGCTTGGATAGTCTTCAATGAAAAGCTCTGAGCACTTTTCATACTACTAAACTCAACAGGCTATTTCTCTATTTCTAAATGTTGGAAGAGGAAAAGTTGGAATTTGGAAGCACTTGAGACTTTTGGAGATCTGACCATTTTTTTCTCTAACAACGTTTAGATGATCTCTTGGGCTTGACAATCAACTAGTGTCAGGGATGATCACTTGGGCTTGACAATCAACTAGTGTCAGGGATGATCACTTGGGCTTGACAATCAACTAGTGTCAGGGATGATCACTTGGGCTTGACAATCAACTAGTGTCAGGGATGATCACTTGGGCTTGACAATCAACTAGTGTCAGGGATGATCACTTGGGCTTGACAATCAACTAGTGTCAGGGATGATCACTTGGGCTTGACAATCAACTAGTGTCAGGGATGATCACTTGGGCTTGACAATCAACTAGTGTCAGGGATGATCACTTGGGCTTGAGAATCAACTAGTGTCAGGGATGATCACTTGGGCATCTACTAGTTTCAGAGATGGTCACTTGGGCATGACAGTCTACTAGTTTCAGGGATGATCACCTGGGCATGACAATCTACTGGTTTCAGGGATGATCACTTGGGCATCTACTAGTTTCAGAGATGGTCACTTGGGCATGACAGTCTACTAGTGTCAGGGATGATCACCTGGGCATCTACTAGTTTCAGAGATAGTCACTTGGGCATGACAGTCTACTAGTTTTAGGGAGGATTACTTGGGCTTGACAATCTACTAGTGTCAGGGATGATCACTTGGGAATGATGGTGACAACCTTCATTTGCAAGTCTACAGTTTTGTTGTCAGTCCTGTTTTATGAGATCTGCATGTTGTCACTATTAGGAGATGATGTTCCTGGGCTTTGTATAGCCCATGACAAAAATGGACTATGTGTCAGTAGGATGACCTTTGTAGCCTTCAGCTGCCTCTGGCAGATTTGTTGGTCTTTTATCACATTGGTTGCTTCCACATGATCCATAGAGGTTTATTGATTCTGAGCCAGGAAACTTAATATAAATTCCATACTCAATAGTTTGGAGAACTGATTTTGGACAGGAAGGTATTAATTGTCTCTTTTTCACTGTTCAGATATCTTTAGTTAAAGGTGGCCTTAACTTTCAGGCATTTGGTTTAGCTGTTCCAGTGAATATCTTAGAAATAGGATAGCTATTCATTACCAAGCTATTAAAAGTACTTTCTATAGCCATACATTTTCTCATGAAAATTAGTCAACTTAGTTTGAAGTGTTTTCTTACAAAGACATTTACTTTTATTGATATTAAGTTGCCTTTGTTTTGGTGTTTTCCTTATTCATTTATTTGTTCAAATTATTACATAACAAAGATAATGTTTGAAAAACAAATGCAATACACGTGTCTAGATGAAATTGGCCAGAGAAAAACTTGGTCGCCCATGCAGTATGTGTAAGAACTATGAGAGCCAGCTGCAGACTGTACAGGAAGAACTCAAGAATGTCAAGACAGAAATAAAACATACTGAAAGATCTTTGGCCAGTGAACAAAGGACCAACAAAAACTTGTTGAAGTACCAAACTGAGCTAGAGGAAGCTTTAAAAAATGCAGCTGAAGATGCACAGTCACAAGTAGGTCAAACCAGTCAAGCACATTAGAAATCGCATTTATTTTTTTAGATGTGAAATTTTTAAAAAGTTTTCTTTTTAAGTTCAGGCACCTAGTGGATAAACTTTAGTCATGGTGATAATTGAAGTCCCATACTAATTAAATTGAATATTTTGTACGTGTTAATAAATGTGTTAATAAAATTGATACAAAATGATTCACTTTTACAGATTTCTCATTTAACTAACAAACTTGTAGACTGTGAGAAATATATAAAAGACATGAAAGAACAAATAATGGCCACCCATGTCCAGCTTCAAGACTATAGTGTAAGTCAGCAAGAGAAGCTTTAGCTCTTTGTTTTCACACAAAGAAATATGTTAACAAGTTTTCATTGTTATTTAATTATTTTTTTCTAGAAAACTCTGGTTGATGGTAGACAGGAAGCACAAAATGAGGTGACTATCTTAGTAGTGTTCTTTGTTTTAAAACACACACAGTTTCAAATATGTCTTTTATAGTGCTGTTCAAATTCCAACAAAACCTTGTCTGTTTCAGCTGATCAAACTTCAAGAAGAAAATGATAGTCTTGTGGATAAATATTCAAAGACAGCTCAACAGTTACAGAATGAAGACATTAATCTACCCAACAATCTAGAAGTAACTCTTTCAGATCTAAATGATACCAATTGTTTTTGCTTTATGGATCTTAATATTAACCTTGATCCAATTCAACCAATAAATGCATATGTGCACAGCTTTTTTTGTTTTGCTTAAATTTAGAAGGATAATAATCTGAAAAATTCTTAAAGAAAAACAAATTCTTAGACATTGAATATAAAAAAAACCCATTGTATCATAAGGAAAATAAAATATTTATGAATATTATTATCTTTTAACTGTCATTAAACAGCGAGCCTCCTGTCTGTTGATAACAAAAAAGAATCTTAAAAATGTTTGTTCTGAAAATATGTTATTTAAATAGATTTTTACATTTTGTATTTACTAAAGAAATGAGTTGTTAATAGAGATTTTATGTCATATTTTATTCTCTTTAGGATATGCAGTTACTCTTATTAAAATACAGAGAGGAAATTATCTCAGCCAAAGTAGCTAAAGAGCACACAGAAGAAACACTGCGCAGTGAAATAGTCTTTTTGAAATCTCAGGTCATGGGAGAGCAACAAGAGAAATGTACTCTTGAGGAAACATTGACTCAAGAAATCAGTGCTCTGCAAGCTAAAGTTGGTATGTTGATTCACAGTTTTAAGTACAATTGAACTGTTTATCTGTTGTGTGAAATAAAAACAAAGAACTAAGGCCATCTTACTTGCTAATTAGAATGTATAAGTATTCCAATGGGTTCAATAGATTAGCCTCTTTTATTCTTCTTATGTTATTGTTATTATTGAAACAAATCTGGAGCTGTAAGATCAAGATTTATACAGTTGACTGATGAACCAATGAAGGATTCAATTGAATCATATTGGTGGGGTTGTCTGCGAAGGTTTGATTTGTGATAGGGCAAAGAAAAGTGTGAACATGTAATATTTACAACAGATTTTTATTAAATTAATAAATTTTTACTATCTTAACTGTGAATAGTTCTTGTTTTTTAATAACTTAACTGTATAAATTTAGCTCTTGTTTATAACCGCTGAGGGATTATGGGCACGACATGGCCTAAATTGTGCGTTTTATTGACACATCCTCTAACAGGTGAACTTGAAATACTGCTCAAAGAATTAGAAAAAGAATTAGCTTCTAAATCTGAAGTGCAGACCAAACTTCAAGAATCAGAGAACTCATTAAAAACTATTCAAGCGAAGTCCAAGCAACTTATTTTAAAGATGCAGGAAAGATTAGAAGAAATGGATAAAAGAAAGGTCATAGCTTTTTGATTTTAAATACAAGTCATTTCGCCAGTTGTCTGCTACATGATAGTTTTGAGATGCCCTTCTAATTATTTAGTGAACAATAGACTTAGTATTATACCTATAAAAACATAATTATCTTTAAAATCATTTATGTGTTAACATCTTAGTTAACATAACATATATATAAGATTTTAGTTATACATAATTATTGTTAATGAAATAAACAGGATTTAATGAATGCATTTAATTTTACAGTCTAAACTAGAATCAGAAAATCATATTTTGAAAAATAAAGTTCAAGCTTTGCAAGTAGATTTAGACAACAGTGAAGCAGTGCAGAGAGACTTTGTCAAACTTTCACAGTCATTGCAAGTAAGGCTTTTTTTTTAAGATTGTCTTCTTGTAAGTTAATTGTTCTTCAAATAAAGTTGTTTTCAAATCTTGTAGAGGTTAAGCTCTTCTTGGTCTTGTAAGCCGATGACTGTACTATTAAGTGTTCCTCTTTGAGCTCAGAAAGACTGTAATGCTCAAGAAGAAGAAATACAATGTAAGGAAAAAGAAGATGGCTTGAAAGAGATTAATAGCAAGAAAGAAACAGTGAAAGATCTAAACAGTAAATATTTGACAAAAAAAAAACATTCTGAAGAGGTGGACTACATGCTGACAAGAAGAAAACATTCTGAAGATGTCAACTACATACTGACAAGAAGAAAATAATTCTGAAGATGTGGACTACGTACTGACAGGATGAAAACATTCTGAAGATGTGGACTACATACTGACAAGAAGACAAATTTCTAAAAATGTGGACTACATACTGACAAGAAGAAAACATTCTGAAGATATCGACTACATACTGACAAAAAGAAAACATTCTGAAGATGTGGACTACATGCTGACAAGAAAAAAAACATTCTGAAGATGTGGACTACATGCTGACAAGAAAAAAAACATTCTGAAGTTGTGGACTACATACTGACAAGAAGAAAATAATTCTGAAGATGTGGACTACGTACTGACAGGATGAAAACATTCTGAAGATGTGGACTACATACTGACAAGAAGACAAATTTCTAAAAATGTGGACTACATACTGACAAGAAGAAAACATTCTGAAGATATCGACTACATACTGACAAAAAGAAAACATTCTGAAGATGTGGACTACATGCTGACAAGAAAAAAAACATTCTGAAGATGTGGACTACATGCTGACAAGAAAAAAAACATTCTGAAGTTGTGGACTACATACTGACAAGAAGAAATAATTCTGAAGATGTGGACTAAATGCTGACAAGAAGAAAACATTCTGAAGTTGTGGACTACATACTGACAAGAAGAAATAATTCTGAAGATGTGAACTACATGCTGACAAGAAGAAAACATTCTGAAGATGTCGACTACATACTGACAAGTAGAAAATAATTCTGAAGATGTGGACTACGTACTGACAGGATGAAAACATTTTGAAGATGTGGACTACATACTGACAAGAAGAAAAATTTCTAAAGATATGGACTACATACTGACAAGAAGAAAACATTCTGAAGATGTGGACTACATACTGACAAGAAGAAAAATTTCTGAAGATGTCGACTACATATTGACAAGAAGAAAATAATTCTGAAGATGTGGACTAAGTACTGACAAGATGAAAACATTCTGAAGATGTGGACTACATACTGACAAGAAGAAAAATTTCTAAAGATGTGGACTACATACTGACAAGAAGAAAACATTCTGAAGATGTGGGCTACATACTGACTAGAAGAAAACATTCTGAAGATGTCGACTACATACTGACAAGAAGAAAATAATTCTAAAGATGTGGACTACGTATTGACAGGATGAAAACATTCTGAAGATGTGGACTACATGCTGACAAGAAAAAAAATATTCTGAAGTTGTGGACTACATACTGACAAGAAGAAATAATTCTGAAGATGTGGACTACATGCTGACAAGAAGAAAACATTCTGAAGATGTCGACTACATACTGACAAGTAGAAAATAATTCTGAAGATGTGGACTACGTACTGACAGGATGAAAACATTTTGAAGATGTGGACTACATACTGACAAGAAGAAAAATTTCTAAAGATGTGGACTACATACTGACAAGAAGAAAACATTCTGAAGATGTCAACTACATACTGACAAGAAGAAAACATTCTGAAGATGTGGACTACAAACTGACATGATGAAAACAATCTAAAGATGTGGACTACGTACTGACAAGAAGAAAACATTCTGAAGATGTCGACTACATACTGACAAGAAGAAAATAATTCTGAAGATGTGGACTAAGTACTGACAAGATGAAAACATTCTGAAGATGTGGACTACATACTGACAAGAAGAAAAATTTCTAAAGATGTGGACTACATACTGACAAGAAGAAAACATTCTGAAGATGTGGACTACATACTGACAAAAAGAAAAATTTCTGAAGATGTCGACTACATACTGACAAGAAGAAAATAATTCTGAAGATGTGGACTAAGTACTGACAAGATGAAAACATTCTGAAGATGTGGACTACATACTGACAAGAAGAAAAATTTCTAAAGATGTGGACTACATACTGACAAGAAGAAAACATTCTGAAGATGTCGACTACATACTGACAAGAAGAAAAATTTCTGAAGATGTGGACTACATACTGACATGAAGAAAACATTCTGAAGATGTGGACTACATACTGACAAGAAGAAAACATTCTGAAGATGTGGACTACATACTGACAAGAAGATAATAATTCTGAAGATGTGGACTACATGCTGACAATAAGACAAATTTCTGAAGATGTGGACTACATACTGACAAGAAGAAAACATTCTGAAGATGTGGACTACATACTGACAAGAAGAAAACATTCTGAAGATGTGGACTACATACTGACAAGAAGAAAACATTCTGAAGATGTGGACTACTTACTGACAAGAAGAAAACATTCTGTAGATGTGGACTACATACTGACAAGAAGAAAACATTCTGAAGATGTGGACTACATACTGACAAGAAGAAATAATTCTGAAGATGTGGACTACATGCTGACAAGAAGAAAACATTCTGAAGATGTCGACTACATACTGACAAGTAGAAAATAATTCTGAAGATGTGGACTACGTACTGACAGGATGAAAACATTTTGAAGATGTGGACTACATACTGACAAGAAGAAAAATTTCTAAAGATGTGGACTACATACTGACAAGAAGAAAACATTCTGAAGATGTGGACTACATACTGACAAGAAGAAAACATTCTGAAGATGTGGACTACAAACTGACATGATGAAAACAATCTAAAGATGTGGACTACGTACTGACAAGAAGAAAACATTCTGAAGATGTCGACTACATACTGACAAGAAGAAAATAATTCTGAAGATGTGGACTAAGTACTGACAAGATGAAAACATTCTGAAGATGTGGACTACATACTGACAAGAAGAAAAATTTCTAAAGATGTGGACTACATACTGACAAGAAGAAAACATTCTGAAGATGTGGACTACATACTGACAAAAAGAAAAATTTCTGAAGATGTCGACTACATACTGACAAGAAGAAAATAATTCTGAAGATGTGGACTAAGTACTGACAAGATGAAAACATTCTGAAGATGTGGACTACATACTGACAAGAAGAAAAATTTCTAAAGATGTGGACTACATACTGACAAGAAGAAAACATTCTGAAGATGTCGACTACATACTGACAAGAAGAAAAATTTCTGAAGATGTGGACTACATACTGACATGAAGAAAACATTCTGAAGATGTGGACTACATACTGACAAGAAGAAAACATTCTGAAGATGTGGACTACATACTGACAAGAAGATAATAATTCTGAAGATGTGGACTACATGCTGACAATAAGACAAATTTCTGAAGATGTGGACTACATACTGACAAGAAGAAAACATTCTGAAGATGTGGACTACATACTGACAAGAAGAAAACATTCTGAAGATGTGGACTACATACTGACAAGAAGAAAACATTCTGAAGATGTGGACTACTTACTGACAAGAAGAAAACATTCTGTAGATGTGGACTACATACTGACAAGAAGAAAACATTCTGAAGATGTGGACTACATACTGACAAGAAGAAAACATTCTGAAGATGTGGACTACATACTGACAAGAAGAAAATAATTCTAAAGATGTTTACTACATACTGACAAGAAGAAAACATTCTGTAGATGTGTACTGCTCTGTACTATAGAGACTGATTAAACTCATTCATACTGAAAGTTGCTGCTCAAAAGTAGAGGACCAAGTCTATTTCCTGATACCTGATGTCCTGCTTGGAAGTAGAGGACCAAGTCTATTTCCTGATACCTGGTGTCCTTCTCAGAAGTAGAGGACCAAGTCTAATTACTAAAAAAAAAAGAGTACAGGTAATTCAGCAAAAGAATATCCATGCTGAACTAGGAAAGACTGGAGAAAACACCTTAGCCATATATGTTTAAAAAATATGTCATCTAGGGAAGAACTTAAGTCTTATTTTTATCAAAGAAAAACAACCAACAAATTTGTTTAAACCATGGTGCTGTCTGTTTCAAAGTCCTGCTGAAATTTTTTTTAAAAGCATTTAAAATCAGGAAAAGCAGGCAGGCTGATGGACAGCAGGAGGACAGTTGAACAAATCCTTAATGTTAGGTTACTTTTTTAAAAATACCTTTAACACTAGCAAAACCTTTACTATGTCTGTCAATTTCAATAGTCCAGATGAGAAAGGGGCAGGGTTAGCCTTGGGCTAGCAACTCCACCCTGTAAAACTTCAATTGCTACAGAAACATCAAATATAGACTTATCTAACTGGATGACGGCATAAGACCAACAAGGAAGTTTAACACCTGATACAAGCAAACAACAGCTGAAAAGAGACTGCAGACAGATTTTAATGAATACAACTTGACGCCCAGTGTGAGAGGGTCCATGTCCAAGTCTTCATTTAGGCATAGAGCATTTTGGACTTTAAAACTTCAACATCTGTAAAAACACCATAATAGTAATTCAGACAGTCAGAAATGAATACATAGGGGAATGTTTCAAAACCAAAGTTGGGAGTAAAACAGCTGCCCCTTCCTTTTTCATTATTATTTAAAGAGGAGATTGGAAGATACTCTGCGAGACCATGAAGGAATTGTGAGCATAATATCTTTAAAATGACTAGAATTTTGTGGAAGATATAGATGCTTTGGGAGGAACAGAAAACTAGCAGATTTGGTGATGTGCATTGACAATACATCAAGAGAGTGTGGAATACAAATTAACTGCCAAAATAGATATGAGATCAACAGTGTGCAGAAGTCATTAACATTGTGAGCAACTATTAAAAACTTCAGTTATTATCTCTGAAAAGATCTTGAATATCTTGCCTGCTTGGCTTAGACTACAACTTCAACAAGCACTGAAACAATTAAAGAATATGAGAGATTATCCTTCATATACTCTTTTTATTGGAGTACCGGTAAGAAAAAAAAGATAACCTTTTTATTAATAAATGAAAATTTAGTGACATTTTCTTTGCTTGATATTAATAAAAATTGTTTTTAGTGACCAAATATAGGGAAAGGATGCTATTGTTTTTTAGCTGTCTGTTTGTCACATTTCTCTCTTTGGAATTTTACATCTTGAGAGAGAAACATTTCACTCAGCAACCTTTTGTATGGACAGGGATTAGATTATTTATGGTATTTCAAAAACTAGCCCTTTTGTTTATAGCTAGACATATAAACCATTTCTAAAACATGCACTAACATGACATGACGTCATCCATGAGACACACTACTGTCTCATATCAAAACAAAAGATGTCTTTTACATAAAAAAAAACATACAGGAGAGGATAAGAGACTAAGTAGACATAATATTTACATAAACCAACTTATTACTAACAAATAAATAAAGTCTACTTAGCTCATTATCGAAACACTCTTCCCTTAACTGTGGCACACTCCTCTTGAGTAACACAGTAATAGAACAACAACACAAGTATTAGTTAAACTTTATAGAGATTTAGTTCAAACTACACTAGTCAGCTCAAAGACTCAAGAGAGAGTGGCAATTGTCAACAGTTAACATGGACTTAAATAAAGTATTAAAGGGGACTAACTCTTATTGAAAAAAAAAAAAAGCTACCCTTATTGACCCTTTTGTTATAGAGTACAAATGACTTGAAGGGGTTACAAATAAGTTATTTTTGTTTTGTTCTTTTTTAAACACAAACTACCTTTTGTCATGTTTAAAAATATTTTCATTTGAAATTGAAACAGATCCAATTAGAAAAAATTCGTCAAGCTGAAAATGAAGTTCGATGGCAGCATGAGGATGATGTTGAGGACTGCAACAATTGTAGACAGCCTTTCTCTGTCACCAAACGCAAGGTAATCCATTTATTTTTTGATCAATAATTTTCTAATTAACTTATATTTTTTAAAACTATTTTATTCATCCTGTCCCTAAAAGCAAAGTTGTTTTTTAAATCAAAATAATCTATTGTCTATACTATTTTCTAATCTTAAATCTACAGCACCATTGTCGTCATTGTGGAAAAATATTTTGTTCTGATTGCACCAATAAAGCTGTGAACAGTGGACCCAACTTTAGACCAGCCAAAGTGTGTGATGTTTGTCACACAATTTTGGTAAAGGATGCCACTCCGTACTTCAGCACTGAGCCTCCAGTCACACCAGATTAGCTTTCTAGAGCCATTTCTTTCCAATCACTTGGTGGATTCTGTTATTTGTTTCTATGATTCAAATAAATCCTCACTTAAATAATGGAACTTATTTAGGGATAATTTATTTCATTTTATACTTCATTATGGTTTATATTCAGTTTTTATATGTCCCATTTCATATTTGTTTAAATCATGTTCTTGAATGGTCATTTCATTTTTGTTTAAATCATGTTCTTGAATGGTCATTTCATTTTTGTTTAAATCATGTTCATGAATGGTCATTTCATTTTTGTTTAGTCATGTTCGATTGTATGTTTGAGCAGCTTCACTTATCAATCAGAAGTATACATGTCACTAGAAACCTAATAACTTTTGCTTTTTTTTGAAGATTTTATAACTTTATGAAGGTATGTCTATGTATATGCATACATAAATTATAGATTTCACAGTAAATAAATGGCTGTCAATGCTTTGGCCTGCTACGTCATCATTCTTGAATATATTTGTTTTGGTAGATCTTCTTTTACACTTCACCTTACATGTTCACTTTGTCAGCTTGTGTGTATGTAGGCATGTACAAAAGTGACCAAAATGTTTATTTATTAGGCCATCATTTATTTCTCATCTGGCTCAATCATTATGAGTCATTGCCATTTCTAGACCATGAAAAAAAGCTGTCCTTTACAATGCTAATGGAGCAACGGCAAGAGAGTAGTTTTATTTCTAAAATATGGAATTGAAATAAAGTTATTAGTTCAATTAGAGCTTATGGAGTATCAACTTTAAAAGCAACAGACAGTAGACTAATTGCTTAAAATATTTATTCACTTTATTATTTTTTTCTTTGATGTGACCCAATGGACATTTAAAAACTTTTTATTCTATGAAGCTAGCTGATATTTGTTCACTGAATTGTATAGTTCATGAATTTTTCACTAAGATAAACATGTATTTTTTTCTTATATTATTAAATGATGCAACAATTTATTTTAATACTATTAAATACACTAAGTGAAATGTTTAAATGTGTTATATGTACATAAATCTTTATTGTATATATAGCCCAGGCTGTGTTAGTTCACTCCCATATATTCCTGTGCACGTTTCCACAATGTGCATTGCAATATTGTTTCTTCATGGGTCTTTGTTTGTAGCAAACATTTGTGATAAGAGTGACAGGCGATTTGCTATCAAGTATGTGTGTGTGTGTGTACATTATAGTAGTATAGGCCTGTGTGCACATTAGAGATTTGTAGATCTGATGTTTGTTTTATTTATTGACATTAGTACTGTAAAAAGAAATAAACATCAATGCAAGTACAACAAACTTAAAAATATATTTGAATGATACCAGTTACTATTATTATATCGATACTGTTATAGTCATGGAAGAGAAGAGGCTTAGAAATAGTCATAATTTGGCCCATGTGAACAACATGTATCTAGTGTTAAGGAACAAAATGTTGTATAACTTGGTCTAAACAAAATTTAAGACTTGCTTTAGACTTTTATTCAGTTTCATATTTGAAAATTTGTATTTACTGAAATTTTTTGATCCAGCGTTCTATTATAAGTTTATGGCTAAAACAAACAATCAGCCACCCTGACCAGTATTTTTTGTTGTTGTTGGTATTTCTTCACATATTTGATGCTAGTCGTTACTCACTCATTGTGCCCTGGTAAGAACTAAGTCCTGGGTTGAGATGAGAGTCACTACAAGTTACAAGATACAACATGATACTTATGGCCTATGCTCTGCTCTTTTAATGTAAACATATTGGCCATTTATAACTTATGTATGAATCAATTTCATAAATTATGTGTGAAGTATTAGGAGGTGCTTTGGCTGAATGGTAATGCACTTGGCTCCAGATTCAGATCTCGGTGAAAACTGGTATTTTGAATTTTGGGATATTTAGGGTGCCTGAGTCCTCCCAGCTCTAATGGGTACCTGACATTAGTTCGGGAAAAGTAAAGGCTGTTGATTGTTATGCTGGCCACATGACACCCTCATTAACCCTAGGCCACAGAAACAGATGAGCTTTACTCGTCTGCCCTAAAGATCGCAAGGTCTGAAAGGGGAACTTTACATGTATGAAGTATTTAGGGCATTTGTCCTGTTCTCCTGGCTTATAAAGCTAGACTGACATGTCAGATGTGACCATTACCCACATCATATTTCTCAACAGAGAAGAAAGTTTGGAGGTAACAGTCATTTTTAACCTTAATAAAACATTTTCTTTGGATTCACAAATTTGTACAGCATCCTCAGTAGTTAGAAACTAGTGAACATTTTTTTTTTTCATTTGTGTAGGTTATTGAAGTTGCTTGCACTATGTCCTTCTCTTGACTAATTTGTGTAGATGTGACTTGTTCTTTAGGTTATTGACGTTGCTAGAACCACGTCCTTCTCTTGACTAACTTGTGTAGATGTGACTTGTTCTTTAGCTTATTGATATTGCTAGAACCACATCCTTCTCTTGACTAATTTGTGTAGATGTGACTTGTTCTTTAGCTTATTGATGTTGCTTGCACCATGTCCTTCTCTTGACTAACTTGTGTAGATGTGACTTGTTCCTTAGGTTATTGATGTTGCTTGCACCATGTCCTTCTCTTGACTAACTTGTGTAGATGTGACTTGTTCTTTAGGTTATTGATGTTGCTTGCACCATGTCCTTCTCTTGACCAACTTAAAGGAGGGAGGGGGGGGGGAAGAGATTCACTCTTATTTAGATTGAAACTAATTTTTAATGCAATTGGATTACTATCATGAAATCATGTTTTAATAAAATTTGATCCAACTGATTAGTCAAGTTTTTCTATTTAAAAAAATATTTAAAAAAATTTTTATTTTTTTTTCAATTGAAATCTTCTTGATCCAACGGAGATACCAAGATTTTGACTAGAGATTATTGAAAGGAACTTTTATCCTGAACATGCATATAGTGGCTATCACACACACAAAATTCAATTACACTTTTTTTTCAGCAAGTGTAGTAGTAAAAGAAAGAGACTTCCTGTGTGTATGTGTACGAATGTATCATTCAACGCCCTGGCAAGTTTATACAACCTTTTCCATTTGTGCTTAAAGGCAGTGCTACTTTTAATTTTTAAAAAAATCAAGCAGTACAGTAAACATCTTCAAAAATTTATTTAAGTTTTTCTGAAGAGAAAAATGACATTAGCACTTTAAAAGCTGAATGTTAGCAAAATACTTAATGTAAATCAGTTTTAACAGCTTATTCCTACAAATGTTTGATAAAAGCAGAATATCACATTAGGAGAACAAAACTCAATACCCTTCTCCAAAACATTTTTAACTCCGGTTTTTCTTTTTCAATGTTTGGCCTTGTCCAGAAAAGGCTTCAAATGCTTTTTCTTCCTCTGTGTTTCCATTACTTACTGGCTTGACATTGCGTAGGAAGGTTATAGTTCCTCGCTTGAAACTGTAGTTGGGGATTCCCCTTTAAACAAAAAATGTAAACAAACAAAAATTATTGCAGTGGGACTCAATGACTTTCTTTGTTATGTTAAGGACTACTACATTATCTCCCTTACCTTCTTGGTGCCACTGCCTGAGACTGTGAACTAGATTCTGTTTCTGTGCCTTTTTTCTTTCCATCCAATCTGTTGCCATGTCCACCAAAAGGCTGAGATAGTAAAAACATAGGCTCATCTACAATTTGGAATTTGTTTGAGTTATGTCTTTTTTAATTTGTTATAGATTACAGATGTTACTTCCAAAAAGATTTCATGTGTCAATCTGGCCATGCATGTCAATCAGTAACTTAAACAGTCCTTGGATGGTTTTCCTGGCTGATTCAGGCATTTCATTCTCAAATGGCCTTAAGGAAGAAGGAGCACTAGTAACCATTTTTTGGGGTGGGGTGGGAGCCTTAAGTAATGGATGGTATTGTTTCTATACATGTTTGATACTGAAGTTACTCATGTTTAGAGAGTGTTGAAGTTACAAATGACAATACAACTAAAATGAACGTCTATTCAAAATGGAAAATTAAATTAAAATAGCAGAAAGATTTTGTTTAAAAAAAAAGAGCAAATTCAATTACAACTAATTCTCACCTTTAAAGAAAAAAAAAAAGCAAATCAAATGAAATGACAACTATTGGAGTGCCTAATTTCCAGAAGTATCAAAATGATTATGGACTATGTAGTTGTCAAACTAAATTGAATCAAAGTGTATTGTAATCACCAACCACTGAACTACTACTTTCTCGGCACAAAACATACTACTAAACCAAAATGTTCACTACCACTACTTTCTCTGCACATAACTAAACGAAAATTGTTTATCAAGAAGCAGGGCATTTTAGTGCAAAATGTTTTAGCCACATTATACATTTATTTAATGATACATTTCTAAAGAATGATACATCTGTTTTGTATGTGTGCTTAGTGTTCTAACTTCTTTTTATTTCTGTATGGAAAAATAGTTACTTTTGTCCATTAGATATAGAACTTCAGTTTATTATGTCAATCACATTATTATGTGTATGTGGGTTTTAATAATGTCCAAAAACAAAAAGAAACAATGTACAATTTGTATTCACTTCACATAAAAGTGTTTGAATGAATCTCCAACGAGGAAAACTGATGTCATCCTGCGCTTTTATCACACTTTGTCCATAATTAAAGTGGGTGGGGGATTCAGTTCTATATCGTAGTCCAGATAGAAATCTGACCTTTCATATTTTTTTTCATGTTTTGCATGTTTCTGATGCTCATTTAGAATTAAAGATGATTGAATCCTAGCCCAAACCTTCACAGAATGGCAGGGGTGTGGCCTTTAAGTTTAATTAAAATGACAGTCCCAAGACAACAAGGCAGCCATCTGTTGTCTACAAATGCATTTATGAAACAGTCAAAATTCTTAAAACTTTTCTAGGGGTGGGGATGATGAAAGCAAAATGATTATTACATAAAAGTGTTTTATAAATTATCACCAGGACTTTTGTGCAAAAACATTGCATACTGGTACACATCACTTAGGGGTGTATATCAAAGGTTTTCTAGTCATGACAGTTTGACAGGGACATTTGTTATGCTTAGAAATGAAGTGCACAAAATATAACCATAAAAGAAAGTTTTTAAAATGTCTTACTCTAAATGCTTGAATATCATCTGCAGTATCTGTTTCTGTATCCTGTGAGATATTATTATTAGCTGTTAAATTTTACAATTTATAAGACCTAAAGAAAATAGCAATTAAAGAAAAAAAAAAAAAGAAATAACAAACACAAAGTGAATTTGCTAGATAGTAAACAACACTTAACTGCACTTTCAAAATGACTTGTCCTTTTGGGAACTTGTTCTGGTTCTATATAACCAATGGGTGGGGCAAAGTCTACCTGCAGACAAAGTCAGTTGTGTATAGCAATCACTTAAACATTATTGAATTTGTCATGTTATGTAATGTAATACTGCAGTCTTTGAAGGTCCACAAATGTGAACTATAAATAAATAAATAAATATAAATATATATATATATATAAATTTCTCATCATCTGTAGAATCAAATAAGACAACATCATATTTGACAACACTCTACTGGATAAAGACATAAACAACAGGATAGCCAAGGCAATGGCCACCATGTCACGGTTGCAGAAAAGAGTCTTGGACAACATATTGCTGACTAACAGTACTAAAGCCCTAGTCTACTGGACCTGTGTGTTGAGCACTTTGCTGTACGGAAGTGAAACATGGTCAACCTACTCATGGCAGGAAAAAAAAGCTGAATGTCATCCACCTCCAATGCCTAAGGTGGATCTTTAAAATAAGGTGGCAAGATAAGATAACCAATGAGGAAGTCCTACAAAGAGCAGGGTGCCAGGACATCCGCTCTGTTATCAGCAGCAGACGCCTCGGCTGGCTTGGCCACGTTTGTAGAATGCCAGTAGGTTGACCACAGGACATCCTGTATGGCGATCTAATAGAAGGCAGGAGAGCCGCTGGTCGCCCACTTTAACATTATACGGATGTATGCAAACGCGACATGAAGCTCTTCAAAATCGACACTGGCAGCTGGGAAGAGGTGGCACTGGATAGATCCACATGGAGAGAGAGCATAAAGGAAGGGTCAAAGATTGCAGATGTCATACACAACAGAAGCAGAAAGAAGGGTGAAAATGCAACGGCGCCTGGTGATTATATGCCCAACCTACGATCGCAGCTGTGTATCAAGGATTGGCCTCTTTAGTCACACAAGAAGTTGCAAAGGGAAAAGATCGTCTCTCGAGACGTAAAATGAAACAGATATATAAATTTCTCTTCATCTGTAGAATCAAACAAGACAACAAGTTCTAAGTGTTATACCAGAGAGAAAACAATCTTTCTTATAAAACATTTGGAGTAGCTCATATTCAAAAGTATCTTACAGTTATATTTGGTATGGTTCCTTCTGTCTTGAATTTGGAAAGACAATGAATGCGCCCAGATAAATCAGTGATTTGGTAAAGATAAACAAATTAACTGTTAAAATGATTTTACATCACCTAAATAGTTTGATAAGTATACCAATTCAAACTAGATAACTTACTCTCATGTCACATTCTATGATAGATACAGCCTTCCCTGGCTTTGTTTCTAGTACACAGAGGTCATATACCTGTAGAGACAAACAAGCAGTGAATTTTATTAACATTTAAGAAAACCAATGTCCATCAATTTATAGTATTTAAATTTTGTCTAAAAATGTCAAAGAAACCAGCAACCTTAAAATGATGTAAAGATGCTTCTCTAAGACCTTCAAAACCCCATGTATGGTATGAAAAATCCCATAAGGCTAATCATAGAGAATGAAATTTTATTTTAGAATGAGCAAATTCAAAGCAAGGTTGCAGGTTCTCTTATTGAACCTTGTATTCCATGGAGTAGATGTAAAACTTGTCTGATTCTATAATTGATAGTTAAAGGTGTCATGATCAGCACAATGACCAAAGATCTTTACTTTTCCTAATGTCAGCACAATGACCAAAGATCTTAACTTTTCCTAACTAATGTCAGCACAATGACCAAAGATCTAAACTTTTCCTAACTAATGTCAGCACAATGACCAAAGATCTTTAGTTTTTCTAACTTAACAGTTAGCTATTGGATGTGGGTGCAATTGGGGTGGGAACATCTTAAATTCATCAAATTCCGGTCTTCCCTGGGATTCATTCTCTTGAATGCTCCAGTTCAGATGCAAAAAGCATTACCCCTTTTGACATTTAATTTTTAAACATCTCTAATAACTGAAATAGTTTAAAACTATATAGGCATAAAAAAACTTTAAATACCTTTTCATTATATATTATAGCTATGACGTCACCTTGAGTCAAACAAGCAAAACTTCTTAGGGCATTCTCCAATCTTAGTTTTTAATTAAGATCAATTAATTGGATTGTAAATATTGTAATAAAAAAGTAATATTTCTTCTTCATCTAGTATATATATTGAATACCAACATGCAAACAAGTCCAATGAAGATATTTGTATACTTTTTTAGTTCACACATGATTTTAAACAAAAAGCAGAACTAATTAATCTCTTTTTTATTTTATTAGAAACTTATGTATTGTGTGTAGAGAGCCCAAAATATATCACCCATGTCACCAGAATAAGTTGAATAGCAAAATTCTATTTTTATCTCCAAAAAAATTTCAGCAAGACTTATAGGACTAAATATTAGTATAAATATTAGGATACACAGCTTTAGGGTTGGTAATGTCAAGGAAGTCTGTGGACTGTGGCTGAAACTTGGCATATGTGGCTATTGATAAAGAGACATTGTCAATTTGAATGACATCTCCTTCATCAATGTTTAAATTTCTCATCATCTATAGAATCAAACAAGACAACAAGTTCTTAGAGTTATAACAGAGAGAAAACAATCTTTCTAATAAAACATTTGGAGTAGCTCATATTCAAAAGTATCTTACAGTTTTATTTCTTAAGTATATAAGTAACAACATGTGTATGTATGCATGGGGGTGGGGGTGGGGTGGTGTAGTGACTAAGTGACTTGCAGCGAAAATTTTGATTTAAGTGAGGAGGATTCAAGTAACATGTTGACCATGCTCTCTCGCCCTAAAGCCCATCCTTTTCCAGAAGCAAGATTTGGCCAAGATGTCTGGGGGACAATTTTGGGTGCAATGGATGACCAGAGACTTTCTGTGTGTCTTGTCCTGCTCTAGAGTGCTCCACAGCACTGTGCTGGTAGTTGCCTTTCTGTCCGATTTGTCTAGTTATTGCGACATTTCACACAAGCCTCCAAGTCCAGACTTAAAATGCTAGGTTTGACAAAGCCTCAGTGAACCGAGTGTCATGGACATGGTTTAGCTGGCCAGTCAAAGCCGTTTATGGGGTGCGGCTGCTGCGCATGCTACAACTACTGGGTAACAACATATTTGAAATTAGAATTACTAAGTTATTAAACCAAATGCTTTCCTTGTTTTCAGTATGACTTAATTTTTAAAAAATATGCTTATACATTGTAATAAATAAAATGACTTTAAAGCAATTAAAATTGATTATGAATAGCTCTAAAAAACATAAAATCGTTAAGTAAAATTTACCCAATATGGTATGTAAACTCTGCCTTCATCAGCAACAAACTCCAAAACACCACAATGTGTTTCTCTACCTGTCTTTTTGTTAGTTAACTTGAACAACATCGGATACTGGATATTTAAACGAGCTAATAAAGGTGGAATATATACAAATCAGTTGGAATGGTAAAATGGCCATTAGGTAACTGAATAATTTGCATAGGTTTTTTTTATATTTAGTAACAAAAAAATCATGATTATGAAAATTATGATTTATGATTACATGAAAACTATTACTAGAAAAAAACACACAACACATACTGAGTTGATCCAATGCAGAGGGTGGCATGATGACTGTGAAGCAAAAGATATTGAAAATGTTTCAGTCATTTATATACAAGATTACATATCAAGTTAAACATATTGATGCATTTGATAAAAACATTTTAAAATAAAAGAAACCAATTTACTTTGCATCAAAATCTAATGTAAGTTTCAGTGATATTATAATAAGTCTAATGTAAGTTAAAATGATATTATAATAAGTCTAATGTAAGTTAAACTGACATTATAATAAGCCTTATGTAAGTTTCAATGACTTTATCTATTCATAACCTTACTTTTGCCTCCTTTTTCAACTTCCTCTCTGCCACCTTGCACTATGACACTGTAACATTTGTATGTTTCTTTAAATGGCCTCCCAGATGATGGGAAATCCATAAATGTGTTACCAAAGCTAAACTGCAATGAATAATATATAAGAGGAAGTTAACCAACATGGTAACTCTACTTTTATCTCACTTTCACTACACACACACACTAACACAAAAGAACAGAAAACTGCATAGTTTTACACTTAAATGTGAAAAGGGAACAATGGTAAAGCTTTTCATTCACATGCATGTCCTTTAATTTTCATTATTTCATTAACAGGGCACTGTTATGTGCACGTTGCAGTGTAAATGTGGAATGGTGAAAATGCGTGTTGAAAGGAGAAGAGAACCAAAATGGAGGGATATAAACAAAATAGTGTTTACAGTGTTAATAAGGATTAAATTATTTATAAACGATTTTGTCGTTTTGTGTTGGTGTATTGCTAAAAGAGTTTCATCACATAATAAGATACTCATTGTTAAAAGATAGTTGCTGCATTTTTATCCAAAAGGATTCACCGAGAATACCAAGTCTACCAAAGCATATTTGTGAGACGGTATTGTATAACATAAACCTCTTGGATACCTATCAAGGGGGCTAGAATTTCAATCCTGACTTAAGATTTGTTGTGTTTGCTAAACACCTAAAAGCAGCATGGAAACCTTCTCCATATTCCCTCTCTTTCCAAAGGACAACAAAGAAATATGGACTACGGATGCACCAGATAGTAGCTCTAGCCTAAAATCCTGCCATTTTTCACTATCTGGACATATTCAGCTCTGGCTAAGTATCACTGCAGGATAGTAAGGAACATAGTAAAAAGTACTCCATAGCACCTACATTTCTATTAGTATAAAGTGGATGTGGCTCCGTTAATGTCTGTTATGGAATGTATTAAGTTTATATTTTCAAATAATTAAGGGTTTTATATCTATGAATATGCATCAAACATCTTTTATTACAAAGACAAATAGAAATGAAACTTTATATATAAATGTACATTACATACATAGCAGCGATGGCTGAAATATTTTTATTAGTTTGCCCAGACCTTTGAGTGGGTTTTTTAACATATATTATAGTCCTTAACTACGTCATGCTGACCAGATATCTTGGCTTGCTGTGGGGTACAGAGGTACAGCTATACAAATCACAGCCTCTTTATTTGTTTATTCAATCACATTGAGCTCACAGATAGACACTAAGTAATATCAACCTGTTTACACAATATCTTATTTTACTAACTGGCCACATCTGGCTCTGGACAGATATTAATAAGTGCTATCTGGTGCACCCCTAATATGGACCATAACATATTGGGCATGCTATATGATATATATGTGCTATACAAAAGTAGTTTTTCAAATAAATCTATGTGCTTTTAATCAATGTTCAATGTTTAATCAATGTATAGCATTTCTAAACATGACATGCTGAGAGGAGGGATGCAAAGACTAAATCAAGCACATCTTCAGTTAAAATAATGAGAGAAAACATACATTTCTTCGCTGCTTTCAGAAAATTTAACTTAAAAGGGGGGAACTTTACTGAAAAACATTTTGTTAGTGTGAGAATATGTATCTTTTACTTATCAATTAAATGCATTTTTTATGTACCTATTGACATGCTATTTAAAAGGTCAACAGGTGGTTCAATTTAAATGACAATCATATTAACATAGAATATAGATGATTAGATCTATCCATCTGATCTTAAATAAATCTATCTAGATCTAGCATATTATATATGATATTTTGTGCTAATTAATATTGTGCAGCATGCAATTTGGGACATTTAGATTATTTATATTATTTAGAATAGATCTAGAATAATCTAGTTGCTAGTACTAGTAAGTAGTAGTAGATCTACTCAAATCTACTGGATGATTTATTTTAGGACAAGAACTAGTTGAAGAATGAGGTTTCCTCCCAGAGTGATACTATTGAACTAAACCAGAAAAGGTGAAGTCAAAGTGTTAGACTAGTTTAGCAATCTTGTAGTGTAACTGTACTGTAAACAAATCAAGACGCAAGTTCATGAGTCATGAAGTTGGCAAGAGAAGAGTTAAAGTAAACTGTAAACTAGAGTCAAGAGTAACTTACATCTATCAAACACCTTCGTTTTAAGGTACTTATCGAACAACCCATTGTATTTTTTTTAATTCTCCTTTATTTCGATGATTATGACAAAACTAGTCCATTCCTATTGTGCATCATCCATTTCTTTATAGTTAAGTTATATTTAGTTTCATTTCCACCCAAGGATAATTTTTTTACTTATATTCAAAGTGCATTGATGCCAATGATGCTTCAGCTCAACAAAACCTATATAATACGCTTCTAATTAGGCTGAGAAATATTTGCAACTATTTTTTTAAAAGTGTCCTTTGCTACCTAAACATGTAAATTGAGGTTTAAAAAGGGGGTGTTCGATAGTAGCTGTTTTTATATAAGCAATCTCAGCTTCGATAAAATATCGAACACCATTTTAATGTTAAAAATAAACATCAAAGGGATATAACCCAAAGAAGACAAAATATTTAAATTATATATTTTTCAATTGTTATTTTTTTAAATAATGTAATGCAAAGTACAGATATAAATTACTCATATGCTGCTTTCAGCTATTTGTGGTTTACCGTAAATGTGCTATATTTTTTTAAGTAAATAGATTTACATTGATATGCACTAATTGTACCCATTTTAAAAGCTGGATTTTATGATACATATAGCTTGATGCTAATAGCATTATTGCAACGGCCTGAAACAAAGAAGAGTGGAATGTATTCAGTTGTGTTGTTTTTTTTCAGATGCCCCATTCTATTAACTTCTGAATTATGTGTTATAAACCAATACCTAGCGCATGTGCTTGATGTGAAGAAATATTAATAAAATGAAAGGGGGAGGTATAGAATGTAGATATGGTATTTTGAAATAAAAATGTCTTGGGCAGGTAAAAAAAAAAAGGGGGGGGGGGGAGAGAAACAGTCAAGACACTGTATCCAAAGATCATCAATAATTGATTGACCATTAGAATGTGACGTCAGCCTCAAATACATAGAGTCAGTTGTGCTTCTCGATCTAGACGTGTGGCGCCGGGTCTATAAAATTATATATATATTTTTTTTATTATATTTTTTTATTGTCATAAAGTATGATAAAGCTCATAAGACACTCCTTTGAAACATCACAAATACACAAAATAATAACAATAACACATTTAACCACTCTCTTATTCTGCCTACACCCCCTTACCCGAGCTTCTTCTTACACAATTCCACTCTCCGACATTCACACTTTTTCAGTGCAAAGTAACAACGTAAATTTCAAGACTCAATCTAAACGCAGCCACCAGACTAACACACACACAAAAAAAAAGGTCAGTGATAGCGTAACACACAGGTGTAAACCCAGCCATCAACACAGTCCCAAAACATTGTTCAAGTTGTAGTAAGAACAATGTTGATGGGAAAGGGGGAGGAGCCATCAGTCGAGTACCTACGGTCAAGCCGCTAATTAGGTCACAAACACTAGGCATGATAGATACGTCGTATATATAGATATGTTGTTTGTGTGTGTGTGACAAATACTAAGCGTCCTCTAAAATATGTTGTTTTTTTTTGGTCAACCAGGTGGTTTAGGGAGGGTGGATCTATCTACATCTTTAGGTAACACAGCTCACAAGCTACCATAGCTTTTCAGCCCCCCCCCCTCCCACCCCCACGATTGAAAAATATCTAGCACTGACTTTTTGGCTGTTACATACACTGAGCATGCTAGATTGGCAGCTAGACATGTAGAGCCTCGTATGTTTTGTTTTTAAGGTCAACCACGTAAATTGTTGTGCCCTGCAATGGCTTGGGGAGGGCGGGATTATCTATTGGCTACGAAAGCTTATTAGGCTCTCCCCCAAATAATATCTGGATTTATTAAGAGCCTTATATATCAAAATAGCTTAGACCTAAATAAGTACCGGTACGGTAATGTGTCGGTAATGCGTTACTGGGCTTAGCACCTTACACTTATGTGTATCGTCAGTTTCTAAGCAGAGCTGATAGATTCCTTCGATGTGGAGCATGTGCGAAAATCTGTCTGTCTTGATATGGCGTAAAAAGAAAATGATATAAAAAAAAAATTTAAAGATTATAACACTTTTGAAACACTATACTTTTCACAAAATTTTAAGATTATAACACTTTTAAAACACCATACTTCTCGTGTGTTCGATAGTTTCTTAATATGTTCGATAAAATAAGATAAAGGTAAAACAGTGTTCGATAATTTAAGCTTTTAAAAGCATCGACCTGACCCACTTTAACATCAAATATAAGTTTAACTTTGAGTAGTAATAAAATAAAACATATCTACTTTTTAAGAAAAATGGATGAGGAATTCATAGATACAATCAGTTTTTTTCTAGGTCTAATTTTTACGGAGATACACAAATTCAAATATAAAAAATGTCGGCGACTGAGCTTAACTTGTTTGATAAACGTAAGTTATAGGGAGCTGAAATTCCGGAACTTCTGGTGTCCAAAAAATGACGTAAAAACTTGAGACAAGAGTTTTCCTTACTGCTACATAGGTCTTTGTTTGAAATCGATTATGCTCACTATATATAAAGATATCATTGCTAAAAAGAGTGAATTCGATTACTTTTGATGATGGAAAACATTTTTGTCTTTAACAATTTAAAAAAAAAAAAAAAATTTAAATATTTTGCATTGAAAGTATATAATACATTTTTATTTTTGCAGATACTCATCACAGAAAAGTCGTACCCTGTTGATTTTTTTCCTGCTATTAGTACATGTGTCTGGCTATATTCCTATCAATTTTCAGATCGATCTATTGTCAACATTGAACAAACTTGAAAAAAAAAAAAGAAACATTGACCTCAATGGACTTTTCAGGTTTTATTTTTTTTTTATAGAAGATATTGTTTGTCACCAACAAATGAAATTATAATCTTGTAGCAGCTATTATTAGCTACAGATCTAGATACTTTTGAAAGATTTTTTACCTTGCAATTTTTTAAAAAACGCATTTGAAAAAAAATTGTTTCAGGCGATTTTGATCCCAATTTTTAAATATTTTATTTTCTGCCATCACAATGCTGCCATTTTGTCCCCGCCTCTCTGACATTTCTTGTAGATCTAGACACGATAATTTGTTTATTTCATCAATATTTACATTTTAAACAACTGAAGTTCATAAATATAAATGAAATCAGATTTGTGAGCTAGAAATTTACTACGAATACTAGATCTAGATCTACTATTAAATTTCTTATTTAATAAGTAGATCTATTGTCTACTAAACTCAATTCCAACTTTTTAACTTTTAACCTTGGGGTTGTGTCTCGCCGGCTGAGCCAGCGACAAGCTCTCACTTCACTTTTTCCATGTCCATGTCAACCAATCATTAGGTCAAAACGGCACAAAAAAGATCATAACTTTCTTAATGTTAAACATACAGTCATAATTTATACACCAATAGAAAGTTCTTTTAAAATATTTTAATGATGTACTAACGAAAAATTGTTTTTTCAAAGATAATTTTTATTTTCACCTCCCTATAAGTTACTGTAGTACTAGTAGTAGAGATGAGTTATGAGACACAACGTCACAAGAGTTCAAATCATTAGAGAATAATCAATTCTAATTCCAGGCTTGTAGGATTACATCTAACTCTAAACATAATTAAGACATCTAGAATAATCTAGAAACGAAGAATATAGATTTGCTATCAGAACATAAATCTAGATCTAGACTAAATTTACCATTTTATTCAAAATTCAATCAATCAATGGACACTTGCTTGTTTTAGAAATGACAAAGCAACTGGAAACGGAAGTATACACATTTATAAGATTCACTAGCCTATACAAGAGAGTTAATAAGGATCAATAAAACCTAGATCACAGACCTATATAGTATAGATCTATATTAGATCTAGTTTTTCAGAGAAAAGTACGACACACAATGTTGCCACTGCAAAGAAGGAGAAGAGACAGTAGACCACATTCTCGCAGAATGTCGCGACTTGCATGATTGGGGACAAAGATGTGCGAGAGCCCTCAAACAGGGCAGGGGGGGGGGGGAGCCCCATTTTCCAGGCCTGGTTGTTGGATAAAAGCCTTTCTAACAATCAACGAGATAACGGCGCCCTTGCAGGCGCCAATTCCCCAGTGGACTTCATTGAAGGTAGGGACAGAAGAAGAGGCTCAAGAGCTAGCTGACTTGGTGATGCGCATTGTCAAGACTTCCGCAGCGTATTTACCATATGCATATAACAAAATTACATTCACACCAAATTCACTCAAATAACAAAATATTTTACGTCCAGCATTCTATTTCCTTTTCTGTCTGACTCTCTAGCTCTCTCTCTCTCTCTCTCCCTCTCTCTTACGCTGGATCTCTGGAACCCCCGTTTTGATTTCTTTTAACATGCGCATCGACTTGATTTGGAAACGAAAAGCCCGCTCCATTTTGCGCTCCCGACACATACACCCACTCATTATGACTCATGTAACCTCCACTTCCCTCTTTTTGTTTTTTTTTCTTTAATCTCAATGCAAGCAATGTATGGTATTATAATAGACACGGATAGCCTACATTTCTTCATATCATCAGTTTCAGGCCTAGAGGAGAAACGCATGCTTTTCCCTAAGACCCCAAAATGAATGCCACTTTCACGTTCTCCTAACTACATTTATTTTGGTATTTTGTTATTAAAATAAAAAGAAAAATCAATTTGGTCTTTATTAACTGTAATCGCTTATCTCACTCATTTTGAATGTAGCGAAATTACAATAGATATAGATTTATCTTTTTAAAGCTATTATAAAGGATTTAGTTGTTTTTTTTTCGACAATATTTCAGACCATTTGCCTACTTGCACTTTCTCTCTCGAAAAAAAAAAAAAAAGAAAGAAAAGAAACAGACTCTTATCTTATTAATGCTATTTGTTGTTTTTTTTTTATTTAGTCTAAGGGGAAGTGGAAATGACGTAAGGCATATTAAAAATAAGTCTGTGGCATTTTACGTCTCGAGAGACGATCTTTTCCCTTTGCAACTTCTCGTGTGACTAAAGAGGCCAATCCTTGATACACAGCTGCGATCGCAGGTTGGGCATATATAATCACCAGGCGCCGTTGCATTTTCACCCTTCTTTCTGCTTCTGTTGTGTATGACATCTGCAATCTTTGACCCTTCCTTTATCCTCCATGAGGATAAGTAGACTTTGGGAAAAGGAACACAAATTTGATAGAGCTTGCTGTTTTTCGCGAATAGCGGTCGTCAGGTTGCGAATCTGTCAAAAACCGTTCTTAGTGAGCATCTAGAATCTAGGAGGTAAAAGGAATCTGTGTACGGAATTTGATGCGGATACGTATGACAACTTAAAAGATCTCCTGATAATTATCTCGAGTCAGTCAGTGATATTTTCACGTATATATAGTAGATTGAATTCAGAAGCCGAAGAAAAATAAAAATTTATGCAGCACTAGCTTTTTTTGTTGTGTATAAAGCGAGTCTTATACCACATCAAGTTAAAAGTCATGTCGGAGAAATTACGTAATGCACACGTTAAAAATAAAAAAGGGGTTTCGGAGAGAGAGATAAAGGGGGGGGGGGATGATCAAGAGAAATAAAATAAGACTTAAACATTGTAAAGAAACATGTACACTGATTTCCAGGCTAAAAAGTATGTGAGGGGGGCGTTTATAAAAAAAAAGGGGGGGTGTGTGATAAGGCCATATAAATTAGGCTCAGAGAGAGAGAGAAAGAGGAGAGAGAGAGAGAGAGAGAGAGCATACTATCAATATTGAGTGAATTTGGTATGAATGTATATTTTTTTAAATAGTTATAATATATGAGAGAGAGAGAGTCCAAGACTAATATTAGTAATATAGACTATATTCTATATAGGCTACAAGTAGAAATCTATAGAATGTAAATATGTTAATAGGTACTCTATAGATGTAGATCTTCTTTCTATAAATTGTATTTCCTCTCTATTGAATATTATAGACACAAGGCAGAGACTAGAACAATACATCTATATTAATAGTACCGGTATAGATCTATATAAATATAGACTCTAGAAGTCAATAGTCTATATTAAATTTTGAGACTCCCTTACCCTAGCCAATTATTGCCTTTGCTGGGAGACTGACCTAGAAAATCCTAGATCTAAATAAAACATCTATTTTTATCCTACTGTAGTTTACTGTAACACTAAACGATTACAACACGCAAACAATTTTAAAATGGTAAGGTTTATTAAGATCTAGAATATCGTGTAGATCTATTTTATAGAATTTATAGGTAGATCTAGACTAGACTCTAGATGCTATAGATCTAGATCTAAATGTTTTGATTAGAAAAACGTAGATTTGCTTCAACTTCAGATCGGTCACGGTGTTTTTAGTAATGCCACTGCTAGCAATGGAGAGAAGAAAATTCTCGAGCGTCAGTCTTCTTGGTCGACAAAAGTCGCTGAGTGAATGATCTGAATTATTTCTGAATCAGTGATAGATCATATTCTTAGATATCTAGACATATAGTAGTATAGTATATCTAGATTATAATTAGATCTAGATCTATTAGAGTTAATTAAGTCGAGAGAATTTTGATAGCTGCTATCTCTTCAATGACTTCATCTTGTCCAGGTTACATTTCTTTCTGCTCTTTACTGTAGACGATTTAGACTAGAATCTAGTGACTTTTTAAGTGAGTGTTAAAGTTATAAGAGTTCTAGTTCTACTATTAATCTAGATACTTCTAACTTCTATGATCTACTATATAGAGATCTCTAGAGTCTAGATCTAGAATCTAGACTTCTGAATAGTATTCTAGCATACTATAAACCGCAGCTCACTGGTCTTAATTTGATTTACGTATTACATCATTAATTATAGTCACTGATATAGTGTATTAGAAACAATGGACCTCATTCACCAATTGTAAACAAACAACATTTAGCCAAGTGATAATATTGATAAAAAAATAAAAAAAAAACTGTCACGTCTGTATTATGTAATTTGTATAGAGAAGAGATAGAGAATCACGTGGCTAAATGTTGTTTGTTTATGGTTGGTGAATGAGGTCCATTAAACAAACTGTTGAGGGAAGAAGAGAATTATATACTAGTTGACCGGCGGCGTAGCATATGCTGCTATTTTGCAGGGCTGGCCTTAGGCCACTGCAACCTATGTGACCGCACTGGGCCCCGCACTTTCATAGGACCCGCTATAATTCAAGGTGTATAAATGATTAATTAAACCATTTTATAACTTAAAACAGATTTCCAGCGCCCTCCTGTTGATTTACCATGGAGCTCCTGGAAATCTCCAGAAATCGCAAAATATACGAAAAAGTCCTTAAAATATACAGAAATATATATTAAAAAATTGTCATTTTGGGGTGTCATTCAATTTGGAAAACGCCAATCTTAATCACAGCATTATGCATCAGCCGTAATTGTGTAATCTGGTGAAAGAAGCTTCTTGTGCCTCAAACTAATGAAGAATTACTTGCAGTCACCAATTCTCAATGATAGATTGAAACATTTGGTAATTCTTGCCAATCTTGCTATTGAGCGAGTTCTATGTAGGAAACAGAATTATTATGATGTACTGTACGACTTTGCTACATGCAAAGCTTGTAAAGTAGTTCTGTATGTAGTAAAGAATGAATAAAATGCAAAGACGAATTTATTTTCTAATACAAACTCTTATATTTCACTTATTATCCACTTCACTTATTATCCGCTTCCCTACCCAAACTTGGCCCCCGCAATGGTTAAGCCGGCCTTGCTATTTAGTGACCTGTTAATATACATAGTAGATTACCTGTTCTCTTTCCATGACCTCTTGATCACAATGGTTAAGTCTGGCACTGCTATTTGGTGTTTGTAAAATGTTTTACATGTTTCGTATGTTCCTTCAGAGTTGACGATAGTTTACTTCCTAGTCCAAACCTCTCGCAGGACGAAGGGGGACGGGAGTGGGCAGGGTTTGACAGTTCAGCGTGCAGCCATCCGTAGCGAGCTGTGAAAACGTGTTTCCCCCCCCCCCCCCCCCTCTCTTGATGACTATCCGCAGAAATAAGAGAGTGATCTTTCCTTTACTTCTTGCTTCTCTTCCAAACTCTTGAGGGAAGAAGAGAATTATATATATAGATTTACAGTATTATTTAAAAAAATTGTTGCAATAGCATCATATTGCAACTTTTAACTAGTAGTATGTGTACTTTAAACTTTTTCATAACTATTATTATATGATAAAACTTTGTAATCAGATAATACTATAACAAATTAAAACATTTAAGTTACAATTATTTCTTTATATAGGGCTAATCCTGTTGTCATGTTGTATTAAATGGCCAATTACAGTGAATTCAACAATAATAACTATCTTCCTGGTTTGTACAATGGTAAAAACATTCATTATTTATTAATTAGTAATTTACTTACATGATACTACTTATTTATTTATAATTGATCACTGTTAAAGTAATTTTTTTAGCGAGGAGAGGCCATGGACTTTGAATGAATTGATTCCCAGTATATTTAAAGTTTCTGTTGAGCTGCTTAGAAAGCTAACATAACAAATATTTGACAAAGAAAGGACTAGAATTTGTTTCTTCCTCTTGAAAGCTTTACTTATTTTTCTGTTTCTAGGAATGAAGGCATGCTTCTATAACTATGCACATTGCCAAAATAACCCTAAATATTTATTAAATAATCAAGAAAAGATTATTTGAACATATTTCTCATTGCTTTAAATTTATAAAGACTTATATGTTTTTGATTTGATTAAATTTAAGTATAACATAATTTGTATATTTTGTTTTTTTCCCCCACCAAGAAATGGCTGCTACCGTTTTTAACAACTTTTCATCAGTACATCGCAGTCCTGTCTTATCTCAGAATAGTTTTACTTTTACTTCACCAACACAAGGTATTACATTAGCTACACATAGACCCAGCATTCAGGTGAGTAGGGATTAAGTTAGTATACTTTTAGAATAAGAGCATTGTTTTAGAAAATTTTGCTACCAACTAGTCATCTAGGAATTTTTGCTTGTGTTAGTACATGCAGAGTAAATAGGCAGTCAACATCATGAGTACATCCAGAGTTAATAGGCAGTCAACATCATGATTTTTTTGCAGTTTTTTAAATTAGTTAGTCCATTTTGAGCCTTTGAACAGCTAGCATTATCCTTTCTGTCTGATGCAACGCTTTTCTTCCCTCACCCCAGTAAAATGTTAAATTAGCTATACAAAATTGTAATGTTTAAACTAGCAATGTCATTTATGCTCTTATAATCAGGCTAGAAGTTCTTTTGTAATATAAACTATATAGAAATGAACACATTTGTGTCAGCACTCATTGCTTAGTTTATTTAACAGACAACTAGTCCAATAAGTAACATGAGTGCCCCTGGAGTGGGTACATCTTGGCAACATTCAATTCCAATAACAATGCCATGGGCTGATGTGGTCAATCTTAGAGGAGCAGGAACAACTACTGTTTTTACAGGTGTTCCAGTACCTGCTTTGTGAGTGTACTTTAATTCTTCTTGTTGATTTAGGAGTAAAAACCAGTTAGTATCAGTCAATTTAGTATACATAGGGAAAGAAAAAAAGCTATCAAATAGAGAGGTTGACTACAGTTAACTTGTAAGTGAAATAAAAAAAAGGTTAACTACAGTTTTGTCCAGAAAAAAGAAAGTGAGACTCACCATTTATAATCTAAAAAAAAAAAAAAAAAAATGGAGTGGTATGCACATTTTTTTTTTAAGGAAAGAACAAAATTTAGAGGCTCACTACATCTTGTCAAGAAGAAACAATAAAAGAATTATTTTAGTTTCTATTTGTTTTAAAAAAAATAATTTGATGATCTTCAAATTTTGTGTGTATTGGATCAACTAGGCAGAAAAATAATTATCTGTGTTGGGAGATTCTTAAAAGTTCAGTACAAAATACTACTATTTTATAATATACTTGAGTTTGAACACATTATCTGTGTTGGGAGATTCTTAAAAGTTCAGTACAAAATACTACTATTTTATAATATACTTGAGTTTGAACACATTTCGTTGATTCCATTACTTAATCTCTGGTATTTTTTGTAGCCCAGAACTATCACAGAGTGTCAATGTACCAGCACCAGTTAAATGTCCAAAAAGGAAAGCACTGGACTTGCCAGATGAGTAAGTAATGTTTTCAGGAGTGTAGAAATGAAGTCAATTTCCTTTTATGATTAATGTACAAAAATATGTTCACAATATTCCCAGGGCACCATTATCAAAGGTGTATCTTTGTGCTGATCAGTTTGCTCATATGACTATAACTTCACAAGATCAGTCAGTTTTAACTACTCCATTAGTGGCAGGGGACAACACAAATGTGCAAGTCTTTTTTGGCTCAAGGGAAAGTCAATGTCAGAGTGATGCTAGTGCCTGGCAGAGATTTAGAGAAATTGAAAATAGGTGAGAGCATAAATTGCTGATATATAGACATTGAAATGTCATGTGAAGATTATTATTTTTAGTTAAATTTTATTTCTTTTATACTTGAGAAGATATAATGGTTAAGCTAAAATTTTCCCAAGTAATGCTTTTCCGAACGATATACTTCAACTGTCAATTTTCTAGGAAAATTCTTAAAGCTATTTTCAAGATCTGTGTCAGGTTCCACCCAGGTTTTTTTTCATGGTATTAACTGTAGGTGTACAGAACATTGAATAAGAGTAAAATGTCAAGTAGAACTTATATCAGTCATCTTACTTCAGTTGTTAATTTACATTGTTTAAGAAGTACTATTTGCTAAAGTTAATTACCACACTGTCCTTAGAGAATGACAAAGCAGGTGAATGGGTTGTTAATTTGTGCAGGAATGTTATTGTTTAATATAACTAAGACTTTTTACAAAAGAGCAACAATAATTACACAAATCACACTGTATTATAGGTACACTATTGTTTGATAGAAGGCCATGTTCTAATACATACTTCACAAACTCATTTGGTTAACAAGTAAAATATAAAAAAAAATAAAAAAAAAAAAATAAAACAAAGCTTATTTAAGGGGAAGAACCTCAGTATCACTGCCATTTATCTCAGTAGTGCAGGAAAAAGCTCTCTTTTTCTGTATAAAATACAGTTAATTAATTACCACTAATTGATTAACTAATTGTTTTGTTTTTTTATTGATTCATGTATTGTCATCAACTATGAATAATTATGCAAAACTTCAACTTTATCCTAGAACGGGAAATGGGAGGAAAAAAACATACAATATGTAATAAACAGAATAATTTCATAAATACACTCACATCTCTCAATAAGTAGCATTTATTTCCATTATTCGATACTAAACAAAATAATTGATTACCATTAATTAATTGTTAGGTACATTAAATAATTGTGTAAAGTTTCAACTTATCCAAGAATGGGTGTGCGAGAAATTACATTTAAAAAAAATAGTACCAGTCAGACATACAGAGTAAGTTGATATTATAAGCATTGTAAAAATGAATATCCTCTGTATCCTGCTTTAAATGGGTGCTATTGCCAATTTTAGTATTCTGAAGCAGAATGGGAAAACCATTTATTTTTGTTATATAACATTTTTGAGCATGTAACACAACGGTTATTAAGTTTTAACAAATGAATGGCAGCTGTGTGGGGTATACAAAGGTGCTGGGTTTACAAAATTTATTTTACTTAAAAAGATAGCATAATGGAAGCTATGGACATACCAGTGAGTCTTTATAATAATAATAATAATAATCTTTATTATCCATGAAGAAATTTGTCTTACAGTTTGTGCATTACACCAAACAAAACATTATAATTATAGAAAACCAAAATATACATTCATACCAAACTCAGGTAGTTTCCATTTATTGATTTGATTGCCAGGGGAACAAAAGAGTGTCTGTTTGTCTTTGCTATTGGTTCCTTGTATCTATTTTGTGATAGTTATACCTACTTTAGTTGGCTGTGTGATTGTGAAATGTACATTGGAAAACTTTATGAACATCTCATTATAAATCTTAAGAAAACAAATAGTACAGATACGGCAGAGAATCTTTAATATACCAGTAATCAAATGTGAGAAGTAAGTAAGCAACTAAACTAATTTGCTGAGTCCAGTAAAGTTGAAATGTATAGACTACAATGCATGTAATACATCCGCAATCAATCGCCAGTCTCACTAATGCCATTGTCCTTGCTATAGTCTGTGAAGTCATCTAAACTTCTATATCATATTCACTGTCTTCTTCCAATGATCGAAGCATAGTGGCAGCAACAGTTGGGTCACAAATCGACTCTTTATCACCATCATAAGCGCTCACATTGTCGGCCTAAATGAAGCTGCCCTCTGTTACTGGCTCTGAATTACCTACACTAGCCATTAGCAAGCCAGCCTTTGTGAAATCATTACAAATAGTTTCAGTGCAAATTTGCTGCCACGCTGGCAGAACCCATTTGTATACTTCAGTGTATGTAGCATATCTCTGCTTTTCTGATGGTACGAATGTGTGTTCTCTTTCACTTATCTATTTCTCCCATTCATTACAGACAAAACTCTTGAATTAACCGCGAAGTCATGTAGCTGAAGCTTACATGATGATTTACTATGACCTGAAGGGCCACAGCTAAAAATCAGTTGAAAAACATAGCCTAATAGTTTAATGTAAATTAGAAACAATATAGCCTAATAGTTGCATGTAAATTAAAGACAATACAATAGAATACAATAATTAATGGAATACCTGTCCCTTAGTTAGCTTAATTTGTAGTACTATTTTATATATTCAAAGTTACTATGATTACACATTATTTTCGTTGTCCTGTGGCTTGACATCTTTTCTGAGATAGAGGGTTATTAATGTCAGGTTGAAAGTTTGTTTGCCACTGACACTTTCATCACTGATGACAAATTTTGATCAGATAATCTCAAATGGTGAGGTGTTTTTGTAGCTTTCATTATGAAAAAGAACTGCTCACAGATATAAGTGCTTGCAAACATAGCAAGAATTCTAGCTGCAAATTATTTTCATCAAAAGCCAATGAAAAGAATTCAAAATCAACTATTTGGTTCTTTGTTCACGCAAGATAATTTAAAGTTAATAAACGAAATTACCATATCTGATTTAATGTAAAGTAAATTTTCAAAAAATTATTTGTTTTAAAAAAATCTGATCATTAAAGAATACTTCATAAGTTCAACAAAGTTGATTGTTACATTTTAGTTGCTTTTTTTGCAGTGAGTATTTTACCTCAAAATTAGTGGTGACTGTTAAATGCTTAACAATTTAACATTCTTTTTATAATTCTTGAGGTGGCTAAGCGGGCTCTATGCAAAGTGGTCCATGTGGCCCACAAATGCAATGTTTCACATGCCTGTCCTAGAAGTATTATATTTATATTTTTATGATAATATATATATATATTTTTATTGCCACAATATCGACATTTGAACTTTATTGACACAATATCGACATATGAACTTCTGAAAGCACATGCTTTTTAAAAAAAAATAATGTAACTATATTGTGTGTGTGTCATTGTAAATATTTTTCAATATGAGACTTATTTGGCTGCTTCCTAATTCGTAACTCTTACAACTTTACATTTATGTCTGTAACATATTGTGTGAGCACTCGTACATCTTGCTTTTTTTTAAGGTTAGAGGTTGAATTAGATGAAGATTTTGTTGGAAATCTAGGTCAGACTAATAATATGGAACAAGATGGACCAAGGCTTACTATTGTAGATGGCATTTTAGAATCAACAAAAAGACAATCACCTATTTTACCCCGGAAAGTAATGGAGGATATGTAAGTCTTTGTTTTATCTTATTGTTCATAAAAAAAACCCATTTACTACCATTTTATTTCTAGCACAGTACAATTTAGATTTTGAAAGATGATATTAAAAATTATTAAGTTTTGGATTGAAATGTTTATATGAAACAATATGAATGTAGGCTTTATTATTTTTTTATTTTGTATATTTGAACAATCTTGCAAATTGTCTACTGTAGTTTGGACATAATCTTATGCAGCCCAATTAATTAATTTTAAATAGCTCTGTATAGACATGGTTGACTCTATTGACTTAAATAAAGTTTTTTATGGCAAATCTATGCTAAATAATTTGTTTAATAATAACCTACTAACACTTAAAGAAACTTGGTTAAATTAATTTGCAACTTTCAAATAAAGATTCAAAGAAACTTGGTTTAATTAATTAGTAACACTAAAAAAAAAATTAGTTTAGTTAGCAACAGTCAAAGAAACTTAGTAACATAAGTCATTAGAATGCAACATTTAAAGGAACTTGGACATGACATTCATTCCCCCAATGCATGGAACTCATTTGCCAATTTACTTGAGTGTTATATAATGTGTGAATATTGTTGCCTATTTTCTACTTCCATTTTTTTATTTGTTTTGTTTTCTGTCAGCACCAAACCTTGTATGCAAATAGTTCTTTGGAAGTCTCCAGGTGAACTTGTAAGGGAGGTTACTAAAGAAGAAAGTCAAACCAAAACTTCCTCCTCCTCCACAACAACTACATTAACCAATAGTCAGACATTGGGCACCTCAGCCAGTCCAGCAGATGGAGGCAGCTCTTGTACTGTCAATGCTGGCATGGAAACCATTCCAGAATCCTTCTTGTTCAACACAAGTCATGCTTCAGTTTCCCAGTCTTTTATTGGTACTAACTTTCAGAGTACTGCTAGTGTCTCAACATCATTGCCTCCTTCATTTAGTCCATTGTCATCTCCACCTGACAACAGTTTTAATCAAATTTCAAAAGGCTTCAGTATGTTTGAAACTATAGATGATGATGATATGCAGCTGTGATTAGAAATAGTTTAATATCTAGACTTCACAGTGTTGTTGGCCATCCAACATGTGTTGTTGCATTGGACATTACAGAATCTTTGAGATTTTCCTCATGAAAAGTGAAGCTTCCAGTCACATTTAGTTTATTTAAAAAAAAAATAGAAACATGGTTAGAAAATCCAGTAGAACATTAATATGTAGTAGCAGAGTAAATAAGCTCTTGTGTTTTGAAATATTTGTTTTTACCAATAATAATTGTATGTTATTTATAATTATATAAACTATAAGCTTGGTGGAATAAAAGTCAAAGCAGGAAATATTCTACTTGCCTGTGAAGTAAATTTAGTTTTCAACTTTCAGTTGTTGCACTATTAAAGATCACAAATCGCAGAGTTCTATCATTGCTAGTCTATTACCAAGTGAAGATTAAAGAAAAAAAAGTCTAAGGGTACCTATCTTGTATCCAACCATAGTTGAGTGGTCAATTTCTAAATTGAGAGAAATGCTCATTAACATGTTATACATTACTTATTGTTGGTTCACTTCTACTTTGACAAATTTTGTTAAGTTCCACTTTTAATAAGTTGGTGCTCATTAACTCTTTCTCTCCGTAATTATTTACCACATTCAGGTGGAATCAACGTTGGTATCATCTGTTTGGAGAGAAAGAGTTAACCCATGATCACCAGTGATTTAGTAAAGCTTAATTTCTTAATTCCTTTTAGATCAATAATCTATATCTGTATGAATCATGGATACTTTAGTATTTTTGTTCTTAAGTAGTAGTGAGAATTACTTTTCTAGAGAAAAAAAAATTTATTAATTATATTTGTATAAAAAAAAATCATTCTTCATTATGTAAATACTGTATAAAGATTTTGATTATAACATGCATAAAAGATTTTCCAATATTTCCAAAAGCTTGTAGACTGGAATAAGGCCAGCTTTTGTGGAATGGGATTAAAGTTTAATTTTTAATTTACCTGTACTGGTGTGTTTAGCTTTCTTTTCCATTTTTTTGTTGAATGATAAAACAGATCAACAAATAAGTCATTCATGTTTGTTACTTGGCCACTGGCATGATTGTTTTTAATGTTATAAAAGCTCATTCATATACCTTTTGGTGGTAAAGAATGTAATGTGTATCATTCAACATCTGAATCTAAGTCTGCTTTAGATTCAGTTTATTGGTGGCCGTAATGGTTAGAACAAACCAAAAATATGATGTAAGGATTTTTTTAAATTAATGATTTTATTGTTAATGTTATTCTTTTCAAATGAAATTTTAAGGTCTGATGAAATAAATGGATTTAATGAAATTGGGAAAAGTTGAAATTTTTATTTTTAATTTATGTATCAATGGTTTTCACCTGTAAAATGTTTTAATGTTTCGGTTGTTCCTTCAAGAGTTGATGATATTTTACTTCCTAGTCCGAACCTCCAGTGGGACGAAAGGGGATGGGAGCGGGCAGGGTTTGAACCCTAGACCATCGATAAAGACAGTCCAGAGCGCAAACCGCACGACTAGACAGCTATCCGGTCCCTTAATCTGTTGGACAGTTGGGGCACGACACAAGATGTGAACTGTCTTTCTTCATTCATCTCTGTCTTGCCTTGGATAGTATCTTTTTTAATGGCAGGCCTGTCCATTCTTTTATGTTGTCTTCCCATCTCTTTTTCCTAGTACTGTTCCCTGTAGGAGGGTCTATGTGAGCCCTGAGGCCCTTGTAATATGTTCATGAAGCTTTAGTTTGCATTTTTTGACAAAAGTTCGTGGGGTCCAATTGCTGTATTGTGATTTCATTTTAGATTACAATTTTTTAAATTGTCCACAGTATTGCCAATGCTACCGTATTGCCAATGTTATATGTTTGCTTTCCTTTAATTTTATTTTTTTGTGAAAGATTCTGAAAATTACAAGTTACTAGCACAAAAGTTGTATATTTGATATTAGTTTATGCCCTCACTTGATAACTGCACACATAAAAAACAACAACAGCAAATATCTACTTATCAAAATGTTTATTAAAAAAAATGTTTTTTTGAACACTGATTCTTTTATCACTAGATTCATTAACATCATCATTTAAAAAAATAAAAAAAGAAGTTCTAATAAGTCAACAATGTCCAAATACACTTACAATAACTTTGAAATATTATCTTCTGATAAATGTTACAATTTAAGTCTTATTGAAAATATTTAGTAGTCATTGAATAATGGTTGGTTCCACTAAAATCTGGCATCTTGCTTGTGTTATTTGTTTTTAAGAATCAAATTGAATAATCAAACTTAACGAATCCTTTTGCATTAAACTAGAAACGTTAATTAGTCATTAATTTAAACATTTATAATAAGGTTACCTAACTACTGAAAGCATAATTAAGAATTTGTTTTTGAGATTCTGTTACATCAGGATGCCATATATCAAACATAAAGACAACTCGCATACCACTGGCTTTTTGTCCGTTGTGGTGAACTGAATGAGCATATGCATCATTGAAACATAATACTTGATTTTCTTTCCAGTGACAAATTTTTTCTCCAACCTTCAAATAGCATTCATTTGGTGGAACTATTAATCCTGAAAATGCATTCTGTGGGTTAATAAAAGGCATCACTTTAAAAAAATCTAAAAGGTAGCATATTTAAAACAACCTATTTTATGACGTTTTTTGCAGTCTATTATTTAGCATTGCATATGATAAACATATTGTCTCAATTTGTATGCTAATTACAGTGCTAGAATTCAATTATCTTTGATTATAAGAGAGAGAGTTCAAAAATTGTGTTGGTGGGCATAATGAAAGTTTGGCCATGATAAGAGTTTAGTTTTCTCTTAAGAGGCAGCTGTCTATGATGACGTGGCCCATGATTAATGAGAGCATTTGGCCAGCACAATGATCAACCATCTTTAGTTGCCCCAACAAATGTCAGATACCTATTGGAGCTTTATACCACTTTTTTTCTTTCCCTTACCATCCCTTTCCGGGTACTCCTTTTATTATAGGTTCACTCTTTAAACAATTAAAAAAAAAAATTTAAATATTAATGATCAACTTTAAGTACATTAAAGATATAGAAAATTTTAATGATCTTTATAATATACCTGGGGGCGTGGTGGCTGAATGGTAAAGGGCTTGACTTCTGAAGCGGTCTGGTTCAAATCATAGTGAAGACTGAGATTTCAAACTTTTTTAGGGCGCCCCTGAGTCCACCCAATTCTAATAGGTACCTGATGTTTATTAGAGAAAGTAAAGGTGGTTGGTTGTTATGCTGGCCACATTATACCCTTGCTAATTGTTGGCCAAAGGAACTGAGGACCTTTAGATCATATAGATAGTAAGGTCTGAAAGATATAGATTGTAAGGTCTGAAAGGGGTCCTTAACATATCAGATAATAAAGACCTGCCTGTACAGTTAATAACATTGACATATGAGGTCTGCTAATATATTTTGATACCAGTATGAATTTATTTAGGTGGTTGTGGTCAGCACACCAGATGGTAAATCAAGACAATACTCCAAGGGTAAGTTCATATAGGAACATTGGTCAATAATGATATCAATGTGGCCAGATTTCAAAGAATAATTTGGGTTAAGTATATACCTATATGTTAAGGCCAAAACTGGAACTGTGGCCATTTTTGGAAATGGCAAAATGTGAGGCCACTACTTGAAATTGAAGGTGTATTTTCTACTTAGGATGGCCATTTCACAAAATGCCAGGGAATCTCTGCTGATTCAAGAATGTCTGATAAGGGATGCAGCAGTAGATTCCTTCCTAATAACGGTTGGTTCTGCTGTGATGAGAATTTTCATTTTGTCTGTAGCTTTATTAAAAGAATGTCCTGTGTGACTTCTTTTGATTAATTTGACACCGGTTTCATTGTGAATATTATTTTTCAACTCATGCAAAGAAAAGGTCAGGCATCAGACATTTTGGCACTGTTTCATGAACATTATACATGTTCATTTATTATGTCTTTAAAAATAATTTCTATTTATGTTTTGTATGTGTTTGTGTGTTAAAATGTATTGTTTGTTTTGTGAAGAACATAGTGGTTTGTCCATTAAATTTGGGATTTAAGTCTGTTGTGTAATTATTGTTAGACTATCAGTGGGTTTTAATATTGTTCAAAAACATAATTGAAACAATAATTAAAAAAAAAATTATGCAATTTTTTCACGTAAAGAATGGTTTATTTTATTTATGATATATCCAACTAAAAATTAAAAAAAGGGAAGAAAAAAAAACAACAAACTTAATGGATATTATCCTACCCTTTTTGTACGCCTTGCCTATTATAAAAGTGTAGAGGGGGGGATCGCATGTTAATATCTTGGTCTCAGGTATGTATATGTCAATATGTGTTTACCAAATAGTCAAAACCTTTATTACAACTTTCTCTAAGAGATTGGAGAATGTATATCATATTATAGGGAGGGTGTAGTGGAAAAAAAAAATCTGTCTAGTGCCAAAATGACTGCGCTAAATGTTGCGTCGCGTGGCTTGTGTAAGTATAGTTTTCTATATGCTTTCTTGTTAGGAGGTAAGTCATACTGCAAGTATCAAAAAGTTACGATAATGGCTGTTTAAAAGATGACATAATTATAATTAATGCCAACACAATAGAAGTCATTTACACAATGACTGACCGACAGCCAAGACTACACCCAATGCAATTACACTACCAAGTGCTCGATTAATGGATGCAGATTTAAAATTCACAGTCTGCTTTTTACTTTGAAATGTCATAAATTTGTGATAATAAATAAAAAACATATTCACACATTTATAATTAATTTTTATTCTGTTAGTAATTAGAATTTAAATAACAGAATTATAATTATTGTAACTTACATAGATTTTATCATCCCATTTGTATTTACTGAGTATAGGAGTAGAAACCTTGAAAAGATTAAAGGGCACAACATGGCCAAAAGTGTGCACATGTGCCAAATAACCATCCATCAGGATATTTTATCAAGACACACACATTGAGTAGCTTTATCTTTCAGTCACTACATCCAGCACATCAAAGAAATAGATGAGATGCAGTGATAGTTCAAATAGCCACACAGTTGACACACACACAAAGGATTAAATTTAAACCTGCAAGTTGTAAGCCATTGGTTAGGTACCGGTACTCACCAAAATGGCATCTGAGCCTTATATTAGTTGAACCACAGTGGGTAGATATGTCCGTTCCTGAATGAACAACAGAGTAAGATGCATCTCCAAATAAATTATTATCCAGAAAATATGGAATTTTCTTAAGTGTTTGATATGTCACAGGGCACATTTCTGCTACTTTTGTTGTGTGGCCTTGATTAATAAGATGAGCAATTTCCCATCTACCTCTGTTAGTGCCATTGACCTTCCAAACAGTTTCATCAGTAAGAAAATGGTCATACAAGTGTTGAAATTCACAAGTGATATCATACAAATGTTGATTTAATATTTGTAACGCAGGGAAGTCTTTGATTGACCAAAGTTCTTGGTCTTTCAATCCAAACATTTGAAATACAGCTGGTGTAGAGTGTTGACTACTGTCATTTTTTTTGCTTGGCAAGCTTTTTTCTTTAATACATGCCAAGGATTTCTCAATATCTTTGCTCAAATACTCAAGATCATTTTTGGTATACTTATCACTTTCAGATAAATAACTTAGCCTAGTAAGGGCTAGCTGAAGTATTTCATGGTTTCTGGAGCATCTGATGCAGTTTATTGAATCACATATTGTATGTGGTGTTGTCAATATCAATGAGCTTGATAATGAACTTGCTTCAGAATTGAAACTTTTCCCTTTTTTTTTTTTTAAACTGGTATATGTGTAGAAAACTAAAACAGCTAAGCAAATAAATGCTATGAAATAAATTTGTCCTGACAAAGTAATTCCATAGAATGTAATACTTTCCATTTTGGTCAACTCAAGAAAAAAATTAAGTAACTGGAACAGACACAAAATAGAGCAGTGAGATTCATAACAAACAAATGTTTACATTTGACTAGAGTAACACCTTTAGTAAAATTATTAAATTTAGAAACCCTTCAGGATAGAAGACTTAAAAGTAAGGTAGCAATTATACATAAAACACTGATCCATAATCTTCAAATGCAAAAACAAAATATAATAAAATACTCAGAAAGACACAAAGATAAAGGCACATTCCTTGTTCGATATGCTAGGACAAATTAGTACAAATTTGAATGAGTGGTAAAGCGCTTGGCTTCCGAACCAGTTTGGATGCTGGTGAAACTGGGATTTTAGATTTCGGGATCTTTGGACACCTCTGAGTCCACCCAGCTCTAATGGGTACCTGACATTAGTTGGGGAAAAGTAAAGGCGGTTGGACTTTGTGCTGGCCACATGACACCCTTGTTAACCGTAGGCCACAGAAACAAATGGCCTTTAGTAGCCTTTACATCATCTGCTCTATAGTCTGTAGACCACAAGATCTGAAAGGGGAACTTCACTCTTTTTACTGTTCCCCCATCTCCACAAAAAATATGAATGTATGCAGGGCCAGTCTTAGGCCACTGCAACCTATGCGGGCGCAGTGGGCCCCGCACTTTCATAGGCCCCATGAAAGTGCTCTAGGATTAAATTATTACATTAAACCATTTTAACTTATTATTAAAGGGTTCCTAGAATTCTCCTGAAATTGTAAAATATACAAAAAAGTAATGAAAATCTCCATAAATTATTAAAATCTTCTGAAAAGCCATGCAAATCTCGTTAATAACAAACAAAAATGTCCTTTCTGGGTGTCCTTCAATATGGAAAAAGAAAATTCTACTCTTGAGTAAAAAAAAATATGACATTATCAGTTTTCATTTAATAAAATGTAATAATAGGGTGAATTTTAACGAAAACAATAATTCAAATATCTAATTTACTTTAATAGTCACTGGCATATAAATATATAGATCTAAAATAATCTAAATGTATCTTAACCTCTTTAAAAAAATCAAAAGCGATATTTTGCTAGCTGATAGTAAATCTAAAAGGCAGATCTGAATGTCTATCGGCATCTTGTTAGAAAACTACCATCTACTGTAGATGGATCGTAAAGTTAATTTGACAGTGATTTCGTACTTAGTAAAGTATATGAATTACGAATAAATGCAAAGATGAATTTATTTTCTAATACCAAATCTTAATTTTCACTTATTATAATTATCCCTACCCAGACTGAGCCCCGCGCAATTCGTTTCGCATAGAGGGCCCCGCAATCTGTAGGACCGGCCCTGATTCGGCTGAGTTGAGTGAATCTTATCTTAAATATAATACTCTTTTAGTTTTACTATGAAGGTATGCATCCACTCAGAAACTAAACAAAGGGATGATTCCTGTTAATAATAATTCATCGTGAAAATGATAAAATCTAGATCTAGTAGAATTCAATAACTGAATAAGTAGATCTAATCATACAATAATAATTATGCAATATTATAATAATTCTAATCATATTAATCATAATCAAGAGTATCAGTATTTCTAGAGCTAGGCCTAGGCAGATGAGGTCAATGAATGAATCAATGATGATACTCACACTGAGTTGTTATCTAATCTAGACCTAGAGTGACCTAGACTAGATCTAGAATCTACTTAGTCTAAAGATCTAGATCTATGTCTAGATTTATCGACTTCGAATCATTAGGTTAGCTAGATCTATTTCTACTAGTTAGATCTACAATCTAATGTCGAAACAATGATACTTATTTTCAAAGTATTGATTCTACTACTTAATTCTAAATCTAGCTTTTGTAGTTCAGTGCTTCTGTACAAGTAATTTCGAGTGAGCGCCGCTGATGCTTAGCAACCTGAAGCAAGAAATGCAGAAAACACAGCTTGTTTGTATAAACTATTGAACTATGTAAACTATCATGATAAAAGCAACAATAGCTATTTTTTGTGTGCAGCATTGATAAATTAATGAAATGGATGACCCACGTATAGAATGGATAAGAGATCGTGTATACACAGGATTAGACATAATTGATAGAGAGGTGTTTGAAGAACTTTTAGAACGCGATGATGGTGAATGGGAGCGTAGAATAGGAAAATATCTTAATGATACTCCAGTCGAAGGTGAAACATCAATTTTGTTTTACAAAATAGTAAGGGAAGAAGAAGAAGAAATAGAAGTTGAATGTGGTAAGAAAACATTTGTTATTGAATAAGTATTGCTATTCTGATAATAATTTTATTAAATTGCATTGATATCCGTTTGATCGTCTAAGAGCTGAGCCGAAGGTTCTTCGAGCTCTAAGTTTGAAAAAAAACCTGTTTGAGCATCAAACAGTTAAAAAAAAAACCTGTCTGAACCACCGTTCTGTACGGAATAGACCCAAGTCAATATGCCTATATAAAGCATTGCTTTTTCTGACAAATCTGGCACTACGGACGCATTGGCTAGACGTGACCAAAGGCAGAGTTCACCGGGAGCCTCCGCCATTTTCCTATGTTGTACCGAGCTAACCATAGGGGACTTGCCCTTGAAGAATGGTGCATGGATTATCAACAGGGCCGTGGGAGCTCTCTTTCAACTCTGCCCGTGCACACTCCCACAGGAGTTTTGTTTTGCTATTCTTTTTGCCTAGTTACCCCATCAAGTAGCCGTTTCCACATGGCACCACTTTGAGGCAAAATAGTGTAGCTCGTTGCATTGATATCTAGATCTAGATCTAGTTACATTGCATTCCATAATGCCAAAAGAGTAAAGTCACAAATACTAAAAAAATAGGAATAAGTATTTCTTTCTTTTAAAAAATTATAAATCTATATTAGAATCTACATACTTTTTTTTTCTGTAAATTTAATTATCTTTTTTCTATTAATAACTATAGGAGTGAATTTAATTTGAACTAGATCTAGATCTAATTACTGCTTAGCTTCATTTTAACCAAAAGGGACAAAAATGCAAATAATGTTTTCATTTTGAAACATTGCATTTTTCAATGCTTTCTTTTCCTTCAACAGCAAATTACTGAGAGATAATTTTTTTCTTATCATATCTTATAAATTACAGATGTTAGGCCTACTTCTAAAAAGACTGAAAGAGAATCCATCAATTCTTTTTAAATTTTATGCTAGAAAATACCATTTTATTTCATTTACCAAGCATGTGTAAAAATAAAACTATTTGACTTATGATGACTTATGATGATGTTGAAATGTTTTGTTCATATATATATTTCATCACTCTGTTTTGATTAATAATCATAATTATAATAATAATTTATTATGTTTTAGTGCATGTTCAACGTTGCACATTTGATTAATATCTTTTTGTTTTTGATATATTCAGAGCCAGAGATTCCTGACATCAAGGCAGATGAGGAAGGTTTGGAAGGCAGTGAAGCTGATGAAGATGCTGAAGATGAAGTACAAGCTCTACCAACTTCTGAGGCTGATGGGGATGGAGAAGAATCAACTACTTCAGATAAGAAAAGTAATTAAAAAAAATGGAAGAAATCTCCCTGTAACCAAAGCTAACTTTAAATATGCAAAATATGCAACCATTATTATTATAATATGATTATTTCTTTCTCTTATTTCTTCCCATATAGATTTAAAACATATTTACTCATTGTATTGACTCTTCTATTGTACATTTGTTTTGTTTTCTCTCTTTCCTAAATATTTTTATTTACTTAAACCTTAATCTCGAATAGTTTTTCTTTTGTTAAACATCATGATTTTTTTACTTTCAGGATGTTTTTATAATTTACAGAGTATGATGTGGTGAAAGCAGGCTGCTTAATTTTTTAATTCTTTTATAGCATGATCTTTCCCTATTGTAGTGACATTCTTCTTCTAGCCTGCTTTATTGCTGCTGAGCTGTCAGCTCTTTTGTAGACTGTGCCAAGGAAAAATAGTGTGTTGTTTTCTTCAGTTGTTCAGCACTGCCATACAGGGTGTTGGTTATGTTGGGCTGTAATGGAAGTAGGGTCTGCCTTAGGTGGATTAGGAAGGGGCATTCAAAGAGGATATGGTTTACAGTTTCATATGGGTGGGCGCAGTGTCTACAAAGGGGGAGTTGTGTGGAATTTATTTTTGTTCAGATGGTAATTTAACAGAGATGTGTGTCCTGTTCTTAGTTTAAACAAATTTTTAGATTGTTTTTTGCTGGGGAGGAAGTTAATACTGTCCAGTTTGTTAGGCATAGTCATTTCTTTGTACTTGGCTCTGCCTGTATTTCCTGATGCCCTTTGGTTGAGCCACTCCTCTTTGTGATTGTTGACTTACATTGACCTTAGGGTGAGGTAGTTAACAGGTCTATCTGGTTATTCCATAGATGATCCTGCCTTTGATAGTTTATCTGCCTTTTCATGGATTATCACAATTAGTGTTGTCAACTCTCTTGGGCTGTTTGAGGTGCCACTGCTTACAGAGTGCATTGAGAGTCTGTACAGACAACAATATCTGATGGTGATTGCACTCCTTTATATAATTTGTTTTCCACTGTCTGTAATGCTATGGTAATTGCCTCAATTTCGGCTTGGAAGTTTGAGCAGTAATTGCCACAGGGTGCACTTATTTCAAAAAGTTCATGGTAGTGCCATTATGTCAACTTTATGTTTTTTTAAATGTGTTATTTATGTTTTGTGATAATAAGGATAAGTATTATAAACATGAATTGCATTCAATTGGGGGTCATAAATATTATCTAGATTGGTGAGTTTTATTTTTAATCTTTTAAATCCAGAATTGAAAAAATATTTTGTTCTATAGAAAAAAAATGTCTATTATATAGAAATAGCATGAATTTCCCTTTAAATCTATAGCAAATGTAACATTTTTTTATAATATCAGGAAAAAATAGTTGAAATGTAAGCATAACATTGTCTAATCTTAACATGGTAATATAGCTACAATGGTATAAAGGAATAATTTTGTCAGAACATGGAAAATACTTCTGGAGAGTTACTGTCTTACTGCTGCTTGCTTGTTGCATATGAAATGATCATAAGATAACTTTTCTAAAATGTATATATTAATTTAACTTCAATACTTATAAAAATAGATGTAGGCCTTTTTTAAAACAATCAAATAACTCTCTTTTTTTGTCTGATTATAGATTTCAGAAATAGAAATATATTTTCTTCACTTATCATAATGCTTCACTTAAATCTAATTGTACTTACTGCATAAGCTAGTATGAAATTGTGGAATGGTTGTCTTGAAATTAGGTTAAAAGTTGTACACTTAAAAATATTATGTAGAGTATATGAAGAATAGATGACAAGTTACATTTTTTTTTAAAAAAGATATAATCCTAGTTGCTAACTTTATTATTCATTTAAAATTATTTTTTTTTCATAATGTTTTAATATATTTAGAAGGCAACAAGTGGTCATCTTACTGTATAAATTATTGCATATTCATAATGAGTTTTTTTTCTTGATGCTATCAACAAAAATGATTTTTTAAAAATACAGATAAAACTAAAAAGAAAGCAGTTAAAGAAAGAGAAGAAAAAGCTTCAACACCAGGAGGTGAAAATGTTCCATTTCAAGAACAAACAGCTGAAATTAATACAGGGTCTGAAACACCAAAAGAAGGTGATTCTGAAAGCAATGAGGAAGTTCCTGTACAAAGCACTCCAAAAACTGTAAATATAGATAGTAATTAAATAGCTTTTATCCTCAACAAGAAATCTTTTGTTATATCATTTTTACATAAGCCATTTTTGTAAACTTGTTAACTATTCCTTAAAATACTAACTATTTCATTGTTTTTAAATATAGAAAATAATCATTCAAAAAGTGTGGAGGACTTACCTGTATATGTGCTATGAACACCTGCCTGAAGAAAATGCTGACAGTGATTGCATTTATTTCCTTCGCAATACAAATGGCATGGTTCCTCTACCTGCCAGCATTACAGAAGCTGACGAGACTCTTCCTTCCTATTTTGAATATGGTGTATTAAATGGACATTCACTCTTAATGTTGGAGCAAATCATAACACTGGTTAGTATTTGTTTATCTTACATACTATAACAATAGATTTAATATAATATGGCTTGTCTTTGAGTCCCAAGATTAATGAGGAATGCAGTATTTCCCGTTGCTGCACAGCCCCAGCTGTGATCTACATATTTTGCCACACCCAGAGCAAGCATAACCATTGTCCACAGGTGGTCAATTTAGATTTTCTTTTCACCGTCTGCGTCTGTCCTTGGCAGCGGATTTTCTTTTGGTCTCAAGTGTGTATCCCGCTGCCTTTGTGAGTGACCTCCAGCTGTCTCATTCTGAGGTCCCATGCAACCAGGTGCTCTCTTCTATGTCAGCTAAGGCAAGTTGGCATCTAAGCTGGTCTTTGAAGCATTTCCTTGGAGCACCTCTGTTACATTGACCACCTTTTAGCTCACCAAAAAAGACTGCCTTTGGCATACATTCGTCTCCCATACGAAATACGTTTCCTGCCCAGCGTAACTGTCAAACCATCAGAAGTCCCTCTATACTGTCTAGTGTAGAATAAAAACAAATAACATAAAAAATTCTTTTTAAAAAACAATTTCTCCTTTAAGAATGTGATGACTTTTCCTAAGAGCGATAATTTTACTCTTAATAACTAATGAATGATAGATTTTTAAAAAATCAGAACTTTTTTTTATCTCATCCCTATTCCCCCATCTCCACAAAAAATATGAATGCATGCATCCACTCAGAGTATATAAAATTCTAATGCTAGGCCTATAGATCCAGACTTACATGATGGTGTGCAATTTATTTATTGAACTCTTTCATGAAGACAAGCGTGAATATCCACTGATGTATGTATGTTCAAAATAAAGATTGTCTAGATCAAATCTAATTATAAAAAATATTATCTTTTAAAATTATAACCGTCAAGCCAGAATTTTTTCTGTATGAATTTTCTCAGTTTGGCCTATTAGCTACTTATTCTTTTCTCAAAGATTACATCAACTGTCAATTTTCTAGAAAATTGTTAGAGCTGTTTTTGAGAGCCAAGTCCAGGTTTTCTCAGTTTTCAACCTTTTTAAATGAAGAATTAGCAAGCTGAATAAAGGAATTGTTAAAAGCAAACTAAATGTAAAAAATAAATATAATTTTATAAATATTGATAATAAAATATTAAACTTTCTTAACCTTAAGGAAATTTGTTTTATTATAGCACTATCTACACAACAATGCTACTGTACTAAAAAAAATTAAAATGACATGTTTAATATACTAATATGTGAATGAAAGATTAAGTTAATTTAACAATCATTATCAAACAATGTGAAATACAGAACTTACATCTTGCTTTGCAATTTAATCACTAAGGGAGCAACAGATTTTTTCTTTTGATTGTTTTTTGTAATTGTAAATTTTAGAGAATAATTTTTTTTAATCCATGATTTTGTATCCTTCATTAGGTCTATATGCCATTGCTGTCCCACAACCAGCACAGATCTAGTGGAGGGGAAACTCTCAAGTCTCAGTCTCGCTCAGTTAGTCAAGTAGATACCAATGTTTCACTTAGCAAAGAGGATGTAAATAAACAAGTGGATGTTGTGGAAGTGGAATCCAAATCTAAAGCTCTTCTCAGGGATGAATTTGTAATCAACATGCAGAAATTTGCTTCTGCAATCACAAGAACATTGCAACAAATTGAAGGGGAGGTAATGCAATAACCTTTTTTTAAAAGATACTTTTACGAATCTCACTATCCAGGCTCTCTGCAAACTGCACCATACACCACCAACGTAAAGAACTTGACAACTCAGGGCTCCAGAGTAACGTAACCCTTTAATAGTTGAATAAATAACAGCCAATACTGTACAATTGGCAACACGTACACTGTACAAATATCTCTCCGATAACACCGTACTGCCGTATCAACTCTGGCACTGGCCTCTCCATCTCGTTCCGGGCTTGCACTGGGTTCAACAGTTCAGGACTGACTTCACACACTGGGCTCGTTGTGTCGGACTCGATCACAGACCAAGATCAAGACGTCAATTGTCTCAACTGTACTTTACAGTACTCCGCACTGAACCATCGTAATGCTCCATACAGAACCACACCGTTGAACTGTGCTGTAGTCGATCGTGTTCTGAACCCCTGCCGTGAACCCTCTCTCGTGAACCGTCTTGACTGTGACACCTCCGCTCTTTATATAGGGTCCCTACTGGCCTTCTAGAACCGGACAAAACGTCGCTGGACCATTCTGGGTGGTCAGATGACTACAACCCTCGTGACACTCCTGAGCTCTGTTCACGACGTCGATCCTTCCCGAACGGTCCTGTTGACAAACGACTCAGCTGACCATCGTAACTCTTCGCGGTTGACCGCTCGTCTATCGCTGGCCTGGGGCGATTTGCATTGGCTGACTACACTCACACCATTACCCCCATCTGTGCCACCACCAGGTTTATAACAATACATTTTCTGATATTTTTATTTTGTTTAATTGATGATGTGTGGTGCACTAAAGTGTATAGTTTGATTAAAATAACAAATACTTATTTAAACTTTGGTATGCCGATAACATGGTGAAAGAAACAAACAAAAAAAAATTAAAATTGACTTCATTTTCACCAAAAGTTCAAATACAAGCAATAGGACTGTATGAGGTATCATGTAATTGCCAACCTACACTCTTCTTTTAATAATTTTTTTTTCACTGCAAATTGTAAGTTAACAAAACATTTTTCATCAATCTCATTCATATGTTGTAGATATTGTGGCCATTTATTTGATTTTTAGGTTATTCTATGGCTTTGTTATTTACTATTTTGACTCCAATGTCTTAACTCTTTCTCTCTGTGATTATTTTCCATGTTCCGACGGAATTTGTCATCTTGCTCATATGTATTTCACTACCCTGTTCTGATTAAACTTTAATAACTTTTTTGTTGGTTATCAGGAAATGCTATATTGGTATAGGATTAAATCAAAATCAAAGTTTATTTTTGGATATAATGAAATATCAAAAATAAAAAACTTACCCTCTGTGAAAAGTTGTTTTAAACTAGATCTAGGCAATATTTGAAATAAAAGTATTTTTTATGATAGTGAAACATAACTTAACAAAATGTAATATATAACTTATATAAAACATTTCAGTTAATTGTCTTGAGGTTACTATCTCAAGTCACCACCCTATGGAAAATGTATATAGAAAAATAAAGCCCTTTTGAAGCACCCACCCTTTATAAACATCGTATTTGGTAAAAGCACATTGAAAATGAAAAAAAAGTATTTCTTTTAAAGGGAAACTATTCAAGATTAAATAATAAGCAATTAAAAATAAACATTTTGGGAGGAAAGAAAATCAAGCAACTGACTTTTTAAGCATCAATGATAATATTGTCCATTAGGCTGCAGAACAGAGTAAAATCAATGATATTATTGTTGATTAGGAGAGAAAGATTTAATGAATGTCAAAAATGTTCTAATTTTCTATTGTTAATGACAATGATATAAAGTATCTTTTAAAAAAAAAAAAAACTTATAAAAATATAAACATAAATTTTGTTAGCTTAGAACACATTTTAATACTTAGAAAAAGACTAATTTGTAAGTGGTGTAAAACTAGGCTTACATATTAAAGCTCTTAATTTCCTTTACATTTGGAAGTTTTTTGGTGTCATAAAAGAAGATTATAATGTCAATTATTCCTTATGGGAAATTTGCCTTTTTATATGATCAGTCTGGATGATGGCTCATAATGTATCTGTGTCAACCAAAGTTTGACAATAAAATGTCTGACTTGTAATGTATGAGATTTTTTTTTTTTTTTAAATGTTTATTCTGTTCATTTTTTATTCAGCTGATAATCTTGTCACATAGTTTAAGAATAGTTTTTTTTTTCCTCTCATTTTTTTCACAGGTTCGTCTTGATGTTCCTGAAATAGATATTCCAGATAATTTAGATGAAGCCTTGAAAAATGAAAGTATATTAGAATTCATTCATGAAAAATGTTTAGATTGGCAAAAACAAATACAGTCAGCACTGGACAATTTACAACATAGACAACGTCAAGGTAATGGGCCTTTGGCTGAAATAGATTACTGGAGAGAAAGAAATGCAGCACTGAGTGCGCTTACTGAACAGCTCAAAATACCTAAGGTAAAATATGTTATTTTTTATTTTTTTTATTATTGCATTTCTATATATTTAATACCATATAAATTTTCTAAGTATAATGTAATCTTTGAAAATTTTCCTTCTCAGTGCCTATCAAATTAGTATTTTTCTTGCACATTGTTCTTTAGGTAGTCAAGAGTCATCTACATTTATTCCTGCTTTATTCAAAAACAAAAAAACCCCCACAAAACTTTACAAATTTTGATATCTTAAAACTAGAAAGTAATTATGTTATATACATACCCATTTGTTTATAGTCATTAATTTATAATTTTGTAAAAAATAATGCTCAGCCAATCTTTGTGTGACTAATGTTAACTTTTACAACTTAATGTTAAAAAATTAATAAATACATGTATAAAACAACATGCTTGGTGGATAACAGTATATTATTATATTATAATATATATTATTGCTTTTATTTAGCACTACTTTCATGCTTATAGCATGCTCAGAGCACTGTGGTCCAATCTCATTTGTTAAGCAGTGGGGGAGGGGGTATCTGGAAGAAGGTTTTTCCATGCTGCCTTTAGGCTCTCAGTAAACACAGCTCTGCTCAAGTCAGGTGTCGAACCTCAAGTCCCGTTCATTGGTAGCCATGCCAAGCCAAGTTCAAGCATACTTAGCTTCTTGACCATGCTTCCCACAATCAGTGTTCCTTCATTTTTGTCAGCTAGCTGGTGTTAGTCTACATACTTTCTGATACTCCCAGAAGGCTTCAATTGTATAGACTCATCCATTTCAATTTATTATTATTATTTTTGTAAATTTCTGTCAACAATGATGATGAAGGACTTTAACACTGACTTGAGTCTAGCAGCTCTGTTCATGACAGAATAAAAACAAAATTACTTTCATGAAAACAAAACCAAAATTATTATTTATTGCAAGAATTTAAAAGAAAAATCATCTTGGAAACTGATTTTGGATGTTTTGACACTAATTGAAAGAGTTGATAGTAGAAATGTTGAGATTGTTTTGCTCTGTTTAATTCACAGGTGACTCGTATGATTGAAATTCATATTGCAGCTGATGGAGACTTTGAGGAGACACAGTCAGAATTGAACAAATATTATGTGGAAGCTAAAGATAATGTCAGGTTTTTGTCAACCCTGGAAAGACATTTTAAAAATATTACTTATGGTACTTCCTTCCAGGTTTGTCATTTAGGATGTAGAGATTTAAGAGATTTTATTTAGCAGAATTAACACCTATTCTTTTTTTTTTAAAATTACTTTTCCTATTTTTAAAATATCAGCTAAACATAAAAATATTTTTTTCATTCTAATATTAGGCCTATTATTTATCAACTGAATATGTTTAAAAAAAATATTATAAAAATTATTATATTAAAAACATTAAAAGCATTAAAATTGTTCTTTTTTAATTTGGTTGACCTATTTAATGTTTTTATCATATTTCAAAACTTAAAAAAAAAAAAAAGAGCTATTTCTGAAAAGTTTTGTATTAGCTCAGAAAATAGTTATCCCATATGTTTCTTAATTATTTTTGGTGAATTTTAATGAATTGATTGGATCCAGCATGGGGATGGGGCTCTAACTTATTCTTTAGTCTTTATCTTGGTCTAAGGATTATTTCTGACATGCTTCATTTTGATTGATAGCATTCAATAGTTTTAATTTAATTCTAGAATTCAAAATCTGTGTTTGCTCTATCTTTTAGGGGCATTTTAGGGAATTTGGGTACCAGTTGTGTGGGGTTCTTACATACCTCATGTTTTCTATTTCTAAAGATTATTCTGCCCAGGGCAATTCTAATTTACCGATCTGATTTGATAGATAGATAGATAGATAAAATAGATAAAATGGTGAATCATATTAAGTTTAGCTTGTCAAGAATAACATTGCTATTGTTTGCTGTATAATAATGTCATATGACCTACAGGTTGTCAAGGAAACCATTCCTTCCATGATGAATGCATTAAGAATGGTGTGGATCATCTCTAGACACTACAACAAAGATGACAGGATGGTTCCTCTAATGGAAAGAATAGCTTGGGAACTGGCAGATAGAGTTTCTAAAGTCATTAATGTCCAAGAACTCTTCCAGTAAGTTACTCTCACTAACACATTAAGTTTACTTCAGTTTATGGCTCTTGCTAAAAAAAATAATTATTGAAAAAAATGTAAAACAAAAAATGTAAATAAATAACATCAAAGGTTTACTGATAAAGATAATAGTATTAGTTGCTTTAGGTTATATTTATTTAGTTTAAACTTAATAAAACCTGATTAGAGTACTTTACTCTACTCTTGAAAGAACTTCCATTAGAATCAATGTACAAATCTGCCTATCACTTACATTTGAAATCTTTGCATTACAAAAGAAAAACTAAATTTAACTATCAACATAAGATTATTTTTTAAAGTACATTTTTTTTTAGTTTGCCCACTGAAGAAGTCAAACAAAAAACATCTGATGCATCTGAAATGCTTAGCTCATGGAAAACAGTTTACCTTGAAGTTAGACAGAAAATTGAAATTTCAGGAAGAGATCAACGATGGGAATTTGATAAAAAAAAGCTGTTTGAAAAAACTGATCACATGAAGACCATTTGTGAAGATCTTAAAAGGATTGCAGAGGTTGGTATTATGTGAATTGGAATATTTAAAGCAGACTATATTGTACAGTTTGAAATATATTCACTTTATTTGTTTATCCTTTATACTTTATTATTTGTTTTAGATTATTCTAAGTTATGCTTTTTAAAAATAGGTTTTGGAAGAGTTTTACAACATATTTGGCCCTGAATTGAAAGCTGTAACAGGTGACCCAGGTCGTATAGAAGAAGTTTTGCTCAGAGTTGACAAATTGGTAGAACCATTTGAACATGTAAGAGGTTTTTAAATGTCATTTAAAGATATATTGTAGTAGTAGTAACAACATTTCTGCTAATACCACTTTTGATATATTTTAATATTTAGTTTAATACAATGAAAACATTTTACACATATTTACACAAGTTGTTGAGAACAAAAATGTGGCAAAATAATTTCAAAATTTTAATAATTCCTTTTTCTTGCAGATGGCATTTGATCCTTTTAGTTTGAAAGATTCTGTACAATGGGAAAGACTGATTAAAAACTTTGATCAAGAAGTGGTAGAGATAGAAAATGAGGCCAAAAGTTTTATTGATGAATCTTTTCAGTCTCTTAGATCAGCTGAAGGTGCTTTTGACATGCTTCTCAACTTTAGGCACCTCAGATCAAGAGAAGCAATTAATAATCAGATGATGCAAAAGTTCAAGGACATTTTAGTGCAATATGGAAAAGAGGTAAATAAAATATGATTTACGCACTTACAACTCACACAAAAAAAGAGGTCCCTTTGTATTTATTTTTTGAAGATATTTAGAAATGTATAAAGAGGCTTAAATAATATGTCCATACTTTCTGTAGGTAGATACAATGGATCAACTATTTACAGAGTATAAAGAAGGTCCACCTGTCAACAAAAACTATCCCCCTTGTGCTGGATCAATCTATTGGACCAGGTCATTGTTCCATCGTATAAAACACACTGTCATTAGGTTTCAGACTCTGGAAGAAATGATTTCCACTGACATGGGAAAATCAGTAAGAAAATTTTTTTTTTTATAGAATAACTAGTTTAAAAAGATGTAATGCTGAAAATTCTGTTTTTGTAGATATTTGATGTTGTAAAGTTAAATGATATTTGATGTTGTAAAGTTAAATGATGATATTTGATGTTGTAAAGTTAAATGCTGATATTTGATGTTATAAAGTTAAATTATGATATTTGATGTTGTAAAGTTAAATGCTGATTTTTGATGTTGTACAGTTAAGTTTACTTTTGTACTATGTTATTGTTACATGTTTGTTCTCTGGCCAACTGTCAACAGTATAACTTGTGGCAAGCATCTGCTACCTATATTTTTCAAACATTAGGGCTGGCTGGACTTCTATGTCTCCTTGAGATTTAAGCTCAACAACCTACTTTCACTTACCTTTTGGTTCTTACAGTCCATCAATAGAAAGACAGTTATCTTCTCTTTTGTCTGTACTTTATAAGATGAAATAATAGTACAAAAACTGCACCTTTTTTCTTTTTTAATGAAATATGTTTTTTTATGAACACACTGACCATTTAAGCATGTGGCAACTGGTCTCTTTAAGTATGTAGCTATACTACTTAAGTATGTTGGCTACATTTTTCATGTCACAATGAAAGTAATAAAGTTTCATTTGTCTTCAAAGATGAGAGCCAAGTATCTTTCAGTAGCTAGAAACATGAGAGCTTTTGAAGATGGTAGCTATGAACATTGGAAGGAAAATGTAGAAGCTACATTACCAGGACTTCTCAAACGCAATCTTCTGGCAAAGCGTTCCCATCAAGCATCACTCCATGTGAACAGTTCTGTGTCTCCATCTGGGGATAAAAGTGATGACAGACATTCAGAAGGAGAAATTCAAGGTCAGGCATTTTTACATGGTTGTGATCTATATTGTGTTGATTTAAAATAGCAGAATTATTATTGTGGTCCATATTGTGTGTTTTGCTACTTTAATACCTTAGAGTTATGTTAATAACTTAATCTTTGAATAATTATTGTGCCAAGAGTTCTTGTAATAGTTTGAATGTGCTGTGTTTTTTAAACATTAATACAAACAAGAAAACAATATTATATTCTCATTGCATTTTTGTATTTTTTAAAGTTATTAATCATCAGTTTTTGAACATTAGACACCCACGTTTGGTTTTAGTTGATATAAAATGTGTTTATATTATTTTTGAGTTTCTTATTAAAATAAAAAGAAAAAAAAACAATAACCTAGACTTCTGAAAAATCTTTGTACTCTATATACAATTGAATACAAGACATATTCAAACAACAAAAAACCAAATTGTTTATCTAAAGTGTAAGTCTCTCTTAGTGTCATATTGTGGCTTTGACCTTTATAATAATGTTTCTGCTATAAACAAATAGGGATAATGAAAGATAAAAATGCACCAACTGAAATGGCTTTACAATGTGAGTTTATGCTCAAGCATATTGAACTTTTTATTTTTTTTAATTTTCATTTTCACTTTCAATCTTTAGTAAAACATAATCAGTAGATGATTACTAGTTTAACTCTATTAAGTCTGGTCATAACTGTGAGTAGATTTCTTGAGCTCTCATGAATATTGTCTAGTTTAATAACTTTCTGCTTAAACTCTGTTGGACATACTTCATGTTAGCAAAGTCCAAGTAAAAATAATTGATATTTATTTAAATGTATATATATATATACATATATTTATTTATTTTCTTAATAAAAAATTTAATTGGTTAAAAAATAAATTTTAATAAACATTTTAAAAATTAAATGCTATCTACAAAAAAAAAATTCACAAAATTATAACTCATAATAAAATAATCTCAGTAGTTTTTATAACCTTTTTTTTTTCTTTTAACAATATCTTTAAAAATCTCAATTTTCTTCAAATATTTCATCTGTTTTTCTTTTTTTTTTTTCTTTAGTGTAATTCCATAATTCAGTGGATGTTTTCAACAGGTTTTATAGTGTCTTTAAAAAAAAACAACGTAACCTAACTCTCATAGTTTTTTTGGTCTGACATTCTATATTTATATTTAGTTTCTTTTTTCTTCATTTTATTTTTTTTGTGTGTTAAAATTGATTTTTCTATGAAGGTTTTTTTTTTAAAGGCAGACGATTTCCTATTCAGCTAATTAAATTTTGTTCTTTGTTAAAAGAAAGGAGTACATTTTGTTTTTATTTTTCACTTTTATGTTTATATTTTATTTTTATTTCAAAATTTTCTTGCTGTGATGAATAAAATAAACTTTACATCTAAATCTCATTAAAAGAATAAATCTTTAAATATTGGGGTGTTTTTTTTGGTCAATTTCTAATATAGCTAAATTATTCCTGGTTCTGAAAGCTTTTTTAAATTCTGGCATTCAATAGTTTGAATTAAAAGAACATTGGAAGTTTATGTTTCATTTTAGTAATGAACACTGAACCAAAATATGTGGTGGACTTCGATGTCAGGCTTGCAGAAATTATAGCAGAAACCAAATACATTGAATCACTTGGATTTACTGTTCCAGAACTAGCCAGGAATGTGGCTTTACAGGTTGAGTGATCTTTGCTAATAAATAATCAATGTATATATATATATTAGATTAAATTTAAACTTTTTCTTTTATATATGAAACAATAGTAGATTTTTCAAAAGCAATCTTTATTTTTTCATTTTGTATTAGGAAGAAAAATATATCCGTTACGTTGATGGCCTGTCTAGAATGTTGTTTCACTACCATGCATTGCTAGCATCTCTTGATTTTGCTGAGGTAACTTTATTATTAAACTTTAATTAAATAAAATTAAATAAAGTTATGCCTTAAAAAGCAAAATATAAAAAATTCTTTAAAAAAAAACAAATAACAACGATTTGTTGTATAGAAAATACAATAACATACTTCTTCTTCTAGCTAGCTTTTTGCTGCTGAGCTGTGAGCTCTTTTGCAGGCTATGCCAAGGAAAAATAGTGTGCTGTCCTCTTCAGTTGTTTAGTACTGCCGTACAGAATGTTGGTTATGTTGGGCTGTAGTGGTAGAAGGTTCTGGCTAAGGTGGATTAGGAAGGGGCATTCAAAGAGGATATGGTTTACAGTTTCATAAGGGTGGGAGTAGTGTCTACAAAGGGGGAGTTGTGTGGAATTTATTTTGTTCAGACGGTAATAAACATACATAGAGGTAACTCTGTCAGGTTAAGTAGAAACAAAGGATGTTTGGGCCACAAGGCCTTTATCAAATACAGAACAACAAAAAAAAAAAAACACAAACTTTGTCCAATGTTGTTCTCTATTGAGGCAGAAAAGAAATGAGCTGTGCTGGTATAAAAGCAGATTAAATTGGAAAGGGCAATGATGTCTGACAGAGATAAATGGGACAAAGGTTGAGTGTTAGTTCTCATCTTAATTTAAACTAGCAAAAGAAAAAAAACTTTTTTTAAAAACAAAGATTATCTAATAGAAATGGCAGCATTTAGCTCCTTTCTTCTGTATGGAACAAAATGAATTAATTAGTACTAATTGATTAACTAATTGGTAAATTTTTTGGATTGAGTAGTGCATTGGCATCAACTATGAATAATAACGCAAAATTTCAACTTCATCTGAGAATGGGAAGTGTGAGAAAAAACATGAAAAATGTAAGGGGATCAAATCCATATATACATCCACATATCTCGTTAAGCATCATTATTCCCCTTATTTGATATCAAACAAATCAGCAATATAAATTTAAAAATCTGTTAATTTTTTGATTGATTCATGTCTTGTCAGGTACAATGAATAATTGTGCAAAGTTTCCCGATAATGGGAAGTGGGAGAAAAAACATCCTCAGACTTTTTACCAGACAGACAGACAGACAGACAGACAGAGGGAGTTGATATAATATTTGTAAATAAAAGTGTATTGGTTGTTGATCCTGTGAGGGTAAGGGTGCCTGATGTGTAAATTAGTTTATTTTTTATTCTGCAGATGGGTGTTTTTGTAATTGCATTGTTGTATAGCAGTGATGATGAGATTTCAAAATCTTAAAAACCTGTTTCGATTCATTTCAATAGCACACAACATAGGGGTATAAAATTTGTACCAGACTGACAGATATAATGAGTTAATATAAGCTTTGTAAAAATATACCAAAATTTAGTCTAAACTAATTTGTTCCAATACTTCTCTTTAGGCTTCACTTTTAGAAGACCACCAAAAAGATTTAAGACGTATGCTAAGACCAGGTGCTAAACGTATCAACTGGAACTCTTTGGGTATAAATGACTACATTGCAAAATGTGAATCAGTAAGTAAATAGTTACTCTTTCATACAAAGCTATAAAGTTTATCAAGAACTAGTTAGATTACACTTGAAATAATTTTGACTATGAAAATAACTTTAAAAAGGCCATTTGTTTTAAAATTTGAAAATAAATGCATGTTTCCAAAGTTTGAGTTTGATCCACTTTATGAAATAATCCACTAGGCTATTGGAAAGTTTGAGTCATTGGTCAACCAGATTCAGAAAAATGGTCGGGACATTAAGCAAAGACTGAGAATGATAGAACATGCAGATCTTTTTAAAACACCAAAACCCAAATTTCCTGGCCACTTGCCTTCATGCAAGGTAATGTTTTATCATTTAGTTATATAGTTCCAAATAAATAGTTTACTAATAGGTTTCATGGGTGATGATAATAGGTGACCTTTTAAGTAGCTCTAATATGAACTTATTGCAGGCAACACACTTGATCTTATTTACTCTGATACTATTTTAATATCCTTTTATACTCACACACATTGACTATTTTTAACTGATTGAATCTCATTCAAAACAGGAGTATTTTGAATATGTTGAACAAGAGAGAGTCAAAGATATGGAAATTATGGCAAGGAAATATCGAGCCATTGGTCCTCTACTTACAAAGATGGAAGGTTTAGTTGTTCACACTAACACTGGATGCTCTCCAAAAATGGCTCGTTATTATGCTTTCTGGGAGAGAAGAGTTTATGAAGCCTTGATGAAGGTAACTTAGTTGCTTAAACACACATTGTTTTTAGACTATGAGTCATTAGTTTTGATTCTACTATCTTAAAAGTAGGTTATATTGTGAAGATTTTTTTGTGATGTAGATTCATTTCGTTCAAATTTTCCAGATGATTATCAACAATCTAGTCAAATTTAGTATGGACATTAAAACCAGCTCTCCCTTGTTTGAAGTTGAGAGCCTCCTTGCCCCACCAGATGTTGTACTCCACCCTCAGGCAAATGAAGTTTACAAACTTACATTGCAATGTGTCCGGGACTGTGTGGAAGGGTAGGCTACATCTGTGGACTTTCTAAAAGCATTTACAATGTATTTAATTATGCCTTTTTTTTTTAAATTGATGGTAATATTAAATATGAAATAATTTTTAAAAATGGACAAAACCCTGGATTTTTTACTGTTTTATTTTGTTTGCAAAATGTGTTTAAATAAAAACATTATTTTTTATATTTAAAAGACACAAATATATGTAAATAAAGTATTTGTAACATTTCTATCTGTTTAGGTCCAAACTGTTTGTAAGATGGATGAATGGCAGTTGCCTTGAGTGTTCCCCACAGAAAGTAGAAGGAGAAGATGAGCTATTTGTTTTCAGTTTCTTCACAGACCTGGCTATGAATCAAGAAATAATTGAACTGATTCAGAAAGTTCAAAATGACATGAAGGGAACCCTGACAGACCTTCGAAGATATCTAACAAAGTGGAAAAAATACAAAAATGTCTGGAAAGTGGATAAGGTAATGTGATAATATTTGATATACGGTTGGATAAGTTTATGTGACACCCATATTAAAAATACAGAAACTCTTTAAAAAAAATTCCTTATAATTGGGTAATATATGAGATGTATGTTTTGGAGTACTACATATAATTTTGTATGGCTATCACCAGTACAAACATTTCTTTCATCCTTTCAAATTGTTAAAATTTCTTTTGTTTGTACAAATCTAATTATAGACTTCAAAAGTTAAAAATTTAAAAACTATTTACACTTTAAGTTTTTTTTGTGTGGAAAACTTAAAATAATTTGATCTATTTTAATTAATTGAATGATTACTTAAAACAATATTTTATATTGAACAGCAAGCTACTGCTGATAAATGGCTACAGAAAAACCCAAGTCCAGTGGAGTTAGATGACCGTCTTCAGTATTATCACAAAACTATTGAAGAGATCAATGCTATGAGTGACTTTAGAGATCAAGATTGCATTAGGCTAAAGATGACACATCTCTCAAGCTCAGTCAAGGAGCATGCTAAGGAATGGATTAAAACATTAGGAAGATTGCTCCAGGAATCTGCTAAAAATCTGTTGACCAATCTTCACAAAACTCTTGATGTGAGTCAAATCTTTTCAAACTATTTTATAACTTTGTCAGTTTTTTTGCTTGCCTCATAGTTACTTGAATCTTTTGAAATTATATCTTGGTATTCAATTATAATTTTATGGATAGCACCTACAAACACATACAAACACATTAGGATAACAAGATTAGCTTTAGAGGTGGTGTAGCATAGATTTGGTAGTTGAACGGATCTTCTTGATTTTTATTTGGAGTTTTAGGGCCTCCTACTGTCAGTTTTGAATACAATAATGGATAAAAGACATTTGTTAGGAAATATGGCTATAGAGAAAGAGAGGTCAATTTTCTACCCTTCATCTTGACCTTAGAGACATTTTGTTTGAATGCTAAATTAATCAGCAATAATTTCCCCCTGGAAATTGATAATGATTTATCTTTAGGATATTCATGTAAAACATCATTCTGTTTGAACAACAAATACACTATTTTGTACTAAATGATATAAGACTTTTTTGTATTTGGTAAAATATTTTAAATTCTGATATATTGTTTGTAATTCTATAATATTTAGGACAAGTCAGATGACCTTGAACAGACTCCATCTACTTTAGATGACCTTAAATCAGTTTTGTCCACAATATCAGATATCAAGTCCATGTCATTAGATGTTTTAAACACAATTAGTGATATCCAGGAGAGATACAGAACTCTAGCAATGTACAACATTCCTGTAAGTCATAAACAAGCTCTCTATAAATCACTGAGAAAAATCTTTTCACACATAGATAATTTGATAACTGATATAGTTTAATTCAATTATTTGACTTGTTTTAATGAAATGATGTATATATTGAGTGCCTTTCTTCTACCCTGTAAATATTTAGGTTGATGCCAAAGATAAAGAACTGCAGGCACAACTACCTCAAATGTGGGATGACTTGGTATTGAAATCTAAAAATATAGATGCCAGTCTTGTCAAAGTCAAGAGAAAGTTTACAGAAGTCAGTAGCTCTTATTTCATACTGTCTCAACAAATATTGATCAATTTTTTTTGAGTGAATTCATTTTACCATGACCTTTGTTCTCAGATCACACAAGATCAAATTTCTGAATTTAAAAAAGCATTGACAGATTTTTCTGATAGATTTCTTTTAGAAGGTCCTGGAGCTGTTGGGGAAGACTTAGATAAAGGTTGGTCTAAAGAGGTTTAAGGTGAACATTATCTCTTGATACTAGAAGAGTGATGTAGAAGTTTGTCCTTAACAAGAATGTTGTTTTATATTATAGAAATATTTCAGTTGCGGCTGAAATAAGTTGACAATTTGTATATTTTATTTATATACTGCCCATAAAATACAGCAAAACACAAACTCATTATTTACATTATAATATGTCTTATGTACAAAATCTTTTTTTTTTTGTGTGCAATAGTATTTAATAATGAATGTTTTAGAACACATTACATGTTAAGCAAAAAATAAAAATGTAAATTTTTTTTTTTATAATTGACATTTCAACAGGATTTTTAAAAATGATATTCCTAATATAAAATTCACAAAAAAGTATTAGAATAGACTGTGCTATATTTCTTTGATACAAGATAAAAAAACTATTTAGATAAAAACCTGTGAAATTTTAGTGAAACATTTTTGACTTTGTATAAAGCTGCTCTTTATTTTAAAATGTATGCAAGTGTGTTCACTTTTATTGCTTAGATTTGAACTTATATTTAAGCCATATTTTTACTACAGAATTAGCACACCTTGATATTCCACTTTTTTGTATGCATATATTTATATTTTTTTTAGGTGTTGAACTAATGAAAATGTTCAAAGAAGAAATTCATGAACTGGAATCTAGTAAACAAGAACTGACCAATGCTGAAAAACTGTTTGAACTTCCAATCACAATGTACCAAGAGCTAATGAAAGTTCAAAAAGAAATGTCTGGTTTGGAGAGTATTTATCAAATATATAATGAGCAAAAGGTAAAGACTTATTATTGCATAACAGAATTTATATTTGAAACTAAAGCTCTGTCTAAAGTTATCTCTACTTTTAGTATCATTTATTTGTCTTAATATTATCTTCACAGCTATACATTCTTTAAGTGCTCAATTTTTACTTAGTAATAGAAAACATTTCTTTTAGATTGCTAGAGAGCAGTGGTCAGAGACTTTATGGGCCAATCTCAATGTACAAATTCTACAAGATGGCATAGAAAAGTTCTTAAAAGACTTAAGAAAACTGCCTCGTGAGGTTAGACAAATGGCAGTGGCACGGTGTTTGGAAGACAAAATGAAAGAGTTTCGTGATTCTCTCCCCTTGTTTGGTGACTTGAAACATGAAGCACTGCGAGACAGACATTGGAAAGAGCTGATGGTCAAGACTGGCCAGAAGTTTGAAATGAATCCAGATACTTTCACCTTAGCCAACATTTTTGCCATGGAGCTTCATCGTTATAGAGATACCATTGCTGAGATAGTCACTTGTGCCTCCAAAGAAATGGGCATTGAAAAGGTAAGGAATGCTACCCAAAAACATTAGTCTTTAGTTCTTATATTACAAAGTTTTTATTTTTCAATGAATGGCAATTAAACAAAAGTAATCTTGGTTTAGTTCTATAATTTGAAAAGAATGCACCAACTATTTGATAGGGAGTGCGTGAAGTTGAAGAGACCTGGAACAACATGAAGTTTACTGTCCAAGCCTACATGAAAGGAACATCCAACAGAGGTTTTATTCTGGGATCAGTGGAGGAAGTTTTACAAAGCTTGGATGATTCTTCTATGAATTTACAGGTTTTATACTCATTACTTTCAATTGAATTTTCTGTATCAACTTTTCATGAGAGATATAAATCATTTAATAAATTTCTATTGGTTTCAAAATGTCTTTCATCACTTGTAATATTTTGTTTTTATATTCCTTTCTTTCAGAGCATGTCAGCTTCAAGATTTATTGGTCCATTTCTAACTAATGTTCAAAACTGGGAAAAATCTTTGTCACATATTTCTGAGGTTTTGGAAGTAAGTTCTATGTTATTATTATTTCTTATAATTATTTTCTACAATTCTTACTATTAGTATTGATTTTTTAAAATCATTATTGAATTAATTTTCATAAGGTGTGGATGATTGTTCAACGCAAGTGGATGTACTTAGAGGGTATTTTCATTGGAGGAGATATCCGTTCTCAGTTGCCAGAAGAGGCCAAAAAGTTTGATCAGATTGATAAAACATTTAAAAAGGTTAGCTATAATAAAATTTATAGTTCAAAAAGATTGCCAGGTTTTCTGATGGGCTATAAACTTTGTATATTTTAATATTGAATATAATGACAAATAATTAAATGTAAATATTTGTATCAAAATAATGTTTGCTTTTAATTTTCATTTTTCAGAAATTCTTACCCGTCTAGTTTATGGTTAAAAGATTAACTCTACTTGTTGTTGGTTTCAGATCATGGGAGATACATATAAAACTCCTCTCATCAAACTTTCTTGCCATGCACCCAATAGGCTTCAAGACTTGCAGGGCTTGAGTTTGGGTCTAGAAAAATGTCAGAAATCATTGAATGATTACCTTGATTCCAAACGTAATGCCTTCCCACGATTCTTCTTTATTTCTGATGATGAGCTGCTGAGCATCCTGGGATCTTCAGATCCTGAATGTGTCCAGGAACACATGATTAAAGTAAATCTTTTTTTGTCTGGATGATTTAGTAATAGTGAAAGCATTAATTGATATTTTTATCTTGTCTACTAAAACAATTTTTTCATCCAAAGTGTTAATTATGTTCAACTTATCATTACTTTATTTTCAGATGTTTGATAACATAGCAGCTCTCAAGTTTCAGAAAGGTCCAACCAATGAAATGCTAGCAACTGGAATGGTGTCTGCTGAAAAAGAGGAAATGGACTTCCGAACCAATGTGACTGCAGATGGTCGAGTTGAAGATTGGATGACATCAGTTCTGGCAGAAATGAGATCTACAAACCGTCTTATTACAAAAGAGGCAATCTTTTATTATAGCTACAAAAAGAGCAGGTAGTTTCTAACAAAAAACAAAATGTAGACTTTAAAAATACTTTATAAGATTTAAAATTAATATCATGAAGTAAAATTTTTATTCAAGTAGTTCTTTTATTATTATTGCTGACAAATTTTGTATGGAATCATTTACATGGAATTACAACTTTTTTAAAATTGATAAATTATTATTTTTTTTTGTAAGATTTTGTTCTAGCCATGGTTATTGCAAACTTCAAGAAATTTAAGGAAAACATTAAGACTCATTGAATATAAACATTATTAGAAGTTTGATGTAAACTTAATTTTAATTGGCTTAGCTTTCATTTCTAATCAAGCATATAGTAAGTCTTTGATCCATGATTCTAATGCAAAGTTTTGACATTTTTGATTTGTGTGTGTCTCATCTACTTTAGCCATCTAAGGCTTAATGGGCTGAGTCATCTCAGAGACCTCAAGCTTGTAACTTGAATCATTTCAACTTCATCTTTTAGATCTGCACTTACACTGTAAACACTCCTGTTCCTGAATGGATATATATGCCTGCAAAATGAAACAAAATGTAGAATAAGTGCATGTATTTAGTGAAAGCCAATTATCAAATTATTTCTGATAAATCAATGTTTTCTAATGACAGAGTTGATTGGATGTTGGACTATCAAGGCATGGTCTGTCTGGCTGGTAACCAAGTTTGGTGGACATGGGAAGTTGAAGATGTCTTCCGCAAAGTGAAGAAAGGAATTAAAACAGCCATGAAAGAGTATGCTAAAAAGCTCCACAAACAGATTGATGATCTTGTTGTCAAGGTAAATATCTCTTTTGAAATTTAATTTCTCTTTGAGTAAGTTATAGTTATATCTAACCTTAAAGTTTACAACTTAAATATAAACAGATATTTCACAGTAAGTTATTGTGTGCTGCAGGTGAGGTCTCCTTTATCTAAAAATGACAGATCCAAGTTTAACTCAGTGCTAATTATTGATGTCCATGCCAGGGACATTATTGACTGCTTTGTTAGAGACAGGTAACTTTAGTGAAGTCACAGTCTTATGAAGGGATTAAATATATTATTTAGGTTTTTGTTTTTTTTAATCAACAATTTTATTGCATTTTATTTATTTTATGCATTAAACAATACAAACAATTGACTTAATTTTATCAGTCAACTGAAAAAATCATTTTTGCTCCTTGTGTATAGCATAATGGATTCACGGGAATTTGAATGGGAGTCACAACTAAGGTTTTACTGGGAAAAGGAACCTGATCAACTTGTCATCCGCCAATGTACTGGAGAGTTTGGTTATGGCTATGAGTACATGGGTCTGAATGGTAGACTGGTAATAACACCACTGACAGACCGCATATACTTAACTCTCACACAAGTAAGGTTATATATTTGTTTTAGCCTGCTATTAATTTGTCTGTTACCTAGTTTTATTGATACAACTTTTGTTTTGGATCCTGCTGCTAATAGCCTTGTTACATTGAGAAATAGATAAGCTCTCTTGCTTAAGATTGGCCTTTTTAGTCACATTAGAAGTTGCAAAGGGAAAAGATGATCTCTTGAGGCATAAAATGTCACAGAATTAAAATAATATTTACAACTATTTTTGATTTAAATAATTGTAAAGGATGTAATATTTAATGCAACTCTCACTCAATAATGATACATTTCAGGCTCTGTCCATGAAACTTGGCGGAGCTCCTGCAGGACCTGCTGGTACTGGTAAGACAGAAACAACCAAAGATCTAGCTAAAGCCTTGGGTTTACTTTGTGTTGTGACAAACTGTGGTGAGGGTATGGACTACAAGGTACTCATGATTTGTTTGTTGGGTTTACTTTGTGTTGTGACATACTGTGGTGAGGGTATGGACTACAAGGTACTTAGAATTGTTTGTTGGGTTTACTTTGTGCTGTGACAAACTGTGGTGAGGGTATGAACTACAAGGTACTCATGATTTGTTTGTTGGGTTTACTTTGTGTTGTGACAAACTGTGGTGAGGGTATGGACTACAAGGTACTTAGAACTGTTTGTTGGGTTTACTTTGTGCTGTGACAAACTGTGGTGAGGGTATGGACTACAAGGTACTCATGATTTGTTTGCTGGGTTTACTTTGTGTTGTGACAAACTGTGGTATGAACTACAAGGTACTTACTATTTTACATTTGATATAGATTTTTGGGTTTCTGTTGTTTCATGTAGGAATTTAGGTTTAGGTCTTGGTTTCCATTGAATGTAGATGCTTGAATTTAATTTTTTAATCCCTTGCATATTATTATTTGAGTTACTATTTTGATGTCTATTAGTTTTATATTTAAAATATTAAATGTTTATTTACATTTCATGCTTGTTTAAAATGTTACAACTTTTGTCTACTTTGACTAATACATATATAATTATGTAATATATATGTTCTTTTATCAGGCAGTAGGCAAAATCCTGTCTGGTCTATGTCAGTGTGGAGCCTGGGGATGTTTTGATGAGTTCAACAGAATAGATGTGTCAGTCCTGTCTGTCATCTCCACACAGTTGAAGACTATACAGAATGCACTTGTGCTCAACCTCAAAAATTTTCATGTAAGCCAATCACAAGAAACTATCTTGATAGTTATATGCTAAGCTAAGATACATAAACTCATATTTTATACACCTCAAACCACTTAATCATATTTCAGTTTGAAGGTCAGGAAATTGACCTTGATTCTAGAGTGGGGGTTTTCATTACCATGAATCCTGGATATGCTGGTCGAACAGAACTACCAGAATCAGTGAAAGCTCTCTTCAGACCAGTTGTGGTCATTGTGCCAGACTTACAACAGATCTGTGAAATTATGTTATTTTCTGAGGGATTTCTCATGGCCAAGGTTAGTGGGATATTTCTTTTAATAATTTTGTACATTTAAAAAAATACATATTTAAGCAAAAAAATATTTTTAAAAATTATGATCATATATATATCATTGTTATCATTTTATATTATATTTAGAAAATATATGTTAAACTGACAGTATGCTATTAAAATTTGATCAGGTCTTGGCCAAAAAGATGACTGTGCTCTACAAGCTAGCAAAGGAACAACTGTCCAAACAATACCATTATGATTTTGGTCTTAGGGCCTTGAAATCTGTACTTGTCATGGCAGGAGAACTAAAACGAGGCTCTCCAGATTTAGCAGAGGTAAAAGTTATATTCTTTAATTGTAATACTTTAATAGTTAAAAAAAATATTATTTGTTTTTAAATAGTTGTTTGAATATTGTGCCCAATTTCCAGGATGTGGTACTCATGAGAGCACTCCGAGACATGAACCTTCCTAAATTTGTGTTTGAAGATGTGCCTCTTTTCTTGGGCCTCATCTCTGACCTGTTCCCAGGCTTGGATTGTCCTAGAGTTAGGTATCCAAATTTTAATGATGCAGTGGAGCAAGTTCTTCAAGACAATGGCTATGTCTTATTGCCACATCAGGTATCAGATTTAAAAAAATTACCTAGAAAATATCAAGGATAGATTAGATTAGCACAAATCTGACTTTGATTTGTGGTACTCTTAGTTCAGAAAAAAATATTTGTTTTAATGTATCATATTGTCATTTCATATTTCAGGTTGACAAAGTAGTTCAGATGTATGAGACCATGCTTACTAGACACACCACTATGATAGTTGGACCAACAGGTGGAGGAAAATCTGTTGTCATTAACACTCTAGCTCAAGCACAATCTAGGTGAACATGACACTTTCATTTTATTGTGAACAAACATTTCATTCAGAATTATAATAAGAAGAAAGTTCAACACTTTTCTTTTGTTAATTAATAACAAAATACATGAGATAATTTGTTTATTTATAAATAAAGTTTCATAAAATTAATTATTTACTTTTTCTTTTCATTTTTAATGTGAAAGATGTTGCAGTTGATCATTTTCTGAATGTGTTGTTTAAAAATATTTTAAATTATATTTCTCTGTAGTAATGTATTTTCTTCTTTTGTATCCTCAGGCTCAGCATCACAACAAAATTGTTTGTTATCAATCCAAAAGATAGGTCTGTGATTGAACTGTATGGCATTCTAGACCCAGTCACTCGTGACTGGACAGATGGCCTTCTATCCAATATTTTCAGAGATATTAACAAGCCAACTGACAAGAATGAGAGGAAATACATTGTGTATGATGGAGATGTTGATGCATTGTGGGTAGAAAATATGAATTCTGTGATGGATGACAACAAGCTGCTAACATTGGCCAATGGAGAGAGAATCAGATTACAGAAACACTGTGCCATGTTATTTGAGGCAAGTACACGTTAAAACTCTAGCTACTATTAACTCTTTCTCTCTGTAATTATTTAACATATTCTGGTGGAATCAACATTTGTATTGTCGGTTAGGAGAGAAAGAGTTAAGATATTGAGAAACTATTGAATTAGTGTAATTAATCTTAAGAAAACTATGCTGTTTACAATTTAAAGTGCATGTTTAATGTATGACAATTTTAATCAGAAAATGTTATTTGCTGCTTTAGGTATTTGATCTACAGTATGCTTCACCAGCCACCATTTCAAGATGTGGTATGGTCTATGTTGACCCAAAAAATCTGGGCTACAAACCTTACTGGCAGAAGTGGGTATCCACAAGAAGCACCAAACAGGAACAGGATGACCTCAATTTGTTGTATGAGAAGTATGTGCCTAATTGTATTGATCTAGTCATTGAAGGCATCCAAGATGGAAGACAGGTGGAGAAGCTTAAGACCATAGTACCTTTGACTAATTTAAACATGGTGAGTTGCTAATTATATTTAGTATGTGACCATTAACAAGACTTGCATGCAATCATAACAATTTCTATGCTTAGATTTGTTTATAATCCCATTTTACTTAATTCACTTAATTTTTGTCTGTAAGATCCCTCATGAAATGTTAATCATCTTAAATATAGGCCTACATACATTTTTTTAGCCTCTTTATAGGGTTAAGATTAAAACTTTAGACAAAGGAAAAACTCATATCATTTTTTGTAGTTTCACTTTCATATCTCACAAAGAAAAACTTCTATTCTAATTCCTGTTTCTTTACCTTATTTTCATCTAATGATTTTCTCCAGTAAGTTGGATACAAATAATAATGGTCTCATAACATATGCCACAACTCTCTTCATGATCTTGTTTTCCACTGGATCTAACAGCAAATATAAATCTTATTTAGGAATGTATTTTTTTTCCATTTAATCTTTTAAGTTATAAGATAAGATAATTTTAGTGGTCCAATCAAATTCATTTAGGCTACAATTGATCACCTGTTTTTATTTTTATTTAAAAAAAAGGTTTTAATTTGAGTATTTTTCCTATTTATTGCAAGAAAGTAAATCATGATACATAAGTTCTTTTAAGTAATAAATATATTGACTTATAATTTATCATTTCTTTATATTGAATAGGTGAACCAGTTAAGTCAGATGCTAAATGCACTTCTGGTCAAAGAAGTTTCAGAGCCCTTAGAGTTGGAAGCTTTCTTTCTACAATCTCTAATCTGGTCAGTGGGAGCTGGCCTTCTGGAAGATGGAAGAGTTCGATTTGATGGCTATGTCAAGTACTTGGCCTCACTCACCCAAATACAAGAGGAAAACAAATATGCTGGACCAGGTAACTGCATGCTTTCCAGTTGTCCTTCTTGAACAGTTTCTTTCATAACTTTTTAAATTGTCATTAACATTCTGATAATTAGCATTATCATCCAAACATAAAATTTGTACCACAAAGTATCCTTTTTATTTGTATTGCATATTGCAAAGAATTCCAATTGCTTCTATAGTTTAAGTTTCATTGTTAATACTGGCTGCTCTATCCTTTTTTTTCTTCGATACTTAAAAAGTTGCTCGAATGAACTTCAGAAGAAAAATGAAGGAATTTTTAAGTAAGTCTCACTTGGTGTCATACAGGTCTCCATTATACTATACAAGCAGCAATTTTCACTGATCAACTAGAGTATATCAGATGTTGCATACAAGATAAAAAATATATCATTAAATCACTTCAAATACATAGTTCAATAAATATTCAGAGAATGCTCACCATTATTACAAAGCAGATTTTGCCAATGTTATATATTATTACTTTTTAAATTACTTTTGGTGTGCATAGAAAGATATATTTTTTTATACATTTTAACTATTACTATATATTGCTTTTATCAATTCTATTTATATACTGTATACTTTTGTTAACATTCACTGCAATATATTTATATTACTTCAGATATATCCTTCACTCATGTAAATAGCAAACAGTTTACATTAGTGTGTGGAGAAATATCAGTTTTAATGTTTCTTAGTTAAAACTGTAGGTCTTTGGTTTTCTTTTGTACTATCTAATGTATTATTTTTACTGATCTTCTCAAAATTAAAAGGGCATAGTGGGCTGAGTGGCTAAACACTTTGTTTCCAAACCAAGGGTCACAAATTCAAATCCCAATGAACTTTGGGGTTCTTATAACATCCCTGGATCCACTCAACTCTAATGGCAGTAATCTAAAAGATGCAAAGGTGGTAGGTTGTTGATCTGGTCACATGACACCCTCATTAACTGTTGGCCATAGAAAATGAATATCTTTCCATCTTTCATGAATCACAATGTCTTCAAGGGAAACAACTTCTGGTGTTCTTAAATGGTTCTGTGTTTCTTTGTGCTTTAATCTAAACAGAAAGTTCATATTTAGTTAGTCTAATCACCTAATTAATCACTTGTTCCATTATTAAGATTTCTGAGTATTCTTGGACAATTATTTAGTTTATTTTTGATTAGCTATTGGGTAATTTAATTTTAGGTAGGAATTTCATCTTTCAATTCAGAAGGACATAAATGTAATAGGTAGTATTGAAGCATATTTTTTTTATTCATTGATATTTATTAATTTATATATTTAGTAAAGTATAAGAATTTCTAATGTAAAAATCTAATCTAATATCGGTATAGATGTATCATATTTTTTGGCACTACACAAACCAAACTCTTAATTGATTCTATGTTATCATACTACAATGTTATAATATGAAATGTTTAGATTTTGTCACAGTCTCTCATCACCATGATCATGTCTCCAGGTGAGCTCCCAGGCACCCAAACATTGTATGAGTATTTCTATGATGGTGAAGAGAAAAAATGGATACCCTGGTCTAAGATGGTCCCTGTCTACAAGCACAACCCAGATCTCAAGTTTTACGAGATTTTGGTGCCTACTGTAGATACTGTCAGAGCAACATGGCTGCTGCAGATGATGGTCAGGATTAAAAGGCCAGTCGTGTTGATTGGGGAGACAGGAACATCCAAGACAGCAACCATTGCAAACTTTTTGAGAACCCTTGACCAAGAACAACACGTAAGTTGAGAAAGTTATAATAAAAATATTTTGTAATGTTTTAAGTCAAGATATTAAGACCAGAAGAACATGCTCATAGCACCCTGTTAGCCCAAGTCTGACTAAAAAAACAAACTCATATCTGTCTCTGTGGGTCAGTCATTACCTGAACTTATACTCACATTATAGACAGTTAATTATTAATGTCTGTTCTGAAGATTGTTTATACCCTAACTAGACACTAATTAGCTTATATTTAACATAATGTCTTTTTAAAATTACATTTGTATGACAAACATTAAAACAGTATTTATATAGATATATGTTGCAGAAAACAAATGATAGTGAATTGCACCAAATAAGTGATGTTAACACAAAATTTAAATGTGCTCAAAAATAGAATTGACTCTTGGTTTTATTTTTAAAAAACTTTTATTAATCTGTACATTACTAATGCTGCAAGTATTTTTGATGATTTTAATTTTTATATTTAGATTATATTTTCAATGCATCAAAAACTTTTTTGGGGGACTTTTATTTACAGCTTCTCCTGAATATGAATTTTTCCTCTCGTACAACTTCCATGGATGTGCAAAGAAATGTGGAGTCGAATGTTGAAAAAAGAACTAAAGATACTTATGGACCTCCTCCTGGAAAGAGACTTATCATTTTCATTGATGACATGAACATGCCACAGGTACATTGCATGGCCTCTAATCTTTGAAATTTAGGGATTCAATAACTTCATTTTTGTAGTTCTCTGATAAAAAATTGTAATTTTGTGTTGGTTGAAGATTTTCTGTTTGTATATATTTTGTTTGTACCTAAGTTGAATGAAATGAAAGAGAATGTACCTAGGTTGAATGAAATGAAAGAAAATGTAACTTAGTTGAATGAAATGAAAGAGAATGTACCTAAGTTGAATGAAATGAAAGAGAATGTACCTAAGTTGAATGAAATGAAAGAGAATGTACCTAAGTTGAATGAAATGAAAGAGAATGTACCTAATTTGAATGAAATGAAAGAGAATGTACCTAGGTTGAATGAAATGAAAGAGAATGTACCTAGGTTGTATGAAATGAAAGAGAATGTACCTAAGTTGAATGAAATGAAAGAGAATGTACCTAAGTTGAATGAAATGAAAGAGAATGTACTTAATTTGAATGAAATGAAAGAGAATGTAACTAGGTTGAATGAAATGAAAGAGAATGTAACTAGGTTGAATGAAATAAAAGATAAAAACCTAGATTGAATGCTTAAATTCTGTCGAGGTTAATATTTAATTTTGAAATAACAAACAACAGCATTAAAACACAATAGTTATTAAAAGGAAATATTTGAAAAGATATGGAAAATAAAGACTAGCTCTGACCATTACTTGATACTGACTTATAAAGTGTTTAGTAAAGAGTCTTGTTTTTGATCACTGAAAAGGCTTTCTCCAAAAGCTAGGAACAAATAGTTTGTTTTTTTAAATCCCCATCTCTTTATGTCCCCATCAGTTACTCCTAATGAGCTCATCTTATTCTTACAATGTACCATCACAACTGTAGAAGTACCACCCTTTAAAGATGACTCCAGCTACAAAATGCTATATTGGCTTTCTTATGCTGTTTGCTAGTATATGCCATCCCACTCAAGGCCATGTGCTTATTCTTTAATTTGGCTATCCATTTCCTCTTTATGGACGTTTCTACTAGTGTGCCATGATAAAACCTGGAAATGTATTATCTCAAGAATCACATACCTTTGTTTCAGCATCGCCTCCTAGCAGTGATACAGCAGGGACCTTGTCACATGACCATCCATCATATTTCATCTTCCCATACCAAATCATCAGTGTTATATTGGCAGTATCATCATCACCACATTCTCACATTGACATCTCAAAGGACTCCTCATGCTCTAGTTTACCCACAGTTTAATTCTTTTTTTTAAATTTTTTTTTATATTATTTTGTTGACATTCTGTGTTGTAGGTTGATACATATGGAACACAGCAACCCATTGCCTTGTTGAAGCTTTTACTAGAGAGAGGTGGACTGTATGATAGAGGCAAAGACTTAAACTGGAAGAACATGAGAGACATGGGTTACATTGCTGCAATGGGCAAAGCTGGAGGTGGTAGAAATGAAACAGATCCTCGATTTGTTTCTCTCTTCTCTGTCTTCAACATGACATTCCCTGATGTTGAGTCACTGTTTAAAATTTATAACTCCATTTTAGAGGGGCATCTACAAGCATTTTCAGCTGAACTACAAGCTTTGTCATCCAAAATTACAAACATGACAATGGATTTATATAGGTTAGTAAGCTTAAATATTTTTATTACAAAAGCCCACTGCATTGTTCTAAATCATTAGGATATTATTTTAATCTCTTTCTCATATTTCAGCCACTCTGTGAAGGAACTGCCACCCACACCTTCCAAATTTCACTACATTTTCAACTTGAGAGACTTATCTCGTATCTATAATGGTCTATGTCTGTCTACACCAGATAGATTTTCCAAGGAAGAGCAATTTGTCAGACTGTGGAGAAATGAATGTCACAGAGTCATTAGTGACAGGCTCATTAATGATCAAGATAAAGAACTCATTGCTGTAATTCTTTTCAGCATTTTTCTGATTTGTTAAGATGTATATTCCATTTTTTTTGCTTAAGTTATCATAGTTTATAATTGTTTTAACATTTCTGTCAAGTCCTATGCTAGTGTATTTATATTTGTAGGAAAGCTAACTCAGATAGTTGACCTATTCTGTTTTATACAAACAATATAGATAACTTCATGTTTTGCTATTTGACACCATGGATGTACAAAATTGTACATATAATTTTTAGAGTTTGTTTTTTTTCCCTATAGAAAAAAATCGTGAGTCTTCTGGAAGACAATTTTAAGTCTCACTTGGAGTTTGTAATGAGGGAACCAATACTGTATGGTGACTACAGGACTGCATTAGATGAAGGTGAACCAAGACTTTATGAAGATATGCAGGATTATGAAGCAACCAAGGCTGTCTTCCAAGAGGTTTGTATTTACCTATTTTCACTGGATTCCTACTATAGACTCTATCTCTACATGATGTCTATTCATTGTTGATCCTAATTTTTGGCCCTAATTGTTTCTGATCAGATTCTTGAAGAGTATAATGAGAATCACACTCCAATGAATCTGGTTTTGTTTGATGATGCTCTGGAACATCTTTCTCGGATCCATAGAGTATTGAGAATGGACAGAGGTCATGCATTACTTGTTGGTGTTGGTGGTAAGCTTATTCTTATCAACTTACATTTTCAGCTAACAACAAATCTTATGGGATGCAACTAATGTTGTAAACACAGTACATTAGTCAAGTAATCTATGAGTGATTCACATGACTTTATAAACATACAAAAAAAAATTACAGAACTACTTGAATTAAATTAAAATGCTTCTGTTTGAAGCCAAAGGCCTCAGAAAAATATTGATAAAAAAGGACCAAATGTAAATTGTTTTTCTCAACAGAGCAAGATTATTATTTCATAATCTGTTTTAATTTGTTCTAACTAACTAATATGATAAAACTGAAATAGGCTAACAGCCATCTCTGATTTTGTTTTGTTAATCTTCAACAATAAAGGAGGAGCTTATAATTATTATGAGGCTAAAAGAAAGTTGTATTTTAATTGGTTCTGAAAGATGGACTAGGAACTAATTGTATGTAAATAATGAGAAGTATAAGAATGTATTTATAGAATAAAAATTCTTTCCTTTTGTTCTTGCTCACTTCTAATGTTTTAATCTATTGTATGTTTATGTTAAGCTTATGTTTAATTCTTTGTTTAGGAAGTGGCAAACAAAGTTTGTGCCGCCTGGCATCTTATGCTGCTGGCTGTCAGGTTTTTGAGATAATGCTGAGCAGAGGATACAATGAAAACTCTTTCAGAGAAGATTTAAAGGTTTTATATAACAAACTTGGCACTGAGAACCAGAAGGTGGCTTTTTTATTTACTGACCAACATGTTGTAGAGGAAGGTATGTTACAGCTCACTATTGTTGTAGAGACCAACTAATGATCTCTCATTCAAATTAGGACTGTTTTCTTTGTTACTTTGTTACCATTTAGTTTTTTGTTCACTCTTTTGTGCATATTAGAAATTCTTTCTCATTAAAACATCTTAATGATTTATTAGAGAATAATATCATTTTAAAAAAATCATTATTACAGTTATAAAATTAATATTTTTTATATAAAATTTTCAATGTTTACTGCTTTTACATATATAAAATTTCAACAAAACATCATTGTAAAGGTTTTCTGGAGTTAATCAACAACATGTTGACATCAGGCATGGTGCCTGCACTCTATGCTGATGATGAAAAGGAAACTCTTGTAGGCCAGGTAAAGTTTTTATTCAAAGCTATACAAAAACAACTTGTAATAACAAATGTAATGATTGTATGTATGTGATTGCAGACAGACAATTTATGTGTATACATCACTTTTTGTTTTACTTAGTTAAGAGATGAAGCCCTCAGAGCTGGTGCTGGACATGCCAAAGAGATGATCTGGCAATATTTTATTAATAAATGTGCTAACAATCTGCACATTGTCCTGGCCATGTCACCTGTTGGAGACACACTAAGAACCAGATGCAGAAATTTTCCAGGTTATCCTAATATTCAATCATTAGACCTTTAGCCATATACTTTTCTTAAAATATTTTTTTTTAGTATTTTTTTAATTATAAGAGAAGACATTTTAAATTAATCCATTACTTTTTTTCATTTTAGTTTTGTATCAAAAGCTTGTAATTTATATGGAAAATTAATTCTGAAATTATTTTTTTGGCCAGGTACTGTGAACAATGCAAGTATAGATTGGTTCTTCCCTTGGCCAGAACAAGCCCTGTATGCTGTGGCCAGTGTTTTCATTTCACCAGAAGTAAGTTGCATTTTGAGCCATTCATTATTTTATTTCTGTTACTAATTTTGTTGCTGAAGAAGCCATGATTTAATATTAACTGCTAGAAAAAGTACAATAATGTTTTGAACACTTAAAAAATATGCTGTAACAATACTATGAACTCATGAACAGAACCAGTTGATCCCACAAGAGAAAAGACAAGACATTGTGTCTCATGTTGTCATGGTACATCAGTCTATTGGAGTCTACAGCATCAAATTTTTACAGAGATTACGAAGAAATAACTATGTCACACCCAAGAATTACTTGGATTTTATCAACACTTATGTCAAACTATTAGATGAACAAGACAAGTTCATTCTCAGCCAGGTAGAAAGTTGGTTGCTCAAATTGTTCAATTGTTTCCATTTCTGTGTATATTCTGTATATATAGAACTAAGGACTGACTTTCATTGTTGTTTTATTTTCTTCATGTTAATTTATTTTATGGCTAAACCTGAAATGAATAGGCATAGTAATTTACATAATAAATCTCATATATAATGTTTATCAATCTAATCAATGTCTTATACCGAAAAATGTGTTTTCTGTTGAATAACTAAAATAACTAAGGCACATATATTTTGCCTGTCATTTTGGGGTTTCTGTGCATGGAAATAATACAAAGATAGCCTCTGTTTATTCATATTGTTTCATATAGTGGAAACAATATCTTATGGCATACTGTCTATTTAAACATTACTTTTTCATAAAATTATATTTTTGTTAACTGTAAAATGTTTGTTTTGTTTTATAAGTTTCGGATGTTCCATCAGAGTTGGAGATAATTACTTCCTAGTCCAAGCCTCCCGCAAGACGACGGGGGATGGGAGCGGGCAGGGTTTGAACCCAGGACCATCGATGAATTTGAACAAGAGTCTAGCGTGCAAACCACACGACCAGGCAGCCATAACTGTAAAATGACTTTAAATAAAAAAAAACTTACATGTTTGCATTTCATATCTAACAAGAAGTTCCATAGAGACTTTGTATGCTAATGTTGAGGAATTGTTTTTTTTTAGTGTGAGCGTCTTCATGGAGGCTTACAAAAAATTGCTGATGCCAGTGAGATGTTGGCAGTTTTAAATGAAAAATTGGCAGTACAAAAAGTGGCAGTTACAGAAAAGACTGCAGCCTGTGAAGCTCTACTGGCTGAAATAGCTGCAGGAACAAAGGCAGCCACAGAGAAAAAATCTTTTGCTGAAGCTAAAGGAGAGGAGATTGCAGAACAGAGCAAAGTTATTGAAGTGGAGAAAGTTAGTAGTTCTTTTGATAGTTATCTCATTTAGTTCTTTTGATAGTTATCTCATTTAGTTCTTTTGATAGTTATCTCATTTAGTTCTTTTGATAGTTATCTCATTTAGTTCTGTTATCTCATTTAGTTCTTTTGATAGTTATCTCATTGTTTTCTTTTCATAGCTATCTCATTGAGTTCTTTTGATAGTTATCTCATTTAGTTCTTTTGATAGCTAAGTTCTTTTGATAGTTATCTTATTTAGTTCTTTTGATAGCTAAGTTCTTTTGATAGTTATCTTATTTAGTTCTTTTGATAGTTATCTTTTTAGTTCTTTTGATAGTTATCTTTTTAGTTCTTTTGATAGTTATCTCATTTAGTTCTTTTGATAGTTATCTCATTTAGTTCTGTTATCTCATTTAGTTCTTTTGATAGTTATCTCATTGTTTTCTTTTCATAGCTATCTCATTGAGTTCTTTTGATAGTTATCTCATTTAGTTCTTTTGATAGCTAAGTTCTTTTGATAGTTATCTTATTTAGTTCTTTTGATAGCTAAGTTCTTTTGATAGTTATCTTATTTAGTTCTTTTGATAGTTATCTTTTTAGTTCTTTTGATAGTTATCTTTTTAGTTCTTTTGATAGTTATCTCATTTAGTTCTGTTATCTCATTGAGTTCTTTTGATAATTATCTCATTTACTTCTTTTCATAGCTATCTCATTGAGTTCTTTTGATAGTTATCTCATTGAGTTCTTTTGATAGTTATCTCATTTAGTTCTTTTGATAGCTAAGTTGATAGTTATCTTATTTAGTTCTTTTGATAGTTATCTCATTTAGTTCTTTTGATAGTTATGTTGTGATCCCTCACCACTTCACATTTCAACTATTCAGACTTTGCTATTTCACAGTTTTTTGTCAATAAAAATTTCATGGGAAAAATAATTCCTGTTGACTCACAATTATAAACAACAGCTGATTATTTGCATACCGGGTAGTATCCCTGCACCTTATAGGCTTAGTACAGTGGTACATGAGAGAAAGCAAGCTAGTTTTACTATATTTTTTTTATTATTACTGTATTTTGTCCTTTGTATGTATGTATTGTACAGTACTAGGTTCATTTATCATTAAAGCTAGAGGAAGGGCTTAGAAAACCTTAATATAGTGTAACAATACTTTATAAATAAACCATTTCTACTTTACATAATTAGCGTATCAATTCTGGTTCTAAAACACATCTCCCTCAATAAATTAGAGATCAATGTATTATTATAACTTAAGTTGACAATTTTTTTTTGGGTCACAGAAAGATGCTGAGGATGCATTGGCTGAAGCATTACCTGCCCTTGAAGCAGCAAGATTGGCATTAGATGACCTTGACAAGCAAGATGTCACTGAAATTAGGTAAAATAAAGCTCTGTATATAATTACCTAATAACTATAATTACCTATAATTACAGATATTACCCACTGCCCGTGGGTCTTAACTTGCATATTGCTGATGTAGTCACTGAAATAGTACATTAGAAACAATTAAAGAAAATAATAATGCTATAAGTAAAGCAAATGCATGAATTCATGAATAAAAAAATATTATGAATGGAGCTAAAAATAGCTAATTGACCTGAATTCATGCCATATTAAGAATAGAGTTGCACTCATGTACAAATTCTTTAGAATAACAAATTTGAATGTTAATTTGATTACAATATGAAATGAATGGACTATAATTAGTATGTTCATGTGTTAAAGTATAAAACTATCTTTGTGAAGAGAAGTTCTATCATCTTAAGAGTTGAATTAGAGTTTTAGACCCAGGAATAGAGAGATGTGTAACCTTTCGGGTAAAGTCTAATGAGAGAAAGTACATCAGGAATTCTAAATTTGCAGATATAAAGGACAAATTTATGTAAAAATGCTTTTGAGATGCAAACTTGAAGCTTAATTTTATTAAATAATGAAATCAATTGACTATATTTTGTATTTTCATGTGTCAAAGTAAAAAAACTATATGTGTAGTGTAGTTCTTAAAATTAGATCTAGATCTATATCCTTTTTCTATCTTTTCTCATGTCTACATGCTAAACATAGCCTAGATTCATAAAATAGAGTTAATCAACTTTTTTTTTTTGAGGGTCTTAAGTTTGTTTTAGGGCTACAATACATACACTATGGTCTAAGTTTTTACCCAAGGAACATTTCTGCCAAGTTTTATCAAGATTGGTCAAATGGTTTTGATTTCTATTTGGCACATACATATACCCCTTACATTCTACTTTATAGTATAAATAAATGAATGCAATAAGTAGTTTCCAAAGTTTGTTGTTATAAAAACTATTGAAGTTATAATGCATTATGTCATGATGTATGACCATAGAAATCTTCACTCAATAAAAATAAAATATATCATTAAGTGACATTTATTTCAAGCTTCTATTAATTTTACCAATATGTATCTGAGCCTAGTTGACTTGAGTGATTCTTGTGCTTCTATTTGATCAGATCCTTTGCCAAGCCACCACGTGAAGTACAGACAGTATGTGAATGTATAGTAGTCCTCAAAAATATTCGGGATGTTTCTTGGAAATCTGCCAGAGGTATGATGTCAGAAGCCAACTTTCTCAAGACTCTCAAAGAAATGGATGTGGACAATATTTCACAAAAGCAGATGACAACAGTGAAAGGTCAGATCATAGTCTAATAACTTATTCTTACAATTCTAAAAAACTTGTTGAGTCAAAAAAAAGTAAGCAAACTAGAGACTAGAAACAAAATCTCAATACTAAAAGAATGAATATGTTTCTCAGGTTTGATTAAAGACATAGACTTGACATTAGAACAGATGAAGTCAATTAGTAAAGCTGGTGCAGGTCTGCTTAAGTTTGTTGAAGCTGTGATGGGATATTGTGCTGTGGCTAAAGAAATCAGGCCAAAGAGAGAAAAAGTTGCCAAACTAGAAAAGAACTTTTTCCAGGTCAGTTACTAATCAATATTTTTTTCTTTAACAGAGATTTTTTAAAAATCTTGAACTTACTTGAAACTCGGAGACTATTGCTTTTAACTTGCATATTTTCTTGTTCTTATTTAATATTGCATTAATTAAGTAATTGAAAATGCAATGAAAACATATTAATTACACATTTTAAAACCTTTTTCCATTACACTAGAAATTTTGTCAAATTTCATTCTTAGTTTGTGAGAAATTTTAAATTTAGAACTTTGAAAATGCTAGCATAATTTTTAAAAAATGTTCTTTTTGTTTAGGCCAAACGTGACCTTGAGAAAGTAACAAAGGAAGTTCAAGCATTAGAAGAAGAGTTACAAGAACTGAATAAGAAATATGAGCAGGCTATGACAGAGAAACAGGCTTTGGAAACAGAAGCTAGAATTATGGAAAGAAGACTTATTGCTGCTGATAAATTGATCTCAGGTCTGGGCTCTGAAAATATCAGGTAAAATAAACAAGCTACTTGGTCAATTGGATTAAATGACTTAGATGTTTCTTAGTTTTTATTGTACTTTTCCAAAAGTACAATATAAACATAAATAAAGCAATCCAGAAACTTTACAAGCAAGCTTCTAGTGCAGTGACCGTTAATAACATTATTGCAGACTGCTTTAAAATCAACTTCCACCAACACTTTTCAATATCTTCCTTGCAAGGATAATGGATGATGCTCTTTAAGGAGCAAGCATTGGTGGAAGAAGAGTTATTAGCTTTCACTTTGTGGATGACAAAGGAAAAGCTGACTTGATGATGTGCATAGACAAGACTTCCGCAGAATATGGTATACAAAATAATGCCCGAAATTGATACATTATGACCAATTGCTAACAGGGCTTTCAAATGAACAACAGTATTAGAGGTAAAAAGCTGGCAAATGTCAGAAGTTTTAAATACCTCAGAGCTATCATTTCAGATGAAGGAACCAAACCTGAACTACTGGCCAGAGCTTCAATTCAGTCTACAGCAACACTTGCAAAGCTCAAAACAATCTGAAAAGACAAAGGGATAGCCTTCAACACTAAAATCAGACTGATGTGCTCTTTGGTCATGGCTATATTTTTGTATGCTTGCAAATCTTGGACACTGACTCCAGAACTAGAGAAGAGTATCCTTGCAATGGAATTGAGATGCTATATAAGAATATTAGGTATCACCTATAAAGGCCGCATCACAAGTGAGGAGATTTGAAGCAGGATCATATTGGCAATAAGGCCTCACAACCACCCACTGAACATTGTCAAAACACAAAAAAAAACCATTATGACTTTATCACAAGATCCTCAGGGCTTACAAAGAACTTCCTTCATGGAACAGTTTCAGGGAAAAGAAGAATAGGCAGACAGAGGGATAGAAAGACAACATTAAAGAATAAATGGGCATGTCATTGAAAAAGATTTTTTTCAAGGCAAAAGACAGAGAGGAATGGAGAAAAACTGTTGATGAATCATGATTCAACAGACTAAGGGAAAGGTTAAGGTGACAGTTTTTTTTCTGTTTTTAAACAGATGATTTTGTATTAAAGTTTGGAATAAGTGCTCGAACGTATTGTAAACTAAGTAAAAAAAAAGTAAAGTTCCCCTTTCAGACCTTAAGATCTATAGGGCTATTGATGTATAGGTCATCTGTTTCTGTGGCCCATGGTTAACAAAGGTGTCATGTGGCTAACACAATGACCTTTACATTCCCCAACTAAAGTCTGATACCCATTAGAGCTGGGTGGAGTCACCTTAAAGATCCACAAATAAAAAATCCCAGTCTTCACCAGGATTTGAACCCGATACCCCTCGTTTCAGAAGCCATGCCTCCCAAAAGTATTGTACTTGGACATATCTTTCTGTTGATTTCTTGAAACTTTTCAATCCCTGCTATATTTATAAACATGTCTTATGTAATTAAAACTTGTTCCTTTACTGCTGTGTATCTTTCAGATGGAGCAAGGACCTGGAGGAATTGAAAAAGAAAAGAGTGCAGTTGTTGGGTGATTGTCTAGTTAGCTCAGCCTTTCTCAGTTATGTTGGAGCCTTTAGTTGGGAGTTCCGTAATGACCTTGTTTATAAAGATTGGGTCAATGATTTGAAGGAAAGAAATGTACCATTGAGTGATCCATTCAAACTAGAAGATTTATTAACTAATGATGTTGAAATCAGCAAGTAAGTGAATTATAATAAAGTGAATTATATAAAAAGAGACTTCTTATTGAATAGTGGGTTGTAGATGCAATGTTTATAGAATGCAGCCTTCTGAATAGTTCACATTCTTTATATATGAGAGTGAAGGAAAGAAATGACTACATTCTGTAGAGTGTGGTTGTACATAAAGTACTACATACCGAAGAGTGTGGTTGTACATAAAGTACTACATACCGAAGAGTGTGGTTGTACATAAAGTACTACATACCGAAGAGTGTGGTTGTACATAAAGTACTACATACCGAAGAGTGTGGTTGTACATAAAGTACTACATACCGAAGAGAGTGGTTGTACATAAAATAATACATACTGAAAGGCATTAATTAAATAATGATTCATAAAGAGTGCACTACATACTGAATAGTTTGATTTTTACATACAAATACAAAACTGCTGAATTTAAAATGTATGTTATTTTACATAGGTGGACCTCAGAGGGTCTGCCACCAGATGAACTGTCTATACAGAATGGTATCCTGACAACCAGAGCCAGTCGATTCCCAATGTGTATTGATCCACAACAACAGGCTTTGAATTGGATCAAGAGAAAGGAGGAAGTCAACAATCTCAAGGTTTTTATTCACATTTTAATAGAATTTGATTCAGTAGTTGCTTTGCTGATCTAGCAATTGTAAAGTTGACCATCAGGCACTATTTCTTTTTCTACATATTTTTTCTTTCTTTCATTTTTTTATACCTGTAGAGAAACAAACTTTTTGTTAATTGTAAAGTTAGCAAAAGAAAAAATAGGTTGCCTGCAAAGTAATGCTATTTTTATTTTAGACATAATACTTTTATCAACTAAACCTCTGAATGTAATTGTCAAAGAATCATGATAATTGTTTTTAATAATAATAATTAATTAATAATAATAATTTTTAAAAATAATTACAAAATTATATAGGTGTGCACCTTCAATGATCCAGACTTCCTGAAACAGTTAGAATTGGCCATCAAATATGGCTTCCCCTTTTTGTTTCAAGATGTTGATGAGTATATTGACCCAGTCATAGATAATGTGTTGGAAAAAAATATCAAAGGTAATGACGTTTTGTTGTCATTCAGATTAATTTCTTTTTCACATTTCATTCTAAATCAATCAAAGGGAAACAATGCTATTTCTGTTTACATATAGTGTTGTTTTTCTAAATTCTAACTCAGTTCACACACATAAGTAAATTCCTGACATTTATATACAAAGACTTTTGACTATTATTCATCTAAATAATAGAATATCTGTGTTTTGATCCCCCTATCTTATCTTATCTTATATGATACAGATGTTACTTCAAAAAAGAAGATGACTATGTCCTATGCATCATGCATTTAGTCATTCATATTAACCAATGACCTAAATTCTGCCTAGTCACTGGTTTTCCTGGCTAACTCAGGCAACCCATTCCATGCTCTAATAGCACTAGGGAAGAAAGAGCATTTGTACAAATTAATTTCTGATAAGAATGTTTGTTGAAAGTTTAATGCAGCTTGGTGTAGTTGTGTTAAGTTGCACTTATTCCAGAGTAAGATTTTTCTTTTGGGTTTTGATTAGGTGGCCAAGGAAGAGAGTTTGTCATGCTTGGAGACAAAGAAGTGGACTATGACCCCAACTTCCGTTTGTATCTGAACACTAAACTGGCTAATCCCAAATATGGTCCAAATGTCTTTGGCAAGTCAATGGTCATCAATTATACAGTAACACTTAAGGTTTGTTCTCAATCTTTTTATAGACAACTTTGTAGTTATTAAAGGAAAATACATTGACAAGATTCATTTTAGTTTCTGATAGTAGATGTATTTTGTCTTAGGGCTTAGAAGACCAGCTTCTTAGTGTTATAGTCAAATTTGAAAGGAAAGAACTAGAAGAACAAAGAGAACGACTTATTATGGAAACAAGGTAAATTCATTGCAACATCATAACAAAAGATCAATAAATTTAGATTTTGTAAAGTACATACTGTTCTCATTGTAAGTGATTTCCTACTAACTTGAAAGCTTAATTCTTTCTCTTTTGATCTCTAGTGTAAATAAGAAACTTCTAAAAGATTTAGAAGACTCTCTGCTGAGAGAACTGGCTCAGTCTCAAGGTAATATGTTGGACAATGTGGAGCTGGTGGAGACTCTAGAAGAAACTAAAACAAAAGCTACTGAGGTAATTAAATCACAGTTGTTGTTTTTTTTTTACATTTTCTGAATTTCATGGTTTTTTAAATTTATAATCATTACAATGTTTTATAAAATTTTGTTTAAAATTTTCAGTAAAAAATATTTTAATGAGAATCAACCAAGAGTTCTGTACAGTTCATATTCTACATGATATTTAAAATATACACAAATGTATTTCTGTTGCAGGTTTCTGAAAAACTCAAACTTGGAGCCAAGACTGCAATAGACATTGAAAAACTAAGAGACGGCTATCGTCCTGCTGCTAAGCGAGGAGCCATTCTGTTTTTCGTCCTTGCCGAAATGTCTCAAGTAAATACCATGTATCAATATTCATTGGCCTCTTACCTGGAAGTATTTGGGCATTCTTTAAAGAAAAGTTTACCTGATAGCATCCTCCAGAAGAGACTAAAGAACATCATGGACACTTTGACCCACAATATCTATAATTATGGCTGCACAGGTTGGTTGGTTGTCTTCTGTACCTTCACATGTGGTTGTGTGTATTAGTTTAAAAAAAGAACTTCTTTCATCACATTTAAAAAATGATTTCACAATACAAATTATCAAAAAGTAATTTTTTTTATTTTCTAAATTTGTATGTAATTAGGTTTACCTCCATTTCTTTCAGCTGAATCTCTTTGTAAATACTTTATTGGATGATTATATTTATAGCTTATAATTTGAACATTTTACTGAATCTCTTAGGTATTTTTGAAAAGCACAAGCTTCTGTTTTCATTCCAAATAAATATTAAACTTGAACAAGATAAACAGGCAGTCACACAAGATGAATTAGATTTCTTCATTAAGGTCAGAAACTTGATTTCTTAAACAACTTTTAAAAATATTTTCAAATTCAAATCTGTTCATTGGTTCTAGAAGTTTCAAACAAGTATAAGCAACAAAATTACAGGGAAACTGGGCATTGAACATGGAGCTGCTAACTTAAAAATCTTAGATCTCATCTATTAACACTTTGTTTGGAGACTTTGACTAAGATCCATAAATGATGTAAACATTTAAAACAAATTTAAAACAAGCAAAATATAAAATACATTTTTTTTGAAAAAACAAATCTAAGTTGAAGAACCACAAAATCTATCTCTCAATACTGCAAGGCTTAACTCCCTTTTCTATATTAAAAAATTAATTAATTAACATTCATTGATTAACTTATTTTTTTATTCATTCAAATATATTGACAGTATTGTCATGGACTATGATTAATTATGCAAAATTTTACTTGATCCGAGAATGGGAAGTAGGAGAATAAACATGTACAAAATTTGTATCAGACAGATGGAGTAAATTAACATAAGCTTTGTAAAAGATTTATAAAATGTTGATCATTATGCAGGCAACATAGCAATATCCAAAGGTTACATTCTAATTCTAATTCTAGAACCCAAATAACCTGTTGAACGTAAAAATAAAGAAGTTAAATAAACACAATAGAATTTAATAACATATAGAATAAGCTTTTTTTTTTTCTTACTTTACTTACTTTACTTTCTTATGTATCAAATTGTAGAATGAATTACAGGTTTAAAAAAATAAAGGTTATTCTATGTGTCATTAAATTCTATTTTGTGCATTGTTTTATGAAACAGGGCAAAGTGGCACTTGAAAAAAGCAAACGCAAGAAACCTTTTTCATGGTTTCCTGACGAGGGATGGGAAGACTGTAATCGTTTGGCAGCAGACTATCCAGTGTTTAGTTCTCTACTAGATGATATAGAACGAAATGAGAAAGCTTGGAAAAAGGTATTTTAAAAGAATGTTTCCTATTTTGATATCCATTTTTTAAATATATGTAGTTATTATTATAGATGAAATGCTTTTTGTCCTACATATATTTGATTAATTTTAGGAGTTCTTAGATATCCAGAGTAAACTTCCATAGAGTTGTAAACTTTCTTTCAAATTCTTGGGTATAAATTTATTCTGCGATTTGTTCAAATGATCTATTCTGTAATTTGTTTATTTTTTATGCCCTTTCAAATGTACACTTTTAATCTTGTCTTTGATTACACACTATTTTCTTTTCTTTTAGTGGTTTGATCATGATGCTCCAGAATCCCAGCCATTTCCACTCAATTATCATGAAAGATTAAGTGATTTCCAAAGTCTGATGCTTCTTCGCTGCTTTAGAATTGACAGAATTTACAGAGCTGTCACTGAATATGTCACTAAAACAATGGGAGAGAAGTATGTCACTCCTCCGATCATCAGCTTTGAGAACGTTTACGAGCAGAGCACGCCTATGTCTCCAATAGTTTTTATTTTGAGTCCTGGTTCTGATCCCGCAAGTGATCTCATGAAGCTAGCTGACCGGATAGAGTTCGGAAGTAACAAGTTGAAATTTCTCTCCATGGGTCAAGGTCAAGAAAAGGTGAATTTTTTATCTGCAATGGAAAAATGGTTTTAATTAAACTTGTAGTGAAGTTCGTATGTCAATAACACTCATTAAAACAGACTAAAAAAGATTTCTGAATCAATCTTTCTACTATGTATTTTCACTAAACTCTATGTTCTATCTTGCATCTCCCCAGGTGGCACTGCAACTGCTTGAGACAGCCATTTCACGTGGCCAGTGGCTAATGCTTCAGAACTGTCATCTTTTAGTTCGATGGCTTCGTGAGCTAGACAAGCAGCTTGAGAAGATGACTAAACCTCATCCTGACTTCCGTCTTTGGTTGACAACTGAGCCAACTCCATCTTTCCCTATAAGTATACTACAAAGGTCTCTTAAGGTTGGTAGTTATTTTAAAAATAAATCTTTATATTCAGTGTAGTCACTTATTTATTGTCCCATTCTATTAATTGCTAAACATAATGTAATGAAAAATTAAATGACTAAACATAGAACATAGAAAAAGAAGAAGAACAATTCAACTCTTTTTTTTTTTTTAATAAAAAAAAAATATTTTGAAAAAATTATTAATGTAGCTTTACATGTTATTTCTAAGTAACAAGTTTCTTTCATTTATCTCTAATCCTATAAATTTTTACTAGGTTGTCACAGAACCTCCTAATGGACTAAAGTTGAATATGAGAAGCACCTACCACAAGATTTCAGCAACAGCTTTAGCTGACTGTGAACATGCAGCTTTCTCCTCCCTTGTTTTTACTTTAGCCTTCTTCCATGCTGTTGTACAGGAAAGAAGAAAGTATGGAAAGGTAACTATGGAATAATTAGTCAGCTCCACAAAGCCATACTGGCCAACATGTGCAAAAGCTAAACAATTTTATATAGAAATAGCCTATTTAGACTGAAATTGCATTCGAGGAACCTTTAATGAAATATTATCTCGTATACTTAATTAGTGGCCCCACAGGCACAGAGTCACTTATATACTGGTAATTTAAATCTTGAAAACAAAAGATAATGAAAATTGGATTTCAATTCCATCTTAATGGTGCTAAAATGAATACAAAACTTACATATAGACTTCCAAAAGTGTTTTGCACATATTGAAAAATGAATCATATATAAGTCTGCTAATTCAAAGGAAATATTTTGAAATTCAAATAACAAGTTTCTAAGAAATGCAGGCATGTAGGTTTTTTTAATAGACACAGTTATTATATGGTACTCTCACACCATTGTGTAACCTGTTTTGTTTCACTATTTTTTTTTTTGTATTTTAAAGTAATTTTATTCAGGTTTGACTGAAACTAAAAATTATATTAACTTCTTATTAGTATTTTAAGCAGCTTAATTTCTAAGAATCTAAAGAAAAGAATCTGAATACCAAATAGTCGAAAGATTATACATGTCTTATTTAGTGTTTTATTGCCAAAGTTGCTTTGTCTGCATGACAGTTAATCATTTCATTTATTGTACAGATTGGATGGAATGTTAGTTATGATTTCAATGAAAGTGACTTCAGAGTGTGTATGCAGATATTAAACACATATCTAAGTAAAGCAGTGCAGAATGGAGAAACAAAAATACCCTGGAACAGCCTCAAGTATCTTATAGGAGAGGTGAGCTATTACATGTTATATGCTTAGAAGTCAATATGTATTGCACTTTGGACATTTCTTGATCTCACAACTATGTATTCTCATGTAGGTGATGTATGGAGGTCGTGCAATTGATGACTTTGACAGGCGCATACTTCGAACATACATGGATGAGTACATGGGTGATTTCATCTTTGACAAGTTTCAGCCATTCCATTTCTATCATGATGAAACTGTAGATTATCATATTCCTGAAGATGGCCCAAGAGATGTCTATGTTGGTAAGACAGTCTTTATGTATATCTCTATTAAATTTAATAAGCTTAAAAAAACAAAAGTCCAGAAAAGTTTATAGCTCTGTGATAAATTAAGCTAAATCAAGTTTCATTCAGTGCAAGTTATAATCATATAATTTTGCTTAAGGCCCTTTTTTAGTTATTATTGTTCAAGATAATATATATTGAATAGTGAAGGCTGGTAATTTTATTTTTACATTGAGTTTACAAAGTTTGTAAAATAATCTAACTTCCTTTTTAAAGATTACATTGAAAGTTTGCCATTAGCCAATACCCCAGAAGTGTTTGGCCTACATCCCAATGCTGAAATTGGCTACTACACACAGGCTGCTAGAGACATGTGGACACATTTAGTTGATCTTCAACCACAGACAGGTACATTTCATTGGTTTCAATGTTTAAAACTTCCTTCATATATGTTGTTGCCACAATATCATGTTGTTTATATTGTTTTGACTGTATTTCAGGGGACTCAGCCAGTGGTATCAGTCGAGAAGACTTTATTGACCAAATAGCTCAAGATGTGCTCAACAAGCTACCAGCTGAGTTTGATCTAGATAAAATTAGAAAAAATCTTGGCATTGATATCAGTCCAACTACTGTTGTATTACTTCAAGAGTTGGAGAGATTCAATTTACTGATTGGTCGCATGAGAAGATCACTGGTTACATTGAAAAGGGTAGGTTTTTATCTCATTAATTTGTCTTGATTTTTTAATTTGGCCAAAATGTAGAGTGTGCCAATATCTTTATGTGTATATACTGTAAGTAATTATAATCATTAACATTAGTGAACCAATTTCTGTAAACTAAGGCAGAGTATGGCCATTATGTATATATTCCCATTATTATTTTCAGTTAACTAAGTTAACTGATCCTTAATAGACAAACTATGAAATATTATCAAAAATTAATTTAACTTTTCATTAGATAAGTCGTTTTATTCCCAAGAGAATAACTTTTAAAATGGAAGCACAATGTCTGAGATTTCTTTAGATGCAAATCCACATAATACATATAATACAAGTCATTGAACATTTCAATCCATATTGCTATATTATAATGAAATGAAATAGTACAGATTAAAAAAAGGAAATCTGTACATGCTGAGATGATGCTTGTACAAATGTTTGACTCTTTTTCAGTGAGCAAGGATTTAATTACACTTTTTATTATAACTTGTACGTAATGTCTATTTCTCTAGGCCCTTGCTGGAGAGGTGGGAATGTCTAGTGAACTGGACGATGTGGCCAGGTCAATGTTTAATGGTCAGATTCCATCCATTTGGCGGCGTCTGGCACCAGATACTTTAAAATCACTAGGAAATTGGATGATTCACTTTGAGAACAGATACAAGCAATATAATACATGGGTAAACAGTTCTGGGTTCAAATCCAATTTTTTTAAAAATATTTAAAACCATAAATTATAGCTATTGGATTTCAGCTAAGTATCAAGTTTTGAGCCTTGGTGCTGGAGCTAGTGGCAGAAGAAGAGGAAGAAAATATGCTGAAAATAAGTCTAGGCTCCATACCTATTGTTTGTCATATTTTCTTAACCTCTTTTCTCAATAGCAATCCTAATCTAATGCTGCTATGTTACAGATCATGTTTATAAATTGCAGCCATTACTTATATATTTCTTGACTTGAGTGTATTTATCCATCACTTGTCAATTTAAGGAAAGAAATATTAAAATATTTGACAACTAGCAGAGTACACATTACAAACAAAACTTCTAGCTATTTAACTATTTCATGACATTTCAATTCAGTTTTGCTGTTAATGGCATCAATCATTATTTTATTTATATTTATTTTCAAGCTGACTAGCAATTTGTTCCTTTTCAAAGTATTATTTCATTCTTTATTATTAATTCCTTTTATTTTTACTTTTTAGGTGAATGAAGCAGAGCCCCCAGTCATGTGGTTGTCTGGTCTACATATTCCAGAATCTTATCTCACAGCTCTTGTTCAGGCAACATGTCGTAAAAATGGCTGGCCATTGGACAAATCCACATTATATACATCTGTCACCAAGTATCCTTCTGCTGATGATGTCACTGAGAGAACTACATCAGGTCAGTTTACTTCTTATGTTAATATACTTTAATTATTGTATACTTTATAATGATGGCACAGATAATTTCTAGCTGGAAGCAAAATAATGTATAGGGGAAATTTGTCCAATGTGTTTACATATCTTGGCAATTGATTTAAATGCTCAATATTCTCACCAGTAGCTAAAGGAAACTGGAAGATTTATCAGAAATTACTTTAAATGCCTTTATGTAATGCATTTTCAAAGTGGAAAATGCTGCTAAGAAAGAATTAATAAAAATAAGTGTAACTTTGTCATTTATGCATTTTATTTTTACTATTTTATGAAAAATTGAGCTCAACTCTTTGGACCAAACATTGCAATTTAATAATTATTGCATTATATATATATAAATAAATATATATATATATAACAACCCAAAAACCTCTTAAAAGAAATCAACATCGACCATTCATACATTTGCAACTATGGCCTGTTAGTGTTAGTGTTAGTTTTTCAAAGAGTTGTTTCAAATTCAATATATTCAATATAATATTCTAGCTTGTTGTCCTGTCTAGGTTGCTTTGTCCACGGCTTGTACTTGGAAGGTGCTGGATGGGATCTTCAAGAAAGTTACCTACTGCCACAAAGACCCAAGCAACTCATTCAAGAACTTCCTGTACTTAAAATCATTCCAATTGAATCTCACAGGCTGAAGCTTCAGGTAAGGCTTCTGATATAAGTATATTGAGTCATTAGATCAATAGTACAGAATTCTTAGTTAGTCTGAAAGCAATCAAGCTGTCTAGTAATCAAGATGTCTTGTAACCAGCAATGTATCACAGCGCACAGCAAAAAAAAAAACGGGGAAATAACTTACTTCTATAGTAGTAAGAAGAAAAAATGCTTGTGAAGCTTTACATTTGAAGCCACTCCATGCACTATTCAAGAAGACAACAAGTTGATCTTGTTTTATAGAGTCTACTTTTTCATTGATTGATCTAGACTAGACATTGATATTTCTTTTCTCCATTCCCTTGTGTTCATTCTGTCATTTGTTCTTCCTCTATTCCACTAGAAGGATGGTCTAGCCTCTTTTCTCTTGCTGTATACAGAGACAGTTTGTTAAGCTCACCTTCACCTATTTCTTAGTCTGGTGAACCATTTGGGCACCACACAAGATTTGTCACCCGTCTTTCTCCATTCCTCTCATTGAAGCTAGCTTAATTTAACTCCTTCAGTGCATATTGTTTTGTCTTCTAGAACATACTTTTTTTCTAATTCAAATCTCAAAAGTAAACACATTTTTCCCTAAAATTTCATGGAAGGTAAAAAATGCTCTAACAAATTGAATTATTTACATTTTTTCGGATCTCACTAAATAAACTAAAAAAAGGAACCACTAACACAATGTTGTCTTTTTTTCAAAATGTGTTAGTCCTGCATCCAATTTACACTCAAAACAAAGAACTATCACTCTCACATCCAGAAAAGAAAAAAAAAGAAACTAAAAGTTAAACATTAAAAAGATAGTAAAATAAATATTATATACCAAATTACTCATTGAGTAACACCACAATCGCAAGAGCTAGCAAAGTGACTCCCTGAGAGTAACCCTGCACTGAAAGTGTTAAGGACAATTTTGTAAATATTCACTTAAAAATGTTACACTGAGGAATTAAGGTGCTTTACTCATATCATATTGTTATTTTCTTCTTCCTACAGAATACATTTCGAACACCAGTATACACAACATCACAAAGACGAAATGCCATGGGGGTTGGTTTAGTATTTGAGGCAGATTTGGCAACACAAGAACATATATCTCATTGGGTGCTGCAAGGAGTTTGTCTCATACTTAATACTGATTAAACAGTTCATCAGTTTTACTTGATGTCTAGTTGATGTAGGCTTTCATGTCAATTATAGGCACAGAAATAAAAAGGTTAAAGTAAATTATTTTTCCTTGTAGACAAAATATTTATAACAATCAGAATTTTTTGTTGCAAACTGAGAAAATTGAGTTAACAAAGTGGTTGTACAGTGTATACGTTTTTTTCTTTTCAGGATAGTCAGTGACCTTTACTCAAAAGTAAAGCTTTATTTATTAATGTTACTCATAATTAGTCTGCACTTATATTTCTAAGTGAATTATAGTGTTTTTATTGTACAATTTTATGACAAAGTTTTGTAATATTATTATAAAAGTGAAATTATCTTTTACATATATTTGCATGCATTAGAATTGTTAATGTTAAGGTATCTCAATATTACTGTAAGACTATGTTTATTCTGCTGATGTACATTTGAGTGTCAATGTTAAATATAGTTTTGATTATAAGGATCAAACATAATTGTTAAATAAATACTTATATAAATCCATTCATGTTTTCTTGTTTTTCTTGTTACTGATGTTTTAGTTGATCCATCTAAAGGCAAGATGCTCTACACCCAGTTATCTATAATTATCTAAAGTGCAATCTTTTTTTTATGCTTTGTAATTTGACTTCTATAACCACTAAAAAACATTTGATGCTTAACTCTTATTCTCCTAATTGACGATGCCAACATTGATTTGAACCCATTAAACTAAATGGATTTTTGAATTTATAAACATTAATTTTGTGCTGTGTAAAAAGAGCATGCATAATCCTATGATTCAATTTCAAATGGCATCTGATAACAAACAAAAATGTTATTGAAATTTAATCTGAACAGAATAGTGAAGTACAAATGAGCAAAATGAATAATACTATCAGAACGAGGAAAATAATTACGGAGAGAAAGAGTTAAACAGCTAATTTATTTGAAATAACTGCATTGCAAGTTAAGTAAAAAAATATATTAACCAAGTGTACAAGTGGTTGTCTTTATAACTTTTTTAAATAATTGTAAATGTATTTAAGAAACACAAATTATGTTTACAAAAAAACGTAAAAGTTGAATGTAACTTCTTCCAAATTATAAGATAAATCATTACTCCTACTCTTACCTAGAATATAAAATGATACTTTACAAATATATCACTTCAATTGCCTACATCTCCTACTTTACACCAGTATTACTTCACTTGCCAAAAAATAAAAAAAAATTGCCATTAAAATTTGTCCTTGGTTAATTATTTTTATTGAAACATTATACAAAGGCTATTGATTTACATAATTTTAACTTATACATCTTATACAATTTCACAGTCTTTCTTTGAAATGAGTTGTTCTGAATTTTATTACACTGGTGTCACCCCTTGATGGGTGTCACCCAGTGCAGTCTAAACCCTTGCACCCACCTTAGCTACACATCTACTACAAGCATTTCAATGAACTGTTCCTGTGTATTATAGCAATATCAAGTTTTCTTTCTTACGGTTAAGTTTCTTATCAGTGTGTTAAGTTCAAATCAAGTAAAGGAGAAATCTTGAAACTTAATTTTTATCATCTTTTTGTAAAACTGATATTTCTTGGTGGATTTTTTATTCCCCAACACAATAGTAGCTGACAGTAGAGCTTTGTGTAGTTTGATTCACAATTATCACAGAACAAACTGAAAAGAAACTTTTCTAAGAAAATAATATCAAAACATTGAGTCAAATCTTCATACATTTACTATTAATATCTTTTCGACATCAAAATTAAGTCTTAATTACATTTGGGTAGTGCTGATTAGTTGAACATTTGGGATGAGATTTTAACCCAATTCCTTTATTTTTCATCAAACTTTCTCAGTCTAAATTTTATTGTAAAAATAACCTTTCTTTACTCATTGGAAACTTACATCCAAAGAGATTAAACTACATGAATATTAGTAGATTAATTATTTTTGTCCCAGGGGATGAACTATTCCATGTTGTTGAAGATCTCATTGTCTGGTATGTGTCAGTGTGCAGAAAGTCACCTAAGACTGTTGCCCGGGGTGTGACACAAAGAGACATATTTGAGCTAGGTAGATGGGAATTTTAAGCTTTTGACTATTCTAAAGAAAATGGCTGTCAATAAACTTTCCCTCTACCCAACAACTAAGTCAATACACAGTCAATCAATAATGATCAGTTAAGTCATGTTGAGTCAACAGGATGGTATTTGTGAGTCACTAAATCTAAGTATCAATAACATGGCAGATCAACATGTCATAAATAAATAAATGAGAAAAAAAATAAACAAAGGACTTACAATTTAAAAGCAACTTCACCATAATCCCATATCCCAGTCATTTGTTGAGCGCTGGAAGATCATTTTTTCTCCATGGTGTTTGACCATGGTGTTTGCTTTTGATACGAATATATGAAACAAAGTTTAACAAGTTTTAATCAGTTACAGCAAAAGGAAATTCAACAATTAAGAGAAAGATGTTTTCCCATTCTGTACAAATTTATATTTGAAAGCTCATCTAAAATAAAAAATAATAATATTAATAATCTTTATTGTCCATAAGGAAATGTGACTTACAATTTGTGCATTACAATAAACAAAACATTATAACTATAAAAAAAACAAAATGTACATTCACACCAGACTCACTCATAATTTACATGTGAAAAGTTTATATCTGATTGTTAATATTTAATGATTCGATTGCCAGGGGAACAAATGAGTGTTTGTGTCTTCGAGTTTGAAAGTATTAATTTTAGATGAGTTTGTTCCCCTTTCAAGTCTTATCATGAATGCAGAGGAAACAGATATCCAAAAAGATCTTTAGATGTCACTGGGACATTGTGATTAAGGTGGAGTAGATTTTCAATTATCATAGCATTTTAAATGTACTTTATTTTAGTCTTGTTTGTGTTTAGTTTTGTTATTGTATATATAGTTCTGTAAATGTATCTGGAGATGTTTAAAGTCTCTGTGTAATTTTGTTCAATGGATGTCTTTTTCTTGTAATAATGTGTTTAAGCTCCAGTTTAAAGATTTGAGTTTTTCAAAACAATGATTTAAATTTTCTGATATAGGTCAAGAAACATGGAGGAAAAGCTGATGACCATCTAGAACTCAAAATGTCATTGGAACATTGTGGCTCAAGTGAAATTGTATTGAAATTTTAATTTTTCTTTTGTCATTTTTATCATGTTAAGTATTTTTGACACACTCTTTGCATGTTAACCTGACACATTTTTAATCAATTTATTGCATGTTGTCCTAACAATAACAGATCCCCTTGACAACATTGCATGTTGACTAGACAGTACAGATTCCTTGACTCAGTGCCTATTGACCTTACATCATGACTTGCTGCATGTTGACCGTACAATACATAGATATAACAACTCACTGCATCTTTTAGGATTTTGTTTATACTAGGAGAATAAATCTTATTCTTTGAGTCTTTGATGAAATTCCAAATCAAGCATGTAGAATCAGTGTGATAAACTTTCTAAGGATCACAACATTCTAAATTTTCTAAAATATTTACTCTTGAAGCTTTTTCTACATTTGGATTTAGGAAAAGGCAGTGGAAAATTTAGATAAAAGAAGCATTAGGATTCAAATAGTGTCCATTACAAAGTTACAAATAAATTGGTATTCTTAGCACATTATGAGCACATGTTACATACACCAGATCCTGGTCTGGAAAAATGTTCTTTTATGTTTCATGCTCCTTCCGCTGTGCCTTGAAGAATGACTTTTAATAGTGAGTCATGTCTTACAATTTACCAAACCAGCTCAGCGTTTGTCTCTTGAAAGTAATGAGTTCTTCCTTCTTGCCAGCCAGAGTGTTGGCTTGTAAAAGTTCAAACTCATTTGTCTTTTCCTGGTATTAGATACCCAGTATTTTTCAAACAGCTAGTTTTTGGGGCTGAAAGTAAGGTTGAATTCTTTGCGGCTGATATAAAGTATGGTGTAACGTTGAGGACATTTTGATGGAGTTTCAACCTAAATGTTTTAAAGCTGAAAAAACTAAAGGTATTATAAATCTGTATATTAATTATGCATAAACTTTTTCGGGTATCTAGCCAGCGATAATTATTTATTTTATTTGTCTGCTATTGAAAAAGGAATTCTTTGTAAAATTAAAACGTTTAAACTTGATTTTTTTTCTCAGTGTGGCCAACGAACTAATAATTCTTTTCCCAACAAAATACACTATATACAGCAATTGTCACATTAAAAAAAAAATCGTTAGATGCGTTTTCGAGATCCGTGTCCCACCAGGATTTTGAGCCCACCCAGAAGTTTCCACGAAGTTACAAGTTAACAAGAAAAACATCTTTAAAATATTTTTTTTTATAAACAACTAAAACAAAAAAAGATTAGCTCAAACCCGGTCTTGAACTCGTACTGGATGTCCAAACAACTGAGTGATACTTGAATTAAATTGACATCTAGAACTAGATTTACCTAAGCTTTAAATTGAGAACTCTTTTAAGGTCTAGTCTAGATCTAGATGTAATCTAGATTAGATTTACGTAAAAATATAAGCAAGCTCAGATAATCCACCAATAAACTGAAGTCAACATTTCAGTTATCGGTACAGTAATGCTGACTACGCTATGTTTATAGCTGTCACACACCAGTTTTAGAACCCCTCTAACATTTAGTGACTTGTAGTCATTTGACTATTCCGTGCAGTTTGCACGAGATTTTTCTAGGTCGGTGACTGACCACGGGGTGAACACCTCAGTTGATCTTGGACTCCTGTAAAGAGAGGAGTGTTATATATATATATAGGCCTATGTTTCCCAGTGTGATAATGATAAGTATAAAAGTAATTATTATTGTGTATGCAGTGTTTATTCCACTTGAGTAATTTAATGTGTATTTATGGCTGAAGTTGCCAATATCTTTTGTGAATTATTTCATGTATTAAAAACCATGTCTGCTAACATCGAGTCTATTAATATTCTAAGTGTTGTGGTCGAAGAGTTCAGTACGTTAGTATACTTACGCACCAGCAAACCTAGTGCGTGTGTGAAAGTATTTAATTAAGAAGACAAGAACGCTATAGTAGTACCAGAAGAGGTAACTACATCACACAGAGGCAGACTAATTCAGGACCGTCCAGGCCGGTACAAATAACCAGGCCGTGACATTTAGGCCTACATGTCTTGTTTTTACTTAGACAAATGAAGAGTGTCCAACTGGAGTTTTCCCCGTGTGTCCAACTAGCCAGTCATTCACTGGCTCTCAGCGGCTAGTCACCAACTAGTCATTCACTGGCTCTCAGCGGCTAGTCACCAACTAGTCATTCACTGGCTCTCAGCGGCTAGTCACCAACTAGTCATTCACTGGCTCTCAGCGGCTAGTCACCAACTAGTCATTCACTGGCTCTCAGTGGCTAGTCACCAACTAGTCATTCACTGGCTCTCAGCGGCTAGTCACCAACTAGTCATTCACTGGCTCTCAGCGGCTAGTCACCAACTGTTCAATTAATCAGAAAATCATCTGAGCCATTTTTGAGATCCGTGTCAAGGTTCCCTCTCCCCCAGCCCTACATGAAGTTGTGACTTGAATTGTAAATTGAAGAATCGAATTAAAAGGTTTCGTACATTTTATAATAAGAAAAAAAAAAAGCACTGGTGTATGGGTAGCATAAAAATTCAGTCCCACTGTTTTTAAATAAATGAAAGTATGCCATGTTATAAGTTATTACTGTTTTTGAATGTATGCATCTCATATTTTACTGTTGTTCTTGTTATGATGTGTCACATGAATTTTCTTCTTCTTCGTTCTCATTTGACATGTCGGAGAGTTCAGAGTTCAGTAATCCTATATCTGAGATGAACTGCACAGTGGTTTCCAGATCAGACAGTTCTCCTTATAGGTTTTGCTCTATATGAGGGTTTTGAGGCCAGAGTCTTGTTCGGGCCTTGAACTACCTGCTCTGCATTCTCTGGTGATGCTCGATAATGGCAGGTTTCACTCGTCCCGACTTTAAGCTTTCGGAACATTTGTTGTCTCATTATGTTGTGTCCGGTTCTGAGTCGAAAAATTATGCGTTGGTCATGTCGAGATAGCTTGTAATAGGCGTCCTTTTTCTTGTAATTTGGATGTGAGCTGGTCCAATTCTCATTTATTCTACACTCTAATTTTTTCATAATTTCTTCTGGGTATTGAGGGAATTTCATTTCTTTGTTCATTCTTCCATCTTTGGCCAGTATGTCACATTAATTGATCTTAATGACTATAATAGGTTTAAATTACTTTCAATTGGTATACATTGTGTTGTTTTCTTGAATAATGTTGTTCAGTTCTTATTATTAAGCTGTGATTATGCTTGACCTGGGTGAGGCAAAATATGTAGGTCACAGCTGGGGCTGTGCACCTACGGGAAATACTGCATTCCTCACTAATCTTCGGACTCGAAGACAAGCCTTATTAAGCTGTGATATCATATTACTACATTAATGTTTAATGTGTTAGTTTTAACATTGCTGTCTCTATAAAGTCTCTGGCTCAGTTTAGAATAAGGTTACTGATGAAGTTTGATCGAAGTCACGTTGTTCCGGTTAAAATACATCATTTCAGAAATGTTGAAAGTGTTGATATGCATCATGTTACTAGGTTAAAAAATGTCACGTTGGTGTGTGTTTTTTAAAACTATTTTTAAGTTGAAATGCGTCTTGTCAATATTAAATTAGTGTTGTCCCAGTTGGCATAAGTAATAATATTACTGTTTATGTAGATTTGCTTTCACTGTTGTTCAGGTTGATATAGGTAATGTAATCACTGTTGTTCAGGTTGATATAGGTAATGTAATCACTGTTGTTCAGGTTGATCTATAGCATATTATTAATAAATAAATATCTTTGAAATACCGATGTTGACGTTTTTTTTTTCTTGTGCTAGCTGGCAAATCTATTACAATAATTACATGGCCAGAAAGGTTCAAGTGAAGAAAATCAGTGACGAGACGAGGAAATTAATTCCAACATTGTTGTTCAGGTTGATATAAGTAATGTAATAAGTAATAAGTAATGTGGGAAGCGTGGTGGAGAGGCCAAGTGCGCTTGGCTCCCTAGAAGGGGGCTCGAGGTTCGACACCCGACTCGGGCAGAGTTGTGTTTACGGAGCGCCTAAAGGCAGCACGGAAAACCAACTTCGATACCCCCTCCCCCCACTGGTCACTGAGATTGGATCAAAAGCGCTCTGAGCATGCTATAAGCATGAAAGTAGCGCTATATAAAAGTTATAATAATAATGTTATCACTGTTGTTCAGGTTGATCTATTGGTTGCATATTATAAATAAATAAATATCTTAAATATGTTGACGTTTTCTTTTTTTTTTCTTGAGCTAGCTGGCAAATCTATTACAATAATTACATGGCCAGAAAGATTCAAGTGAAGAAAATCAGTGACGAGACAAGGAAATCAATTCCAACATTTTTTTTGTACATTTTCTTTGCCATATTTTTTTTCTTCATCTCTCCACCCTCAGCCTCTTTCTGTGTGAATCCATTTTCCAAGATCTCCAGTGTTAGGAGTAACATGATCGATCAATGACTTCACATTCAGTGAGATACGTTGTGATGTGGTCTTCTCCTGCTTAGTGCTAAACATACACTTACATGGAGATTTACACTGACATGGAGGTTACACTTACATAGAGGCTACACTTACATAGAGATTATACTTACATAGAGGTTACACTTACATAGAGGTTACACTTACATAGAGGTTGCACCTACTTAGAGGTTACACTTACATAGAGGTTACATTTACATAGAGATTATACATACATAGAGGTTAGATTTACATAGAGATTATACTTACATAAAGGTTACATTTACATAGAGATTATACTTACATAAAGGTTACATTTACATAGAGGTTGGTTACATTTACATAAAGGTTACATTTAAATAGATATTATACTTACATAGAGATTACACTTACATAGAAGTTACACTTACATAGATATAACACTTACAAGAACCTAAAACTTATAAGGGGATTGTAATCACACGAAGCTAATACTAGGGGATTACAGACCAGTTACAACCAACACAAGGAAGTAACACTTACATGGATATTACAGTTACAACCAACACAAGGAAGTAACACTTACATGGATATTACAGTTACAACCAACACAAGGAAGTAACACTTACATGGATATTACAGTTACAACCAACACAAGGAAGTAACACTTACATGGAGATTACAGTTACAACCAACACAAGGAAGTAACACTTACATGGAGATTACAGTTACAACCAACACAAGGAAGTAACACTTACATGGAGATTACAGTTACAACCAGCACAAAGAAGTAACACTTACATGGATATTACAGTTACAACCAACACAAGGAAGTAACACTTACATGGATATTACAGTTACAACCAGCACAAGGAAGTAACACTTACATGGAGATTACAATTACAACCAACTCAAAGAAGTAACACTTACATGGAGATTACAGTTACAACCAACACAAGGAAGTAACACTTACATGGAGATTACAGTTACAACCAACACAAGGAAGTAACACTTACATGGAGATTACAGTTACAACCAACACAAGGAAGTAACACTTACATGGAGATTACAGTTACAACCAGCACAAAGAAGTAACACTTACATGGATATTACAGTTACAACCAACACAAGGAAGTAACACTTACATGGACATTACAGTTACAACCAGCACAAGGAAGTAACACTTACATGGAGATTACAATTACAACCAACTCAAAGAAGTAACACTTACATGGAGATTACAATTACAACCAACACAAAGAAGTAACACTTACATGGAGATTACAATTACAACCAACACAAAGAAGTAACACTTACATGGAGATTACAGTTACAAGAAGTTAACGCTTTTAAGGGGATTATAATTACATGTATCGAGTACCAATTAATTTGACTTACTTGACTAAGTCCTTTTGAGTACCAGAGGAGAAAAGGGACCTGTTCTGATCAACTCCCTTTGCTGTACACAGCAGCCCTTTCAAAACTTACAATAATATGGAAAGACAAAGGCTTAGCCCTCAGCACCAAAATCAGACTGATGCACTCCCTGGTCATGGCCACATTTTAAATGCTTGTGAGTCTTGGACGCTGACTGCAGAGCTATAGAGGAGGATCCTAGCAATGGAATTGAGATGGTACAGAAGGATCCTAGGTATCGTATTCAAAGACCGCATCTCAAACCAAGAGATTAGAGACAGGTTTACTGCAGCGATTGGACCCCATGATGACCTGCTATCATAAAGAAACGCTAGCTAAAAATCTATGGCCATATTACAAGATCTTCGGGGCTCTCAAAGACCTTCCTTCAGGGAACAGTACCAGGAAAAAGAAGAAAAAGACAAGAAAAAGCGATAAGAGGACAACTTGTAAGGTAAATGCCCAATCCAACTCCATTTGTGTTTTTTTTTTATTTCTTGATGTGTCGGCGTTTAATTTTTTTTCCTCAGACTGTGTTTGAAATTTTGCTTGGCCATCAGTTATGTGACGCAGACATTTATTAGTGAATACTTGGAACTTGTCCGTATTGCAACTTGTTACTTTCCAATACTAATGAATTCATCAATTTTCTGGGAAACTTACATTTTTGTGATTCTTACACCGAGATACGATAGTAAAAAAAAAGTAAAGTTCCCCTTGCAGACCTTGTGGTCTATAGGGCAGATGATGTAAAGGTCATCTGTTTCTGTGGCCTACGGTTAACAAGGGTGTCATGTGGCCAGCACAACGACCAAACGCCTTTACTTTTCCCTAACTAATGTCAGGTACCCATTAGAGCTGGGTAGACTCAGAGGCGCCCGATGATCCCGAAATTAAAAATCCCAGTCTTCACCAGGATTCGAACCCCGGTCCCCAAGCGCTTTACCGCTCAGCCACCGCGCCTCCTGAGATATGATACAGTGACATATAATACACTGAGATATGATACACAGAGATATGATAACTGAGAAACGATACACTGAGATATGAAACACATAGACATGATAAATCAAGATAATTTAAAACGATTTCGTCTAATACTGAAATAAATCTGACCTATAAGTACATTTGTGTGTGTCATCGATTTCTCTTTGTAAAGTTACATTTGTATTTGTATATATCGGCCTGAAAGACGCGTGTAGAGTTGAAAGACTGTACCATGTATCGCCTCATTCACTGCGTTAGACTTCATTAGATGGAGAAGAAAGATTTCTTTCACACAAATCTGGCCTCTTTATTTCCTTTTTCTTAAATACACATTTCCTCTATGTTTTTTTTTTTTATCCGCGGTCCAAATACATCTTATTTCTCTCTCTTTCTCTTTCTCTCTCTTTTCTTTCATCCCCTCTCGCATGCTGTCCAACCTTCTCTCTTGTGTACAATTATTGATAATATTGAACAACAGTTATAACCTTAGCTGTGACTCATCCCAGCGTACCGTCTGTCCTTCTTGTGACACACACACTCACGCACATACATACACACTGTCAACGTGAGCTCCTCACTTCCATCTGCTCACTCTACGACAGTTTCGTGGCCCGCCCCGCTATCCGCAAACTCGAAAAGACGCTAGCGTGAAGACGAGAGAAGGAATTAAAAAAACAAAATGGACTCCCTGACTGCTTTCAAGCCAACTCCATCGTCTGCTAGCGGGGGCGTGTGCGTCTGAACAATGCTCGTGCGAGTCTCGCGACTTATAGCGCTAATATTGACAGGCTACTTTACCTGGCTATCTACTTTGATGTCATCGCCAGCAAAAGCTGTCTTTAATTGTGCCGCTGCTCTGAGTAGTAGTGCTTTAGTGGATTAAATGTTCTAGATCTAGGAAGTAGTGGACACTTCAGGAATTGGTTTTCTTTGGATTTCTATGTGGATTTTTTCGGTATGAAGCATTGTAAGTTGATAAACAATGCATGTAAGTTGATAAACAGAGAGTGTAAGTTGATAAACAGAGCATGTAAGTTTAGAGATTTTTTTTTAAGTTTAATTTTTTGTTACCTAGATGTAATTTCTTAATAAATTCTTTCTACGCTTGAAACCACTATAAACAGGTTTCGCACACACATATCTCGTATGGATTGACTAATTGAACGAGTAGTTAGTGAACTCCAACCGTGTCTTAAACACATACTTGACCTTATACAACATATTAGCAGAAGGAAAGAATTGTTACAAGAACTAGTTTCTTGCCACTTGTGCTGTCAACACATAGGTTTACTTTTGATAGGTTTGTACACAAAAGAAACAAAGTCGACATGCACATTGAAAAGACTAGACCTCACACTAGACCTCACACTAGACCTCACACTAGACCTCACACTAGACCTCACACTAGACCTACTTGGTTTACATTCCACAACTTTGAAGTGATCCTCTTACTTAAAGGATTTGCCCCTTAATAGTTCAGAAACAAAAAAATTGCCTTCGATTCCAAGATGAAGGATGTGAGTGTTCTGCATTATTTAACGTGAACACGCAGACCCAATTTCGACCTGCATATTTTGCCACTGCTGATGCGGACAAAGACGAAAATAAAATTTAATGTATTCCTTTTAGAAAAATTGAACATTTTTCAAAGTAGTTGTTTGTTTAAGCTTATTAGATTAGAGAACTATAAATATAACAAATATTTCAGAAGGGGACTAATGAGTAGTATTACAAACCTGGCCTACGTGGTATTAAAAGGGTTTTTGTGTTGACACTATGTCTATTAAATAAACGATATACCTTATGACTGTCAAGTGTCTAAATAGTCAACATAAACTTTGGCCTAGTTTTTGTTGGATTGCTTTGTTCCTTTTGGTATTTATTGACATCTTGTCTCAAACGTACCCATATGTTTGTCTGATTGGTTGAGTCGCGAACTAACCAACGCATGTAGCTCACTATTCAATGTTCATGGGAAATATGTCACCTAGTTAACTGCTTAGTTGGTTCTAGAATCAGATTACTAAGTCAATTGATCCTGGGTCAACTTGCCCTATGTCACGAGTCAGCTGAATCTAGATGGCAGAGATATGGACTTTAAGTAACCAATTAAACTAAGATCAACTTAACAGCTAGTTCAATGTCACCCAATCTAAAGCTCTTTGGTCAGTCAATTGAATGGACAGTGATAAGAGAGTTACCTTATTCGTACCTAGTCTTAGATTCCCCAGAAGGTAAAGAGAATGGTGTATTGTGTGAACACTTTTTTCCTTCAATTTTGACTTTTAATGAAGCTATTTTTTAAAGAAACTGTGTATGTGGCATGTGTCATATTTAGAAATTGTAGCGCGCACACACACACACACACATACACACGGATGAACGTAAAAAAGATTCATTGAGCACTTGTAATGTCTGTCACCTGGAGCAATGTATGAATTCATGAAGAATTATAGGCGTTAATGAGTTGAGTGTTGGCATATGATTCGAAATGCGGTCTAACTTCAACAAGCTCAGAGTTAGTTTAGATCTTACATCTATTCATATAGATAATCCTAAAAAAGGTCACTTAGATCGTCGCTAGATCGTTCAGATCTCAGTCCAGGTCACGTAGATCCTAGTTTGGTCTTAGAATATCAGAGCAAGTCATATAGATCATAGTTTGGTCTTACAATATCATAGTTTGGTCTTAGAATATCAGAGCAAGTCATATAGATCATAGTTTGTTCTTAGAATATCAGAGCAAGTCATATAGATCATAGTTTGGTCTTAGAATATCAAAGCAAGTCATATAGATCATAGTTTGGTCTTAGAATATCAGAGCAAATCATATAGATCATAGTTTGGTCTTAGAATATCAGAGCAAGTCATATAGATCCTAAAACATAGAAACCTGTCACAAACTTCTTTAGCAAGTTTTTAAAAAAAGTTATTTTCCCTTCGTTCTCCATTTTCTAATGTCTGATCTAATGGCACACACCACTAAACTGGACTAGTCATTGATTGGTTCTTTGTTCACCTAGTCTGCTGATGTGTCATACTTACACAGGGTATGGATCTGACACTGGTACTTCAATATGTGTGTCACTGAAGTGAGAGGGGAGGAGCGGTCAGGTGAGCTGCATACTTGTGCACTCTGGTGATTGATTGTGAGCGAGGAGAACCTTAATGGGGTCACTTTTGCTGTGGAGTCAGGGGTGAGGGAAAATATTGTGCTCTAAACTCAAACTAAACGACGCATTGTTGCAAGACAATCAATCCTATAGACCTAATCAGTCAGATTAGAATTTATTGGTTGAGTGCACCAATCATATTGACCTAATCAGGCAGGTTCGGATTGATTGGTTTAGTTTATTGAAATTATTCTTTACAGTCACAGTTTCGTAAAAAAGTTTAGAAGTTTGACTAGCAATCAGAAAAAAACAACAACACCCAAACATTTCTGCATTTAGTTATCGGCAATGGGGTTGTAGGCCGTCAATGTGAATATTACCTAGGAAACCTGCTAATTAACTGAGTTGCACCCTTAATGTGCGGAATCAAGTTTTTCGAATTTTATCAAGATATTGTACACATTAACGGCTTCCGTACCGTTATAGTTGAGATTGGGGTTACTTCAAAGCTTATATCAACTTACTCTGTCTGGTAAAAAGTTTGAACAAGTTTTTTTCCTCCCATTTCCTATTCTTGGATCATGTTAAAATCTTGCACAATTATTCATTGAACCTGACAAGACAAGAATCTATAAAAAAATTAACTAATTCTTTAATTAACTATTGGTGATTAATTATTTTGTTTGATATAGAAATAAGGGGAATAAATGCTACTTAATGAGAGATGTGGATGTATATATGGATTTAATCCCCTTATTATGATATAACAAGCTTTTCTCCCACTCTCCATTCTCGGATCAGTTGAAATTTCGCGTAATTATTCATAGTCAATAACAATACACGAATCAATAAAAAAATTAACCAATGTGCAAATCAATTAGTACTAATTAAATAATATAACTGGCAGCAATTAGCGGTTATTTCCCTCAGGTAAGATTTGGTTTAAAAAAAAGGAATCTTTTTTCTATTCTTTGTTTGCTCATTAATTAATAACTGAAGGGAGGCAAACTCAACGAGACATAGATGTTTATTTACGGGACTTCACAAATACATGTGGAACAACACGTCTGGATCACAGCACCTTTACATCAGCTCTCACTTGGGTGGAAATCGTTCTCTCTCTCTTGTCAACATCCTTCCTGTCTAGTCACTGATAGTGCGCACCTTCTTTCTGCACTATCTTGGATGGTGGTGTGCATGGCGAGGTTATATCAATACTTTTGTTTCAATGTAACGAGTGCCTAGTAAGTATTGTACAATTGATCTAATAGCTGATTTGCTAATTAATCTCATTATCATCATCTATCCTTTGACTTTCGTGCTTCAACCACTGTACCATGAAGGAAGATTTTTGACAGTGAGTCATATCTTACACTATGACCAACCAGCTCAGGTTTCGTCTCTTCCCAGTCTTGAGGAGTTTCTCCGTTTTGTTCAAAGATACAAAAATATACACATCTAGAATGTAAATCTCGATTTGACGGCTACTATGTGTATTTATCATTTTGGCTCACATTGGGGCGGCTGTATCAGTACTTCGCCATTGGGCTCTGCTCTGGGTCCCCTCAAGTCTGTCCATCTTTGCTTCTTGGTCTACTTTTCTCGTCAATGTTAATGCCCACTTTCCCTTAGAAATAGGCAAGTCTGAGTCTCGGATTCTTTTTTGTTTTCTTGAAAATACTATCTCAGAATGTGAGCCACTGATAGCAACACTTCAAGAGCGACACTAAAAACCTACTGCCAGTTAGGAGCTTAAATGTCTTCAAATAAATGGAAATAATAAAATGTAGTTTTTTTAAAAAATAATCTTTTTGCTCTTCCGATTGTTAACGCTATAGAGTCTCTAAAAAATAGTAAATGGCTTATGAGTTTAATGTTTGTGAATTTTGTTTTTACCTTGCACTTAGACTGTAATACTTTCCATTTTGTAACTTCTTCATGCATTGTAGAGTCTTGCAGCTGAAATAATTACGTATCCAATATTTGATACAATTCTAGAAAAATATTCTCATCTCTACATTAACCCTTGGTTCTTGTTCCATTATTCACTTGCACCCAGTTAGTTGAGAAACAATGTGGACTCTTCATTATTGAAAGACAAGGTATGACACACTAAGTAGGATTTAGTTATGTTGTGAGACTAGGTATGACACACTATGTTGGATATTGTTGTATTGTGAGACAAGGTATGACACACTATGTTGGATATTGTTGTATTGTGAGACTAGGTATGACACACTTTGTAGGACATTGTTGTATTGTTAGACTAGGTATGACACACTATGTTGGATATTGTTGTATTGTGAGACAAGGTATGACACACTATGTTGAACATTGTTGTGTTGTGAGACTAGGTATGACACACTATGTTGGACATTGTTGTGTTGTGAGACTAGGTATGACACACTATGTTGGATATTGTTGTATTGTGAGACAAGGTATGACACACTATGTTGGATATTGTTGTATTGTGAGACAAGGTATGACACACTATGTTGGACATTGTTGTATTGTTAGACTTGGTATGACACACTATGTTGGACATTGTTGTATTGTGAGACAAGGTATGACACACTATGTTGGACATTGTTGTGTTGTGAGACTAGGTATGACACACTATGTAGGATATTGTTGTATTGTGAGACTAGGTATGACACACTATGTAGGATATTGTTGTATTGTGAGACTAGGTATGACACACTATGTTGGACATTGTTGTATTGTGAGACTTGGTATGACACACTATGTTGGACATTGTTATCTTGTGAGACTAGGTATGACACACTATGTAGGAAATGTTTGCCTGGGTGATTCGCACTACTGGTGTAAATTTCAACTCCAACTTGTATCGATTCCATGGTTTGTAGTGATGCATGCAGTTCGATCCACTGTCAGGAAACATTATGATCTGCTCACGGTCTGTCGGCCAACTTGACATAGCACTCACTGCTAGAACTGAGTGACTCATCTGCTCTGTGTCTGGTGGAGACATTTCAATTTGACCAAAAGTCTAGTCTTTACGTTCTGATGGTAGCATCTGATCTAGATCGTCTGATAGTGAGCGTTTATAGACCTATATGTGTGTTTGATAAGTGGTGTGTGTACTTTGTACATCTGCTTTGTAATAGAACATATATCGAGATGCTAAGTCCACACTGAAACTCCACATTGAATTTCAACAGCCACACAATTCCTGGAATTGATGTCACAACTACATGAAACCAGCTCTTCTCTTGCTCACTCATACACATTTTAACGACCATACACGAAAGGCACACACACACACATGTACGCATAAATTCCATCCTAGAGTAGTCTGTAATCAAAAAGGTGTTGCTCTGGTAGGCAGTATCGATCCTATAACTACCATCTGATGTCCTGACAACTTACTAAGCCACTGGAATGACATAAAGACATTGTAATAGAGAGTTCAGCAGCTCTGGTGGGTGGTATCGATCAGTATAGAAACTAAGCGGCACAGAAATGTTCAAAACGAAATGAAAATAACAAATACATTGAGGGGAGGGGAGGTAATAAAAAATGAACTATATAGATAAATGATATATAAATACAGGATTCAGAACTAGTACCCACGGGTCATCTTCGGCCCAAAGAAAGTCAAATCCGGCCCGCCACACTTTTGTAAAAATGATAAAAAAATATATTTTTTTAATAATTGAAAAATTGAAGCTTTAAATAAGAATAGAAACATATAACTAATACTACTTTTTTTATTTTATGATTCCCACAACATTTTGGCGCACGTGAAATGTCTCAATCGAGCACCAGTTAATTTGGTGTTTATTTTCTGTAAAATTGTCCTAAATATAAAACTAGGTTACAAAGACAGTTTGTGTGGAAACACAAACTCAAAATTGGCCCCCGAAGTGGTCCATCCAGGCAGGAAAAAAGGCAGGTTTCAATATTTTCAGAAAGAATATCATAATGAAATTCTATCAAAGGCAAATGACATAGAAGAATGGAGAAAGAAGGTTGACAGATCCTGTGTTGTGCCCCAAAGGTCCAGCAGACCAAGGGATAGGGGAAAGTGAATGAGAAGTTAGTACTAATTAAATAACCTAACTGATGTCTTATAATCTAATTGATCTAATTGTATTGTAAAGGGTCAATCTCTAATTCAAAGCCTCAAGAAAAAAAAACATTTCGTCAAAAATTTCGTTTAGTTTTGTGTTCCCTTGTATCACAGGCACTCAGCAGCTCGTGAAGTTCGTGCGATAATATGAAAACTATTTATTAATTATTGTTTTAAATTATGTCCAACTTATTTGCATAGTAAATAGATTTTTTTCTCTTCAAAAAAAAGTTAACTTTTTTTTGTAAATATGACTAAGATGACGTATTTTTCAAAGAATTAGGAACCTAAAAAAACGAAACAATTCTATTTCTTACATGGGTCTGCTGACTAGGAAATAGTTGAGGAGTCGGTTTGGTCTCACATTTTCCATTGATCACAGATCTTCTGTCCAATGAACCAATACAATGTTCAGATACAAAAACAACAACAGTGCGTTGATGATACTACAACAACAGTGGGTTGATGATATGACAACAACAGTGGGTTGATGATATTACACTAAAGATTTCAAACAACAAACAGCTAGTTAAAAGTGACGTCGCATTCTATTAGGATAAATTCAATAACTGCTGCTTATCATAGGAATTATGAAGATAAGTTGAGACTATTGGCTGGCGAATTCTAATCTTTCAAATTGAAGATATCATTCTCAGAAAATTCGTGCAGTTTGCATCTTCATACATTTCAAAGCAGTTTTTGTTTGTCAGTAATGAAACTCAGAAAAAGCTGTGATAGATTAACCTTAGTTCATTACGTTTAATTTTCAACCAAATTATGATGAACTGTTTTTTTGCTCGCTTCTTAAAACGCTTGCCAATCAGTGATCTAGACTAAATTGAGACTGATTGAACTGATTATTATTATAGCTACTTTCATGCTTATAGCATGCTCAGAGCGCTGGTCCAATCTCATCTGTGGACCAGTGTGGGGGGGGGGGGGTATCTAGGAGTTGGTTTTCCGTGCTGCCTTTAGGCGCTCAGTAATCACAACTGTGCCCGAGTCGGATGTCGAACCTCGAGCCCCATTCTATGTAGCCAAGCCAAGTTCAAGAGCACTTGGCCTCTCGACCACGCTTCTGTAGAGCTATGTAAGTTTATTACGACTAGTTTACAATAATGGCATTTGAACATCAAGAAATAAAACAGAACAAGTTACATAATGTGAATTAGCTAAAATAGAAATGATGAAACTAATTGATTGGTTATAGAACAGCTAACATTACTCGCTCTACAGTTAGAGACTACTAACATTGAATGGCGAGTTAAAAACTGAAGAAACAGAAATTAAAACATTTATATCAGTGGAACTCCTATTCTAATCGCCATTTCTTGGTGTACACACCCAGACTTAGCTTCTAACTTGTACATTAACATTGTACATTCATTTTATTATCTCCACGCACTGTAGTTTCTCATGTAAGACTCCATTACAAAACGGTTGAGCTCAGTTTGCCTATTACTTGACATACATTATCCGTACATTGTTTGTCTGGTAAATTCTGTCAGAGACATTTGCAAAGTATTGACAAATGATTCAGACAAACTTCTTTTGTTCTGCTGCTACTCTACAATTGACTCGAGCTAGAACAAATGAAATCGCAAGCAAGCCGAGTTTGAAGTTTGGCATTAAAATATGCAATGCAGATCAATAATGGTTTGTAAGTTGTATTACGTAGCAAAATATTCTTGTGTTCAAAAAGATTTTATCACTAAAAATATTCTTTCTGAAGAAACGGCCCAGAGTCTAAGCTTCACCAGCTCAGACACAGGTTGACTCTTGTTCTATGTTCAAATGATTGCCCGTTGCACTAGTCACTTGAATGTCTTGTCTACGGACATGTAACTAAAACCTTAAAAGGGTGCATGGCGTTCTGTCGGCTGCGGATATTGGACGGGGGAGGGGGGGGGGGAAATTAGAGTTTGAAGGGAAGTCTATACATTTCCAGATCATTGCTTTAAAGCTCTTCAATTAAAAAATAATTTTTCCAACCACAGTAAACGACAAAAACTTACGGTTCATTCAGGTCCATAGTAAAATTTACCTTCGAAGGAAAGTCTCATAACTATACCATGCCAGACACTTACAGTGATCGTATCCAAATAAATCTACAGGAGTTGGTGTAGAATCTGTGGAGCTAAAGTTCAAGTCATAAAAACAGTCACAGGCAGGGGCGAACTGGACGTCAAAATCGGTCCGGGCATTTCTATACAATCCGGCCCACAAATTGATGGACGTCCAATCCTAGCCTACCTATCCTCTAAAGTATTGTGTCAAGTTTGATAATGGATCGAAAGTAGCTGGTATTTTAATCATTTAGTAGATGATTTGAAACTATCTAAAAACTTCTATTACTAAATGAATAAAGTATGACATATAGGCTACAAGGCATCTGGAGGTCCCCCATCAATGAACATATAGTTTATGATAGAGTCTCACTCCTCGCCATTTTCTCAGGCGTATAGACTTCAGTTTACAAATACAACTCTTCATCCTCCATTATTAAACTGCCCATCTCACGAGGTCATTGGGGCGCGGTGGCTGAGTGATTAAGCGCTTCCAAATCTGGGGTCCTCCAAAACTGGGGTCCTGGGTTCAAATCTTAGTGAAGAATAAGATTTTGAATTTCGGGATTTTTCAACTCTAACGCGTACTTGACTTTAGTTGGGGAAAGTAAAGGCGATTGGTCATTGTGCTGGCTACATGACACCTTGATCGTTAACCATTGGCAAAAAAAAAAAAAAAACATTAATAGTTTTTTTTAGCACAGGATTTCAGCCAAGAGTTGCTTTTATATGTGTGTGTGTGTGTGTGTGTGTGTGTGTGTGTGTGTGTGTGTGTGTGTGTGTGTGTGTGTGTGTGTGTGTGTGTGTGTGTGTGTGTGTGTGTGAGAGAGAGACTTCTTTTCTGATCCTTTTTCGATTCTTTGTCATTTTGATTCCAACCGACACATTTCTCCACTGCCCAATAAGTAGGATTTGTGAAGGACTTCTTAACGGGGACAACTCGAAATAATGCGACAACTCCACCAAACCAATAAGAATTCGTATGTGACTGGACATGTTATCTATAGGACTTGTAATGTTATAGATTCATCTGAATATGTTCACACTAACGTCGGTCTCTATAAGAAATATAAGCCTTAAGTTTCTTGTTTATCGTTTAAAGTGTATAAAGAATAAGAAAGTTTACAAAGAGAATTAGATGAATTACTGAAATGGGAATCAAATTGGAGCATGTCCTTCCACCCAGAAAAATGCCAGTTATTAAGATTACCAAAAAAACTAAAACAAATTAATTTCACTTATCTTATTCATGGTAAACCAGTAACACAGACTAAAAACGCAAAATACCTAGGTGTTATAATAAATGAAAAACTGTCATGGAATCCACATATTGATGAAGCTATAAAAAAAATCAAACAAAGCATTAGGGTTTATTAAAAGAAATTTCTATAAAATAAAATAAGAACATAAAACAAAACTAAAATGTTATTTAACCTTGGTTAGGCCAATAATAGAATATGCATCCTCTGTTTTGGACCCCTCAACTCAAAATAGAGCAGTGAGATTCATAACAATGAATATTCACATTTGACTAGAGTAGCACATTAGTAAAATCACTAAATTTAGAAAGCCTTCAGGACAGAAGACTCTAAAGTAGCAATTATCACTAAAACACTTAACCATAATCTTCAAATACAAAAACAAAATTTAATAAAATACTCTGAAAGACACAAAGATAAAGGCACATTTCTCATCCCATATGCTAGGACAAATTTGTACAAATACTCCTTCTTCCCTAGTGCTATTAGAGCATGGAATGGGTTGCCTGAGCTAGCCAGGAAAACCAGTGACTTGGCAGAATTTAAGTCATTGGTTAACATGCATGACTGAATGCATGACGCGTAGGACGTAATCATCTTCTTTTTTTGAAGTAACGTCTGTATTATATAAGATAAGATAAGACGTCTACCAGAAGCACTATATACGGATGAAGGGTATTTACGACAATGCTCTAGATTAATATTAGACTTTAAATTGTATAAAATATATTTGTTTAAATCACGACGTTTGAAGTCCTGCTCTTAAAGAGAAAATTATAAATCTTAAAACAATTTACTGTCATTCATCCCATTCGGTGACCCTATAGGCTACCGGATCACCGGGCATTTGCCCATATAGCCAGTCCGGCCCTGGTCACAGGGTATAGGAAATATGTGAAGTAAACATTACAACACAGACTCACGACGTACATTTTAAATCTGTTACAAAGTGTAGTCGTACTTTGTAGAAAACTATTTCTCCACATACATTTCTTCTATCTTTCAAGTTGATACAAACTCAAGTTTAATTGCACGAGCTTTAACAAATAAATCAACACATTTAACAAGATAATAAATCCACCCCTCGGTGTAGGCTGGCATGATACATTTAGGCAGGGACATCAGCATAATATGTGTAGGCCGGGACATCATCATGATATGTGTAGGCCTGCACATCAGCATGATATGTGCATGCCGAGACATCAGCATGATGTTTGTAAACCGGGACTTCATGATATGTGCAGGCCGGGTATCAGCATGATGTGTGTAGACCGGGACTTCATGATATGTGCAGGCCGGGTATCAGCATGATGTGTGTAGACCGGGACTTCATGATATGCAGGCCGGGTATCAGCATGATATGTGTAGACCGGGACTTCATGATATGTGTAGGCCGGGTATCAGCATGATATGTGTAGACCGGGACTTCATGATATGTGCAGGCCGGGTATCAGCATGATATGTGTAGGCCGGGTATCAGCATGATATGTGTAGGCCCTTCTATTACCGCATTATTTTTGGTTCAGTGCTGAGTGGGGGGACGGGGGACGACAGTTTATTTGTACACAAAAGTCCTAGAGTTATTTACTTGTTGTTGTACTAAATTGGTACTTATCTTTATTATCAAGCTTATATCAACTCACTCTGTCTGTCTGGACGGAATCTTATACATGTTATTTCTCATGGCTGCCTGGTCGTGCGGTTTGCGCGCTGGACTGTCGATTCGGATTTATCGACGGTCGAGGGTTCAAACCCTGCCCGCTCCCATCCCCCGTCGTCCTGCGGGAGGTTTGGACTAGGAAGTAAACAATCTTCAACTCTGAAGGAACATCTGAAACATATATTTATTTATTTATTTATTTTATTTATATATTTATTGCCCCTAACAAAACATGAATCAATCAAAAATCAAACTTTTATTTTATCAATTAGTCATAATTAATTAATTATGTTTTATATACAGACAGTACTGTCAGTACTAGCCTTGTGTAGAGAATTAGGTGGTGGCCTTAAAATTTTAAATTAACAATTGATAACTATAAAACCTTCTATTTTCACAAGCACTTCGTTCGCTCAGAGGCTAATCTGTCGGTTTGGTTCCTTGAGTTCAAATTCATGTCGAACAACTTTTTTCTCATTGCTTTTAAAACGCCATCACGGTAACCTTCTCCCAGATACCCCCCCCCCCCACCTCCCCCCACTTCATATTGATCTCCACAAGTAATTAAAGCAGGAAATTGCGCAAAAACCATTGATAAAAATATTTCCAAACGCACAAATTTATTCTAGTTTGTCTAGACCTATTAGATAACATAATGACACAATAACACGTCCCCCTTTCAAACCTTGCGATCTATGGAACAAGCAATAGAAAGGTCACCTGTTTCAATGGCCCACGGTCAACGCAGTTGTCATGTGACCAGCACAACGACCAACCGCCTTTACTTTTTCCAAACTGATGTCTGGTACCCAGTGTTATGGAGTGTATGTGTGTGTGCGTTTCTATGGTGACGGTGAGAAGATGTTAGCAATTGGTTGTCAACTATGCAGTGTGAATGATATAAGATAAGCGACACTGTCGTAAGCTGTCTTGGGTAGGCCAGACGACTTTATGATGCCAGCGTGAGAAGACGTGCTTTATTGGGAGTCAGATTTGTTTCAAATATCAGTTTATTATTACATGTGTCTATAGTGTCATCAAAGTTCAATTTATAATAGTTCACAAAGAAGTTATTTCAGTTATTTCAAGTTTTATAAGTTGAAATATAATACGCCTACAACGGTTTAGTTGTCTACCAGCAGTTTGGTGCTACAAGTCAATGACCGTCAAAACATCCATTACAGCTGGTTGGCCTCAGGGGCACCCTAAAGATCATGAAATTAAAAATCCCAATCATCAACAGGATTTGAACCTGGAATCCCTAGGTACGGAAGTCTAGCGCTTTATCATTCAGCCACCGTGCCTCCAATTACATAACTGATTCTAAATAATGGGTACAATTACAATTAATATTAGCTTTCTAAAAGTTTTTTTTAATTGTTTCTAATTGGGTAGAAATATTTTTTTTTTTTACAAATATTGAATCAAGAGCCTCTTTGAGAGAATGGCATGGAGGACCAGTCCAGCTGTATGCCACTATCGACGCTGCTGCATCAGAAGTTTGTTTACAATTAGTGTTTAATTCTTTTTTTTTTTTTTTTTTGGTTACTTTAGTGCTCCCACAATGTTAAGACAAGATCAAATATATTTTGGTTACTTTAGTGCTCCCACAATGTTAAGACAAGATCAAATATATTTTGGTTACTTTAGTGCTCCCACAATGTTAAGACAAGACCAAATATATTTTGGTTACTTTAGTGCTCCCACAATGTTAAGACAAGACCAAATATATTTTGGTTACTTTAGTGCTCCCACAATGTTAAGACAAGACCAAATATATTTTGATTACTTTAGTGCTCCCACAATGTTTAGACAAGACCAAATATATTTTGGTTACTTTAGTGCTCCCACAATGTTAAGACAAGACCAAATATATTTTGGTTACTTTAGTGCTCCCACAATGTTAAGACAAGACCAAATATATTTTGGTTACTTTAGTGCTCCCACAATGTTAAGACAAGATCAAATATATTTTGGTTACTTTAGTGCTCCCACAATGTTAAGACAAGACCAAATATATTTTGGTTACTTTAGTGCTCCCACAATGTTAAGACAAGACCAAATATATTTTGGTTACTTTAGTGCTCCCACAATGTTAAGACAAGACCAAATATATTTTGGTTACTTTAGTGCTCCCACAATGTTAAGACAAGACCAAATATATTTTGGTTACTTTAGTGCTCCCACAATGTTAAGATAAGACCAAATATATTTTGGTTACTTTAGTGCTCCCACAATGTTAAGACAAGACCAAATATATTTTGGTTACTTTAGTGCTCCCACAATGTTAAGACAAGACCAAATATATTTTGGTTACTTTAGTGCTCCCACAATGTTAAGACAAGACCAAATATATTTTGGTTACTTTAGTGCTCCCACAATGTTAAGACAAGACCAAATATATTTTGGTTACTTTAGTGCTCCCACAATGTTAAGACAAGACCAAATATATTTTGGTTACTTTAGTGCTCCCACAATGTTAAGACAAGATCAAATATATTTTGGTTACTTTAGTGCTCCCACAATGTTAAGACAAGACCAAATATATTTTGGTTACTTTAGTGCTCCCACAATGTTAAGACAAGACCAAATATATTTTGGTTACTTTAGTGCTCCCACAATGTTAAGACAAGATCAAATATATTTTGGTTACTTTAGTGCTCCCACAATGTTAAGACAAGACCAAATATATTTTGGTTACTTTAGTGCTCCCACAATGTTAAGACAAGACCAAATATATTTTGGTTACTTTAGTGCTCCCACAATGTTAAGACAAGACCAAATATATTTTGGTTACTTTAGTGCTCCCACAATGTTAAGACAAGACCAAATATATTTTGGTTACTTTAGTGCTCCCACAATGTTAAGATAAGACCAAATATATTTTGGTTACTTTAGTGCTCCCACAATGTTAAGACAAGACCAAATATATTTTGGTTACTTTAGTGCTCCCACAATGTTAAGACAAGACCAAATATATTTTGGTTACTTTAGTGCTCCCACAATGTTAAGACAAGACCAAATATATTTTGGTTACTTTAGTGCTCCCACAATGTTAAGACAAGACCAAATATATTTTGGTTACTTTAGTGCTCCCACAATGTTAAGACAAGACCAAATATATTTTGGTTACTTTAGTGCTCCCACAATGTTAAGACAAGACCAAATATATTTTGGTTACTTTAGTGCTCCCACAATGTTAAGACAAGACCAAATATATTTTGGTTACTTTAGTGCTCCCACAATGTTAAGACAAGACCAAATATATTTTGGTTACTTTAGTGCTCCCACAATGTTAAGACAAGACCAAATATATTTTGGTTACTTTAGTGCTCCCACAATGTTAAGACAAGACCAAATATATTTTGGTTACTTTAGTGCTCCCACAATGTTAAGACAAGATCAAATATATTTTGGTTACTTTAGTGCTCCCACAATGTTAAGACAAGACCAAATATATTTTGGTTACTTTAGTGCTCCCACAATGTTAAGACAAGACCAAATATATTTTGGTTACTTTAGTGCTCCCACAATGTTAAGACAAGATCAAATATATTTTGGTTACTTTAGTGCTACCACAATGTTAAGACAAGACCAAATATATTTTGGTTACTTTAGTGCTACCACAATGTTAAGATGTTTTTACCTTAGCTTCAATAACTTCTTTGTACTAACTGATTTCTTCAGACCCTCCGCATCAATAAGTCCTTGTTGGAATTATTACCCCGAGAGCATAGTGACCTAAAACATTACCAGTTGATATCACCCCCCCCCCCTTTTTTTTTTCTCCGCCACTTATCAGACACACCATCTCTATTACGTCACTCCTCAGACGCACCATCTCTATTACGTCACTCCTCAGACGCATCATCTCTATTACGCAATGCGACTAGTGCAAGGAAAGTCTTTCTGTCCTGGACATGAGGCAGATTGAAGACATCAATTCCAGGACAGTATCGATACTGAAGTACTCAATCCCACCCTTAAGTCCTTCTACTCACAGTCTGGTAAGGACGTAATGGCTAAAAAGAAACAAAAAGGGGGGGGGGAGTCTGGTAAAGCTGAGAAAGTAAAGGATACATGAAAAGAGAGTAAGTAAAGAATAAAGTGTCAACAAGCGACTAGCCAAGAGAAAGAAAACAAAGTTAAGAAGATAGTAAGGAATTCAAAGAATAGAAAGTAGAGTACTTAGGTATTAGAACTGCCACTACACATTCAAATTTACTGAAAGTAAAGACGTCTACAAGATAATAACTCGCTATGTTTAACATGAAGACTACTCCAGACTTGTCATGCAAAAAACATAAAGGTCGACAGTGAGCAGGATTTGACCATTCAACACTCTCAGTCTGTAGAAATCAGTATATGCTGCCTAATCCACTAGTAGAACACGGAAGATGCTGCCTAATCCACTCAGTTTACTAAGAAAGAAACTATATGAAGGGCTATCAGCAGCTGGTGAGAAAGAAATGATAGAAATGAAGTACCATCTGAATGATAGAAATGAAGTATTATCTGAATGATAGAAATGAAGTATTATCTGAATGATAGAAATGAAGTACCATCTGAATGATAGACATGAAGTATCATCTGAATGATAGAAAGAAGTATCATCTGAATGATAGAAATGAAGTATCATCTGAATGATAGAAATGAAGTATCATCTGAATGATAGTAATGAAGTATTATCTGAATGATAGAAATGAAGTATCTGAATGATAGAAATGAAGTATTATGTTAATGATAGAAATGAAGTATCTTCTGAACGATAGAAATGAAGTATCATTTGAGTGATAGAAATGAAGTATCATTTGAGTGATAGAAATGAAGTATCATTTGAGTGATAGAAATGAAGTATCAACTAAATGATAGAAACTAAAACAAAAAAATTGCTTTGATTTTTAAAAAGTATAGCATTTCGTTTCCTCGGCCCCCCCCCCCCCCCCCCCCCAGGAAAAACATTTATGGTTAGGCGAATGTATAAATCTACTAGACTTTATACTTTATAATATAGATAATAGAATAGAAGATGTTCCTGAACTTTAATTTATGAAATTTCTAAATTATATAATACCTACATGCGAAATACCCGAAGACATATAGTCCATTCAAGATAAATATTTTCTAACTAGTCGACCGGCGGCATAGCATACGCCGCTGTTTTGCAGGGCCGGTCTTAGGCCACTGCAACCTATGTGACCGAAGGATCCGCACTTTCATGGAACCCGCGCTAATTCAAGGTGTATAAATTATTAAATTAAACCATTTTATAACTAAAAAAAAGATTTCCCGCGCACTCCTGTCGATTTACCAGGAGCTCCTGGAAATCTCCCGAAATTGCAAAATATACGAAAAAGTCCTTAAATATACGGAAATACATTTAAAAAAATTGTCATTTTGGGGTGTCATTCAATATGGAAAACGTCAATCCTACGCGCTATTGATAAAAACAGCATTATGCATTAGCCGTAATGGTGTAATCTGGTGAAAGAAGCTTCTCGCGCCTCAAACTAATGAAGAATTACTTGAGTTCAACAATTCTCAAAGATAGATTGAAACGTTTGGTAATTCTTGCTATTCAGCGGGATCTATGTGGGAAACAGAATTATTATGATATACTGTATGACTTTGCTACACGCAAGGCTCGTAAAGTAATTCTGTATGTAGTAAAGAATGAATAAAATGCATAGACGAATTTATTTTCTGATACAAACTCTTAAATTTGACTTACTGTCCGCTTCCCTATCCAAACTTGGCCCCGGGAAATCCGTTTCGAACAGGGCCCCACAATGCTTAAGTCCGGCCCTGCTATTTAGTGTTTGTAAAATGTTTTACATGTTTAGGATGTTCCTTCAGAGTTGACGATAGTTTACTTCCTAGTCCGAACCTCCCGCATGGGATGGGAGCGGGCAGGGTTTGACAGTCCAGCGCGCAGCCATCCGTAGCGAGCTGTGAAAAAGTGTTCTCCATCCCCCTCTCTTGTTTTTTTTTTCGTGGGGATGACTATCCGCAGAAATAAGAGAGTGATCTTTCCTTTACTTCTTGTTTGACCTATTTAGGGAAGAAGATAATTATATATATAGATTCTCTAGCCAAATTAAATTTTCTTATACCCGAAAACATTAGAACGGTCAAACTAGTTTTCCAAGTGTGGCCTGCGATCTAGTTATTCTTTTCCCAACTATATAAATCAACTGTCAAATTTCTAGGAAAATCGTTAGAGTCGTTTTCGAGAACCATGTCTAGGTTCTCTACAGGCAGAAGGGTTTCGTTTCCACGAAGGTACGAGTTGGATGACCGGTCATTTTATCCCCAATGAAATATTTTGACTTAAGCATTACGTAGTTGTGATCTTTTGGCTTTAGTTTGTGAAATCTAATAATAGATGTCATTAAGCACATATGTTTTAGCTATGGGTTTGCACTTAGTTAAATTGCTTCTATTTTTTATTGGGGATGTCAATATTATTACCATTTTTCACTTTATCTTTATTTGTCAATCGTACTTTCTGGAATATGGGTGCGTCATTGTTTTTAACCTTGAGAAAATATTTTATTTATTCTAATAAACGCTGATTTCACCCATCCTCTGGAGCCGCCGAGTCATATTTAAACTTTGTTTTATTGCCTACTTCGAACATACATGTGTACGTGGTCGCAGAAAGCGCGGCAGAGGAGATGACTCTGCTTCAGCTTTATTCCCTCCAAAGACATGGAATACCTGGACATAATCGGTGATGTTGCGCGAATAAACGACGCTGTGGACGGTTGGCATCATGCCCTCCAATCTCTATTTTCATGTCATCATCTAACAGTGTGGACATTCCTAGATGGGCATCAGTTTTTCAGGTTAGCGCAGGCACTGAAAGCGTCCAAGGAAGTCATATGAAACACAAGCCAAGAGAATTAAAAACATTGAATCAATGGATCGTCGTCTGCGCCTATTACCTATCTTATTGACTGTGATTAACATACAAAAACAATTTTTACATTAGCTCTATATCTATTGATTGTAAAATTGTATTGATGGCAATAAATTTTATTCTTATTTAATCTGTCACATCAATATATGAAATATTGATGGTTTTATACTTGTACATGTTTTTTATGTATGAAAACATCAGAGGGTGAAATGACCAGAGAGTGAAATGATAGAGAACCGCGCGTTAATGTAAAGAGACAGAATGAACCAGGCCTATATTCAATCAATCAATCGTTTACTTTACTTAGGAACGACAAGTCTTAAATACTTTGTTTTGTTTCCAAATATAGCATATATATGTAATCTAAATTTAAATCTAGAATTATATATGCCTATAAAAAGTGATCTCCTGATCGTTATAAGCGGTTTCACGTCAGGCGACACGAACGGATTCGTGCATACTCCACTCCTTGTCCTCCTAGATCTGAACTCAAATCTACATCGAACTATTGGAAGGGATGAACTCAAATCTACATTGAACTATTGGAAGCGATGAACGCAAATCTACATTGAACTATTGGAAGCGATGAACGCAAATCTACATTGAACTTTTGGAAGCGATGAACGCAAATCTACATTGAACTATTGGAAGGGATGAACTCAAATCTACATTGAACTATTGGAAGGGATGAACTCAAATCTACACTGAACTTTTGGAAGCGATGAACTCAAATCTACATCGAACTATTGGAAGCGATGACCTCAAATGTACATTGAACTATTGGAAGCGATGAACTCAAATCTACATCGAACTATTGGAAGCGATGAACTCAAATCTACATTGAACTATTGAAAGCGATGAACTCAAATCTACATCGAACTATTGGAAGCGATGAACTCAAATCTACATTGAACTATTGGAAGCGATGAACTCAAATCTACATCGAACTATTGGAAGTGATGAACTCAAATCTACATTGAACTATTGGAAGCGAGAACTCAAATCTACATCGAACTATTGGAAACGATGAACTCAAATCTACATCGAACTATTGGAAGGGATGAACTCAAATATACATTGAACTATAGGAAGGGATGAACTCAAATCTACATCGAACTATTGGAAGCGATGAACAAATCTACATTGAACTATTGGAAGCGATGAACTCAAATCTACATTGAACTATTGGAAGGGATGAACTCAAATCTACATCGAACTATTGGAAGCGATGAACTCAAATATACATCGAACTATTGGAAGCGATGACCTCAAATGTACATCGAACTATTGGAAGCGATGAACTCAAATCTACTTTGAAATATTGAAAGCAATGAACTCAAATCTACATCGAACTATTGGAAGCGATGAACAAATCTACATTGAACTATTGGAAGCGATGAACTCAAATCTACATTGAAATATTGGAAGGGATGAACTCAAATCTACATCGAACTATTGGAAGCGATGAACTCAAATCTACATCGAACTATTGGAAACGATGAACTCAAATCTACATCGAACTATTGGAAGGGATGTTGACTTGTCAACTCAATAATTTCAGGATTCAAAATACACACACTCAAAGAAACAAAAAAACAATGATGGCTTGAATCAGGAGTCAGGACTATGTGAATACTTTGGTAGACCTACTATGTGAATACTTTGGTAGACCTACTATGTGAATACTTTGGTAGACCTACTATGTGAATATTTGGTAGACCTACTAAGTGAATACTTTGGTAGACATACTATTATTGTTTAAAAATGAAAAACAATTCTGTTTATGAATTATTGTTTGTCGTAATATTTTAATTCGACCAAATTTTTAAGCTCATTGTCAGCTAAATGAACATAACTATCAGTTGAAGCCTAAGTGTTGAAAGTCTAAGTGTTGATAATAAAAGTGTAAGTGTAAGTGAACTCTTATGGTATAATGAGTAACGAATGTTGTGTCAAACCTGTTACATAGTGTGCCACATTGAAAGCACATCTGCTGGTGTCATGATGACATGTATCTTGCTGTCGATAAACTGGGGATTTAATCAATGATGACGTTAAGAGTAGCTAAAGATGGAGGGGAGGGGTATAAATAGTGGGGTAGCGAGAATTTCTCTAGTGATGGTGAAACTTCGATTCGAGCGGTCACCATCTCCTTGCCTCCACCCGCCCTTACCTTCAATACAACAAGGCCAATAAGAGCAAGGAAAAAAGAATCATTAGGTTAATGAATGCATAAATCATCATAGACAAATATATTTAATATATAATATATATAATTCTCTTCTTCCCCCAAGAGTTTGGACGAGAAGAAGAAGTAAGGAGATATCACTCTCTTATTTCTGCATTTTTGTTTTTGATTTTTCAAAAGATTTTAAAAATTTCTGGATATTTCCATGACTTTTTCGTATATTTTGTTATAAGTTATAAAATAGTTTAATTTAATAATTTACACCTAGGATTAGAGTGGGTCCTTTGAAAGTGCGGGCACACTGCGGTCACATATGGGCCTAAGGCCGGCCCTGCAAAATAACAGCGTATGCTACGCCGTGGATCGACTAGTATAGTATAAATCTAGTAGTCTTTAGAATAGTCTAATGCTAGGCTTTTACATCTAGACTTCGAAGGCGGTGCGCAAAATGTTCTTGAACATTCAGTGATTCAACTCTTCAATGACTAGTGACCTACATGTGGAAATACCAGAAGAAATGTATTTTCTAGTCCTTTAGCCAAACTTTGATTTTTTTTTTAATACTTTGAAAAATTATAACGGTCAAATTAGAGTTTTCTCAGTGTGACCAACGAGCAAGTAATTCTTTTACCAACAATATATTTCAATTGTAAAATTTCTAGGAAAATCGTTCGAGTTGTTTTCTAGAAACGCGTGGAGCCATGAGGTCCCACGTTTTGCTGAACTAGATCTCGAAAAGACAAATCTTTATTTTATATTCTGAGATTGCCATTAAAATTCCTCTTATCGGCTTACAAATTCTTTATTGATTTAAAAAAAACACCTGGATGGACACAGATCTCGAAAACGGCTAAATCTAAAATTCGACAGTTTAGTATATCTTTGGGGAAAAAAATACTAGCTATTTGGCCACACAGAGAAAACTCTGGTTTGAGCTTTATAATTTTAAGAACATAATATTCTTTCAATTAAACTTGTTTCTAGACACTCTAGACCTTGACATTCGGTGGGTATTCCCGCAATGTTAGTAAAACGTTTAAAATAAAGTAAATGTCCAGGAACATTTTGCGCGCCGTCTTTAAAGTCTGGTCTATGTCTATGGTCTGGATCTATTGGCCAATCACCAAACTAAAATCTTCTATACGATAAAGATCTATTTAGATCCAGCATTAAAAATAAGTTTATTTATAAAACACTTATAACAAACATAGTGTAGGAACATCGGGGGAGGGGTGGGGGAGGGATACATAAATGTTACATTTTTCAAAATCTATCATTCATTAATTATTGAGAGCAAATTGAACACAAAATGCGCTTCATGTCTTCTGAAAGAAACTTTTTTTCTTATGTTACTTTTTAGGAGCACAATTATCATATTTGAAAAATCTTATTTCATTGTCGGCTGCATTTTGAATTGCACTGTTAGAAATTTGTTCCGGTTAGTTCCAAATATTTGCATTTTATTATGTATTGTTACAATTATTTTTTTTTTAACTTTTGAAAACATCCTAACACCGATTTGAACATGCTCTCTTTATGACACACAGAGAACACTATGCTCACTATAGGACACACAGAGAACACTATGCTCACTATAGGACACACAGAGAACACTATGCTCACTATAGGACACACAGAGAACACTATGCTCACTATAGGACACACAGAGAACACTGTGCTCACTATAGGACACACAGAGAACACTGTGCTCACTATAGGACACACAGAGAACACTATGCTCACTATAGGACACACAGAGAACACTATGCTCACTATAGGACACACAGAGAACACTATGCTCACTATAGGACACACAGAGAACACTATGCTCACTATAGGACACACAGAGAACACTATGCTCACTATAGGACACACAGAGAACACTATGCTCACTATAGGACACACAGAGAACACTATTTTGTCCTGTATGTTGTCCCTTAGACTTTCATTTCCTTCTCTTTAAGCGTGTCAGAAAGTTCTCCACAGAAAACACTTTTGGCTTTTACTTGGTGCATTTCTTCAAATGTTGATTCTCTTTGCATTGTTTCTATCCTGCAGACACAATGCTGGGGAAGATGAAAAAGATCAGTTCAAGGTATGAATGGGGTGTCAGCAGCCACGAGTGACCTTCTTCTAGATCAGTTCAAGGTATGAATGGGGTGTCAGCAGCCACGAGTGACCTCCTCATTCTCTCTTGTCCAGACTTTAAAGGAAGTTCAATACTTGGATTTATGTGTCTTCATAGTCCACAGTAGGTCATTGTACAGGAAATAACGTCTGTGACCCGATCATTAAAAAGGTGTTAAGGATAGGTCATCCTGTCCTGAGTGGAACATTAAACATGGCTGTACGGACCAAGAGTATAGATTTAATGTGTCAGCTTAATGGCGTTGTATGGATTAGGCTGAGTCCTCGTGCTTAACATCAAGTACAACCCTCAAGCTTCTGTTTCTTCTCTTTTTTTGGACTAAAGAATTCTCCACTGGCTGAGTTCTGGTGTTGAAAGTTTTGTTTTTTAAATGTCTTCAAAGTGTGAGTCACATGACACGCATTCAAATCATGAAATGACATAGCGTTTATTCTAATCATGGCATCAGGGTTCTTGATGACGTCATCCAGGTCAGCCATGGAGCAAGACACACTAAGTTCTGACAACGACTCGGATGCTGGTCAAGACCAGAGCTCACCCTTGCCTGATGCCTGCCACAGATGTGGGAGTCGGGTGTACCCGGTGGAGAGAGTGGACGTTGGGGCACTGTTTCATCGCAGGTGTTTTAGATGTCGCATCTGTGGACTGCAGGTAAATAGAACGACATGCAGACAGATAGACAGACAGATAGACATTTCAAAAACTTTTACAGCTTCCACTTCAGCTCTTTAAAAATATTGTTTCACATGTCAAATTTATGTGACATTTGATTACTAATACATTACTGAGACATTTCTCAGACATTACTTATAGACGAAGAAATTAAATGTAGATTGAAATAATTTGTTTTATAAACTAGTCGGACAGGGCGCAACCCTCAGGATTTCAAATATTACAATTTTTATTTATTTATTTATTAAAAAATATGCATTTAAATAGATTTACAGGAAAATAAAATCAAGGAAAATAAATTTACAAGCCCACTGTTTCTTCGGTTTCCAAAATATGAAATATACTGCCATCGGAGCGAAACTTGATGTAGTTACCCTCTTTCAGACGTCGCCTCATTTGATTTAGCATCGCTTCGGAGAATATTGGGAAGAGTATTGGATTCACTACCCCCCCCCCTTTCCTTGTTTTACACCACACCATTCTATATAGAGAAATGAGCTGAAAGGTCACCATCGTACCTGTTTTGACCTTTGTGTCCCGCTAGCAGTTTCTGTTCTAGATTCTAAAAAGTGTATTATTGAACAGTGCTACATATAGATTCTAAAAAGTGTATTACTGAATAATGTTACGTCTACATTCTAAAAAGTGTATTACTGAATAATGTTACGTCTAGATTCTAAAAAGTGTATTACTGAACAGTGCTACATCTAGATTCTAAAAAGTGTATTACTGAACAATGTTACGTCTAGATTCTAAAAAGTATATTACTGAACAATGTTACGTCTAGATTCTAAAACGTCTATTACAGAACATTTGTCTTGTATTTCATATCACTAGTTAACTTTGAGAACATTTCATTGGGACCAGACAACTGCCCCAGATATTTATTGTCACGCCCATGTACCCCGCCATGTTGGTTGCCTTGACAACGAGTCCGTTGGGATTAAAACCGCCATCAATGCTCCTAAAAGAAGCGTGGCCACGTCTGATCAGGTTAGTATCATGTTATATACTTACAGTTCACGAAGAGATGATAGGGGGGGGGGGGGCATAAAGGAAAGGCCGCGTGAGTTTACACAACTCCATGACAATAGTCATTGGTTTCAGTCATTGCTCAGATCATTCTTACGTATAGACCTCGCTACTCGAATACGATGGGAAAGGTTTGACTCTAGCCCTTAAACATTTATTTGTGCTACTCAGTAAAAGATTAACTCAGCCCGTGCCATGAAATAATGTCAATACTTGTCCTGATGTGGTCATGATCTGTCGGTCATCACAACAGCAGATTTGTGTTCCAACCTTTTTCTTTGACCTGAACTGCTTGTTACACCCCAGAATTGGCCAACAGCAGAAGTTTGACAGACTATGTTCAGCAACATTTCCAACTCGTTCTGTTTTCACTTGCACTTATTGATTGGACGAGGCAAACACCAAATGGCGGCTAGCTCTGTGCCATTGCTGGTTGATCTCAAGATAAACTAAGCCTGCACTATGTCTAGCTAGGGACATTGAGAGCGCTAGTGAGATCTGTTGTCTCCCTTGATGGACCATATAAGAACGAAGTAGTTAAAAAATAGTGTGATGAGCCTTACATCAATATCAAGGAAGATTAGTGAAAATAGGTTAATTAATATTGAGATATCTTCTCCCCCACCCCACGCCTATTTGCTAACAATCAATGATTAAGTTGATTTTGACAACTCAGAGACGAGGAATGTGCCTTTATCTTTGTTTCTTTCAGAGTATTTTATTAAATTTTGTTTTTGTATTTGAAGATTATGGTTCAGTATTTTAGGTATAATTGCTACTTTACTTTTGAGTCTTCTGTCCTGAAGGCTTTCTAAATTTAGTGATTTACTAAAGGTGTTACTCTAGTCAAATGTGAATATTCGTTTGTTATGAATCTCACTGCTCTATTTTGTGTCAGTTCCAGTTTCTTAATGTTTTCTTGAGTTGAGGGGTCCCAAACAGAATGCATATTCTATTATTGGCCTAACCAAGGTTAAATAACATTTTAGTTTTGTTTTATGTTCTTATTTTATTTTATAGAAATTTCTTTTAATAAACCCTAATGCTTTGTTTGATTTTTTGATAGTTTCATCAATATTACCCTTATATCAAGTCTGTATTTCATTTATCTCTCTATTACATCCATATCAACACTAAATTACCACTATATGACTTCTCTGGTACATGTATATTAGTATGAAATTACCCCTAAATGACCTCTATATTATTTCTATTTTAATTATATATGTTCTATATATGTTCTTTATGTTCTATATATGTTCTTTATGTTCTATATATGTTCTTTATGTTCTATATATGTTCTTTATGTTCTATATATGTTCTTTAAGTTCTATATATGTTCTTTATGTTTTATATATGTTCTTTATGTTCTATATATGTTCTTTATGTTCTATATATGTTCTTTATGTTCTATATATGTTCTTTAGCACAGCTATTTTACCTCTACATAACCTTTAAATGACCTCAAGATTACTTTAATTTCTGATCACCTCTGTACCAGTCACTATATGACATCCTTAATAACTACTCTAAAGCAGGGGCAGACTGGCTATATGGGCAACTGGGCAAATGCCCGGTGGGCCGGTGCCAAAATGGGCCGGTGGGGCTGCTGAATGTGCCACATTAAATGTCAGTAAGTCCCGTAAGTCCCGTGATCTCGCCTTATCTTACATAAAAATCTGTACATACTTAACTGTGTATTAAAGCCACATAATCTGAAATAATGGATTGGCTTATAGCAGTTTACTGTGCTTCTGTTATAATCCTCTTTACACTCTAAGAGATTAACAAACAACATAAAATCTATGTTATGTTTATAGTCCTATAAAGTCCTATATAGCCCTATACAAGTCAAACTAGTTTTAACATACTCGTGTGAATCTAAAACGGGACCCTGAACTTAAAATTAGGAAGTATTCCCTCATGCTATGTTTCCACCAGTCTGTAGACGCACTATTATTGACTCATAAAGGGATTATTCTCTCTAATGTGGGAAGCGTGGTTGAGAGGCTAAGTGCGCTTAAACTTGGCTTGGCTTGGCTACCTAGAAAGGGGCTCGAGGTTCGACACCCGACTCGGGCAGCACGGAAACCCCCCCCCCCCCCCCCCCAATGGTCCACAAATGGGATTGGACCAAAGCGCTCTGAGCATGCTATAGGCGCTATATAAAGGCCATAATGTGCATTATAAAATTAGATTGGTCGGTTGATCCAATTATTATTTAAACAGAAAAATAAATATAAATCGAAAGGAACTCCATCTCCCCTGGAGATCATGCCACGTTATATTGACCCCTGGAGATCATGCCACGTTATATTGACCCCTGGAGATCATGCCACGTTATATTGACCCCTGGAGATCATGCCACGTTATATTGACCCCTGGAGATCATGCCACGTTGGACGACGCAGAAACTAGCTCATATCCACAAGGATGCATGGCAGACTTAAACGGTCTAATTCATATATGGGCCTACATGTGCGCCTTTAACTTTGAATGTCTTTTAATAACTTAGTGCTTCTATGTGTCACTACCACTCCAGTTTTAATAATCCTGTTATTTGACGTTGATTTACCCGAGAAGCATTAAACAAAAATAAGGTAACGAATTCATGAATTGAAATATGACGCATGGAATTTCATAACGATGTCTATTGTAGAGTGGGTTTTATGGAGATGATAGCAAAGAGTGTTGTCTTGTAATAACTGTCCGATGAGTGATGAATGGTAAGTGCAATTATTCTGAAATAGTGCTTACCCTGTAATATAAGTAAGTGACGTGAAATAAGTGGTCTCCCTGTTTCTGCATATAAAGAAAAGACAAAAAAGCGAGAGTTCATGCTGAACGTGTCACGTGACTTCGGTTTGACATGATTCAGTTGTTATTTCAAAATAGCCTCAACATCCCACAGAACAGCCGGAAAGATTGAGGGAAGAGGAGTGGGCTGCAGGCAGAGTTCGAGACCATCGAGACTATAACCAGAGCGTATAACACACGAACAGGCAGCCACCCAGTGTTATGCTTTACTCTTTAAGTTATACCAAAATAATGTTTAAAATAACTATTAAGATTACGACTGCACTGAGATTTTCTATAACACTTAAATCTACAGCAAGTTAACAAACTCACGTTTGCATACATGCGTTCCTTTTTTTTTTTCATATCACATGCAATCAAATTGTGGACCGAATCGTATGGTCATGCCCAAACCGATTTTGACCCTCCAGTCCGCCCTTGCTCTAAAGGGTCTACTACCTCTACTATATCCCTTCTATATTACTTCTGTGTTACCTCTATATTACTTCTGTGTTACCTCTATATTATTTTACATGCTGTTCAAGCGTAGCTTTTTAAAAGTAACCTTTAAAGTTATTCACATTACTCGGATTATCGACTGGTATGTGTGTGCGTTCTAATCCACTGTTACCCTTATATTATGTCATAGTCTACATATGTCTATGTATTTATACTTCTTGACGTTATTACGGGGTACCCCTGCCGTGGTCTTAATGACATGGTTCAAGTGGGCATCGAGTTAACATGTTTCTGGAACATTCTCCAGCGTGCGGGAAACGAGAAGAGACGTGAATAATTGAAACAGGCTGGAGCGAGGCGGTCCAAGGGAGGCTGACGATCCAGCCGTAACATGGCGGTGAAAGGGAGCGAACTTCGAATACCCTAGTTCTTCCAATGATAGTAGTGCGCCTACAGTGCGAGTTACCTCCCCGCGATGTGTTATTGTTAGATCTCCTTGATTGTTGATATTGTGCTATGCTATGGAGAAGTACTTGTACTAGCTCACACAGACCCACAGTAGACCATCATCAGAACATACATCAACACATCATTGACACGCTTTCATTAGTCCCCATGACCATGGGTTCTCTTTTCAGTGTCGTGCACCCTTTCTAATAGAGAAACCGAATCTTAACCAATGCAGTCTTTTAGACTCAAGGATCTCTTGGGATTTCAATACATCGACATTTAGTCCAGCCAGTTTCCATCCATCTCTCACTCTTTTACACATTCACTTTGTACGAATTACCTCTGTATCTCTCTGTATCTCTCTGCATCTCTCTGTACTCTCTGCATCTCTCTGTATCTCTGTATCTCTCTGCATCTCTCTGTATCTCTCTGCATATCTCTGTATCTCTCTGAATCTCTCTGTATCTTTCTCTTCTTCAATTTCTCTTGTACACTTTCTCTATTTTCTCCCTCTCCCTTATATCTTTCTTTCTATTTTCTCCATCTCCCCTATATCTTTCTCTGTATTTTCTCCCTCTCCCTTACATCTTTCTTTCTATTTTCTCCATCTCCCCTATATCTTTCTCTCTATTTTCTCTCTCTCACCTATATCTTTCTTTCTATTTTCTCCCTCTCCCCTATATCTTTCTTTCTATTTTCTCCCTCTCCCCTATATCTTTCTCTCTATTTTCTCTCTCTCACCTATATGTTTCTCTCTATTTTCTCCCTCTCCCCTATATCTTTCTTTCTATTTTCTCCCTCTCCTACGTCTTTCTCTCTATTTTCTCCCTCTCACCTATAACTATCTCTATATTTTCTCCCTCTCACCTATATCTTTCTTTCTATTTTCTCCATCTCCCCTATATCTTTCTCTCTATTTTCTCTCTCTCACCTATATCTTTCTTTCTATTTTCTCCCTCTCCTCTATATCTTTCTTTCTATTTTCTCCCTCTCCTACGTCTTTCTCTCTTTTTTCTCCCTCTCACCTATATCTATCTCTCTATTTTCTCACTCTCACCTATATCTTTCTCTCTATTTTCTCTCTCTCACCTATATCTTTCTTTCTATTTTGTCCCTCTCCCCTATATCTTTCTCTCTATTTTCTCTCTCTCACCTATATCTTTCTCTCTATTTTCTCTCTCTCCCCTATATCTTTTTCTATTTTCTCCCTCTCCTATGTCTTTCTCTCTATTTTCTCCCTCTCATCTATATTTTTCTCTCTATTTTCTCTCTCTCACCTATATCTTTCTTTCTATTTTCTCCCTCTCCCCTATATCTTTCTTTCTATTTTCTCCCTCTCCTATATCTTTCTCTCTATTTTCTCCCTCTCCCCTATATCTTTCTTTCTATTTTCTCCCTCTCCCCTATATCTTTCTCTCTATTTTCTCCCTCTCCCCTATATCTTTCTCTCTATTTTCTCCCTCTCCCCTATATCGTTCTCTGTATTTTCTCTCTCTCCCCTATATCTTTCTCTCTATTTTCTCCCTCTCCCCTATATCTTTCTTTCTATTTTATCCCTCTCCATAATATCTTTCTCTCTATTTTCTCCCTCTCCCCTTTATCTTTCTCTCTATTTTCTCCCTCTTCCCTATATCGTTCTCTGTATTTCCTCCCTCTCCCCTATATCTTTCTCTCTATTTTCTCCCTCTCCCCTATATCTTTCTTTCTATTTTCTCCATCTCCTATGTCTTTCTATCTATTTTCTCCCTCTCACCTATATTTTTGTCTCTATTTTCTCCCTCTCCCCTATATCTTTCTTTCTATTTTCTCCCTCTCCCCTATATCTTTCTCTCTATTTTCTCCCTCTCCCCTATATCTTTCTCTGTATTTTCTCCCTCTCCCCTATATCTTTCTCTGTATTTTCTCCCTCTCCCCTTTATCTTTCTCTCTATTTTCACCCTCTCCCATATATCTTTCTCTCTATTTTCTCCCTCTTCCCTTTATCTTTCTCTCTATTTTCACCCTCTCCCCTATATCTTTCTCTCTTTTTTCACCCTCTCCCCTATATCTTTCTCTCTATTTTCACCCTCTCCCCTATATCTTTCTCTCTATTTTCTCCCTCTCCCCTATATCTTTCTCTCTATTTTCACCCTCTCCCCTATATCTTTCTCTCTATTTTCTCCCTCTCCCCTATATCTTTCTCTCTATTTCACCCTCTCCCCTATATCTTTTTCTCTATTTTCACCCTCTCCCCTATATCTTTCTCTCTATTTTCTCTCTCTCACCTATATGTTTCTCTCTATTTTCTCCCTCTCCCCTATATCTTTCTTTCTATTTTCTCCCTCTCCTACGTCTTTCTCTCTATTTTCTCCCTCTCACCTATAACTATCTCTCTATTTTCTCCCTCTCACCTATATCTTTCTTTCTATTTTCTCCATCTCCCCTATATCTTTCTCTCTATTTTCTCTCTCTCACCTATATCTTTCTTTCTATTTTCTCCCTCTCCTCTATATCTTTCTTTCTATTTTCTCCCTCTCCTACGTCTTTCTCTCTTTTTTCTCCCTCTCACCTATATCTATCTCTCTATTTTCTCACTCTCACCTATATCTTTCTCTCTATTTTCTCTCTCTCACCTATATCTTTCTTTCTATTTTGTCCCTCTCCCCTATATCTTTCTCTCTATTTTCTCTCTCTCACCTATATCTTTCTCTCTATTTTCTCTCTCTCCCCTATATCTTTTTCTATTTTCTCCCTCTCCTATGTCTTTCTCTCTATTTTCTCCCTCTCATCTATATTTTTCTCTCTATTTTCTCTCTCTCACCTATATCTTTCTTTCTATTTTCTCCCTCTCCCCTATATCTTTCTTTCTATTTTCTCCCTCTCCTATATCTTTCTCTCTATTTTCTCCCTCTCCCCTATATCTTTCTTTCTATTTTCTCCCTCTCCCCTATATCTTTCTCTCTATTTTCTCCCTCTCCCCTATATCTTTCTCTCTATTTTCTCCCTCTCCCCTATATCGTTCTCTGTATTTTCTCTCTCTCCCCTATATCTTTCTCTCTATTTTCTCCCTCTCCCCTATATCTTTCTTTCTATTTTATCCCTCTCCATAATATCTTTCTCTCTATTTTCTCCCTCTCCCCTTTATCTTTCTCTCTATTTTCTCCCTCTTCCCTATATCGTTCTCTGTATTTCCTCCCTCTCCCCTATATCTTTCTCTCTATTTTCTCCCTCTCCCCTATATCTTTCTTTCTATTTTCTCCATCTCCTATGTCTTTCTATCTATTTTCTCCCTCTCACCTATATTTTTGTCTCTATTTTCTCCCTCTCCCCTATATCTTTCTTTCTATTTTCTCCCTCTCCCCTATATCTTTCTCTCTATTTTCTCCCTCTCCCCTATATCTTTCTCTGTATTTTCTCCCTCTCCCCTATATCTTTCTCTGTATTTTCTCCCTCTCCCCTTTATCTTTCTCTCTATTTTCACCCTCTCCCATATATCTTTCTCTCTATTTTCTCCCTCTTCCCTTTATCTTTCTCTCTATTTTCACCCTCTCCCCTATATCTTTCTCTCTTTTTTCACCCTCTCCCCTATATCTTTCTCTCTATTTTCACCCTCTCCCCTATATCTTTCTCTCTATTTTCTCCCTCTCCCCTATATCTTTCTCTCTATTTTCACCCTCTCCCCTATATCTTTCTCTCTATTTTCTCCCTCTCCCCTATATCTTTCTCTCTATTTCACCCTCTCCCCTATATCTTTTTCTCTATTTTCACCCTCTCCCCTATATCTTTCTCTCTATTTTCTCTCTCTCACCTATATGTTTCTCTCTATTTTCTCCCTCTCCCCTATATCTTTCTTTCTATTTTCTCCCTCTCCTACGTCTTTCTCTCTATTTTCTCCCTCTCACCTATAACTATCTCTCTATTTTCTCCCTCTCACCTATATCTTTCTTTCTATTTTCTCCATCTCCCCTATATCTTTCTCTCTATTTTCTCTCTCTCACCTATATCTTTCTTTCTATTTTCTCCCTCTCCTCTATATCTTTCTTTCTATTTTCTCCCTCTCCTACGTCTTTCTCTCTTTTTTCTCCCTCTCACCTATATCTATCTCTCTATTTTCTCACTCTCACCTATATCTTTCTCTCTATTTTCTCTCTCTCACCTATATCTTTCTTTCTATTTTGTCCCTCTCCCCTATATCTTTCTCTCTATTTTCTCTCTCTCACCTATATCTTTCTCTCTATTTTCTCTCTCTCCCCTATATCTTTTTCTATTTTCTCCCTCTCCTATGTCTTTCTCTCTATTTTCTCCCTCTCATCTATATTTTTCTCTCTATTTTCTCTCTCTCACCTATATCTTTCTTTCTATTTTCTCCCTCTCCCCTATATCTTTCTTTCTATTTTCTCCCTCTCCTATATCTTTCTCTCTATTTTCTCCCTCTCCCCTATATCTTTCTTTCTATTTTTAAATTTCCTCTCTTTCTCTCTTAAGTTTTTTCCCTCTCTAGATCTATCTGTTTGTTTTTTTTTAAACTTGGAGATCTTTGATAAATACAATTTTTTTTTCTATCTCTGACATTCTCTCTCTCTCTTTCTTTCTCTGACATTCTCTCTCTCTCTTTCTATCTCTGACATTCTCTCTCTCTCTCTCTTTCTATTTCTGACATTCTCTCTCTCTCTCTTTCTCGCTACTTAACAGAAAACAACAACCTGGGAATAAGTCGTAACGAAAGCAAAGACAATGATGGTATGACTTTGACCGACATTTTAAATCAGAAATAGCGGAACAATGAGTTCTATTTGTGATGGTGACGTCCTGGTGTCAGAAGGAAATAAAAATGCACATTACTTAAGATGTTTTACTTTATAGTTGGATATAAGTATATTAGTGTCTATTTTTACCAGCCGAATCTGGGTGCTACGAAATAATAATAGTAGTGTAATTTTATTTATAGTAGTGTAACTTTGAGTATAATAGAATAACTTTGTTTATATTAGACTGTATGGTAGAGTGATCCTATGTATAGTGAAATAGTTATTTTATTCGTCATTCACAAACCTGTACAAACTAATTTCAGATTACTATTTTTTTAATGCTTAAATTGTTATCAGTGAGGAGACTTCATTTTTTTTTTGTTGAAATTCTAGAATAATATTGCATTACATCTCATTATGACGTTCTGATAATAAAATGAAAGCTGTTCGTCCAATGCTGTTCGTCTGATGACGTTCATTTAATGCTGTTCATCTGAAGCTGTTCATCTAATGCTGTTCATCTGATGATGCCATCCTAGCAAAGTGATCAACAGACTGACAGATGGAAGCCAGCAAATAGTTTCATCAAACTTCAGGGGCGGGCACTTTGTTCACTTAGTTTCATTAAAAAAAAAAAGATAATCAGAAAACTCTTGCAGATCTTCCAGCGCAACAGGAACGTATTTTTACACCATGTTCATGTTTACCGGTTGGAGTAACCGCACCTGAGTGTGGAAGTAATGATAGCAGACGTCACAGAAGACTGAGTAGCCTCCCCCTGAGCCAGACCATGTTTCAATAAGGAAGAAAGGAGCGTCACTACTTGCTTTAATTAGAACAGCACTAACCTGCATAGTTTCTTCAGACAAGATCAATCGGTTAAGTCTATAAAAGACTTGAAAGCAAATAGAATCAGAGAACAGAGAATTATTGGTTGTTGAGCTCTACAACAAAGTAGTTTTAGAGTGTGTTGGATAATAATATAGAAGAGGGAAAAACAACGAACTTGAGTTTCTATCAATGTTGAACGGAGTACGTAACAGACAAAACAAACACAGCAATGTCGAGTTGGTGTAAGGTTCCATATTACACCCCAATGCCACCAATACAAATTACTGCCATGTAATTAAAATAAACTATTCTTTTTTTTTCAACTTTCTTTACTCGACAATCCATAGAAGGCAATAGTTTTAGGATCTACAACTCCAACAGTGATGTGAACAAATCAAGATTGAGTTGTCGTTACTGTAAGAGTCCGTCTTGTTTTAATGACAAAGTAGCAAATAATTTTAAAAGTAAAGTTCAGACCTTGAGATCTATGGAGCAGATAATGTAAAGCTAAGAAATAACAGACACAATTATTGAATTGCTTTGATAGAATAACATCATTCAAGTATTAAGACACCATAACATTAGTAGTGTATCTTAATATATGTAAACTATGACATCAATATGTCGACTATGACATCATACAAGGGTAACAATGGATTAGAATAAACACACACACATGATTATTATATCATATTTAGTGATTATTATTTTATAACAGGACATCTAGTGATGTATTATTTCATAACAACAGGACATCTAGTGATGTTTTATTACATAACAACAGGACATCTAGTGATGTATTATTTAGAAGACATTTATTCTTTTCATACTTTAACAAATGCAGTTAATGTGTAATGAGTTTCCCAGTGACTGATTAGTGCCAGATGTTTAATCCTACAGTAATGAGGTCAGGCTCACGTCTGCTCAAACATCCCAGTGTTAAGTGCGAGACTTTCTTTTTGACTTTCTACTTCTTAAACAATGTATGTGTCTAGGTGTGTGGAGGTGTTAGTGTCTGGAGGTGTTAGTGTGTGGAGGTGTTAGTGTGTGGAAGTGTTAGTGTGTCGAGGTTTTTAGGCGTTAACTGGAAAAACAAAACTATCCTTGTCGTAGATTTCAAAACTCAACACTTGTAGGCTTACAGATTAGGAAATAATTCTATTAGAAGGTGGCAAGTCTCGTAAAGTTTTATGTAAGTGTCTGGAGATGTACAAGTCAGTGTTCTTGGGTGTACATGTAAACAGTGGATTGACACATTTGTATGTACTTAGCTCGTTTCAGAGAGAAAAATGTTTGCAAACTCCTGACTGAGAAGAATGTTTGGGGGTATGCAAACTCCTGGCTGAGAAGATTGTTTGGGGATATGCAAACTCCTGGCTGAGAAGATTGTTTGGGGGTATGCAAACTTCTGGCTGAGAAGATTGTTTGGGGGTATGTAAACTCCTGGCTGAGAAGTTTGTTTGGGGGTATGTAAACTCCTGGCTGAGAAGATTGTTTGGGGGTATGCAAACTCATGGCTGATATTGAAATCAATTCATTTATTGGCAATACACATGGAATAAGAAGTGTAACAAAAGAATGAACTGATCACTTTCTAACTGCATCAGGGTCACTAGGATCATTAGAGTTCAATCCCCCTTCCTTCTTGTCATCCTTGTAAACACTTGTAATAGGACATTACCAAATTGATTCTAAGGGTATTATCACTTGTAATAGGACGTTACCGAATTGATTCTAAGGATATTATCACTTGTAATAGGACGTTACTGAATTGATTCTAAGGGTATTATCACTTGTAATAGGACGTTACCGAATTGATTCTAAGGGTATTATCACTTGTAATAGGACGTTACTGAATTAAATCTAAGGGTATTATCACTTGTAATAGGACGTTACTGAATTGAATCTAAGGGTATTATCACATTCAATTCAGTAAGTAACTGTATTGAATCTAAGGACACTATCACTTGTAATAGGACGTTACTGAATTGATTCTATGGGTATTATCACTTGTAATAGGACGTTACTAAATTGAATCTAAGGACACTATCACTTGTAATAGGACGTTACTGAATTGATTCTATGGGTATTATCACTTGTAATAGGACGTTACTGAATTGATTCTATGGGTATTATCACTTGTAATAGGACGTTACTGAATTGATTCTAAGGACACTATCACTTGTAATAGGACGTTACTGAATTGATTCTTAGGGTATTATCACTTGTAATAGGACATTACTGAATTGAATCTTAGGGTATTATCACTTGTAATAGGACGTTACTGAATTGAATCTAAGAGTATTATCACTTGTAATAGGACGCTATAGAATTGGTTCTAAAAACATTATCACTTGTAATAGGAAGTTACTGAATTGATTGTACCCATTACATTCAGGGTGACTGAATTTTGTTTTCCAATGGACCTCATTCACCTATCGTAAACAAACAACATTTAGTCACGTGATAATATTGGTAAAACAAAAAAAAAACTGTCACGTGCTAGCCATTTGTATTAAAAATTAGATCGTAATTTGTATAGAAGATATAGAGTCACGTGGCTAAATATTTGTTTATTTACGATTGGTGAATTAGGTCCATTCCTAACTTCGAGGAAACAAATATCTGGATGGAAATTTCTGGAAAACGGCTCTAACGATTTTCCTAGAACTTAGAAAGCTGCTGTATATCGTTGTGAAAAGAAGGACTAGCTCGTTGTCCACATTAGGAAAACTCTAGCTTGACCGTTATAATTTTATATAGTAAAAAATAAGAAATATATTTAACATTTATGCAAACGGTTGTAGATTTTTTGTCAAAATTTTTTTATATATTTTTATTGCTACATTATGTGTAAGTTCTGTCCTACTAACTACTACATTTACCCAAAATAATGTTTACTTTTTTTAAGAGAAAAAATCTATTTAGTATGCATATAAGTTGGACATAATTTAAAACAATTTAATCAACAATTAATAAGTAGTTTTTCATATTTTCACGTGGACTATAGCGTCACACAACATCCATAAAACACTGAACTAAAGTAACTTTTTTTTGTGAGAATTTGAATAAGATTTTCACCCTTTACAAAACAATAAGATCAATTAGATATTCCTTATAAGACATCAGTTAGGCCAGGTTCACATCTAATTTCACATTTACTTTCACCTATCCTTTGGTCTGCTGGACCGCTGGGGCACCACACGAGATTTGTTAACCTTTTTTCTCTAAATTTTCGGTTATTTGTCTTTGATAGAATTTCATTTGATAATATTGAAACCTGCCTTTTTAGCTGCCTGGGTGGACCCCTTCGGGACCCGATTTTCAGTTTGTGTTTCCACACAAAATGTCTTTGTAACGTTGTCATTTATGTTCCAACTATTAGGCCTATCTATCTTACAACTATTATCTATGTTACAACTATGATCTATGTCCAATTTATTTCCAAATAACTCTCGAAATTATCAGCAAATTTGTAAACATTTTTTTTGTCTTTGATACTATTAGGCGCATCAAGTGCCTGGTAGAACTCTTGGGATGTCTTAGTTTTAAACGGTGTCCGATATGAGCATCTCATAAAAATTCATGATAGGAATGAGGCTTCAGTGTCTGAGCCTGAAACTTTCCCCATCAAGCTACACCCATGAATTTAGCAGACGTAGATGCATCACGTGACAGCCTCGTCTTGACACGTCAAGTAAATAAATGTCCTGCTGTTCATTTATCACCACATCAGGATGTGTTGTGATCAGATAGAAAGACAGGGAGTGAGAGTATAGAGACATAGACTCACAGAGAGAGCGAGAGAGAGAGAGAGAGCGAGAGAGAGAGAGAGATGAGCTAATGATAGAGAGAGGAGAAGAAAATACCCCAACAGCCACAACTCTTCAGGCTACTCTCAAACTGTACAGTCTAGACTTTGATTTTCTTTCAGCTCATTCTAGACTTGGACTAATTTCCTTGCAGTTCGATGTTACCTTTCAATGTTTCTTGTGTAAGAGAGAGAGTGTGTGTGTGTTTGTGAGAGAGAAAGCGTACGCGTGTGAGAGTCAACGTGAGTGTGTGTGTGAGAGAATATGTTTTCCATCTCTGTTATCTCAGCGCGTGCATGTAACCTGACTTCCTTCTCACATCGAGATTCCGTCCACAGCCAGAAGCAGCTCAAACAAACACATGTCATTAGGAACACAGACATGATCAGAAACTCTTCACTGCTCGAGTCAGAAACAAAAGGACACATCCACGAGAAGTAGAATGAATACAAATGTTTAGTCAAACAAGGACAAAAAACAAATTCGAAGCTAAATTTTGACCAAAAAAAACATTTACTACTAAACTAGAGAAAATAGTGACGTCACATTCCATGACTATCAAAGCGATTCATGAAGTTTCAAAGTGTCTGATGAATGAAGCCTGCAGTTCCGGTTAACTAGCGACTGTTTATCATTCAAGGGATGTCAATAATTCTACTGTAGATTTAAATCTAAAGAGTACATGAATGCTTTCTATAACATCAGTAGGTCCTCCAAAATAAGTGTTTATGAAGATTTTTTAAAAAACTAAGTTAATGAGGTCGACTTCTCTGTTATATTTTGTGATTACATTATATATACATGAATACGACTATGGATCATCTCATAGAAATGAGATGAATGCCTGGGCATTAGCTTTGGTTGGAACGATGTCGCCCACTAAGCAGTTCCCCCTGATTTTGTTATGTATCCCAGAATCCTCCTATTGTACCACACCCTCACATGATCACATCATTTCCTGCTGAAACTCTTTTGTTTTTTCGGTGCTAAATGTTGAGACTTTCTGAGTTGGTGAGCAAGTTTTCCTGAGTTGCTTTTTGATTAAGAAAGATAAAACACACACACACACAAACACCTGATTCTACTAAATGTAAACATAATTTTTTTATTTTATTTTGGGATTAATTTTACAATGTTCATTTTTTGTTGCGTCTCTGTTTCTAACTTTACAGTTTGTTATATGGTCATGATTGGCGACCTTTCAGTAGGAGATGATTTGTTTCCCTTCTCTTCCATTCGAGGGGAAATAACTCGTCTCTTTTTCATCACATCTCTGCACCTAGGCATACATTCTAAGTCAATTTTATTTGATAGACCAAGTAAGTATTGGATCATTGTCCACACACTGAGCAAAGAAAAGAATTGGCTCATTGTCCACACACTGAGCAAAGAAAAGTATTGGCTCATTGTCCACACACTGAGCAAAGAAAAGTATTGGCTCATCGTCCACAAATTCACTGAGCAAAGAAAAGTATTGGCTCATTGTCCACACACTGAGCAAAGAAAAGTATTGGCTCATTGTCAACACACTTTGCAAAGAAAAGTATTAGCTCATTGTCCACACATTTACTGAGCAAAGAAAAGTATTGGCTCATTTCCACACACTGAGCAAAGAAAAGTATTGGCCCATTGTCCACACACTGAGCAAAAAAAATTATTGGCTCATTGTCCACACATTCACTGAACAAAAAAAAGTATTGGCTCATTGTCCACAAGCTGAGCAAAGAAAAGAATTGGCTCATTGTCCACACACTGAGCAAAGAACAGTATTGGCTCATTGTCCACAAACTGAGCAAAGAAAAGTATTGGCTCATTGTCCATACACTGAGAAAAGAAAAGAATTGGCTCGTTAACCACACATTTAGTAAAGAAAAATATTAGCTCATTGTCCACACATTCACTGAACAAAGAAAAGTATTGGCATTGTCAACACACTGGGCTAAGAAAAGTATTGGCTCATTGTCCACACATTCACTGAGCAAAGAAAAGTATTGACTCATTGTCCACACATTCACTGAGCAAAAAAAAGTATTGGCTCATTTCCACACACTGAGCAAAGAAAAGTATTGGCTCATTGTCAACACACTGAGCAAAGAAAGTATTGGCTCATTGTCCACACACTGAGCAAAGAAAAAAAATGGGCCATTGTCCACACATTCACTAAACAAAGAAAAGTATTGGCTCATTGTCCACACACTGAGCAAAGAAAAGTATTGGCCCATTGTCCACACACTGAGAAAAAAAAAGAATTGGCTCATTGTCCGCACATTCTCTGAGCAAAGAAAAGTATTGGCTCATTGTCCACACATTCTCTGAGCAAAGAAAAGTATTGGCTCATTTTCACACACTAAGCAAAGAAAGTATTGGCTCATTGTCCACTAAATGAACAAAGAAAGTATTGGCTCATTGTCCACACATTCACTAAACAAAAAAAAGTATTGGCTCATTGTCCACGCACTGAGCAAAGAAAAGTATTGGCTCATTTCCACACACTAAGCAAAGAAAGTATTGGCTCATTGTCCACACACTGAGCAAAGAACAGTATTGGCTCATTGTCCACACATTACCTAAGCAAAAAAAAGTATTGGCTCATTTCCACACACTGAGCAAAGAAAAGTATTGAATCATTGTCCACACACTGAGCAAAGAAAAGAATTGGCTCAATGTCCAAATACAGAGCAAAGAAAAGTATTGGCTCATTGTCCACACATTCCCAGAACAAAGAAAAGTATTGGCTAATTGTCCATACACTGAGCAAAGAAAAGAATTGGCTCATTGTCCACACACTGAGCAAAGAAAAGAATTGGCTCATTGTCCACACCCTGAGCAAAGAAAAGTATTGGCTCATTGTCCACACATTCACTAAGCAAAGAAAAGTATTGGCTCATTGTCCACACATTCTCTGAGCAAAAAAAATTTTGGCTTATTTCCACACACTGAGCAAAGAAAAGTATTGGATCATTGTCCACACATTCACTGAACAAAGATAAGTATTGGCTATTTCTCCACACACTGAGCAAAGAAAAGAATTGGCTCATTGTCCACACACTGAGCAAAGAACAGTATTGACTCATTGTCCACACATTCACTGAGCAAAGAAAAGTATTGGCATTGTCCACACACTGAGCAAAGAAAAGTATTGGCTCATTGTCCACACACTGTGAAATGAAAAGTATTGGCTAATTGTCCACACACTGAGCAAAGAACAGTATTGGCTCATTGTCCACACATTACCTAAGCAAAGAAAAGTATTGGCTCATTTCCACACACTGAGCAAAGAAAAGTATTGAATCATTGTCCACACACTGAGCGAAGAAAAGTATTAGCTCATTGTCCACACACTGAGCAAAGAAAAGTATTGGCTCATTGTCCACACATTCCCTGAAATAAGAAAAATATTGGCTCATTGTCCACACACTGAGCAAAGAAAGTATTGGCTCTTGTCCACACACTGAGCAAAGAAAAGTATTGGCTCATTGTCCACACACTGAACAAAGAAAAGAATTGGCTTATTGTCCACACACTGAGCAAAGAAAGGTATTGGCTCATTGTCCACACACTGAGCAAAGAAAAGTAGTGGCTCATCGTCCTCAAATTCACTGAGCAAAGAAAAGTATTAGCTCATTGTCCACACACTGAGCAAAGAAAAGTATTGGCCCATTGTCCACACACTGAGCAAAGAACAGTATTGGCTCATTGTCCACACACTGAGCAAAGAAAAGTATTGGCTCATTGTCCATACACAGAGAAAAGAAAAGAATTGGCTCGTTAACCACACATTTAGTAAAGAAAAATATTAGCTCATTGTCCACACATTCACTGAGCAAAGAAAAGTATTGGCATTCTCCACACACTGAGCAAAGAAAAGTATTGGCTCATTGTCAACACATTCACTGAGCAAAGAAAAGTATTGACTCATTGTCCACACATTCACTGAGCAAAGAAAAGTATTGGCTCATTTCCACACACTGAGCAAAGAAAAGTATTGGCTCATTGTCCACACACTGAGCAAAGAAAGTATTGGCTCATTGTCCACACACTGAGCAAAGAAAAAAAATGGGCCATTGTCCACACATTCACTGAACAAAGAAAAGTATTGGCTCATTGTCCACACACTGAGCAAAGAAAAGTATTGGCCCATTGTCCACACACTGAGAAAAAAAAAGAATTGGCTCATTGTCCACACACTGAGCAAAGAAAAGTATTGGCTCATTGTCCACACACTGAGCAAAGAAAAGTATTGGCTCATTGTCCACACATTCACTGAGCAAAGAAAAGTATTGGCTCATTGTAAACACACTGAGCAAAGAAAAGTATTGGCTCATTGTCAACACATTCACTGAGCAAAGAAAAGTATTGACTCATTGTCCACACATTCACTGAGCAAAGAAAAGTATTGGCTCATTTCCACACACTGAGCAAAGAAAAGTATTGGCTCATTGTCCACACATTCTCTGAGCAAAAAAATTTTTGGCTCATTTCCACACACTGAGCAAAGAAAAGTATTGGATCATTGTCCACACATTCACTGAACAAAGAAAAGTATTGGCTCTTTCTCCACACACTGAGCAAAGAAAAGAATTGGCTCATTGTCCACACACTGAGCAAAGAACAGTATTGACTCATTGTCCACACATTCACTGAGCAAAGAAAAGTATTGGCTCATTTCCACACACTGAGCAAAGAAATGTATTGGATCATTGTCCACACACTGAGCAAAGAAAGTATTGGCTCATTGTCCACACACTAAGCAAAGAAAGGTATTGGCTTATTGTCCACACATTCACTGAACAAAGAAAAGTATTGGCTCATTTCCACACACTGAGCAAAGAACAGTATTGGCTCATTGTCCACACACTGAGCAAAGAAAAGTATCGGCTCATTGTCCACACACTGAGAAATGAAAAGTATTGGCTTATAGTCAACACACTGAGCCAAAAAAAGTATTGGCTCATTGTCCACACATTCTCTGAGCAAAGAAAAGTATTGGCTCATTTCCACACACTGAGCAAAGAAAAGTATTGGCTCATTGTCCACACACTGAGCAAAGAAAAGTATTGGATCATTGTCCACACATTCACTGAGCAAAGAAAAGTATTGGCCCATTGTCCACACACTGAGAAAAAAAAGTATTGGCTCATTGTCCACACACTAAGCAAAGAACAGTATTGGCTCATTGTCCACACATTCACTGAGCAAAGAAAAGTATTGGCTCATTTCCACACACTAAGCAAAGAAAGTATTGGCTCATTGTCCACACAATGAGCAGAGAACAGTATTGGCTCATTGTCCACACATTCACTGAGCAAAGAAAAGTTTTGGCTCATTTCCACACACTGAGCAAAGAAAAGTATTGCATCATTGTCCACACACTGAGCAAAGAAAAGTATTGGCTCATTGTCCACACATTCCCTGAACAAAGAAAAGTATTGGCTCATTGTCCACACACTGAGCAAAGAAAAGAATTGGCTCATTGTCCACACACTGAGCAAAGAAAAGAATTGGCTCATTGTCCACACATTCCCTGAACAAAGAAAAGTATTGGCTCATTGTCCACACACTGAGCAAAGAAAAAGATTGGCTCATTGTCTACACACTGAGCAAAGAAAAGAATTGGCTCATTGTCCACACACTGAGCAAAGAAAAGTATTGGCTCATTGTCCACACACTGAGCAAAGAAAAGTATTGGCTCATTGTCCACACATTTACTGAGCAAAGAAAAGTATTGGCTCATTGTCAACACACTGAGCAAAGAAAAGTATTGGCTAATGGTCCACACATTCTCTGAGCAAAAAAAAGTTTGGCTCATTTCCACACACTGAGCAAAGAAAAGTATTGGATCATTGTCCACACATTCACTGAACAAAGAAAAGTATTGGCTCTTTCTCCACACACTGAGCAAAGAAAAAAATTGCTCATTGTCCACACACTGAGCAAAGAAAAGTATTGGCTTATTGTCCACACATTCACTGAACAAAGAAAAGTATTGGCTCATTTCCACACACTGAGCAAAGAACAGTATTGGCTCATTGTCCACACACTGAGCAAAGAAAAGTATTGGCTCATTGTCCACACACTGTGAAATGAAAAGTATTGGCTTATTGTCAACACACTGAGCCAAAAAAAGTATTGGCTCATTGTCCACACATTCTCTGAGCAAAGAAAAGTATTGGCTCATTTCCACACACTGAGCAAAGAAAAGTATTGGCTCATTGTCCACACACTGAGCAAAGAAAAGTATTGGATCATTGTCCACACATTCACTGAGCAAAGAAAAGTATTGGCCCATTGTCCACACACTAAGCAAAGAACAGTATTGGCTCATTGTCCACACATTCACTGAGCAAAGAAAAGTATTGGCTCATTTCCACACACTAAGCAAAGAAAGTATTGGCTCATTGTCCACACAATGAGCAGAGAACAGTATTGGCTCATTGTCCACACATTCACTGAGCAAAGAAAAGTTTTGGCTCATTTCCACACACTGAGCAAAGAAAAGTATTGGATCATTGTCCACACACTGAGTGAAGAAAAGTATTGGCTCATTATCCACACCCTGAGCAAAGAAAAGTATTGGCTCATTGTCCACACATTCCCTGAACAAAGAAAAATGTTGGCTCATTGTCCACATACTGAGCAAAGAAAAGTATTGATTCATTGTCTACACACTGAGCAAATAAAAGAATTGGCTCATTGTCCACACACTGAGCAAAGAAAAGTATTGGCTCATTGTCCACACACTGAGCAAAGAAAAGTATTGGCTCATTGTCCACACATTCACTGAGCAAAGAAAAGTATTGGCTCATTGTAAACACACTGAGCAAAGAAAAGTATTGGCTCATTGTCAACACATTCATTGAGCAAAGAAAAGTATTGACTCATTGTCCACACATTCACTGAGCAAAGAAAAGTATTGGCTCATTTCCACACACTGAGCAAAGAAAAGTATTGGCTCATTGTCCACACATTCTCTGAGCAAAAAAATTTTTGGCTCATTTCCACACACTGAGCAAAGAAAAGTATTGGATCATTGTCCACACATTCACTGAACAAAGAAAAGTATTGGCTCTTTCTCCACACACTGAGCAAAGAAAAGAATTGGCTCATTGTCCACACACTGAGCAAAGAACAGTATTGACTCATTGTCCACACATTCACTGAGCAAAGAAAAGTATTGGCTCATTTCCACACACTGAGCAAAGAAATGTATTGGATCATTGTCCACACACTGAGCAAAGAAAGTATTGGCTCATTGTCCACACACTAAGCAAAGAAAGGTATTGGCTTATTGTCCACACATTCACTGAACAAAGAAAAGTATTGGCTCATTTCCACACACTGAGCAAAGAACAGTATTGGCTCATTGTCCACACACTGAGCAAAGAAAAGTATCGGCTCATTGTCCACACACTGAGAAATGAAAAGTATTGGCTTATAGTCAACACACTGAGCCAAAAAAAGTATTGGCTCATTGTCCACACATTCTCTGAGCAAAGAAAAGTATTGGCTCATTGTCCACACACTGAGCAAAGAAAAGTATTGGATCATTGTCCACACATTCACTGAGCAAAGAAAAGTATTGGCCCATTGTCCACACACTGAGAAAAAAAAGTATTGGCTCATTGTCCACACACTAAGCAAAGAACAGTATTGGCTCATTGTCCACACATTCACTGAGCAAAGAAAAGTATTGGCTCATTTCCACACACTAAGCAAAGAAAGTATTGGCTCATTGTCCACACAATGAGCAGAGAACAGTATTGGCTCATTGTCCACACATTCACTGAGCAAAGAAAAGTTTTGGCTCATTTCCACACACTGAGCAAAGAAAAGTATTGCATCATTGTCCACACACTGAGCAAAGAAAAGTATTGGCTCATTGTCCACACATTCCCTGAACAAAGAAAAGTATTGGCTCATTGTCCACACACTGAGCAAAGAAAAGAATTGGCTCATTGTCCACACACTGAGCAAAGAAAAGAATTGGCTCATTGTCCACACATTTCCTGAACAAAGAAAAGTATTGGCTCATTGTCCACACACTGAGCAAAGAAAAAGATTGGCTCATTGTCTACACACTGAGCAAAGAAAAGAATTGGCTCATTGTCCACACACTGAGCAAAGAAAAGTATTGGCTCATTGTCCACACACTGAGCAAAGAAAAGTATTGGCTCATTGTCCACACATTTACTGAGCAAAGAAAAGTATTGGCTCATTGTCAACACACTGAGCAAAGAAAAGTATTGGCTCATTGTCCACACATTCTCTGAGCAAAAAAAAGTTTGGCTCATTTCCACACACTGAGCAAAGAAAAGTATTGGATCATTGTCCACACATTCACTGAACAAAGAAAAGTATTGGCTCTTTCTCCACACACTGAGCAAAGAAAAAAATTGCTCATGGTCCACACACTGAGCAAAGAAAAGTATTGGCTTATTGTCCACACAATCACTGAACAAAGAAAAGTATTGGCTCATTTCCACACACTGAGCAAAGAACAGTATTGGCTCATTGTCCACACACTGAGCAAAGAAAGTATTGGCTCATTGTCCACACACTGAGCAAAGAAAAAAAATGGGCCATTGTCCACACATTCACTGAACAAAGAAAAGTATTGGCTCATTGTCCACACATTCTCTGAGCAAAGAAAAGTATTGGCTCATTTCCACACACTGAGCAAAGAAAAGTATTGGCTCATTGTCCACACACTGAGCAAAGAAAAGTATTGGATCATTGTCCACACATTCACTGAGCAAAGAAAAGTATTGGCCCATTGTCCACACACTAAGCAAAGAACAGTATTGGCTCATTGTCCACACATTCACTGAGCAAAGAAAAGTATTGGCTCATTTCCACACACTAAGCAAAGAAAGTATTGGCTCATTGTCCACACAATGAGCAGAGAACAGTATTGGCTCATTGTCCACACATTCACTGAGCAAAGAAAAGTTTTGGCTCATTTCCACACACTGAGCAAAGAAAAGTATTGGATCATTGTCCACACACTGAGTGAAGAAAAGTATTGGCTCATTGTCCAAACACTGAGCAAAGAAAAGTATTGGCTCATTGTCCACTTATTCCCTGAACAAAGAAAAGTATTGGCTCATTGTCAACACACTGAGCAAAGAAAAGTATTGGATCATTGTCCACACACTGAGCAAAGAAAAGAATTGGCTCATTGTCCACACATTCACTGAGCAAAGAAAAGTATTGGCTCATTGTCCACACACTGAGCAAAGAAAAGAATTGGCTCATTGTCCACTTACTGAGCAAAGAAAACTATTGCCTCATTGTCCACACACTGAGCAAAGAAAAGTATTGGCTCATTGTCCACACATTTACTGAGCAAAGAAAAGTATTGGCTCATTGTCAACACACTGAGCAAAGAAAAGTATTGGCTCATTGTCCACACATTCTCTGAGCAAAAAAAAGTATTGGCTCATTTCCACACACTGAGCAAAGAAAAGTATTGGATCATTGTCCACACATTCACTGAACAAAGAAAAGTATTGGCTCTTTCTCCACACACTGAGCAAAGAAAAAAATTGCTCATTGTCCACACACTGAGCAAAGAAAAGTATTGGCTTATTGTCCACACATTCACTGAACAAAGAAAAGTATTGGCCCATTTCCACACACTGAGCAAAGAACAGTATTGGCTCATTGTCCACACACTGAGCAAAGAAAAGTATTGGCTCATTGTCCACACACAAAGCAAAGAAAAGTAATGGCTCATTGTCCACACATTCACTGAACAAAGAAAAATATTGGCTCATTGTCGACACATTCACTGAGCAAAGAAAAGTATTGGCATTGTCCACACACTGAGCAAAGAAAAGTATCGGCTCATTGTCCACACACTGAGAAATGAAAAGTATTGGCTTATTGTCAACACACTGAGCCAAAAAAAGTATTGGCTCATTGTCCACACATTCTCTGAGCAAAGAAAAGTATTGGCTCATTTCAACACACTGAGCAAAGAAAAGTATTGGCTCATTGTCCACACACTGAGCAAAGAAAAGTATTTGCCCATTGTCCACACATTCACTGAACAAAGAAAAGTATTGGCTCTTTGTCCACACTCTGAGCAAAGAAAAGAATTGGCTCATTGTCCACACACTGAGCAAAGAACAGTATTGGCTCATTGTCCACACATTCACTGAGCAAAGAAAAGTATTGGCTCATTTCCACACACTGAGCAAAGAAAAGTATTGGATCATTGTCCACTCACTGAGCAAAGAAAGTATTGGCTCATTGTCCACACATTCACTGAACAAAGAAAAGTATTGGCATTGTCCACACACTGAACAAAGAAAAGAATTGGCTCATTGTCCACACACTGAGCAAAAACAGTATTGGCTCATTGTCCACACACTGAGCAAAGAAAAGTAGTGGCTCATTGTATATACACTGAGCAAAGAAAAGAATTGGCTCATTGTCCACACATTTCACAAAGAAAAATATTGGCTCATTGTCCACACATTCACTGAGCAAAGAAAAGTATTGGCATTGTCCACACACTGAGCAAAGAAAAGTATTGGCTCATTGTCCACACATTCGCTGAGCAAAGAAAAGTATTGGCTCATTGTCAACACACTGAGCAAAGAAAAGTATTGGATCATTGTCCACACATTCACCGAGCAAAGAAAAATATTGGCTCATTGTCCACACATTCACTGAGCAAAGAAAAGTATTGGCATTGTCCACACACTGAGCAAAGAAAAGTATTGGCTCATTGTCCACACATTCGCTGAGCAAAGAATAGTATTGGCTCATTGTCCACACACTAAGCAAAGAACAGTATTGTCTCATTGTCCACACATTCTCTGAGCAAAGAAAAGTATTGGCTCATTTTCACACACTAAGCAAAGAAAGTATTGGCTCATTGTCCACACACTGAGCAAAGAAAAGTATTAGCTCATTGTCCACACACTGAGCAAAGAAAAGTATTGGCTCATTGTCCACACACTGAGCAAAGAAAAGAATTGGCTCATCGTCCACACACTGAGCAAAGAAAAGTATTGGCTCATTGTCCACACACTGAGCAAAGAAAAGTATTGGCTCATTGTCCACACATTCACTGAGCAAAGAAAAGTATTGGCTCATTGTCAACACACTGAGCAAAGAAAAATATTGGCTCATTGTCCACACATTCTCTGAGCAAAAAAAATTTTGGCTCATTTCCACACACTGAGCAAAGAAAAGTATTGGATCATTGTCCACACATTCACTGAACAAAGAAAAGTATTGGCTCTTTCTCCACACACTGAGCAAAGAACAGTATTGACTCATTGTCCACACATTCACTGAGCAAAGAAAAGTATTGGCTCATTGTCCACACATTCACTGAGCAAAGAAAAGTATTGGCATTGTCCACACACTGAGCAAAGAAAAGTATTGGCTCATCGTCCACACACTGAGAAATGAAAAATATTGGCTCATTGTCAACACACTGCGCAAAGAAAAGTATTGGCTCATTGTCCACACATTCACTGAGCAAAGAAAATTATTGGCTCATCGTCCACAAATTCACTGAGCAAAGAAAAGTATTGGATCATTGTCCACACACTGAGCAAAGAAATTATTGGCTCATTGTCCACACACTGAGCAAAGAAAAGTATTGGCTCATTGTCCACACATTCACTGAACAAAGAAAAGTATTGGCTCATTGTCCACACACTGAGCAAAGAAAGTATTGGCTTATTGTCCACACACTGAGCAAAGAAAAATATTGGCTCATTGTCCACACATTTCGCAAAGAAAAATATTGGCTCATTGTCCACACATTCACTGAGCAAAGAAAAGTATTGGCATTGTCCACACATTGAGCAAAGAAAAGTATTTGCTCATTGTCCACACATTCACTAAGCAAAGAAAAGTATTAGCTCATTGTCCACACATTGAGCAAAGAAAAGTATTGGCTCATTGTCCACACAAAAAGCAAATAAAAGTATTGGCATACTGTCCACACACTGAGCACACAAAATAAGTCGTGACACCTATGATAAAGGTACCAATTCAAACTGGTATTGGATGTGACTAGTGGTAATAATAATCAGTTTTTGTTATAAAGTTAATTTATTGATGTAAAGATAGTTGAAGACTATTTTGTATGATAAACTACAAGTTGACTAGTATGTTGAATGATAAACTATAAGCTGACTAGTATGTTGGATAATAAACTATAAGTAGCCTAGTATGTTGGATGATAAACTATAAGTAGCCTAGTATGTTGGATGATAAACTATAAGTTGCCTAGTATGTTGGATGATAAACTATAAGTAGCCTAGAATGTTGGATGATCAACCATAAGTTGACTAGTATGTTGGATGATCAATTATAAGTTGACTAGTATGTTGTATGATAAACTATAAGTTGACTAGTATGTTGGTTGATAAACTATAAGTTGACAAGTATGTTTGATGATCAACCATAAGTTGACTAGTATGTTGTATGATAAACTATAAGTTGACTAGTATGTTGGATGATAAACCATAAGTTGACTAGTATGTTGTATGATCAACCCTAAGTTGACTAGTATGTTGTATGATAAACTATAAGTTGACTAGTATGTTGGATGATAAACTATAAGTTGACTAGTATGTTGTATGATAAACTATAAGTTGACTAGTATGTTGGATGATAAACTATAAGTTGACTAGTATGTTGGATGATAAACTATAAGTTGCCTAGTATGTTCGATGCTAAACTATAAGTAGCCTAGTATGTTGGATGATCAACCATAAGTTGACTAGTATGTTAGATGATAAACTATAAGTAGCCAAGTATGTTGGATGATAAACTATAAGTAGCCTAGTATGTTGGATGATAAACTATAAGTTGCCTAGTATATTAGATGATAAACTATGATTTGCCTAGTATGTTGGATGATAAACCATAAGTTGCATAGTATGATAAGCATTTCTTAATATTACATAATGAACATAATTACCAGTTTTTATGTGAAACTTTGATGAAAGAATTGTATTCTTGAATTCAAATGAAACATATCACATATAATATATATATATTTACTAGTGAAAGGTCGCTCATCGTCTCTAAGTGATACGCTTCCAATGGGCGAGTCTTTTAATTAGTGTCAGTTCCAAGAGGAATGAAAAGGGAGATAACAAGTCAGCAGACGTGAGCTGTCCAGGGGAGATAATACGTCACAAACTATAGGTAACAAACCGAAGTCAAGAGCAGTTCATTGAGTCAGTGCCAATTTTTTTTGACAATGATAAATATGTAAGTATTGTCTACAAAGAATTATTAGATTTACCGAAACTACTAGCCTCTGTCCTAAGGATCTGAGATCTAGTAAATCATTACAGAAAAAAAATTTTAAAGACTTGGAGGTAGATAGTCATAACTTGGATTGGGGAATAGTCAATTGATATTAAATTACTTCGATCTCGCGAGATTTAAAAGAGATATAGTAATTTTCTACTCTGTAATTTAAGATGACCTTGATCCTCCCTATAGCTCTATAAATATGAAATAAATTTGGGAAACTAAAGGCGTTTAGCTGTTGTCCAGTTCATATTTTACTGTGGTTAATTGCTATGTACAAAAGAAGAAAGAGCCTTCCACATTCAATGTGTATCTGATTTACATCAGAGAAGTAGTTGAAAACCCAAAGACAAATGTTTGTGTTAGATAGAAATGTTTTCATTCTCTGATCGCTACTTTTAGTAAGTGGCGGTTTTAGTGACCCAACTACGAGTTTAGTGACCCAACTACGGTTTTAGTGACCCAACTACGGTTTTAGTGACCCAACTACGGGTTTAGTGACCCTACTACGGTTTTAGTGACCCAACTACGGTTTCAGTGACCCAACTACGGTTTTAGTGACCCAACTACGGGTTTAGTGACCCAACTACGGGTTTAGTGACTCAACTACGGGTTTAGTGACCCAATTAAAGTTTTATAAACTCAATTAGGGTTTTAGCGGCTCAACTACGGTGTTATCGATTCAATTGGGGCTTTAGTGACTCAACGACGGTTTTAGTGACTCTAATGCCGTTTTTTTGCGACCTTATTTCATTTTTAGCGATTCAATTACTATTCAATGCCTATTTGTTCGAAATGAATTACTGCTGAGAGATTCACAATTGAAAAACCGAGCAAGATAATATATAAAACAAATATGTACAATATATAAAGATCTTATGGCTATACTAAATATATCTAATCTACATATATACATCAATAACATCAACTGGCTATTCTAAACAATATAGTCTTCTATTCATTTCTTTATTTGGTTCGGATAATGTGTGGTAAACTACAATAATTGACTAATGCAAAATTTCAACTTTGATCAAATCTATTTTTTTTTTTAAACTTTGCTTTAAATTGTAGTTGAAGAGGTTTACCTAACGTTCAGCCTTGTACCTGGCCAGATCCTGAACTCAAAGATCTTTCTTTGATAGCCTGTCTTTAGCGTCATATGGCATCAATTTTCTGTCAGGGGGGGGGGCGGAGGGCGGGAGGTGATGTTTAACGTAAGGGTAATAATACTTCCCCCCTGGCATACATATTTTTTTAACTTTGTTCATCCTCCTCTCCCCTGATGATTGTTTACATTCCTTTGTGAATACTAGATGCCATAGGTCTCTATTATCTCATGATATCATCCATTTGTCTCACTAGGACATTTGTATCTAGAATCTATTTTCTCAACTTTAAAAGACTTGACTGGTTCTATTGGCATGACATTAAATGTCTTGACTGATTCTATTGGCACAACATTAAATGTCTTGACTGATTCTATTGGCACAACATTAAATGTCTTGACTGATTCTATTGGCACAACATTAAATGTCTTGACTGATTCTATTGGCACAACATTAAATGTTTTGACTGATTCTATTGGCACAACATTAAATTCTTAATCGTTCTATTTTTATACTGGAAGTCTTAATTCGTGCTGTTTATAACATCAAAAGACACACAACACACACATTATATATATATATATAAGTAAAAAACTCATGTTCAGACCTTGAAATCTAGAGCCAGTTGATATATGGGACTTCTGTGTTATTGCCCACGTTTAACGAGGGTGTCACGTGGCCAACACAACCACCAACCGCCTTGACTTTTGCCCAACTAATGTCTGATACCCACATGAGCTGGGTGGACTCCTTAAAAATCTGAAAGTTCCAGTCTTCATATGGGAACCCAAGACGCCTCGGTTGGGAAGCCAAATTTTAATAGCCAATTAGATTATACTTGATGACATTTGAGTTGACACATTAAATCAAGTAAATTGTTGGTCATCTTGAAATCCATTTTAGTTTTCAAGCTACAACATAAATGGTCCGATGTGCTTCAAGTTGGAACTTTGTTCCCTCTCAACGATCTGTCTGTTGCTAATGGTCGACATGTACGAGTACCTAGCCACTCGACCTTACATTGACTTACTGACTAGTTGGTAAGAAAGGCGAGTACTGTAGGCGTGGTTTGACAACACTGGGAAACGAGTCTACCAGACTGATAATCACCTTAATGTGAGTGAGCTACCTGGATCAAAGGTTCTCAGCATGAGTAGCGCTTCACTGGCTTTTTACCACCTGTGTCATCATCAACTTGATGCTAGAGCATTGGAGGATTTGTGGTCCAGCTGGTATTGTCTGACGTGTCGTGACATCACGATGTGTTGCTGATATCAATGTTGGCGTCAGGAAACAACGTGACTCTACAATGATGATAGCGCTAAAGTAATACAAAGTCCAATGGTGTTGAATGTCATCTAAATGTATTTATGAATGATGTCCTTTCTGTGAGCATTGTTATTATAATGTTTGGTCTCGACTTTTAGAACTTGCAGCAGCACAAACATTCTTCACAGTCAGTCCAGGTCCATTTAGTAAGATCTATTCACTCAGCTATGCAGAAACAGTAAAAACCTTTCTATCTCTGTCTACAAGCTAGTCGCTCAGCTATACAGAAACAGTAAACACCTTTCTATCTGTGTCTACAAACTAGTCAATCAGCTATACAGAAACAGTAAACACTTTTCTATCTGTGTCTACAAACTAGTCAATCAGCTATACAGAAACAGTAAACACCTTTCTATCTGTGCCTACTAACTAGTCACTCAGTTATACAGAAACAGTAAACACTTTTCTATCTGTGTCTACAAACTAGTCAATCAGCTATACAGAAACAGTAAACACTTTTCTATCTGTGTCTACAAACTAGTCACTCAGCTATACAGAAACAGTAAACACCTGTCTATCTGTGTCCACAAGCTAGTCACTCAGCTATACAGAAACAGTAAACAACTTTCTATCTCTGTCTACAAGCTAGTCACTCAGCTATACAGAAACAGTAAACACCTTTCTATCTGTGTCTACAAATTGGATACACCGCAGTTGGATATTAAAGAATGAAATTAATTAGTGAAAACTATTGCAAGCATGCAAAGACATTGCAACAACAAATATCGTTCTCCTCCTGGCGAGATGACAGAGAAATAATCTGCCCAAGACGCAGCGAATACAAGAAAACTACAAAGCGCCAATAAAGAGAGGCAACTCTGCTGTTCTGCAAATATTTCCGGAAAGTAATTCTCTTGCGTTCCGCCTGACTTCACTGTTTCTGGTTAAGAATGGAGAGTCAGGAGTGCGTAGACATGTGTCTTTGAAACTGAATGTACAATTCTAGTTTGTTAAATGGTGATTCTCGTGGTCTGGCTTAAAGACACATTTCAATGGAAAGAAGAGACTTCTTGTTCAAAAATATGTATCTTTTTTTTTTTAAACTTGGTGGATGAGCAAGTTGTCTGCCCTTAATTTTGTTTTGTAGTTTTTCTGCTCTATTGATTTATTGAGAAAGAAAACAAATATTCAGATAGAACAAACTCATGTTCATTTTTATAAGTGAATTCTATCCATGAGTATCAGGTGTTCATGTTAGACGGTATCAAACTACATTCATTCAAAGAAAAGTGCTCAACCATAGGAGGACAAAGTCTTACAAAAGAGGACAAAGTCTTACAAAAGAGGACAAAGTCTTACAAAAGAGGACAAAGTCTTACAAAGGAGGATGCAGTGTTAAAATGGCGAAATGTTTCAAACAATCCAAAGAGATGTGTCTACTCCCTCCTCCCTACACAAACATTTTCGGTCACTTCTAAACACTAAGAGAAAGACGTTACAGAAAAAATTGGATGGGGGGGGGGGGAGTAGGTTCACACTTTTTGAAACCCTCACTCACCTACGCCCCTACAAGAATGAGATTCAGGTTTGTGTAGACTCATCGCTTACTTTATGGATGCATCAGTACAAAAAACAACACTGAGTTCATTCCCTTGACATAAGCTTTAATTAAAGTGTTTTTACAGTTTTCGGAGATTTGCAGTCTGAGTGAAAAGTAATGCCCTGCCGCGGAGAAAATCATGGCCAACTTTCCATCTTGATGGATTCCATTGTGCGGTATCCAGTATCCCGAGACTATCCAAGAGTAAATGTGTTCTTCCTGCAAATGAGTTCACGAAAAAGACTTTAGTAATCTCTTCACGTGAACCTCTTTAATCTCTTTCACGTCTGCATCCAATGAATCGAGGCGGAGGAATAAAAGGTGGCACTATTTTTCTTCTTCACTACTCGCCTTCTCTCACTCACTCTCTCTCTCTCTTTTTACTTCAAAGGTTAAATCCTGCGCGGTCGTGATGCGGAAATAAGGCCATGGAAAAAATGGCTTCGGTTTGCATAAGAAGTTTTTGATTCTTCCGTGTTGGAGCATCGTGGACAAGAGAACAGATGGCAGTAACTGGGGGGGGGGGGGGAGATCTAATTATGAATGCTTTACATTTCTTCCCCGTAGGTTCCCCTACCCACCAACACTTTAGATTACACCTTTATTTTGTTTCATGTTATAGAAAGATGTTTTTTCTGGATCATTATGAAGATCTTTCAGCTCAATATAAAGCTTTATTTCTTAGACTGAAGATCTCTTTTTTTTGCTCAATATAAAGTGTTCTCTTAGACTGAAGATCTTTCTTGCTCAATATAAAACTTTATTTCTTAGACTAAAGATCTTTCTTGCTCAATATAAAGTGTTCTCTTAGACTGAAGATCTTTCTTGCTCAATATAAAACTTTATTTCTTAGACTAAAGATCTTTCTTGCTCAATATAAAGTGTTCTCTTAGACTGAAGATCTTTCTTACACGATATAAAGTTTACTTTCCTAGTGTGACTGGTCCCAAGAAAATTTACAGTGTAACGAGGTGAATACTAGTTACGTAACGGTTGACTTCGATCGTACATTAATCTAGCATTGATCTGACAGTTTTCATACATGCAATCCCATTATCCTACTTTAAGCTTTTTACATAGGACACGTCAGCATAACAGATAGATAGATAGATAGATAGATAGATTAACAGTGCTTTTTTGTAAAAAAAATAGGTGCCCGTACTCAGTGTTTAGGTGTCGTACCGTCCTAAAAAAAGGCCTGGATAGATAGATAGATAGATAGATAGATAGACAGATAGATATATAGACAGATAAAAGACACAGATTTGCTATTCAAATACATTACTTAATGCTATTTAAAGACCAACCACTAAAAACGGACATGACGTCAAAGACCACGTGATAATTGGGAACAATCCACACCTACTACGTCTTTGTCTGTTCTTAAAAGGTCACATGAGGTCACCAGAGTACGCCCCTGGTACAAATACATTTACATCATTGCTTTGTCAGGGGTCGTGTTTCCGATCATTAGAGTACTGGCTTTGAAAGATGTGTGCAGTACTTGCCTAAAACGTTGCTCTGAATTGTGGGATAATTGATTTGATTAATGATTACTTCAAGAAATGTACACAATTTAAACAAGCAATGAAAACTTTCGTTTCTCTAATAAAGTCGTGGACACTGAATAAAGGACTCCATGCTAAATTATTATCTAGTGAGTGAAATTCTCTTAATGTTTTAGTTATTCAATAGTTTTTAAAGTTTTGGCAATACCCCTAAGGACCTTCTAAGGCGCGAGGCCTGGTGCGGTAGCCCTATTCACCACCCCCTAATCTCCTCTCTGGCAATCAATATCACGTCTGTGCTACAATCTCTATTGTACATTGACCAAACGAATTCGATACTATGATTAAACATTGTGCATTATGTCGAATTTCAAAGCTGAAATGTTAGTATTTTTTCTCTATTGAAATATTAGATGAAGTAGTTCATTCAAACATTCACACACATACACACACATTCACACACATACACTGACATAGCTCGCTCCTTTCCACATACGGGACCTTTGAAGAGTGCCTCCATCTTTATTAATTCGTCACTAAATACAAAATATTTTGAGACTTCTTGTAAAACCCAAAGAAATGAAAATAGATATATATATATCAACCTTTTAAATACCATGGCACTGTCTTAGACAATAAATTAAAAATTTTGCCGAAACTGCTGATTATATCAGCAGGCATTACAATTACAAAAAAAAATGTTCCTCCTTTAGTGTTAGAGAAGAGGCCTTGTCAGTATTTTATCACGCTAACATCTACTGTATGTTAAGATTCAATATCTCTGCTTGGTACGGCAATCTGAACATTCAAAATAAACTTCATACAATTCTAAATGCTGCTATTAAGGTCATCGGCCTCAGACAAACCCTAAGCTGTTTGGGAAAAACATTCAAAAGAAAGCTAAAAAGATTCGAGAAATTAAAAAAACAACCTCTGGGTCAGGATTTTGTGATTTTAGCAACACAAAAGAGATACAAAACACCGACTACAAAGACAGACACAAAAACTTCTTAGTTCCCCTTGACAAGTAAATCATGAAATACATTTCAGATATCTGATATAAACATTTCACATGGACCTTTTGTGTGAATCTGGCGTGAAGGTATAATGTTTTCTATAGTTTTGTTTGGTGTAATGCACAAAATCGTAAGACTATTTCCTTATGGATCATAAAGATTATTTTTATTTTTATTCTTATGATGATGACCATTTGACACAAAGCTAGCCCTAAAATAAGACTATTTTATTGACTTCCAAGAAAAAGAATATCAATCGACTAGGAGTATATCACAAGCTAGGCCAGTTCACATCAAGCTATTCAGGTAAAAAGATCCCAAGAAAAAAATTCTCGACCAAACAGGATTATCCCACTAACTAGACCGATCCAGTCATCTGGGAAACAGGTCACTAACTAGACCGTACAATCATTAGGGAAAGTGGTCACTAACTAGACCGGTCCAGTCATTAGGGAAACAGGTCACTAACTAGACCGGTCCAGTCATTAGGGAAACAGGTCACTAACTAGACCGGTCCAGTCATTAGGGAAACAGGTCAGTAACTAGACCGGTCCTGTCATTTTGTCACTAAGCTCAGTACTCACTGTCCGGAAACTACTACTATAGGGCCAATAACTCTCTTGCTTTTTGTAGAGTTTCTCAAGGGATTTGAACTGTTTCTCCCAATCTCTCCATCTGTCAGTCTCAGATACAACTTCAGTTGGATTACAATTTACTTTGTCTAGGACTCGATCCACCTACAATGTGATCTCTTGAACTACAGGCTTGGGTGTTGTACTGACTTGCTTGCAGTACTTTTAGGGCTTTGACTATTGGTAGTTTTAAAGTGAAAAGTACTTTGAAAGCATTGATATATTTCAACATTTTGATACATCGATTTCTGTTTCTTTCGGGACGTTGGCTAAAAGTATTTCTAAATACTGACTTTACTGAGCTATAGAGACATCAGCTAAACGTAGTAAAGCATAGAGCTGTAGAGAACTCAGCTAAAAGTAATAGAGCTATAGAGACATCACCTAAAAGTCATATAGCATAGAGCTGTAGAGACATCAGCTGAAAGTAATATAGCATAGAGCTGTAGAGAACTCAGCTAAAAGTAATATAGCATAGAGCTATAGAGACATCAGCTAAAAGTAGTATACCATAGAGCTGTAGAGACATCAGCTGAACGTAATATACATAGAGCTATAGAGACATCCCCTAAAAGTCATAGAGCATAGAGCTATAGAGACATCAGCTAAAAGTAGTATAGCATAGAGCTGTAGAGACATCAGCTGAACGTAATATACATAGAGCTATAGAGACATCAGCTAAAAGTAGTATAGCATAGAGCTGTAGAGACATCAGCTGAAAGTAATATAGCATAGAGCTGTAGAGACATCAGCTGAAAGTAATATAGCATAGAGCTATAGAGACATCAGCTAAAAGTAGTATAGCATAGAGCTGTAGAGACATCAGCTGAACGTAATATACATAGAGCTATAGAGACATCCCCTAAAAGTCATAGAGCATAGAGCTGTAGAGACATCAGTTGAAAGTAATATAGCATAGAGCTGTAGAGACATCAGCTGAAAGTAATATAGCATAGAGCTAAGAGTATAAAAAAAGTGTATGTGTATTAACCAATTTTAAAATTAGCTTAGTCGTAATCACCCTTTCACAGCTCGATACTCAATCGATCAACACGTTATCAATTACGCCGCCTTTATCTCCTCGAGCAACCCATTGCATTAGTAGCACATAAGAATTGAATATCAAAGACTACATGAATGCAGGCCCTCTACATTTATGATACTGAAAACTTTGCAATGGATTGATTAATTGACATTGTCTTAATCTCTTTTTCTACAAAATACACTGGCCTGCAGACATTCATGTCCGAAACCCTCTTCAAAATTAAAAAAGTAGATAAGCTAAATTTCACTTTCAATCCAAACACACACACACACTTTTGTTTAATTTCTTTTTGATTTTTTAGTTTTAATAGAAGCGTGTTTTTTTTAAACTTTTTTTTCACTTTCTATTATTATTTTTATTATTTACATTCGTACCAACATTTCCATAACGACCCCCAAGCTGAACACTTTCAAACTTGTTTACATTGAAATCAATCTTCTACCTTACTTAGATGTGCATAAAACGTAACACGAGACCATTCCTTGAATTCTACAGACTCAAAGGGCGAAACCAAATCGATAGGTCAATGAATGGCAAGGTCAGTTTGAGAAGGTCATTTTTTTAGAATGACCTGGAAGTGGACAGCTATAGTAGAACGAGATGTTAGTGTGACCATGGCTAGACTTGACATTCGTTCTGTTACAATGTCATTTCAGGTCAAGGTCATGAAATAAATATAATCATTTATTGGTAACTAGCTCTTAAGTTTGAAAAAAAAAACCACATATATTTATTGATTTTATAGCATTACTAGCTTTTGCATCTGACGTCACCTTCAATTACATCTTGAGTAATGTGTGTGCCATTCAATCAACTACTCAGTGGCGTAGCTAGGGTGGGGGGGGGGGGAGAAGGGGAAAGAATTAGCCAATCCACCCAGGTCCCTGCTTGAGGAGGGCCCCCAAATGAGTGGGGTTTTTTTACTTTTAATATTAAATATTACGCAAAATGCAGGGGTCCTCAAAGAGTGCAAGTCCTCCGGGCCCTCAAATGAAAATTCATAGCAACGCCCTTGCAACTACTTGCATCATAAATCAGTCATTACACCGACCAGTCACCTTGTTAAAAAAAGGATGTGTACATAGAAGAAATGTCAAATAGAAAGCCAACAAGCGAAATATAGGGAAAAAAACGCAAATCACATATCTCAATACTGCAGAAATAAACTCACCTTCTTTCAATATAAAACAAAGTAACTAATTGCAAATAATTGATAGTAATAATAATAATTGGTTAATCTTTTTTTTATTGATTCGTGAATTGTCATCAACTATCAGTAATTGCGCAACTTGATCTGAGATGGGGAGAATAAAAGGGGGAAAACTTAATAAGTGTCATAGACCAGTTTTAGAACCCTTGTAATATTTGGTGACTAGTAGTCACTTAACTATTCCGTGCAGTTAGCACGAGATTTTGCTTGGTCAAGTAACTGACCACCTCAGTTGATCTTGGACTCTTGTAGAGAGAGGAGCGTTGCTATCTCCTCGAGTAGAAAGTATAAGTAGAAAGTGATTATTACCAAGTTATTTCTTTGGATGTATAATTTGTGATGGCTGAAGTCGCCAATATCTTTTGTGAATTATATTTTATATTTTATGTGAATAAAATCCATGTCTGCTGACCTAGAGTCTATTAATAATTCTAAATGTTGTGGTTGGAGAGTTCAGTATGTTAGTGTTCTCAGGCACCTGCAAATCTAGTGCGTGTGAGAAAGCATTTAGTTAAGAAGACAAAGAACATTATAGTAGTACCAGAAGAGGTACCTACAACACACAGAGACATTCGCATCATCACGCCTACAACAAAAACCTGGCTGTGACAATAAGGGAAATAACTATAACAATATATATATATATATATATACAGCCACATCTCTCAATAAGTAACATTTATTTCTTTTTTTATATCAAACAAAATAATTAATTAACTAATTTGTTAACTTTTTAACTTGATTTGTGTTTTGTTAGATATAAAAAATAATTATGTGAAGTTTCAACTTGATCCAAAAATGGATGTGGGAGAAATAATGTGTTCCAGCTTTTGACCAGACACACAGAAGTGGAAGGCTCTATCAGTTTTGTAGAAAGAAGAGAACATTTAGCATTCAATACGATCCTTCTCTTCCATCCTGGAGGCAGAAGACATAAGAATAGATTTAGTCCCGGGTATCAATGACTTCCCAGAATTCATAGGCAAATCAAAGTTGTCACCACGTTTCAGTCGTTGATGTCCAGTTTCATTTCAATTGTAAATAACAAAGAGGCTTCTAGGAGGCCACCATGCTTCTAGTCTAAGTTCAATTGGAAATAACAAAGAGGCTTCTAGGAGGCCACCATGCTTCTAGTCTCATTTTAATTGGAAATAACAAAGAGGCTTCTAGGAGGCCATCATGCTTCTAGTCTCAGTTCAATTGCAAATAACAAAGAGGCTTCTAGGAGGCCACCATGCTTCTAGTCTCATTTCAATTGAAAATAACAAAGAGGCTTCTAGGAGGCCACCATGCAAATCAAAGTTGTCACCACGTTTCAGTTGTTGATGTCCAGTTTCATTTCAATTGTAAATAACAAAGAGGCTTCTAGGAGGCCATCATGCTTCTAGTCTCAGTTCAATTGTAAATAACAAAGAGGCTTCTAGGAGGCCACCATGCTTCTAGTCTCATTTTAATTGAAAATAACAAAGAAGCTTCTAGGAGGCCACCATGCTTCTAATCTCAATTCAATTGTAAATAACAAAGAGGCTTCTAGGAGGCCATCATGCTTCTAGTCTCAGTTCAATTGTAAATAACAAAGAGGCTTCTAGGAGGCCATCATGCTTACTGTCTAATTCTATTTCTCTTCGTCATTTTGTCTTGGACAGAATTTCTTTCCACAACAGGCCTCCTGTCCATTCTGTTGTCTTCTTATCGCTTTCTCTGTCTGCCTCTTTTTCTTTTTCCTGGTACTGTTCCCTCTTTGCTATTCACTATACAGTTCCCTGTTTGCTATCTAATATACGTCTGCTCTATACCTCTACGTCCTCTGGCTCTATTACTTCTATATATTATACTCACAGCTCTATTACCTCTAGATACTATTAGTACCATACTCACAGCTCTATTACCTCTAGATACTATTAGTACCATACTCACAGCTCTATTATCTCTACATACTATTAGTACCATACTCACATCTCTATTATCTCTACATACTATTAGTACCATACTCACATCTCTATTACCTCTACATACTATTAGTACCATACTCACATCTCTATTATCTCTACATACTAATAGTACCATACTCACAGCTCTATTACCTCTACATACTATTAGTACCATACTCACAGCTCTATTACCTCTATATACTATTAGTACCATGCTCACAGCTCTATTATCTCTACATACTATTAGTTCTATGCTCACAGCTCTATTATCTCTACATACTACTAGTGTATTAGTACCCTCTATTATCACTACGCAGCATTTTAGAAAAGCACTATTAGATCACTCCATCTGGTGGTTAGAATGTCAGCACGTGGACGACACGTGAGTGTTTCCACACAGACATGGAAACAAATAAACTCTTACACAAGAGAATACCACTCATGACTTGTGGGTGCTGGGATTTGAAAATTTATTTGTCTAGGTAAGTGACTTTCTTCTGAGAAGGTTGAGATTATATGAAGCTATGCCCAAGTAAATATTAAAATCTCTGGTCAAGACTGTAAGGGGCGCCATTTGTCACTAAATCTGCCAAATATTGCTGACGCTTTTGTACTGAGTCTTTTACAAGTACAGTGAAGGTCAATAAAGTTGAAGCAATAATTTCTTGAGAATTGTTTAAAATAAGGCTCATTGTAACTTCACGATACAAATGAATCGGCATTGGAATTATTCCCAACAGACATTGCATCAGCATTCAATATATTTAGTTGTTAGAGCTAGCTGATAACTGAGTTGTGCTCTAGTGAAGGTGTCGATACTGCCACGCGGATTTCTGTCTCTTTTGGGATTTTTTTTGTCTTTCTCTTCAATGCAGGTACGCCCTCTCTTGTTGTGTCTTTCTCTTCAATGCAGGTACGCCCTCTCTTGTTGTGTCTTTCTCTTCAATGCAGGTACGCCCTCTCTTGTTGTGTCTTTCTCTTCAATACACGTACGCCCTCTCTTGCTGTGTCTTTCTCTTCAATGCAGGTACGCCCTCTCTTGTTGTGTCTTTCTCTTCAATGCAGGTACGCCCTCTCTTGTTGTGTCTTTCTCTTCAATGCAGGTACGACCTCTCTTGTTGTGTCTTTCTCTTCATTACACGTACGCCCTCTCTTGTTGTGTCTTTCTCTTCAATGCACGTACGCCCTCTCTTGTTGTGTCTTTCTCTTCAATGCAGGTACGCCCTCTCTTGTTGTGTCTTTCTCTTCAATGCAGGTACGCCCTCTCTTGTTGTGTCTTTCTCTTCAATTCAGGTACGACCTCTCTTGTTGTGTCTTTCTCTTCATTACACGTACGCCCTCTCTTGTTGTGTCTTTCTCTTCAATGCAGATACGCCCTCTCTTGTTGTGTCTTTCTCTTCAATGCACGTACGCCCTCTCTTGTTGTGTCTTTCTCTTCAATGCAGGTACGCCCTCTCTTGTTGTGTCTTTCTCTTCAATGCAGGTACGCCCTCTCTTGTTGTGTCCTTCTCTTCAATGCACGTACGCCCTCTCTTGTTGTGTCTTTCTCTTCAATTCAGGTACGACCTCTCTTGTTGTGTCTTTCTCTTCAATGCACGTACGCCCTCTCTAGTTGTGTCTTTCTCTTCAATACACGTACGCCCTCTCTTAGTGTGTCTTTCACCTTGTCACGTATTACGAATTGAATTCTACTTTTAAATGGCTTGCCTAGGGGAACGTGACAATAGAAAAAGCAGTTGTGTCACTTATCTTAAGTCTGAATTTAATCAGACTTACAATGAATAACAAAAAAAAAAATGACACAAGAAATCGGAAGGTAAAATATCAACTTAATGTTTAATAAAATATAACTCGAATAGTACTTTTAACTGATTCACATAAAGCAAGAAAAAACAAACATTTACTCAATACCAAATGGAAGGGTTGACCAAAACCCTTTTACAAAAATGGCATGTAAAAATATTACAATACAAGAGTTTGAAAATATAATTACAAATACAAGCAAGGCCTTGAAAAAAAGAAAAATCTTAACTTACGCGATCAATTGGTATACCACGCACGGGTCACGCAATGTCTCCGCTATTCTGTCTCACGGCTGTCTCCGTATGTCTGTCCGTCAACGTTACACGGGCGGTCTTTATATAATATACCGCGCGTCGATATCAAGACAAATCTAGTAATTTCTAGAACAGAATAAGTCATCAACACCCAGATCTAGAACGCTCTTCAAAGAGACAGAAGAAAAAAAAAAACACCCTCCTTTCAACCAGAGGTACACACATAGGTCAAGGACCGGTCACTGTCTGTGTGGCTTGACTCACCGTGAAAAATAAAATAAAAAAACTTATTACACAAGGGGCAGACAACCTACAGGTCAAGAAAAAAAAATAGTATCTAGATAACAATGCCTAGATACGTAACACCTCCCTCCTAAAAATAAAAAGTTTACATTTCCACGAAATGGAAATCTTTTTAGAATAATTACAAAAATGATATTTACATTACAGAATGTATTTATCATGATATATATATATAAAAAAAAAATATACATCAAAATACTTTTTACAATCTAGATAAGGCATCCGCGATAACATTTTCGCTGCCTTTTATGTGTTTAAGATCTAGGTTGTACTCTTGTAAAAATAAACTCCACCTGAGAAGTCGTTGATTCTTGCCAGACATTTTGTGGATAAATGTAAGGGGATTGTGGTCAGTAAATACAACCAGTGGCCATCTGGACCCACTGATATAAAAATCAAAGTGTTGTATAGAAAGAATCAACCCAAGACATTCTTTTTCCACAGTAGAATAATTTCTTTGATGTCTATTAAATTTCTTGGAAAAGAAACAAATAGGGTGCTCTACTTGGAAATTATCTTCTTGGTAAAGGACTGACCCAACACCTGTGTCACTGGCGTCAATAGCTAACCTAAAAGGTTTTCCGAAGTCAGGAGCCATCAAAATGGGGGAGCTAGATAATATCTGCTTAATTTGGTTAAAGGCTTTCTGACATTCATCCGTCCAAGTAAATCGGACGTTCTTTCTCAGGAGGTTTGTTAAAGGACTGGCAATGACAGAAAAATTTTCGCAAAACTTTCTATAATATCCAGACATTCCCAAAAATCTTCGGAGTTGTTTCCGATCAGCAGGGATAGGGAAAGCTTGGATAGCTTCTACTTTGGCCATTACAGGTTTCACCTGGCCTTGTCCTACAATATGGCCTAAGTATTGGATTGAAGCCTGGCAAAAATCACTCTTACTCAGGTTTACAGTAATTTTTGCATGTAAAAGTTTAGTAAAAAGACAATGCAGTTGTTTACAATGGCTAGAAAAATCTTGGCTAAAAATTACTACATCGTCTATGTATGCGTGGCAATTCTCCATGTCAGCAAGCAGGGCATTTATCATTCTCTGGAAAGTGGCAGGAGCATTCTTCATGCCAAATGGCATCACTTTGTATTGGTACAGACCATCAGGGGTGACAAAGGCGGAGATTTCCTTTGCCCTATCAGTCAGGGGAACCTGCCAATAACCTGAAAGTAGGTCTATTTTGGTGATGTACTTAGCGTCACCAATACGATCTATGAGATCGTCTATCCTAGGGATAGGAAACGAATCGGTCTTTGTTACAGCATTTACCTTACGGTAGTCTGTACAAAAACGATAAGTCTTGTCCTGTTTAGGTATCAAGACACATGGGGAGCTCCAGCTACTGGAACTTGGTTCAATGAGGTCATTTTCAAGCATATACTTGATTTCTGACCTAAGTATGGCAAGTTTTTCAGGGTTGACCCTGTAAGGATGCTGCTTGACTGGAGTAGCCTCGCCAACATCTACATCATGCATTATAACATTAGTCTGTTTTGGTACATCAGAAAAAATGTCATTAAATTCATTAATGAGTTTCATGATAACTGGCCTTTCTGTCGAAGACAGATGAGACAGTTTTACATCCAAATTCTGTAATACAAAAGAATTAGGTATTTTGTATTGTCCAAATTTCTCCTTTACAATATCATCATCAATAGGAGAAACATGGCTATTTGAATAACTTTTGACTGTATTTAAAACACAATTACTCTTCTCTGAGTGATCTGGCCGAGATACATAAGGCTTCAGCATGTTTATATGACATAGCTGAGTCTTTTTCCTACGGTCAGGAGTTTTGATTGTGTAATTGAGGTCACTAATTTTGGTCTCAATTTCATAGGGACCAAAATATCTGGCTTGCAAGGGTTGACCTGGTATGGGCAAAAATACAAGCACCTTATCCCCGGGAGAAAATTCTCTAACACGGGCCTTTCTATCATACCAGCGTTTCATGCTGGATTGGGTGTTTTGTAAGTTATTTTTGGCCAGAACACAAGCATCATAAAGTCTAGTTTTAAACTTAATTACATATTCTAAAAGTCCTTCAGTGGCTGTTGGTGACAACAAAGTCTCTTTTATACATTTCAAGGGACCGCGCACCGAATGGCCAAAGACTAAGTCAAAAGGGCTGAATCCCAACGATTCCTGGACGGATTCACGGGTTGCAAACAGCAGCATGTGGATTCCTTCGTCCCAGTCTTTTTCGTGCTCAAAGCAATAGGTTCGGATCATGTTCTTGAGAGTCTGATGGAATCGCTCAAGAGCGCCTTGCGACTCGGCATGATATGCACTCGACATGCAGTGTTTGATGCCCAACTGAGTCATGACTTGCTTGAAAAGATTGGCCGTGAAATTCGTTCCTTGGTCCGATTGGATGGACTTTGGTAGACCAAATAGAGTAAAGAACTCGATTAAGGCCTTTACAATGTTTGATGCTTTTATGTTCCTTAGAGGAATAGCCTCAGGAAAACGAGTTGAAGCACACATAATGGTCAACAGGTATTGGTTGCCAGCTTTTGTCCTTGGGAGAGGACCAACACAGTCAATAAGTACTCTGCTGAAAGGTTCTTCAAAGGCTGGAATCGGCTTCAGAGGAGCAACAGGGATCTTTTGATTTGGCTTGCCAACCATCTGACAGGCATGACAGGATCGGCAGTACTGGATGACATCTTTCTTCAAACGTGGCCAGAAGAAGTGTGACATAATCTTGTGGTATGTCTTGTGGATGCCGAGATGACCTGACATTGGTGTGTCATGAGCCAGATTCATGATGTACGCTCGGTATTTTTCTGGTAACACGATTTGATGGCATATTCTCCATTCTTCTTCGTTGGATGCGTCTGGAGGTTTCCATTTCCTGAAGAGCATATCATCTTGGATGTAGTAGCACGTTGATGCTAGCTCTGCCTCTTGTGATGTCATTGCGGTTTCTCGGAGTTTGGCGAGCTCTGGATCCTTCTTTTGGTCCTCAATCAACTGTTTTCGAGTTGATGCCGGCTTTTCAGAATTTGGCGTTGGTTCTTCTTCAAGAGAAGCAAAGAATGTGGTGCTCAAGTCCACATCATCGTGGTTACTGTATGCTTTGATGACGTTCTCTTCTTGAGATGCTTTCAACCTCATTGCCCTTGTTACTGCACACGCTGGATATAACTCTAGGTCTTCCTCGGGTGTGGCAGATAAGTCGGGTGTTTGAGTGACGATGGGTTCGGCTATCACCTTTCCACCTGCTAAGTCATTGCCTAACAGCAACGAGATGCCTTCCAATGGTAATCTTGGTCGGACACCTACAACAACCGGTCCAGTAATGAGATTTGACTTTATGTCGATTAGATGTAGAGGCACATCTATACATCCAAGCTCTACGCCTCGTAACAGGATGCTCTTCCCAGTCGATGATGATTTTGACAAGGGCAAGATACCCTCTAAAAGTAGCGATTGTGAGGCACCTGTGTCTCTCAAAATGGTGATAGGTCGTAGACTTGTAGAATCACCGGGTAGTGATACGAATCATTCCGAAATGAAAGGCTTAAAATCCTCTAATAAAACATCAATTTTGGTTGATGCAGACTGGACTTGGGTCGAACTCTCGCTGGAGTCATTGACATCTCTAGGAGACGCAGTGAAGAAACTCTTTCTTGAGTCAGTAGAACATCTTTTGGATGTATTTGGAGAACTCTTGATGGAGTCATTGGAACATCGGGGTGATGTCTTATGGGAACTCTGGATAGAGTCATGGGAACATCGGTGTGATGTATTATGGAAACTCTGGATAGAGTCATTGGAACATCGGGGTGATGTATTATGGGAACTCTGGATAGAGTCATTGGAACATCGGGGTGATGTATTATGGGAACTCTGGATAGAGTCATTGGAACATCGGGGTGATGTATTATGGGAACTCTGGATAGAGTCATTGGAACATCGGGGTGATGTACTAGGTAAACTCTTGTTTGAGTCATTGGAACATCGGCTTGATGTATTTGAAAAACTCTTGTTTGAGTCATTGGAATATCGGCTTGATGTATTTGAAAAACTCTTGTTTGAGTCATTGGAACATCGGCTTGATGTATTTGAAAAACTCTTGTTTGAGTCATTGGAACATCGTGGAGACATTTTCGGAGAGTCTTGTACAGTCAATACATTTGAAACAGGTGGTGTCGAGGTATTCTTGATATGACTTGATGATGAGGGAGTAAACCTCGACGACCACTGTACTGTGCAAGCGCTGACTTTTGAAGGAGCTTTTTCGTTTCTCTTCCTCAATTTCCAGCAATCGTCAATTTTATGGCCTTCTCGTTTGCAGTAGGAACAAGTAGCTTTACTTGTAGTAGGTTTTCTGTCATTTGTACTGCTGTTCTTGATGGAGTTGCTAGCAGTGGACTCAGGCTGTTTGACTTGTTTTGGCTTGACATCCGTCGTATACTTGGCAAATTGATGTGATATTATATAATCGTCTGCCAACACTGCAGCCTTGTGCACATCTTCCTCGCCACGATCAGCTATATGCGTACGGACGTCCAGCCGCACACAACTCTTGAACTCTTCCATCAGCATTAGGTTCTTGAATTTTGCAAAGTCGGTGCCGATTTCCCTGGAAGTGAGCCATTTCTCAAAGCGTCGCTCCTTTTCCCGCAGGAATTCTACATGGGTTTGGCCATCCGATTTGCGACAATCCCTGAACTGCTTTCGGTAAGCTTCCGGAACAAGTTCATATGCCTTAAGAATTAAGGCCTTAACAACATTATAATCTTTTTGTTGTTCAATGGTCAAAGAACAAAATACCTCTGCAGCTCTACCAGTCAAAACTGTTTGCAGCAAAGTGGGCCACAAAGTTTCAGGTACATTAAAATTTTTCACAGCAAGTTCAAATTGTGGAAAATAATTGTCAATTGTGGCTTCATTAAAGCGTGGAATTATTTTCAAAAATGTTGTTGCTTCAGCAGTATGACTGGCAGGGGAAGAATCTGGTCTTACATTAGCAGCTAACTCTAATTTTTTTAACTCTATTTGTAATTTCATTTCCATTTCTTTCTGCTCTCTAGCCGCTGCAAGCTCTAATTCTTTTTGTTTAATTTCTCTCTGCTCTCTAGCCGCTGCAAGCTCTAATTCTTTTTGTTTAATTTCTTTCTGCTCTCTAGCCGCTGCAAGCTCTAATTCTTTTTGTGCGGCCTGTTGTTTAATTTCCTTCTCTTTTAAAGCTAACTGGGCTTCTATTTCCATTTGTTTTAATTTTATCTGAAGTTCTAAATCTGATTTACCCTCATCGGGTCTAAGGGTCTCTAAAAGGTCTTCAGAAAACACTTCCTCGTCTACATAATGGATTACAATGTTATCTCTGATTTCTTGTTTAAGGGCATTTGATTTTATTTTTAACCCTAACTGTTTAGAAATAAGGACCAGTTCCTTCCTAGTACAAGCATCAAGCTCTTCCACAGAGGGATTTGCAAGAAAAACCTGAATATCCATGACTAACTAACAACTATTACAAGCAAAAAAAAAAAAATGTATACAATGTAAATATACAGTACAAAATCAGTACAACAAAAAACCTTAAGAGAGTTTGGTCAATACTATTGATACTTTACTTCCGACTCTTTGACAAAAAAATTTTTTGTTAAAGTCAACTTCGCCTTTACAAAATTACTCAAGTAAGACGAAAATAGGTTCAGAAAAATATCCGGGACAAAAGCCCTCAAACTTCTTTTGTCACGTATTACGAATTGAATTCTACTTTTAAATGGCTTGCCTAGGGGAACGTGACAATAGAAAAAGCAGTTGTGTCACTTATCTTAAGTCTGAATTTAATCAATTCAGGTACGCCCTCTCTTGTTGTGTCTTTCTCTTCAATGCAGGTACGCCCTCTCTTGTTGTGTCTTTCTCTTCAATGCAGGTACGCCCTCTCTTGTTGTGTCTTTCTCTTCAATGCAGGTACGCCCTCTCTTGTTGTGTCTTTCTCTTCAATGCACGTACGCCCTCTCTTGTTGTGTCTTTCTCTTCAATTCAGGTACGACCTCTCTTGTTGTGTCTTTCTCTTCAATGCACGTACGCCCTCTCTAGTTGTGTCTTTCTCTTCAATACACGTACGCCCTCTCTTAGTGTGTCTTTCACCTTGTCACGTATTACGAATTGAATTCTACTTTTAAATGGCTTGCCTAGGGGAACGTGACAATAGAAAAAGCAGTTGTGTCACTTATCTTAAGTCTGAATTTAATCAGACTTACAATGAATAACAAAAAAAAAAATGACACAAGAAATCGGAAGGTAAAATATCAACTTAATGTTTAATAAAATATAACTCGAATAGTACTTTTAACTGATTCACATAAAGCAAGAAAAAACAAACATTTACTCAATACCAAATGGAAGGGTTGACCAAAACCCTTTTACAAAAATGGCATGTAAAAATATTACAATACAAGAGTTTGAAAATATAATTACAAATACAAGAAAGGCCTTGAAAAAAAGAAAAATCTTAACTTGCGCGATCAATTGGTATACCACGCACGGGTCACGCAATGTCTCCGCTATTCTGTCTCACGGCTGTCTCCGTATGTCTGTCCGTCAACGTTACACGGGCGGTCTTTATATAATATACCGCGCGTCGATATCAAGACAAATCTAGTAATTTCTAGAACAGAATAAGTCATCAACACCCAGATCTAGAACGCTCTTCAAAGAGACAGAAGAAAAAAAAAACCACCCTCCTTTCAACCAGAGGTACACACATAGGTCAAGGACCGGTCACTGTCTGTGTGGCTTGACTCACCGTGAAAAATAAAATAAAAAAACTTATTACACAAGGGGCAGACAACCTACAGGTCAAGAAAAAAAAATAGTATCTAGGTAACAATGCCTAGATACGTAACAACCTCAATACACGTACGCCCTCTCTTAGTGTGTCTTTCACCTCAATACACGTACGCTCTCTCTTGGCGTATCTTTCTTCTCAATACACGTAAGCCCTCATGTGGCTTGTCTTTCTCCTCAATACACGTAAGTCCTCTCTTGGCTTGTCTTTCTCCTCAATACACGTACGCCCTCTCTTGGCTTGTCTTTCTCCTCAATACACGTACGCCCTCTCTTGACTTGTCTTTTTCTTCAATACACGTACGCCCTCTCTTGGTGTGTCTTTCAATTCAATACACGTACGCCCTCTCTTGGTGTTTCTTTCTCTTCAATACACATACGCCCTTTCTTGTTGCATATTGCTCCTCATTACACGTACGGGTGTAATTAGCTCAATTGCATACATAATTGTAGATGTATCTAAAATATTTTCATAAGTTGAATGAAATGTTGTCTCCCTTTTTAACGTGAATTTCCTCTAAGTGCGTCAATCTGGAGCTTAGTTAAAATGTCTTCAACTAGGAACTTAGCAAGTAATTGATCATTTTAAATAGTCTGCTTTGGAAAACATCCAACAGTCAGCTGATGTAATTAACTCTTGTAAAACTTTCAAAAGAGCTGCTAGTGTTGAAGGATGTCTGCCAAAAACAATGAAACGGGCTTCATAATGATTAGTAAAGAATACACGATAGTGGAGCGAAGGGAGCTAATTGCAAAAATTTATTACCTTGTGAAAGTAAGGGAGGTAAACAATCCCCCCCCCCCCCATTTTTCTTTTTCCAGTGAAATCTTTGTCATTACAAGAATGTGTGCTAGTATAAGGGAGGAAACTGTGACAGTAATATACTCACTAAGAAAACATCTGAACATTTTTAGCGGCCCCCAGAAGGGGAAAAGACGCTATTAGTTTTGTGTGAAATGTCTGTCCTTCCGTCCCAATTAGATCTCGTAAACTAGAAAAGATAATGAAATTCCGACATCATAATAATTTATGAACGTAGTCCATTCAAAATTCAAACGCAACGGCTACTTTTTTATTTTTCTAAAAGCGAAAAATCTAATTTTTTAAATCACTTATGCAAGCAGTTTTTTTCATAAAATACACCACTTTTACAATTCACTATTAATAGTAACATACACGGGTAACTGTTTTGTAAAGGGCCAATTTCTACTTATTCAAATCCTCAAGAAAAAAACATTTCTGTAAAAGTTACGTTATAGTGGACCATGGGCCTGCCGACACTGCAGCTCACGTGATAATATGATAAACTACTTATTAATTGTTGTTTTAAATTATGTTCGACTTATGTGCGTACTAAATAGATTAAATAGATTTCAGATGTTTTCTTATTGAGTAGATTACTGTCACAGCTTCCTCCCCTATCCCAGCACACATTCTTGTAATGACAAAGATTTCACTGGAAAAAGAAAAGGGGAGAGGTTTGTTTACCAGCCTTAGTCTTGAAACCTGCCTTTTTACCTATATTTCTTAACAGATGTCCTCCCTCTGAGTTTGTATGAAAACACAAACTCTCTCTGTATCTTGTTAATTACAATATTGTCTCCCCTGATCATTGTTAGAACTCTCCAGTGGACCTTCCTTGTAGGCGATGGAATGTTTCAGTTATGTTTCTATCGTACGGGATAGGCGAAGATTATTTCTGTTGCCCACTGGTGGTCTAATCAATACTAGGGTGCCAGAGCTTTGATATTATATTATGTTCAGTGATGTTCCCATTGATAGTTAGTTGCCAGAGATTTATTATTATGTTCGGTGAGGTTTCAATTGATGGTTAGTTGCCAGAGATTTGTTATTATGTTCAGTGATGTTGCCATTGATAGTTAGTTGCTAGAGATTTGTTATTATGTTCAGTGATGTTTCCATTGATAGTTAGTTGCCAGAGATTTGTTATTATGTTTGGTGATGTTGCCATTGATGGTTAGTTGCCAGAGATTTGTTATTATGTTCAGTGATGTTTCAATTGATGGTTAGTTGCTAGAGATTTGTTATTATGTTCAGTGATGTTCCCATTGATAGTTAGTTGCCAGAGATTTATTATTATGTTCGGTGAGGTTTCAATTGATGGTTAGTTGCCAGAGATTTGTTATTATGTTCAGTGATGTTGCCATTGATAGTTAGTTGCTAGAGATTTGTTATTATGTTCAGTGATGTTTCCATTGATAGTTAGTTGCCAGAGATTTGTTATTATGTTCGGTGATGTTGCCATTGATGGTTAGTTGCCAGAGATTTGTTATTATGTTCAGTGATTTGTTATTATGTTCAATTGATGGTTAGTTGCTAGAGATTTGATATTATGTTTGGTGATATTTCAATTGATGGTTAGTTGCTAGAGATTTGTTATTATGTTCAGTTATGCTTCAATTAATGGTTAGTTGCCAGAGATTTGTTTTTATGTTCAGTGATGTTCCCATTGATAGTTAGTTGCCAGAGATTTGTTATTATGTTCAGTGATGTTTCAATTGATGGTTAGTTGCCAGAGATTTGTTATTATGTTCAGTATTGTTCAGTGATATTTCAATTGATGGTTAGTTGCTAGAGATTTGTTATTATGTTCAGTGATGTTTCCATTGCTAGTTAGTTGCTAGAGATTTGTTATTATGTTCAGTGATGTTTCCATTGATGGTTAGTTGCCAGAGATTTGTTATTATGTTCAGTGATGTTGCCATTGATAGTTAGTTGCTAGAGATTTTTTATTATGTTCAGTGATGTTTCCATTGATAGTTAGTTGCCAGAGATTTGTCATTATGTTCGGTGATGTTGCCATTGATGGTTAGTTGCCAGAGATTTGTTATTATGTTCAGTGATGTTTCAATTGATGGTTAGTTGCTAGAGATTTGTTATTATGTTCAGTATTGTTCAGTGATATTTCAATTGATGGTTAGTTGCTAGAGATTTGATATTATGTTTGGTGATATTTCAATTGATGGTTAGTTGCTAGAGATTTGTTATTATGTTCAGTTATGCTTCAATTAATGGTTAGTTGCCAGAGATTTGTTTTTATGTTCAGTGATGTTCCCATTGATAGTTAGTTGCCAGAGATTTGTTATTATGTTCAGTGATGTTTCAATTGATGGTTAGTTGCCAGAGATTTGTTATTATGTTCAGTATTGTTCAGTGATATTTCAATTGATGGTTAGTTGCTAGAGATTTGTTATTATGTTCAGTGATGTTTCCATTGCTAGTTAGTTGCTAGAGATTTGTTATTATGTTCAGTGATGTTTCCATTGATGGTTAGTTGCCAGAGATTTGTTATTATGTTCAGTGATGTTGCCATTGATAGTTAGTTGCTAGAGATTTTTTATTATGTTCAGTGATGTTTCCATTGATAGTTAGTTGCCAGAGATTTGTCATTATGTTCGGTGATGTTGCCATTGATGGTTAGTTGCCAGAGATTTGTTATTATGTTCAGTGATGTTTCAATTGATGGTTAGTTGCTAGAGATTTGTTATTATGTTCAGTATTGTTCAGTGATATTTCAATTGATGGTTAGTTGCTAGAGATTTGATATTATGTTTGGTGATATTTCAATTGATGGTTAGTTGCTAGAGATTTGTTATTATGTTCGGTGATGTTGCCATTGATGGTTAGTTGCCAGAGATTTGTTATTATGTTCAGTGATTTGTTATTATGTTCAATTGATGGTTAGTTGCTAGAGATTTGCTATTATGTTCAGTGATATTTCAATTGATGGTTAGTTGCTAGAGATTTGATATTATGTTTGGTGATATTTCAATTGATGGTTAGTTGCTAGAGATTTGTTATTATGTTCAGTTATGCTTCAATTAATGGTTAGTTGCCAGAGATTTGTTTTTATGTTCAGTGATGTTCCCATTGATAGTTAGTTGCCAGAGATTTGTTATTATGTTCAGTGATGTTTCAATTGATGGTTAGTTGCCAGAGATTTGTTATTATGTTCAGTATTGTTCAGTGATATTTCAATTGATGGTTAGTTGCTAGAGATTTGTTATTATGTTCAGTGATGTTTCCATTGCTAGTTAGTTGCTAGAGATTTGTTATTATGTTCAGTGATGTTTCCATTGATGGTTAGTTGCCAGAGATTTGTTATTATGTTCAGTGATGTTGCCATTGATAGTTAGTTGCTAGAGATTTTTTATTATGTTCAGTGATGTTTCCATTGATAGTTAGTTGCCAGAGATTTGTCATTATGTTCGGTGATGTTGCCATTGATGGTTAGTTGCCAGAGATTTGTTATTATGTTCAGTGATGTTTCAATTGATGGTTAGTTGCTAGAGATTTGTTATTATGTTCAGTATTGTTCAGTGATATTTCAATTGATGGTTAGTTGCTAGAGATTTGATATTATGTTTGGTGATATTTCAATTGATGGTTAGTTGCTAGAGATTTGTTATTATGTTCAGTGATGCTTCAATTAATGGTTAGTAGCCAGAGATTTGTTATTATGTTCAGTGATGTTCCCATTGATAGTTAGTTGCCAGAGATTTGTTATTATGTTCAGTGATGTTTCAATTGATGGTTAGTTGCCAGAGATTTGTTACTATGTTCAGTGATGTTTCAATTGATGGTTAGTTGCTAGAGATTTGTTATTATGTTCAGTGATGTTCCTATTTATAGTTAATTGTTAGAGATTTGTTATTATGTTCGGTGATGTTCACATTGATAGTTAATTGTTAGATATTTGTTATTATGTTCGGTGATGTTTCAATTGATGGTTAGTTGCCAGAGATTTGTTATTATGTTCAGTATTGTTCAGTGATATTTCAATTGATGGTTAGTTGCTAGAGATTTGTTATTATGTTCAGTGATGTTTCCATTGATGGTTAGTTGCCAGAGATTTGTTATTATGTTCAGTGATGTTGCTATTGATAGTTAGTTGCTAGAGATTTGTTATTATGTTCAGTGATGTTTCCATTGATAGTTAGTTGCTAGAGATTTGTTATTATGTTCAGTGATGTTTCCATTGATAGTTAGTTGCCAGAGATTTGTTATTATGTTCGGTGATGTTGCCATTGATGGTTAGTTGCCAGAGATTTGTTATTATGTTCAGTGATGTTTCAATTGATGATTAGTTGCTAGAGATTTGTTATTATGTTCAGTATTGTTCAGTGATATTTCAATTGATGGTTATTTGCTAGCGATTTGTTATTATGTTCAGTGATGTTTCCATTGATGGTTAGTTGCCAGAGATGTGTTATTATGTTCAGTCATGTTGCCATTGATGTTTGTTTTTTGTTTAAATTCTAACATTGAACACCTTCAGTTTGTATCATGTTGTTTCAAAGTGCATGTATTTCTATGTATTATCTCTCTTGTCTAAAACAAAAAACAAAGGAGCGTTTTTTTTCATTAGTGTTATAATTAACACCACCACGCCTCTCCTTTTTTCAAACTGCACTCTACCCATCTCTCATCTGGTGTATGGGTTGTGGTGTGCCAGTTGTTTCCCTTTGAAGTCCGTGCTGATCAAAGATTGGGCAGACGCTCGCCTTTGATTCTCCAATGATCCGATGTGACTAGTCCAATAATTCCACACAATACCAGATACTATGGAAAAGACCTTTGACCAAGTTGCTGCAAGGGAGAAATATGACTCACATTTTCATTGTAAGGCTTCACAGTTGAGTGTGTGCTAGCTTCTAAGCGTTTGGTACTGACACAATATCATGAACGTTAGAGTTTGTTGTTTTCAGTAGTTTTGTAACAATTAGTCTCTAGATACTCTGACTATGTAACAATTAGTCTCTAGATACTCTGACTATGTAACAATTAGTCTCTAGATACTCTGACTATGTAACAATTAGTCTCTAGATACTCTGACTATGTAACATTTTAGTCTCTAGATACTCTGACTATGTAACAATTAGTCTCTAGATACTCTGACTATGTAACATTTTAGTCTCTAGATACTCTGACTATGTAACATTTTAGTCTCTAGATACTCTGACTATGTAACAATTAGTCTCTAGATACTCTGACTATGTAACATTTTAGTCTCTAGATACTCTGACTATGTAACAATTAGTCTCTAGATACTCTGACTATGTAACATTTTAGTCTCTAGATACTCTGACTATGTAACATTTTAGTCTCTAGATACTCTGACTATGTAACAATTAGTCTCTAGATACTCTGACTATGTAACATTTTAGTCTCTAGATACTCTGACTATGTAACAAATAGTCTCTAGATACTCTGACTATGTAACATTTTAGTCTCTAGATACTCTGACTATGTAACAATTAGTCTCTAGATACTCTGACTATGTAACAATTAATCTCTAGATACTCTGACTATGTGACATTTTAGTCTCTAGATACTCTGACTATGTAACAATTAGTCTCTAGATACTCTGACTATGTGACATTTTAGTCTCTAGATACTCTGACTATGTAACATTATAGTCTCTAGATACTCTGACTATGTAACAATTAGTCTCTAGATACTCTGACTATGTAACATTTTAGTCTCTATAGATACTCTGACTATGTAACAAATAGTCACTAGAGACTCTGACTATGTGACAAATAGTCTCTAGATACTCTGACTATTCGACAAATAGTCTCTAGATACTCTGACTATGTAACAAATAGTCTCTAGATACTCTGACTATGTAACACATAGTCTCTAGATACTCTGACTATGCGACAAATAATCTCTAGATAATAAATCTACTTGTCTTTAGATAATATGACTATGTAACAATTAGTCTCTAGATAATCTGACTACGCAATAACTAGTCTAGATAATGTATGCAACAACTAGTCTAGATAAACTGACTATGCAATAACTCGTCTAGATAATGTATTCAACAACTAGTCTAAATATTCTCACTACGCAATAACTAGTCTAGATAATCTGATCCAAGCCAATTGATTGACTTGACGTCTTTTTATAATTCACAACCATTTGAAACATTGACGCCAGATGAACTGAACAACTTGAAGTCGATGACATAAAAAAAGAATGCTTAATATTAAAAAAAAAAAATCAACATTGAATTGGGGTCACTACTGGTTTTGATGACATTGTGAACAAAAAGAGGGGTGTGTGTTGTGTACGTGTTTGTTTTATGTACATTCAAAACATAATAAAGGAAGAAAGATTTGTATATATGGTGGTGTCAATTATATACTGACTTAAGTTTCACTACTTGTCTAAGTATCTACCTTTTCTACATCCTGGCACAATATGCAAGTGTAGTGATAACAATTAGCTACAGATTAGCAGTAATAGCCTGCATTGCTATTAATAAACATACGCATCTTGATCTATATATACCCGAAACCAAACTCTAATTAATAAACCAAGGCTACACTGCCGCTACAGTGACCATCCTACTAGCTAATTATGCTATGTACACCTGACTTGGACTAGAATGCTGGTTTATAAACGAGTTTGTTTAATCCTCTCACCTGGAATACGAGGTTCAAAGTAGGACGCTAATGACTATGTCCACAAACATTGCTGTGTCGTAAACATCACTTTGTTGTACACTCAAACCTTTCTTCTTCACATTGGTCTTTGCCTTTTGATCTTTAATATGGCGGACCCCATGGCGAGCGAACCAATGAAATGACGGCGTCCATGACGACAAGATGAAAGCAAAACATTGTATGCAGACTGTGATCCAGCAATGAATGATGAGTCTTTACAATAAGAGGCTCACTATATATGTTCCATAGAGTGTATGTGATATGTTCATTCTGCAAACAGCGGGATATTCAGGGAAAAAATAATGTTGAACATGGGATGAAGTAGCCAGGTGTTTGCTGGTACTAATTATATGCAATCAATTGTTATATGAACAGAATTTGTAAACTATTTAAGAAATGTGACTTTAAATTTGTTGAACTTCTCAAAAGTTCGGTCAAAGTTTAACAAATGTAAACAACGTAAACACAATAGAACTATTTTAACTCTTTCTCTCCTAACTGACGATACGAACGTTGATTTGACCCAGTAAATTAATTTTTGGTTTTATTAATTTTAATTTGTGTTATTTAAAAAGCATGCATTCTTCTATAATTATATACCTAATATATAGTTCGTCCATCGTGGTTCGATGATGACCACTTTGTCATCCAGGGGGCTGAGGGCTTTGCACTGGGGTTTTATGCCTCCTCATGAGGCTGGTGAGACCTATGAGAACCCGGAATGTTCTGGTCGCACACTTGGCAGGTTATTCCAGCTGGAGCTAGTGTCGTTTGTCTTGCTTTTCTTTTCTGGCGTTTTTCTTCTGCGTTGTTCTTTTTTCCTCAGCAACCTGTGCGCCAGTTTTCACAGCGCGAATGATGCTCTGTCATTTGCCTCTGTCTCCCAGGTGCCTGGGTCTATGCTGAACGCCTTCAGAGAAGCTTTGAGGGTGTCCCTAAAGCGCTTTCTTTGACCACCTTGCGAGCGCTTTCCTTCTCTTAGTTGGCCATACAAGAGTCGTTTAGGGATGCGGTGGTCTTCCATTCTGTAGACGTGACCTGCCCATCGCAGCTGGGACTACATCAGGATTGTGTGGATGCTTTGCAGACACGCTCTTCGAAGGACTTCTGTATCTGGTATTTTGTCTTGCCATTTGACATTTAGTATTTTTCTCAGACATGTCATGTGGAAGTGGTTTAGTTTCTTTGCATGTTTACTGCACACTGTCCATGTTTCTGAGGTATAGAGCAATGTGGGGAAGATGGCGGCTCTATAGACCCCTAGCTTTGTGTTTGTGGTGATACCACGTCTGTTCCAGACATTTGTAGACAGTCTGCCATAGGATGCACTGGCCTTGGCGATACGCAGGTCGATTTCACTATCAATTTTTCCATTTCTGGAGAGTGTGCTGCCAAGATATGTGAATTTGTCCACTGCGTTTATATCCTGTCCATTTATAGTGATGCTTGGATCCGAGTAGGCTTTCCCAGGAGCAGGTAGATGTAAGACTTTAGTCTTGTTTGTGTTGATGGTAAGGCCAAAGTCTGTGCATGCTCTTGAGAAGTCACTGACGATGCTCTGCAGATCGTTTTCAGAGCAGACATTTAGGGCACAGTCAGCAAATAGCAAGTCTCTGATTACTGCTGCATACCTAATATAACAATTCATGATTACATACCAACAATTATTGAAGTTTAATCATAACAGGGTAGTGAAACAGAAATGAACAAAATGAATAATTCAACCGGAACGTAGAAAATAATTTCGGAGAAAGAGGGTTAAAGTGTAGACCTGTATAAGTAAATATATTTTAAAATTAGCAATGGCTACATTTTTTAAAACACCTTGTATTGTGAACATACAAATGGCATCATTAAAAGCTTTACTAAACAATAAACATTAAGCATAGATAGATAGATAAATAAATAGATAGATAGATAGATATTTAACCCTTGAAAGTTTAGTTAAGAATCAGCTTGAAATAAGTCACTCTAACCAGGGGCGGACGAGTTATATAGTTAAACGGGCAAATAAATGCCCGGTGGGCCGGTCTGGTCGCAACCAACGAATTTTTTTTTCAATGCAGACAACTTTAAAAAAAAAAGAAAGTGAACGCAGCAAGACAGAGATGCCTGAACACGTTTTATTTTATTTTATTTATTTTTAAAATTAATTTAATTTTGTTTAAAAATGCAACAAGAATGTCAAAAAATTTACACTATACACTGTAGCCTACGTATTATCATTTGTAAAACGTTAGACCTTACGTTTTATTATTTACGAGCGGCATGGACTTCAACACTGCTTTGATATCTTCGAGTTTGTGTTTCGCCTAATCATTTTGCTGGTCGCCAAGGACGTTTGATGGCACTCCCATTTGTTTTTTTTATCTTCCCTCCCCCTTCCCCGGTCTTTTGATGGTTCCATTGACAATGTTACCGAAAACGAGGGATAAGAGGTTAAGTTGGAAGGCAGAAAAAAATACATAGGGGTGACAATTACCTATTTAAAAATATTTAATAGTAGTTAATTTTAACACAGCCTGGAAATTGCAAACCACACAATTTATTCACAGCTCAATATGGATATAGAGTTCTTCTTTCTGCGACTCGTAAAGAAAAAGTAAGCTTTCTTTTTGTTTACTTCTAATAAAATAGATATAAAAATACTACACTTAAGTTCACACACAGCCACACACACACAAATAATATTATTGAATATTTAAAAAAAATCAAATCTGGATCTACATACTTTTGCCTATGCTATTATAATTAATGGCAAACCTATGTATAGTATGAAGTCATTAATGACGGAAATTCGTATAATAATGAACTGGTTTTATATAGCGCTTTCACATACGATATTTAATAATTTTAAGGAGATTTATATTTTAAATATTTGGTCACGGTATATTCATATACAATTTGCGTTTTTTGAAAATGCACTAGGAAGAAGCAATGAGTTTGAGAAATATTGATACTGTCAAGAGGTCACTAGATGATGAGACTGTTTGTTTACTTGGAGACAAATGTCATTTAGGGCGATGAACACACGTTCGTTGCACAATAAATAAAACAGAGATGTGCATGTGTGCATGTATGTATTTTTCCCCTTGTATTAAAACCTTTAAGAACAAAGCTAATTTCATTGTTGAATTCGTATGAATTAATATATAAAGGAAAACCTTACAGTAAAATTTAACATGGCAAAAAATAAATTGATCTAAAGCACCACAATTAGATCTAGCAAACAAAGAAAAAATATGCTTGAATGTTAAGAAACACTTGTCCTCTGTAACTAAGTTACAGATATAATTTATCTATATGCTCGACTGACCATGCCAATGTGTTATCTCTCTATACCTGCACACTATACACTATTGCGTATGTCCAAGAAAAAAAACGCGTGAAGGTCAACACCATCAACTATACACACTACACTAGGACTACATGTATTGGCTCACTACGTCTATCTGACCAGGTTGTTACAATCAGTCGAACACAAAGTCTATTTATGTTGGTTTTTTGGTATTGAGTGTGTGGGGGATTTTTTTTTCTATAGTTGGTTTTCCCAATTCTCTTAGATCTATATAACAGTAGATCTAAACATAGATATCAATAATAGGCCTATAGACTACAATTAAATCTATGCTTCGCAACATTTAAGGCTCAGGCTATAAGTATGTATAATAGATGTTCCTGCAGTTAATAAAATATCGTTTGCCGCAAATGGTTTAATAAATATATGACCTACTACGCTTCAGATTCCAACTATTAACTAACAGCTATCAGTATTATAAGCCCTTGAAGCCAGAACCAGAAGCAGTGTTTGGACTTTAAATAAAGTCTGATGACCAGTTGTTGGTTAGAAATTCTTGAACACATACATCCAACCACCATACAAGCCAGATGAGAGATTTACATTAGTAACTAGTTAAATATATACTAACATATTTTACATTGACGCTCCAACACACAGCCTTTATAGTTGGTGGCCTCGTATATACACACAGACACGGTCATGCTACACAGATTAATTTTTGTTTATAAATACTGTTAATCTTTAATAAATCAATCAGTAACAGAGTTTAAAACAATAAGGTATACAAAAGGAAAAAAAATAATACCAACAAAAATAGGTATGTTATTTAACAGTTTCGTAAAATGTTCAGCAATACAAGCTATTTACAAGACACTTGGGTATTCGGCTCCGGCTCCGGCCCCGGCCGGATATCAAAAAGTACTATCCGGTACACCCCTTATATATATAGTATATGTACGTATGTATGTATGTGTGTGTGTGTGTGTGTGTGCAGCGCTTTTCTTTTGTAAAAAAATAGGTGCTGGTACTCAGTGATGGATAGCCTAACTTTTAACTACTCATAAATTAATAATCAACGTTAAAAGTAATAATTTTTTCCCCACATTGAAAAAGGTGCCGGTTCGACAACCGGTGCGTACAGTCACAACAGAAGTACAGTGTGTTTGTATATGTTGGCGGGGGGAGAGAAAAAATCCCCCCAACCCCCACCACCGTAAACATCCTGGCTACAACATATGACAAGCTATTTGTGGGCCGGTTTATATGGTAATTCCCGGGCCAATTTTGATACCAAGTCCGCCCCTGACTCTAACCTTCACTTTCTGACCGTTGTCCCCACAGAGACTGTTATCAATGCCAGACAGACACAATCACCTGGACCTAGTCACTCCACTTCTCCTTTTTTTTGTGTTTGTGATTCATACAGCAATCATTAGCCAGACCATGACGTGGCGGTGACGCAATTCTTGCTCACGGTGACATCAACCAAGTGCGTTTTTTTAGATGGTTTTAGAAAATTAATAATATGACATTTATATCTTTGTCCAGAACATTTATATCTTTGTCTATGTCAAACATATTTTTGTCAGGGACATTTATATCTTTGTCTATGGCATACATATTTTTGTCAATGACATTTATATCTTTGTCTATGGCATACATATTTTTGTCAGTGACATTTATATCTTTGTCTATGGCATACATATTTTTGTCATTGACATTTATATCTTTGTCTATGGCATACATATTTTTGTCAGTGACATTTATATCTTTGTCTATGGCATACACATTTTTATCAGTGACATTTATATCTTTGTCTATGACATACACATTTTTGTCATTGACATTTATATCTTTGTCTATGGCATAAATATTTTTGTCAGTGACATTTATATCTTTGTCTATGGCATAAATATTTTTGTCATTGACATTTATATCTTTGTCTATGGCATAAATATTTTTGTCATTGACATTTATATTTTTTGTCATATCTAGGGATGTAAAATATCAAAATTATACATATTTGGGTGTCAAATAGTTTGATTGACTTATATGTAACATAATTAGGTGAGACATCTTAATGAGACTAGTTTAAGTTTGCAACCTTGATAAACTGATTTGGTCGAAATACTTAAACTTAAACCCATTTCCATGAGTATTTTCAGTTGAAATATAATAAATCCAGACACATTTTGATCTTTTGTGATGAACTTGTGTGTGTGTATTATTGCTTTTCATGTCTTAGCACCAATATCCTATGGACATGTGGTAGGCCTATTACATAGGGTATATTTAATAATAGTTGGGACATAGGTCGTTTCGTTTGACATACGCTCTATATAAACTAGACGAGCTGCTAGCCGCAATATACGTTAGACAGACAGAATCAAATGTGAACTCGAGACTGGCCTGTACAGCGTGCTACTTAACTAGTGGAATGAGATGCTTTCAATTGGATCATCTAACAAGCGAGCTCCTTCTGACTGACAAGTAGGCCAATTACGTTATGCCAAGTGAATCCCATTGATACGAGTTGTACACTTTATTATTTGCAAGCATCTATGTTCTAGCTGCACTCGGAACACCCACACACACACAGAGAACTGAACTCAATGTTTTCATTAAGAGACTGTTGTCAATGAGTTCTTCACTCAAAGCTGTCTCTACTGACTAGTATCTATCCGATTTTAGCCGAACTACCTAAAAAGAGAATCTCTAAAAGAGTGATCAGTTATCATATTTTTGTTTAGAAAGCTGCCCAGTGATGTAGTTTATATATTAAAATAGATTCTTTCCCCCCCCCCCCCCAGCTCTTGTTCAAACTGGATTTTATTTTTCCCAACCACTCTTTGTGTAAGCTGTGATAAGGGTTGCTTGAGGGGAGATTACTGGGACAAATTATGGCTAGGGGAGCTATTTGCCCTTCACAAATCTTTCTGTCTCATTAAATCTCCCTTTCTCACTCTTAGTTGTATTTTATCCCCCCTCCTCATTTCAGCTATCATCTTCTTCCTCTCAATCTCCCCCTCCCTCTTTCTGTCCTGTGATACGTTTTTTTTCTCTCCTCTTCATTTACCTACGCCCATCCTCCAGTTTCCTTCAACTCGATGGTTGTTTTCCCTTGTCTACATTTGTTTACTATGTTTAATGGTCTCTATCAATGGATGTTCAATAAGTTGAGTTTAGAGCATAATAGTGGTGTTCCCTATCAGCATCCAAGTAGATAGCTATTACATTCATATGTGGAGGTCAATAGCTATTACATTCATACGTAGAGGTTTATAGCTAATACATTCATGCGTGGAGGTCAATAGCTATTATATTCATATGGATGAATGCATTGATGACTACGTTGATGACTACTTTGATGACTACGTTGATGACTATGCTGATGACTTGGTTGACCAAATGATACAGGTAGGACGTTACAATCGTCTTCCCTGCTACAAGATTGCTGCTAAAGAAAAGCCCACTCTAGAAAGTTTAATGTGACCATGTGACCAAGACGAGAAATCCTTTGCACACTTTAAACCTAAACCTTCCGTTTGTCCTGCAATAGTTATCCTCCATTCGAATTTTAAGAGACTTTTAATTAATTACAATCTTTGGACATTTGAATTTATATATTTTTATTATAGACAAACTCTAAAATCTGCTAACATTACAAAATGAAGGCATTGGAAATGTCCATAATGTTTGTTTAATGTGTTTTCTGTGTTTCAGACAAGAGGCAGTCTATATAACCCAGGCTGGCAGTATGATGCTAATGCAATGGAATTTGCTCATTTCAAAGAAATTTATCGGAGAGGAAAACAAAAAACAACAACCGGAACATACAGAGTAAGAGATTCGAAAGAAAATATATTAACACAGTAAAAGTCTAGTTAATTGACGTTTGTAGAGAGAATACAGGTCTAGTTTGAAGAGCTTATAGAAAAAATACAGGTCTAGTTTATCTATCTACCCATCTATCGGTCCATCTCTCTCTCTCTCTTTATATATATATATGTATATATCTTTACTATTTTGATACTCCTCTTTTATGCAACACTTTGTCTAATTGTGTTGTGCCTGGTACTCAGCTTATCAGTTTGCCTTCTTATATCGTTCAATGTGCTACCAAGTCAATACGTTGTCCTTACTCCCGCAGAACAAATCTTTCTACTTATAAATATCTTTCAATGCGTGAACTTATACAAACTTGTCTGGTTTTGAAACAGGACTTTGAAGAGTCTGGAATATTTGAAGCTCAAAGTCAACTGGAGAAAGTGCAGAAAGCAGAAGAAGATCAACTGTATGTACAAATACAAGATGAAAGAAAAAAAAAGGTAAAAGTGGAGCAAGAAAATCTCCATCAAAGCAAATAGGACACACTTGCACATAACATAGGACACACGTATACATAAGACAAACATGTACATATTATATAGTATACTTGCTGCTACTTGCATACTTAAGACTCGCAGTAAATATCATAGATAGGACACATATTTCAACACTTGCTCACATCTTAGGACACATATATATATAGGACATATATTGAGCCCACTTGCACAAATCTTAGGACACATATTGAGCCCACTTGCACATATCTTAGCACACATATTGAGCCCACTTGCACATAACGTAGGACACTTACATATAGAACACATATTGAGCCCACTTGCACAAATCTTAGGACACTTACATATAGAACACATAATTAGCCCACTTGAACATATCTTAGGACACTTACATATAAAACACATATTGAGCCCACTTGCACAAATTTAGGACACTTAAATATAGAACACATATTTAGCCCACTTGCACATATCTTAGGACACTTACTTATAAAACACATATTGAGCCCACTTGCACATATCTTAGCACATATATTGAGCCCACTTGCACATAACTTAGGACACTTACATATAGAACACATATTGAGTCCACTTGCGCATATCTTAGGACACTTATATATAGAACATATATTGAGCCCACTTGCACATATCTTAGGACACTTACATATAGAACACATATTGAGCCCACTTGCACATAACTTAGGACACTTACATATAGAACACATATTGAGTCCACTTGCGCATATCTTAGGACACTTATATATAGAACATATATTGAGCCCACTTGCACATATCTTAGGACACTTACATATAGAACACATATTGAGCCCACTTGCACATATCTTAGGACACTTACATATAGAACACATATTGAGCCCACTTGCACATATCTTATGACACTTACATACCGAACACATATTGAGCCCACTTGCACAAATCTTAGGACACATATTGAGCCCACTTGCACATATCTTAGCACACATATTGAGCCAACTTGCACATATCTTAGGACACTTACATATAGAACACATATTGAGCCCACTTGCACATATCTTAGGACACATATTGAGCCCACTTGCACATATCTTAGGACACTTACTTATAGAACACATATTGAGCCCACTTGCACATATCTTAGCACACATATTGAGCCCACTTGCACATAACTTAGGACACTTACATATAGAACACATATTGAGCCCACTTGCACATATCTTAGGACACTTACATATAGAACACATATTGAGCCCACTTGCACATATCTTAGCACACATATTGAGCCAACTTGCACATATCTTAGGACACTTACATATAGAACACATATTGAGCCCACTTGCACAAATCTTAGGACACATATTGAGCCCACTTGCACATATCTTAGCACACATATTGAGCCCACTTGCACATATCTTAGGACACTTACATATAGAACACATATTGAGTCCACTTGCACATATCTTAGGACACTTACATATAGAACACATATTGAGCCCACTTGCACATATCTTAGGACACATATTGAGCCCACTTGCACATATCTTAGGACACTTACTTATAGAACACATATTGAGCCCACTTGCACATATCTTAGGACACATATTGAGCCCACTTGCACATATCTTAGGACACTTACTTATAGAACACATATTGAGCCCACTTGCACATATCTTAGCACACATATTGAGCCCACTTGCACATAACTTAGGACACTTACATATAGAACACATATTGAGCCCACTTGCACATATCTTAGGACACTTACATACCGAACACATATTGAGCCCACTTGCACATATCTTAGCACACATATTGAGCCAACTTGCACATATCTTAGGACACTTACATATAGAACACATATTGAGCCCACTTGCACAAATCTTAGGACACATATTGAGCCCACTTGCACATATCTTAGCACACATATTGAGCCCACTTGCACATATCTTAGGACACTTACATATAGAACACATATTGAGTCCACTTGCACATATCTTAGGACACTTACATATAGAACACATATTGAGCCCACTTGCACATATCTTAGGACACATATTGAGCCCACTTGCACATATCTTAGGACACTTACTTATAGAACACATATTGAGCCCACTTGCACATTTCTTAGGACACTTACCTATAGAACACATATTCAGCCAATTGCACATATCTTAGGACACTTACATATAAGACACATCATGGGCGTAGCCAGGATTTTTTTCGGAGGGGAATTTTATTTATTTATGTCTGTGTGTCTACATCATCTTTATTACATTCTGACACTTCATTCTTTCAGAATACGTTTATTGTGCCCTAGAATAGGTTCTTCCTGGAGTTAGTGGAAAATTGTAGATTCCCCGCCTTTGCTAGCAAGGGTGTCTGGGGGAGCACTATGAGCTTCCCGATCGCGGGGCGAGCCCCGACGCCAAGCACGATTTCTGGTATTGAATGCCAACAAAATGCATATTCTGAGGTATCTACAGTGTATTTTCCTGCTATTAAACAAGTTTTGTTTCCAAAAACTAATGTGCTATTCTTTCTTAGACCTTCCCGCGCCGTTAGGCGCATTAGCCGTCAAGCTGTTTCCATAAAAATCTATCACTGGTAATGTCTGAAGCCTCTTTCCACCTGCTCTGAGGACCTCCATGAATGTGTGGCGCCAAGTTGTACTAGGATGTCATCGCAACTCTTCTTATGCGTAATACATTTCGTCGGAGAGCATGCCCCGCAAACCTTATGCGACGCTCTATCACAATCTTACTAAGGGGTCGACTCCCACTTCGGCATAAGATTTCCTTGATTTAGACCCGATCTCTATAACTGACTCCTAAAATCCGTCTTAGCCATCTTTGTTTAGCCACATTTAGTGTTTTTCAATTTCGGCAGATGACTATTCACTGCACTTTATTAATGGAACCCCGCCACTGGTAGAAATGTGTAACTGTAGTTTGTTTTAGAATAATATTGAAGATAGAGGTTTTCCAACTCAAAACACTCAGTAGGGGAATTTTAATCTCAAAACCATCTGGAGGGGTTTTAAACTTTAAAAAAAGCCATCTGTAGGAGAGGGTTTTAAACCTAAAACCCCAATAGGATTGGCTACGCTCAAATAATTTTAGTGTGTAATTTGCTTTTTTTTATATTGAAGAGGTATTTTTTAGCATCAAACCCCTCTGAAAGGGGGGGGGGGTTTAAACTCAAAACCCCTTTTGGCAACGCTCATAGCATTTTGAGTGCTTAATTTGCTTTTTTTTCTTACACTGATGATGTATTTTTTAGCTTCAAAACCCACTGGCGGGGGGTTTAAACTCTAAACACCTTTTGCTACGCTCATAGATTTTAGAGTGAGTAATTTGCTTTTTTTTATATAATGAAGAGGTATTTTTAGCTTCAAAGTCCAGTGGAGGGGAGTTTAAACTCAAAACCCCTTTAACTACACTCATAACATTTTGAGTGTATAATTTGCTTTGTTTTTATTATTAAAGAGGTATTTTTTACCTTCCAACCCCGCTGAAGTGGGGGTTTAAACTCAAAACTGTGTCAAAACCCATTAAGCTACGCTCATAACATTTTGAGTGCGTAATTAGCTTTTTTTTATATTAAAGAGGTATTTTTTAGCTTCAAACCCTGCTGAAGAGGGGGGAGGCAAACTCAAAACGCCTTTGGCTACGCTCATAGAATTTTGAGTGTGTAGTTTGCTTTTTTTATAGGGGTTTTATCGTAAATTGTGCTCTTGGAATTTGGGGATTGTCGTTTGCATTTTTAGTTTGTTTTGTTTTATAGAAGAGTGGGATTTAACTGCAAAAAACCACTGGTAGGGGGTTTTAAGCTCAAACCCCCCTGGTAGGGGGTTTTAAACTCAAAACCCCCTGGTAGGGGGTTATAAACTCGACCCCCCTGGTAAGGGGTTTTAAACTCAAAATCTCCTTGGTTGTGCTGGGGCAAGTGATGGTTTAGTATTGAAATCTCACCTAAAATAAACTAAATCAAAACAAAAAATCAGTCACTAAATTCCGATCCCCACCCTGCGGGGGGAATTCCATTTGGGGGGGGGGGGTTGAACCCCAAAATCCCCCCCTGGCTACGCCCATGGGATACATATTTCAACACTTGCACATATCTTAGGACACTTACATATAGAACACATATTGAGACCACTTGCACATATCTTAGGACACATATTAAGCCCAGTTGCACATATCTTAGAACACTTACATATAGAACACATATTGAGCCCACGTGCACATATCTTAGGACACTTACATATAGAACACATATTGAGACCACTTGCACATATCTTAGGACACATATTAAGCCCAGTTGCACATATCTTAGAACACTTACATATAGAACACATATTGAGCCCACGTGCACATATCTTAGGACACTTACATATAGAACACATATTGAGCCCACTTGCACATATCGTAGAACACATACATATAAGACACATATTGAGCCCACTTGCACATATCTTAGGACACTTACATCAAGTTATATATAGGACACATATTGAGCCCACTTTCACAAATCTTAGGACACATATTGAGCACACTTATACATATCATTGTACATACAGACGAATATAGGGAAAAAACGCTTTTATTAAATTCTTCTTTTAGGGTTAGGGTTACTACTTCCTCAAGTCACTACTTCCTCAGTCACTACTTCCTCAGTCACTACTTCCTCAGTCACTACTTCCTCAGTCACTACTTCTTCAAGTTACTACTTCCTCATTCACTACTTCCTCATTCACTACTTCCTCAAGTCACTATATCAGTTTACTTCTCTTATATCTTAGGTCAAGAGATTAGAAGATGAGTTGAGGGCTGAAATGGAAAGGTCAGTTCGGGACATGGTGTCAACATTTGAAAGATTCTCACCACAGAAAGGAAAAACACGTTTACAGAAAGAAACTGAAAAACTGGAAGAAACATATAGGTGAGGCTTAGTGAAACAGTGAGACAATATTATTTACTTAAAGTCATATTCAAAGAGGCAGAAATATCAATGTGAGCTTTGATGAAACTATTACATCACTCACAGAGTTCCTCTTGTAGACATGTACTCAAGTTTCTTGTCATAGCTCTGATCATCATTAGACCACCAAGACTCAAATTGACTGCAGGAGTGGTTTTGTTCTTTTGTTTGTCAAGCAAATGTGCACACACATGATTCTTATATTGTGCAAAATCCTTCATTTTGTAATTCTTTCTTGGTGGTTCTCTTCCAATCACTTCACTCGAATTGGACATGTCGTAATATCAAACTATTTGAAACAATGAGCTCTCTGCACTTAGCAAGTGATCATCATATAGTCTTTGGTGTACGAATGTTGAGAAGCTAAGATGTTTTGGTTGAAGAGCTTCTACACAGGCTACACTCTAACAAACTCAAAGATTTTAAATCTACATTTTCTACAATTTTCATTCACACTCCTTTCATTATAAGTAGAGTAGATCTAAACTAAGATCAAACCATGTTTGAGAGGTCCTTGATTCTATTCAAATTGCTACATAATGGATTGGATCTTCTTTCAGTGTCATTAGGAAAAAATGGACTTTATGAATTGAAATTTAGGTTTCCTTTTTTTGTTCCCACTTCTGTATATCAAATTTATTTGATGACCGTAAACAAAAAAGACATTCTTAAGGGCTAATGTATTGACTCACAAACTTGACAGGAGAAAGAAAGAAGAGAAAATCAGGAAGATGTTGGACAGACTGAGCAATGAGCAAAGAGCCAAAGTGGCAAGTTTGATACAGAAACATAGCCAGGAAATGTTATTACTAATAGCTGAAAGACTGACTGCATCAGAGGTAAGAGACAACTGGTAATAATAGGAAGTAGAAACCAAAGTGTATTTGAGTTCACCTGGAAGGTCGTGAATGTTTGTGTGTTTCACGAGTTCGTGAATATAAGTTTGTTTCACCTGTGAGTTTGTGTATGTGTGTTTGTTTCACTTGTGAGTTGGGTTATGTTATGTCTGTTTCACCAGTGAGTCGGTATGTGTGTGTTATTTTCACGTGTGAGCTCGTGTATGCCTGTTTGTTTTACCAGAGTATATGAGTGTCTTTCATTTGTGAGTTCATTTATGTGAGTGTGATTTACTTGTGAGTTCGTGTCACTAGCGGATCCAGTACTTTTGAGCCGGGGGGGGGGGAGCGATTTTTTTCAAAACCCTAAGCCCCAAATAAACCCCAATATATATATATATATAATAGGGCCTATATATCCAGTGCTTTTTTTTAACATGTGCCAGTACTCAGTGTTGGATTGCCTAACTTTTAACAACTAATAAATCAATAATAAGCGTTAAAATGCAAGAAAAGTAATAATTTTCCCCCACATTGAAAATTTGCCGGTATGTCGTACCGGTGCGTACCGTCACACAAAAAGAGAGAGAGAGAAAGGAAGGGAGAGATGTATATTTGAGGAAAATGATTTGTTTTAAAGCAATCAATGCCATTATTACCTTTTAATGTATTAATAAAGTCCCTAGTATTGTGTCACACAAAGTAATTACTTTTTGTATCCGTACCTTGTGTATTCTTTCTAATATTCGTTGTCAGTACTTTGTGTATGCCTTCCCTCTATTCTAGGTTCATACAAAGGGCTGTAAGCTCATTCAATTTTACTATCATCTTTCAGTACATACAGTAACACACATTTTTAAAGTCCATTAATTTGTTGTTGTCTTAGGATCGTGTGTCCAGTGATTCAGATGAGACATCACCAACTATGGATCTCTCTAGGCCTCCCCCAGTAGCACCACCAGAGTTTAAAAAGAGTCAGTTGGTCAAATCCCCAAAGGAGTTTGAGAAAATTGACAATCATGTTTTTCAGGTAAACTGTAGTCACTTCTATTTGATCTAAGACCAGTTTCTCTCCACCAGTTACAGGTTGAAACATTGGGAATAACAGTTTTACTTGCATTCAAAGTATAATTACAATGCAACTACTACCGATTTGTATTCCTTGAAAAAACTTCACACATTTGTGCATCTTGTCAGCGTATCATGGGTCCCCTTTGAGTGAGATGGGGAGACCCAATGTTTGTCCCATATACTTTCTTTAACAAAACAGAAAATGACTAAGAACAAGACTTTTTTTTTCTAAATAGCCACTACTAGCTTAATTTGCTTAGATGGCTGCTTGGTTGTGTGGTATGTGTTCTGGACTGACTTTCAATGGTCACTATGGTCAGGGGTTCGAATCCTGTCGCTGCCATCCCCTGTTGCCCTGTGGGAGGTTCGGGCTAAGATGTAATTATCGTCAGTGTCTGAAGGAACGTCCAAAATATGTTACCAACATTTTAGACTAAAGAATTTGTACGAAGTATAAGAAAGTGTCACCTACATATTTTTGCATCTAACTACTGTCTGCTGTGGGTCAACTTTAGGACGTAGTCAATTTACTGTTTGACACATGAGTCCAGATCCAAATGAGAGCTAATAATGAGAGGTCATGCTTATTCACTGTTGAGTGTATATCTTTAATTGAAGAATTCTTTCAATTCTACATTTAGATTGAAGCAGTTTTGTCACAAATATTTTGTCTATGTACAGGTCATTCAAAAGGAATATTCCACATTTACTGAACTTGTGAAGGATTTAATTGTTGTATGTGAAACAGATCTGGATAAAGCCAGGTTAGTGAAACAGACGAAACAGGGTTTAATTTAAGGGAAGTAACACTATAAAACATTCATACCAGCTAGTTACCTCCCCTTTCAAATATAGCTCCTGAATGTTCTATTTCTAATTTCATTAAATGAAATTAAAGTTGTATCTATTTTTGCTTTGTTTAATGACAGAGCCATATTCCGGTGGGTGACGTGGACAGACCTGAATGAACTGGAAGTAGAAGACAGTGTGTGTCCTGATAGTCCAATGGGATTATTGCGTGGTATTAAGTATGGAACAGAAACATATCATGATCTATGCAGACGACTTTGCAGGTTTGTCTGTTAAATTTTCAAGAATTTTCTGTGTGATTGTATAAATTTTTCTTTTATAAGATTGGTTGTGGTGGCTGAATTATAAAGCACTTGGCTCTTGAATAAGGAGTCTCAGCTTTGTATCTGGGTAAACACTGGTATTTTGAATTTCTGGATTTTAAAGGATAACTGATGGTAGATCATTGAGATGACGATATGATTCCATGTTCCACAAAAACAGATGATCTTCTGCCCATTGATTGCAATGTAATAAATGGGTACTTATCTCTTTTATTTGTATTATTTGGTGAGGAGCTACACTTAGTTGTGATTTTTTAAGAAATAAACTTAAAATTATTTAATTCAATACCAAAAAGAAAAGCCAATGTAGATCCCATTATCATAAATTTCTTAGTTTTTTTGTCAAGGTGATAATAAAGTACAAAACTCCTTTCAGGCTAGTTGGTACATCATTAACTCCAGCCCTCAGGGTTCACTCATTGATCTACATTCTTCAATAAAATAAAACATTAGTGGATTTTATGAAAAGTTTTTTTTAACTATTACAAAATGCCCTAGGCACTGTTAATAAGTCTTTTTATATATTATAAATTTTAGTCATTATGTTTCATGAAAAAGAACTGATATTCGCAGATTTTTGTGTTCAATTCTAATTAGAAAAAATATGAATTGACATTCTTTAATTCTGATTTTCAGTGTTGTCATGAGATTGACCAGATACATAAAATGTTTTGCTTTATTTCCACTTCATGTTTAGCTATGCTGGGCTATATTGTGAGGTTATTGAAGGTTACTCTAAAGGTGCTGGATATAAACCTGGAATGAAGATGGAAAGTGATAGATTCAGGTTAGAGACTTGGAACAATATACTTTACTTTAAAAATGGAAGTGTAACATGATTGCAGGAAATCTATAAATTACATAAACATAAATGATTTTTTCATCTTCGTATTTCACAAATATACTCTATTTACTAAAGCATAATGTCTGTATAAAATAAATAAAATATGACATTTACTAGTCTGAAGTTGTGTAAACCAGGGGATTATTTAAACATACAGTCAGTAAATCTAAACTAGTGTCATAGTAAGATCAAAGTAAGATCAACATAAGAATATACGGGCATTTGTGAAACATGGATTATCAAGCCTTAGTGGTCAGATAATCCATTTTGTATTACTTGTGAAAACTAAATAATAGAATAACTTCCCAACTCAAAAAGTGTATTGACAAAAATATTCATTTCTTACAGGAATTCATGGACAGCTGTTAGCATTGATGGCTCCTGGTGCTTTATCAATTGCAACTGGGGGGCTCGGCATGTGAAAGGTGAAGGTCGAGGTGACCCAGGGAGTGGACACAAAAAGAAGAGGGAAGGGGTGAGGCTGGACAGCAACACTCAAACACACTATAACAATGTCGAGGTTCTGTATGAACAGGACAATGGGGATGTCGTCTACAGAAGTGGAGTCAGGAGGGACAGCTTGGAGAACCGTGAAAGCAGTGGTGTACCTCAGCTGAATGGGGAAGGTGGAAACTCAAGTATAGGACCAGGGTCAACAGCTAATTCTACCAGTGGACACTATGGTTTTGGTTCTAGTCTGTTTTCCAGTGATTCACGTCTGACTTCTATCACTGAAAACTCTCCAAGAAATAAGCTTCAGGGTTTCAGCAGCAATTCAAACCCAATCAAAACTCTTGGCTACAATGGCTTTGGCTATGGAAGCCAATTTTCTGTATCCAATGGATATTCCCAGAGTTCTGAGAATCCTTATTCTAGATCCTTTGGAGTCAGGAAACATTTACCAGATTCTGGGAGCAATAAAGAGAATGGACTTAATGATCCCAGTGATATAGTTTCTATTGATGGTTTCACAGGGCGTTCTCTGCTAGACGCATTTTATAATAAAGATATCAAATCCAAGTTAACAGTGACCAGGCTATCTGATGGTGACACTGCTAGTTACAGTAGTGGCTACAGCAAGTCTAGCACAGAGAACATGTCTCCCTCACACTCCCCCTTTGCCTCCATTAGCTCCACACCTAAATCAGGGGGAGCATTTAGTGTACACTCCGATTCCTCTGGTTCCTCCCAAAAAGATTGTGATGCCAGGTACTCTCCCCCTCAATCTTTGTTCAGGTCCAGGCAGAACCAAGATGGCTGCTGTGGGCCTCTTTCTCGGGCTTCACCTCCCCAGTCGACTTTTAGAAACTCCTCAGGATCAGATAACTCTGGCAACTCAGTCAAGTCATCCCCGCCACAATCTTTATGCAGAGCCAGCAGCATGGCTTATGTCACACCTTTGAAAACATCGCCACCTAGTTCAATTTTCAGATTTGCAAATACTTCCTTAAATGCATCCAGTCAAGGGGAAAAACTCTCACCACTACAGTCAGAATCAGAAAGGTAAGTTTTATGTTTACATTGCTAGTAGAATCACATAAAATGCAACAAGCTCTAGATTCTAGACTATAAATATAAGAACTACAGTAATAAATATAATTAAAGACAAAGTGATCAAGTGTTCAGGCTATGCATTTAAATAGAAGCTTTTGTTATTATTGGGTCCAATATAATCAATTTTAAATCCACTTGTTTGTAAAATGTTTTACATGTTTCGGATGTTCCTTCAGAGTTGAAGATAATTACTTCCTAGTCCAAACCTCCCGCAGGACGACGGGGGATGGGAGCGGGCAGGGTTTGAACCCTGGACCATCGATAAATCTGAACGACAGTCCAGCATGCAAACCTCACGATCACTTGTAGATAACCAATTATGTTATATTAAATCATGTGTGTTATATGAGATGTGTATACAGATGATACAAATGGAATATCACTAAAGTTAAGTCTCTGTGCACTACTATTGTACTATATAAAAATTTATTTATAAAAGGTTCTTGTTCATTTATTGTTGTTAAATATAAGTAGGGTTTTAAACTGATGATTTAATGACCCATGATCCATTATATAACATTTCTTCCATTTTTGTTAGACCTTATATGTAATTAATATGGTGTTGTTGTTGTTTGTCAGCTAAACTAAAACTTAACACAATGTTATTTTCTGTGCTAATAAATTGGTTTGAATAAAACACATAATTTGTCAATGATCCTCTCTATTGGAACTATTTCACAGATGGAGAAACAGTGATAGTTCTGGTGGACGGTCAGACAGACGAGATTCTATAAGTACTGTTGGTGAGAGTTTGATTGGAGAAGACCCTGGGTGTGACCTGACTAAACAACCACTGTATTATCAATGTGACGAGTTTTATTTCATGACTGACCCAGAGGATCACATATATCAACACTACCCAGATGATCCAGCATGGCAGCTACTGGAGGTACCTATAACCATGTCTGAATTTCTTGACCTTCCAATTGTCAAGTCACCATTCTTTAATGCAGGGCTTAAATTTGCCACACATTATGACTGTAAACAGCACACCCAGAAAGGGGAAGTCACTCTGCAGCTGAAGATTCCTAGACTTCTAAGTTTTGGTTATACTCTGGTCCCAAGGGACAAACGAATGGCAAGTCAAAACTCAATGGATGGCCGTGTGCTACTTAGGATCATAGGTCACAAAGCCATGTTTACCATTGCGCCTCCAAAACGAGGCAGATATTATTTCACGATATATGTCAAAGATGACAGCAGTTCCGACCTTCTCCAAAGTGCATGCGCAATGCTGATAACATGCCGAGAAGGAAGGGAGGCTATAAAGCCACCATATCCCAAAGTTGCCTTTTATGGACCAACTCTGGTCATGTCTAACTATGGGCTACTGCCACAGACACACATTGACCCACTTGTGTATTATAACCACGACGACATCAATTTCCAGTTTGCTGCCAGTCGTACAGTCAGGTTGTCTTACTCATTGACGTTTCACTGTCAGAGAGCAGACGCCATTGATGCAGACCTGCAGCGCTATGCTTTCCTTAGACACAGAGATGATACCTCTATGGCTCTACAAGTGCGTTGTCCACATGTGGGAAAGTACGTATTTTCTATTTATGGAGCTAAGTCGGCCAATCCGGAAGAGGCAGACGGACAATATGAATGTTTGTTCCGGTATATCATCGATTGCAAACAAAGCGCCACCAACAAGTCGCCACTGCCTAGGGCATGTCACCGATGGTGTCACAGTCAGTTGCTGGAACCTGTACATGGTGACCTCCCCACAAATACCAGGATGTCTTTCCGGGTGAGGGCGCCACTTGTCTGCGATATGGCATTGTTGATGGGGGATGCTTGGTATCACTTTAGAAACCATCCAGACCACATCTGGGAAGCTAGCTTGACTACCTGTGCAACACCCTGTGCTGCTAAGTTGTATGCACGTCTAAACAAAGATACTGCAAGGTTCTCTCCCTTTCTTGAGTTTCAGATCATTGATAAAAGCTAATTTTATTTATTTATATTTATTAAAAAAAAAAAAAAACAATATCGTGATAATTCTCATGACTTAATATCACTACTCTACATATAGTATACATATATATGGTTAAATGAAATGAAAAGTGATTCAAAAGCTCATTTTGTTTGTAATTAATACATTCCTATTCAGCAGTGGTGCTAGAATGACTATTTATAAACATAAAGCTCCACTCTTTCATCATCCCCTCAGAGTCACATCGTAGTCTGTGCCAAATTGTGACTACAAAATTGACACACACACAGACACAAGTTCTCAACAACTAAAGCTGCCAGCGAGAATGTCAAGCATGATCCAAACATTTGATTTTGAGCATTTCATGTTATAGGCCGTTTATTCTAGATCTAAATAAACATACTATTGTCAAATATTAATGTTGTCTATTTATAACCAATTCCTTTCTCGAATCAAACAGTCTGTTTCGAATAATAATAGCATTTATGCTGATCTCTAATTGAAAACATCATAACAAAGACAGATGTGGTGTATACCAACAATATAAAACCTTTGAATAATTCTAGTCCGTCCTTAGACTCTACGTTCCCTGTTATGTTATGTTATGATTTCCCCTGCTTTGGCCTAGATGAATGAAGATGTTCTGTCTCAGAAGAATATTTCATTGAACACAAATGTTCAGGTTTATTTACATGACAATAAAAGGTCAATAGCTCAAGCAGCCAAATAAAAATGTATGCAAAGAAAAAAAAAGGTTGTGAAAATATGTTTTAATGTAAAAAGAAAATGTTCTTGTTTCTATTTTCTTATATTTATATTTGAACAAAACTTGGTGCCTGATAAAGACACTTAAAGTGACATACAGCAAAGACCCAACCTTAGCACAATTATCTTAATACAATCTATAGCAATTTTTTTCTAAAGAGGTGGCTATGGTGCCATATACCTAGGGCTCAATACAGCTTGTACACACTTTGTATTAAAGCATTAATCCGTTGTATGATTGTTGTTATTGATTGATGCTATCAATGCTGCACAAATATGTTCATTTCCTGTCAATTTGATAGGAGTCTCAAATTCTACTTCGAAATTATTATATGACAGATAAGCCTACTGAAGAACAATGGGCTTAAAAAGTTGCTTTTTATTTTCAGTGACACTGTGTTTTCAACTGTTTGTAATAAGTCATCCCAACTCACTGTTTTAAGGGTTAAACAATATTAATTCAGCCTTAAAAATAGTTAATCATTTTTAAAAAAGACCCAAATGCTTGAAGAAATACCATCTCTAGTGTTTTTTTTTATTGTTTTAGGAAAATAATTGTTGCTTCAAAGCTATTTGCATTTAATAATAATTAATATTGTAAGGTCATTTATATTTTATACAGGATTCGTCAGAGATTATAATCGAAATAAGCAAAAGAAAATTAAGTGCAGATAAATATTCTACACAGGGAAATATTATTCTGGGAACCAAATTGTTTTGAAGGAATCCGAGTGTTTTATTAGTTCGGGTGATAGGCTAGAGATTTGATTCTTATTAAAATGAAACCAAAGCAGCATGCTACGTGTACACAAGGGCTTAGCAGCATGCTACATATACACAATGGCGTTGCCAAGTTCATTTTACATAAGAGAATCATATTATAATGGTGTTTTCTTTTCAACTACCAATTGGAATGACTTTGAAAAAGGGTTTCTGTGACCCCTGTTCTCACCACCTGCTTCAGGGCAGCTACGCTCCTGTACAAAGTGTATAAATATTTCTTATTGTTGTGGATGGTACTAAACAGTAGTAAGAGGCCAGTCAATGTAGGTCAATACAAACTTACAAAGCCTATTGAAAGTCCTGATTGTATAAAATTCTTTTAAATCTTAATTTATTGAAAATATTATATTTGTATTGATGCTGTTGTATTTCTATAGAATATGTCGTGAATCAACGCGGTAAGGTCTTTTATATTTAAGTGTACATTTAAAGACTCACACTCAATATTTCATTGATTTGGCTCATAGTGTTCTGTAGACTTTTTTTTTACTAGATCACTTAATATCATTATGTTGTACTATTGCTTTTGACTGCATCTGAATAGAATGGGCGGCATGTTTTAAAGTTGTTATTGGATCTTGCAATGTATGCTTCAATTAATTTGGTAAAAACCTTTTTTTAATGAATGAAACAATCTGTGCTTGAATGTACGCTAGATGTTGCAGTGTTCTTTGATATTTTAATTCAATCGAAATTCACATTAAAATGTAACTACTGACTTTTTTGTAATAAACTCATGAAATAAATCCTTTAGTTTTACTGTTTATTTCAAGTGTTTAAAAATTGATACAGATCTTGTATGTCAGACTTACTTCATTAGACTTAGATCCTTCCGCGCCGTTCAGCGCATTGGGCGACAAGCTGTCTTCACAAAGATCTGTCACTGGCAATGTCTAAATTTAAGCCTCTTGCCACCTGGTGTCCACTGCTGTGAGTTCCTCCATGAAAGTGTGGCGCCAAGTTAAACGAGGACGTCCCTGTTTGCGCTTTCCTCGTATTGGCATCCATGTCATTGCAAGTCTTGGTATGCGTAATTCATTCTGTCGGAGGACTTAGAAAACAATTGTTCATGTTAATGTAATTGTATTAGAGTTGCTGTTTAGTTGACACTTATCTTCATTTGCATTTCTCCCTTAAAAAAAACATTTCATCGGAAAGTAATCGGACGTCTGTCTGTATTGTGGCCAGCTGCTGAAAACATCTAAATTGTAAAGATCACAAGACGAAATAAAGACAAAGATAACGTTCAGAGTTAGTTGTGATCAAATCTGGTTCTGGTGATAGCACTAAAGGATCTAATTTAAGTTGTAAAGTTTGTCTGTCTCCATTTTTTTGAAGCAGTACAGCTCCCAACCCTGACTTAGATGCAAAGTTTACTGGACACCATCTGTCTCCATGTTTTTGAAGCAGTACAGCTCCCAACCCTGACTTAGATGCAAAGTTTACTGGACACCATCTGTCTCCATGTTTTTGAAGCTGTACAGCTCCCAACCCTGCTTTAGATGCATCAGTTTGTAACTTCAATGCTTTATTAGGATCGTAAAATTTCAAAACTGGACAACTCCATCCTTCGAATACACAACAGTAATGTTTTACTAATAGTTCATTCTTTATGTCTGTTTTTCTCTCAATAAATCCAAATCTTTCACAATCTCTACACAACATTGTCCTTTTGTTCACTGTTACATGTACTTCACACTCACCAACTACTGGGATATGGTCTTGTGAATACGATGTTAATCTCACCTTTGTTGGTTTCATGGGCGCACGCAGAAAGGTGCAAGGTGGTGCACTTGCACCCCCCTGGATTCTGAGTAGCCAAAATCTAGCCATTTTTTTGCACCATCAGATCAATTAAAATCGAAGTAGCAACTAAACAAGTAGTGCTTCCAATAGTGACTGAAGTACAGTTGTAGTAGGCTTGCCTAGGTTTATCAGGAATTGATGACTGAACATGTAGGCTTCGTGCAACTAAGAAGTCAATTCTAGTCATTTTTTTTTACACCTTCAAATCAATTAATTTCTGCCAGAAAGCCACTTAACGTGTAGTGCTTCCACTGAAATAAAGTTAATAAGGATAAGCTATTATTGTAATAAACTCGAATAGGTTAATCTGTAGATCATGTCCGACCATGAGTGCTTTATTATTGGCTCTCAATTCAATATTTTATGGCACTTGATTCTTGACGATTTGTTTTCATTCACACATAATTATAGTAATATAATATTTAGTAAAGGCCTGGAATACGAAAAAAGTTTTGTTGTTGTTGTTGTCTTGGAGGAAAAAATTCTAACCAGCTGTCTTTCGATTAGAATCATTAGATATATCTGAAAGTTTCTTTGAACTAGATTGAAGAGTGCAGTTATCTGGTCAGTGTATTTACGTCTTGCGGAGTTGCGGTCAGTGTTAGCGCTCGATAAAATAGCAGCAGCATGAATTAACTGCGGTTTTTTTTTTGCTGGGGGGGGGGGGGGGGTATTTCGGTAATAAAACTCCACATATCTCAGGTACTGGAAAATGTGTTTGAGCGTTGGATTCGTTGATGGCTATTGACTCGAGAATAATACATTGGTTTCGTCACTGTTATTAAAATAGACTGTGTGTAACGTCATTGTCAGCGAATACATTATCTGCATTTTACACCTGGACAATGTACTCGGCCAAGGCTACGATGGCTGCCCCGTGATGGCTAGCATTCAGAACTGTGTTCAGGCAAGGATTTGTGAAAAATATCCAAAAGCAGCCTTAGTCCATAGGCTTAACCTTGTTTCAATGACCTGAATCACGTTTTAGATATCCGTAATGCTGTTGGTGTCATGCGAGCACGTTAATGCTAAATTCACCTTGTTTGTGTGATACACGATAGACTTAGAAATACGAATTCATTCGCATTTTAAGTCCTAACTCTGAGAAGATCTTTTGACAGTTTGGTGTATTTTAAAATAGCGGCTGTAAGTGAAACCAGACTTACTGCTTAAGTGTAATCAGTACATGCTTCTCATGTGTTTATGACTTGTCTTTTAATTGTAGTCAATTATTCATATGTTCTTGAACCAGTTTCCGTGATGTTGCATCTTAGCATAAGTGGCCGCTCAACAGCACATCAACAATTACATTAATGGCATAATCAAATTCCAACTTGACCATGCTGAGAAACACTTTAGGGATGACATCTTGAGGAAGGTGAGACTGCTGGCAGAAAAACTTGACATTGAATTGGTGCTTCCGAGAATTAGTAGTCGACACTCGACAGAGACAATGAACAAAAAACACGTTTAGATTTTGGGATTGTTAAAGAACACGGGTTTACATTCCGTATCTTGATTCGCTAGTTTCTTCTTTAGCGTCTCTTTTCAAGCAATAATAATGCTCTGTTCAACCTGTTTTGTCTACATCTTAAAACGATGCAAGAATTGCAACGTAAAGAAGAATATCCAAACTGCCAGATAAGAATTCATCGCTGACTTGTCCGTCGCGACGAGAAGCAATTCAGTATTAGGCCTACAGTAAAGTTATTGACAGTGGTGGCAGCATTTGCGTTTCTTGTTTGATCGACCGTCGGGATGCACTGGATGAATAAACTTACCAAAGTAAATAGTTTGTTCACAAGTTGTTTTTATTTCATGAAGCAATTATTTACAGTGAACTTAATATCGTATAGGAATTGAGGGGGGGGGGGGGGGCACCTGTTCTTTTCTTTAATAGTATCTGTATGAAAAATAAAACGTTGAAGCTACGACTTTGAGCCATAGCTGGCAACTTGCACCCCAACCCCTGCAAAAAATCCTGCAGGCGCCTCTGGTTGGCTTATAAATTATGTCTCTCTCCTGGACATCTCTCCGACTTACTACATTCACCTCAATGCCTGAATCAAGCTGATGGAATAAACTTGTCACATCAAATAATGGCGAGAATCCATTCCTCACTAGTAAACCTCATCTTTGACGTCACTGATACAATGGCTAGATCCTTGACATTTGTCATAATTATTATTATTATTTTTCAGTTTATTTTTGAATGGAGTACTATGACGTTCAAGCAATGAGTGAGGATGCTTGTTCCTCTTCCGTCCTTCCAATTTTAAAGGCATCTTCAATTCCAATGACTATTGAAGCATCTCTGAACACGTTCATCACTATGTAGCCGGGGAATAATTTATTACAAATTATTAAAATATTTGCTTCCACGTTTTTTTTCAACAAACCCTAACATATTCCTGCCCTCAGTAAAGACACATTACCTTGGTGTCTACAGCGCATTATTTTATCAGAGTAAAAACAAAGTCAAATAAGGATTTAATAATCGATAGAAAATTAAAACGATTTAAAAACAGAACACAAAAAACAAAAAACAACAAAAAAAAAACAACAGCGTTGCGCATTTATTGTCAGTACGGACGCCTAACATCAGGTTGAGAAACGCTGATTTAGGGGATCGCAGTGATCATATACTTGGTGATTTTCTAACAATGTATTTCGCTATTTCCTAATGTTCCAATTCAATACATTGTTTTATTCAACAAAAGTTAAGTTTGCATGCAACGTAAGTGTCTTTTGTACTTAAAATAATTCTATGATGGTTAGGCCTGACAATTTTACCATTCCTACCCAGTCTTACATAGAGTAAGCTGTGATGATTGAGAACGATCCAAGGAATAACAAACCAAATGTTACCAAGATAGAGGTTCTTTCCCATAAGGCCGTTTGCCCCTTAAAGGAAGTGTTGACTGAACGTCATATGACATTCGTGGGACAAAACGAAATACATTTACCAAAGTCAACCTTAACATAAAAGCCGAAAAAGAAGAAAATGAAAAAAGGCCGTCCAAGTGCAACATGGCTCACCTTCTAGAAGACCGTAACATCCCTTTACATAGTTTTCCAGGGCGAAGAGCCGGACGCCAAGCGTTTTTTTTTTATTTCAAAGTTTCAAAAACTGTTTTTCTGGCTTCAAAACGCATTATTTTTCTGATAATAGGAAGATTACAAATCCATTAGAATTAAATTAAGAAGGGGTTGATGCTAAACTGTAAGAGACATTTTTTCGGTGTGCTACAGTTCACGCAAAAGACTTAAATAGAACTAAACTATTTTCGTTCTAACGTTAGAAGTGGCAGACTGTAGAATTGCACTGGAGAAGATGCATTGAATTTTCTTCTTCAAAAGAATCGATTTTGTTGCTAACGAAAAATAATCATTGTGCTTAAAAGATCAAACGTCGACACTTGATTGAATTTGTTATATGTTGGTAATAAAGTCGTTTTTACTGTATTAACAGGCTACTTAAATATAGAGTAACTGCAATACATACACAATACATACACAACCGATTTAGTCCTAAAAACATTCGCCCCACTCCAGTTATTTTGTAATCACGTAACGTTGTATAAACTTGTGTAGAAAATAATAATAGACCTATATAATAGATACTAAGCGTGCATAAGTATGTTTACATTTCTTGCTAGTCACTTACTTTATTTTCAAAAGTCTTTTGCAAAAGTGCATTTTTTCCCATTTGGGTGTCACCCCCTAATGAGTGTCACCCCCTAGTGACGCCACTGCTTACGAGCATGAGAGAGAAAGAGAGTCAGAAGGCTGTTTGATGCACGAAGACTGTTTATATATTTTGAAATCAGCCATATGACTTGTTATTCAAGCGGTCAAAATTAAAAGATTTATAAACATAAAACTACTAGATTATCATCTACTTTCGGTCCGGATTTATAAGCAACACAGCTATAGCTTAGAGCTCTCAAGACATAGATCTACTTAGCATTGACAAATTTGGCCTAAAGTTTGAAATACTGCATTCCTCATTAATCTACGGACTCGAAGACAAGCCTTATTGTGCCTTTTCGAATACTGATTTAGAAATAGTACGATGCTGTTTAGAGAATAGAGTTAGATCAATTTTGAATTTAAGATTGTGGAGGGAAAGGATTAGATCTACTCTTACATCTAAACTAAATCTAAGTAGATTTTAAATAAGCAAAGTCATGGGTCTGAGGCTCGTGGTGATTGTGGAGGGAAAGAATTAGATCTAAATCTATCTAGATTTTAAGAAAAATTTTATGGACAGTGGCTTGTGGTGATTATGAGTGTGGAGGGAAAGGAGTAGATCTAAATCTAGAAAGTTATGGATTCGAAATTCTTTTTTTTTTTATTATTAACTTCCGGTTCACAGACAATTCATACGCAAACCAACAAACTTCCTCAAAGAAAAAAAGTTCAATAATATAATCTATATAGATCAAGATTCTATTAACAACTTTAAAAGCTAAAAAAAAGACATGGATATTTTTTAAATATCGTTTTAAACATTTCTTTAGCGATTTAATTTTTTACATCTCGATTCAACTAGTCTAGATCTAGACTAATTATCGTTAAAAACCTTGCTTTGTTACACTTCGTATCTCAACACTGCGCTGACTGTCCACTGACCTATATTATAAACGTGGAAGGAAAAGCTCGCCATTTTTTTCGACCAGACCGCCTTCAACGGCTCTATATTTTATATAGGTATGTTTCTCAAAATTTATCTAGATCTACATTTTTCAGACATGCCTATATATATTAGAAAATACTAGTTGCTTAGATGTAGATTATAGATTAGATACATCAATTAAATTAGACCCTCTAAATAAAAATAGACCTAATATTAAATAGACTCAGTGTAACTGTCAGTAGATCAGTCTAGATCTAGACACCGTCACTGACTGAACACACTCGTCTCTACTCCCTCTATACTATCCTCTTAGTGTCTGTACTATAGTTATAGTCAGGTCTCTAGCTAGGCAGGCAAAGGCCTGTACGTAGTGAAAGGCTCACTTTTAGAAAGTTATTTTTACAAAACTAAATCTCATATAGATCTAGATAGAATCTAGATAAGAACTATAGATTCTAGATTAAAATTTAGATCTAAATCTAGAATCATAAAATGCCTCTAGAGTCTAGAGATCAAATTTAATCTTTATAGGCTTTTCAGCACCTTTTTTTTTCAAATTCTTTTTCAAAGACTATTAAGATCTCTACCAGGACCAGAGTACCAATAGAATCTAAATCTGTAATAAGATTTGATCTATATTTAAATCTGTAATAAGATTTATATTTATAGATCAACACCATGGCTTACTTTGAAAAAAATAAACTGAAACAGCTGGTTCATTACAATTAACATACATGTAATGGATTAGGTATGACAAAGTAGAAAACACCAAACTGTGGGAGATGAGTGGACAGAAAAATATAGAAGTGCAGATCATAGAGAGGAAGTGGAGATGGATTGGTCACACCCTTAGAAAAGATACCAGCAACAGAGCTAGGCAGGCCTTAGAGTGGAACCCCCAGGGAACAAGATGCAGAGGAAGACCAAAAAGAATATGGAGACGCAGTGTACTTGAAGAAGCAGATAAGACCGGGAAGAGCTGGGAAACCATAAAAAAGCTAGCAAGAGACCGTGGAGAGTGGCACATGATCTCAAGATCTCAGTCAACGAATTTACATGTAATACACTGCCGCCTTTTTCAGTTTATCTATAAACTTCAGGAAAACAAAAGTGATGTTCCAGAAGTCACCCATAAAATCTACTCACCCCCAAAGATCACCGTAAATGACAGCCCCTTAACTATGTAGACTACTTCACATATAATATTATATCTAGTATCGCTTTTTAGGGAAATTGATAACCGTCTGGACAGGGCCAGTAGTGCTTTTGGACACCTCCAGGCTACAGTTTGTCAGAATAAATTGCTCCGCCTGCCTACAAAAATCAAATGTCTACCAAGCAGTGGTTCTCTCAACCTTTCTATATGGATCTGAGGCATGGGTATTTTAATTCTTTCTCTCCTACTAGACGATGCCAGCATTGATTTGACCCCATCAAACTATTTGATTTTTGAATTTAAAAACTTTGATTTGTGTTGTGTAAAAAGAGCATGCATATCCCTATAATTCGATACCAAATGTAACATTTTTTTGATAACAAACAAAACAGTAATTGAAGTTTAATCATAACAGGATAGTGAAATACAAATGAGTAAAATGAAAAATTATATCGGAACGAGAAGAATAATTACTGAGATAAAGAAAGCAACTAAAACTACTTGAACGCTTTCACCAAAGATGCTTGCGCTCCATCATGGACATATGGTGGCAAGACCGCACTACAAACGGCAATGTCCTTGCCCTTGCGAACACCGGCATGGACAGTATAGAGGGACTTCTTATGGTCCAACAGTTACGCTGGGAAGGTCATGTATCCCATATAGGAGAAGAACGTATGCCAAAAGCAGTCTTTTTTTATGAACTAAAAGGTGGTTGACGTAACAGAGGTGCCCGATAGAAATGCTTTTAGACCAGCTTAGGCGCCAACTTGCCTTAGCTGACATAGAAGAGAGCACCTGGTTGCATGCAGCTTCAGAACGAGACAGCTGGAGGTTACTTACAAATGCCGCAGGATACATATTTGAGACCAAAATAAGAAAATCCGCAGACGTAGCTCCAGATAGGGAAAATAGAATTTGCTAGGATTTTCAGTCAAAAGTACCCTGAGAACAATGTTGTTTTTCCTAAATTGCATCAAATATGAAGACACCCTTTTTCTGCCTTAAATATAAAGTTTCCTTAATTATATGCACTTTGAATACTTTGACATGTGTCACAATCATCAATAGTGGATGTCAGATGTCACATTGAAGATTATCTTGATCTATATCACACTATCAATGATCGTGATTGCTGAGGATCTTGAAATCGTCTTTTAATAAGATGATTGTATAGAAGTAGCTAGACCTAGTTGATAATACGATCATTCAGAAAGTTGCCAATTGCTAAATCGATCTAAGTATGCTACTATATTCAATGAAGAAACTTCTCTTCGTCTAAAACAATTACTTTAATTCAGAACTTGAAAAAGCTATTCACAAATAATTACAATGGTTAAATGTACTTGAATAAAATGATAGATCTACACAATAATATAATTGAGTTCTAATACAAAACTCTAGTACATGTTCTCACTTCCATGTTCCATACATGACTGACTAAAAATCTAGACCCTTTCCCCGGGTATAGCGTTGTCACATGTCTAACGCACCTCGTTGCAATGCCAACCAATAAATGCAGCCCAATTTACAATAATTAATATTTCCAAACCAATCACATCCATTCTGTCACAATGTTCTCCGCGTGAAGGAATTTCCCGAGGTTGCTGACGAGCTAAATATAGATACTGTGTACGTGACAACATGCATCATTGCAAAAAAATCAATTAAAAACAGTCTCTAGGAACCACCATAAAAATTTCAAACAACTACTTCTTATATAATTTACAAATCAGCTCTAGAGCTAAAATGTCCTGAGATGTCTCTACTGTTGTGAAGGAAAACAAGCTTAGGTATTATGAAGATAACTTGAATTTGAAACAAAAATTGAAGACTTCAGTCCTTTTGAAAAAAAAAAAAAAGATGTTTTCAGATTGCTTTTTAGTCTGTGTTATGTAGTAATACAACCAGACTTGTAGCATTGGTTAATTAAACTCCAATATAATAATTGTCTCAATTATAATTATTTCTAAATATTCCAATATATATTAGAATTCTACAAGAAGTGGCTTGTTGAATTCCAGTTTTCCAAATTTAATATCTCAATCTCAGAGAATATGTGTAAAGTCTGCATCTTCATAGATTTATGAGCAGCTAAGAAATAAATTGTAGAATAACTAACTCCCAATTTGAACCTAATTCTGATGAACAGATATATACTGGTATATATATAATATGACTTGCAGCCTGGAATTCCTAAATAGCATTAATTTTGCTAAATTTTGATAGATTAGGTGTCTTAGATTTTATGCAGAATTTCTGTATATTTTCTTTTTTATAATAGGTCCTGCCAAAATTTTTCTTTTAAGTTATTGGCCTGCTCCTCAAAAAGTTTGCCCATCACTGGACTAGAGTACAGTATTATATTATATTTGTAAAATACTAATGACTGACTGATTGATCAGGAGACCTCTTTAACTGTCTTAATGATCAGCATGAAATTTTGTACACAAGTTTCTTTTACCCCTAGAACTGGTTTTAACAATTTGGCAATTTAAATCACATTTACATATTCTTAGAAACTACTTTAAAAATCAGAAAATGGAACACACAATTTTTATGAGTCAGTGTTAAAAACCTATGTCTATTTTATAAGCTTTTAAAATGAAACATAAACCTAAAAAGATTTTAAACATCATACAAGTAAGATATATAGCTTATTATATAGTAATTATTTTGCTTTTAATAACTAATCAATGTTAAAGTTTGTTTTTGTTTTTTAAAGGTAAATGTTTTTACCCTGCCCTATTCCTCCCCCTCCTTAAATCCTATTTTTAAAGCAAATGTATTCATGTAGTAGAATTTATAAAATTTAATGATAGGCCTATAGATCCAGACTTAGGTGTGTAAAATGTTCCTCGATTTCTATTAATTTATCAAACTCTTTTCAAATGAATAGGGCCTACATGGAGAAATACCTGAATACAAGATACAGATTGTATCTAGCTAAATTAAATTTTTTTTTTTTTTTTTTTTTTTTTTTTTTTTTTTTTTTTACTTTGAAAAGTTATAATATATGGTCAAACTAGAGTTTTTGCAGTGTGGCCAAATAGCCAAAGATACATCAACTGTCATATTTCTAGGAGATTTAAAGCCATTTTCAAGAACCATGTTCACCCACCCACTCAAGATTTGGAGCCCATGAATTTGCAAGCTAAATAGAGGAATTGTAAAAATGACCTATTAAGAAATACTGTTCTTATACAGGTCACAAAAGCACACAGGAAATTATTTTTTCCTTAGGCAATTGAACTATTCAGCAAAAGCCAACTTTCTAATTTTAACTCCACACATGTAAATAATGTATGAGAAAAATTGTTAATTTATATTTTGTTAACAAACATTGTAATAATTTGTGTGTGTTTAATACACTAACAAAAAAAAGAAATTTCATCCAAAATATTTAAAGCACTAAACACTGCATATGCTCGTTTATTTGTTCCCATTGTATATATTGTTTTTTTGTTGTTTTTTTTACCAATACACCAAACTGCCTTTTTTTTTTTTCTGTACAGCGTACCACTTTCTCAGAGTATTCTGACCAGAACTTTTGTTTTGTTAGATATTAAATTGAATTTTTTTTTGCTGTATTACATAAAACTATTAATTGTCATTTTTTTCAATTTCAGATTCTGTGTATTTGATGACTGACAAAGATTTAACCATGAATGTTGACAAAGTTGTTGCTGTTGAAAATACCAGTACTTTGAAAATTGAAGGTGATAATTCAGAAAATATTGAAGTAAAACTTATTTATAATGAAGAAAGTAACAGCTATGAGTTACAGATTTCAGATCTCATTGGTCAAATGGCTCCAGACACAGAGCTGATTATTATTAGTGAGGTAGAGGATAATCAAATAGATGAACATAAGGGCATCACTTATATTGATGCTAGAGATTTGTCCTCCTTAGGTAATGTTGTTCTCAATAAAAATGTGAAGCAAACTGATGGTGCTTGCAATACAACTATTGTATATACTTCTGAAAACATCAAACAGGAAGAAATTCAGGCAGAAGATATTAATCAGGAAATACTATATCAAATATCTGAAAGTAAACAAATACCTCATTCTAAAAATGAAGAAATAGACATTAAACCAAATTTAAGTAAAATTGAACCAGTTTTGTTCATAGATAATAGCGACAACTCAAAAAGTGGACAAAAACCAGAGACAATTGAAGTCAAAGTGTTTGTATGTGAGCATTGTGTGGAGACATTCACCTCTAGTGCAGACTTAGTCAATCACAAGTTGTCAGCTCACAAGTCTCTTATTGAATGTGAAATATGTAATAAGCAATTCTTGGATTCTAATGTCTTTAAAGCTCACATGCTTCTCCATGCAATGAAGAAAAATTTCAAGTGTGAAACTTGCAACAAAATATTTACTCAGAAGGGTCTTTTTAATAAACATCAGCTACTCCATTCTAGTAAAAAACCTTCAGTCTGTGAAACTTGTGGCAAGACTTTCTCTAACCATGGATACTTAATAAAACACCAACAAATACATAGTGCTGGAGAGAAACAGTTTCAATGTGAACATTGCAGTAAAGTTTTTCTTCATGAAACTTACTTAAAGAAACACATATTAGTACATACTGGGGATAAACCCTTTGAATGTGAAACTTGCCATGCAACCTTTGCACAGAAACATCTTCTGGAAGCTCACACTTTAAAGCACACTGGTACAAAACCTTTTGCTTGTGATCTTTGTAGTAAGACATTCTGTCAGAAACGTACCTTAGATAAACATTTGGCCTTACACCATGAAGAACTAAAAAAGATTGATTGTGACACTGTTCCAACACCATCCAATGAAGTTGTCAATACTGCTGACAACCCTTCAAATGAAATTAAAACTGAAGAAACCCCATCTAGTGAATCTAAAACTGATGAAACCTCAGGGGTGGAAGCCATTAAATTTACTATTAAAAAAAAGGATCCAGATTTAACCAGTGAAAATAATTATGTGTGTGAAATATGTAACAAAAGCTTTTCCTATAAAGGTAGTTGGAAGACCCACAAAGTCATTCATTTAAAGGAGAAGCCTTATTCCTGTGATGTTTGTCATAAAACATTTTCGTTTAAAGGGAATCTAAAGACGCATAAAGCTATACATCTTGAAGATAGGCCTTACAAATGTGGTCTGTGTTCTAAGGCATTTGCCCAATCTGGTGAGCTTAAACGTCATTTACTCATGCATACAGGAGAGAAACCATATCTCTGTGACATATGCAGTAAAGCATTTTCCCATGGCAGCTATTTAAAAAAGCACAAGCTAGTTCATAGAGATGAAAAGCCTTTTAAATGTGAATGCTGTACCAAAGTCTTCTCTCGTCAAGGTTACCTGAAAGATCATATGCTGGTTCATACTGGAGAGAAAAAATTTAAATGTGAATGTGGTAAAGCCTTCTCTCGTAGTGGATACCTTAAGAGACACAGAGTCTTACATAATGGACATATTGCTGATGATAATGATATGATACAAGAACTATAGGATACACAACATCCATTTATTCTTATTACATGTTGATGAACATTACTTTTCATATTTTCTTGCTAAAATTGATTCCATTAAATCTGACTGCCTAGACTGTTGTCTTGATGGTTCTGTGTTTGAACTCTGCCTGCCACCATACCCCACAATCCTGCTGGAGTTTTGGGAAAGAAAGTAATAATTCTCAGTTCTGAAGGAACATCCAAAGAGTGTAATACGGACAAAAAACAACAACACCAGTGTCTCAAATTAGATCAATCCCATCAACTTTGACAAGATGCACAAGTTTAAAGTAGAGTGATAGATACTTAAGACTACTGGCTACAAAATAGCATAGTCAGCCATCATCTCAACTTTCTGATAAGACTGGAAAAATTTTAATTCATATTGGCAGTTATATTGTGGAAATGGTTTTCATATATTCTATACATGCATGCTTTGTTCATGATAAATTGAATCTGTAACTGTGGCTAAATTGGAATTTGTCCAACTTTTAAGCTCATGTAGTAATATGATATTAGACTTTACTTAATTATATGAATATATATACATATATATATATATGTCACTTTTTTTTTTGTAATAAGTAATGTCACACAAACTGACTTTGTTAACCTGGAAGCCATCCTATTCCTGTCATTAATTCTTTCTCTCCATAATATTTTCCGCAGCCCAATAGAATTATTGATTTTGTTCATTTGTAGCTCACAACTTGCTTTTTTTTTTTTTTTTTTTTTTCTTCAGAATATATGAACACATTGAAAATGCTTAAAATGAACAACTTGAGCTAATTATGTAATTATCTATGTGTCATTACCATTTTGAAAAAAAAAAAATGAAATAATCACAATGGAAAAGTCAACTTTCTATCTAGATCTAGGAAATATAGTATAATTCATATTTACCAGTAATAAAAATTATTATTTTTATATCTATCCATATTTTCACCAAATTTTATCTCTATCGCAAATTTCAGAACACATCAAATGATTCTTATCCCCTTGTCGCTACTATCCAAAACATCAATCTAAAGAAAATTGCTTTAATAGCTAAATAGAGAAAGGGTTAATTCTTTATTTCTGTTCATAATTTTCATTTCAACAATGATTTTTTAAAAAAAATGGAATCTTTATGTGTCTGCACCTATTTAAAACTTTACCTCCTGCAATAGACCTACTTTTTGTTTTCATATGTACTATCCAATGGTAATTTTTACCATTAAGCCTTTTGAGTTATTATCTTTTTAGTTTATCAAAAGTCTTTAGTAAAATGTTTTAGCAAAAACATGAAATACAGTAATAATAATAAAAACTATATCATTTTGAAAGTGCTTGTAAATATTATCACCAGTGTCTAGTTTTGTGTACTTTTTTTTTTCCTTTTTACTGACTGTCAATTTTCCCTGCTTTTGTTATCATGACCAAAAGTTAATGTTGCAGTTAGATATTAACAATTGTAACTGCCAAAAGTTAACCAAGCTTCTAAATATTACACTTCCCTTAAATACTGTCTTAAATTATATATTATTTTATAAACCTATCTCAACCCCAAATTGTACTGATCAAAAAACATTTGAAATTGTTGACATCCCATTTTTAAATGAAATCTAAAATGCTAAAGCTTATTTTAACTATTAATCTGAATGTTGTCCAGAAATTACTTCTCTGGCTATGTCAAGATGAACTTCTGAATTTTATTGATCATAAGTAGTTAACTAAATTACAAACAACTTTATTACATTGCTTTCGGTGTTTTGGCACAAGATGTGACAAAGTTTAAAAAAAAAAAAGTTTTTAATAGCCACATAATAGGCCAGATCTGTCTCAAGACAAGAATTATTTTCATAATCATGTGTAAATATAACTTAAGAATATCTGCTTTGTTCATAGAACATACTTAGCTTTGTTATCCTTTCATTTCAAATGTGTAGATCTTCAAAAATGATTTGTCGCCAAGTATATACTTAATTTTTAAAAGTTTCCTGGGTTCTGTTGAAGTTGTACATTGTATTTAAAGTCAAGGCACATCAGGTTAAAGTGCTGTTAGCATTTCATTATATATAGGCAATGTACAATTCAAGTATCAATACAGTTTGTTAAGTAATATTTTATATTTTACATTGCTGAAGATGTACATTATTTTACTATAGTATTTTACCATATGTTTTGGTTTGATTTGCTTGCAATTTTTGTATGGTTCTTGAACATAATTGTTTTTTTTTTTCCTAAAATAAATCTATTTTAAAAAAAACAACATTTATTATGGTTTTCATTTAGAAACAAAGTCATAAAAATGTTTACAGGTAAATTAAAAGCATTCAGGACTAATTTTTTTAGGTAACTGTGTCTAAGTAGACTATAATTGTACGTTTAACTTAAGAGGGATCAAATTGTGAAAAATAAAATGACTGGATGATTGATGGCTCTTATATTTTTGTTTGCCAAGAAGTTTTAGTGATCACCTTAATATTGGACTAGTTACATCGGAACTGTTCAACCATTTTGTTGCAAAGAAAATGTACCGTATGGTAACAACCAATAAACAATAGTGACACGAGATGCTATGTTAATATTAGTATTATTTCATTATCATTTCCAAAAATACGCCCCATCTTAACTTCTGGTATGGTAATATAATATTTGGACTTCATAAAAGGGCTTCCTGTCTCTAGGTATAGATCAAGAGCTCTTCATCTCAGGGCAAGTATGCTGACCAGCCGTCACCTTGGCAATTAGGAGGTGCAGATAATCTTGATATCACATTACTTTCTGCCATTATCTAGTACATATACTCCTTGGCAAATCATATTTGAACTATTTTTATCATTCAAATTTATCAAATAGGTCTATTTGGAAGTGATTTCCTCCCGCCTAAATATAGCCAGCAGGATAAAAAAGTCACTAGCAGCAAATCTACATAACATGGGCATAGCCAGGATTTTTTTTGGGGGGGGGGGTTGTCCCTCTGGAGTTTTTTTTTTAACTCAAAATTAATGCTACGCCTATAGAATTTGGTGACTGTTGTATGCTTTTGAAGAGGGGGTTTTAAATTCAAAATTCTCCTTGGCTACGCTAATTGAATTTGGTAACTGTCGTTTGCATAATTTTTTGTTTTTATAGAAGACGGGGGTTTTAAACTTAAACGCCCCCCCCCCCCCCCCCGGATGGGGCAAGTGATGGTTTAACATTAAATTCCCATCTAAAATAAGCTAAATTAAAGCAAAAAATCAGTCACAAAGCTCCTGGGGGGGGAGGGTGGATTTCATTTTGTGGCAGTGCCTTTTTTTTCGACGTCTTTTGTATCTTAGAATAGACTTTGTGGATCGACAGTAGATTACCTTTCCCTTGTATCCCAACACGGTCTGTGGTGGAGATGCGGTGCCTTGCATTATTTCCGGTATTTAAAACTTAAACAAAAATGCATATTTTGGGGGAATCTACAATGCATTATCCTGCTACTCTTCTATTAAAAAAAATAGTTGCACTTTATTAATTAATGGAGATCAGCTACTAGTAGAAATTGCTTTTATTTATTTTTTTTATTGGAGAAGGGGGCGGGGTAACCACCAAACACCTTTCAACTACGCTCAATGAATTTAGTGATTGTAGCTTTGATTTTCTTTTTATTGGAATGGGGATTGAAACATCTAGATGTTCTTGGCTAGGATTATGGAATTCGGTTTTTTTATTTTTTGGCTCATCCAGCTCAAAAGGTTGCCGACCCCTGCACTAGACAGAAACAACGGAGTTTGGACTAAGTCAAGGAACCTGAGAAGCTAAAGACTGATTTTTATGTAATTTAGTAACTTGGGCTTTGCTTTTCCATTTATCAGTAGTGGAGATATTTAACCTTTTGGGTCCTTTGGGCAAGTGATGGCTTAACATTCAAATTTACCCTCCAATAAAGAAAAAAAAAGTCTCCAAGTCCCCCTGTGGCATTTTACGTCTCGAGAAACACTATTTTCTTTTTACAACTTCTTGCAAGAGGCCAATCCTTGATACACAGCTGCGGTCACAGGTTGAGCATCTGTAATCGCCAGGCGCCGTTGCATTTTCACCCTTATTTCTATTACTGTTGTGTATGGCATCTGTAATCCGGGACCCTTCCTTTATGCTCGCTCTCCATGTGAATCTATCCAGTGCCCCTTTTCCCAGTTAATATAGCTCACCATGTAGATCTATCCAGTATACCTTTTACCCAGTTTTATATATATATATATATGTGTGTGTGTGTGTAAAACTAGAGATAGATCGACCTAGGCGACGGAAGGTGTAGGCCTATTTGGTGCATCCACGCTATAGTGAACTCACTGAATCGTAGCATTTACCTTCAACCTTTGGTGACAGGTGAGGCGAGGTTAGCTGGGACGTACCTGTGCGTCGCAGCGGTAAATTTAGGTCAGCTATTTGTGTCATGTCACAACAAAATTCAACATGGCGAAGACCTGTCAGGATTCCTGCTTGTAAACAAATATGTTTTCAGAAAGTGTTCTCATGTGATTCTATAATGTTATACTTAGTGGGATCTAAAATTGTGTGTGTGTAGAAGTGTAAATAAATACTTTTTTTCTTTAATCTAGAAGTAGATCAACTCTATAGACTTCAGATTATAATCATTAATGAATTAATCTTAACTCTAGATTTATCAATGATTATAGACTAATAGAGTCTATTTCCGCATTCTATACTCTAGTTCTATATAGTCTAGAATATCGAAATATAGAGTAGCCTAAACTAAATTATTATAACTAAATTCTAAACTAAAGTAAGTTCGAGTCTTACAAAAACAAACTTTGATTTGGGGTTTAAAAAATAATTAAATTTTAGATCTAAAATGACTAAAATATTGTTTCAATGTTTACATGCATAATTAATTATCAGCCACTATTTATTCATTTAACCCTCACACAGCTGCGCAGAGATGGAAACCATCTTATATTATATACAAAATTTTATTCTATAGGGCTATATATCTGGAATCTAAGTCTGCTGTGCACTAATTTTATCAAGACAAGAAAGGCTATCTATAGCTATAGATTAATATGCAGATTTGTTCACTGACTAGATATTATTCCAGTGGATATCAAGAAGAGTGACTCAGAATTTCTGCATCATGTCTGTCAAGGCTGATAGTGTTGTTAACAATAACAATGATAGAAAAATAAGTAAGCAGTCTTTAGGCAGCAATGACAACCTGGCACCTAAAGTGGCCATTGTTGAAACCTTTGGAGAGGATCAGTCTTACAGGTAGATGTGGAATATTTGATGTTTACCTTGAGAGAATATTATTGTTAAAAATACAATTATATCTAGGTTAGGATTACGGTATTGTTAAAATTGTAAGGGTAGGCAACTCAACAAGGCCAGGTTTTTATTTACAGAACATCACAGAACAGAAGAATCAGTCTTTAGACCTGTTGCTTCTCAGGTTCCTTGACTTAGTCCAAACTCTGTTGTTTCTGTCTAGTGCAGGGGTCGGCAATCTTTTGATTCAGAAGAGCCAAAAATTACAATTTACACAATTTCAAAGTTTTTAAAGAGGCACAATTTTTTTTTTCCAAACAATAAATAGTACTGGCATAAATAAATTTTTTTGATTATTGGTAAGAAAAAAAAATATTTATCTTCATTTAAATAGTGTTTTTCACAACAAATTGGATTTTATATATATATATAATAGTAGGCCCCCTATCATTAGATAATTACTTAGGCTATTATTTGAGTGTACAATTTAGACATTTACACACAACACTAACTTGTACTTCAATAACAAACAATTGAGCAAACAAATTCAGTGGTAACTATGGCTTTGCATAGTTTAAGAAAGTTTGGATAAATCTGGCTCATAGCTAATTGTTTTTAGTTTCAAACATGACTCGAAATTTTCATTTGTTAGTTGGCTTCTTACTTTACATCTAATTATATTCATGCAAGAGAAAGCTTGCTCGCACTAATATGCAGATCCGACGATAGTTGGAATTTGGAAGACTATGACATGCGTCGAATATAAGTGTCTCATCTTGCTGCATTTCTTTTAAAATTGTCCACTTTTGTTGCTTACATACATTTCTGAACCTTCATCTCTCAACTTGATTTTCAACTCTTTGAATTCTTCACTCCACAAAGCGTTAAGAGGATTTTTTAAAATAAATACTACAATCATTTTGTTTGTTTTGAATTGCTCAAATCTGTCAGCAAATTCATCTTTAATTTTTCTTTATAACTGTGCTGAAGTAACCTGTGTCAACAGTTGCATTGGTTTTTATCTCAATTTTGCTTTACAAATTAAAATGAATTAATTGATCACTCTGAATATCTTCTGCAAAAAGAATTTATTTTTCTTCAAAACAAACCAAATCTTCAACCAAAACATACACTGGGTTTTACTTTCCTTGCAGTTTTAGATTCAACTCATTTAATTTCTCTGTTATAACCACCAAAAAGTAAAATGCTTGCAACCATTTGTCGTTCTCTAATTCAGGGTGATTAATGCCTTTATCATTTAGGAATGTACTTAATTCATTCAAGGATAAAGCTAAACATTTCAACACATACCTCTGGAAAGCCATTGCACTTTATTGTAAAGAAGGAGGTTGGAATACTGAGTTTCCATTTCATTAAAAATTCTTTAAAATAATGATGGTAGAGTGCTTTTGACAAGATGCTGTTAAAAATCTTGATAACCAAAGTCGTGACCTCAACTAATTTGGCCAAAAATGGTTTATTTTGCGCCAAAGAATCATAGTTTCCCCCTTTTTTTTTTCCTGTCATACTTCTGGCTCCATCAGTTGCTGATGAAAAGTTTTTAGTTATATTGATTATATTGTCTTTAAAGTATTTTTGCACGACATTATCTGTATCTTCTCCTTTAGTTTGCACAAGTGCGGTTGCAATCCTAGAAGTTCTTCTATTGGACCTTTGGAAGACATATACCTTACAAAAAAATCAACTTGTGTCGAGTCTTTTATGTCGCAAGACTCATATATATGTCAAGTGGTAAAGCAGAAGAAAGTTGAATATCTTTCACCTACAAATACACTGTTACATTTCAAGACATGGGGGCGGGGTGTGCTGAAAAGCAAGTACAAGTGTCTGAGAGATAGAATCGGTGCCTAATACTCGTTAATCGATTCAGAATTATTTTTAAATGTTTTTTTTTCTTAATTAATATTTGTGCATTGAACTTAAGAGCTGAAGCTTAACATCCAAAGTGCTGCATGTGGCTCACAAGCCACATGCTGCCAACCCCTGGTCTAGTGTCAACATTCATCTCTAGTTCCCAACAATGCACAACTTAAGAGTGCACCTTTTGCGCTAACTTAAATAGGGTGTGCAAGGCAGGGTTAAAACAATCTTGTACAGATAGAAAATGACATCTCTCTCTCTCTCTAACACACACACACATATATTTATGTTATTAGTAAATGAAACTAGATACATGGAATCAAGTTTCTAGAATCTATAATTTTATGAATTTGTATTAAAATCACAATTGTGTAATTAGGGTTTATTAAAAGAAATTTCTATAAATAAAAAAAGAACTAAAACTAAAACTAAAATGTTATTTAACCTTGGTTAGGCCAATAATAGAATATGCATCCTCTGTTTGGGACCCCTCAAATCAAGAAAGCATAAAGAAACTGGAACAGACACAAAATAGAGCAGTGAGATTCATAACAAATGAATATTCACCACTAAATATTGACCTAACACACTAATCAGATTCCCACTATAAACAGAAACACCACCACGTGACTCAGAAAATATTCAGAACAACCCCATTCAATATATTGCATAAGAAGCTTTTGGCTTTTTACAAATTTTAATTAAACTTTTTAGTTTGTAGCTAAAAAGAATTAATTAAACTATGATTTTAAGAAAAAAAAAATTTCTAGTGAAACTTTGGCCTTAATTAAATTTTTTAGTTAAATAAACGTTTTTCAACTCAAGAAAACATTAAGAAACTGGAACAGACACAAAATAGAGCAGTGAGATACAAAAAAAATGAATATTCACATTTGACAAGAGTACTAAAGTAACACCTTTAGCAAAATCACTAAATTTAGAAAGCCTTCAGGACAGAAGACTCAAAAGTAAATTAGCAATTATACATAAAGCACTGAACCATTATCTTCAAATACAAAACAAAGTCTAATAAAATACTTAGAAAGACACAGAGATAAAGGCACATTCCTTGTTCCATATGCTAGGACAATTTGTACAAATGTTTCTTCTTCCCTAGTGCTATTAGAGCATGGACTGGATTGTCTGAGCCAGCCAGGAAAACCAGTGACTTGGAAGAATTTAAGTCATTGGCTTAGGTGCGTGACGCATAGGACGTAGTCATCTTCTTTTTTGAAGTAATGTCTGTATTATATAAGATAAGAAGATGTAATTTGTTTCAACTAGAGACATAAAAATATATATATGTATTCTATGCTGTGTATCAGTTACAACAGTTGTTTTCAAATCTAAAAAATTAGCTACGCAGCTGTGTCTTATAGTTTCAGACAATATTTAAATCATTAAGCTACAAAGATTTACAATAGTTTTAGGCAAGTATTTACAAGTGTGTAAAAAAAGAAATCATTTATATTTTTGACTGAAAGAGGACTTAAATAAACTTCTAGTGGACTGTATATAATGCATCTTATGTGTAATTGTGCCAAAATTTGTAGTTCAAACTGGGTCTTCATCACCCAAAAATTTTTGCAATCGTAATTCTTAATTTAAAAGACAAGTCCTTTTTATATTTAAATGAGTCAATGATAACCTTAGACTGGTACCAACTTGCCATCAAATTCTAGATATACACACATATATACATTTTATACACATAGAAGATGGTAATTTGCTTTCTCTTAATAACATAAAAATGGTTATTTAAACTATTGCAAGTATCAATATAAAAAATAGTATTTCTTTCTTCAGGTATTCCTTCACATATGAAAAGGCAACACTCTATGAGTTTAAGTATGAAAAAGCTGCTAAACCAGCGGCTATAGATCCATGTTACAGATGTAATAGACGAGTCTTAGCTCAGGATCAAGTAGATATTGGTAAGTTTCATTTTTTCTATTACATCCCCATTAGAACACCCAAACAAAACAAATTCACACGTTTCCTTCAAAATGCTCAAAACTGAACCACTGGTATTTAAACATTGAGTAAACTGTATAAAAAAATCAAAAGTGCTTTTTGTAGCCTTTAGTGTAGCACTGTTGATTTGCTGTTTTAAATAGTTGTAAAAACAATTTACTAAAGTTATAATTGTATTATTAGTTATAGGCATTTTGCATAATTTATTTTAAGAACAGGAGGTAAAACCCTACTATACTAATAAAACCTTTTTTCTTTTATTCCTGTACAATGTCTCTGAAATACTCTGGGAACAAAGAGCAGTTGCACATAATGTAATTGTTAGTTCTGCCTTGAGACATGATCACTTTGAAACCATATTTTATAACTTAAGTGTCACTGATGATGAAAATTTGAATCCAATTGACATGTTTTCCAAGTAGTGACCTTGCATAAAATAACTCAATGATAGATGGATGAAGTGTATTCCAAATGAAACATTTTTCAGCTTTGATGAATCCTTATTTACTTAATTTATTTATGATGAGCTCATTATTTTTGGCTTTAAATTTTGGTGTGGTGCCACTCTTCTAGAGCAATATTTGCTAGTTCTAGATGTAACAGGGCACAAAGCCCTTTTAATGTTTATGAGAAATACAGTGTAATCAAGTTACTTTAAAAATGACTAATAAGGATCATTGATTGGTGTATCAGATATAATAGATTCCTTACAGCTATTAAAAAACCTAAACTGCCTTTACAACCTTTTTTTTAAAAATGATTTATAAAAATTTGCAGAGTAAAGACACTATGCAGACTTATTGATTTCAAAGAAAACAAAAGGAGACAGAAACTTAAAGTAGCTGCTACACCTCTTTTGATGATGCTAGTATCATTTTTAGTAGTGACAGTCATTTTCGAGCAAGTGAAGATTGTGCCAAAACAACAATGGCTTCTTTATCTTGTTCAACAATGGTTTATAATATGTGCATAAAATACCAGTATGAGAATGTTTTGCTGTGGCGCCTATTAGTTGTAACAAGATATTAAAATGAAATTATATTTTTAATTGGGATTTTAGTTGAAGTCCAGACAGTTTGACACAAAAACAGTAGCAGCTTTTCCTAAATAAAAAAACAATAATCTTGATTGGAGTTTGTCTCTCTCTCTCTCTCTCTTTCTACCTCTCTCTCTAATAATATTAATTTTTCAAACAATAATTGACATTTATCATTCTTGACTTTCTAACCAGGTGTCCTGTTTCACAAACAATGCTTTCGTTGTCGTATCTGTGGACTACCTCTTACCATTCAAACTTTTTATCGCAACGATGCCAATGAGAGCGATAGAGAGATTTACTGCAAAACACATGTTGGTAAGAATGTAGCCCAAATCAAAAGTGGAGAGGTTCCACCTATGGGTATTGAGGGCCCATCTACTGGTCCAGGGAAAAAGTACATATTTCAGGTGAATAAAAATCAATGTTGCTGCAAAGAATGTTTTTCATATTGTTTTGGGTTAGTCATAAAGGTAGATATGTAACTGATTATCCTTAGATCACTTGACTAACAGTATCTTTAGATCCCATCTAGTACTTTCAAGTATCTTAGCCTACTTTTGTTTCTCCTTGTACCAAGAAGAGAACAGGTTCATATAAAACATCTGTAGTTCTCACTTTACCTCCCAAAAAAAATGTAATGATACAATATAATTTTTTGGTCTTATTTGTTAGCTACTTTTATGTACTATTAAAAAAACAAACTATCATGTTCATTTTCTTTTCATCTCTTTTTGGTCAAACTCTCATTATTTGAATAGCTTGGCTGCATGCATTCTCAGGTCTTTGACATGTGGTGGTGCTACTTTAGCATTCTCAGGTCTTTGACATGTGGTGGACTTACTTTTATTCTTAGTGTCCACCCACATTTTAATTGGTCACCCTAAGCTCAGCAGTCACATTTATACATGACTCAGCCACATGCCATCATTCGTTATTTTAAAAAGATTCCTACACACTAAAATTAAAAAGTAAAATTCAAAACTTTAACTTGAAAGTAAGATATAATTTGTCTAGAAGTATTATATATATACATAATGTTTTAGAGTTTCTTTTCCAAATTCAATCTTGAGCAAGGTGATTCTTGAGCAAGGTGATTCTAAACCATTATAAAATATATAGTTACTACAAAGACGGTCTTAGATACTAGTGTTTAGTCTACTTTTATTCTAAACCACTAGTACACAAATATCAGATAGGCCCTACAGAACTAAACTTGATGGATTGGTTATCTCAGTGTCACTGCAGAGATATTGTGCCTCAAGTGCCATCAAAATGTCAAACACCTTTTTTTAAAAAACTGAATTGATTTCTTTGTTTGAGAATTACTTTTGCTCGTCTTATTGTGAAATGATGTAAACTTTGTTGAATTAGACATGAAATAATATTTTGACTTGGCTAAAAACACATCAAATAGCCTTATTTATTAAATGTAAGTTGTAGCTATTGATTTTTGTTGTCAATTGGGACATATCATCACTGAAGTAAATCTATTTATGTTAATTTGTATTTGATTTTTCCTGCAGGTGACTGGTTCTAAAAGACCACTCCCTGCCACACCTCCAAAACCTCAGATGAACAAAGGCATTGGTTCTAGCCCAGGTATGGACAGTTTAGCTAGCATTAGTCCCAGGAATATGAATGACACATCAGCTTGGACTACACAAACATCTCCCAATATGTCTATGGAGTCAACTCCAGGTGTGTTCACTACATCATTACTTAATATATATATATATTTATACTACCTTAGTGAACTAGATATTTGTTCTCAATAAATAAATTATAAATAAATAAATTCATTTTATCTAATTTTTGAGATAGCAATTTTAAATTATTTCTAACAACTAAATATTTATAATTTTACTGATGATATATGTTTGAGTGCCAGATGACAATGATGTCTTGATGTTACAATGAGATTTTGTCGATCGGATAATGCAAATAATTAAAAAATCAACTTAATGCAATAGCTGCTGTAGGTTATGTTACACTATCTATAAAATATTTGTAATCTTGCTTAATCTTTAGTTTTATAAAACTATAATTAATGTAAAGCAATTACTAACATTTTATGTTGCAACAAAAACATTGAAAGAACATTAACTATCTTCAGCTTATGAAAACTATCGCCCACACCAATATATTCAGCAGCAACAAGTCAAACCTTCTCCTCATCCTAAATCTTTTTTAGTGAGTTATGAGGTAAGTGTAGCTTAGTAGAGTCTTAATTGGAATGAGTTGCAAGGTAGAGCTTTTTGTAAGCAATGAAGAAGTTTGAGCACAGATGTAGTGTCTTTTTACACTTGTGTGCTTCTTACTTTATGTACATTGATTGTAACAAATATATTCTTTGTGCTCATTTACTTATTAACTTCATAACTATTGCTCAATTCTAGGACTTTGAAAATGCTGATGTATTTGATGCTCAGTTATTACTGGAAGAAAGGCACAGAGAAGAAGAAGAAAGACTACTCAGGTAATAAGAATATTTGAACTGAAACATAATTGATCAAACAAGCTATACTCTGTGTTTGGATGTGCCTTGACCTTTAGTTTGTGGATTGCACTGGTCAGGACTGTCCATTATTTCACTATTTTTAATAGGGGTGCACGGGATAGTACTTTTTGATATCCGGCTGGAGCCGGATATGACCGGATGGTAAAATTTGATATTCGGCAGGGTCCGGAGCCGAATACCCAAGTGTCTTGTAAATAGCTTGTATTGCTGAACATTTTACGAAACTGTTAAATAACATACCTATATTTGTTGGTATTATTTTTTTTCCTTTTATATACCTTATTGTTTTAAACTCTGTTACTGATTGACTTATTAAAGATAAACAGTATTTATAAACAAAAATTAATCTGTGTAGCATGAGCGTGCATGTGTGTATATACGAGGCCACCAACTATAAAGGCTGTGTGTTGGAGGGTCAATGTAAAATATGTTAATATATATTTAACTAGTTACTAATGTAAATCTCTCATCTGGCTTGTAATGTGGTTGAATGTATGTATTCGAGAATTTCTGACCAACAACTGGTCATCAGACTTGTAATTTTAAGTCCAAAGATTGCTTCTGGTTCTGGCTTTAAGGGCTTAATACTAATAGCTGTTAGTTAATAGTTGGAATCTGAAGCTTAGTAGGTCATATATTTATTAATCCATTTGCGGCAAATATTTTATTAACAGCAGGAACATCTATTATACCTACTCATAATCTGAGCCTTAAATGTTGCGAAGCATAGATTTAATTGTAGTCTATAGGCCTATTATTGATATCTATGTTTAGATCTACTGTTATATAGATCTAAGAGAATTAGGAAAACCAACTATAGAAAAAAAAGTCACCCACACCCTCCATACCAAAAAAAAAAAAACCAACATAAATAGACTTTGTGTTCGACTGATTGTAACAACCTGGTCAGATAGACGTATTGAGCCAACACATGTAGTCCTAGTGTAGTGTGTATAGATGATTGTGTTGACCTTCATGCTTTTTTTTTTCCTTGGGCATACGCAATAGTGTTTAGTGTGCAGGCAAAAAAAGATAACACATTGGCATGGTCAGTCAATCATATAGATAAATTATATCTGTACTTTTGTTACAGAGGTCAAGTGTTTCTTAACATTCCAGCATATTTTTTCTTTGTTTGCTAGATCTAATTGTGGTGCTTTAGATAAATTTATTTTCACCGATGTTAAATTTTACTGTAAGGTTTTCCTTTATATATTAAGTCAATAGAATTAAACAATGAAATTAGCTTTCTTTCTAAAGATTTTAATACAAGGGGAAAAAATACATACATGCACATATTTGTTTTATTTTATTGTGCAACGTGTGTTCAGCGCCCTAAATGACATTTCTCTCCAAATAAACAAACTTAGTCTCATCATCTAGTCACCTCTAGACAGTGTCAATATTTCTCAACAATCTGCGTTAATCTATTCTGGCTTAAGAATGGTCAATGTCTATCAATACACTGTCATGGATTAAACAAATAAGAAGTTGGGGGTGTTGAGTCTCTTGAGCCCCTCCCTTTAAAGATACCCTTGGTCACTGTCTGTATGGCTTGTAGTCCAGCCTCCTAATTGAGTCTTAAAGTAAACAAACTTATTGTCCCGGCCAATAGTATAAAAGGTGTGGCTTGTGCTCCAGACCCTTGATTGACAACCTATCTCATAATAAACAAACTAATACCAGATTAACCTTATAGAGTATAGAGATTTGGCTTGTAGTCCCACCCCTAATAAAAATTCTTCTCCACGTAAACAAACTCAGTTCCCTCATAAGATTTGACCTCTAGACAGTGTCAGCACGTTGACTTCTGGCTTAATGTGGTCAGCTGCCTATCTGTTATGGACTAAACAAACAAAAGGAGGTGGGGGTTGCTCATCTCTACCACTGGAGACATACCCGCACATCTAGACAGATTATCAGCGTGATGTTTACTAGACCACTCAAAGGTCAAGACAAGATTTTAAAAGGTGCCAGACATCGCTGCTACATTTGTAATGTGAATTTAACATGCCTTGTCTTTGTACTAAAAAATATTTGGTGCATAGTCCTAGTTTATAGTTTTAAAAACAAAGTCTTTTATTTGAAACCAAAATGTTAATGTGTTTCAGAACTAACATTAGTGAATCATGTCCACTTTATGAGTATTGGTATATTTTTATTAACATGGAGATTTAGTTTAAACTTCTTGTTGGGCATCGTTTATCAGCGTCGACTACCTTTATATTGTTTGCCGTTCGCCTGTGTTGTTTTGATATTTAAGTGTTACCTCCGTTTTGGCATTTCTGGAAAAGATATCTGACCCGAGCCAGGATAGTGCCAGATAGTGAAAAAGTGCCAAATATTCGGCAGAAGCCGGAGTGACTATCCGGTGCACCACTAATTTTTAATTTACTATTTTGCCTCATTAAAAATATTGTACATATATAATGTTAGGGTTCATTTCCTATATGTATCTGGCTCTAAGACATGGATGCTAGGTGACTAGAATAATGACACCAGAAGTCTCTGCACTCCATTGTGGATCTAAGCTTATAGAACCATTGCTTCTTATTCCACAGCTTTCTTACATTTCAAAAGCATTTTTTTTAATATGTGAACCTATACTAGTCATATGAGAATGCATTTGAAACCATCAAGATAGTTGAAAAGGCCTCAAACGGACATTTAAATTTACTCCCTGCAGACACTGGCTTTATCTGCATCTGATTGAACTAAACATGTAGTAGACAGCTGGGTCTGTGAAAAGCTGCACTATTCCTTAATGTTTTGGATGTCTGTATTTCATAATGCTTATTAATAAACAGGAGCTAACATAAATAATCACAACTGATGTATTGTATGTTACAGATTTTTAATGGAAGAAAGAGAGAAAGAGCTGAGAAGATTAGATGATGCCATAGAACTGGAGAAAGAAAAAGCTGCTGATGACTTGCTCTCCTCCATTGAAAATCTCTCCATCACCAGCAGCATACCCAGAAGTTTAGTGGATGAGAAAGAAAGAATTGAGGATCATTTTCTACAGGCAAGTCATCAGACCTCAACTATTTGATTGGGCTACACTTTTTACTCAGTCTAGAACATATATCAGATCATAGGATTGATGTGTTTACATTGTGTTGCTTGTCTCCATTAGCACAAGAATTAAGATAGCATTGACAAATTTATGAACAAATACACTAATGTTCACCAAAATTTTCAAATATATTATTTCTTGTATATTCTGGATTTAATAAATTTAAATATATTTGAAACTTTTAAAGCTAGTGCTAAAATGTCCAATAAATCATAGAGATTATATTACACTTAGGGCTGAATGCATTTTTATATTCATTTTTTTCATGCTATTAACAGGACATTCATCTTTCATTTGAGATATGCTAACTTACCTAAAATAATGTTCAACAATTGATTAAAGAAGCAGTTGTACATTTAAGTACAGTTCACAGTTTATTATAATTCGTCACATTCTCCCTACAGCTTAAAGAAGAAAGATTAAAAGTGGTGACAGAAAAAATTGCTACAGAAGAAAAAACTAGAAATGGAAAAATGATTGACAGGTAAAAATGTGATGATTTATGGATGATGGACAGATTAGTTAAAAATAGTTTGTGTGTGTGTTATTTAATGCTTATTAGTAGATCATCTGCTTTAGTGCAAAAAAATTGAGTCAAATAATCCCTTTAGTTTGGTCAGAAGGCCAAAATGTGTCCATGAAAACTGCATTAACAAGTCAACTGTTTGTTACTTTAGGTCTAGGCAACAATTAATTCATTGGTTGTATATAACCAAAAGCCTCTGCATTAAAGAAGACTACATTGTTTATTTATCACTTCTAAGTAATAATGAGTGGCTTTTATACACTTGTAGACACTGTCATGAAATGATGACTCTGATTGGTGAGAAAGACAGACAGATGGACAGATTGTGTTTATTTGATCACTCCATGAAGCCACCTCCAGAACCACCAGAAGGAAAGAAGAGTTCATTATACAAGTCTCCAGCTGTCTTTGAAGCTTTAGACTTGAGGGCATTGGATGTAAGTAGTTATTCCATATATATTATTATTAGAAAGCACTGGCTTAAGCGTATGAGTTCTCACATAATATTTGTTGAAAGTAAAGTATTTAATCATTCACTTAATATATGTATATTTTCAATCAATCAAATTGTGTATGGCTTCTCCTGTAATTGAATATCTAATTGTAATTGTACATGTTTCACTTTTACCTACAAGTGTTGAAATAAATGTATACTTAGATGTTAGTGAAATTATTGTCTAATTAAAGTATACTCCATAACTTTTGGATTAACTCTAAAAACTAAATCTCTCACCAGTTGGCTAACAAAGACTATAATACAATGACAGATCTTGTTCGTGATCTAACAAGAACATGTAAAACTGAACTTGAAAAAGCTAGGTAAGTCAGTCATATGGACTTTTGATTACATAAATTAAATGTATTAACACTGTCAGAATATGTCAATTCAATGGTTTATTTCTTGTGAATCTATGATTTTAATTCTTGATTGGTTGTTAAACATCAAAGGTAAAATGATGCTGAAGTTAGATTATGTTGATAAGTTTCTAGACCAATGCAAGTTATTACTGGCTATATTTTAAGTCGTATCTTATTATGACTTTCTGGTATTATTAGAGTTTGATCTTTTACAGTCCTCAAAATGTTCTTAGCCCTAATGAAACAATGAACTTACAGGGTTCTCATGTATTTTGAAGGCAATTCATAAAATGGTAGTATACATTTGCAGATTGTTTATATGGAAATATACCAGTTAACCTCTTTCATTGGGGGATGATATTTGAGTTAACATTTTACTTTGTTTAATTTGACCAGAGTTTTGTTTCGCTGGGTTATTGCCAAAGATGTCAACAAACATTCAGTCAATGAAATAGTCAGACCTCATGCTACTGACAGGCTACTAAAAGGTGTCAAAAGTGGAAAAGAAACTTACCATCAGTTGTACAAAAAACTTTGCAGGTAATGAAATTTATGAAATTTTAAAACACTTTTACAAAGATGATATCAACTGACTCTGTCTGGTAAAAAGTTTGTACATGTTATTTCTCTGACACCCAATCTTGGATCAAGCTGAAATTTTGCTCAATTATTTCTTTTATCTAACAACACCAGAATCCATAAAATTAACCAATATTAATTAACGTTTGGTAATTATTTATTTTGTTTGGTATCTCAAAGAAGGGAAAAAATTGTACTTAACTGAAGTGGTGGTATAAGCTGAATAAGTTCCCTTTATAGATCACTGTTCTAAATTGAAACAAACAATATATAACTATACAATCTCCTCTAGTCATAAGTGCCTCACTAGCAGAGTGATTAGCATGCCAGCCTAAGGAGGCATGAGCCACCATTTTGAATTCAGGTTGTTCCTCCTTTTTAAAAAAAAAAAAAAAAAGCAAAAGACAATATCATGTTACTTAACTGCAAAAAAAGGAATAACTGTTTATTCTGCTATCTAATTGAATGATACTATGAGTTAGTTCATTGGGAAAAGACATAGGTTCTTGTTGATGAAGACTGAAGGAAGGTCCAATAAAAAGAATCATATTTTTTATTCATTGAGCAGCTATGCAGGACTTCATTGTGAAATTGTTCTTGGCTACTCAAAGGGGGCTGGTTATAAACCTGGCATGAGAATGGATGGACAGACATTTAGAAACTCATGGACAGTGGTCAATATTAATGGGAGCTGGCGTCTGGTCAACTGTACATGGGCTGCACGCCATGTCACAGGGCACAAGGATAACTTGCCTCAAATGTATCATAAGTAAGTGTTGCATTTTATTAAAATTGTTTTCTAAATACTATTTTAAATATGTTTAAACATTAAGATAGTACGTACTGATGGTTGAAACAGATTTATGTTTGACCTTCAATAGTGTTATAAAGAACTTGTTTCTACTAAAACTTTTTATTGATTTTATTCTGAACCATTGCTCCACACCCCAAAAAAATAAAGATTTCAATAGTCATCTTGCAACTTTTTTTTTGTTGCTCATTTAATTTCTCAGATATATTGCACACATTTTAATAGCATTTCATTGAAATGTGATTACTTTGAAAGAATCCTTTTTACAAACGTATTAAAATTTTTATTTCTGTTTACTAGATATGATGAATTCTATTTCCTGACTGATCCAGAGGATCATATTTACCAACATTATCCTGATGACCCACAATGGCAGCTTATGGAAATCCCACTACCCTTTTCTGAGTTTCTAAATCTGCCTGTTGTCAAATCTCCATTCTTCAATTATGGTCTCCGTTTCTATTCCAATTATGGAGCAACACTTAACACTGATACAGGAATGGTAGAAGTAAGACTTCTTATTCCCAAAATTTTAGGATTTGGCTCAATGTTGGAACCAGTTCATCGCCAGCCCAGTGAACCAAAACAAATAGAAGGAAGAACTCTTCTCAGACTTGTCAATAATGAAGCCATTTTTACTATAGCACTACCTGCTTCTGGACTCTACTATTTTTCAATATATGTTGGAGATTATTGGAAATCCGAATGTTTGGAGAGCGCCTGTACATTTCTCATACAGTGTACCAATATGAAAGGTCGACCTTCACCACCTTATCCACCTGTTCCATTTTTTGGACCAACACCTGTAATGGAAAATTTGGGAATTTCAGCTGAGTCCAATATTGATCCTCTGGTTGTGTGTAACAATGACTTTATTGAAATCAACTTTGTACTGAGCAAAGACATTCGATTGACACACACCTTCCAATATTTTGATGTCAGTGATGGATCTATTACTGATATTGATCGATATGTTTTTTTGAGATCTCGCAATGACACAGGAGCTAATTATCTAATCCGGTGTCATAAAGCTGGATTTTATATATTTTCATTATTTGCTGCAGACATCACAGGAGAAGCCCAGTCATTGGATTGTGCCTTTCGCTATTTAGTTATATGCCAAGAACCAAGTCCCACAGTTGCCATGTTTCCAAAAACATATCAGAAGTGGCATCGATGCACTTTGCACGAGCCTCTGACTGGTGACCTTCGTGTTGATAAGAAAATCATATTTCGGCTGGATGTTCCACAGGCTATTGAAGTATTTGTTGTAATCAATGAAATTTGGCATCACTTGAAACACAAAATCGGCTGCGCTTGGGAAGGTCAAGTTAGTACTGGCCCTATCCCTGGGGTGGCCAAAGTTTATGCCAGATTTCAAGGTGCTACAAAAGATCAATCAATATTTTCTCAAATGCTTGATTATCAAATAGTTGATGATGCTGAAACTGAAATATAATTTTTTTTTTCTATTCAAAGTTTTTAAAAATAAATTTCTTCTAGAATTTAGTTGTAAGTAAAAAAAAAATATTTTGTAATAAATGTACTTTAGAATTTATTTATTTTGAGACTTTGAAAATTTACAATCATTTTTAAAACATTCACTACAAAATGTGTATAGCATTTGAGTATATTAGATAAATATTTCATCTGTAACATAGTTGTATGTCATTTGAGCAATACTCTTGTAAAGGTTGAGTGATTTTTTTTTCCCATTGTTTGACTGACTCCTGTAAAATAATTTGTTGCTTTGATTTGAATTTTAACAACAAAAAAAAAAAAAAAAACTATCATGACATATTTTTACAACTAAAATGAGAAGTAGTGATTGTAACAGTTTTCTTTAGACCATTGTTTGATTGCTTTTATTTATTCATTATAAGGTAATTTTGATGAGCAGGCCAACAAAATAAAAGGTTACTAAGAGCCAACAGACTATTTCATTTGATGAAAAAAAAAGATGATTTAGTAGTAGATATATTGTCTTACTATATGTTCAAATTTTATGTCACATCAAATCCCCAAATCACAATTGAAATGTGATCCTTTCATTTTACAATCTCAACATTCTGTTATATTTTTAATCATAGAGTTGTACAGCTCAAATAGTTAATATTTTGTTCATTAGAGTTGAGTAGTTCAACTTTTCAATTAAATGTAGATATGCTCTTATATATATATATATATATATACACAGTGCTTTTTTTTATAAAAAGAAAAATAGGTGCCAGTACTCAGTGATGAATTGCCTAACTTTTGACTACTAATAAATTAACGATAAACGTTAAAATACAAGAAAAGTAATAATTTTTTCCCCACATTGAAAAAGGTTCCCGTACGCGGATCTGTGTGTACTATCACAAAAAAAGCCTGGTATATATATATGTATATGAGCATATCTACAATTAATTGAAAAGTTGAACTATATATATATAAAATAGTTATTCACTTCAGATAGTAGTTTTCAATAAAAATAGGTGTATAATATAACAAGACTTTGCAGTTATAGGCTGTATAGGTTTAAATGAAACATGTACAGAACAATAGTTATACATACTGCCATTGAAACATCTTTTTGCATGACTAGTTGTTTGATGGCTGTAGAGTTCAATAAATGAATCTGTAATAATCTTCAGACATTAAATATCAAGTACTAGTTGTTTTTTTTGTTTATAATGTTGGCATTAACTTATACCAGGCATTGTATTTTTTTGCTGAAACTATTACATAGATACTTATGTAAAGGCTTAGGGCTGATATTGTATTAGTCATGTCAAAGATATACTGTAACTTAACACTACTTACTTATTGTTTCAATTATATTATTTTATTTATTGGATGAAATATAAATCCACAATACAATTAAAGATAGCTGACACACCAATGACTAACTAGCACTAACTTGGGAAAGTAGTTTGGTAAGCATTGTTCTGGACATTGTACAGCATTGTAAAGCATTGGAGTTGGAGATCTCAAACTTTCCAGAAGATTTTATTTTTTGCACTAACATTCAGTAGTTTTGTTTCCATTGTTCTATTTGATGGTGCTGATCATCAAACATGTATTCCTACTAGTACAACAATATTAGTAGACCTCTGTGTTGTAACACTTACTTGGACCTAAATTTAGAGTCCTATGTTTGTTATTTCCAGACCTATTGGTAGTGTAGACGCTAAGAGGAGAGAACTAGTTGTGTACACTTCAGTAGTAGATCCCTTTGTGTTGTACAACTTTGATTTTTTTTTTGTGTGCCTTTTTTTTTTTTTTGGGTCTAATCTAATGTGTGTTGAACAAATACAAAAAAAAAATTCAAAAAGAATAACTCCATATTTTCATACCGCATAGCAGCTCTCAAATATGAAAGTTTAATAATTTTCTACTTTGTTTTTATCAGAAGCACAACTACTCATTAGTTTCTCTGATTTATTCTTGTTTATAAGACATTCCAGGTTATCATAGTCAATGGACATTTTCTTGTCTATAAGACATTCAAGGTTCTCATAGTCAATGGACATTTTCTTGTCAAATCTATTTTTCATGCCATGATAGTGTTGAGTACTTCGAATGAACAATTAAATTAAATGTCATTGTTAACTCTAAGTCTTTTCTATAAAACCCTTTGGCTAAACATTTAGCTATCTGGAACTAAAATTCAAAATCTCCAGATTTGTTTATATTTTTTAGATTTAAATCAAAGGTTTACACTCCACTTTAAAAAAATGAGCTTTTAATATAGTTTATATAGTGTATTGTCAAACATATTAGACATGTTATAGTTATGCTTTGAACTGTTTAACAAGGCACAATATAAAAGTCCAATTACCGTTATAGTAGGTCTTTTCCTCTAGTACCATTGGAGGAAGGAATGGGTTGCCTGAATCAGCCTGGAAAAGCAATGACTTAGCATAGTTAAGTCTGTAATTAACATGCAGGACTAGATTGACACATGGATAGGACAGAAGTATCTTCTGTTAATAAGGAATGCCTTTTAATAGATAGGATAAGACATTGTCTAGATTTGTTGCCAGCTCACATGATGTCCACAACAAAGTTTTAAGGCAGTGGTATTAGGAATAGTTGTATTGACAAGTGGTATCACTGGATCAATGTATTCCATCCAAAAAGATATGACTAGAGATTTCATTTGGTTAAAAAGGTGCCTTTTTTAAAAATTATGTCAATGTTAACACTTTAACAATTCACTAAAATGTATAATACATTTTAATATAAAACAGTGCGTTTCTTACAAGTGTTGTTGTTTTTTTCAAGTTAATATATGTGTTTGTATCGGTATATATAATATAGTTCTCAGATCAGTACGTTTTCCAAAGGTCTGCAACTCCAATATTTATAAGAAATGTTGGCATGAAAACCTAATTTTGAATTTGACTCTTAGTTCTATGTTCCTCAAAACTGGACACTCACTCGTTCACACAAAGACCTACAAAAAAGAAAAAAAAAACCAACAAAAAACGAATGTCTTTGAGTCCTTGGATTAAAGCGATTGTCTTGGGATTAAAGCGATTGTCTTGGGATTAAAGCGATTGTCTTGGGATTAAAGCGATTGTCTTGGGATTAAAGCGATTGTCTTGGGATTAAAACGATTGTCTTGGGATTAAAGCGATTGTCTTGGGATTAAAGCGATTGTCTTGGGATTAAAGCGATTGTCTTGGGATTAAAACGATTGTCTTGGGATTAAAGCGATTGTCTTGGGATTAAAACGATTGTCTTGGGATTAAAGCGATTGTCTTGGGATTAAAGCGATTGTCTTGGGATTAAAACGATTGTCTTGGGATTAAAGCGATTGTCTTGGGATTAAAACGATTGTCTTGGGATTAAAGCGATTGTCTTGGGATTAAAGCGATTGTCTTGGGATTAAAGCGATTGTCTTGGGATTAAAGCGATTGTCTTGGGATTAAAACGATTGTCTTGGGATTAAAGCGATTGTCTTGGGATTAAAGCGATTGTCTTGGGATTAAAACGATTGTCTTGGGATTAAAACGATTGTCTTGGGATTAAAGCGATTGTCTTGGGATTAAAACGATTGTCTTGGGATTAAAGCGATTGTCTTGGGATTAAAACGATTGTCTTGGGATTAAAGCGATTGTCTTGGGATTAAAACGATTGTCTTGGGATTAAAGCGATTGTCTTGGGATTAAAGCGATTGTCTTGGGATTAAAACGATTGTCTTGGGATTAAAGCGATTGTCTTGGGATTAAAGCGATTGTCTTGGGATTAAAACGATTGTCTTGGGATTAAAACGATTGTCTTGGGATTAAAGCGATTGTCTTGGGATTAAAACGATTGTCTTGGGATTAAAGCGATTGTCTTGGGATTAAAACGATTGTCTTGGGATTAAAGCGATTGTCTTGGGATTAAAACGATTGTCTTGGGATTAAAGCGATTGTCTTGGGATTAAAACGATTGTCTTGGGATTAAAGCGATTGTCTTGGGATTAAAGCGATTGTCTTGGGATTAAAGCGATTGTCTTGGGATTAAAGCGATTGTCTTTGGATTAAAGCGATTGTCTTGGGATTAAAGCGATTGTCTTGGGATTAAAGCGATTGTCTTGGGATTAAAACGATTGTCTTGGGATTAAAGCGATTGTCTTGGGATTAAAGCGATTGTCTTGGGATTAAAACGATTGTCTTGGGATTAAAACGATTGTCTTGGGATTAAAGCGATTGTCTTGGGATTAAAGCGATTGTCTTGGGATTAAAGCGATTGTCTTGGGATTAAAGCGATTGTCTTGGGATTAAAACGATTGTCTTGGGATTAAAGCGATTGTCTTGGGATTAAAGCGATTGTCTTGGGATTAAAGCGATTGTCTTGGGATTAAAGCGATTGTCTTGGGATTAAAGCGATTGTCTTGGGATTAAAGCGATTGTCTTGGGATTAAAGCGATTGTCTTGGGATTAAAGCGATTGTCTTGGGATTAAAGCGATTGTCTTGGGATTAAAACGATTGTCTTGGGATTAAAGCGATTGTCTTGGGATTAAAGCGATTGTCTTGGGATTAAAGCGATTGTCTTGGGATTAAAGCGATTGTCTTGGGATTAAAGCGATTGTCTTGGGATTAAAACGAGTCCTGGCCTGTATTTCCGAAAAGCTTGTCTGTCTGTCTGGTACAATTTGTACACGTTATTTCTCCTACACCCAGTCTTGGATCAAGTTGAAACTTTACAAAATTATTTTTGTACTTAATAAAACATGAATCAATTAAAAAAAACAACGTTACAAAGACAGTTTGTGTGGAAACACAAACTCAAAATTGGCCCCCTAAAGTGGTCCACACGGGCAGGTAAAAAGACAGGTTTCAATATTTTCAGAATGAAATTCTATCTAAGGCAAATGACAGAAAAATGGAGAAAAAAGGTTGACTGATCTTATGTGGTGTTCCAACGGTCCAGCTGACCTCAAGCCTCAAGAAAAAAAAAACTTTCCATAAAGAGAAAAAAAATTCCTTTAGTTCTATAAGGAAGTGGTTGTATTGCAGTTCACGCGATAATAAGAAAAACTACTTATTAATTGTTGTTTTAATTTATTATTCCACTTATATGCATAATGCATACTAAATAGATATTTTCTCTTTTAAAAAAACAGTAATATTTTTTTGGTAAATACTTATTGTGACAGAACTTATATAATTTAGCAATACAGTAAATAGTTAAGTGTGATAGAACTTATATAACTTGGCAATACAGTAAATAGTTAAGTGTGATAGAACTTATATAACTTAGCAATACAGTAAATAGTTAAGTGTGATAGAACTTATATAACTTAGCAGTACAGTAAATTGTTAGTTTGACAGAACTTATATAACTTAGCAATACAGTAAATTGTTAGTTTGACAGAACTTATATAACTTAGCATTACAGTAAATAGTTAGTGTGACAAAACCTATAAAACTTAGCAATACAAAAAAAAAAAACTTAAACCGTTTGCTTAATGTGTTAGAAATATGGTAAATAATCATCTCCCTTACTAAATTGCCTCACGTGTTTGTTACTATTAATAGTGAATAGTTGTAAAAATGTTATACTTTTATGAAAAAACAGCTTGCATAATTGATTTTAAAAATTAACTTTTTCGCTTTCAGAAAAGAAAAAAGTAGCCGTTGTATCAGAACTTTGAATGGTCCGCAAAAAGGATGGTCCCAAGGAAGGAGGGCTACCCCATCATACTCCTTCTGCTCCAACTATCGATGGAGAAAGGTTCCAGGAAAAGTGTTTAACCGCATCCTGCTAAACTGAATGAAAGATGCTGTAGATCAACATCTCCGGGAGAGTTATAGTTATATATTAGTTATATAAGTTCTGTCATACTAAAGGAGAGATCATGCACAGATCATATAGAGACCGCAACAGACCACAAGCGGAACGGTCTACAGTGGACATTGTGGGATTCTGTTAAAATGAGAAATATTAATTAGTTAACCAATTGGTAATAAAGGGTTCAAGATCAATGCGCCCAAAAACACACCAATTACAGTCCAAGGCGAGGAGCTGGAAAGCTTCACATATCTAAATGAGGAGAAAGACTCTTGATGAGATGAAAAATGAGCAGACTTATTCAGGTTAATTCTTGTGGACCTGACATGTTTTGTTTTGCGTCATGCCGATGTCCTTGAAAAAAAAACATGTTCAGCCAACCAAATCTGTTTGAAACTGGTTAATTTTGTCTTTGTATCCAGCTTATACCATCGAACTCTAATTTTGTCTTTGTATCCAGCTGATACCATCGAACTCTAATTTTGTCTTTGTATCCAGCTTATACCATCGAACTCTAATTTTGTCTTTGTATCCAGCTTATACCATCGAAGTTTAATTTTGTCTTTGTATCCAGCTTATACCATCGAACTCTGTCTGGTCAAAACTGTGTACACATAGTTTCTTCCACTTCCAATGTCGTATCAAGTGGACATTTCGCCCCATTATTTCTTGTACCTGACTAAACAAGAATCAATTTAAAATAATAACCAATCAACTATTGGTAATTAATTATTTTGTTTGATATCGAACAAGGAAAAAAATTGCACTTGCTGTGACAATGACTAACTGTTTTTTAATTCGATGGTCTGCCAGTTTGTCTTCCAAAACATCCAAATTTTGAAGCGAAGTCAAAGATTGATTTAGTTTGAGTAAAAACTAAATAGATTTAGCAAAGCAATTTGAATTTCTTTAAATTGGCGATGGTAAAGAGCTTCAATGAACGCTTTTATCAGACACATTTTTCATAAGCCCATCACACGCAACATCAAACAAAAAAGAAAGAAAACAAAACAAGAAGATAACTGTAAGGCTTTTTTAAATACTATAACGAAGTTACATTTGTTACAAACTCTGGTCAACTCACTCTGTCTGTTTGATGCACATCAAGAACATTATATTTCTCTCACTTCCCATTATCGGTTCAAGTTGAAACTTTGCACAAATTATATTATGTCCAAGACAACATAGGAATGAATAAAACAAAGACAGTTTGTGTGGAAGTGGTCCACCCAGGCAGGTTTCAATAGTTTCAGAAAGAACATCAGAATGAAATTCTATCAAAGACGAATGACAAAGAAGAATGGAGAAAGAAGGCTGACAGTGTGGTGCCCCAGGGTTCCAGCAGACCATAGGATAGGTGAAAGAGAATGTGAAGTTGGATTTGAACATGGCCTAACTGATGTCTTATAATGAATATCTAATTGATTTAATTTTGTTGTAAAGGGTGAATCTCTTATTCAAATCCTCAAAAAAAGTTCCTTTAGTTCGGTGTCTAGGATCCTATTGCACATTTGCAGTGCACGTGAAAATATGATAAACTACTTATTAATTGTTGTTTTAAATTATGTCCAACTAATATGCATACTAAATAGATCTTTTTCTCTTTAAAGAAAAGTAAATATTTTTTATGTAAATGTAGTAGTTGGTATGACAGAACTTACATAACTTAGCAATACGAATGTACAAAAAAAATTTTGATAAAAAATCTAAAATCATTTGCATAAATGTTAAAAATAAATGGTAAATAGTTCCCTCCCCTACTAAAGAGCCTCCCGTGTTTGTTACTATTAATAGTAAATAGTTGTAAAAGTGGTGTATTTTTTTTTAAAAATCTGCTTACATTAATAATTTAAAAAATTAGATGGTTCACTTTCGGAAAAGAAAAAAATTAGCCGTTGCATCAGAACTTTGAATGATCTAAAATATCATGATGTCCAATTTTCATTTTCTCTTCTAATTTCTGAGATCTAAACGGGGCGGACGGACAGACAGGCTACACAAAACTAATAGCGTTTTTTCCCCTTTCGGGGGCCGCTAAAAAATAACCAAATATTTAATCAAATGGTGGTAATTAATTAATTTTGTTAGATATTAAAAGGGGAATTATTCTGACAGTATTAGGACGTATGTCTGTAAATGAGGAGTTATCTCCCTAAGCTATGCTTTCTAAAAGTATCTTCTGTATATATAATTCTCTTCATAGCCCACCAAAAGTGATGGAAATATAAATTTTTATTTCTGCAAGTCAGACTAGAGTTACCCCAAAATTTTGCGGCGAAAAAAAAGAGGGGGAGGGGAGAACAAGTAATCTTCTCTGTATTCACCCGTCACTAAATAGCAGGGCCAGACTTGGCCTTTGCGGGCCCTATGCGAAACGGATTGTGCAGAGCCCAGTTTTGGTAGGGATACGGATAATAAGTGAAAATAAAGAGTTTGTATTAGAAAATAAATTCGTCTTTGCATTTTATTCATTCCTTACTACATACAGAATTACTTTACGAGCCTTGCGTGTAGCAAAGCCTTACAGTATAGCAATAATAATTCTGTTTCCTACATAGATCATGCTCAGTAGCAAGAATTACCAAATGTTTCAATCAACCTTTGAGAATTGTTGACCTCTAGTTTTTTATAATTTGCTTTTTACAAAGCTTATATCAACTCACTCTGACTGACTGTCTGGTAAAAAGTTTGAAAATTTCTTTTCTCCAACTTCCGATTCTCGGATCAATTTAATTTTGCATGATTATTCATTGTACCTGACAAAACATGAATCAATAAATAAAAATTATTTGGTTGTTGGTAATTATTTATTTTGTTTACTATTGAAATAGTTTATACATAAAACACTGAACCATAATCTTGAAATACAAAAAACAAAATTTAATAAAATACTGAGCTAGCCAGGAAAGCCAGTGACTTCGCAGAATTTAAGCCATTGGTTAATATGCATGACTGAATGCATGACGCGTAGGACGTAATCATCTTCTTTTTTGAAGTACCGTCTGTATTATATAAGATAAGAAGAAATGCTACTAAATGGGAGATGTGGATGTAGACATGGATTCATTCCCCTTATTACGTTTTATTACGTGTTTTTTTCTCCCACTTCCCAGTCTTGGATCAAGTTGAAATTTCGCATTATTATTCATAGTCGATTACAACATACGAATCAAAAAAAATAAATTAGTAATCAATTGGTAGTAATTAATTAAATTTTGTATTATATAGCATAACAAAAGGGAGTTAAAACCTGCCCTTTTGATATAAATGGTAGTAATAAGCTTTTTTTTCCCTTTAGATAATCTTTACAGTCATATATTTACTAGATATGTCTACAATATGAATGTATCAACATACCAAAAGGTTATGTAACAATGTAACACAAACATGAACACGTCAACATGCCGTTGCAACATTCCACAGCAAGAGGAACGCGGATCTCGGTAGGACTAGTCCTAGCCATTGGTAGCACGTTAGCCCTTTTAGGAACACCTCGAGAGCAAAGGGTGAAGTTACTCCAGTTACCACGAGGAGGTCGGCGGGCACTGTCCGCAGACTCCTTAGCCCACTAGGTAGGGCAAATTCCACCCACCGAACAGGCTGTAAGTTTTCATTATGCCCTGGCTATAATTCAAAAAATAGAAATGGAAAAGTGGTTTGAGTGCTGGGACAAGTCCAAAAAAGCCTTGGAGTCTGGGAGCGCATGAGGCACCCTGACTGCACTTCCCCGTGGTGAAGGCTGTCCAGGCCTAAGCAAGCTATTATAGCACAGTGCATGACAGGCCATTGTCCTGTTAATTTAGTTATAAATGAAATTAATTTATTTAGATCAATTTAAGATTATTGCATAAATAACTTACAACAGAAACTAAAAATTAAGTTCTTGATCTATTTCTTACCTTAGAATGAAATATTTTTTTTTTGGGGGATGGGGCTACTTTTACAGCGTTAGGCCTGAGCGATTCTTTTAATGCACATATAGTACAAATTCAGGGTGACCGGTCATTTCATCCCCGTTCACTTCATTCCTTGTCATTTCATCCCCGGTCATTTCATCCCCGTTCACTTCATCCCGATCATTTCATCCCCGTTCACTTCATTCCCTGTCATTTCATCCCCGTTCACTTCATTCCCGTCATTTCATCCCCGATCACTTCATTCCCTGTTATTTCATCCCCGTTCACTTCATTCCATGTCATTTCATCCCCGGTCATTTCATCCCCGTTCACTTCATCCCCGTTCACTTCATTTCCTGTCATTTCATCCCCGTTCACTTCATTCCCTGTCATTTCATCCCCGTTCACTTCATCCCCGTTCACTTCATTCTCTGTCATTTAATCCCCTGTCATTTCATCCCCGTTCACTTCATTCCCGGTCATTTCATCCCCAATTAAATATTTTTCTTTTCTCATTGTTTAATTGTTAAAGCTATGACTTTAAGCCCTCATGTCATCTAATATATAAATATGATTATGTAGAATGCTTTTTGATATTTTTTTGACATGTTATTAATGCGTTTATAGTGTTTCCTCTTCCACTTTGAATTCTTGATGAGAAATCTTTTAATATATTATAATAATATTATAATATATTGTAAATCTGGGTGTGTACTAATCTATAGCGCTTCTATTGGATGTGGGGGATGTAATATTATAATATTGTCCTGAAAACCTTTTGAGAGATAGAATTGCGATTACAATAATTATGACCGTGCCGCTGATAACTTATCATCAAAGGCAAAGGTTTGGAGAAAGTACGACCATGTTTCAATTTATTTTATTTTTTTAATCGCTCTTTCTTGAAATTGGGCGTGTCATTTTTAGCCTTGAAATAAGGTTTTATTTATTTATTTTTTTCTAAAAAAGGCTGACTTCACCCAGGAATACACTTTTTTACATTACACCTATATTTTATACATGTTAAAGTTTTATAATATACAAATGCATTTAATTTTAATGTGTTACACTTTTTGCCATTTAAATTAAAAATATATATTGCTCATTTAATGATTTTTATAATTACTATTTGTAAGATAAAATAATCAGATGATGAAAATACCAGGGGATGAAAATACCAAGGGATGAAATGACCAGGGGATGAAATGACCGGGGATGAAATAACCGGGGATGAAATGACCGGAGATGAAGTGACCGGGAACAAAATTCAGAAACAATTTTTTAGTAGAGAAGACTGCATAACGTATTCTAATTATTCTGGAGCTAACTGTGGATCCAGTATTAATACAGTATAAATATGAATTAAAAGACATCATACACAGTTAGCTAACGTATAAACATATATATGCGGCCCCCCATTAGCAATTTTTTTAAAATGCGGCCCTCAATCCAAAAAGGTTGCCCACCCCTGGTATAAGTTAAGTTAAGTTAAGTTTACTCTTGGTATGGATTTAGCAAGAATCATATTCGTCTACTAAATCATATACCATTGAATATAAATTAGACATTGAGCGCTTTAATTTATAACTAAAATAATAAAATAAAAACTAACATTTTACATTATATGTCTTTCGTATTATATCTCAGATAACCATTATAATTATAGATAGGTCCTAATGTAATTTTATTTACTACCTACCGTTACGTGAAAATCCACTTAAGGTCAATATTCAAATGGTTAACAAAGAAAAAATACACAGGAGTGTAGAGAGTTTAATATTAAATACTAATACATTGGATAGTTTCACAACAAACGCTAACTGTAGGCAAATGTATATTAAAGTCTAGGTCTAGAATGTTTGGACGCCATCTTGACATTTTCCACCCAGTATCCGACCATCTCGCAGAACCCCCTTTTTTTTTTTTTTTTTAATTTTCATAGAAATGTAAAATATAAATAGATCTTGGCTTTTAATTAGCCTTCAATAAATGTGAACACTTATGCCCAAACTTTCTTGTCCTTATCAGTCACCAGTACATTATCAATTGGATTCAAAGTCCATCTCTTCTTAAGTTGTTGTTCTGTCCAGTCTTACATGGATGTGTGGCTTAGTGGTATAGATGTTTGCCTCTCAAACAAGTTACAATCGAGTGATCTCGGGTACGAATTCCGATTCGAGCATGGTTGTATTTCATTAGTAATAAATATTAAATAATAAAAATAAATATGTCATTCAGTCAGGTATAAAATTTAGAGAGAAAAAGAACTTAAGGAATAATCCATAAATAATGATACAGTTATTCAGTGTTATCAGATTAGTCGATCGTTAGATTATCACATTAATATATATCCAAAAAATGGGAATAGGAATTTCTAATAAATCCAGCGATTACTAAATTTCCTGTGCACCTGTTCTAGTTTCAGAAATCCTGTATGAAATATATCACTAATTAATAATCTAAGGTGTGTGAGATGCCATGTGAAGATTGGCAGATTGTGTACACAATACATAGTTGTGCTCGAGTACAGATAGGCATGTGCACGAGTGTCGAATGGAATGTGCATGTGTGTGATGCATATGGATGTGCACTAGTGTGTATGATTTATTGATGCCTTCTCTTTTAAGGCACGTTTTGAATACATCTCTAAATTGTATTCATATGTGTGCACTACATTTTTAAGCTCGAAATATATATACATATTATATTCTTTCATTTATTTTAGCTAAATGCACTACACTTTACAGTATTTAGTATTGCAATACTTTAAACATTAAATAAAAACACTGTTTTAGACAATTGTAGTTATGGAAATTTGCATGGAAAAAATTCCTCTTAGTAATATATGGGGAAAAGAATGATTGCACACTTAATTAAAAAAATTAAACGATTCGCTTTCAAAAAAAAAAAAAAATAGCCGTTGCATCAGAACTTCGAAAATTCTACATATCATGATGTCGGATTTTCAATAACTTTTCAAGTTTCTGTGATCTAAACGGGCTCATCGTAGGTCAGGGGTCAGGCTACACAACATGCACTACAGAGTTTACACTATCTTCAGTACGTTGCTACAACTACTTACCATAAGACTAATATACTAACTAACCAGTGAAAGTTGAAGTCATACTCTCTCTTTTTCACGCTGTCAGACAACTCCTCCAATGATTAGGCCTACAACATTTGTATCTATGTGGATCGATTCGAAGCCACGCCATCTACACATAAGGTTATTTGAGTTGACTCTAGACATTAGTAATAGTAGCATACATGATACACAAACACTTTTATCTTCTTACAATGTGTGCAAAGTTTTATTTCACCCAATCAACGCCTATCAACCTCATAGATGTACAACGTAGCCAGTAATAACTTAACGTTGTCATAGATCTATGAGGTACTTAGTCAATACATTGCTGTCATAGATCTATAAGGTAGTCCGACTTGGTCGAAACATTGGTGTCATAGATCTATGACGTAGGTCTACTTGGTCGAAACATTGCTGTCATAGATCTATGACGTAGGCATACTTGGTCAAAACATTGCTGTCATAGATCTATGACGTAGGCCTACTTGGTCAATACATTGCTGTCATATATCTATGAGGTACTTAGTCAATACATTGCTGTCATAGATCTATGAGGTACTTAGTCAATACATTGCTGTTATAGATCTATAAGGTACTTATAGTCAATAAATTGCTGTCATAGATCTATAAGGTAGTCCGACTTGGTCGAAACATTGGTGTCATAGATCTCAGACGTAGGCCTACTTGGTCGAAATATTGGTGTCATTCGTATATAACGTAGGTCTACTTGGTCAAAACATAGGTGTCATATGTCTATGACGTAGGCTAGGCTATACTTAGTCGAAACATTGGTGTCATAGATCTCAGACGTAGGCCTACTTGGCCGAAACGTTGCTGTCAGATCTATAGCATACTTAGCAGAGTCTAGATGAAATAATTAGTTAAGTTGTGAAAATAAGCTGAAACACAATTTATTAGTATTGATTATTCACGAGGCGTGGGCCACACTACACACCAACATCTGGTCTCACTTTGAAACCAACACCATAGAGTGTCAGTTGTGGCTTTTACATTTCGTCACTCTGTTCTAAGTTTCTGTTGTGTGACAATGTGCTAGAGGGTTATTTACACATGTACATTTATATTTGCATGTAGCAGGCAACATCATTCTCATGGGAGTCCGAGAACTATTCGCCTCACTTACATATATATTTTATTTGACAACTTCGGCGTTTTGTAGGTACACAACCACATTTGTTAAAACTATAAATACGTTTATTTTCACCTGGCAATTCAAATGTGTGCTACTCAAATGACTAAATAAATCATTAAAACCATTTGGAATAGAACAGAATCAAACAAAAACATAAGTTTGTAATGAAAATAAATCTTCCAGTTTTTCTTTCTATATTTACTGGCAGATTAAAATAAAATTTGGCTATGTCGAAGTTAGATCTTCATATGAATAACGGCCAAGTATTGATAAACGTGGGTGGGGAAGTGTTTTTAACCACACGGTCCACACTACTGTCATTGCCAAACACACTTTTGGCTGACGTCATCGATCCTAGTGTACCACTTCACACGGCACTCCAAGACAACGAAGACCAGTTTCAGGTAGATGCAGAAGTCTCCTTCTTGCCAGACTACAACCAGCATGGCCGTAGCGGCACGAGGCCCAGTGGACGCAAGAGTGTTGACAGAAGTAAATATGTCTTTGTTGGGCAGCCTTCACCCCATGACCCAAGCTCAGGTCATTTATCCTCGGAATGTTTTCATTCATCGCAGCTTAACCCAGCGTCGTTAGAAGGAAATGTAGGCTCAGCACAACGTCCACATGTGTTGCATACGCCCTGTAGACCTGCGACACCATCTCCTTTAAACACGTATAGTACCAATTGGCCATACGGACACATTTCTAAAAAGCCAGCTAGTTTTCAGCTAAAGTCCAGTCACGACAATATGGTGTCTTTTGGTCCACTGGAAGAAACTTCCTCCAAGAATTACATACAAACTATTTTTATAGACAGAAATCCAATACTTGTTCCGTATATTCTGGATGCTTATCGTATAGGTAAGTGTTAAGTCTAGCAGACAAGAGAACTGGATGCTATTAATAACTCGTCAGTAATGTTTTTAACAATGTAATTTTTAGTTGCTACTTTGACATAGGGGCCTATATAACGATATATGATTTGAGCTATTTTTTCTGTATATCTGAAACTCAAAAACTGAAAGAGCTTTTGAAGCCACCAAAAGGGGAATAGAAGCTATACGTTGTGTGTGGTCTGTATGTCCGTTTAGATCTCGTAAATTAGAAAAGATGTTGAGAATCAGACATTATGAGATTTTAGATCTTTTAAAGTTCTGATACGATGGCTGCTTTTTTTTCTTTTTTTGAAAGCGAAACATTTAATTTTAAAATTAACTATGCAAGCATTTTTTTCATAAAAGTACACCATTTTTACAACTATTCACTATTATTAGTAAAAAAAAAAAACAATATAAAAAAAACAGCACAGAGCAAGTTAATAACGGACAAAGACCAAACAGAATATTTTTAACACATTTATGCTAAAGGTTTTAGATGTTTTGTAGTTATAAATTTGTGTCCATACTTTAAAAAAAAAGCGTACTTTAATAAAAAATATATATTTAGTATAAGTGGAATATAATTTAAAACGATCGTGTTTTATATTCTACACGCGAAATGAAACCGCACCCTCTAACCCTGGAAGTTCCATGCTCTAACAGTAACACAGGAGAGAAAGGGACATGTTTCCTTGTTGAGGCTCTGAATGAGAGATTGGCCCTTTACAAAACAATTAAATCAATAATAAAATCATTTAATAACATCAATTTGGCAATGTTCACATTTAACAGTATCGTCATAACTATAATTTCATTGAATACATATGAATCTATGAATATAAACAATGTAATAATAATGATATCCTGTGGTATCAAGTCGTTAGTCAAACTAACAATACAACAGTATTGGCAACACTTTCGACACGAGCACGTCTCTTATTGTTGTATAGACTGAGATAGGGTTGTAGTTGTTGATAGGAGATCAGGTTGTAGTTATTGATAGTTTGTAGTTCATAATTTCTGATACTCTTTCTGAAAATATTGAAACCTGCCTTTTTACATGCCTGAGCGGACCACTTAGCGGTCCGAATTTGAGTTTGTGTTTCCACACACACTTTCTTTGTAACCTTGTTTCTATTGAACTAGAATCAAGTTACAATGTTTGTTGTCTTACTGAGACCTCCTCCTTCACATACTACAACCAGCATATCATTATCTACCAATGTTGCTTATTTCTGTTATCTACCAATGTGTTCTGTAGCCTGCGTCTGTAGTAACAGAAATAAGCAACAAAAACAATTGCTTTAAAAAAGTCAGGAGGCAGTCATTTATTTATATTCTATTTATTTATTTTTTTGCGGGAGGAGGGGGCCGGGGCGCTTATTATCGCGTTATTATCTAGCATTCAATTGAAGGTAGATAGATGGTCCTTGAAGGACCTTGTTGCATCCTAGCCCCCCGAAGGATGGCGGGCAGAGTTTGAACTCGGGACATCGAGACAATAGTCCGTTCATTCTCTTCTATTTCCGTTCTGACTTTGTCAATGATCTACGCGACTTGCTATTGTGTCATTAAGGCACGTGCTCCACTAAGCGACATTCTAGATCAGGGGTTCTCAACCTGTGGATCGCGACCCCTTTGGGGGTTAAATGACCATTTGCCAGGGGTCGCCTAAGACCATCAGAAAATTGGGGGGAGGGGGGGATTGAATTTTTTTTTATCGAAAGTTTTTTTTTTTAATGTTTTTATGTTGAAACAATTTGTGTCCCCTAGTGGCTATAGATTTGTAGTGTGTCCCCTAGTGGCTATAGATTTGTAGTGTGTCCCCTAGTGGCTATAGATTTGTAGTGTGTCCCCTAGTGGCTATAGATTTGTAGTGTGTCCCCTTGTGGCTATAGATTTGTAGTGTGTCCCCTAGTGGCTATAGATTTGTAGTGTGTCCCCTAGTGGCTATAGATTTGTAGTGTTGTCCCCTAGTGGCTATAGATTTGTAGTGTGTCCCCTAGTGGCTATAGATTTGTAGTGTGTCCCCTAGTGGCTATAGATTTGTAGTGTGTCCCCTAGTGGCTATAGATTTGTAGTGTGTCCCCTAGTGGCTATAGATTTGTAGTGTGTCCCCTAGTGGCTATAGATTTGTAGTGTGTCCCCTAGTGGCTATAGATTTGTAGTGTGTCCCCTAGTGGCTATAGATTTGTAGTGTGTCCCCTAGTGGCTATAGATTTGTAGTGTGTCCCCTAGTGGCTATAGATTTGTAGTGTGTCCCCTAGTGGCTATAGATTTGTAGTGTTGTCCCCTAGTGGCTATAGATTTGTAGTGTGTCCCCTAGTGGCTATAGATTTGTAGTGTGTCCCCTAGTGGTTATAGATTTGTAGTGTGTCCCCTAGTGGCTATAGATTTGTAGTGTGTCCCCTAGTGGCTATAGATTTGTAGTGTGTCCCCTAGTGGCTATAGATTTGTAGTGTGTCCCCTAGTGGTTATAGATTTGTAGTGTGTCCCCTAGTGGCTATAGATTTGTAGTGTGTCCCCTAGTGGCTATAGATTTGTAGTGTGTCCCCTAGTGGCTATAGATTTGTAGTGTGTCCCCTAGTGGCTATAGATTTGTATTGTGTCCCCTAGTGGCTATAGATTTGTAGTGTGTCCCCTAGTGGCTATAGATTTGTAGTGTGTCCCCTAGTGGCTATAGATTTGTAGTGTGTCCCCTAGTGGCTATAGATTTGTAGTGTGTCCCCTAGTGGCTATAGATTTGTAGTGTGTCCCCTAGTGGCTATAGATTTGTAGTGTGTCCCCTAGTGGCTATAGATTTGTAGTGTGTCCCCTAGTGGCTATAGATTTGTAGTGTGTCCCCTAGTGGCTATAGATTTGTAGTGTGTCCCCTAGTGGCTATAGATTTGTAGTGTTGTCCCCTAGTGGCTATAGATTTGTAGTGTGTCCCCTAGTGGCTATAGATTTGTAGTGTGTCCCCTAGTGGTTATAGATTTGTAGTGTGTCCCCTAGTGGCTATAGATTTGTAGTGTGTCCCCTAGTGGCTATAGATTTGTAGTGTGTCCCCTAGTGGCTATAGATTTGTATTGTGTCCCCTAGTGGCTATAGATTTGTAGTGTGTCCCCTAGTGGCTATAGATTTGTAGTGTGTCCCCTAGTGGCTATAGATTTGTAGTGTGTCCCCTAGTGGCTATAGATTTGTAGTGTGTCCCCTAGTGGCTATAGATTTGTAGTGTGTCCCCTAGTGGCTATAGATTTGTATTGTGTCTCTTATTGGGCTATAGATTTGTATTGTGTCCCCTAGTGGCTATAGATTTGTAGTGTGTCTCCTAGTGGGCTATAGATTTGTATTGTGTCCCCTAGTGGCTATAGATTTGTATTGTGTCTCCTAGTGGGCTATAGATTTGTATTGTGTCCCCTAGTGGCTATAGATTTGTATTGTGTCTCCTAGTGGGCTATAGCTTTGTAGTGTGTCCCCTAGTGGCTATAGATTTGTAGTGTGTCCCCTAGTGGCTATAGATTTGTAGTGTGTCCCCTAGTGGCTATAGATTTGTAGTGTGTTCCTAGTGGCTATAGATTTGTAGTGTTGTCCCCTAGTGGCTATAGATTTGTAGTGTGTCCCCTAGTGGCTATAGATTTGTAGTGTTGTCCCCTAGTGGCTATAGATTTGTAGTGTGTCCCCTAGTGGCTATAGATTTGTAGTGCGTCCCCTAGTGGCTATAGATTTGTAGTGTGTCCCCTAGTGGCTATAGATTTGTAGTGTTGTCCCCTAGTGGCTATAGATTTGTAGTGTGTCCCCTAGTGGCTATAGATTAGTAGTGTGTCCCCTAGTGGCTATAGATTTGTAGTGTGTCCCCTAGTGGCTATAGATTTGTAGTGTGTCCCCTAGTGGCTATAGATTTGTAGTGTGTCCCCTAGTGGCTATAGATTTGTAGTGTTGTCCCCTAGTGGCTATAGATTTGTAGTGTGTCCCCTAGTGGCTATAGATTTGTAGTGTTGTCCCCTAGTGGCTATAGATTCATAGTGTGTCCCCTAGTGGCTATAGATTTGTAGTGTGTCCCCTAGTGGCTATAGATTTGTAGTGTGTCCCTTAGTGGCTATAGATTTGTAAGGTGTCCCCTAGTGGCTATAGATTATTATTGTGTCCCCTAGTGGCTATAGATTTGTATTGTGTCTCCTAGTGGGCTATAGATTTGTATTGTGTCTCTTAGTGGGCTATAGATTTGTATTGTGTCCCCTAGTGGCTATAGATTTGTAGTGTGTCTCCTAGTGGGCTATAGATTTGTATTTTGTCTCCTAGTGGCTATAGATTTGTTCTGTGTCCCCTAGTGGCTATAGATTTGTATTGTGTCTCCTAGTGGGCTATAGATTTGTATTGTGTCCCCTAGTGGCTATAGATTTGTATTGTGTCTCCTAGTGGGCTACAGATTTGTATTGTGTCCCCTAGTAGCTTTAGATTTGTAGTGTGTCCCCTAGTGGCTATAGATTTGTAGTGTGTCCCATAGTGGCTATAGATTTGTAGTGTGTCCCGTAGTGGCTATAGGTTGCTAGTGTGTCCCCTAGTGGCTATAGATTTGTAGTGTGTCCCATAGTGGCTATAGATTTGTATTGTGTCCCATAGGGGCTATAGATTTGTAGTTTGTCCCATAGTGGCTATAGATTTGTAGTGTGTCCCCTAGTGGCTATAGATTTGTATTGTGTCCCATAGTGGCTATAGATTTGTAGTGTGTCCCCTAGTGGCTATAGATTTGTAGTGTGTCCCCTAGTGGCTATAGATTTGTAGTGTGTCCCATAGTGGGTATAGATTTGTAGTGTGTCCCCTAGTGGCTATAGATTAGTAGTGTGTCCCATAGTGGCTATAGATTTGTAGTGTGTCCCCTAGTGGCTATAGATTTGTAGTGTGTCCCCTAGTGGCTATAGATTTTTGTAGTGTGTCCCATAGTGGCTATAGATTTGTAGTGTGTCCCCTAGTGGCTATAGATTTGTAGTGTGTCCCCTAGTGGCTATAGATTTGTATTGTGTCCCATAGTGGCTATAGATTTGTATTGTGTCCCATAGTGGCTATAGATTTGTATTGTGTCCCATAGTGGCTATAGATTTGTATTGTGTAGTACAGCGATGGGACATTACTCAAATAGCATTATTACCAAGAAAATTTAGAAAATCGTCAAGTTTCAATAAAAAAAAGTGGCGGTGACAAATATAAATATACACATATTGCAAGACGATACAGTGGGCACTTTTAGTGAATGTAACATCCTTGTTTGATAGTAGACATGTTTTATTTATTTGTTCTTCTTTGTGTTTCTTTTTTTATAATTGTCATTTAAAAATCGATGTTACAGACCACACCATTGTTGTTGCAAAATATTTTTTTTTTCAACAAATAAATGTACTGTTTATCAATGCATCGAAACGCCATTGTGGGATCAAACATTTCTTTGGGGAAGATCTAATCACGTCGTGAAGAAAATCCAAATAATATTAGGCCATCGTATTATAGTCAATGGAAAAAATGTTCATTATGTAACAACTCATGAACACAGACTTCGAACAAAAGAAAGTTAATAAAAGAAAGAGAATGACAATTTTCTTTTTGCGGTATAGTTTAAGCAGAAACCCAATGCAAAATTTGTAATGAAGTTCTCTCTGCCGTATGTATTGAGGTCGAACAAACGTCCGAACTTTGCCGATTACGATATACAATAGTTTAGTTAGACTCAGCTGCAAGTACCACAATTGAAACATATCAGCCTATGAATCTTCGTGTTTGGTGGCTCTCAGAATCGCCAGAGTTCTGAAACCTCACACCACTACCAAGCAGTTATTGTCAGTGGCCAAAGATATAATTGGAGCCAAATTTATTAATAAATTTAGTGTAATTTTAATACATAATGCCACTATTTACAGGAGATTAGTTTACATGTCTTCTGATATTAATGAAATGATATCTGCTTCTTATACAATATTTAGCATCCAGCTTGATGAATCCACAGGCGTTGTAAATTGTTCACAATTACTAGTTCCGGTATACTTAAGATATACCGGTATAAACAATGGCGATTTCAAAGATTAGTTTCAATGCAAAACTCTATAAACGACCTCTACAGCGCGTGATGTAATTGACAAAGTTGGTTAAATTTGAGAAAGTAAAAGACTTCATGGAAAAATAATTGTGGCATCTGCACCGATGGTGCTCTAAGTATGCTTGGATCACGGTCTGGAGGTTCTATGATTGGTACAGAATGAGTCCCCATAAGAATTCATCCTAATTCACTGTATTATTCATCGACATATATATTAGCAACGTCAAAGCAATGCATCCAAATATTTCTCCTCAATGTCAGTTACAAAATTCTGGATCAATTGTTTGCAGTCACTCTGTTCTAGATTATAGTTAATGGTAATGAAACATGTTTTTTCTGCCTGTTAGTTATCGAGTCTAAAAAAGAAATAAACTTGATGCAGAAAATGTGAATTCCTAACCTAGTGAAATAAAAATAAGCTCAACTTTCGCACTAACGTTGGCGTGTTTGTTATTTCTGTGGCCACATTTTCCATGATAAGTAATACTTTTTAAATTGCAAATTATGTATGTTACGTTAATATTATAAACACGCAAAAGAAAAATCAATAAATGAAAATCATAAAATATACTTTTTCAAAAATGTAAGCACTAATTTATTTTACACTAAATATATAGGATACGTTTCTAACAATTAAATTAACATCATAGATATTAGTTTTGATAACCATTTTATAACATTAGCTAAATCACTTTGACCTAGAACTAGGACAATTTTTTTTTTGTTATGGTTGGGGGTCGCCTCCTAGTGAAAAGTTGTGTTAGGGGGTCGCGGAGGTAGAAAGGTTGAGAACCGCTGGTCTAGATAGACACGAGAGAGATTCACTAGTGAACAAGCTGAAACTTAAAACATTATCACTTTATTCTACACAAATTACAAACAAATTAGACATAAATTAGGCATTAGATTGCATTGTATCGCATTGTATCGAGCGTGTTGTCAAATTTAATATAATGATTTTGTGGCGTGTTAATTTAATGCATAGAATGAATTAAAACGTGAACCAAAAGCCCAAGAAAGAAATCTTAAAAAAACAAACAAACTTGCACACAGTATTGGCTCAATACGAGGCTTATGTTTATTTATTGGAAGGTTATAAATGTATAGATTTTATTAGGTCATATTCAACTGTCTACTGAACGTATTCATCAATATCTACTCAGCTCGCACTGAAGTCTACACACACATACATACACACACACACACGAATGTGTTCATCAATATCTGCTCAGATCGCACAAGTCTACACACACACACACACCCAGCTTAATGAGCACATTGCCATGTTTCAGCTATACGATACTTGCTTGAGTACTTTCTGGCTTATCTAATACAGTACGTTCACTGAAATAAGATTGTATCTAATTTCTAAGACGACATGAAACTTCGTGTGTCTAGGTTCAGACAGTAGTACATAGGTTTTGAGGAGATCGCAGGATTTATTCATGTAGACACAGAGATGAACAAACTAATAGCAAACTCTTTGCAGTCGCAGCTGATTTACTAAGCTCAGTGCCGGATTTAATTAAGTGGCTGCCACTTGACCCCGCCTGCCCTCCCACAAATCCGGCCTTACTATAAAACAACTCGAACCTCCTATTAAATCTGTTTTTTTTAATGTATATTTATAAGTAGCTACATACAATGTACATTCTTAGCTTTGAAAAAACAAACATTCTCAGTTTTCATTCAACCCTAAAAAACAGAAATAAGATCTCTAGATATTTGCGTTTTGTGTGCTATATATTTCTAGGTATTTGTGTTTTGTGTGCTATATATCTCTAGGTATTTGTGTTTTGTGTGCTATATATTTCTAGGTATTTGTGTTTTGTGTGCTATACATCTCTAGGTATTTGTGTTTTGTGTGCTATATATTTCTAGGTATTTGTGTTTTGTGCTATATACTTAACCAAAATAAAATTTTTAAGTTTAATTTTACAATGGTTGCATAGTGTTATAAATCTTTCAACTTGTGATTAGTAAGTTTCAAAATAGAACCACAGACAAATATATATATATATATATATATATATATATATATATATATATATATATATATATAATAGGGCTGTGAATAAGACTTTACATCAAATTCCCAAAACGTTTATGATTTCTTCCGGTTTCTTAGATAGCTTTGGTAGCCACATCTGTTTACCATAGGTCCCTAGTTCACTTAATGCTTTTGATGTAGATTAAAATTAGTTTGGGGAAATGGCCTATTAATAACATTAAGGAATGGTTTTGTTTCTTATCCCATATGCTAGGACAAATTCATAAAAGTTCTCTTCTGATTATTATTATTATTTATTTTATTTATTTTTATTTTTTTTGAACGTTTACATTTTATTCGATCAGATGGAAATCCAATGTATTGATAATAAAGTCTGTGCATTGGAGGAAATGAGTTTTAATATTTTAAAGGAATGCACATCCCGGAAATGATTATTGAGCTTTATTTGTTTTTGATATAACTTATGAATTCAATTTGGTTCCATATATTGTTGAATCCAGGCGAACTTCACTTACCTTCTAATGTATGCAGTTTATCTATCCGAGCTGAGTTAGAATTTTGGAAGATTCCAGAGGATTTGATGAGGTAGGCAGCATTTTTTTTTAGTTGTTGGAGTTTCAAAGTTTGTTATTACTATCATGGCGTATTGTTTTATTATATTCAAAAAATCTTGTTTGATGTGCATTTTATTTACATAGTGTGTCGCAGAGTTGGCGGTTTCCTTTTCGCGTGTATAGATGGACAATTATGATTTTCCTATCTTGGCAGCACACTCTCCAGAAACGATTGATCGATAACGAAATCGACCTGTGTATCGCCAAGGCCAGTGCATCCTATGGCAGACTGTCTAAAAATGTCTGGAACAGACGAGGTATCACCACAAACACAAAGCTAGGGGTCTATCGAGCTGTCATCCTCCCTACATTGCTCTATGCCTAAGAAACGTTATACACAGTTATACGATTCCTCAGTACCCTCAGAAGTGTCGCATTTGGCAGAAAAAATCAATGGTACCGTTGCAAGGGTGAACGATTGGATGTTTGAGAATAAGCTCAAGATGAACGAAGACAAGATAGAAATAGTTAAGATTGGCACTCGGAACAGATTCTCTTTTTATCACGAACTGCCAGGTTCCTTATGTCCATGTAGTACGGAATCTTGGAGTTTTCTTCGACTCAACACTATCTTTCGACCCACACATAAGTCAGCTCTGCAAGGGTCTTTATCTGCAACTGCGCAGATTAGGCCAGATCCGACCATATTTAACAACGGAGTCAACAAAAAAGCTAGCTATGGCATTCATACTCTCCCGCCTTGACTACTGCAACGCCGTGCTAGCAGGTATACCTGATGACAAAATCGCCAAACTGCAACGTGTTCTGAACAACGCCGCACGAATAGTCCTTAGAAAAACAAGGCGAGATTCTGCTACTACAGTCTTGGCACGCTCCATTGGCTTCCCAAAAAAGCGAGAATCGACTACAAGGTGGCTACACTTTGTCCAGTGTATCTATAACAAAGAAATGCCCTTGCACTTTAGCGAACTGATCACTCCATATGTCCCTCAAATAGCCCTGCCCTCAATGGACTCAACGCTTTTAGTGGTGCCACGTTTCTCCCTCAAAAGTTACGGTCTGCAGACTTTTTAAGTGCACGGACCAAAGGTTTGGAACTCACTCCCCATTGACTTCAGACAGACAACATGCTACACTACATTCAAGAAGAACATTAGGACCTATCTGTTTAAAACTTTTTTAGATTAGTTTGTCATGTTAGCTCTTGTATTTATGTTTGTAATGTTATCACAGCGCCTTGAGCCTACATCATGTTTGTTAACGTTGCGTTATAAATAAAAAAGAAAAAATACCAGATAGTTCGAAGAGCGGGTCTGCAAAGCATCCACACAATCCTGAGGCAGACCCAGCTGCGATGGGCAGGACACGTCTGCAGAATGGAAGACCGCCACATCCCTAAACGACTCTTGTAGCCAATTAAGGGAAGCGTTGACAAGGTAGACAAAGCAAACACTTTAGGGACACCCTCAAAGCTTCTCTGAAAGCGTTCAGCATTAACCTGGGAGACAGAAGCGCATGACAGAGCATCTGTGAAACAGATTGCTGAGGAAATGTTTGTAAAATGTTTTACATGTTTCGGATGTTCCTTCAGAGTTAAAGATAGTTTACTTCCTAGTCCAAACCTCCTGCAGGACGACGGGGGATGGGAGCGGGCAGGGTTTGAACCCGGGACCATCGATAAATCCGAACGAAAGTCCAGCGTGCAAACCGCACGACCAGGCAGCGCTGGCAGAAGAAAAGCGCCAGAGAATAAAGGCAAGGCCAATGACGCTAGCTCCAGCCAAACATTCCGGGCACACATAGGTCTCACCAGCCACACGAGGAGGCACAAATCCCCAGATCTCCTCAGCTCCCTGGATGACAAAAGTGGTCATCATCGAACCACAATGGACGAAATATATATGTGTTCAAAGTTAGATCAAATGTTTGTTTTTTTTTTTTTGTTTTTTTTTAACGCGATTTGAGAAGAATCTGAGCAATCTGAGCATTAAAAATAAAAATTAAACTCTATAGAATCCTAAATGCTGCTGGTAAAGTCATTGGCAAAAAACAAAACCCATTTGGGCAGTTGTTTGAAACTAACATCCATAAAAAAAAGCTAAAAAGATTCTAGAAATAAAATATCACCATTTGGGTCTGGAATTTGTGATTTTACCATCATAAAAGTGATACACGACACCGATAGCAAAGACAAACAGACACAAACACTCTTTTGTTCCCCTGGCAATCAAATCATTAAATAGAAACAATCTGATATAAACTTTTCACATGTAAATTATGAGTGAGTCTGGTGTTAATGTACATTTTTTTAATATTTACAACTAGACAAATATTACCCGCTGCCCGCGGGTCTTCACTTGCGTATTGCTGATATAGTCACTGAAACATTAACATTAACATTAGAAACAATTAAAGAAAATAATTTTATAAGTAAAGCGGATGCATGAATTCGTGAATAAAAAAATATTATGAATGGAGCTAAAAATAGCTAATTGACCTGAATTCAATTAATTATGAAAACATTGGCGAACGAATGTAGACCTAAATGCTTTAGAAAAACGAATTTGAATGTTTATTTGATTAAAATATGAAATGAATGGACTATTATTAATATGTTCATGTGTTTAATGATAAAACTATCTTTGCGAAGAGAAGTTATATCATCTTAAAGTTGAAATAGAGTTTTAGACCTAGGAATAGAGAGATGTGTAACATTTCGCGTAGTCTAATAAAAGCATGTTCGTCAGGAATTCTAAATTCGCAAATATAAGGAAAGAATATATGTAAAAATGCATTTGAAAAACAAATTTGAAGATTAATTTTATTAAATAATGAAATCAATAGACTATATTGTGTATTTTCATGTGTCAAAGTAAAAAACTACCTGCGCAAAGTGTAGTTTCTAAAATTAGATCTAGATCTAGATCCTTTCGATCTTTTCATGTAAATATGGTAAACATAGCCTAGATCGATGAAGTTATAATGCTTTCTTAGAGTTGGAAAACTTTTTTTTTGTTGAGGATCTTAAGTTTGTTTTAGCGCTACAATACATACACTACGGTCTAAGTTAGCACACAGGGTACATTTATGCCAAGTTTTATCAAGATTGGTCAAACGGTTTTAATTTCTATTCGTAACATACACACATACATACGCCTTACTTTTTACTTTATAATATAAATGTTTTGTTTGGTGTAAGACAAATTTCCTTACGGATTATTGTTATTGTTTCAAATGCCTATTATCACTTAGATCTATATAGTTTTAGTCTTCAGAAATGAATCGTTTGTACTAGATAAAAACTAGAGCACAAATGTTCGGAATAAACTAACAAATTGATAAAATATGATTACAATGATGTGGGTTCTTATTGAAACATTTCAGGAGCCCTTAGATATAAGTTGTTATTTCAAGCCATGTTGTAACTATTATAATTATTCCATGCTGAGTTTATTGCTCACGTGCTTATTTTGACTAGTGAGTGCTGCTGGAAAAACTTCCATGAAGGTCTGAAGACCATGAAAATTGTCAACTCTATCTCCAAGTCACTCTACGGCAGGTATGACGAAGATGTCTCTGAGGTCAAAAAGTTGTCTTTGATGGGCAAAATATGGCTTGTTATGGAGACTCCAAGCTACAATTGGGTTGCTAAGGTAACATAAGTAAAAATTATATTACAAATAGTAAAAAAAAAATTAGAGACAGTGTTTTGGTTTTCAAAGTGGAAAGTGAAGAAATCACGTTATTTAGTTCACATACCGATGGGTGATACATTTTCAAATAGAAATAAAGAATCGAGAGAATAAGCATCTTTCAAACCCCTGTCATCTGCCATTTATACAAAGCTTGTATCAACTCTGTGTGTGTGGCACACATTTGGAATAGGTTATTTCTCCCACTTCGCATTCTCGGATCAAGTTAAAACTTTGCACAATTATTCAAATTTACTAACAAAAAAATGAATCAATAAAAAACAATAACCAATCAGTTAATTTAATTGTGGTGATCCATTAATTTTGTTTTACATCGAAAAGAGAGATATATCTTAGAGTATTGAGAGTCATAACTGTAAACTTGGAGTTCTTTTTTTTTTCTCTAAACCTCTGCAATCAGCCAACTCTTTTTCTCTCAAAGTCCCTGCAAATGTATTAACTCGTTCTCTCTATATAAACCTCTACAGTTTTTCAACTCTTTCTTTCTCTATAAACCCCTGCAGTCTTTCAACTCTTTCTCTCTCTATAAACCCCTACACTCTTTCAACTCTTTCTCTCTCTATAAACCCCTACAGTCTTTCAACTCTTTCTCTCTCTACAAACCTCTACAGTCTTTCAACTCTTTCTCTCTCTACAAACCTCTACAGTCTTTCAACTCTTTCTCTCTCTGTAAACAATAACAGTGTTTCAATTCTTTCTCTCTCTGTAAACCTCTACAGTCTTTAACTCTTTCTCTCTTTGTAAACACCTACAGTCTTTCAACTCTTTCTCTCTCTGTAATTACCTACAGTCTTTCAACTCTTTCTCTCTCTGTAAACCTCTACAGTCTTTCAACTCTTTCTCTCTCTGTAAACCTCTACAGTCTTTCAACTCTTTCTCTCTCTATAAACCTGTACAGTCTTTCAACTCTTTTTCTCTTTGTAAACCCTTACAGTCTTTCAACTCTTTCTCTCTCTGTAAACACCTACAGTCTTTCAACTCTTTCCCTCTCTATAAACCCCTACACTCTTTCAACTCTTTCTCTCTCTATAAACCCCTACAGTCTTTCAACTCTTTCCCTCTCTATAAACCCCTACACTCTTTCAACTCTATCTCTCTCTATAAACCCCTACAGTCTTTCAACTCTTTCTCTCTCTACAAACCTCTACAGTCTTTCAACTCTTTCTCTCTCTGTAAACAATAACAGTCTTTCAACTCTTTCTCTCTCTGTAAACCTCTACAGTCTTTAACTCTTTCTCTCTTTGTAAACACCTACAGTCTTTCAACTCTTTCTCTCTCTGTAAACACCTACAGTCTTTCAACTCTTTCTCTCTTTGTAAACCTCTACAGTCTTTAAACTCTTTCTCTCTCTGTAAACACCTACAGTCTTTCAACTCTTTGTCTCTGTAAATCTCTACAGTCTTTCAACTCTTTCTCTCTCTGTAAACACCTACAGTCTTTCAACTCTTTCTCTCTGTAAACCTCTACAGTCTTTAAACTCTTTCTCTCTCTGTAAACACCTACAGTCTTTCAACTCTTTGTCTCTGTAAATCTCTACAGTCTTTCAACTCTTTCTCTCTCTGTAAACACCTACAGTCTTTCAACTCTTTCCCTCTCTATAAACCCCTACACTCTTTCAACTCTTTCTCTCTCTATAAACCCCTACAGTCTTTCAACTCTTTCCCTCTCTATAAACCCCTACACTCTTTCAACTCTATCTCTCTCTATAAACCCCTACAGTCTTTCAACTCTTTCTCTCTCTACAAACCTCTACAGTCTTTCAACTCTTTCTCTCTCTGTAAACAATAACAGTCTTTCAACTCTTTCTCTCTCTGTAAACCTCTACAGTCTTTAACTCTTTCTCTCTTTGTAAACACCTACAGTCTTTCAACTCTTTCTCTCTCTGTAAACACCTACAGTCTTTCAACTCTTTCTCTCTTTGTAAACCTCTACAGTCTTTAAACTCTTTCTCTCTCTGTAAACAC